>CM057450.1:1051130526-1052610526 GCA_016271365.2 Neoceratodus forsteri
TAAATTCTCGGACTTAACTAGTGACTAATTAACTAACTAATATCTCTTTCCCTGTCCAACCAGGCGTATCCACCCGGCAAATTGCAAATGGTCCTCATTTCTTTTTCAGATCGGTCACAAAATTTGAAGTGCTTAGACTGCTAAACAGTATCTTAGAATGCACTGCAGCTGGCTCTGACAATCTAGAACCAAAGCTCCTCAAGATTGCAGCTCCCTTCATCGCTGTTCCCCTAGCCAAGACTGTCACGCTCTCCCTGTGCCAGAGCTACATCCCTGAGATATGGAAAGTAGCTAGGATTACCCTTGTTTTCAAAAAAGGAGATCGTAAAGATCCCTCAAACTACAGGCCCATTGCCATACTGTCTGTCTTAAATAAAATTTTTGAGAAGCTTGTAGCTGCCCAGACAATTGATTTCCTACAGAAACATGATTTTCTTTCCTCTGCCCAGCATGGTTTTCGAAAAGGCCATAGCACCACTACTGCCCTTCTCAAATTCATGTCAGATACACTAGTGGCTGTGGACTCCAGTCTTCTCACCAGGGCAATTTTCATAGACATGACTAAGGCGTTTGACCTAGTTGATCACTCCGTCCTTCTAACCACCCTTGGATCACTAGGCTTCTCGACTTAACGTTGTAAGGTGGTTTGGGAACTACCTATCTGATAGGACTCAAATTGTGGAATACAACTCTACCCTCTCTGACAAAACCACTATAAACATTGGGGTGCCGCAAGGCTCCATCCTTGGGTCCTGCTTTTCTCTCTTTTCATAAATAACATCTCCACCGACCTCCACAGGACAACCTCCCTGCTATGTGCAGATGACATTGTTCTGTATGCTAGCGCAAAAAGCATTGAAGACATCAACAATCTACTCTCTCTTGACTTTCAGCTAATATAGGAGTGGCTATCTACTTACAAACTTGTAATAAATAAGTCTAAAACCCAAGCTATGCTCTTTGAAACAAATGTGAAACTCAAACATACACATCCTAAATTTAAAGTCACCTCCTTAAATGGCCCACTAGTTGGGGTTGTAAATTCGTTTAAATATCTGGGCCTCACCCTTGATCCATCACTAAGTTTCGACTTACACATCAATCAGACCTGCAAACTGGTCAACTCCAAACTTAGAATAGCCTACCAAACCAGCTATGTGCTCACTCCCTCAGCAAGGCTTGCCATTGCCCATGGCATACTCCTTTCATAAGTTACCTATGGTGCTGCAACATATGCCTCTGCATGTAAATCAATCCTTTGTAAATGGGATGTTACATATAACAATATCTGTCCCTATGCGTCCTCCTCACACCGACCTGAAAGACCACTGTTTCCTCTCTTCAGACCTGGGATGTCTGCCTCCTACTGAACTAAGGCTGCATGCTTATGACTCTATCATTGACAATATGGTCCGCCTACAGATACCTGAATCTCTGGCAGGCCTTTTCCAAAATTTGACACCTTGCTATGGGTTGAGGTCTGCTGACCAAGCCCCCGTCTTCATCCCCAGACACAACATCACTAAAGGCGCTAGTGCTTTCGACTACCATGCTCCCAAATACTGCAACTCCCTTCCACTAGCTTTGTGCCAATCACCATCTCATGCATGTTTTAAAAAAGGGCTGTGAAATTATCTTGATACTTCCCACAAGTACTCCTGCTTCAAACCTTCCTAGCTCATTTCCTTCCTTGACATTTATTGATCTGCCCTTCTTTATGCTATGCACTTCTCCTTATCGATCTGTCCCACCTCCCACCTTACTTCACACTCATCCCTCTCTTATTGGCTCTTACTTCTATCACTTACTAGTATCCCTCCCCTAGTTCTATATCCAGTCCCTCATTAGCACTAAAATGTTCAATCTGTCATGTTTTTCTTCCTCGAAGCAAATTGTGGTGTAATTTTTGGTTTTTGTACTGTTCCTGTTTTATTTTTGTTTTCTACACTGGTATTGCAGCCTCCTTGTCCTATAGATACATTTGCTAATTGCTCTGTATACTATAGTCGGCTATTTTTGTACTTGTATTGAAATGTTTCCCTGTATTATTGTTCTGTACCCTACCGGGTTGTACCTAAAAATAGTCAATGCTATGGCTAGTGCACCTACCCAGTAAACAAAAACTAAATAAATAAAAAAATAAAATAAAACTGCCAAAACACTAAAGCGCAACTCCCATCTCAACCTACAAATGAACACCCTCGGTGATCCGCTGTGTTTTTGGGCCTTGATAGGGTCCTTAATCCGAAGATTCACAGCCAAGTCACTTAACTCTCCTCTCTCTAAGGCCCTCTGACTGACCCCACTGGGATTGCACAGATCTTTAACAAAAAATTTACCAACCTCTCTGTCCACCTCAGTAGACCCCCCCAAGTCACAATCTAGCCCTAGTAGGCAGGCAGACTGCCTCCCTGCCGGCCACACCCCCCCTTCTACTTTAGAGTCATAGGCCCAGAAACTACCTCCAAGCTCCTGAAGTCCCTCCCTACCAGGGGTAGCCCTGGCAGGGATGGGTTGTTCCCCCTCCTTCCTTAAGCTCATCTCTCCTGCAATCATTAAACCCTCACCTTCCTTTTTAACCTTGCCCTCTCCACGTCCACCATGCTGGATTCCTGGAAGCATGCTAATGTTGTTCCTATCTTTAAAGCAGACGATTCCCTTTCTGCTGATAACTACAGGCCCATCTCCCTCCTCCTCCACCTGAGCAAGCTACTAGAAAGAACTGCGCACTCCCAGCTTTCTGAGCACCTTGGAAAATATTTGCTGCTGTGGCCCCAGCAGCTTGGTTTCTGCAAGCTCCATAGCATCACATTGGCCTTAGCCCATTTCACTGACCATATCCTCAGAACATGGATTCAGGTAAGGCTACAGGTGCTGTATTCCTGGATCTGACTAAGGCATTTGACCTAGTCAACCACCCTCTCCTACACTGTACGCTCCATCGCCTTGGCTGCTCCTCTGAGACTTCCTCATGGTTTTGGAGCTATCTCGAGGGCAGGTCCCAATCAGTTACCATTGGAGCTACATCCTCCCCTGCCCTGCCTGTCTTTACTGGGCTCCCCCAAGGCTCCATCCTTGGCCCTTTTTACTGTTTTCCATATTTATCAATGCACTCCTGGCAGAGCATCTCTCTTGTGAGGCACTTCTCTATGCAGATGACCTTGTTCTGTACCATAGTGACAAGTCACTTGCATACATCTCCTCTGTCCTTACCCTTAATTATGGTGCTGCCTACAATTGGTTTACTTCCGAAAAACTCCTGGTAAACGGAAAAAAGACAAAATTAATGTTTGGCTCAAAACCGTTCCTCACCAAGATCTCCAAAGCAGAGTCCTCTCTACTTTTATTTGCACCTGTTTTGGGGGGGCCTCAAAAATGTCTCTAGTTTCAAATACTTGGGCGCCACCCTGACCTCTCTCTTACATTTGCTGATCATGGTAATATTTCCGTGTGTAGAGTTAACTAGAAATTAGGAGCTTGCCTACCGCTAAAACAAATCTTCCTTTGCCATCTTCACCATTCATTACTGCCAGGCCGAAGCTACACGTAATCTACTGCCAGTGAGGTGTGTGTGTGTGTGTGTGTGTGTGTGTTTTTTTTTTTTTTTTTTTTTTTTGAGGGAGGAGTCTGTGCTGATGGCACTGCCCATGACAATAACGCACTGCATGGTGTGCGAGGGGTGGCCGTTAGGCACCGCAGACTCCTTCAGTCCCAGTTCTGTTTCTCCTGCCATTGAGGCTTCATCTGCTGCGCGAGAACAGAGTGTTTTCTGAAGTATGCCATTAGGCCTTCCATCGACGTCGCCTGTTCGATGACTCCTCAATCCTGGTTCTCATCCCGACGCTGGTAATTTCTTTCCGATTATTTGTTTAAAGGCGTCGGGAGCTTTTGCTGTGTTTTGGTTTATTTTGTATCTTGTCTGGTTCAGGAGCTAAGCGTAAGTCGAAAGCAGGCCGCTTCCCCATGCATCTCTGCTCCTCTAGCCGGCATTTTTCCGTAACTGACTGGCATGATGTTTGCCTCTGGTGCCTGGGACCTAACCATGATATGGATAGGTGCGATGTCTGTTTTTCCATGGATCGCCATGTTTTAGAAATCCACGCGTTCAAAGTCGGCAGGGCCCGACGACTTTCGGAGGATGGCATCGCTCTCGGGCTTCCCCAGCCAGGTCTTTAGACCCTTCCTCCAGGTCCCCTGCCAGGTCTATACGGTCTGGTGAGCAGGAGGCCGCCTCCTCTTCAAGCCTTGCCCAGCTGGAGGCCTCTTTTGTGGCATCGATGGAGTGACGTGGCCCTTCCCATGGTCGTAATGGTGCCGTCACCACGGCAGCCACCTCTCCTGAGGTGCAGGCTCCCCCAGTGTCGCAGCCCAGGGTTGCTTGGTCCGGCACTGGTGACCCTTGACACTGCCTTGCGGCTCCGATTCGGATCCTGGTGCTGTTTGTGGTGCTGGTTTGGTTCTCTGCACTACTCATGGCGCTGGTGGCCATGTGGCTCCCGTTGGCACCGCTTCCAGGTACTGGCACGCATGCAGCTCTGATATCCAGGCCGGGGCCGTCGATGTGTCGACGTTGGGCTCCAGGGCTGTGGGCGGTGTGGTGAGAACAGCTAGCACTGCTGGAGACACCGGTTCCGTCCCTCAGGGTGGTCTCATGGTAGCCAGTATTGAGGTCCTGTTGGTCGACTCCTCCTCTTCGGAGGGTGTTGACTCAGATGTGGACCCGGAGTGGTTGCCCGATTCTTCGGAATTGGAAACCTCTGTGGGACACTGCATCAGGCAGCCCTGCGTCCCCATCCCTGAGTCTCCACAACAGTCTGCCACTGAGGATTCCCAAGCAGGGGGTGGTCTGGAGTCCACTAGGAGGACAGCTTGGTTCTTGGGAGGGATTGTCCTCGGGGGCCATGCAGCTTCTGGCCTTGGTGCTGCTGTGCTCGGGGGTTGGAGGCCTCCTTCGGAGGGGCCTCTGGATCAAGGAACTCCTTCGCTGTGGTCGAGGAGGAGGAGGGTGTCCTTGGAGTCTGAGGGGTTGAGGGGCTGGGGTGAGGGTGGGAGGCACTCCTCTGCCACCCTACGGGGTGCTGGGAGGAGCTGTAGCGCCGAACCCAGTTTTGCCTTCTCGGGCTCTGGGGTCCCCTCCAGTGTCACTGCCGTAGGTTGCCCTTCTGGACTCGTGCAGCCCCAGGTGCGTCACAGGGGAGATTCCCTGTCTGGGCTGTTCTGGAGTTCGCATTCCCAGAGTTCTGCCATGTGACCTGGTTTGGTCTCTGGGGATCCCTCCAGCTTGGGCACCGTTCCCTGGATTCCAGAGCCCTGGCAGAGGACAGTTACCTCCTTGCAGCTGCCCTTCTCCTATTCCTCTGCAGCCACCCCCATCTACGGGGCCTTTATCCTGGGAGACGTTCAGAGACACTGCGGTGGCCCTCACATCATATATTAGGTACATGCATGAACAGGTCTTTCACCTGTCCCCACCGCCGCAAGAGTCTTTTGGACATTCGAGTTCCCCATCCTCCTTGACTCCCTCCTTGGAGGGAGCGGAACCTCCTATTCACCTCTCTTCTGACGCTGATTTCACGGAGTGTCAGCACTTCCTGTCGAGGATGGTTCGGGATCTCTGTATTTCTTTCGTCAGATGGGACAATACCAAGCGAGAGACATGCAGATTCCTCAGTGAATGCAGTGCCCAACATCTGGTGGTGCCAGTCCTGGCCTATTCCCTTCCAGGAAGCGTCTATCCGCACCTCGCAGTCTCCAGCCGCCCCTTCCCCAGACCCTGCAGACTGCAAGGGGAGGTATTGTGCTCCTTTGGAGTCTCTAGGTTCTCTCCCTAACCCTTTCTAGGGCTTGGTATGCCTAGAGACCCCTTCCGGACGTTAGCGCCTGGCGTACGACTGACCACCGAGTTCTGAATTCCTGCAGTTCGACTGGTGGGGGCGAAGAGTTTTTTTCTCCTTCTCATGTGATGATGTGCATTGTATCACATCAGGCACATCATGCTACCTATAACAGGCACTTGTGGTCGATGCTGGCTCAGGTGCTAGCATCAATGCCTGATTCGGAGCAATCTTGACAGGCTATTGCCTTCTCCGCCAGAGGCCTGAAACTGGCAAGGCACCAGTCAAGGGCATCTTATGATGCCAGTGAGGTGGCTTCCAGGCTTGTGGGGACAGCGATCTGCATTAGGCAGACGCCGTGGCTCCGTCTACCGAGGTTGTGACCTCTGGCCTGGCGCAGAGTGATTCGCTCCACCTTCCGAGGGACCCGCCTCTTTTCCTCCAGGGCTAGGAGGCTTTTGCAGAGGCTTCTTTTGTCTCCTCGTCTTCAGGGGACACTTCCTAGCTCTCCTTGGCCTTAAACTCCAGTCTAGTACAGCCAGGGTCTCTTCTTCCTGTTTCTCACCAGCAGGAAGCTGAGGGTATTGTTCCCTCTGGGTTATGCTAAACCCCCTTTGGGGGGGGGGGGAGCTTGGTACTCACCCAGCAGTAATGAATGGTGAAGATTGACAAGGGAAGATATGGAAATTATGTACCTACCGTAATTCTTGATGTTCGCTTGTATCCTCACTATTCATTACTGAATCCCACCCACCTTCCCCTCTTGGGCCTCACTTCTTGGGCTTCTCCCTGTCCTGCTCACCCTCCTTCCATCCCCACCTCGAGGCCGCTCGGGGGCTAAATCCCCTGGTTCCTCTGTACCTTCTGTTCTTCTCTAACGAACAGTGAAGGATTTGAAGAAGGAGACGAGCGAGCGGAGCTTTGCCCTGTCTCTCTGAGGGAACTCTTTCTGATTTCCTGGAAGGTATGCCCTTCGAGGACTTTTCTTTCAGGCCAGATTAGTTCAGTCACCAGCCAACAGGTTGTCTCTAAAACAGTCTTCTTACCCTTGGTCTTTGGACTTAGCTAGTGTCCCTAAATCTTGCCTTGTGAATGCCAGACCAGGACTAGTCAACGGATGTTCTAGCCCAATTCGAAAATCACCATCTTGATCTGGTGGTCTGGTTGCATTGGCCCTTGCCTTCTCCAGGGGTCAGAAGGAGTTTTCTTCTCTGTCTCTGTCCATCTTGCCGAAAAGTTTGCCCTCTCCTAGGGCTTCCCCCAACCCCAGTACTAGCACATGGCTGTGTGCTAGTGCGGCTCTTTCCCCTAGACCTAGTTGGGGACTCTTCCTCTCTGGAACAGATTATTTGTCTTGGCAGTCTGTGAACTCTCAGCTTGAGTGATGGGTAATAGGATAGCGGGCTGTGTAGGAAATCTGCCTCTCTCATATTAAACTGTGCAGAATGTTCGGTTGAACCATCTAAACCAGTTTTTGTCTGAAGGGATCCTTGCTCCCTTGCCTTATTAAGTCCGAGGTGATAAGCTTCAAGCTAATTTCTCTCAAAATTCATGACAGAATTTTTCCCTTCTCCCAATTTCTTCTTCCTCTTCCTTCTTTCTTCCTCTCCCCTATCAGTTCCTCCCTCAGAGCCGCTCTAGGAGTGAGGTCTTGTAGTCCCTTAGGGTAGGGTTCTCTGCTTCTCTTTTCGGCTTATTCCTTTTTCAGTTTGTTTTCTTTCCTTTATCTATCCCTTGGCTCTCTTGCCTCGCTCTTATTCTTCTCTTTTTTTTTTTTTTATTTCGCCTCTTTGGCTTACAGAACTGGGATGGAGGAGGAGTCTGAGGCGGCTAACGGCTTCTTCTCATGTACCACGCAGTGCATTGCTCTTATGGGCAGCGCCGACTCCTCCCTTAGCTGGGTTTACACTCTGCAGTAATGAATGGTGAAGATACAAGAGAGGATCAAGAATTATGGTAGGTACGTAATTTCCATTTCCTGTCCCATGAGGCGTGCCTAGCAATTGTGCAAGGTAACCTTCTACTCCTTATTGATTTCTGTTCCCCCATATATTCCCCTGTGTCATCAGCCCTGCGCTCGAGGCTAACATCAGTTTGCAACAGCATCTGCTGGTTCGTCCTCCACTCACCCTTTTCTACCCATCATTGTGACTTATACAGATCGCTTGGTTGGCTCCCACTTCAAGGACGCTTTGACAAGCCTTGGGCTGCCTAATAGACCTACACTCGGAGATGATCCCATCCCCTTATTCATCCCTGCTCTTGGCAAAGTGGCTACTAGGTGCCTCAGTGAATCATCCACCTTCCCCCTGGTAGTTCCCAGAATCTCTACTACCATGGGCAGAAAAGTCTCTTCCGTTTCTGCCACCTCCTTATGGAACAAGCTCCCTATATCAATCCTACCTGTCTTCCCCCTGTCCCTACCTCTCTTCCCCGTCCCCCTCTTAACTTTTTATTCTTGTACTATGTATCCCTCCTCTGCTTGTGACAACCTCTTTCACGCCCCCACCTGGCCCTCTCTCCTCTCCCTATAGTCTACTCCACTGCACTTTGCTTATTGCGGACTGTCGCACTGAATTTTGAATATCCACCTAGTTGTTACTTGATTTTTGTTATTGCGTGCCTTTTTGAAATTGCACTTTATATGGTTTGCCTGGTAATTTGTCACCTGTTCTCCATGTTCCTGTGATGATGTATACGGACTTATCGCTAGCCTACAACTTCACCTTATACCTTATTCTCATTTTTGTTAATACCTTCTGTACTGTAATTCCCTGCACCGCATTGTTTATGGCCTGCATTATGGTCATGTTACTCCTCCTGTATTCTGTTTTGCTAAATGTGCCATTGTTTATGGCCAGTGTCATGCCTGAAAACGGTCCCTTGGATAAGTGCACCTACCCGGTCATCAAAGACAGACATGCATGCATACATACATACATACAACAGCTTCAGAGTATTTTTGCATGCAGATGTTCTTATACAAGGTAGATGGACACCTACTACCTCTTCTTATCTCCATTGTGGACTTCCCACCCTGGGGTATCTCTTGCTTGTTGCTACAAATTGCATTATTTTATCTCCCCCCCCCCCCCATCTGGAGTTACTGTTATCTGCTGTTTCCCCTGTTGCACTTTGGCTAACCGTTTACTCCTGTAGCGGCTGTACTGCTGCTTGTGACCTTAATTGCTGTGGTAGTATAACTAAATGTCTTTTTATTATTTACGTCTGCATTTATTACCTGTATAATTTGTTTCCTTTATATGCTAACTTGCTGTTTCTCCTCTGATTGTTGTTGTACATGCTTACTGTTTGCTATCCTTATGCTTGTACCTTGTTAATACTGTATTCTTTGTTATACTGTGATGTGTGTGCTTGTGTCAGTGTGACTCATTTGGTAGTATATCTGCCTTTGGTCCAGAAGGTTGTCTGTTCTAGTTCCACACCGGGATTGGGCTTATACCGTAACACTAGCACCAGAGTGTAGTATTTGGGGGGGGGGCTGTACTGTTGGGGTGTGCCATCCTTCAGATAAGATGTTAAAACTGAGGTCCTTTCTACCCATCCTGGTGGGTGTCCGGGTGGAGGTAAAAGAACCAAAGGCAGTCTTCACAGAGTAGGGGACTTTCCCGGTGTCCTGGCCAATATTCCCCTTCCCATAAAACCGGTTCATGCAGTTGTCCAGGGCTATGTGTGGGTGTTTATGTGCAACATGGCTGCTACTACACATTCAGTCACTTCACTACCAGTCTAGTGTTGCTTGTGAAGTGCTTTGGGATACAATGTGTATGAAAAGCGCTATATAAATGCTGAGTCTTCTTTCTTCTTCTTGCCTGTGTTGTGATCTCCTGAGTCGTACATGAAGAAAGGCAGCTTCTGCCTAGTGTACCTATCTGGTTAACAAAACTAAATAATTATTTATTGTGCCATTAATCCTTCAGGAAGGGGACATGGCTCATTTTCATATTTAAGCCTACTGGCTGTTTGGTGTTCAGAGACACCATCCATCTTGTGTCTCTCTTTTTTTTTTTTTTTTTAACTTTTATTCTTTTACCTCCTTGGCTGAGGGGTGGTCCTGTTGTTCCCCCTGTCCAGCTTATGCCCTCTCGGCCCCTGCACCGGCCCGCAGTCCTGAACTCAGCCTCTTTGCCCTTCACTCCCCAGGCCGCTTCACAGTGGGAACTTACCCTACACACACTGCGGAAGACCTGAAGGCTGGGCTTTGGGAGAGCTAACTTTGAGTGTGTTTGCTGCAGCGCAGTCGTGGTCTGCCTTCATTCGCACCGGAGGATTAATTTTTTTTCCTCGTTATTGCTTCCACAGCGCGGGCATGCAGTGACTTCAGGGATGCTGCCACGCCCGCTTCCGCACATTGCACTTATGACATCAGCCTGCGCCAACCCACACTGTGACCCATGAGCACGTACCAGCCCCTGGCCACTGTCAGGAGCCAGTACCTCAGCGGTCGTCCCCTCTCACCCTCCCTGGAGGAAGAGAGCAGTCATTGGGACGCTTAATCCTCCTCCCTTCGGTGACCCTCCGACACCTGAGGTCGCTCCTGACCCTGGGTTGTCAGCATGGTAAGAGGCAAGGTGCCAGCACCTCAGCCCTCTACACCACCGGGGTGGCTTGTCCGGTCTCCTTTTTGTAATAACTTGATGATTCTATCACCTTCACTGGATTCTGGTGGCATATTCCAGTCCTATGAATGAGATACACTCAGGATTTGAGTTGTGGTGTGTAACAGTGTGTGCACTCAGGGCATTCTTCTCATTTCAATTAATTGTGGCTCTTGTATGTTCCTGGATGTTCACTTCACTGGGAGTGTAATACATCTAATTTAGTGTTTCTAGCAGGTACAGCACATAATGAAAACTACGAAGGCAGTTACAGAGAAAATAAACTGATGTATGTTTTTTTTTTTTTTTTCTGTTTAGTGTGGTGTGTAAATGTTGCCTACTGTAGTGTATTTACATATATTATAGTTACCACACTTTTTTTTTTATTTTTTTTTAGTTGTGTTTAACCAGGATTAGCATTACAGGTGTGACCTGGGAGCTCAGGGTCACACAGTATGTAAGTGGAAGCTGTGGGATTCAAACCCAGGTCTGGTCTGCTGGATGCCACCAGATTTGCAGCTCAGAGCCTTAAACCACTGCGCTATACTGCCTCCCACACTTGTGGAATCCTCTTGGCTTTTTCCGAAACCATTTAAGTGTCCCTCTTATACCAGAAATAATGGTATCCATTAGAAGATCCTGTAGATTGATTGATTATTTGTTTATTGATTGATTGATTGAAAACTTTGGAGAATACCTTACCTAGAAACTTGGACAGTGACAGCATAAAAATGACCAGTGGTCCGTCCACTCTGCCAGAGTTCCCTTTAAGCCCTGGAACCTGTTGTTCCTCCAGGGTACTAACCCTTCCTGTTCTCCCGCTTCTTGATTCTGTCACTCTGAGCAGCCACTATACCCATCATTCTATCCCAGCCCTGTTTGAATTCCTTGTTTTTGCACCCAGCACCTCTGCTGACCGATTGTTCCACCACCCTTTCCATAAAGTAGTAGTTCATCACATCCCTTTTGAACCTCCATCCTGTTATTTTCCACTCATGTCCATGAGACCGTGAGTTGGTGTTAAGGCTAAATAGTTCCCCGCAGTTCACTTTAATTCCTTCAAGGAATTTGAAGGGCTCAGTCATATCTTCTCACTCCCTTCTGGTCTCCAGTGTGTACATGTTCAGTGCCTTGAGGCGCTCTTCATAGGATCTTCCTATAAGGTTGAAAGGAGGTAGACTAAGCGGTAACATGATGAAGTTTTTCTTCACGGAAAGGGTGGTGGATGCATGGAATGGACTCCCAGCGGAGGTTGTGGGGGCCAGCATAGTGAGGGAATTAAAAAATGCATGGGACAGGCATAGGGGAACCCTAGCGATATATGATAAGGTAAAGCCAGAGATCAAGTAGGGTCTGCGGCTTTTGCAGTAGGTAGAGAAAATGGGCAGACTGGATGGGCCTGTCGATCCTTCTATGTTTCCATTCTGGCCCGGCATCGTATTTTATTACTCTGTGCTGCACTATCTCCAGCTTGTCCTTTATCCTTTCTGAGATGAGGACTCCAGAACTGGGTGCAGTACTCCAGGTGAGGTCTCACCAGGTGTCTGTAGAAAAGTATTCTCTCTCTCTCTCCCCCCCTCCCCTCCCCCTTTCGCTTTTATTCTTCTGTCGGTGTGACTCCCCATACATCCCAGCATCCTGTTAGCTTTGCTGTAAGCCTTGTTGCACTGGCTCGATTGCTTACATGAGTTGCTGGTAACTCCCAGATCCCGTTCCTCAGCTGTATTGCTAAGTCTCTCCCCTCCCATCCAGTACTCAGTCTTCGGGTTCTTGTTCTCTAGGTGCATTACCATGCACGTTTTGGCACTAAGTTTCAACTGCCAAACCTATGACCACCCCTCTAGCCTCCGTAAGTCTGTCTGCATTTCCGTTATTCCCACTATCCACTCTCCCACATAGTAGCTTCGTGTGATCTGTGAAGAGACACAACCTGCCCCCGACTCCCCCTCTAATATGATTGGTGAACATGTTGAAGAGGACAGGACCCAGGACCAATGCCTGTGGAACCCCGCTCATAATTTCCCTTCTCTTCTGATTTAACTCCATTGACCACAGCCTTCTGCTGTCTCCCCTTTAGCCAGTTACCCACCCAGTTTACTATGAGGTTTAGCTGCACCCAGGTCCTCCATTTTCTTGAGCAGTTGTTTGTGAAGTACAGAGTCAAAAACCTTGCTGTAGTTGAATTACAGCAAATCCATGCTGAGGCCCCATCTAATTCCTTTGTCACCTAGTCAAAGAAAACTGTCAGATTAGTCTGACAAGACCTTCCTGCCACAAATCTGTGCTGTTTACTATCCTGGAGCCCATTGCTCTCCATGTAGTCTACGAGATCCTTTTTAACTAATGGCTCTATCAGCTTCCCTATGATAGAGGTTAGACTAACAGATCTGTAGTTCACTGGTTACTCCTTGTCCTCCCCCTCCCATGAAGTGGAACTACCTCTGATGCCCTCCAATCCTATGGAACTTCTGCTGTCCTAATTGAACTGTTGAATAGACCCTCCAGGGGTTCAGCCAGTTCTGCTGGTAATTCCCCAAGTATCCTCAGATGCAACCCATCTGGTCCTGGGGCCTTATCCATCTTTAGGGCAGCCAGCCCTTTCAGGACCCTTTCGCTAGCAAATGTGGGCTGTCTCATCTCCAGGTCTCCCTTAGTGGTTGTGTTAATGCCATTCTCTGGCAAGGACCCGCTGTCCTTCCTAGTGAAAACTGAGCAGAAGTACTCATTAAGGATGATGGCCTTTTGCCTGTCCTTCTCTATCCCCCTCAACTAGCCTTACGATTCCCCCCTCCTTTTTTTCTCTCTAATATATCTGAAGTACTGTTTTTCTCCATTCTTGACCTTCCCTGCAATACGCAGTTCTGTGTCTGCTCTTGCCTCCCTGTTTTTCTGTTTATAATTTTCCCATTCTACCTCCCCTGCCTTTCTTTGTATTTACAGAAAGCCTCCTTCTTGGCCCTGACCATTCACTGACCCTTGCCAAGAACCATAATGGTCTGTTACCCTATTTATTTTTTGTTTTTGTTTACCGTTTCCCTCAGCCTATTGAAGTCTGCCCTTCTAAAATCAAGGATTTCAACTCTCAGTTGTGGTTTGCTGGATTCAAGGGCCAGTTTAAATCCAACAGTTAGTCTCTCTTCCTCAGCAACTCCCCCAACCCCATAGCTCCCACGGTCTTTGTTTGTGAGCACCAAATCCAGGATTATGGTCTGCCTGGTGGGTTCATTAACTAGCTTTGTAACATGAATGAGAATCAGCAAGCCAGAATAATGGAAAGGATTGGAGGAAATGCAGCAGGTGACTAAAGTTGGAGTGGGGATTAATTCCCCAGTAAGGCTTGCCCCAACACAATAATCACCGCTAGGAAGCCGGAGCACGCTTAGGAAATCAGTGTATGCTGTGTGCAGCAGTGCTCCCTATAGGTGGCATGTGAAAATGTATCGGTGCGTGAGCCTCTGCATTGTACCTGGAATTACTGGCAAGTGCACGCACATGTATTGCGGAAGTCCCTCAATGCAGTGAGCAATCTTGGCGCATACAGTAACACAAGGGAGAAGCGGGCAGTAATAAGAATCAGTGTGAACAAAGTTGAGCATTACACTAATGATAACTTAAAGCGGTCAGAGGCAGGAAAAAAGAAAATATGCATAGCGAGTAATGCATTGTGGAGAGAGTACGAATATTTGCAGAGATTAATATGCAGATATTCGTACTTTACCCATACTGCATTAGAGAATAAACACAGAAAATGAATGAAACGAGGGAACACAGGGCTCCATAAGTAGCCAGAGTTAAATCTTCAGTAACGTCTATCTGGTCTCCAGTCGAAAACAGCACGCCAAAAATTGTGTGAAAACGGTCACAATATAAATAGATGTGGAGAAATGAATGTGCACGTGCCTGCCCGTATATTGACATAGGGATAGTTTGTCAAAATTGCTCACATGTAATGGTTAGTTAAGCAATATTTTGACTGTCTAATAATATGCTACCCACATGTAACAAAATTGTAACACTGCTGATGTGCTTCCCATATTACAAGCACATTAATTCCCTCCGAAGGAGGTTTCTACGTGGGAATTAATGCGTGGTTGTAGGCACTGTGCCTTCGGCCTCATGCCACAACCCCCTCCACCCCAACCATGCATTAATTCCTCAGTAGAAGCCTCCTTTAGAGGGGATTAATGCTTACGTAACAATAGACAGTATTGGAAGGCGTTCAGCAAAGCCTGTCTTAGGTTGCTTTTGGCCACCGGAACATCCTAGTCAATGTCTGGCAGGTTCAGATCCCTCTACTGTCACTTCTTCCCCCTTTCCTACCCCTCTTTCAGGTTCTTCCCCGAGCTTTCTGTACCTTTCCTCCCCTTGCGATCTATATATCACCCCAAGTTTATTTTCTTGCCTGACTGACTCGGACTCTCCATTACTACCCCTGATGCACCCATCTTCTGCTACCACAGTGCTCACCTTGACAAAAAAGGACAACTCCCTGTACCTGTCCCTCTATGCCCTCCTGAGTTTTGGACTTCAGAAAGGCAGACTTTTCTAAAATGAGAACCAGCCTACCAGAGAAACTCGGGCACAGGGAGGGAGGGAGGGATGGAGGAAATGTGGGAGAAACTCAAGGAGGTAACCGAGCAGTGTACTAGGAGGATCAGCAAGGCAAACAAGAGAAGGAAACCCCTCTGATTCTCCAATGAGGTGACTACTATAGTAAGGGAGAAAAGCAAGGCCTACAAGGCATATAGGGCATAAAACAAGGATGAAGACAGGGAGACTTGCATAGTTACACAAAGGGAAGCGGGAAAAGTAAGGATAACACATGGTATGGGAGGGGGCCAAACCCTTTTCTAAAGGCATATAAGAGAAAGGAGAAAGATTAAAGAAGTTATAGTAAGGCTAGCAGTTTTGGGAGGGGAACTAGTAGAGAAAGACAGTGAGAAGGCAGAAGTCCTAAATAAATATTTCTGTTCTGTGTTCTCTAGGAAGAACGCAGAGGATGGCACAAACCTGCAAAGCAGTTGCACCAAGGGACCGGGGTAGACTCGAGCCCCTTCACAGAGGGACAAATCTTGGAAGATCTAAATAAATTAAAGGTGGACAAGGCCATGGGGCCTGAGATTCACCCAAGAGTTCTCGAGGAACTGGGGAGTGTGATAGCAGTGCCCTGGCAGAGCTCTTCACCAAATTACTGGAAAGAGGGACAGTGCCTGAAGACTGGAAGGGGGCGACAGTGGTCCCACTTCACAAATCAGGGAGCAGGCTGGAAATTACCATCCAGTGAGCCTCACATTGGTGGTAGGAAAACTGATGTAGACACTGCTCAAGCAAAGAATAGCAGCACATCTGGAATCCAGCGGGCAACAGGATGCAAAACAGCATGGCTTCACGTCTGGAAGGTTGTGCCAGACAAACCTGGTCAGCTTTTTTGTCTGGATAATGAAGGCAGTGAACCAAGGGAGAGCGATGGATGTGGTCTGTCTGGACTTTAGTAAGATTTTCGACTCAGTTCCGCACATAGGGCTGGTAAAGAAGCTGGACCACATTGGCGTAGGTAAGGAAGTGGTGAGTTGGGTGAGCTATTGGCTGAAGGGAAGAATTCCAGGTAAATGGAGTGGTATCGACGGAGAGGGAAGTGACTAGTGGAGTGCCTCGGGTCGGGGCTGGGGCCCCTACTCTTCAGTGTGTTCATAGTTGACATCGGTAATGGATTGGAAGGGAAGGTGTGTCTGTTTGCAGACGACACCGTGATCTGCAACAGAGTGGACACCCCAGAAGAAGTCAAGAGCATGGAATCATACTTGAGGAAACTCAAGGAGTGGTCGGATACCTGGCAGTTGAAGTTCAATGCCAGAAAGTGCCAGGTCATGCACTTAGGCCGGGAAACCCCAAGGTGGAATACTACTTGGGAGGGGAGCAGCTGGCATGCACCAACCAGGAGCGAGACCTAGGAGTCATCATATCGGATGACTTGAAGGTGGGGAAACAGTGCGAGAAGGCAGCACTAAAGGCCAGTGGCATGCTGGGCTGCATAGGGAGAGGAATCACGAGTTGCAGAAGGAAGGTGGTGGTGCCACTTTACAGGGTGCTGGTGCACCCCCACCTGGAGTACTGCGTACAGTTCTGCAGGCCACACCTTAGGAAAGACAACGATGGGACTGAGGCGGTGCAGAGGAGAGCCACAGAAATGATTCAGGGTCTGAATCAAATGGCATATGAGGATAGGCTAAGGGAGCTCAACATGTACTCTCTGGAGCAGAGGAAGAGGAGGGGGGACATGATTGAGACATTCAAGTATATCAAAGGTATAAATAAGGTAGGGGTACAGGAGCTCCTTCAGGAGTAGAAAAGCGTCAGAACTAGAGGACATGATATGAGGCTCAAGGGTGGGCGATTCAGGAGCGATGTTAGGAAGTTCTTCTTAACTGAAAGGGTGATCGACCCATGGAACTGCCTGCCCCAGGAAGTGGTGGAGGCCAAAACTGTAAACGGGTTCAAAAACGTCTGGGACAGGCACAAAGGTATCATTTCATAGAAAAGATGTAGGTGGGGTAGTTACCCATATTGGGCAGACTAGATGGATCTTGCAGTCCCCTTCTGCCGTCAATTTCTGTGTTTCTGAACAGTGAGTATCTAGGCACTGTCCTCCCCCAGTCATTGATATTCAAAGCCCTCATTTCTGTGATGGCCACAAGGTCAACCTCAGTGCCTGGAGCTCGCTGAGTTTATTACCTAAGCTCCTGGTGTTAAGGCATACCCTCTTCCATCTGACCTCTGATCCTACATTGCTACTGGCCTTTTGTTTTCCTTGTCGGCTCACCAGTATGTTGGTGCTTTCATCCTTTGCATTCCCCCTCTCTACTGTCCCTTCTCTTGGTTCAGTAGACACCACAGTTCTTTTTGTACCCTCTTTGCTGCTACAGTCCCCTGGATGTGGGGGAGTACTAGCAAGAATCCCCTTTTGCTCACCTGCCACCGTGGTTCCCCTAGGTCCAGTCTCCTCTGCAGTTGGTTTCAGTGGCTGATATACACGGACTTCTGCCCTAGCGTGCTGGCCCCCTCTCTCGTCAAGTGAAGTTCATCACTCTTGAAATACCCCCAGTCCCCCACATAATGGTACTCCATTTTCTGACACCATCCCCTAAGCCAACTGTTAAACTCCAGTATTGCATTACTCCTTATCCTATACTGCTTCACCTCCCTGCCCCACACAGGGAAGACTTTGGAAAAGGTCAGGGAGGTGGAATGTGCCGCCAATCTGTCACCTAGTCTACGGAAGTGCTGCTTCACTGTCTCTACCGACTGGTTCTCCAGGTCGTTGATACCCAGGTGTACCAGCTTTTCCTGCTCCCTCTCCACCATCCTTCCTGTCCTTTCTAAATCCCTGATAGCTGACGCCTCAGGTAGGCATCGGACCATCCCTGACCACTAGGACTTTCTTGGCAGCCTTGCTCCCTTTGAGTGCCGTCACGTTGTCTTGCTCTTTCTCTCGACTGACCTGAGTCCTCCAATGGAGTCAAGTGCCTGAACCTCTTATAGGGTGCAAACGATTTGCCATATGAGTGGTACTGGTCTGGGCAACTTCTTATTGCTACCCCTTCCCACCCCCACTGCTCCCCACCACTCTTCATCCTCCTGGACCAGTGGGTCTCTGGGGGAGTGGGGGTGAGCTCCTTCTGAGCTGAATGCGCAACTGAGATATTTCCACCCTTGCTGCCACCAGCTGATCGTGGAGCTCTGCTGTGATCCTGCAGTGGGGGCAGTGCCCCCCCTCCTTTAGAGTACATCCCTAGAAAAGAGTGCTCAACTGTCTCCACAACTGAGCACCTCCCCTGTGAACCCCATCCCAAAAAGATCTGCATTACAGAGAAAACTAGTTGACATTTGTAGTGCATGCCCAGATAGGGTATAGCTGTACCAATCTGCTACAGCACAAAAAACAAGAGAATAAACTACCTTAGGTGCTCACCCAGTAAGGTTGTCACAGATACAGGCATGAGAAAGGCAACATTTTTTTTTTTTCCTTTTTTATTTTTACATGGCCAGTGAGTACTAACTGTAGGTGAGGCAGAGTACTCTGTTAACAAGCATTCCCCAGTTAAATAGTTATCAGACTAGCAGCAAGTTCCCCCAACTCTTCTCCCTCAAACTATACAGGTGTGACAGGCAGGATTCCTGTCTCCTTGTCTGACTCTAGGCAGGTTTCACTCCTTGGTTGTCCTTTGCGTGGAGGGCCACAGCATGAAGGACCACTAGCAGAGAGAGAGAGAGAGAGAGGCTTAAAATGGATTTGGGGCACACCTGACTCTGCTTTCACGGGTAACAGGCCCCTCTCTTTTAGCTGTCTCAGCTGGCTGCTAAGTGAAAGGGGGGAAGGGGAGCTGTAGCTGCTCAACCTTACCCTTTTCCTCTCCTTAAGGTGCTGCTTCTAAAAGCAGAATCAAACTGGATCTGGGGCACACCTGGCAGGTGCTCATTTGCAAAGGTTCCACATCAAATATACAGTCATAAATAAAAATATTACAAGTACAATAAGCAGTTCCTGAGGAAATGCAGCCAAGGCAGGCTCAAAGCACTTACGGCAGATCAGTTGCAGACAATTTTGCGAAAATCCGTACAGATCATTGTATAAAAAGTCACTGGACATGTAGTGAGAGAAACCAAATAAAATGGTTTAATGATTACAGTTGCAGTGGACTGCAAGGGCAGACTTCAAAGGTCTCTTAAACTGATCAATCTTGGGGAGATTCAACAAAGTATCAGGCAGTTTGTTTAACAAGTTAGTGTCCCTGACAGCAGTTGACTGCTTGCCCAGCTGAGTATGCTGGAAAGGAAACTTAAGGGCATTCCTGGCCATATTCCTGGTGTTGTATTGGTTGGAGATGGTACAGAAACAATTAATCAAAACAGAGGGTTCAGTGTTCCCCATTCGTTATTTTAGCACGGTGGGCCACCACATTATATTTTATTACCTCTGCTCTAAAGTTTTTATGACCACCCTGTATTTGTAACCATCAGCCTAATTTATTTTTATAAAATCCTCCAAAATTACCCTTTACCACCATCCTTTATTGCACTACTACCCTTGTTTTGATACCAGTGCTCTAAAACTTACTTAAACCCACTTATAATCATGTACAGTGTGTGTAGGAGGGCCAAGGAATAATGCACCTTCGACCCAAATCACCACAACCACCGCCCTTTATTTGCAGGCTATGAGGGAACCTGGAGTTTTAGGCCGAGGAGCACTTTTCTGTATAGCAAACCTGTTTGGAGCTTTATTTATGTCTTTGGTAACCGGGTAGGTGCACTGATCCAGAGGACCATTTTCAGTCACGACCCGGGCCACACGGTGGCAGAAAACAGGACATATACAAACAGTACTTAAAATATACAGTACAAAAATGCAAACCCCGCTTGAGGTGGTGGGAACGGTATACAAGAGGTTAACTTGGTATATATGGACAGTGTAAACATAAGCAATGAGTACACACTAAAAAGCAGATGGTACAGGTTTACATATAATAGTATACAGTTGCAGAGGTTCGGGTTCCATAGTTAGTGCAGCTATACAGGTAACGCACAATAATGGTATTTAATTACAGAGGTTCTTGATTCGATGTAGTAGTGGCAACAATCCATTGTGCAAAATCAGACCGTATAACACCTGCAGTGGAGATATTTGGTGTAGAAGAGGAGATCAAAAGGGGGTGTATGGATAGGGCTAGGCAAGAGGGTGGTAAGGGGTGGGGCGGGTAGGAAAAGGACGATGTGCAGTGTAGCTTCAGGTAGATCAAACATTTTATTGCACGATTAAGATTTGGGGAGGGTTAGGGTTAGGCTAGGGTGTCTTAAAAAGTGCGAGGGCGGGGGACAGAGGGTCAGGGGGAGCCTTGGGGCTATGGGGGAAGGACAGAGGTGAAGAAGGAGGGACAGATGCATGGAGTGGAGGTAAGTGCTATTTATTCATGGAAGAGCATAACTGGTAAGTAGGCTTTAGCGTCTTTGCATGGCGCAGAGACAGGTTGCAGCCATGAGGAGCCAGGTTTTGTTTAAAAGCGTGGTGGATGGCAGATGAGTGAATGGACAGAGAGGGATCTTGTTTCACATGGAGGGAGCTGTGATTGAGAAGACTTGAGATCTTCCTGGACATAGTCTCCACCACTCATTCACACTAATGGGACTACACAGGAGTGTGAATGAATGGTGGAGACTTCGTCCAAGAAGATCAAGAATTACAGTAGGTACATAATTTTCATTTCCCATGGTAGTGGTGACGCGGGATACTTCAAGTGGGGGGATTGAGGATGCCCTGAGATTCCTTGAGACCGCTCTGTCTGTCAGTAGGGGTGAACATGGGGACAGGTGCTGGTGAGTTGTCCACCAGACAGCCCATGGCATAGTCAAAGCGAGCTTGTAGTGGGAGCCATCCTAGGGTCTGGTAGGGTAATGATGAGAGTGGAAAGGAGCTAGAAGGACAAAACGACTATTGAGTTTTAGGTCGTGTTTAGCTGTGAGAGCAGGGTAGAGGATAGGTGTGAGTAGACTGGGGAGCAGTAGGTTTCCAAGGAATGCTTCATCAGATAGGTAATGTTTGTGTTGATACGCAGCGCTCAGCCTTTGGTGGAGCCTTCGTGTGGTTTGATTGACATGTTCGGTGAAGGAGAGAGAAGGGGGTTGAGGGTGACTCCTAAGTATTTAAAATGAGGTAACATTTTCAAGGGGAGGACCAGCTGGGTTGAGCACCCGGAGGGAGGATTTGGCTTTGGCAGCCTTGGTGAGGAAGGGTTTAGAGCCGAAGTTCATAGACTCTTTGTCTTCTTTTCATTTACTAGTAGTTTGTTGGAGAGGAACCATTGGTGGGTGGTACCATAGTTGTGTGTGAGGGCAGAGGAGATGGAGTCAACCGATTTGTCACTCTGATATTCTGCAGGGTAAAGGTAGCCAGTTAGTGAATGTATAAAGGGGTGCAACTATGAGTGCGGTTATCTGCACCAAATACAAAGCGGCACGCTGTATTACAGATCAACTTTACTCTGTTTAGGACCATGCCACAGGCAGCTGCATACACAGGGAGGCTATAATCTGTAAGTGACAGAATGGAGCTGGCTGCACAAGGGCATCTAGCATCCCCAGTGAGATGGTTCCAGTTATGGTACAGGGCGCCCCGTGCGTTATGGGCCCTAGATTGTCAACATGGGGTTGGGCAAAAGATCAGGTGTCATCCAGAGTTACTCCAAGATGTTTGAAGCTCTCCACTTGTTGAAGGTTTTGTCCCTGGCCATTTGAATGACAAAAGGTGGAACTTTCCTCTTCTGTGGAGAGTATGGTCTTTGGTGTTTTCTGTGGTTGTAATTGAGGACCAGTTTGTTGTTGGAGAATTGGCCTTCTAATGACCTGAAGTTAGTTTGGAGAGTGGTGGTAAGGCTGCTAATGGGCAGGATATTTGTAATAGATGACAACAGCATTGGCATAGAGAAATATGTTGACTGTCTGACAGGCATCAGACAGTTGATTTATGCAGAGGCCAAATAGGAGTGGGCCCATGATGGAGCCCTGGAGGCCACTGGTAGATACTCCCCTAGAGCTGGACAAAGATTTATTAATCTTCACTCACTGGGAGCTGTGTGAAATAGCTGCAAGACCAGTCAACTGTTCTGTGACAGACTCGGGTCAAGGAGTTGAGTAGGAGCTTATTGTTGACCCGGTCGAAGGAGGTTAATATATATAGCTCCAGCTTGCCTTCATGAATGTAACATGAGGCTTCTCCCTTATTTCTTCTTCGAGGATACCATTCCCCATAAGGATATGCCAGAGTTTGTGGATTATATTACCTACCCTGCCAGCCATGGGAATCTGTAGTGTTTTTTCTGTCTTTTCTCTAGCTGTTTGTGATGCTTCCTCCAAGACAGAGTTCTCATATCCCCTTTCTTTAAACACCTGTGTGATATATTTGGCCAGGTGTTCATAATCTGACTGTTCAGAGTGGTTCCTTCTGAATTTGATGTACTGGCTATAGGGGATGGAATTGATTAATTTCCTGGGGTGGGTACTTTGGGCTTGTAAAACTGTATTAGTCACAGTTGGCTTTCTGTAGCCAGATGATGACATTGGTTTGCCTGAAGAGCACTGTGGTGTATAGTCCTCCAGGCTATGCTCAAATAAAGTGTCTCTTTTTTTAACTTTATTGCTGTTTTGCAGTTGGAATTATTTGGCTTCCCAGTACACTCACTTGTTGCATGTCTTATGCTGGGGTTGGCAGCCTCTCACTGCACTGCCATATATCTAGGGCACACTGCTTTTTCTGTGAGCCTCCATGGGCATAGAGAATGGCATGCCCAGAGGCTTCCTCAGAGGGGCAGCGTTTACTAAACTCAATAGTTGAAATTCTCCAAAAGTACCATTGGCTCTACCACTCCTTTCTTGTTAACAACTAACAGTATTCAGCCATATTGTGTCTCCATCTGTAAATACCTAGGTAGCGGCATAGTTGTGTTTCATCATCATATTAACACACTTGCCTCAAATCTTTTTTTTTTCTCTCTTTTACCAGCACAATGTCTTGTTTAACCACCAAATAATAAAAAAAAAAAAAAAAAAAAAAAACTTGTATCCACTGTCTTTCTTTCCACACTTGACTATGTAATCAGTAAGACACGACGAGGTGGGCATTATGCAGCAGCTGCACTCACAGGGGTGCTGTTAGGCACACAGTGGAAGGTTGCCCCTGGAAGTGCGGTTATCCTAGTGTAAGGCACATCCCATCATGTCTTATTGTGCATATAAAATGGTTATCTAGTTTTTTAATTTTTTTATTTTATTAAAACAAATGCACAAAAAAAAGGAATTTACAAAGAGTCACCAAAAAGAAAAAAAAAAAAAAAATTCCTCTGCCAGTAGTTGTCACTGTGTGTGTGTGTGTATTGCCATGCTTTACCTCTGGGAAACACCTGTAGGAGGTAGTCAAAACCACCCCTGTGTCTTCCACAACGACTTCAGTTGGCAGCAAAAGATTTCCGCTTTGCCCTGGACACTTTGTGGTCATCGCCACTATGTCTCTGCATTACTTGCCATCCAATCGAAATAGGGGTTACTGAACAAATATGGGCATCAGATACTTAATTTGGTGTTGATATGTTACATATTTTCCACCAAGAAATGGTTTATGTTGCCTTTTTTTTTTTTTTATTTCGGCTTGTAGTATAAAAAATAAACTGAAATGATTAGAATTGATTGCATAGCACCATTAGATCATTTTGTGCTAAACAACTTTTGTGTGTATCATGTATAATTTAGGAGTTATTCACATTTGTTTATGGTATGGTGTGTATGGTTGACATTTGTCCCTCAAGCCTCACCAAAGCACCTTGAATAAAACACAAACAAAATGCATGTTTTGTACTAGAAATATTGTTTTTTAGTACAAAATTACTTTTGTACCTGCTTCTAATGAATGGATGCTTAATTTGGTATTGATATGTTACGTATTCTCCCCCCATCCCCCCAAAAATGGTTTACCTTGCATTTTTTATTAAAAAGAAAAACTTTGTGCTATTTCGGCTAGTATAGAGGGAAAAAAAGGAATTGCTTATAATTCATCTCATAACACCGCTGGAAAGGTAATTTTGTGCAGAACGACTTTGCCACTCGTACTTTGTGTGTAGCACTTAAGTTTCATGAGGTATTTGCATTTGTTTGTGGCATGCTAATTATGGTTCATTTTGCTTAGAAATGCCCAGGATGCAGTGTTAAGAGTATACAGGGCACAAAGGGTGGAACTCTTAAAGAGCTGCTGTGGAGTGAAGACCGTAGCAGTCTTGCTGGCAGCTTGCTACCATCTGGGGTAACGTGTTTAAATAAAAAGTACCACTTCTCTCTCTCTGATTGTGAATGGAACCAACTTTTTTTTTTTTGCTTTTTAGTGAAATGCTATGGGTTAAAATTGTGGGCAAGGAGAACAACAAACAAAGTAAAGAATATATTTTTATTATGTTATTGTTTTTGTGCTTTAAAACTTCTGAAGGCAGGCACATTGATTTTATTTATTTTTGTTAAGAACGTTGCATGTCTTGGTTGGCAGGACTTCCTGTTTATATTTCATTATGCTGCTGTAAAACACTGTTCATAGCTAGTCAGAATGTAGGATTCTCCCTTCCCATGGTTTAAGTTGATGTTCTACTGCCTCTAAAGCCTTACTCTTCCTGCTTGTACCTCTGTATCACAATGCCCTTTGCTTCATCACTGGTTCCTCCTTTTGCACTCATCACTGCTCTCTTTACAACCTTGTGGGCCAGTCGTCGCTAGCAAACAGACTTCATTTGTTTAGTTTTACTAACCAGGTGAGTGCACTAGACAAATAAATGCCTATTTTCAGGCACGACCCGGGAGGTTACTACAATCGCAGGGAACGGACAAGTCAGTTACAGGGGTGAATACAGCTCAACTATTGCACGTTACAGAGGAGGGCAAATAATACAGACAAATCATACATACAGTGCACGTTATATTTGAAGCCCATAAAGCAGGGAGCTAGTAAAATGGACCCAAGGAAGTACAAGGCTCAAAAAAACATACACAATCACTCGTGTATCATGACCTACAAGGTCACTGTAGGCACAGCTCCCTTCTAGCAAGAGTTGGCTCATTACATTTTAAAAACCCACTTAACATTGACTTTGTTCTGCCAATTTCTTGTTGTTTAGCAAAACTAAATTCCTGTCTAAAATCTGGTTATTTCTCATTCAGGTTTTCAGTAGCCCATTTATGTTCCTCGCTACAAAGGTCTGTGAAGCTGCAAACATTGGTTACTGTATCCAAATTTAAGTTGGTTCACAAAACCTTGTTTAATCTCTGTGTTTCAGATGAATACCTTGTTATGGCTACTCAAGTTTTTATTGTTGACCTTGTTTACTACTTTACCCATTATTGTGATTCCCTGCTGTAGGTTGTAAAAATACCTGTGCTCAATTTGCTTTCCAGTAATTAAATGGAAATTGACATTCTAAATACAAAATTGTGAAGTCACAGTTTAGAAAAACAAAAACAAATGAGGGCTTAAGACAAGTAACTAGTGGCTATCTTGAGTACACATTTATAACCTTGTTGGTGACTGCTCTGGTATAGAACAACTTTGAAAAATGTACTTGCATATCTCCGTTTCATATTTCATATATTCTCTATAGTTCTCTTTGTACCTGTTTATTTAATACCGAGTACGTTTTCATGTAAACATAATTTTAGTTCCTTAGAGTTTATCTACTTGTATTACGTTTCTCCCACTTTGTCAAAGTCCTCTTGCGACATTACAGTCTGTGGCAGTGGAACCTATTGTGATGTTATAAGAGGGGATTATGCTGCTAAGTAAGCTGGGGCAGTTGAACCTGATGGGCAAAAATCCTGTTTTCAGGAAAATGTCTTACTAATAAAGAATCGGGGGGGGGGGGGAGAAATGCAGTAAAGAGGAAGACATATTGGGGATATGCAGTTGCTTGACTCAAAATATGCAATTTCAAATGAAAAGGGGCAGGGTCATAACCCACAAGAGTTGCGTCCTTTCCCCTCACAGAGACCATAAACTATGTATTCTGAGTTAGGCCATTCTATTTTGTTTATACAACATTAGAAAACATGCTGGTCTGTGATTTGTCTGACAGCATTCTGTACCCATGTGTTTATTTGGTAACACCGCCAGCACCCCTTCCCCCAGAAAGCCATTATGCCACTTACACTTTTCTGCTTACTTTTGTCATGCCATCACTGCAGTACTGCTTCTGCTGCGTGTTTCTTCTGCCATCACGGTCTGCCACTGCTCACATCCCTAGACTGCAGCTCAGGCATGGCCATTTTGTGTCATAGAACAACCCAAGAACCCATTTTTTTAAGTGCAGTAAAACCCTTCTGGGTTTGGGTGGTTGTGCGATACCCGCCCTTCTAGGAACTAAAAGGCGCTTCACCTGCGGTGTCGGGCCACACCCCTGGAGTGGGCAGGTATCACACTACAATCCACACGCTGTCCTGTCTTATCACTTACCACTTACTGTGTTTCCTAGTTTTATCCTTCAAATCGGCTGTTTGTGTAAAGGTTTAACTGTTTCTTTTTGAACTGCTGACTTCAGTGCTACACAGGGGAGGGCTATTGTGATGTTGTCCTCCATTGTTGAAGCTTTTTCTATGGTTCAGTACATAGTGTAGTATGATGTACTTAACCTTTAAAAATGGTGATTGTGACCTCCCCTACTCGCAAGATACTGTGCCATAACAGTTGTCTAAATATCCAGTGTCAGCTGCTCTGTGTGGATATCAGTGACGAACTAAGTACAGATTTAGCTATTTGTGCGTAAATACTGTACTGCTTATATTGGTGTAACAGAGTAGGAACACTAGGAATGGTGAGTATTGGTATCCTTTCAGGTTGTTATAGAAAACTGTTTAGAAAATGGGTTCGAGAAATTGTGTATTCTAGGGACATGGATATTTTTTTTATTTTTTATTTTTTTTAATCTTCGGAAAAAGATCTTTGAGCAAAATGCTCTTTTTCAAAGGTTCCATGTCAGGCAAGATACATGGACAATACAACATTACACAACAAACATGACTGGTTCAGGTTAAACATGGAATGACGGTACAATAAGGATAGCCTAATAAAACTATACATTTGGTTATAAAGTTCAAGTGCGGGATTAACGAGTTAGTTGGAGATGGGAGAATTGGCAGGAGGAAGCAGTACAGTTGAGAAACATGATTGTCACGTTCTTCCTCGGGGCCCGGGAGGTACTATTGAAACTTACTAACTAATAGGGTAGGCTGCCGGAGACCGCATTGTCATGAAATACAGTGGGGAAAAGAGGTGGGGAGGGGGAAGGGTAGGTGTAGGAGGTGAATGCCAGTTTGAGGAGTGGTAAGAGCACCCAGTAGATAACCGTTAGACTTGGCGTCCATACTGGCAGGCTAGATACAGTGAAGTGGAGATAGGTCAGATAAGGTGGGGGACACAGCCTCTTGGCCCTTTTGTCTTTGAAATAGAGCAGTCTAGGACTTCCGGTGACGTCACCACCCTGAATGACCGCATAGTGGAGGGGCTCCAGCACGGACCACTTGATATTGCTCCCTAATCTATATAGACAGACTCCAAAGAAGCAGTAAACAGTGAGAACGTGTCAGGGAGCAAAGATAAAGCGAAGATGCGCCACGGGAGAAATAAAGATAAAGCTGATGTTGGTGGATCATGTAGACGGCCTACCTCCAGCCGCAGCTGCCTCCGCAAGCAGCGTGGCTTGTGAGCAAGACTTGATACAGACAGAGAAAGTGAAAGGCTCCAGAACCAGATATGAGACGCCTTAAATGAGAGATATCGGGATGCCCGGCTGAGAGCAAAAGAATTCTCGACTATTCAAAGCAGGCTAACGGAGGTAGAAGAGAGGCTCGAGAGGTCTGAGGAAGCGGCAGGGGAAACGGCTGAAGAGACCTTACGCCTGCATCAAGCGGTGGACTTTCTAATTGATCAACACGAGCATTTCAAGAGAAACTAACAGACTTGGAGGCACGGTCCAGAAGAGACAATCTCCTAGATTCATGGCCTTCCGGAGGAGTCTGAAACCGCAAATGGAAGATTTTTAACTGATCTTCTCAAAGACGTCCTGGCCCTCCCTCCTACCCTACAATTTAAAATCGAAACAGCACACAGAGCACTGGCACGTAAACCTACTGACCAAACAGCCAGGCCTCGTTCGATTGTGCTAAAGTTCTCCAGCTACAGGGACAAAGAATTGATTTTTGAAAACAGCGTGGGCGAAGAAAAATGTTTCATATAACTCCTCCAGGCTGTTATTTGACAATGACTACCCGACAGAAATTATGAAACAAAGGGTAGCTTACGCTCCAATCATGAGAATCCTGAAAGAGAAAGGAATCCGCTTCCAAACACCATATCCAGCAAAGCTCTGGTCTTCTGGGACTCTGCAACAAAACATACCATTCCCAAAGGAAATTATACCGAACTGAAGAAGAGGGGTGGATCCAGTCGCCTGGTCCCAGCTACAAGAAAGGCCCCCGCCTGGCTCAGATTGGCAGTCCCTCCCAATAAACGAGCTGGCTCAGGCAATCGCAGAGGATTCCATTCAGCAAGAGATCAGAGAATTCATCGGAAAAGCTCATAGCTACACTAAAGAAGCAGCTCCTGAGGAACAAAATCTGAGCACTTGAACAGGCTTTAAAATGGACTAAATGTAACTCTTTATCTGATTTTCCTAGCCCTCCAGACTTGAGGGCTGAGGTAGGAACTGGAAGATCCTCAAACATGGGTAGTTTATTTTAGGTTGTCTCTCTAATATACATTGTAGGCTACTATTTACATAGAAGGTTGCTGGATCTAAATACCAGAATTGGCCTTCCTCCCTATGTGCAAGTAAACGAACACATTGAAGTGGTGTTGTGCTGGGGAAAGTTTTGTTTGTTGTTCCAGCTGCTCACCTTAGCGGCCTTTTCAGTTTATGGCCCTTTTGGGCTTTTTACAGGGTTGGTTGTCATGTTTATAAGCATGGCTGTCCCTCTACTGTGGGTGATGTTACCATTACACGACCTCAACGTTTTAGAGGTCGGGGAGGCCTAACCAGATGCTGGGTCACTCTTCCTCCCTTTAGGGTCTCAGTTCTCCTTAAGGTCTGAGGTTCCTTACCCAGAGGGGTAATAGTTACACTCACCCTTTGGAGTACTAATGTAAATATGTTTAAGATGTTTAAATTAGTTCTTTTGTTTTTGAAGTATTTTGTTAGGTTAAATAAGGTACGCATGTATTGTTGATGGTTACTGTCATGCCAAGGTTAAAATATTATATGAGAGAGGCTCTTTTCTCAGGTATTCGTTAATGTGTAGGAACTTCAGAAACGAGGGTTTCCTTTATAATATACAATGTATAGAACCAGATAGGACCTTACCTACTGAAATGTTTTCATTATTGGTTGGGCATCTCAGGATGCTAAGATTATACATGATGGCTCTTGCAACTAAAATTAGGTTTATTCACATAATGTTAATGGATTAAATAATCCGATAAAAAGGTATAAAGTGATTACCTCATTGAAGAAGCTAAAACCCTCTTTTCTTCTTTTACAAGAGACACATCTAAATCGACAGGAGCACCAGAAGCTCTCCAGATTTGGATTCTCCACTCTAGTGGCCTCTGTTTACAGAAAAGGGAAGAGGAGGGGGGCGGTGGTCTTGGTACCTAGGAGTACTCCTTTTTGCTTAACCGACTCCTATGTAGACCCAGAAGGAAGGCTTGCCCTGGTGGTGGGACAGCTGGAGGGACAAGATATCACTTTAGCTTCAATTTATATTCCCCCGGGAGAAGGTCCAGACATAAGGAAAAAACTATTCCAGAAAATAATGGAGAGGCACAGAGGAGTACTAATAATCGGAGGCGACCATAACATAATATCCTCCCATCTTGATACCTCCAATAAAACCCCCTAAAAAATTCCCTGCTTTGCGGGCAATGCAGTCCTTTTTTTCTGGAGCCCAATGGATTGATGCCTGGAGACACCTTCACCCCAATAAGAGAGAATATACTTATTTCTCAGCCCCTCATAAAGTATATACGCGGATAGATTATGTCCACGTCCCTAGGGAACACCTATTTAAAATCCAAAGCTGTTTACAAATCCCATCGGTCCTATCAGATCACTCTATTTTAACACTTACTATGACATGGGAAAGACAAAAAATTAATACTCTATGGAAGTTTAACAATTATCTACTAAACATAAAGGACTTCAAGGAAATGATTAAACATAAAATTAGTCAGATCCTTGCAGATAATAAGCAGCAAGGGACAAGGGACGGCACTCTTTGGGACACTCTTAAGGTGGTCCTTAGGGGCGAGATAATAAAGTATGCAGTTTTTTTCACAAAAAGGCAACAGGCTCGCCTCGATAAGCTACAAAAACAACTCCAGGATTTAACGGCCCAACACGCTGCGGGAGATGAAGGGGTTTTTCCCCTCCTACAGGCTACTAAGGGTCAAATTCAGGGGATTCTTGAAATTCGCACTGAGCAGGCGTTACAATCACTCAAACAAAAATATTATGAGGGGGGTCCAAGGGCCACTCGGCTATTAGCGCATAGACTCAGACAACATAAAACCCGATCTAACATTACCCAAATCAGGGACCCAATCTCTAATAAGATGGTCACACTCGAAGGGATAGAGCAGGCCTTCAGTCCCATTACAGTACCCTATATCAGTCAAATGGAGAGGGGACTATGGAAAAGTCAGCTTTTCTGGGAAGTCTTGAACTCCCTGGGATCTCTGAGGAACAGAAGCTTATGTTGGAGAAACCATTCTCTCCACTTGAACTAGCTCAGGCTATGATGGCTTTAAAATCAGGTAAAAGTCCTGGGCCGGACGGCTACACAAGTGATTTTTATAAGACCTTCAGGGAAGACCTCTCCCCTACCTTGTTGGCGGCCTGTAGGGGCGTTCAGATGGGAGAACCAATACCGGACTCCTGGCGGTATGCTTATATATCTAGCATCCCGAAACCAGACAGGGATGCTACAGCCTGCCTCGTGACAGACCCATCTCAGTACTTAATGTTGACTACAAAATTTTTCATCTATAATGGCTAAAAGATTTGAAGTCCTTTACCTGAGATAATAAATCCTGACCAAACTGGATTTATACCGCCGCCAAACGCAAGATAATATTAAAAGAACACTTCTCTTATTGCATCGGATGAGGAACAGGGCCCCTTTCTGTTGCTTTTGGATGCAGAGAAGGCGCTCGATCGGGTCGAATGGTCTTTTTATGGCTGTACTGGAGAGGTTTGGAATCCCACAATCAGTTATTGGTCTCATAAGGTCAATGTATACAGACCCCAGAGCATATATTCGGATAAATGGCTCATTTACTAACCCCATTTCACTATCCCGAGGTACTAGGCAGGGCTGCCCCCTCTCCCCCTTATTGTTCGCACTATATTTAGAACCCCTTGCTCAGTCTCTGAGACAGGAGATGGGACTCTCTGGAATAGATCTGGCACCTGACATCCATAAATTAGCCCTGTATGTGGACGATCTATTGATTTATATGACTGACCCCGAGGTCTCCCTCCCTTCCCTCTGGAATATACTTAACAAATTTGGGGAAATGTCGGGATATAAAATCAATCAGGCCAAGACGGAAGTGTTGGCCGTAAATTTTGTCCCCTCTGCAGAGCTCAGGAATCAATATTGTTTTAAATGGGACCTGAAGTGTATTAAATACTTAGGGGTTCGGATCGCCTGTCTGATGAGGATCTCTTCTCTTTGAATTATACCCCTTTCTGCTCAAGACAAACGAGAGCTTGAGAGATGGAGGGTTCTCCTCTGTCCCTTCACCAGAGAATAGATTCCATTAGGATGATAGTTCTTCCCGGTTTCTATCTAACTCAAACCCTCCCAATACAGTTAACAGATGCTTTCCTTAATACTTTACAGAGGAGGGTATCTGCCTACATTTGGGAGAGAAAAGAACCTAGAGTCAGCCTCTCAATCCTGCAGCTTCCTCGGCAACAAGGAGGCATGTCCTTGCCTAATTTTAGATCTTATCACTTAGCCTCCCAAATCAGATCTCTTTATATTGGTTGGATATTAAATACAAGGCTAGGTGGAAAGCTGTGAAATTCATGAGGCAGAACTCCGAGATATTCCTCGTATTCTCCTATCTTCCCCCATCTTAAAAGCAGAGCATAGGTAACCCTTTCACCCGATCGACACTGAGATCCTGGCAAAGGTGTTATCCTCCCAGGAATTCACAAAATAGAGACCAGCCATCCTCTCTTTACCATACATAGAGGCTTTTGTCCCCGCTAAGCTAGACAAGGGATATCTTAAATGGCACAAAGCAGGTCTACATTTAGTATATCACTTTATGCCACAGGGTATAATTTTATCGCTCACAGACCTGGTCAAAAATACGACATCCCTTATACAGACAGATTTAGATATTTCCAAGCCAGGAGCTATCTTAGTTCTCTGGGGGAGATCGGATGGAGGGATGGCCCTCTTCCTGAGCTCCTAGAGACTTTTCTGGGGGCGATAGATGGGAAACCGGTCCCGCCCCGTTTAACCTCAAGTTTATATAAAGGCTTACACTCCCTAAAAGATAATCCCTTAAACAAAGTTAGACTGAAATGGGAAAAGGACTTGGAAACAGCTGTCCCTCTCCCCCTTTGGGAGAGTCACTTAAAGACTATGTTGAGAGGAACAGGTTCCGGGCAACTGAAAGAATTCGCATGGAAACTAACAGTAAGGTATTTTAGGGCTCCTAATGCGACTCAGAAGTATGATGCCCGCCTTGGTGCAAGCTGTTGGAGGCGATGCGGATGTACATATGCCAACCTAGGCCATGTTTTTTGGTCTTGCCAGGTTCTTCAACCTTTCCTGGCAAGCTTCCACAAGGCCATAAAGGAAATAATGGCCTTAGATATAAGTCGAGATCCCTTGTTTTTTCTTTTTGGGGAACTCCCTCCGGGCATTTCAGATGTTCCTACACGTAACTTTATCAATCTGGCCTCTCTTGCTGCTAAGAAAGCTATCACTAGGAAGTGGCTGTCCTCTTCACCTCCAACTCTGGACCAATGGCATCAATTGATGGTAGATATTTACAGAATGGAAAAAATTACGGCCACTTTAAATAAATCTCAGCCCTGTTTTGAAAAGATGTGGAGAAGATGGGTTATATATATCGTACCTGTTTGTCCAGACTTTATACCATAGACTGTGCCACCTGATTTCATGCAAACTATGTGTTTTTCTTTTTTTTTTTTTCCCCTCCTTTATCTATACCTCTGTAAAGATCTTCATAATTAATAAGCTGGTATAAGATTAATTCACAATTTAAGTGCACTGTAGTGTTACCTTTTTATACATGTAAATGTAACCCTTTTTTTTTTTTGGTTGTTTATAAATTTTCCCTTCTGTTCTTAAAGCAAGTTTCTTATTATAAAATTAATAAAGATTGAAAGTTAAAAAAAAAAAAAAAAAAAAAATAGAGCAGTCTACCAGGATTATCTACAGGAATAGGTGGAAGCATCAGAGACGTGTTGCTTCAGCAATAGTTTAAATGCTGATATGATGATCTATCCACATTTTCTGGCAGTTGCCTTTCCCTTTAAGACTGGCCGGAAACTTATTCAAGCTGGCTCCTCCCACTCACCCTGGTGGTAACTCCCTCGGCTCCGCTCCATGACACCAGATCTCCTTTCTGCTGGAAGAAGCAGGTTCCCTCTTTACCGCCCTCACGCTGAGTGTGCCCTTGCGACTTAAATCTACGGATTTACTTCCTAAAACATTTAAATTTGATTGTCTTCAATTTGATCAATGATCGTGACTGTGATGGATGACAGATCCGTTCCTCAGGTTCCACCGGTGCTCTTGCGGGCAGAAGATGTCCCAAACAGATCCGCACTCCATGTGCGTCTGCTGCCTGGGGCACAAGCACGATCCCCAGGCCTGCGATTTTTGTCGCTCCTTTCATCCTAATGTTCTTGAGGACCATCTACCCTGGCTCAAGTTATGCCAACCGAATGAACGGAACCTGCGGTCAAATGTAAGGATGCCCGTTGGGCGGTCTCCGCAGCTGCAGGATCCGCTGAACAGCTTGCGGCGTTCGAGGTGGTGGTGGTCCAGGCTGCTTCCCACTCCTCTTCAACTTCTGCCTTTTGTGCCGCTACAGCTGGGATCGACTTTTATGGGGTCCTTCAAAGAACTGTGCCAGTCCCTGCCGACCCTTGATCAGGGACCCTCTGGGCATAAATCTAAGTCTAGAGAGTCCAAAAAATGGTCTTGTTGACGTTTCTGGGATCAGGAACACTCTCGGTCAAGAGCTTCTGAGTCCCATGCTTCTCCGGATCTGACCTCTGTCGAATCCTCTGCCCAGGTTGCTGGCTTCATGGTAACCCCATCGGGCCAGTTGGCCGAGATGCTGGTTGATCTTCTGGATGAGATTTTTCTTGAGCCGGTTGACCAGTTGTTGACTGAAGAGGCAGACACTTCCTTATGTAGGATTTTGAGACCGTGGGAGGGACAGATCGGTCTGCTGACCCGCCACCTCTGGTCTCCAACCAAGACTCTAAGGAGTCTCAGTGCTTGACGACTCCCTCAGAACCCTGCTGCTGGTCCCCCTGGTGGTCACGGTCTTGGTCTTCTTCCTGTGGGTAGAGTGGTTCCTGCCGGTGTCAGCGTTCCTGCTCTCAGCACCACAGGAAGCGGTGCTGCTGCTACTGTTCATCCTCATCCTCCTTGGGCAGGTGAGGAGAGGCTTCGGTGCAAACTGCGTCGCCACGAGGATCTCGTGGCAACAGCTGGTGCTCACTGGCATTAAGCTGGCTCCTGCTACTACGTTGGCCATCACCTGGCTTTCGCCCGACCGGCCGGCACCTTCCCCGCCTCAGGAGCTTCCTAAGCAGGGGTGTTCAAATCAGAACATTTAGTACTTGCCCATTGACTGTAGCTGAATTTTCACTTGCCCCTATTCAGTACAGTGAAATTGGCTCTTTTTTTTTTTTGTACTTGCCCTTCAAGGAAATTTACTTGCCCCAGACAGGCGACAGTAGGATTTGCACACCCCTGATTCCTAAGGCTGTCCTGGCTTGGCCAACCCCGGTGTCTCCACCAATTCCTGTGGAGCTGCCAGCCGAAGGCCGACGCACCGACCAAGGAGTCTCAACCGGCCAAGGGGCTTCCCCATCGGCTGTCTGTCTCTGTCACACCTGACAGTCTGCGGAGGGTCGGTGGGGACTCGGGTAGTCGACCCCCTCTTTGACGACTCCTCGGAGTCTGAGGGTTCCTCCTTGCACTCCTGTCCAATCAACATTGAGTCGGTGGGGGATCTCTTGATGGATGAAGGCCCTACCTCTTCTTTGGGTCTTCTCCGCATGATCTCTGAGTCCATGGGTATGAAAATGGAGCCCATAGTTACTCTGGAGGCTTTCCCAGTGACAGAGGCTATTCTTGGCCCTGCCCTGGAGCTGTGGCAGTGCCCTGCTTCTTGCCCTGTGCCCTCTGCCTGGATGGCCCCAAATATGCAGTACCTACTGGTTCCCTTTCTGGATTCACGGAACACCCCTTGGCCGAGGGGCTGGTGGCTGATTCTATGTTTAGGCACTCCAGCAACACTATGCTGTGAAAAAAGTTTACGCAGCCTCCTCACTTGGTCTTCACCAAGCAAGCCTGGCCCTCCTTATGGCAGACTTCTCCCATGCCCTGCTGGGCACCCTGGATGAGGTGCTTCCTCATCTACCGGCAGACCTCCAGACCATGGTCAAACAGGTTCAGGGCTGGGCTGTAGCAAAATGGCTCCAGACAGCCTTGGACATTGGGGATCTCTCGTGCCCACTCTGTGGTGCTTGCAAAGGCCATGCGCTGCAGGGCTTGGCTGAAGATGTCGACCTTTTTGGCAGACACTTGGCACAAGCTGGCAGATTTTCCTTTCCTGGGCAAAGACTTGTTCAGGCCTGGGGTCGAGGGCCACCTCATCCGCATCGAAGTCCAGTGTCACCTTGGACTCTGTGACATCTGCCCAAAAGGATCCAAGGGCTCCAAGCAAAAGCAGAGAAGGAAGCCCTTTCGATCCACCTCTACTCCTGTGGCCAAATCAGTTCAACACCAGGCTGGTCAGCAGGCCCAGGCCTGGCGACCTCGGCCAAGTCAGTGGCCTCGGTTGTCCGTAAGCCTTGGGGAGGCTCCAGTGGCCTCAGTCGGACCCTCCTCCTTCCAAGTCTGCACAGTGAAGGGATGAGGTGCCCCTCATGCTGGCCACACTTCCTGGGATGACCCTCACCACTTCCTTTCCACTTGTTCCCCTTTCACCACGGACAGGTGGGTTCTTGAAATGGTGGGTCAGGGTCTGCTTCTGGAATTAGAGCAGTACCCTCCTTGCTGAGCCCGCACCCCATGGGAGGACTTGGTATCCACAGACATTCTGTCAGCTCTGAGACGACATAGCCCAGCTCCTCCACAGGGAGGTCATGGTTCCTGTTACGTATCCTCGAACACCAAGGTTTTTTTTTTTTTTCCCCATGCACTTCCTGGTGCCAAAGTGGATGGGATGCTGGCGCCCCATTCTAGATCTGCACGACCTGAACAAGTTTCTCAAGTAGCACACCTTCAGTATGGTAACTCTGTCTCAGGTCATACCATCTCTAGAGCATGACATGTGATTTTGCTCCCTGGATCTTCAGGACGTGTTCCTTCACATCCTGATCTGTCTGTCACACCGAAGGTTCCTCTGCTTCCGAGACGAGGGAACCCTTTACGAGTTCCAGGCCATGCCATTCGGCCTGTCCTTGGCCCCCAGGGTCTTCACCAAGTGTTTTGCAGTGGTGATCGCTTACCTGAGGTGCCAAGGGGTCGGGGTTTACCCCTACCAGGATGACAGGCTGATAGCAGGTCCCTCCAGGCAGGAGGTGGAGTGGCCCAGGGACCTGACCCTCCAGACCTGCGTCAGACTTGGCCTCCTGGTCAATGAGGCCAGTTCGGAACTTGTACCTTCGCAGGCGATCAGCTTCATTGGGGTGGAGCTCGACTCTTGCAGAGCCAGAGCCTGGCTCCCCACGGACAGGGCGAAGGCTCTCTTCTCCTTTGCCCAATCATTTTGGGTTGGGCAGTTGCACCCTGCCCAGGACTTCCTGTGCCTGCTTGGTTATATGGTGACAAAGTCCAAATGCCTGCGCTCAGGAGTGAAGGTGGTGTGCTGAAGACTGGCAACCAGCCCAAATTGCAGTAACAGAAAGTCCCAAACCAGCGCTCCAAAGAAACACAGCAGCCTGTAGCTCAACTATTGTTGTTTTATTCCACCAAAGTGAAAAGCCTGCAGCGCCTTGGCTACAAGCCTTCAAAGAGAACTGCAGGCTGCTATGTTTCTTTGGAGTGCTGGTTTGGGACTTTAGGTTATATGGCGGCCTGCAACAGTATGGTCCAGTGGGCCCGCTGGAGAATGTGTTCCCTACAGTGGGAGTTGGCCAGCCAGTAGTCTCAGCGCAGGGGTCACTTTGACCTAAGACAAGCTGGTCACTGTGCTCTCTAGTGGTGGTTAGTCCCAGAGCATCTCCAGGAAGGGATCCAGATTGTCCGCCCAGAGCCAACGGTCATCCTGATGACCGATGCCTGTTTCATGGGCTGGGATGCCCACCTGGGGGAACACAGAGTCCACTGGCTCTGGACCCCTGAGGAGTCCCAATACCACATCAACCTGTTGGAGCTCCGAGCAGTTCAGCTAGCGCGGACTGCATCTGCTCCTCACATGCAGGGGCAGGTTGTCCAGGTCCAGACAGACAACACCACGACCATGTACTACCTCAACAAACAGGGTGGGATGCACTCCCTGCCACTGTGCAAGAAAGCTGTCTGTGTGTGGACCCTCGTATGCAGCCAGGAGGCCAATCTCCTAGCCATCCATGTGGCAGGGCCCTCCAACCAGCTGGCGGACACCCTCAGCCATGTGGGTGAAGCGTCTCATGAGTGGTCTCTCCACCCAGAGGTAGTACATAGTCTGTTCTCCCATTGGGGCACCCCTCAGGTGGACCTGTTCACCTCCAGGGAGAACACAAGGCTGAGGCTGTTTTGCGCCTGCCCCCCTCAGCAGGGAACACTGCAGGGGGAGGCCTTCTCGAGGTCCCAGGCCTCTTCCATGCCTTCTCTCCACTTCCCTGATCCACAAGGTGCTTCTTGAGGCCAGGAAGGACAAGCAAGACACAGGTGATCCTAGTGGCTCCAGCCTGGCCAACCCAGTTTTGGTACCCTGATCTCCTCAGCCTCAGCAGCAGGCTCCCGAGGCGTCTTCCTCTCTGCCCGGACCTGCTTTCCATCAATCAAGGAAAGGTACTCCACCTGGATCTTCAATCCCTTGCACTCGGCAGCCTGGTTCGTGAGTGACTAGAGTTCCAGGGTTTGAGTCTCTCTGAAGATGTCCTCAATGTTGTTGAGACATCTAGGAAGGAGTTAACCAGGAAATGCTATGTTTTCAAGTAGAAGAGGTTCTCCATTTGGTGTCGGGTCAAGGGGCTGGACCCATTGTCCTGTCCAGTGGCTAGCATCCTTGACTACCTGTGGTTTCTCTCTGAGTCGGGCCTTCGGACCTGTAAGGTGCACCTGGCAGCCATCTCTGCTTACTGGGTGTGGGCCAGTCAGCGATCGTCGGCACAGGAAAAGGTGATCTAGCACTTATTCAAAGGACTTGACCAACATTTCCCCTCTAGTGCATGAGCCACCAACACCTTGGGATTTGCTGCTGGTTTTGGCAAAGCTCATGGGCAAGCCATTTGAACCTATGCACAGGTGTGATGTCTCACCTGTCATGGAAGACTGCCTTCTTGGTGGCTGTCACATCAGCCGGAAGACTCCGTGAGCTCCAGGTGCTTTTGGTGTAGTCTTCTTACCTGGTCTTCCACAGGGACATGGTTGTCCTTCACCCCCTACACGAAGTGTCTCCTGAAGGTTGTGTCTGATTTTTCACCTTGACCAGGTAATTAATCTCCTGGTGTACTTCACCAGTCACATCTTGGAGGCCAGGCACAAGCTCCATACTCTGGACCTGAGGTTAGCGCTCACTTATAACTGAGAGTTCACAGCTGGAGTTCTGGGAGAGGTTCGCCAGCTGTTTGTCACCTACACTGAAGCCTCACCTGGCAGACCGGCAGCCAAGCAGACGATTGGCAGGTGGATTGTACCCTGCATTGATCTCTGCTGTAGGTTGGCGGGTAAGGAGCCTCCGGGCTCATTCCACCCTCCATACCGCTGCCTTGGTGGCTGCTTCCAGGGACATCCCTATCCAGGAAATCTGCAGGGTTGCTACCTGGAGGTCAGCATACGCCTTCATTTCCCATTACCACATCGGCCTTGAGTCACCTCCGGGATGCTGGTTTTTGGGCCTTAGTTCTCCAATCTCTGTTCCCTAAGTAGGTGGTGTTCTCCTTGCTTCACTCCTCCCAGAGAACTGCTAGAAGTCTGCCAGCAAGTGTGGATAGAACATCAGGTTACTCACCTGTAACAGTAGATTTTCTACGGAATGGTCTCTTGCAGTAGGTCATTACTTTGGGATGTTCCAGCAGAGGGCGCTGTCACATGGCAGCTTCTTCCGGCAGTCTTTTACCAGGGACTGCCCACTCATGACATCATCTCCTTGCTCCCTATATAAACGTGGGCAGTCCCTGGTATCCTCTGTTCATTTTCCCGCTGTCTTCAGCTCGCACAGCAGCTAGCTCAGTCTTCTGGGTAGTAGTCATCAACGAGGATCTTAATCAGACAAAAATGTCTAAGAAAGAATCTCCAAGGAAAACAAGCTTTATTTTGTTCCTGCACTTGTGGCAGGAAGATTTACAGATTTGATAACCATTTATATTGTGTTAGGTGTCTATGATCCAAACACGACACCGTCAGGAATTTAATTTAGCACCCTGTTGACGACGGTTGCAGCAAATCCACAATTTACTTATGGAACAGAGTTTCTCTGGAGACCCAGGGGGCTTGTTCTAAGGGCTCCCCCACCTCAGGGTCTCGTTCTTGGCAGAAAAGGGAGAAGCAGAAACCCTCATCACACTTCTTGTCGCACCGCACGTCGACGGTGACTTCTTCCACATGTCCACCATTGACGGAGCATTCTTTTGTGCCTTCCTCGTCGACAGGGCTTGTCCAGGTGCTCAGAACAGTTCAAAACACAATGTTCTACTGTCGACGATGGCTTCCATTTCTTCGTCGCCGACCACTGTATTTTCTGCAGCAAAGCAAATGGCTGCTCCATCGACGGGATCCCTTTTTCTGTCTGACTTTTTCTCAATACAATGCCAATGTTTCTCCTGGCTCGTTATCGATGACAGGAGTTCATAGAGGCAACCCAACGTCGTTTGCTGTACTTTACACCACTCCTCCTTCTCAGGTGCCTTCCTACCGGGGTGCTGGTGATTTACAAAGAGACCCTGGTCTGTATTTTCCTGGGGCACGCCCAGCTACCTCCTACCGGCCGGTACCCTCTCTCACACCTATTATTTCAAACAGCCAACTTCGGCAGGTGGATATCCCACTGTCTCAGTTGCTCAATATTGAAAGGATTGTACATACAGTACTACAGTCTATGGGCTATAGCCAGTCTCCTTCTCAAACGCCAGCTCATCCTCCCCAGTGTTCTCCCTTCCCTCCGCCTAAAAGGCTTCATACTGACCAGGATGTTCCGCCCTGGTCTCCCCCACCTCCTCTATTAGAGGATTATTTGTCGGAGGAACCAGACTTAGTGGGGGTACCTCCCTGTGGATATTTATGAAGGGGACTTCTCGAATCTTGACCTTCCAGATCCGGATTCTCCATTCTCCGTGGTCTCTTCTCTGGAAGAGGATTTGCCAGCCCCCTTTAGCTGTCTCCTCTCCTGATGACCCCTCTTTCAACGAAATGATGATGCAAATCCAGAAAGTGATGGAGTTTTCCACCACAGAACAGGATAAACAACGTAAAGACATGGCTGAATACCTCAAGTTACCCTAGGAACCTGTCATGGTCATTCCTCCATTGATACCTACTTATCAAAACTCCATCTCTGACGTATGGCGCCAGCCTTCGGCCATAACGGCCGTTCCATGTAAGGCTGACCGGCTGTACCAAGCCCCTTTGGACCATCCATATCTGTCCGCTATTCCTACGGCTGACTCTGTGGTCGTCATAGCCACTCATGATCGCACTAAAAAACCTAAACATATGTGCTCTTTGCCTCCGGATAAAGAATCTCGGAAACTGGATTACCTGGGCAAGAAGGTCTTTGCTTCTGGCACCATGAACATAAGAATCTTAAACTATATGGGCCACATGGTTAAATACCAGCACACCTTGGGTGCTTCGGCCGTGGACATCCTTAATAAACCTACCTCCTTCTCCAGAGAAGGAGCAATTGCTCCAAATCATGTCAACCATTACTTCAGTGTCTCGCCACCTCTTCGGGTCAGGCTATGATGTGGTTGATACATCCAGTTGTTTATCCGCCACTGGTATCGCCTTGCGCCGCCATGCCTGGCTTTGTGTATCTGGCCTGGCACCAGATGTCCAGCATAAAGTAGTCAGCGCACCTTTCTGTGGCTACAAGCTTTTTGGCTCCAGTACCCAACTCCTTTAGGACGACCTTCAGGCCTCTGGGCATATACTCTGTATGGTCCATGGCATGTACCATATGCCACAGACCCAATCCTCATACTGTAATAAGAGAAGTAACCGTTTCAAGTACTCTAACTGGGGTACTTTTTGTCAATGCAATCAAACCACAAGAGGCAGTTCAGCCACTACGCGTGCCCCCTTCCTCCCCCGGTACCCGTCTCTCGGGTGGGGCCGGCAACTCCAGTTCTCAATGTCTCCCTAGGGCTCTCCCCTCTCTTCCTCACCCAAGCCTCGGAGTCGGTAGTGGGTCATTTTGCCCTTCATTTGGAGACTTGGCAACAAATAACGACAGATGCATGGGTACTCCAGATTATTCACACTGGCCGCACACTGGAACTAATTTCTTTACCACCTCCGCTTCCTCCTCGGATGCTTCATTATCCTCAGGAACACCTTCCTATACTCCAGGAGGAACTTATGACCTTATTAACCAAACAGGCCGTTTGTTCCGTTTCCGTTGTCTCAACAACAGGGATTTTATTCCCATTTCTTTCTGGTACCCAAGAAAACTGGAGACCTCAGAACAGTACTGGATTTGAGAAACCTAAATCGGTACATCCAGTACAAACATTTTCGGATGGTTACATTAACGTCCATCATGCCTTTCCTGCAACAAGGAGATTGGATGTGCGCCCTGGATCTGAAGGACGCATATCTTAATATCCCCATTCATCCAGCCTATCACAAATATCTGCGCTTCCACCTGCTGGGCCAAAATTACCAATTTCTGGCTTTGCCCTTCGGCCTTTCTTCAGCCCCACGGGTTTTTACCAGTGCTTAGCGGTGGTCGCTGGGGCATTGAGAAAAAAGGGTAATTTTTTTCTTCCCCTATTTAGACGATTGGCTGATAAAAGCAGACACCAGGGAACATCTGCTATCCTCGCTCTCGGAGACCCTCTAGTTGTTCCACAATCTTGGGATTACGGTAAACTGGCCCAAGTCCAGCCCTTGTCCGACCCAATTGCTCCAGTATATAGGGGCTGTATTGGACATGAGCGTCGCCAAGGCCTATCTGCCCCCTGCTCGTCAGGATACCCTGATTTGCCTGACCTTACAGATTCAGTCACGAAAGATAGTCACTGCCAGACTCATGTTGCACCTCCTAGGGCACGTGGCAGCGGCCATACAGGCAGTGGAATTTGCACGCCTTCAGGTGCGTCCCATCCAATGGATCATACAAGATCAGTGGTGCCAGAAAACAGGGCAGTTTGAAGACCCCATCAGGGTGACTCCAGCCCTCAAATCTGCTCTCACTTGGAGGACACTCCGCTCCAATCTGGAGCGGGGCATGCCCTTCTGCACCTCCCCTCCTCTCCACGTTCTAACAGATGCCTCTCGAGAAGGTTGGGGTGCCCATCTCGGTCCGTACAGGACCCAGGGCACGTGGCCCTTAGGCCACAGTCACCATCATATCAATCTTCTGGAAATGAAGGCAGTCCTTCTGGCACTGCACGCCTTCAGTCCTTAATTGACCCCAGGTCACCTACTGATTCAGTCAGACAACATGACTGTAGTCTGGTACCTCAACAAACAAGGAAGGCCGCACTCTTTCTCCCTTTGCATGGAAGCGATCGCGGTGTGGCACGAAGCGACCAAACAACTGACACTCACGGCTGTCCATCTACCGGGTCATCACAACCAGTTAGCGGACCTCTTGAGTCGCCAGTCCTCAGCTCACGAGTGGACACTGCTTGACTCAGTCCTGCAGGATCTCTCTCATCTCTGGGGCACTCCACAAATAGATCTGTTTGCATCCCCAGACAACCACAGGCTCCCTAAATACTTCTCCTCCATTATCCCGAACAAAAAGGAAAGCTCTATATATACCCTGTCCCAACCCTGGACATGACTCTTCTTATACGCCTTCCCCCACTCCCTCTCCTTCTAGGCACATTAATAAAAGTACAGATGAAGCCAGCCACAATGATTCTTTTAGCTCCCCTGTGGCCTCGTCAAACATGGTTTTCAGTTCTTCCAACAGCTGTCGATTTGCGGACCCTTTTTCCATTGCTGTTCAGTCTGGACCTCTTGACGCAAGGCCAAGGCTCTCTCTCCTGCATCCCAATCTGAAGACCCTACATCTTCATGCCTGGCTCCTGAAGACGTCTTCATAAACAGATTACAAGTGTCTTCTCAGGTGGCTGATATTCTGCTTGCTGGTCGAAAGCGGGTTACCAGAGATGCTTACAATTCTAAATAGAAATGTTTCTCCATTTGGTCAGCCTCTCAATCGCTAGACCCTTATTACCGCCCTCTCACGAAGGTCCTGGACTATTTGGCCTCCTTGTCATCGGAGGGCCTTAGCTATTCTTCTGTCAAAGTCCACTTGGCTGCCATCTCTGCCCTCCACGAACCATTGGATGGCAGACTTCTGTATCGAGATCACCTAGCCAAGATGTTTTTGAAAGGCATATTACATCTGAAGCCTCCTATTCGCTGTCTCATTCCCCGATGGGACTTGAATTTCATGATTGAAAAATTAACAGTGGACCCTTTTGAACCGGCTGCCACTTATTTATTTGTTTGTTTGTTTGTTTTAGCAGGAAGGCATACTGAGCAACAATGCTAGATTTCCAGATGCGACCTGGGAGCCAGGACCCAATACAAAACAAATCACAGTGTCTGAGGCTGAGACATTTCAACAGTGAGAGGTATTGTGCCCTACATTTTCTCTCATGGAAAACGCTATTCCTTGTGGCCATCACTTCTGCTTGACGAATCTCTGAGCTTCATGCCCTTATGTGCAGGGAACCTTATCTTTCATGAGGACAGAGTTATGCTTCGCACTGACCCTTCCTTTCTGCCTAAGGTGGTTTCAGAACAAACTTTGAATCAATCCTTGGAGTTGCAGTTTTTTTTTTTTTTTTTTTTTTACCCTGAGTACTCCAATCCTAGTGAACATATTTTACATACTGTGGATGTCCATCGCATCCTCTGTTGCTATACTGATCAGACAAAGTCCTTTCACACTACCTCACAACTGTTTGTCACCTTTGCTTCAGGTCGTGAGGGCCTTCCAGTTGCTAAATGCACCCTCTCTTGCTGGCTAGCCCATTGCATTACATTTTGTTACAAAAAATACACTAAGCCCTTATACCGGGCCATGTCCAAGCCCATTCCACTAGAGCTGTGGCAGCCACAGCAGCTTGTTTCAAAGGTGCCTCTGTTACAGATATATGCAATGCGGCCACCTGGTCTACCATCCATACCTTTACCAGGCATTACAATCTGAATGTTGCCTCGAGATGCCGAATGGCCTTTGGCCAAGCCGTCCTGCAGGGCATCCTTTCATAATAGTCCTCCCACATGGACATAACTGCTGGGAACTCTCCCAGAAATAATGACGTACTGCAAGAGACCATTCTGTAGAAGATAGTGCGGTTATGTAAGAACTTACTGTAACAGTAGATCTTCAAGGAATGTCTCTTGCAGTAGGTCCAATCCCACCCTCCGTCCCCCTGCCTTCTCTAACAGAGAAATTTCTGATCCAGAGAGGCGAAGTCGTAGTTGCCTTTTAAAAGGGCTGAGTGTAGTAATTGAGATTCCTTGTTGAGTGACTTAATCCACTGGGGGGCCCTGTGGGCGAATGACCTTTGGCCCATAGTGGTTCAGTACCTGGGACCTGGAAGGTTTGACTTTGAGTACTTCAGGTGTTTTGGGTGCTGCAGTGGGCAGTCAGAAGCTTTTCAACCCCAGGTGGCATGAGCCCAAGGAGAACCTTTCTGGTTAAGAGGCAGGTCTGATATTGGATCCTGTTGATGAGAGGGAGCCACTCAGACGGGGCATATAAGTCACAAGTATGTGATAGGCGGGCAGCGCCTGTAAGAAGTCTGCATGCCTTAAGCGCCACAGATATCCTGCGGAGGGCTGTAGGAGAAGCGGAGTTATAGATGACAAGCCCATAGTCTATGATGGAGGTGACAGAGTTGTGATAGCCAGTCTAAGGGCCTCTGAGGGTTGGGGGAGGGAGGGATTCTTTCTTGCTAGAGCAGGGAGAAGGAAGATGGCAGTGTGGGTGCTGGCTATCACAGTGGGTGGGGAGAGGGTATAAGGTACTTCCAGAGGGTGGGTAGGGGGGAACCTTTTTTTTTTAATTTGGTTAAAAGAAAAACTTTGGGGATTCCGCTTTGCAATTTGACACTCTGCCAGCAGTTCACCAGCAGGGCAACCCCCAAATAGTTCTGGTTGCAGCAGCCCATCTATAGAGATAGCATACAAGTATTTCTTGCATGCAGTCTTCTGTGGGGATTTGATTGGGCAGACAGGCAGTGGCAGAGGGATTCTCAGAAGCTGTCCATCAGTCACTGGTTAACTTTCCTGCTCACTTCTGGTAGACCTTCCTATTGCTTGCCTGCGAAAAGTCTGCTGGCTGTGCCAAGCAGCCTTAAAAATTAGTATTGGTCAGGAAAGTGGGAGTTTTAGCAAGGGGCCCTAAATGAGGAAAAAATTAGTCTTATTTCAGACAAACACCTGAAACAGGATACTTTGGATTTCAAACAGACTTCACACGTGCCCACATTACTAATTATATTAAAACATGTAAACAACAAAAAAAAACAAGGTTTTGTTTTTCTTTAAGGACATTAAAATGAGAACGTGGCATTGTAATATGTATTTTATCTGCTCTTGCCGTTCTGCATGGGGCATCATATCTGTTATGACATTACATAAAGTCTTGCACTGTCAAACCTCCACAGGCCCTTTTAAAGTAGTAGTAATAATTAGAATATTTGTTTCAAACACCATGAAGTCTTGCTGCTATTAGGACTTAATGCAGTTAGCCACTGCACTCGAACTGCCCCGGAGAGGATAGGGTTAACTCCAGAGCAGTCTGGAGTTCCACAGCGCGAGGGCGCTGTTCAAAGCTCTATCTGGCTAGTTTCAAATGAAACTGCCAGATTCTTTACTCTGCTTTCACTGAACAGTCGCTCCGGAGATCAGCTCCTTCAGCTCGTCATATTCATGTTCAAGCGAGTTTACTTGGTTCATTTGAACCAACAAGTGTTTAAAAATTACTGCTGCAAAAGCTCTATCTGGTAACAGTAAGTACTAAAATTAAAGTCTGGTGTGGAATACATTATCGGTTCAGTCTGAACCGATCGGGTTGGCTTATTTTACTACTTTTGGCTTTAGAAGTGCGGTACCCGGTTCTTATCGGGGTTCTAAAAACCTTAATTTTATTTGGGTTTTTTCCAATACCCGTGACACGTGTTAGGAACTGATAAGGTGTCTTGTTTTGGCACGGCCGCTTAAAGGCAAGTTTGTTGGTTAGGCTGGCATTATGTCTGAGAAACCAAAAGAAAACCGGCCCACTGGGTTTCAACACTGTGATGTCTGTGGGGAAGCCTTGCCAAGGCTGATCCACACACCACTTGTGTCTATTGTCTGGGGCTGACCACCTCCTGTCAGACTGCCAGGTGTGTAAAATTTCCTGCAGCCACCCTGGAAAGAGATTGGGCCGCTTCAGGAACTGAGGCCAAAAAGTCCGCTGACCTGATGGCCAGCCCGGTCCAGTACCCACTGGACCAGAGGGATGCCCTCTGACCAGGCGAGACTTCCTCGGCAAAGAAAAGCTGGTTCAGAGAAACCAGCTCCAGCAAAAGACAAAGAAATCAGCAGGTCTGAGTCCAAAATTGTCTCTCCAACTGCTGCAGAAATAGCAAAAGCCATTCAGATTGTTCAGTCTTTTGTCTGGGACTTGTCGAGCCCCTACAATTGGGAAAAGGGTGGCTCGCTCAGGTCCAGTGGTTCAGGATTGCGATGTTGAGGAGTTTTATGAACCACAGGAGGGGAGGAGGAATTTGATCAGTGTATTTGTGACTGGAAGGTCTGGACGTGCCCATTGAACCGGCATTTCTCCAGATAGACCCTTAGAATCTCCCCTTGCTGTCTGAGTCCCCTTCTCATTTTATGTTTTATAAAAGGTGGCAGAAACCCTCCAGCTCCCTTTAGAGGAGGCTGTGGATGAGCAAGAGGAGCCTGATTATGTAGAAATGATGGAGATTCCAGAGTCTAGAAGGTTGTCTATTCCTTTGCATAAGTCATTTAGGAAGCAAACAACAAAGATTTTAAAAATCCTCATTCCGTTCCTCCTGTAGATAAGAAAATGGACAGAAGGTATACTTTATCAGGCCCTGATACAGACTTCCTCACCGAGCAGTGTAGTCATGTAGGTGTTGTTCAAGCTGCAGCCGTGACAAGGCTAATATTCCCTGGCATCACATCCTCCTGATAAGGATTCCAGGAAGATTGATGCCATGGCGAAAAAAGCAATATATGGCAGCTTCATTGGGACTCAGGCAGGCTAATTATATGGCTTATGTGGCTAGATATCAGAAATTTAGATGGGACACTATATTGCAGTTAGCCAAGCAGGCCCAGGGCCAGCTGGCTGGTGAGTTGGAACAAGTGGCTGCTGATGGCATTGAAGCCTCTAAAGTTCAATTTCATACTGCCGTTGATGTTAATGATGTTTCCTCTAGGGTCATGGCCACTTCTGTAGCTCTCCGGAGGTTGGCATGGCTTAGATGCACTAATCTGTCCCAAGATACTCAGGCAAAGGCTATAGATTTTCCTGTAGTAGGAAACTCTGTTTGGGATCAAACAGAAAATTACATGAAGAAAATGGATGAATACAGAACTACTTACAAAAGTGCCCAAGCTAAGGAGAGGCATGCCATCCACAAAGGCATGCCCCTCAGGGGTAGGGGCAGGCCTTACCACAGGCCCTTTTATCAAGTTCAGGCCTTCAGCCTTTGCACAGAGGGTTTTTTCAAAGGCAGGTAGACGGGCACAGGCAGACCATCTCCTCTCCTCAGCCTAAAGCTGTTGCCAAGCAGGCACCCTGATGGGGTGCCCAGGGCCGATTCTCCTGTACCGTGGGGCAGGTTGGTTTATTTCAGCCAGAACTGGTTGTCCCTAACTTCGGACAAATGGGTTCTGGAGGTGGTAAGCCAAGGTCTGGTTCTCAGTTTCAAAACAGTTCCCAAAGATGAGAGCCAGACATTTTCCACCTGCAAATCCTTCAGAAGCCCTTGCTTTGGAAGCAGAGGTTTTTCTCTGCTGGGCTGCAAGGCAGTGGAAAGAGTTCCTCCTTGCCATCAGGGCAAGGGTCTGTACTCGAGGTATTTCCTTACCCCAAAAAAGACAGGAGAGTGGCGCCCATCTTAGATTTAAGGTTCCTGAACAAGCATCTTTTGAAACCAAAGTTCAAAATGTTAACTCTGGCAATGATTCTGCCTTCCCTAAGGCCAGGGACTGGCTAGCTTCCCTGGACCTCAAGGACGCTTATTTTCATATTTTGATCAGGCTTCTCACCCAAGTACCTTAGGTTCGAACTACCCTCTGCCACTACCAGTTCAGAGCAATGCCCTTCGGCCTTACCTCTGCTCCAAGGGTTTTCACAAAATGTTTAGCTGTAGTAGTGGCTCATTTAAGAAGGCAAGGGGTTGCTGTGTTTCCCTACCTGGACGACTGGCTCATAGTGGGCCAGTCTCCAGATCAGGTAAAATCCCACTTGCAAGTCTCCCAGCAACTTCTCACTTCTCTGGGATTCCTGTTGAATTTTCCAAAGTCAGTTCTGGAACCAGTTCAGGTACTAACTTTCATAGGTGCAGAAATGAACACAAAGTCAGCCAGGGCATTTCTTCCTCCCGAAGAGTGGACAGACTCATTGCCCTGGCATCCTCCTTTACCCTGCGGGTCTCTCGACCAGCAAGGCACTTTTTGCAACTCCTAGGACACATGGCTGCTTCCACAGCTGTCGTGCAGGGAGCAAGATTTCAGATGAGAGACATCCAGTTCCACTTGAGGTCCTACTGGTCTCAAAGGAAGGACCCCCTATCCAAGTTAATCCCAGTGACCAAAACCCTGATCCTAGCCTTCAGTGGTGGCAGGATCAAGCAGTTTAACTCAGGGGTTCCCTTCTTACCCGTTCTTCATTCCCTCACCTCACCACGGATGCCTCCTGTTAGGGTGGGGGCACATTTGGCGACCTTTCCACTCAGGAGTGTGGTCCCCAGAATCTCTGCTCCACATCAACCTTTTGGAACTCAGAGCTGTTCTCTTAGCTCTCCAGATTTTTTCGACTACTGTCCAGAACAAGGTAGTCCAAGTCAGACAGACAACACCACAACAATGTGGTACATCAGCAAGCAAGGGGGCACTCGGTCATCAGCCTTGTGCACCGAAGCAATGAAGTTGTGGTCTCTGGCTTACTCCCTGAACACCTCCCTGATAGCAGTTCACCTTCCAGGGAAGGACAATGTCCTGGCGGATGCCCTCAGCAGAATTTCTCAGGGCCATCACGAATGGGCTCTGAATTCTTCTGGTGCTGGGGCTGTCTGCCAGATGGGGCATCCTCAGATAGATCTTTCGCAGCCCCAGACAACCACCAACTTCCCTGTTTGTTGCAGGCCTCCAGTTCTGGGATCAGTCCCACTGGACGCCTTTCAGTTGGATTGGAAAGGGAAGTTCTTGTATGCTTTTCCCCCCTTCCCTCTCCTCTTCAGAGTACTAGTAAAAATCAGAACTCGGCCCTGCAGAGTGATTCTGATTGCTCCAGACTGGGCCAGACAGCCCTGGTACCCTCTCCTCCTGTCCCTGACATTCCATCCTCCCCTGAGCTTGCCCAGGACCCACGACCTGTTGACCTGTGCACAGGGGAGAGTGTGGTATCCGAACCTCAATTCCCTCCACCTCAAGGCCTGGTTCTTGAGGAGCTAGAATTTGCTGATTTACACCTTCTCAAGGTGTCCTGGATATTTTAAAGGCTTCTAGGAAACCTTCCACTAGAGCCACTTACAATTCTAAGTGGAAGAGGTTTTCCATTTGGTGTTCTGAGAAGCAGATTATCCCAGAATCTGCTAATCTGCCCATTTTACTGGACTATTTGGTCCATTTAAATTCCTTAGGCCTTAGGCCAGCTACCTTAAAGGTTCATCTGGCAGCTGTCTCTGCTTTTGTGTCAGCGGGAAGCCTGCTTCCTTTCTTCTCACCCTGTATTTTCCAAGTTTTTAAGGGTTACTTCACACTAACCCCTTTCGGGAACCAGCTCCTGCATGGGACCTGAATGTTTGCATTGCTCAGCTAATGCAACCCCTTGAGCCTCTGTCCTCGCAGACCTCAAGTTTTGACTTGGAAGACTGTTTTCTAGTGGCTATCACTTGCTAGACGTATAAGTGAATTACAGGCCTTGTCAGTAGAAGAAGATTTTATTTCTTTTCACAGAGATAAGGTAGTCCTTAGGACTAACAGAAAGTTTTTACCTAAAGTGGTTTCAGATTTTCATCTCAACCAATCCATCTCTCTTCCAGTATTTTTCACTGGAGCATTCCTCCTCAGGGGAGAGGAGATTGCACAGTCTCGACGCCAAAGAGCCCTAAGCTGCTATTTGGAACGCACTCCAGGGTCACAGGTTCGAATCCCTCCAACTCTTCCTTACCTATGGAGAAGTTGGCAAAGGGAGACCTGCCACTAAGAGGACAATTGCGAGGTGGATTGTCTCTTGTATCCAGTTCTGTTACCAAAAACTAGGTAGAGAACCTCCCTCAGGACTGAGGGCTCATTCCACCAGGGGTGCAGCTGCATCTCTAGCGGCTGCTAGAGATATTCCTATTTTGGAAATTTGCCAAGCTGCTACCTGGAAATCAGTCCACACCTTTACCAAGCATTATTCCCTGGATGTCCAGTCCAGGAGAGATGCTCGGTTTGGCACAGCTGTGCTTCAGAGCCTATTCCCAAGTAGGTTCTGACCTCCATGGAGGTACTGCTGTATAATCTGCATTAAGTCCTAATAGCAGCAAGACTTCATGGTGTTTGAAGAAAAATACCTTAGTAATTGCTTTTCTTCTCATGGAGTCTTGCTGTATTAGGACAACCTCCCTCCTACCCCGCTCAGAACTCCTACTTGAGTATGGGGTTGTCAAATTGCGCAAGCACTGTCATGCCATTTCAATTTCTCTAGTTTCCTTTTTGTTCATTTGGGTTAGGAACTAGGTGATTCTGTTTTTGTTAATGATAGGTGGCTCCTCTCTGGACTTGAGTCTTTGGGAGAGGGACCTATTATTGCTTGTCATGGGTGATTCTAACAATAACAGGTGATTTTGTTATTATTCTATGATTGTTGTTGTGTTTTGTTGTCCTACTACTGGTAGGTAGCCAATGGCTAGTGTAGAGCTTTTCCACACAGACTTGCTATATTAGTTTAGCTCTAAAGAACCTGGCAGTTTCATTTGAAACTAGCCAGATAGAGTTTGAACAGCTCAAGCTGTGGAACTCCAGACTGCTCTGGAGTTAACCCTATCCTCTCCGGGGCAGTTCGAGTGCAGTGGCTAACTGCATTAAGTCCTAATACAGCAAGACTCCATGAGAAGAAAAGCAATTACTAAGGTGAGTAATTTTTTCTTTTTGCCTTTCAAATATCAAGGTGCATTACAAAGTACAAAATAACAAAGTAATGGGGGCCCAGGTGTGCGATAGTGTCTTAAACACAGAAAAATGAAGTCAACAGCCACCACCACCACAGGGTACCATATCAGTGTGGTAGCATTAAAACCCAGGCAGTTCCTGGCAGCCCCTAGTGCTGCTCAGAGTGCCAACAACCGAGGATAGGGAGCAAATCAGTCACTGTGTGCCTGCTGGGGAGAGAGAGACTTGAGTATCCCAGAGGACGTTTCTTCTCTCTGGGAGGAAGAGTATTTCCTCTGCCACAGCACTGCCACCTGGGTGATCTCGGTAGTAGTGCTGTAGGCAGGGAAGAAAAGGCAGACATCAGCTGCAGTTTACATGTTAGCGTGCACAAGTCATGTCACTCCATGTACTGCCTTGAGACTGGGGGGGACAGGGAATGCAAAAAAATGGGCCTTGGCCTTTGGGAGGGGGATTGCAGCCCCAGCATGCCCGCACACCCTGGACTCTGTTGACCCGAGAAGGGCTTACACAGAAATCTTGTTGAGAGGTTACCCTATCCTTCCACTTCCATGTGGGCAACCCACGACACCTTGATGGCCCAGGAAAGAAACCAGGTAAGTAGCAGTGGTTGAACCCAGGTGCCAGTGATAAAAGGGGCATAACCAGAATGGCGAGAGGGACATGCACCTCATTGACTTGCAGTAAGTTCCTTTTTTTTTTTTTTAGTTTTTGGTTGTTTTATTATTTAAACTTTCTAGTCATGCCTCTGTCTTCTACAGCAGCTCTTCTTCCCTCAGGCCTCCAGGTTCTCAGGGGTCAGAAACATTAGCAGAAAGAAATAAAAACAGAGTAGATGAGTAATTTATTGCAGTATAGCAGGAGAGTATGGTATTATACCCCAGGTGAAGCACTGGGGTAGAGTGCCATACTCTCTTGTTGTGCAGCAATAAATGTTTTGGATTTAGTAGTCTGCTGTCCTTTTTTATTTCTTTCTCCTGAGTGCCACCATTTTTTTGGTTTCCTGTTGGTTTATGGCGATGAACCCCTTCGACTCTGGGAGCTTTGGTGTTGGTGTTTGGACCCTCCACCCCCTGCTTTCTCCCACCTCTCCCAGCCGCATGGGAGTCCTGGATCTGTCATTGTGAAGCTGGGATCATTTTCCTCTCCCCTACCCCCCCAGCTGCTGGGGACATTGGCGCAAGTGGCGATGATCAAGTTGCACCCACATGCCATATGCGTGTCGGCACACCACCATCAGTGATGCCCCCACCCTCCCATCTCTCCACCAGCTGCACTACCACTTGTGGTCACCTTAGTGGCAGTATAGCGGAGGAGGAGAACATCCTTTGAGGTGCTCAATTCTCCCTGTTGCTGGCAAGTGTAATGACCAAAGCTCATTCCTGCTGCACCAAGGAGCTGACTGCAGTGAATAAGTTCCCAGCAAGTAAACATTGCTGGGTGTAGTGCTAGCATGCCACAAATAAAAACATGGACAGTGTTGGCAGAAAAAGACCAACTCTATCCAGTCTGCCCAGTTTAATCTTACCCTACCCTGTGACCAATTGTCAAGGTGGGGTTTTCATCCTCGCCACCTCCTTCGCTTCCCTGCCCTACTGCTGCCCCCCTGAGTAACTATGAAGCCTTTACTCTGTCCCAGCTGTTCTTGAACCCATTAAGGTTTGTTTAAGCCCACCACATCTGCAGGTAGGCTGTTCCATGGCTCAGCTACTGGTACTCTCTCCATAAAGTAAAACTGTCTCTGTCTCATCCCTCCTGAATTCCTTCCACACTCCCCCCACCTTATATTCATTTTCTCTTGTTTTTGACCCACCACTCCAGCCAAATAGTCTTTGCAGTTCACCCTGTTTTATTCTGTTTGGGAACTTGAAGATCCCTATCATGTCACTGCTCTTCCTTTTGGCCTCTGGTGAGTACATGCTCAGTGCCCTACACTGATCCTCATCGGATGTGCACTGTTGACCCTGAATCATTTTGGTTACTTTACGCTGCACCTTCTGCAGTCCGTCTCGTCTTTCCTCAGGTGAGGACTGCAGAACTGGGCACAGTATTTCAGATGGGGTCTTGCCAATAATCTGTAAATCACCTGTTAGAGGTATTTAAACACAGCATTGAATTCTATGTTGAGAGTAGGAATGCATGTGAGGCAGAGCATTTTGGACCTAATTCTTTCTCTCTTTCTCCCTGTCTTCCTTTCTTCCTTCCCTTCCTTCCCCCCCCCCTTCCTTCTACTTTGCTCTTGTTCTCCTGTCCTGTAAGATGTTCTATTTTTCCTGTTTTACTTCTTCACACAAGTCGCTGCTGAGGCCTGGGCTCGCTCTGACGTGGGTTCCGCCACTTGCATGGTATCCACCATTCCATCCAGCTGTTGTTCCACATTTATCATACGCTCGTGGAATGTGTCCATTTTTTTGTCAATTTGCTGGACTGTTCTGGTGAGGTTAAGCACCGCAGCTTGCACAGAATCCATTGTTGCAGGTTGGGACTCCTCCGATTGCTTGGTGGGTGAGGAGGCCGTAGGAGCAGATGCTTGGAGGCCCTGCCACGCAGGACAAAAAATTTTGCTTTTTGTTTGTTTTTTCTCCCCATATTTCGATTCTGGTCTCTTTCTCTGAGCATAGTACTTCAGATAGCAGATAATGGTGAGCTGGAGTAAGTTTAAGCTGTTAAAATTGATATTTTAGCCGAAATTTGGATGTTGGATCGGGAGCTCTCTGAAAGATTTTTCACTCAGCTAGGCAGCTAGCCACACCCCCTGTATTAAGTTTTTTTTAGCAGTGTTGGTTTTCATCAAGCCAAGCTGGTTGAACACCCATTGTTTAACATCATTTTTCTGACCGAAATGAACAAGCATGCAACATGCTCTGCTCCCTGTCCTTGAGCGTCTGCAAACAGCTGACAATTTATTTTTATTTATTTATTTAGTTTCTGTTTACCGGATAAGTGCACTATCTATAGCAATGACTATTTTCAGGCACAACCCGGGAGGGTACAGTACAAACAAGCAAGCACACATTGCAATACAAATTTACAAAATTTTGACATAGATAGTAGAATACAGAGCAAGTTTAGACATAGTAAACAATACTATAACAGAGCAAGTAGACAGTAGCACAGTAGATGAGGTAATGTAAAAAAATACTAAAACAGTGAAAACGAGACATTTTGATAGCTAAGGCTAAATACACATTGTTCTATTTGTGACGATCAGTGTAAATATAATAGAACTATAATATTCTTATAAGAGTTACTAGGCTAGTAGGGGAAGGAAAGGGAGATGGAAATCTACGGCCAGAGTAGAGGTTTAAGAAGAGGCCGGCGAGAGGGGTGATGAGGGGAAAGTGCTGTACATTTTAAGAGCGCAACAGAAGTGGCAGGAGAGGAAGGGAGGAGGTATGGGCTAGGGGGGTTCAAAGTAGGCGCATTTGTAGGAAGTGGCAAGATGATTACGTAAGCCTTTCTTAAGAGGCATGGTATGGGATTGGCGTAAGGCTAGTGGTAGGGAGTTCCAATATAGGTGAGCATGGCAGGCAAAAGCCGTGGCACCTTTGGAGGAATAATGTCTGGGGATGAAGACATGCGCTTGTTCAGCAGGCCGTAAGCTATAGTGGGATGTCAAATTAAGGAAGAGTCCCGTCAGGGGTTTGGATATTTGTGATTGGACAATATTGACAATAATGATGATAACAACCTGGTCATGATTATTATTATTTTTTTTTTTTAAACTTTATTTTTAATTTGATATCATATCTTGACAATATATATCATTGCATACAATGAACAGACCATATATATGAGTAACAAACCATTGGGGAGATTAATCCCCTGAGATGCAGGTTATATAAAGTTTGCGTCCACTGCATTGTGGTACATCACTGGAGGGTCGCATATTGATTAAACAGAGCAAAAAGTGTCAGATATGCTGTGTGGATGAGCCCATGAGCAACATGGCTAGCCAAGAATAACAGGATTGTCCATCAGTGTCCAGTCTAATGAAAGGAAACCAGTCCCCCTAGAGGACTTAGGGTGCCATGCACGTCACCTTAATGGAATAATAACTTCTCTAAGTATCTAGCAGCAGATTACTTCAATAACTCATTTTAAACATCAGAACAGAATTTTGAAGATCCTTGCTACATTACTGTTCCAGTAGGTAAATTTTAAATCTAAATTTAGATCTGTGAGCAACCTACCCCTTACCGTGAACCAAGAGAAAGATTCAACTTGCAAACAATGCCAATATATATTGTGGTCCCAAACAGTATCTAAGCGGACATCTAAATTTGAACATCACTCAGTCTTTAAGTAAAGACCTTAAAGAAAATATAATAAGTGGCAAAGAACCATCAGTAATTTAGTCACTTAGCTTGTCAGCCACAGGGAAAGTGTACATGACCTATCGCTAAGGCCACTCTGTCAAATGTCCCTCTCCAAGTCATCACTTGCAGCGGCGTCACCATGACTCCTAGAAGTTGCAGTTATTCTTGTAGCCCATTTACCGGCATCCACAGGGAGGAGGAGAGGGAGGGAGGGAGAGAAAGAAAAGAGACTTCCCTTGGTGGGTAATTCTGAGCCGTGCTGGGAAAATCGTGGTGTGGAGTAACTGATGTCAGGAAAAAGGAGAATCTGGTTTTCATCTTGCAGGGGTCTCTATCCGTGCGAGCCGAAGAATACAGTCGCAGACTCCCATTCCCGAAGTGAATACCATAACTGTGCGGGTTTCCTCTGAATTCTGGGATTGGCCTCTAGGATTGACTCAGTAGACTTTTTGAATTTCCCAAGAGACATCATCACCTTCAGGGACAAGCTTGTCCGAGAGCCATTCTTGCATGTACATCGTGGGGTGATCCTCTTCGATACCTTCTGGGAGGCCAAGAATTCTAATGTTCCCAGAGTGAGCTTGGTTCTCCAAGGCCTCCAGGCGGGGCATGGAGGTGCTGGTTTTCCGTAACCATGAGGGTGTTGGTGGTGGTGTTTGAATCCATTTGTCGGCAGACATCATGTAGGCCTTTTTTTTTTTTTTTTTTTTTTTCCATCCACTGCATTCTCAACCACCAGTACTCGTCAGTTGAAGTCATTCACCTTTTGGTTTAAGGTGGAGACTGAGGCAATCAAATTCTGAAGCTTGTGTCCCAGGGAGGCAATAGTTTCCTGGGGTTCGGTGTCAGCGTCGGCCTGCTGAACAAGTTCCAAGGCCCCACTGGCTCCTTTGCTCCTTTCTGCACCGCCTTGTTGCTTTTCTTTCTTTGGGTTGCCCATTCCAAGTATTTCAAGGTTGCTCTTTCCGATTCTGTTGCTAATAATGTAGTTATTCAACTTTTAAATATAGTTTGAAGCAATTTGTAAGAGTTTTATCAGGAGCTCTGAAAATCTGCTGCTGCTTAGCTCGGGCTTCACAGCCCCCCCGGTCATGATTTCAGCTCTGTCATCATGAAACTGCAGCGTATCCAGAATTTTGCATCTTGCCTCCTCAATCGTCAGAAGAAACTGGACCATATCCAACCCATCCTATATGATTTTCTTTGGTTTATCACCCTAGAACAGATTTGTGTAACGTTATTCTCTTCACCCTCAAGCTTCTCCACCTCTTTGCCACATCTTACTTAACTATTTCTTGGTACTTGGCTATATGCTGCCTTTACTCTGCCGCAACACTTTAGAACATATGCCCACTGAATTTTCTCTACTTTCCACTGTTTCACATCTCTACTGAAAAACTACTTATTTCCCTCTTACTGTATATGCGCATACTCCTGATCTCTATTTAGTTTGCCTGGTACCCGCAGCTATAAATAATTTTTTGTGGCGGCTGAGTGATGGGTGTAATGTTCCTTTCGCCCCTCCCACAAAATTTGTACCCGTCCAGTCTGATTTTTTTTTTTTTTTTTTGCTTTTACTAATTTTACATTTCTGTGTCTGAATCGGAGCTAATAACTAACTAGTGTGTTTCCTGGCTGCTGCATTGCCATAAAAAAGGGATTAATAACTGATGGTACCCCTTGTAAGGTACCCTAAAAAAAAATCTACTAACTGTCATGGCCTGGCTGATACAGGCCCAACATATGTGCTCACAATTCACTGCCCTAATAAAGGCCTTTAATTTATTTCCCCTCCTGCTTCTGCTCCGTAGTAGCCATATGAACATACAAAAATGGCAGCGCTAGAAGGCTTTCTAGTTCGAGTCTGCTCAGTTTGCAGTTTATGTAACTTATATAGCCCTGTCAAGGGCTCTTAATTTCCTTCTGCTCTGCCTCTGCCCTGACAAGCTGATCATCTTCCTCTGCTCCTGTGTATAGCCCTGAAACTAAAAGTCCCCCATACGTAGTAACCCTAAAAAGGGCTTTTAACCATCTCCTCTCTCTGGAGCCTTTCCTGCACTGACAGGGTTTTTTAATTGGTTGCCTTAAAGGGGAACAGTCACCACTAAGGGCCTCACACTCGAGTATGGGTCCGGGCCCAGTGTGCACTTTCTGTGCACAAACATTTTGGTTCACCCACTGTTTAATGTAGTATAGCACACTGTATCAGACTAATTTTGCTGAGTTTTAGGCTGACATCTAGTACTACAAATCCCAGAATCCCTTGCAGTAGGCAGCAGTGAGAGAGTCAATAGCCTGTGTGTGTTAGTTTATATAAGCTCTAAACATTTGTTTACTGGTCCCTCTGTCCTCCCTGGGCTATTTACAGTCACAGAGGACTGTACTTAACCCCTGGAGAAAAGCAGACCCAGAAAACATCTGATCAGAGATTATAAAGGCTCTAACATGCACTGCAGGCTCTCCCACTGCAGCTTTCTGCACTGATATCAGCTGCAGGGGATTCTGGGATTTGTAGTAACAGAAGATGTCAACCTAAAACTAAGCAATATTAATCTGATACTGTTTACTGTAGTATAGTACACTGTAAGTTAAACCAGCATGTTTTTTCACACAAAGTGCGCAATGGGACCAGCCCTACACTTGAGTGTGGAGCTCTTGTGCTGGCTGTTTCCTTTAAATTGCTTGTCTCCTCTGTTAATAGACAGCCCTATAGAGTTTTTAATTCGCAGCCTCAAAACTCTTACTGCTTGTGAACAAGGCTTGTTTTGTGCTGCTACTTCATACTAACTAAGGTTCTTACTAAGAAATGTGAGGAGCTTAAAGTCAAGTGCCTATGTATGCTCCTATAGGAACTTCAGTGAACATACTTCAGGATCCCACCAGGTTTTATATATTTATTTATAAAAAAATTTTTTTTTCCTTAATTGTGCCTTAGTTTGTCTTACCACAGCCTCTTCTGGGAGGGAGTTCCACGGACTGACAACTCGATATGTATAAAACTGTTTCCTTTTTCATGTTTAAATCTTTTTTTCCCTGAATTTATAAAGGATGGCCTGTAGTCTTCATCTCCCCTTCTTTAAATTCAGTGTCCAGTTCAGCTAGTAGAACGGGATCTTGCATGATGTCAAACATGAAAAGATCACCCCATATATGCCTTGTTTCTAGTGACATCAGATCTAGTGAGCTTAACTGGTCCCCGTACCCTTTTCCATTTATTCCATTAATAATTTTTGTGTATTTTCTTTGGACTTTTTACAACTTGTTTCTTTCTTCCTTGTTATAGGGGTTCCACAATTGGGATGCATATTCAAGGTGTGGGCCCACATAAGACCTGTATAATGGAATTAGCACTTTTCTATCCCTAGATCTTAATTGCTCAAACTAGTTGCCCTTGCTATGGCTTCAGTAGTTTGGTTTGAGGATTCCAGGTCACCTATTATTTGTATCTCCAGGTCTTTTTTTCAGTAGTTGCCACCTCCAAAGGTGACCCAAATGTGTGCTATGTATTATGTTACTTCTCCTCAAGTGCATCACTTTACATTTGCTCATATCGAGCTTCATTTCCCATTTTGATGTCCAACTGGCCCATCCTATCTAGATCATGTTGTAGGGATTCTGCGTTGGAATATGGTTTTGCAGGCCCCTCCTTTCTTCATGTCAGAGTATTTTGTAACCCAACACGTCAAGTTTGATGTTAAATCTGCAGTAGGACCGGTTCCAACATGGATTCCTGGGGGACACCACTAGTAACCTCCCCCTTCCCCGAGAGATGTTCATTCACAACTACCTTCTGATGTCTCTCGGTTAGCCAGTCTTTTATCCAGTTTATAATGGTGGGATTAATCCTTGCTTCTTACAGTTTTTCTATGATTTGCAAAATACAGATATACTACATCACATGGGGTATTGTTATTTAGGGCATGGCCAACTTTTTCGTAAAAACAGCAGGTTAGTCGTACAGCTTCCTTTTTTAAATCCATGCTGTTCAAGGTCACTGTTTACTAGCAAAGGTGTTTATCTATCTTTAATAATGCTTTCTATCATTTTGCAGACCACACTTGTTAAACTTATAGGTCTATAGTTTTCTACTTGATTTTCTTCTCCTTTTTTATGGAAGGGTACGTGTGTCATTCTCCGATCTTTTGGGATTTTTCCTGAGTTTAATGATTTTTCAGTGTGTGAATTAAGAAGTCTGACATTAACTGTAGCGTGCTTCCAGAGATTTTATCTGGTCCTGGTGATGAGTGAGTTTTTAGGTTCTTTTAGTTACATTTCTTCTACAGTAATATGTATTCTACTACTGTCGCCATCTAGTTTTTTTTTTTTTTTTTATTGGCCTTGTGCTTCTTTCGTAGGCCTCACAAAAGTAGGTATTAAATAAGGTAGCCATGTCTCCATTTTCCTTAATGATAATGTTGTTATGTGTGAGCAGTCCTACTTTATTCTCAGGCTTCTTCAGAGAGTTTATGTAGGAATAAAACTTTGTAGTTTTCCCTTTTTGCCTTGTATGCCAGTTTATGTTCCATCTCCGTTTTTACATTTTTTTTTATTTCCCTCTTGCAAGCCTTCTGTATTTTCCTAAATGCCTCTAAAGAGGAAATGTGCCAAGCACTGCCTTTTATACAGTTTGTTCTTTTTGTTAATTAACCTTTTGATCTTTTTGTTTACCCATTTTTGGTCTTTTGATATCATTCCACTAGTGTATTTTATGTAATACATTGTAGGAAAAGCCATGGCCAGGATATTGAAAGGTCCTGGTCAAGGCCCGCAAAATGTTTACTTCAGGAGCGAATTAGTGCCTGGAGCAAACCACAGGTATGTCAGAACATACTAGGGTGCTTAGCGAATGCTAAAGACATGTTCCAGTATCCCACCCAGACACTGTCCTGACTGAGATCACAAACCCCATCCTCCTACTTGCTATAGGAGGTATGTGGTCAGTAGAGTGGTATGGGGGATTGTGAAAGCTGTTGGGGCCCACTAATGGCGATTGCTTCTCTGGAGCAATTTGTCATAATCGTACCTTAAGATGCAAATTACACCATAGCACTAGCAAGACGCTGTTGGGTCATTTCCTTCTCATTAGGGCTTCATTACAGGCCCGGAGCACATATGATTTGTGCTGTTCCCTCAGCATCACTCAGGATTGCTACCTGTATACTGCAACACCCAGTTGGTAAAATACAGAATTATACCTGGTGTCAGTGCCCCCACCCCACCCTGATCATCTAGATCGGTACAGTACAGAAGTATCCCTGGTTTCCAGTGGTCCTCCCCACCCCTCTAGGTTTGAATCCCACCACCCAACCTAGTCCCCCACCCACAGTAGACAAAACATCCCCAGGTGACCAGCACAGACCCTCCGCATCTGGTGGCCAGTTCACAATTGCATGCCTTCTGTAAAATGGCTGCTGCTACAGTAGGAGCTCAGTTGCAGACAGCCTTGGAGTTGAGCGGCAGGTCTGTGTTGGTTGCCAATGGGGGGTGGTGGTCATTGGGTGGGATGGCAGGCGGGTTGAGTTTGGGAAGCTGAAACTGTGGGCAGGGTGGGACCACCGGACACCAGGGATAATTCTGTACTGTACCAGCAGTTTGATTGGGGGACTGGGGGGACCACTGGGCACCAGAGATAATTCTTTACTTTACTAGCGGGGTGCTTGGGTCATGGGAGGTACCCTGGACACCAGGTACAATTCTGTGTTGTACCGGTGGGGTGATGGGGGAGCATCGGGGTGGTATGGAACACCAGGGATAATTCTGTATTGTACTGGGGGGGATTGGAGGGCAGGGGGAAGTGCTGCACACCAGAGATAATTCTATACTGGACTGGCCGAGTGATCGGGGGCAGGGTGACCACTGAATGTGTGGTGTGTGTGTGTGTGTGTGTGTGTGTGTGTGTGTGTGTGTATATACATATGTAAAATATACTGTATATAGTATGTATGTATGAGACGTACATAAATCTGTACACACGCATACAATAAAGTGAAATGGTAAGTCTGTTTACTTGTTTCTCTAGAAAGGCAGATTTAAAAGTTTTTTTTTTGTGTTTTAACTTTCTTTTTATGCCCATCTTCTCCAGCTGCCCCCAATCCCCTCTCTCTCTCTCTCTCTCCCCCGCTCCATCACTTGTCATCCCTTGAACTTTACCTCTCTCCTTCTCTTTCCGTCATGCTACCCTCCCCCATGTGGGATTCCTTCATCGGGGGTCCTTTATCATCTGAGGCCCTTGAGTTATCTTAAGCTAGCTTTAAGAGGAGAGATGTGCAGTCGATGGTGTGGAGCCTGCAGGTAGAGCCAGGAATCCTCCTGCCACAGCTGCGGTGTTTTTTCTTTAATGTTTCATTCAACCGCATGCGACTTTGTGGATGAAGGCTTAGTGGATGTGCACATGCAATGCTTGCCATCACACCTACGTCAGCAATGTACCCAGCTACCAGTCTGCTCCCAGACCACACTACCTCCTGTGCTTACCCAGATGGCAGTATCGCAGTGGAGGACAGTGCCCTCCCTCGTTGGAGGAGGAGAGCATCCTCTGGGACGCTGGATCCTCCTTTCCCTGGCTGGCCCCTGATGACCCCAGCTCATTTCCGAACTAAGGTCATCGACGTAGTGAGCAGTAACCCTATTGCTGTGTTGAAGGGACGACCTTAAAAAGGTATTACAGTCTCAAAACTGTCTGTATTTTACGTAGAGAAATGATTTAGCTTTTACAGAAATTGTTCCAGAAGGGATTTAGTTGTGTGGTCAAATAGCCCAAAATTATTTGCGAGGATGTTAGTAACAGCATAATAAGTTAATCTTATTTTTAACATCTTAGATAACTATATGCCTTTGTTTCAGCTAAAAATGAATCATCCTTGAGGGTATCTCTTTCATCAGGCCACACCTATGTAACTGTAGGCAGTCAGGCACTAGGACCACACGAAAACCTTTGCAAGCAGTCCACTAGAGGCCACCCATGACGATGTCAGATGTTGGCTCTCCCATATATCATGGACGGCCCCTTCCTTCCTAGTTGTTTTCCTGCCATCGACCATACTCATCGGACCATGCACGGAAACAACGTGGTTACAGTTGCCGCTTTCTGTATTTCTCACACTAGTAAGCAGTCACTTTCATAAGTGATTTTTCATGGCATGTATGTTTCGTTATTGTGAATGTGGTGAAATGATATGCACTGGAGATTTACACGATGTCTGCTTGTGGTGTTTTGGCCTGGACCATGACATGTAAGAAAGCAACGGCAAAGGCAAACAAGATGCTGGGATGCATATCTAGGGGGATCAGTAGTAGGAGAGAGGAGGTTATACTGCCCTTGTACAGGTCACTGGTAAGGCTGCATCTAGAGTATGGAGTTCAGTACTGGTGCCCACACCTCAAAAAGGACATTAACCTGCTGGAGAAGGTCCAGAGGAGGGCTACAAAGATGATTAGCGGGTCAGCAGGGTAAGGCATATGAGGAGAGGTTGAGGGCACTGAACATGTACTCCCTGGAAGAAAGGAGAGAGAGAGAGAGAGAGAAAGAGAGGACATGATTGGCACCTTCAGGTACTTGAAAGGGATGAATAAGGTTAATAAGGAGTCTCTTTAAGCTGAGTGGCAACCATAATACAAGGGGGCACAGTCTTAAGCTGGGAGGTTTAGGAGGGAAGTCAGGAAGCACTTCTTCACAGAGAGGGTGGTGGACACTTGGAATGTGCTGCTCAAAGAGGTAATTTCGTTGAAGACAGTGGGTGGCTTTGAGAGGCTGGGATAGGCACAGGGGAAAGGTAAAGAACATAGGGAGGATGAGGGGAGTGTGGAAGGGAGGGCAGGGATATTAGCTCAAGCTGTGGACCCTGCAATACGAGCAGACTTGATAGAACAAATGGTCTTCTTCTGCTGGCTTCTTCGTATGTTCACATGTAGGCATGCCTGATTTGCTGAAGGTTCAACACAGCCACCCGATGATGTCGAAAGAGCACTTTGGAGAAACACCTTTTTAAAACGACAGGTAGCCCAAATGGAGAAGTGTCAGCAAAAGAGTTCTGTTGCATCGCCGGCTCACTCCCCAGGGTCCAAATCTCATGAGAAATCATCTAGGACACACAAGCATAAACACTGGGAGAGGAAACGAGAGAAGGAGAACTTCCCTGATACGCTCCCAGAGCTCGCCTTCATACAGATACAACCACTACAGCGCCATAGACCTCTTTGGCGACCAAGACCATTGACCTCATTTCAAGGTTAGGGCAGGCCTAGTCGGCTGGTGCATCATTGTCTATGTTGGGGGTCTTGCCTTCTCCTTCTACCTCTACTGGCGGCCCATTAATTTACATGGGCGCTGATGTCCAGGCAGCGCTACTGTCCTGCCCCGGATATGCTTAAGCATCTGTTACTTCCTCCTCCTGTACCAGGAAGTCCCTCGACTGGGCCTGTAATTCCAGCCCCCCTGCACCAGTGCATCCTAGGGTTGTGTCTCAGCCCCCTCCTCAAGTGCTGGCAGCCTCTCCAGCTCGCTCCCTCCAACCTGTCAACCAGGCCAACGATGACTTTGAGTACAATCCTGATCTTCTGATGCAGAATGATCAGGAGGCTGAAGACTGTATGGAAAGTCCTTATGAAAGAATTTTTTCCACTGTGTCTATTTGCAGTGAGGACTTGGTGGTTTACACCCCAAGTCCCCCACCCCTCAGCTGACCCATTCTTTATCACCATGATGCAGCAATTACAGGCTGCCATGGGGTTTGATTTGGAGGAACAGGATACAACCAAGAAAAAATGTTCTTGATTTCTTGCAATTACCTGATGCTCCTCCTGTAGTAACACCACCCCTCCTCCCTGCCTTGGGGAATGCCACCTTTGCTGTTTGATATAGGCCGAATGTAATTCCTGCCATATCAAGAAAGGCAGATAAGATGTATATGATCCCCTTAGGGAAACCTTTTTATGCTGGTCAAGCTGAGGTGAAGTCTTTGTGGTAATCACTGCTGCCCATGATAGATACAAGTCACCCAAACACCAAACCTCACTTCCTCCTGATAAGGAATCCAGGAGGTTAGATGTGCTGGGTAAGAGAACCTATTCCTCAGCCTCTCTGGGCCTCAGAATTGCAAACTATCAGGCCCATATGGTCAAATAGCAGAATACATTCTGGATAAAGCGTAAAGCAGCTGCTCAAACCTTACCAGAAGGTGCACCCAAACAGGAGCTTCTCAAAGCTCTAAAAGCTGGGGCTGATGTAGGAAAATAAGTACGGCTTATGACATATTTTATTTTTATTTGAATTTTGTTGATGCGGGTTGGTCTGCCGAGACCAAAGTTCCCTTTTTCAGGGGCGACACGGAGTTAGTTATAAATAGTAAGGCATAGAAATTTGATCATATGTAGTACAAAGACTTCTCCACATATCACACAAGACTAATTGGATCATTATATAGACAAAAATAAATATATATGAAAACACTACAGATCACAGTTTTGTATTACAAGACTGATGCTTCAGCCAGGGCAGCTGTCTCAGGAATATGCCCAATACGGTACTCCTGGCTCAGAGTGGCAGGCTTTGCGAATGATGTGCAGCAGACCATTCTCAATGCCCCCTTTTAAAGGATAGAAGTTGTTTGGCTCAGATGTACAGGATATCCTCTCTAACCTCCAGGCATCGGGTAGGTTCTTGAAGTAAATATATTCTCTCTGTCATACCTACCCAAGGGGTAGACAGAGGATATATTTCTGTCCGGCTGGTACTAGACACCATACCACTACCAGACATCAAGGTAGGGAGCAGGAACGCTGCCCACTCCAGGAACGACTCCAGGCAGTGACAGCGTTATTGGGGCGGTTAAACATGGGTCAAACTGCACCCGCTGATGTAAAAATATGGTCTAAAAAGGAACCTACTGGGTCAAAACATAATCGGTGGCAGATTTTGAACAGTTCACATTCCCTTCCAGTAGATATTATTATAGAGTAGGTGCATCAATTTGGACCCACTGGCAAAGGAAAAGAGGGGTAAATTTTGGGCAGAATGCAATTTTTGCCCTTTTGGTGCTTGTTAGCGCTATCCCTGACTCCAGGTGCCCACTCAAAAGCCCCTAGAAGTGATGGTGTGGCAGGAGCTGCCACAGCTGGCTCTTTCTGATTCCTTCTACACCTCCCAACCACCATTGCCTCCGGGGTGGTTGTTGGGAGCCATATCTCCTTCCATCTAAATTCGTGGAAAGAGGTTACCTCAGATGCCTGGGTCCTGGAAATAGTAGCACAAGGCCATGCTCTGAAACTTCTAGAACTACCTCCAGAACACCCATCAGTGCGTACACACTATCCTCCAGATCTTATTCCTGTGTTCCTGGATGAAGTCCATTCCTTGTTTCAGAAGAGGGCAGTAGAACCTGCATTCATGGAACATAGAAACACAGGGTTCTGCTCTCAGTATTTTCTAGTCCCAAAAGGGACAGGAGACCTGAGGCCTACTCTGGACCTCAGGGACCTGAACTTTATTTTATAGAGTACAGAAAGTTCAGGATGGTCACCCTACAGGGCCTGCTCCCACTACTACAGGCAATGAGTTTTGGTTCTGTTCTCTCGTCATGAAGGATGCCTACCGTCATATCAAAATTTGCAAACCTCTCAGAAAATATTTGAGGTCCCTGTTTCAAGGGGAACACTACCAGTTCAGAGTATTGGCCTTTGGTTTTTCTTCTGTGCTACAGATCTTTACCAAATGCTTGGCAGTGGTGGCAGCAGCCCTTAGATGGGGAAGGCCTACGTGTGTTTTCCTACCTGGATGACTGGTTACTGAAAGCTCAATCCAAGGAGCAGCTTCTGCACAGCCTGGCTTGAACAAGGCAGCTGTTCAATGCTCTGGGAGTTACTGTCAGTGTACCCAAGTCTGTCTTGATACCTTACCAGTGCCTATAGTATATAGGGGCAATTTTGGACACAGCCCAAGGCTCAGCCTTCCTGCCTCTGGACAGGGCCAAATGTCTGATTGCCCAGGCTCAAATGGTCCACAACAGCTGGTATTTTACAGCCAGGACATTCCTTTGACTCCTGGGTCTGATGGCAGCAGCCATTGTCATGATACCTGTGACCAGACTACATATGAGAATACCTCAGTTGACTGTAAGAGTCCAATACGACCAACTCACCGATCTAGAACAGATGGTTTTGGTAATCTCTCCTGTATGCAGTGTACTCAAATGGTGGATGAAACCCAGCAACCTGTTAAAGGGGGTTCTTTCTGATCCCCTCCCTCATCAGATTTTAACTACAGATGCCTCGGGGTGGGCTGGGAGGGCACATTTTGGGGCACCATCAAATGCAGGGTACATGAACCACAGTGGAGAGCACCTTGCACATAACTGTTTTAGAAATGAGAGCTGTTCTGTATGGCCTACAGGCCTTCCAGACTCACTTGTCCCTGGGTCCTCTGGTAGTACAGATGGATAGTGTCTATGTGATGCATTACATCAGCAAGCAAGGTGTAACTCATTCTTACCACCTGTGAAGGAAAACGAGAGTCTGGTATTGGGCTCTAGAACATGGTCTAGAACTGTCAGCAGTACATGTTCCAAGTGCTCAAAACGTCTTGGCAGACAGGCTATGCAGGTCACAATCCAGAATGCATGAATGGGAACTGTTGACTTCAGTGGTGGAAGATCTGTTTGACAGATGGGGTTGTCCAGACTTGGACCTTTTTGCATCCCCACACAATGCAAAACTGCTGCTTTTATGTTCACTCATTCCAGGGTTTGGCATTTTCTGATGAGTCATGTTCTCCTTCGTGGAAGGGGAAGTTCCTGTACCCCTTCCATCCCTTCCGTGTCATTCAGAGGATGCTACTGAAGCTCCAGATGGAGGGAGCGACTCTAATCCCTATTGCTTCCCAATGGCCTCGACAGATCTGGTCCCCTCTACTGCAGCAGCTGGAATTGGAGCCACCAGTACCCCTGCCTTTATGCCAGGGACTTCTGTCACAAAAACAGGGAACCCTGGTCCATGTAGACCTCAGATCGCTTCACCTCCATGCATGGCTACTGAAAATATAGCCATTGCTAGATTTGGGGTTTCCCAAAAGGTGGCTGATGTCTTGGTGGCTGCCAGAAAGCCTTCCACCAGGGCCACTTATTCTATGAAGTGGAAGCAGTTTGCTTTATCGGCTGCTTCTCATCACTTACATCAGTGTACCTGTCCAGTAAAGCAGGTTCTAGAGTATCTGCTATCCTTGCCAGATGCAGGCCTGCAGTATTTTTCTATCAAAATGCTCTTGTCTGCCATTTCGACGTTCATGTGCCTATTGAAGGTTGCATGGTTGCACATCTGAAGGTGTCCTGTATGTTTTTAAGGCATTCTGCATTTGAAGCCTCCTATATTTAATCCAGTCCTGACTTGGGACCTGAATTTTGTGTTGGAAAAGCTTACTGTGGCTCCTTTTGAGCCAGCCGCAACTTGTGGCTTAAGCTTTCTTTCTAGGAAAGCAGTGTTTTGGGTTGCCATTACTTCTGCTTGAAGGATTTCAGAGCTGCAGGCTGTAATGTGTGAGCCTCCTCATTTGATTTTCCACAAAGACAGGGTGTCTTTGTGTACCAGTCCTAAGTTTTTACCAAAGGTGGTGCCCGGGTTTACTTTAAATCAAACCATACACCTGCCAGTTTTTTTTTTTCCTGAGCGTGCCAATCCAGGGGAAGCATTGCTCCATACTCTAGATGTACACACAATACCAGGTCCTCCCAGCTTTTTTGTTTCATTTTCCCTGGGAAAGTGGGTGCTTGAGTTTCTAAACAGTGCTTGTCCAAATGGTTAGCAAACTGTATAACTTTCTGTTACATGAATCATGATGGGGTTGTTCATGGTCATTCCACTAGAGGAATGGCCACATCTTTTGCATGTTTTAAGAATGTGTCTGCAGCAGAAATTTGTGCAGCTGCTATCTGGAGTACGGTCCACAGTTTCACTAAACACTGCAGTCTGGACATTGCCTCTCAAAAAAGGACTGACTTTTTGGCCTAACTTTGTTTCTGGGCATGCCCTTTTTTTTTTTTTGGCCTGTAGGTTCCAGCCTCCCAGATTGTTTGTTTTTGGTCAGTACTGCTTGGTACTCGTTCCGTAGGTATGGCCTGATGAAAGAGATCCTCGAGGAAGATTCAGCAGTTATGTAGTCATCATAACAGTAGATCTTCGAGAGTGTCTTTCATCAGACCATGCCATCCTACCCTCCTTCCTCCTATCGGATCCTAAGACTCTGGTTAGTGGTGTCTTCTTCTCCATGAGGGTCTATGCTATTCTCTGCCTTGCCTGGTTGGCAGAGCCCTAGGTTCTCGCCTGGTTCCCTACAGGGAGGTCCTCTAAGCATGATCTGTGGTGGGAAACTGAGCAGGGAAGGGGCTACCCTCGTTTTTATGGGAGAGCCAATGGCTGCCATAGTGGGTGGCCTCTGGTGGACAGCTTGCAAACGTTCTGTGTGGTCCTAGTGCCTGGTGGCTTATAATTCCATAGTTGTGGTCTGATGCAAGAGATTATCTCGAAGGTTTACTGTTTGTTTTATTTCCCTGCGTTTGCAGAAGCTTTAAATGTTTTACAAAATCTGTTGGAAATGAGAGCCGAGACCTTGGCACAGCAGTAAAACTACCACTCGTGATGCCATTGGTCTTTGTTTGGAAACGAGCAGACTCATCAGGGGCCAACTACCCTGCAGGCCCAACACTGTTGAATTCAGTTCCCCCTCCATTTGAATTTGATCTGCGCCGGGGGTGGGGTTGGCCCACCACTGGCAGCCCCACCACGGAGGGCAAGCCATGGAAAAAGGAGGCAGTGGTATGTCTGGGGAGAAGGCAGGTAATAGGGATGGGGGGGCAGTGGAAGGGGGTGAGTCGGGGGAAAAAAACTGGCATAAACACTTAATTTAAAAAAAAAAATATATATATATATATATTCCTAACTCCTTGGTTGGTTAAATAAGTCCCAAGAAATGTCCAGGTTAAAACAAGTTTAGGCACTGGGATTTGAAACTTGGGCAAAACACATGCAGATCTCATGACCCACTTCACTTATTCCTGATTGCCAGCACAAACATGGCTGCCACCATTATTCACTGAAAATCATAGAACTAAGAGGACTAGAATGAAGACAACATGGATGCTGATGCATATACAGTACTTCCACCATCATCATAATGGTCTTAATGGGGGGAAAACAGTGACATATCATGTGACCAGGACGCCATGGCTTTGCCATTGTAGTCATTTTATTTCTGTGCTAAAAACCTTCAATAAGGTCCTAAAAAGTAGAAATCCTTAAATAAACATTATTTTCTTTTATGATCCCCTCTTTACACACACAAACAAACTAAAATGCAGGACTGTTCACAGATTTAAAGCAGAAGTGCAATGACATTTTGCAAAGAATTTGCCCCTAGCGTTTTCACTATAAAACATTTCATGCATCTTCCAGTTTTATTTGGTAGTAACATTTTCTAATCATTCAAAAATGTGAGCATTTTATAAATGTTTTAATTAATTTTTTTTGTCACACAAGAAAAAAGGATGGCTTGGCTGCCGCATTTGAATTAGTAGTGTAGACCGGCCAAGGGTTAGAATCGAGAAGAGAGAGAAAAAAAACAACTCATGGCGTACAGCATAGGAGGTACCTAGAAAAGTATATTTGACAGGTGTGCTAGTATTTGTATTGATTGTAGCTCAAACTAGCTTTTTGGAAAAACATTTTTCTTACTGCTGCTTCCTGATGTTTATTTGGTGACCATGAGAAATCCCTCTCCTGACCTTACCAGCTTGCTAGGGTGCTCTATGTACCCTACCACAAATAAAATTAAGACCCTTTTTCATATAAGGCCTTCTGTTGTGTTTAGTTGTGCACAGGAGACTGATAAAGAAACTGAGCAACCTTAGGGTGTGGGATCCAGAGTGGTGAATTGGGTAAGGAACTAGTTAATGGATAGGTGACAGGGGCTGGTGTTTAACGGCACTAGCTCTATAAAGAGGGAAGAATGACAAGCAGGGTGTCACAGGGCTCAGTACTTGGACTGACGGTCCCCTTTAGTGTCCTTCAGAAGTGACATTGTAGCAGAACTGGAAGGGAAGGTATGCCTTTTTTGCAGATTACACCAAAATCTTTAGTAGGGTGGACATTCAGGAGGGGGTGGCGAGAATGCATAAGGACCTTGGAAAAACTCTGGGAGTGGTTAAGAGCATGGCAGTTGGGGTTAAATGCCAAAAAGTGTAAAATAATGCACCTAGGGTGTAGGAACCCAGGAGCTTGGAATAGGATGGGAGGGAGGTACTGACAGTCACTAAGCAAGAAATTAACCACAGGTTATCATATCTGATAACTTCAAAGTGGCAGAGAAGTGGGACAAAGCAGTGGGTAGGGTCAGTAGGATGCTGCGATACATAGGGAAAGATACCTCCAGCAGGAGGAGGGAGGTGGTATTGCTGCTGTGTTGCTTGCTTGCGAGACCCCACCTGGAGTATTGTGTCCAGTTCTGGAGGCCGCACCTCAGAAGGCACATAGACAGGGTGGAGGCAATCCAGAATAGAGCACCTCAAATGATGCAGGGGTTGCATCAAAAGCCCTATAAAGGGAGGCCGACGGATCTCAACATTTACACCCTCGAAAAGAGGAGACATGATAGAGACCCACAGGTACCTCACGGGGGTGAACAGGGTGCAGGAGGGAAGTCTTTTCAGATGAGAAAGAGAACCAGAATCAGAGGGCATGCAGTGAAGCTGGGGAGAGGGGATTAAGAGGGATCTGAGGAAGTGCTGCTTCACTGAAAGAGTGTCGAACACCTGAAACAGACTGCCAGTGAAAGTGGTGGAGACGAAAACAGTAAGGGTCTTAAAGCATGTGTGGGATAGGTGTGACAGGGTTAGGTAAGACCCTGGCCTGTTTATTATGTAGAGAGAGTTAAAAGCAAGGATCTGTTTTATCCTCTCCAGTTCTGCCACTTGTCTGTCTCTTGCCTGTCTGATTGCGCAATCAGATTTTCTTGTGGTACCTAGGAACTGGCCGCTCTGATGGTCTCACAGTTTCCCTGATCTTCCCTTGTCAATCTTCACCATTCATTACTTCCTGGGTGTAAGCGGGCGGCACCCGTCACGGAGCTTTTTTTTTTTTTTTTAAAGAGATTTGCTTCCGGCCCGCCCTCGGGGAGGCGGCGTCTCATGCGCGGGCGGCGATGAAGCACCGCACTCCTCCTCCAACTCAGTTCTGTTTCTCCCGCTACGAGGGCAGCACCTGTTTTCGAGCGCTCCATTCTCTCACCGCGCCAGCGGCGATTTTTTTCCACACACTCGACGCCGATCGGTAAGACCGTTCTTTTTTCCTTTAAAGCGGCGCCGGGTGTGTTTTCCTACTGTTTTTTCTTGTTGATTTCGCGTTATGTCCGGGTCCGGAGCTAAATGTGTTTCGAAGACGGGCCGCGCCCCTATGCGTCGGTGTTACTGTGGCCGGCATTTCTCCGTCTCGGACCGGCATGACGTTTGTCTTCGTTGCCTGGGACCCAACCATGACATGGATTCGTGCGACGCCTGTTTCTCCATGGACCGCGCGTGTCCTCGAAGTCCCGCATTCAAGCTCGGGAAAGCCCTCGCAGGACTCGGGGACGACGTCGCTCAAGGGATTCTCAGGTAAGGTCTCTAGGCTCCTTCCGGTCCCTCCCGGCCTATACGTCTGAGGAGGAGGGGTCTCTCGCTTTTCTTGCCGAGGAGGAGGCCCTTCTGTGGTGTCGGGGCGTCGTAGTCCTTCCGGGCCGCAGCGCCGACACCGCCGGAGTCACCTCTCGAGGTGCAGGCCTCGGCGAGGCCTCGCTTTTGGGCCTAGCTGGTGGACCTGACGCCGCCTTCGGGCGCTCGCTGGATCCTGGCGCTGTTCGAGGTGCCGGTGATCGAGACGGCGCTGCTTAATCCGGCGCTGTTCCGGCGCGCCGTGATCGGGCGGCGCCTGTTGGCGGTGCCGCTTTGGGCCTTGGCGCCGTTAGCGGCGCCGATGGACAGGGCGGCGCCTGTCGGCGGGTGCCGCCGCCTTCCCGCACGCGCCCGCGCCTGTGGGCCTGGTCCTTCCTCCAGGCGGTGCGGCCTCGCCGCGCTGCCGGAGTGTGGAGCTAGGCCTGGCTGCTACCGGCGTGAGGGAGGCGAGCGGCGCCCCTTGGTACCGGGCGCTTCATGCCTGTAGCCTCGGGACCCTGGGGTGGCCAGCATTGAGGTCCTGCTGGTCTCGTCCTCCTCGGAGGGCGATGATTCAGACGGGACCCATCCTGGCACCCCACTCTTCGGAGTCTGGGTCCCCGGTGGCTAGAGGTGCCAGGCGGGCGCAGCGGGCCCCTCCTCTGTCCCCCCTTCGCGCCTCCTGAGGGTTCCCCGGCTGGGTGGCGGGAGCCCTGGGGCAGGCGCGGGGTGACGCAGGGGAGGCCCTCTCTGAGGCCCGTGACAGCTACCTTACGGGTGCTGTCACTCTCTCTAGGGACAGGGGACGCTGTGGTCGAGGAGGAGGCCCTCTGAGTCAGAGAGGTTGAGGGCAGGGGTGCTGCTCGGTCTTCCTTGGCCACCTCAGGGGGTGGCCAGGAGCCGGGCAGCCCCCGCCTCCCTCCCTCCAGGTTCTAGGGTGTCCTTCGCGAGGCGTTTGTGCGGACTGCCCTTCTGGATCCATGCAGTCCCAGGCGTGGTCACAGGGAGGTTCTCCCCAGGGCTCTTCCAGGCTCCGCTTCCCCAGAGTTCCGCTCTGCGGCCTGGTCTGATTTCCGGGATCCCCTCTCCAGGGCTCCTTTCCCGGATTCCAGAGCCTCGCAGAGAGCAGTTGCCCGCGGAGGTGCCCTCTCCCATCTCTCTCTTCACCACCCCACTCCCAGGCCATGTCGGCCCCACGGGTCCGTTATCCTGGGAGCAGTTCAGGGTTCTGGCGGCGGCCTTCCCTCACAATGCTAGGTACATGCATGAGCGGTCTCCGCCTCCCACCGCCGCAGGAATCCTCTGGGCATTCCAGTTCCCCATCATCCTCGCCTCCCTCCGACGAGGGAGAGAACCCCTGCTCATCTGTCCTCCGATGCTGATTTCACAGAATATCAGCGTTTCCTCTCGAGGATGGTGAGGGATCTCCGGATTTCCTACGTTCGAAGAGACAATACCGAACGGGAGATGCGTGAATTCCTTGGTGAGTTCAGTGCCCAGCATCTGGTGGTACCTTCCTGGCCTATCCCCTTCCAGGAGGCGTCTATCCGGTCATGGCAGTCCCCTGCCGCTTCTTCCCCAGCCCCGGCGGACTGCCAGCGTAGGTATTGTGCCCCCTCTGAGTCTCTAGGTTCCCTTCCCAACCCGTCCTCAGGTTTGGTATACCTGGATACTCCTTCTGGGCGCCGTTGCCTGGCGCACGACCGCCCACCGGATTCGGACTCTCTCCAGTTCGACCGTTGGGGGCGAAGAGTGTTCTCTTCTGCTCGTGCGAGTGCTTGTATTGCATCACATCAGGCTCACCACGCTGCCTACAACCGGCATCTGTGGTCGATGATGTCCCAGCTGCTGGCATCTATGCCTGATACGGAGCAAACCAGACAAGCCGTTGCCCTCTCCGCGGTAGGCCTGGAGCTGGCAAGACACCAAGCAAGGGCATCTTACGACGCCAATGAGGTGGCTTCCAGGCTTGCGGGGACAGCGATCTGCATCAGGCGGACGGCATGGCTTCGTCTTTCCAGGTTGTCACCCCTGGCCCGGCGTAGGGTGATTCGCTCCGCCTTCCGGGGGACCCGTCTTTTCTCTTCCAGAGCTAGGAGACTTTTACAGGGGCTCCCTCCGTCTCCTCGTCCTCGGGAGGCACCTCCTAGCTCTTCTCCCTCTTAGGCTTTCTGAATAAGCCAGGGTCTTCTCCTTCTGTTTCTCACCAGCAGAAGGCTGGGGGTCTTGTTCCCTCAGGGTATGGCCTCTTCCCCCTCCAGGGGAAGAGGAGCTTGGTACTCACCCAGGAAGTAATGAATGGTGAAGATTGACAAGGGAAGATAGGAAAATTACGTACCTACCGTAATTCTTGATCTTCTCTTGTATCTTCACCATTCATTACTTACACCCCCCACACCATCCCTCAGTGCCTCTTCCTGTGGCTTCTCACCTCCCGCCTCCTTCCTCTCTCTGCATTTATATGAAATATAGGAAAATTTCAAATTTTCCAAAAAAAAAAAAAAAATCTTTTTGGGGGTCTAAAATCCAGAAAAATTACTTACTCTAAGATTCATGGGCCATCTGTGGATTGCATTGGCGATCAGACTGCACAACTATCTCTTGCTATTCTTATGGCAAGATACCTCTGGGGTTTTTTGGCCTGGCTCAGGCTATTCAGTTTTGATCCTGCAATCCCGTGTTCAGATAGTTGCCCTGAAATCTGTTTCCCCCCTCTATTCTTATCTTGCAGAGCAGAGGAACGAGTACGTCTGTTCCTTTCTCTTTAAAAAAAAAAAAAAAAAAAAAATGCTGAGGGAACTCTCTCCGACTGCTGTAGGCATCTTGGTATCTGGGTCATGCATCTACTAAAAAAAAAAAAAATGGAGAAATCAAACAAGAAAGCAAATGAGAAGGTAGGCTATCCCTCTCGCTGTTTTGCTAGTGGTTTCTCCCTTTAAGTGTCCTCCTGGACAATTTTTACAGTAGAGCTCTGCTGACCATATCCAATTTTAGCCAGCCTAAGCCTTGCCCGGCCTTAGCCAGTCAGTCTGAGTCCCATTTCTATCTTGAAACGCCTGAAAGGCTTACATTTTCTATTTCTAAACCCCTGAGCAGCTCTCATGCTGCTAAGGGTTTTATTCTTCCCCACCTCGGCTGTCCTCCACTTAAAGGCCCTCCAGCCAGAAGCCGAGGTGGGTGTCAAGATAATGGCATGTTGAAGATGAGGACTATGCCCTCCTGAGTCTGTCTAGCGGGTTCGGTGAACCTCTCTTCAGCTCTATCTCCGGGATTCTTGCTTCCCTTTAGTCGAGCCTTCAGCTACAAGCTAACTATGCTCGTTGGGCCCTCTGGTCCCTTCAACATCCCACTCTCTCTCTTTCTTCTTCTTCTTCTTCTATTTTCTCATTTCTTACTTCATCTCTCTCCTAGAGTCGCCAGGTAAGGAGGCCCTGCACTCCTAGGCTAGGATGTTTCTTATCTCCTCTGTCCTTCCTCCATCGGCTTATTCCTTTTTCAGTTCATTCTTCCTTGCTTTGCTATCCCTCGGCTATCTTGCCTCGCTATCTATATTTTCTGCTTTCACTTTTGCCTCTCCGGCTCACAGAACTGAGTTGGAGGAGGGAGTCGCTATCACGGCCCGCCTCGCCATGACGCATGACTGCCTTCTCGAGGGCGGGTCATAGGCAACTTTTTAAAAAAAAAAAAGCTTCGTGACGGTGCGCGCCAGCTCACACCCAGGAAGTAATGAATGGTGAAGATACAAGAGAAGATCAAGAATTACGGTAGGTACGTAATTTTCCTTTATCTGCCTTCCTTCACTTGCTGTTTTATCCCCCGCTTCTCTGTGGTTTAAAAAATATATGTGACTCTTTATGTGAAACTGGAATCCCTTGGTTTGCAAATGTATATAATTATTGATTATATTTTTGAAATGATTGCAGAAAGCTGTTTGGGTATATTAGAAAGGATAACAATCTGGAATACGGGAGTTAACTGAGATGCATTTTGACCTCCACAAACTTGTTTACAGAATTGTCAACAGGAAACCAGCTCTGGGACAAAATGCATTATTGTGTTGTACCTTTTAAGACTAGATGTGCTCCTCGGGAAGGAAACTGACAAAGTTTTGATACGGTTTGTGAAAAACAGGAGCAGTAATGTACAATAACAGGATACAGAGTTTGAACTGCCAGGCAAAAACATCTTGTATAAATAGAGCAGTGTTTTTCTGGGGGAGACTCGGATGTAGGTTGTTTTTGTTTGCACTGCCTTTATGAAGAACTGTTTTATTGTTATTGATAATAAAATGCTACTTGCGAATTCCCCCCCCTTCTGTTTATCCCTCCTTACTGCCTGCTGGCCCCTGACCCTTCGGGACATCTAAGGAGTCATCCTCCTGCCACACGCCCACCCGGATTTCCTCGCTTCCTCCATGGAGTCGGTTTCCGAGCAGGACGCAGGATGGGCCATTCACCTGTAATCCTTCTTCATCTCGCTCGGCCGAGGTGGTGGTCCTGCTGAGTGGGGTACATTGGAGGCTACATCTCTGGGAAATCAGTCTTCCCCAGCCAGCAGATGAGTTTCCTCTTTCTTCCCTCCTGCAGTGTGCAACCCCTGACGCCAAGGCCGGGTCTACTTGTGAGGCGGCAGCCGCTGCTCCCTGTGATTGGGGCTTGCAGTACCGAGCCTCTTCGGAGTCGGGCAAGTGCGGGCTGTGGCCGCAGTCCTCCCTGGAGAAGGCGAGCTGTCATCGGACGCTCACGCCCATCTCCCCCTGGCTGACCCACCAGCGACCTGAGTCTGCTTCCGAACCTGGGTCGCTGGCATGAAGTGGGGTGTGGCATCCAGCGCCTCAACCCTTAGCGCCACAGGGCCGGCTGCTACTTGCGAATTTTATAACTCCTCCTGATCTGCTTATGCTTCCTGAATGTTGTAGAGGCATAGGTCAGAAAGCATAGGCAAACTAGGAGAAGTTGTAAAGTTTGCAAATCGCATTTTATTATTACTAACAATATAGCACAGAACACTAAGAACAATTATCAACTTCCAAGCAAAACCACTAAAAGAGACCTTGTGGTGTTTGGTGACTCCGTCTTAAAATATGCAGAGACAGAAAAGAGACAACTGTGGTCTGTAGTGTCTCTGGGCCAGTATAAAAGATATAAAAAGTAAACTTCATGGCTTCCTCGAGAACTCTTAAGGAATCATTAGTGGTACTACATAAAGGCACCAATAACATAGGAAAGAAAAGTATAACAGAAATCAAAAGGCACTTCAAAATGGTGGGCATGGAATTAAAAAAAGAAAAGAAAAATGTACTGTAGTGATCTCTGAAATACTCCTGTTCCTAGGACAGGCAGAATGAGAATAATTGAAACAAAGAAGTTAAATGGATGGTTGAAGAGACAGTGTGATAGGGAGGAGTTCTATTTTTCCAAAAACTGGAAAAGATTTGAAAATGGACATAACCTTTTTTTAACAGATGGGATTACACTAAATAGACTGGGGACTAGAGTCTTGGCTGACAGAATTAATAAAACAATTGTCTTAACTGGTGGGAAGGAGGGTGGAGATTTGAAAGCTTCGAACAGGAATAATAATTACTGGAAGGACAAAATGAGTAACGATGAAAGGTTAAAAGCTTTAGTAATTAACGCCAGGAGTTTGAGAAACAAGATGGATGAACGTGAACCTACATTAGAAAATTTCACTATGCGCCATAACAGAAACATGGTGGCATAGTGAGAGCTGGGGAGCAGATGTCGAAGGATATCGACTCTTCCACAAAGATAGGGATACAGAGAATGGTGGAGGAGTTGTACTGTATGTAAGGGATTGAATAGAGGTTCAATTAATTGATAAATACGTAGATCTAGAATTTGAATAACTTTGGGTAAAATTGTTATTACCACAGGAGAAAAAATTATATTGGAGGGTTTGTCACAGACCACCATCCTTACCAGCTAATTTGACAGCAGATTTCTTAAGCATTATTAAGGAACGCGAGGAGCCTGGTAGCAAATTAATTAATTATAATGGACAACTTCAACTATCCCGGTATAAAGTGTAAGGATGGTATGGCCTCTATTCCAGTTGAGTGTGAGTTCCTGGAGAAATTGGACTTTTTAAACTTAGAAAATCATGTGGAGAACAACACAAGGGCTGATCATATTCTGGATTTGGTGTTAAGTAATTTGGTAGATGACATAACAGATTGTAGTTCAAGAGAATGGAGAACCCCTTGCAAGTGGTGATCATAACACGGTCACATTTTATTATCAAAACTAAGAGAGTTAGACAAGATGGGATAGCAGAGCAGAGCTCAGATGCTATGATAAAGCAGATTACCAACAAATAAGACATTCTGAAGGAATGGAAATGGAAAGATGGATATACTTGTCTCTGTTGATGGAAATATGGATGAGATTTGAATCAGTAATGACTCATATAGTTGATAAATACATCCTATTCAGAAGGAAATATAACAATATGGGTAAAATTCCTCCACGTTTCATTAAAAGTGTTACAGGGGCATTAAGGGTAAAGAAAAAGCGTACAAAAAGGGCAAAGACCGAAGCAACAGAGGAAGCGTGGGATAAATACAAAATAAAATTGAGAGCTTGTGTGAAAAAAAAAAAAAAAACATTGGCATGTGAAACTAGGGACAAATAAGGAATCCTTTTTTAATTATATTGGGTCCCTAAAGAAAACCAAAACCCAGATAGGCCCAGTAAACAAAGACAATAATAATAATCAGGAGATGGCAGAGGTGTTTAATGAATTATTTTAAAGTGTCTAAAAATGGTGAGGACATTGATATTGACAAGGAAGTACACAGTATTACAAACACCACCAAAGTCTCTGGATAATGTTAAAGGAGTAGTACACCCAGAATTTGTAAAAACATATGTAGAGCAGAGTGCTTTGATTTGTGTGTGAAGACTAGTGCACCCTCCCTCTGTCTATCAGGAGTTTTTCCTAAATTAGCCTGTTAGCTTTATGGTAGTTTTACGACCCCTGGGATCTCCATCTCTGTTACCTTTATTGCTTTTCTTGTACCTACAATGTATCCTGTTTAATGTGATGGTGATGTAGCCGAGCCCATAGGTTCAGCAACAAGCACTGCTTTACAGTGCAACAGCAGAGATGGCTATATTTTAAAAACTACAGAGTTCAGCTGGGTGACTACCCTCATTGTAAAACTCTTTTTATTTTTGAACAATTTTGACACTGGGTTGTGTATGTGTAACTTGTATGGTTATCAAGATATTTACATTTGTTTGGCATGTCTACTTGAGTGTTCACTTGTAGAGAAAAAAAAAACATCTGCTGTCTGTAAGGGCATCTGTACACATGCCAAACAAATCTAAATATCTTAACTATACAAGCTACACAAAAACATCAAGCATCAAAGTTGTTCTGGACAAAAAGATTGTTACAGTGAGGGTAGTCACTAAGCTGAACTCCTTGCAGGTTTTTTTTTTGATTATTTTTATTCCACGGCTGGGGGAGGGAGGTTGTGCCTTTGGTGGTCTCCCATCTAGCCAGCTAGGTCACCCGGTCCTGGGCAAAGCTCCTGCCCTACCCGCTGTTGCCCCTCTTGGTCTTTCTGACCACAACGGAGACCAAGAGGGAGCTGCCTGGCGCAGGACCGTGGCAGTGCCAGCAAGCAGCCTTCGTGCTGCCGGAGATTTTCTGTAGTGTATTTCCCCTGCCGGAGGAGGCCTGCAGTGACGCCAAGTGATGGAGCGTGCAGGCTTCCGTATGTGCTCCTCCCGACGTCTGCCTCCTCCAGCCCCTTGTTTCTGCAGTGTCAGTGGTGTTACCCCCCAGCTTCCACCAGGGGGCAGCCACGCGCAGGCTGCTGATGTCCCTCCCCCCCCGTGAAGGAGAGCAGTCTGTTGGATGCTTGATCCTTCTCCAACCCTGCCAACCCCTGGCGACCCATGCTCGTTCCCGGACACGGATTGCCAGTGTGGGACGAGGTGTGGCGTCCAGCGCCACCAGGCTGGCTCCTTACAGTTTTTAAAATATTTGCCATCCAAAGCGGGAAATTTGGTTTAAAAAAAAAAAAAAAAAAAAAAAAAATGGAAAGTTGGTTAATTAAATGGCTATATTTTAAAAACTATACAGAGTTCAGCTTAGTGACTACCCTCATTGTAACAATAGATTTACTTGTGTGCATTTATGATAAAATGGTTCTTCCGTCCACTGCAAATTATGTCATAGATGATGTCATTGTATTACTGTTGGACAAAGTTTGTCCTTTGCTGGCATCAAGATTCAAGATATAGAATGTTTATCATGGAATGTTTCCCATGGAATACATGGTTTCAAAAGTCTGATCAGTTCCACTGGCAGAATGTTTCTCCCCTAACATACAGTGTATACATACAACAGAGGTCTCTGTTGCAGCCAGAGACTCCATTATCTCACTGCCAGCGCAAGCAGAAGAGATTTCCCCAATGAGCAGGTAGAGAGAGAAGGGAGATTTTTCTTTGTCAATGAAGAAACAGTTGTAGTAAAAACTAAATAATATTTAATGTTTCTGATTTGCTTACGTGTGTAAGGAGAATGTGATGATCAGGGAAACATTTAATTAATTTGTTGTTTTTTATTTAAGGTAGTTTTATTTTTACGGCCCAGTTGAAGTTTTTTTTAACCATGTAAAAGTAGCTGCCATGTTTGTGATGGAAGATCGATTCTGGTTGTAGGGGACTGATGGAAGTTAGTTCTGGTTATAGGAGGACTGATTTGCTCATTGTGTGATGTGGTTTAGGACCAGGAAGACTGTGCATGAAACAGATTTTATATACGGCCACATGATATATTTTGACCAGTGAGACGTCTTTATTCTGGATGCCCACCCTTATGTAAATGTCATATTGAATGATGGTATACCTCATCTATAGCATGTGGCTAGTTCGGTAACATATATGCACTTAATGCTAGATGTCTGCTTCGTGAACAGTCAAAGTCCATGGAAATAGTGACCACTTGTCCTATGTATGTCTACTATATTGCCACTGTACTGCCATTATTGTGTTGTATACTTGGTGTTACTCCTTCTCCACTGTGATTGTAATGTAACTGTATTTTGTAATAGATGTGCCATCTGATTGTCCTGGGTTGTGCCTGAAAATAGTCCATGGAATCAGTGTACCCACCCAGTAAACAAATGAATAAATTAACATTTTATAATGTGTAATAACGTTCAAGGCCATTATTTCGAGCCTTCCTAGATTACTGAGTAATTGATACTCTGGTCATCAAGGTTCAGATTGCATGTGGACGGAGCAGATGTTCCCCCTTTCAATCCAACTGCACACAAGAAAAATATTAAAAAAAAACCAACAAAAAAAACAAATAGAATAACAAGGAAAATTTGTGCTTAGCTGTGGGAGCTCCACATAGTAACATCCAAAATGTGGTAGTCCAGGAACCACTAGGATCCAGTGACCACAAGACAGTGAAATTTGAGGTCCAAATGGGGACCATCAAAGGGCAAATACAGTAAAGAAATGGAATTTCAAGAAGACAGATTTTGACAAGATGAAGGGACTGTTTTGCCGGGGGTGAGAACTGAGCGAAAGGACTGCTGTAGGGCTTGGAGGAAAATGGAGAAAAATAGAATGCTAGAGCCAGCAGAATGCTCAGTTTTTAAGGCATTGAAAGGAAAAATGTCAAAAGGCCCAGGACCTGCGGACCATCTTTAGTCCTAATGGCAGCCCAAGCAGAAATATTGTGAGAAAGAGGGACCACTACTCAGTGTGTTGCTTTGAAATTCGAAACAGCGCTACTGATAGGTGATCAGCACGCAGTCAGTAAAATGAAGTACATGGAGCTTTACTGCAGATTTATTTCAGTACTGTGTACAAAACTGCAGTTAACAGCAGACGCATCAGCGCAGTAATATCCTGTGTAGCCATACAAGAGGGCCTGCTGGAGACCCAGTGTTTTGTGCATTGCTCTCCCTGGTGCTGTGGCCTCCTGCTGCTGACAGCTTAAATAGTTGGCTCTTGAAGGTGCTTTTACCATATAAATATATATATTGTAGGGCCGCAGTCACGGCCCCGTAGTTAGGGTTGCATGGACACTTCTATGTTAAACTAAAATTTTGGACTTTAATAACTTCCCAACCGTTTAGCCAATTTGCATGAAAGTTTGCATGCACCATCAGGGACCCAAGATCTCTTGATTTGACAAGTTTCTTTCTGGTCAGATACATGGGTGTGGAAATACGGAGTGTACAAAAAGTGTGTAATTTACCATGTTTTGGGCGGTTTCTTTGTCATTCCGCAGCACAGAAATGGTTTGGAATTTTGGTCTGAAATTTCAGGGTAGAATGGGCTTGCCTTGCAGATGTGCCTTTTGGTGGTTTGGTAAAAATAATATTAATCCAGTCCAGAGTTATAAGGATTTGAAAATTTGGGTTCTGAGCATGCTCAGTGTCACTCTCAGTTAGATGTGAGCCTCGAAAAAGGATCCTTTTTCACAAATGGGTAATCCTTTTTCGCAGACTGTCTTCCTGTGTTGAAAATGGAAAATCTTTTTTCGTGCAACTGCCATTTTGTTTTTCAGTTATCGAGGGGAAACGAAATTAAATAACAAAAAAAAAAAAAAAAATGACGTGTTTAGTAGAAACCAGCATATGTGTTAGGCTAATCAGGACCCATTTCATCTGATTCTGGTGTTCAGTTTTTGGAAAAATTAGTTGGAAATGTATTTTTTCAACATTTTGAAATCTTCTTCCGTGACTTTTTTTTCATGCTCGGGGATCCTTTTTCGCAAATTGCCAAAAAAAACAAAACATGAAAAAGCATCCTGTTTCGCAAATTTGTGAAAAAAGGATAACTTTTTTGCAAATTTGCAAAAAAACACACAAAAGAATAAGAACACCTTTGTCACTCCACAGTGAAGAAATGGTTTGGAATTTTGGTCTGAAATTTTCAGGATTCAAAGGGCTTGCCCCACAGATGCACTCTTTGCTAGTTTGGTGAAAGCACATTTATTTGGTTTGGAGTTATACAGGTTTGAAATTTTGCTTCATTTCCCATGGATAACATTGTAATGTGAGGTGTTTCTTTGGCTCTGCGCACCACAGAAACATTTTGCAATTTTGCTCTAACATTTTCAGGGTACAAAGGGCTTGCTTAACAGATGTTCCGTTCTCTAGTTGTATGGAAAATATTAATGCAGTCTGGAGTTACAAGTTTTGAAAATTAGGGTCCTAAGCATGCTCAGTATGCACTTTTGGATACATGTGCTTAGTTGTACTGCGGCTTTAGGTATAGTGCGCCACCTGTTTATACTGGGTTCGTGAGGCGGGGTACTAAGAATGATATGCTGACAGTTTTGTGGCTGTTTTGCTATAGATGGAAACGCAGGGCCCAGAGTGCCCTGTGCTTCCATAGGCGTATACATGTACACATCGATGGAGAGATGAGAATGCAGGGCCCTCCATACACTTCACCTGTGTAGCCATGGAAGGGCCCTGTGCTTACGCACCCACATGTATGTCTTCAGGATATATGCACGCATCTAAGGAGAGATACTGTCTCAAAAAGTTAGGAAATTCTTAGCAAAAATTTTGTTGATGCACTAGTTAGAGTTGAAATGACAAAAGTAAGGAAATGTGGTGTTATGGTTTCCAACTCGAACTCCCCACCCCCACCCACCAGACAGCAACAGGAAAAAAACATTAGTTTCACCTCTCCTGTGCCTTTGGTAATCAGGCATGGGGTGTGCCTTGGGGTTGTCAACCCTAATGCTCACCTCATTCTTATATACTCTACACATCTCAGCTTCTTTCATGATCGAGTGGGGTGGATGCTGGGGCTGACAACCCCAAGGCACACCCCATGCTTGATTAGTGAAGATGCAGGAGAGGTGAAACTGTAATGGTTTTTCCTGTTTTTTCCACACCAGGCGCTTGGGTTAAATCCCAGTACTGACACTGTAGTGCAGCATGAGGGGGATGCTGCACTCCTGAAGTGCCATCTTTCAGATGAGACGTTAAACTGAGGTCCCATCTACCTATTCTGGTGGTAGTTCAGGTGGATATTAAAGATCCCATGGCACTTCTCGAAAAGAGTAAGGGAATTTCTCAGTGCCCTTGCCAAATTTCCCCCCATTCACTAAAAATACCACCGACAGCTTAATCTGTGGTTCAAGGTCAGATGTCATTTATCTGTATCCCCCTTCCCCGGGGTTGTGCCTGAAAATGGGCAGAATTTGTCTAGTGCACTTACCTGGTCAACAAAAATGAAATTACATGTGTGTGTGTGTTTGTAATATAAAATATTATTGTGTGTGTGTGTGTGTGTGTGTGTGTATGTATATGTATATGTGTATGTATATATATATATATATATATATATATATATATATGTTTATGTATACACATATATATATATATATATATACACACACACACATATATATATTATACTGGCGTGTAGAGCCAGTATAGTTAGGGTTGAGTGCTCATTTCTATGTTAAAGCCAAATGTTTAAACCTTAATAACCTTGCAAGTATTCAGTGGATTTGCATGAAATTTTGCATGCATGATCTCTTCGGGTAGGTCTCTTGTGGCAAATTTTGTGTGAATCTGTTGTGTGGTTTCTGAGATACAGAGTGTCAAAAATCCTTAAATTTACACGTTTTTTGCTGTTTCTTTGTCCACCTGTATCTTGGAAACTGTTTTAGGGTGTGGTCTGACATTTTCAGAGTAGAAAGCCATTGCCTCACAGATGTGTCTTTTGAAGATTTGGTGAAAAAATATTAATCCGTTCAAAAGGTTTGAATTGTGAAATTTCCCATTATTGCCTATGGGGAAAACAATAAATGTCAGGGCACAAAAATACTTTTGTTTTTGCGTGAGCTACTCTGTTTTTGAAAGACAGGGTCATACAGTGTCGTAGAGGGCTCCTGTGTCCACCAGCTTGTTTTTTACTTAGCAAGAGGAAGAAAAAAAAAAAACACACGAAAATTAATGGAATTGGAAAAACAAACATCAGAACCTAGCTAAACTGGACCTGTTTAGCTACATTCTGATGTTTGTTTTTTAACATTTTGCCAAGAAACACCTTTTCTGGGCACCCAAAATCCTGGGTGCCCAGCCTAGTGAGAGGAGCGCTTCCCCGTGTTCTCTGTATAAGAACAGCAGGATTTTCTTGACTTGTGCTGTTGTAGCTGGAACTTGTGCTGCCGGCTGCATTGCCGTCTGTGAGCTGCTGTTTCTAGGGACATGGATATGTTGTTCATCCACACTCATTGGCAGGTATCCTTGCCGCTTTAAATCTTGCCGGAAGGTCTTCAAGCTTGCTCCTCCCACCCACCCGGGTGGTATAACTCTCGGCTCCGCCCCATGACGCCAGATCTTCCTTACCGCCAGTCAGGTTCCTCCTTAACGCCCGCGCTTGTGACTGGTTCCCACTTCTCCGCTTATGGATTTAAAAATAAATTTTGCAAAAGACTTCAGTCTTCTATCCCTCGCGGCTATGGACAAATCGACTCGGATTGAGGATGCCCATGCGGGCAGAAGATGTCGGACGGATCCACACTCCACGTGGTGTCACTGTTAGGCCTTGAGCACGACTCCGCAGGCTTGCGACCTGTGCTCATCTTTCTCGGCCTACGTCCTCGAAGGCCCGTGCTGCCCGATTGCCATCTGGCGCGTCCCGAGCGTTCCCTCGGTGAAGTCTAAGGAGGCCGGTTGGCGGTGTCCGCGGGCGGCGGGCTCGGATCAGCTCGAGCGGATGGTCGCCTCAAGAGGAGGCGGCGCGGTCGATTCTCCTCGCCGCTGTATTTATCCCGCCTCTCTGGGTTCTTCCTACACGGCTTTTTTTATGAGCTTTGTCTGTCCCTCTCCACTAAAGGAGAAGGGCTCTGCCTGCTGGACCTTATTCTCGGTCCAAAAGAGGGACAGGGTAGTCCCTCCGTCGACGCTCTTGGGAGCGGAAAGGTCCTCTCCCCGGCCGCCGACTGCCGGCTTCGGTCGCTCAGGCCTGCCACTGGCCTCACGGTGTCCCCTGGGCCAGGTCAGTTGGACCGAGACTCCACCGATGAAGTCGAGATTTTTCTCGACCCATTGACGGCTGTCGCTTTAGCAGCCGAGATTCCTCTCCCGGTTCCCCGGGAGGAGTTGAGGATCCTGGCTCGCCTGTGCCTCGGTTCCGGAGCCCTCGGATGGACCATCCGAGCCGAAGGGAGTGCCGGTTCCGCCGACACCTCCCCACCGACCTCGGAAATTCCGGGACTCGGTCCCGGTCTCGACCTCCGGGTCCAGCCGATCCCACCGCCATAGGCGGTCTCGGTCTCGGCATCGTGGGTAAGCGGCGCCGCCGTCTCGCCCTCCTCGGATGAGGGAGGCTCACGAATTACGCCGACGGGCACGAGGACCTTATGTTGCAACAGCCCTGGTCGGGAATAAGCCGACCTCGCCGCCTCCCGCCATTAAGTGGCTGTCACCGAACGGCCGACACAACCCCTCGACTTATCCGGAGGAGCTTATACCCAGGCCGGTTGTTCGCCAAACCAGCTGCTCCACCGATTCCTTGGAACTCCGCCTCCACAGCCACCACTGGGGCCCACCAAGGATTCTCGGTCGGCTAAGGGTCTACCCATCGGTTGTCAGTTACCCCTCACTCCCGACCGACCTCGGCAGGTGAAGGGTGGCTCAGGCCAGAGGCAGTTTTTCGAGGACTCTTCCGAGTCCGAAGATGATTCCTCCTTTTTCTCAAGCGACTGGACTTGGAGTCTTCAGGAGGTCAGTCAATGGACGAGTAGCCCGTCTCTTCCTAGGACTGCTTCGCTCATCTCGGAGTCTACCGGGATGGAGCTCAACCCGCTTCCAACGGGCAGGTATCCCTCACGGAGATTCTGGACCGAGGGATTCTCCGACGAGGCCTTTCCGTGGCCGAGGCCATAGTGGGTCCGCACTGGAGCTTTGGCAGCGCCCTGCTTCCTGTCCTGCGCCGGCCAGGATGGCCAGGAAGTATCGCGGTCCCTACCGGCTCCTTGTCCGGGTTTTTCGGAACGCCTCCGCTGAGGGGTTGAGCACGAGCAGCGCCGCGCTGGCCGGCAACGCCAGGGATGTGGACAAACCTCCTGACAAGGAGTCCAAGAAATTGACCATGTCGGGCGAAAAGTCTACGCCATGCCTCCTCTCGGCCTCGCCAGGCCAGTTCGGCCGTCCTCATGGCACATTTTTCTCATGTCCTGTTGGGCTCCCTGGATGAGGTCATCCTCATCTTCCCGCCCGATCTGCAGACTACGGTTAAGCAGGTGCGGGACCAGGGCAGGGCAGTAGGCCAAACAGCAGCTCCAGACTGCTTGGATATAGGGGACTCATGTGCTAGATCGGTGGCGGCCGAGTGGCTATGCGTCATGGCTTGGCTGAGGATATCCACCTTTTACTTGATACCCAGCACAAGTTGGCGGATGTTCCCTTTTGGGACTGACCTCTCGGCCCTGGGGTGGAAGGTCACCTGCAGAGGATCGAGAAGTCCAATGCCACCTTGGACTCGGTCTCTTCCTACTCAGAAGGACAAAGGCCGCAAACGCAGCCTAAGCCCTTTCGTCCTTCTGTGCCCCCGCGTCTGCCCAGCAGCGCCAGGGGCCAGCAGGCTCGGCCTTGGCATCCCAAACCCAAGCCGGGCTTCCTCTAACAGGAGGCAGGGAGGAAGGGCCCAGGAGGTCCCTCGCCGTCCCTCCTCCAAGCCTGCCCAGTGACGGGCTGAGGGGTGTCGCCCATCCCGCTACCCATTCCCTGGGTCCCCCTGGGGACGGCCCGCACTCTGCTCCGCCTGGTCCGCTGTTACCACGGACAGGTGGGTCTTGGAGGTGGTGGAAGAGGCCTGCCTCTGGAATTCGAGCAGGCACCACCTTCAGAGCCGCCGCCCTCGGGGCTTGGGATCCCAGCCTCACTGGGCGGCTCGTCGAGCCGACATCGCCTCCTCCTCCAGAAGGAGGTGGTAAGAGAGGTGGTGGACCCTCCTTCAGACCCAGGATTTGTGTCCAGGTACTTCCTGGTTCCAACGGACGGGGCTGGCGCCCATTCTCGACCCACACGACCTAAACAAGTTCCTAAGGTCTCGAACCTTCAGGATGGTCACTCTGGCTCAGATAATACCATCCTTGAAGGCGGCAGTGGTTCTGCTCTCTGGACTTGCAGGGACGCGTTTTTTCACGTCCCTATCCGTCTGGTCTCACCAGAGATTCCTTCGCCTCGAGAAGGATCCTCTTCGAGTTCCAAGCCATGCCCTTCGCTTGTCTCCAGCTCCCAGGGTCTTCACCAAATGCATGGCAGTGGTGACAGCATTCCCGCGGCGCCAGGTCCGGTGTACCCTTACCTGGACGACTGGCTGATAGCAGCTCCCTCCAGGAAGGAGGCGGAGTGGTCCAGAGATCTGGCCCTCCAGGTCTGCTCTCAACTGGGCCTCCTTATCAACGAGGCCAAGTCGGAACTCGAGCCGAAGCAGGTGATTCTATTCATCGGGGCGCAGCTCGACTCTCTTCGAGCCAGAGCGCGGCTCCCGGCGGACAGGGCCGAGGTTCTTTCCTCCTTGGCCCGATCATTTCTGGTTGGGCAATTGCGCCCTGCCCGGGACTTCCTGCGCCTCCTGGGTCTCATGGCGGCCTGCACCAGCGTGGTCCGTTGGGCCCGCTGGAACATGCGTCCCCTTCAGTGGGGACTGGCCAGCCAGTGGTCACAACGCTACATCCCTTGACCAGCTTATGTCGGTGACATAGGGATGTGGAACGCCTCCAGTGGTGGACCGCTCCAGATCATTTGCAGGAGGGCATCCCTGCTCGTCCGCCCGAGCCGACGGGTCTCTATCGACCGATGCCCTCTGATGGGTTGGGGTGCCCATCTGGGGAACACGGGCTCATGGCCTCTGGTCCCCACGGAGTCCCGATGCCACATCAACCTGCTGGAGCTCGAGCGGTCTGCCTAGGCTCTCACCGCCTTTGCTCCGTTCTCCGGGTCAAGTGGTCCGAGTCCAGACGACAATACTAGCCCACCATGTACTATCTAACCGTTGTATGTGGACGCTTCCATGCTTCTATGCAAGGAAGCTCTCCGCATTTGGTCACTCGTGTTGCCTGAGGCGGATCTCTCAGCCATTCACGTGGCAGGAGCCTCCAACACCCTGGCCGATGCCCTGAGCCGATAGGGCTGCATCCCACGAGTGGTCTCTCCTGCCGGAGGTAGTACAGCATCTGTTCTCCCTTTGGGGCACACCTCAGGTGGACCTGTTTGCTCTATGGAGAACGCGAGCTGAGTCTGTTCCATGCCCGCCTCAGCAGGGCTCGCTGCAGGGGGATGCCTTCTCGAGGCAATGGACCCCGGCCTCTTTACGCCTTTTCCCATTTCCTTGATCCACAAGGTGCTTCTCAAGGCGAGGAGGACAAGGCGCAGGTGATTCTGATAGCCCCAGACTGGCCTCGCCAGTTCTGGTACCCAGATCTCCTCAGTCTCAGCTCCAGGACTCCGGCAGCTTCCAGCTCGCCCGGACCTGCTCTCAGTCAATCAGGGGAAGGTGTTCCATCCGGACCTTCAATCCCTGCACCTGACGGCCTGGTTCCTGAGCGGCTAGAGTTCCAGGCCTTGGGTCTTTCCGACGAGGTCCTCAATGAAGTTGAGGCGTCCCGTAAGGAGTCGACCAGAAAATGCTATGCCTTCAAATGGAAAAGGTTTTCCATTTGGTGTCAGGGCAAGGGCTTGGACCCTTCCTCCTGTTCCTTGGCAAGCATCTTGGACTATTTATGGTCCCTTTCTAGTCAAGGGCTTGAGGTCGGCGACCCTAAGGGTGCACCTGGCAGCCATCTCTGCTTACCGAGCGCGGGCCGGGAAGCAGTCGAATAAGCGAGGAGAAGGTGGTCTGGCGCTTTTTCAAAGGCCTTGATCACATTTCCTCCAGTGCGGAACCCCACCTCCGTGGGATCTACTGCTGGTACTGGCAAAGCTCATGGGCAAGCCATTCAACCTATGCACAGGTGTGCTCTCTCACCTGTCGTGGAAGACCGCCTTCTTGGTGGCTATCCACGCCAGCCAGAAGGATGGAGAGCTCCAGGCGCTCCCATCGAGTCTCCTTACCTGGTCTTCCACAGGGACAAGGTTGTCCTGCGCCCCACCCGAAATTCCTTCCGAAAGGTGGTGTCGGAGTTTCACCTTAACCAGGTGTTGACTCTGCCGGTGTTCTACCCCAATCACACTCGGAGGTCGAATATAGGCTCCATACTCTGACTCCTAGAAGGGCCGCTTATTATAAGGAGCGCACGGCTGAAATTGGGAGAGGTCTGCCAGCTGTTTGTCACCTCACGCTGAAGCCGCATCTGGCAGACCTGCAGCCAAGCGGACGATAAGCAGGTGGGTAACCTCCTGCATAGATCTCTGCTATAAGTTGGCGGGCATGGAGCCTCCCAGAGGATAAGAGCTCATTCTACCCGCCATACTGCTGCAACGTGGCTGCTTCCAGGACGCCCTATCCAGGAAATCTGCAGGGCTGCTACCTGAAGTCGGCAAACACCTTCATTACCCACTACCACATCGACCTTGAGTCACGCCGGGATGCTGGTTTTGGGTCCTCTCTAGCTCTCTTCCCAATGTAAGTATTGGGGTGTGCTTGGCCTCCCTCCTCCCGGAGAACTGCTAGGAGTCTGTCAATGAGTGTGGATGAACAACATATCCATGTCCCTAGAAATACAGGTTACTCACCTGTAACAGGAGTTCTAGAATGGTATATGTTGTTCATCCACACCCCACCGACCTCCCGGCTCAAGCACAACCTGAGCTTCCAGCGGGCCAGATCTGGCGTCATGGGGCGGAGCCGAGAGTTATACCACCCGGGTGGGTGGGAGGAGCAAGCTTGAAGACCTTCCGGCAAGATTTAAAGCGGCAAGGATACCTGCCAATGAGTGTGGATGAACAACATATACCATTCCTAGAACTCCTGTTACAGGTGAGTAACCTGTATTTCCCTGATGTCTAGTGGCACCCCCACCCTCCGATCCCCGTGTTTTGTTTTATTTAAAGTTTCCCCATTTGGTGTTAGTGATATCCCCCCACCCTCCTTTATGTATCCCTGGTATCCAGTGGCAACCCTACCCTCCGACCCCCTTATTTTATTTAATTTTAGGTCTTGTTGGTGTTGGTGGTACCCCCTACCCTCAGAGATCTTTCCCTGGTGTGTAATGGCACCCCCCCACTCTCAAATCCCCATATTTATTAACAGTTTCTTTGTTGGTGGTCAGTGGCTGCCCCCGTATGTATGTTTTAGATCCTGAAAAAAAGAAAACCGTCCCTCGATGTGTGTTTTTTATTTTTTACCTGTAAGAAGTAGAAGAAAAAAAAAAAGTCCATTGATGATCTCACCCGCACCTCCCACTGTGCATCCACCTCCCCTCATCCCCACACACCCTCATGCACCTGAACAGGTCCCAGCTTCGAAATCCACTCAGTGATCGAAGACACGTCTTGCTGCTAAACTGGTGACTGCGATTTACGAAAGTAAGGAAAATGCGGTTCAATGTAATTCAATGGGGGTTTCAACTTTTATGCATACCTCAACTGTTTTTTGAGATTTTGACCCCAAATTTTTAACATGGCCTTTTGGGGAAACCACCCTATAACCAATATGACTGTCATTCTGCAACTGCCGCCTGAAAGGTGATTTTGTGGTTGCTTGGTGAATTCACCTTTCCGGCAGGATTTGTATAATGACAGTCATAGTGTTCATGAGGTGGGGTCATAAGAAGGCTATGTTGAAAATTTTGGGTCAAAATCTTTAAAAATGGCAAAATTATGACCATTTGTTGGAATTTTGCTATGCATGCTCGTAACTTTGGAATTTTTCAGTGTTTTGACCCCAGATTATAGCCTTCTTGTTATGCCACCTCATCTATGTCACAGCTGTAATTTTTCAAATCCCTGGCTAAAATGTGTGTTTGTACGGTGGCGAATGAATTGTTGCAGTTGCGCAGAATTATGTTTTGGCGGGGATGTGAAAAGTTTCTTTACCGGGTACATGTGCTGGGATAATAAGATGGCTATGCTGATAATTTGATCACGCATCTATGGAGGGATGGATGTGCATTGCGCTTCCTCAGTAAAATAGGGAACATCACGGAGCATGGGAGCGCAGGCCCCAAAGGGCCCTGCTCTCTGACTGCAACATAAGGATCGTAATGGAGGGTAGGAACACAGGGCCCGAAGGGCTCTGCGCTTCCACTGGCAAATAAGGACATGCTGTAGAAACTGCTGATCTAGCTGGTAGTTTGATTTAGGGTTGCTTTTTTTTGTTTTTAAAAGTGAAAAACAGACTACCCACCATACCAGTGTTACCACACAACACCGTGTTTGTTTACAGTCCCCAGTCAACTCCCACTGCATCTTTCCTTGAACACCCCCAACACAGTTTAGTCACTCATTTATAAAATCATTTTATTTGTATCTGTTTAACCAGGAAGGTGGGCTGGATCAAAAAGATCAGTTTTCTGCCACGCCTGGGGGAAGGTACAACATATAGAATAAAGTATGGGGTGGTGTGTGTAATGAGAAGTTTACACACACCCAAAGGGTTAGATGCTACATAAACCCCGAGGGTGAAGATCGAGGGGTTTGTGCAAGCATCTAACCCCGAGGGTGTGTGTAAACTTCGGGGTCTTCCTTTTTGGCCACAGCAAATATATAAAATAAAAATAAAAAATTGAGTCCTGTGCAGCTGCGGTCCGCTCTTTGGTTTAAGTGCGCAGCCCTCGGTTGTTTTTATTTATTTAACTTTTTTTCATTTATTTGGGCCTGCTGGTGAAAGTTTACTTCTTAAAGTGTTGATTTTTTGGGGAGAAACTTACCGCTGAGTCAGAGTGGCGGTTCTGTCTGGTGAAGAAAGACGAGGCTGTCAGCGATCTGGGAGGAAGAGCTGCAGTGGGTGCATGTGCAGACCGAAGGAAAGCCGTGTGTGTGTGTGTTTGCTGTAATAAACACTCATTGATTATGGCAAATAACAGCACGGTTTTCCTTTGGTAAAAAGGAAGACCCATTAAGTTATAATAGGAATTATAACATTACATAAAACACAGTAGATGCAATAAAATGCATAAAACAGAGATCTATGAATCAACTACATGGCACACAGTTTAGATAAGTTATATACAATAGATGACCATAATGCGAACACTCCTAAACAGTGCAGCCACTCATGGTGCAGCGAGACGAGGGGAGACTGTTGTATCAGGAGTGAATGTACTGTTTGGGGCTGTTCCTAATGTTCACGAAGTATGCAAAAATGAGTAGATCAATGATTTGAAACCCAGGTTGTGCATAATTATACTATTAGCATGCATTTCAGTTTTAGTAAAAAAAAAAAAAAACAGAACTGACAGCCAGCAACATCAGTGAATTTTAGAGAAGGTAAGGAATCATAAAATGAAGGTTTTTAACTACGAGTAATTTGACGTAAAAGGTTTGACAGTGTCCCTTTAAGGGCAATGATTGCCTCTTCGCAGATGACACAAAGATCTGCTCAGGGGTTGGCACAGAGGAAGAGTGGGGGAACGCTAAGGATCTGGGCAGGTTGGAGAGCTGGTCACATTGGGTAGAGAAAGTCGAGGTTAGCCAGCCCGGTGAGTCTGAGGTTTGAGGGTGCTGGATGGCACACCTTGCGCCACTCCGGCAACCTGGGTTTGGGAACAAGCTCTGGTCGTCTGGGTGCTGGCACGGGGAGGAGTGTGGGAGCAGGACCGAGCATTGGCTCTCCTCTCCTGGGTGAGTGGGTCACCTGTCTGTAGTCCTGCCGTCACCGGATGGAGGTCTGATGGCAGGTGCAGGCAGTAACTGGTGACTAGTAGGGTGGGGCATCCTGTAGGGCGTGATGTGCGTGTGCCTCCACACGCATGCATCACGTTGAGGATACACGTGATTGGGACTAGGGAGAAAACCTGTAAAAAGTACTTGCGGGGGGAAAAAAGTCAAGGTTGGTGCTGGTGGTGCTGGAAAGCACCATGGAGGAAAAGGACCCAGGGGTCATAACAGAGACCCTGTAATCCATGGTAAACTGTAACAGAGCTATGAGGAAGGAAAACAGTATGTTGGGAACTTGGGATGTATGGGGAGGGTAATCCTCCCACTGTACTGGTCATTAGTGAGATCACTTCCGGAGTACTGTGTAAGATACTGGAGTTCATATCTGAGGAAAGACTGCAACAGAGTGGAAGCAGTACAGCGCAGGGCAACCAAGATGGTCCAGGGACTAGGCGTCCAGTCGTATGAGGAGAGGTTGCAGTACTTGGACATGTACACCCTCGGGAAGAGAAGGGAAAGGGGTGACATGATAAAAATGCACAAGTACCTACACAGAATAAACAGGGTGGGCGCCAAGGAACTCTCCTCCTTGAGCTCAAATACAGGGATGAGGGGAACTCGCTTAAACTAGCAGGGGGAGATTCTAGAAAAGCATCTGAATCATGGGAAAGTGAGTGTTTATAAAGCTGGAGGTTATGAAAAGCATGATGTCTTTGTGGTTGTGAGTATATTACAGTTTTTGTGGATGGTGGATGTCTGCTTGTGTTGGTGGAAGTGCTGTTGAATTGCATTAGTGGACTTGCGGGATTGAAATTTTGTAGCCTGGAAATGGGCAGAATAAACCAGTACGGTAAGGGTGACCTGAGGTTGTTGAGTTGAAAAACTTTCATGTAGTTGTATCACCGCTGAAGCTTCCTTTTGAGTTTCTAGTTATTTTTGCCCTCTGATGTACCTGATGGGAACCTGGCTTTGTACTGAAATACTAATGTATAGAGAATACTGGATGGGCAACTGTGCACAACCACAGTGTTCTGCCAGAGAGTGGTTCCAATTCCCTCTGTTCTTGAGAGCGAAGTTCTAGAGGTCGGTGGGAATCGGAACCCTGAGGTGGCGGAACACATATTTTATATCGTGTATAGTATTATGTAACATGAGTGTGCAGTGGTTCTTTCTCTTTCAGAACAAAACTGACTTGTGTAGTCTCCAGAGGTTTTAGAATTCTGTTGTACCACAGAAAGGTACAATCACATTCTATGAGCTTTGAACTGTGGTACAACAGCATTTTAAAAGGGTTGAAATTTTATACAGAACAATGCTCTACTATACACAATACCACTCTTTTGCTAAACTTTTATCTCCACGTTTGTTGCTGTTTATTAAGTGGTAAAAGAACTTCTCTGTGCTTTACTTTCTCACTGTTTTCTTATTTTTCGTTTTGTTCCAGAAAATGGGATAATCAAGTCAGAAAAGGTGTTTGATGTAATGATGGCCACAGACCGTGCCCATTATGCGAAGTGTAACCCATATATGGATTCTCCTCAGTCAATAGGTATGTTTCTCCTGCCATTTTAAGAAAATGCGTGTCCTCTCTCTGCTCCTCCCCTGTGACTCCTTGCCTTATCTGCACAGCAGTGCTCAGTTTGCAGTAGCAGGGCTGTAGAATTAATGAGCTTCTCACAGTGTGCCCTGCTAATTTCAGCAAAAGTAATGACCCAGAGACCGACTGACTGGAATAGTTGGCTTTTATTTCTCATCCTTTGGGCAAGGAGAAGGAATTATTTTCTTCACAGCATGGTGAGATGCAGGTACTAAGAGATCAAATCCTGGACAGACTGTCAGTACCAGGTTTGGAACTTCAGGCCTTCCAGTAGCAGAGGAGGTGACATTGGCAAACTAGTTTGAATCACCATGCAAGCTCAGTTTTATTCTCGGTCATGTTATTAGTAGTGATTGCCACAGTTCATCTGCAAATGCTAATGATTTACTGTGGATGATTCAAGCTCATCCCTGCCATTTCCATCAGTAGTGTTTTAGACGGGACACAATCTTTTATCTCGCCATAGGGCTGAGCTGTTGATTTCTGTTCATAAGATTGTAGCAGATCAATGTGCAGGGTGCTCTGGTATGGTGTGGCACATTTGGGTACAGCTAACCACCTGCAAGTTCAAGTAGCAACATCACCAGTGTGATGTGCGAAGTCAAAACATTGGCACTAAAGTAAATGCCTAGATTACTAATCTGCTGGTAGAGTATTATCTCTCTAGGCTAGCAGTTGTGAATGATTGAAGCTTTCATCAAGAAAATTGTGAGTTTCTTTAAGCAAGAGAAAACTATAACTACTGTACCTGCCCAGTAATATATTTTTTCCAAATTGGTGCTGTTGTAATGCTCATATCTTTTTGGGTAGTAGATGCTAAAAAGGCCTTTGTTTACCTAAATGTAACCAAAAAAGTGATGGGCTTTGTGGAGCAGTTTCTGTCTTGGGTCCAAATGCTATATGGCCACCCTAGTGCTTGGGTTAGAAACCTAGAAATTGTCGGCAGATAAGGGACCGCTAGGCTCATCCAGTCTGCCTGTAGGCCCTATACATTGTATGTGGCCACTGATCCTATGTGATCAGTGGCTTATCATCACTCCCTCCTCTCTCAGGCTTCCCATGTGCCTGTCCCAAGCATGCTTAAATCCCTCCACTGTGCTTGTCCCCACTGCCTCCTGTGGCAGACTATTCCATGTGTCGACTACCCTTTCTGTGTAGAAAAACGTCCTCACATTACCTCTTAATCTACCTCCCTCCAATTTCATATTGTGCCCCCTTGTTCTAGTACTTTTTCTACATTGGAAAAGGTCCCCCACCTGCACCTTATTTATGCCCTTAAGGTACTTGAAAGTTTCAATCATGTCCTCCCGCTGTCTCCTTTCCTTCAGTGAGTACATATTGAGGTCTTTTAGTCTCTCCTCATATGTTTTGTGGTGTAAGCCCTGCACCATGTTGCCCTTCTCTGGATAGGCTCCACCTTATCTATGTCCTTGCGCAGGTGTGGTCTCCAGAACTGCACGCAGTACTCCAGGTGAGGCCTTACCAATGTGTTTATACAATGGCATCACCACCTCCTGTCTCCTGCTAGTGATACCTCTGCCTATGCACCCCAGCATACCACTGGCCCTCCTTGCTGCCTTTGTACACTGCTTTGATACCTTAAGGTCATCAGAGATGAAAACCCCTAGGTCCCTTTCCTCCTTGGTGACAGTCAGCTCCCCCAACCTGTAGCTCTCCCCAGGGTTCCATCTACCCAGGTGCATTATTTTGCACTTCTTTACATTAAACCTCAGTTGCCACATCTCTGACCATCTTTCAAGCTTCTCTAAGTCTCTGTTCATTTTCTGCACCCCTTCTGGAGTATCCACCCTGTTGCAGATCTTGGTGTCGTCTGCAAACAGGCAGACCTTTCCTTCCAGCCCCTCTGCAGTGTCATTAACGAAGACATTGAACAGGACTGGTCCTAGTACTGATCCCTGAGGTACCCCACTGGTCACCCCCCCCCTCCCCAGATTGTACCCCATTTATCACCACCCTCTGTCTCCTGTCTGTTAACCAGTTCCTAACCCAGTTCACCACCTTGTCTCCCATGCCTAGACTACTCATCTTGTTAATCAGCCTTCTATGTGGGACAGTGTCGAAGGCTTTGTTGAAAGAGTTAATGTAACACTTTCGGACTGTTTCACTAGTCAGAGAGGCACATGACAGTGTTGTCCTTTTTATTGCCTCTATTATTCGCAGTTAGTATGGAACCCCTGGTGGCGGCAATTCGACAAGCCCCAAATTTGCAAGGCATTGTTGTTGATGGTTTGGATAACCGCATCTCATTATACGCAGATGATACTTTCTAATATCTTCAAAATCCCCAAATTTTGTTACCCCCGCCTTGATGGTAGAAGTCACAAAATTGGGTAACACATCCGGCTTTAAAATGAACCCAGATGCTGGCCCGGTGGCACTGAGGTTTGAGGCGCTGGATGCCACACCTTGTGCCATGCCGGCGACCTGGGTTCGGGAACAAGCCCGGGTTATTGGGGGTCGGTAGGGGAGAAGGCTTGAGCATCCGTTGGATTGCTCTCCTTCTCCGGGAGGGGGGTGTGCTGCCGTCGGTGCACTGTTGGCCTCTAGCGTTGGCTGGGGGTGATGCAGTGGCACTAGCAGTCCAAGGGGATGTGCTGGGGCAGATATTGGGAAGGAGTGCGTGTGGTAGTGTGCGCGCTCCTGTCCCTTGGCGTCATTGCACACCACACACGGGTGGGGGGGCACTAGAACAGGGGAAATAAGGCACCAGGTCATGGTGGCATGATGGCCGTCTCCGGAGGGGGCACCTGGCTCCGAGGGTACGTGGTGTATACTAGATCCTGTTCGGGTGGAGAGCATGGGAGGGGGCTCTCCACCACTCCACCGTGCAGGGTAAGCCGCAGGGGTAGAAACTGCAGGGCCCGAATAGGAGCAGAGGGGTCCTTGGGACGGCAGTTGGAAGACCTAAGTGGGGATGCCAGGATGAGGACAAGGTAAGGCAGACCAGGGCCTGGGAGAAAAAGGATTGACCAAAAAAAAAAAAATGAACCCAGGTAGGACATAGGAAGTGGTTATTTGTGGTTCACTGTCCCAAGCCTTTTCGGAATACCCTCTCTTTTATTTATTTATAAAAGTTTCACCAGGAAGGCATACTGAGCAGACTACTGCTTGATTCCAGATGTGTCCTGGGGGTGGGGGGCATGGGAGACACAGAATATATTACAACAGCAATGTGAAGTATATAGCAAATTACATATGTAGATATAACAGGAAGTTAAACACATCAGTAATGTGAAGCACAGCACATTAAATACATGGCTACAGCAGGAATTAATTACAATCAGTGCAGTACACGCAATTCACTACACTACACTGTAGTTGGGATTCAGGAAATGCAGTCGGGTAGAGTGAGCAGCCAAATCTATAAATTGCCCACCCCTGCTTAAAGCTTATGGTGATCGGCATCCCAGACCTGTCAGGAATTAAGTGCCCCCTTGACTAGGACAGGGAACTCGGGGATTAGGTGCATGCACAGGCTGTGCAGAAATGGTCTTTGAGGAGAGAGTTGAGTTGGTGATCGGAGGAGGCGTGACTGATGGCATGGGGGAAGAGTATTCCACAGTCTTGGCATGCGATAAGAGAAGACTGCCTGACCCACAGAGGTGGACATGCAAGGGACAGACAAGGAGCGGGCGTCAGAGTTTCTGAGGGAGTGTGAAGGTGGGGAAGGCAATGACAGGACAGTGGATAGTTACGGGGGCAGGGACTGGGTCCAGAACTTAGCCATGAGCCTGGCCCAGTAGGACTGCCTCCTATCCTGCAGTGAGGGGTGGAGCAAAGCCTGATATAGTGTGCAGTGGTGAGTATGAGGAGGACACTCGAGGGCGAAACGACAGGAGTGGAAAAGGGTATCCAGTCTGATTAGGGAAGTTTTTGGGAGTGGCACTATAGACTACATTGCTGCGGTCAAAGATTGGGAGAGTCATTTTCTGTACAGTTGTACAACGGGCCGGTAGAGGGATGCTGCCTCGGTTGCGGTATTAGGGTCCCCAGCTTGGGGTGCAGTTTCTTGTGGATAGCCTTAGTGTGTACAGAAAAGTTGAGATGCTGGTCGAGCCAGACCCTGAGGTATGTAAAGGAGGTACAGTCCTCGAGCATTGTCCCATCAAGGGTGTGGAATGAGGGGAGCCAAGAGAGTCTCTGCCTTGTGCCAGAGGTCATGGAGACTTGTCTTCTTGGCATCCAGGAAGAGCTGATTAGAGTGAAACCAGAGCTGGACATCATTGAAGTCGTGCTGCAGTCAGGTTGCCACATCAGAGGTGGGGGGGGCCGGATGCATGCAGGACTGTATCATCCACATACATGTGAATGGATGTGTGTGGGCAGGCAGAGGGTAGGTCATTTAGGAAAAGGGAGAACAGTAGTGGGCCAAGGACTGAGCCTTGGGGGACCCCAGTCAAGGTTGTGAGGGGGGAAGAGATGGAGTTCTCAATCCTAACCGATTGCGTCCTGCCCACCAGGTAGGAGTGGAACCAGGTGGTGGCCTTGCTGGAGAGCCTGGCTTGGGAAAGCTTGGAGAGTAGGAGTGGGTGTGAGACAGTGTCGAACGCCTTTGCAAGGTCGACAAAGATGACAGAGGTAATGTGGCCATTATCCATACCAGTGAGAATGGCATCAGTGAGCCTTAGGAGTGAAGTGGTGGTGGAGTGGGACTTCTAAACCCAGACTGGAATGGGGTGAAGAAGGAGGTGGAGTCAAGGAAGGAGGAGAGTTGGGAGAGGATAAGGTGTTCCTGAAGTTTTGCTAGAATGGGGAGGAGGGAGATTGGGTGGTAGTTTCTGGGGGAGGAGGGGTCGCCGCCCTTCAGAAGTGGGATGACTGTGGCATGCTTCCATTCAGAAGGGATGGAATCTAGAGAGAGAGAGAGAAGGAAGAATTGAAGAGTGATGCCGGGGAGGGTGGGGGAGGCGATGGCATGGGCTGACAGAAAAAGCATTTTGGAATCCGGCCCAGTGGGGCATTTGCCTTTGGAAGGGTTTAGCAGAGTCAGGGCATTACCAGTGTCGGCTGGGGTAACATGGTGGAAGGAGAACATCTAAGGGGTGTCTATTTCAGCACGTGGTGGGGTGGATTAGGCTGGAGTGGTGTGAGGCAGAGAGGACAGCAGGGCTGCAGTGCAGTTAGTGAAGTAGGAGTTGAACTCAGTAGCCACTGCTAGCGGGTCTGCTACAGAGGAGCCTCCTATGTTAAGGACAGGAGTAGGTGGTTGGGCTGCTGGGGAGAAGAGCGATCGGACTACCTTCCAAAATTTAGAGGGGTGATTTTATGTTGGTGAGGAAGGTGGATTGGAAATAGTATGACTATGCCTGGTGGATTTGTCCAGTGCAAGCATTGCACAGCGTGCGGTACCTCTGGTAGTCTGAAATGGAGCCTGAGGCTTTGTCGGCCTTCCACACCTGATCCGTGACTCTAAGGTAGTCCATTATATCAGCAGATATCCAGGGCAAGTGAGTCCCCCGTACACGGTTACGTCTTAGTGGGGCGTAGGTGTCCCAGACAGAGAGGAATTTGGTCTTGAAGTAGTCTAGTGCTGAGTCTATAGTAGGGCACGAGAGATGAATGACCAATCTATGTTTGCCAGGTCATTTAAGAGGTATGTTTAGTTTTCAGGGATTTGTAGGACCGAACCAGCAGCGTCGGGGGGGGGGGGGGGGCATAGGCCTGTGGATTTTCCCTACTGAGTAGATTAGATGACTGTCGCTTAGGGAGTCGGGTAAGAGACTTGCAGAAATTATCCAATGTAGGTGGGAGGTGAGATACCAATCTAGTAGTGAGTGGTTCTGAGTTTTGGAGTTTAGGTGTTTGGGTTCTGTGATCAGTTGAGAAAGGTTTAGCACGGCCACTTCATTACGAATTATGGAGCTAGAGGAGGCGAGCCAGTTCAAATTAAAGTTGCCTAGGACATGAAGCTCCCCGCCTGATGCATGGGATTTGAGGTCAGTCGGATTGTCCTTGATAGAGGACACAGGGGAATTGGGAGGGTGGTAGGAGCCCACTACAAAAATGGGGATGGAGTGTGGGAGGGATATTTTTACCATCGAGAAGTTTATAGATTGAGTGGGTGGTAAAGATAGTGACACAGGTAAACTGAAAGGTGGAACTGATGCACATGGCTATACCGTCACCCGCTCTTGTCACTGAATCAGTTGAGCCGGATGACAGAGTAACCAGGGATAGAGATGCTGGCATCCTTTGTGTGAGATTTTAGCCAGGTCTCAGTAATTATCAAAATGTCAGGTTGTAAGGAAAAGACAATTGGTTGGAACATTGCGATTTTTGGGAGGAGGCTGCAGATGTTCAAGTGAGCTATCCTTATGCTTCGTGGTAGTTGAAGAGGGTGGGCTGGGCGGGGTTTGGTTCAATGTCTCCAGCCATTAGTAACAGCATGGTTACTAGTGTCCTGGTCATGGCTAGCAGAAACTTCTGTGTGAGGAAGGAGACTGATGGGGGAGTGCTGTTGTGGTCTGATGGCGGAACTTTAGGGCAAACAGACCAGCATGGAAACGGGGGCAGTATGAAAGGGCCAGGTGTCCAGGAGTTGGGGTGAAAGATGTGTGGTAGGGAGAGGGAGGAGGTAGCAGAGTTAGGTGGGGGGGGGGGTAGGCAAGGGGTGAATGAGTGGGAGACTGGCCAGGGCCATTGAGAAGGAGGAAGGTGGGAGAGACACCAAGGACACAAGAAGGTGGAGGAGTGTGAGTGGGAAGAGGGGCATGGTGAACAGGTACTGATGTGGAGAGGGGTGAGAGCCGGCAGGTGGTAGTGGAGCACTAGGAATAGGAGGTCGCTTTGAGTATAATGATGAGGAAAATAGTTGGGGAAATGTTTGAGCGACATCTAGTGGAGAGCAGCAGTATGCTGCACATGGGGAAACTTGGTTGATTGTCTTTACCGTCATATGAGCCACTCAACTGTATAAATGCAGGTGCTCACTAATGGCGGTGGTGGGTGCGGTGGAGTAGCTGATGTGAAGCATCGAGGCAGAATTCAGCCCAACAGTAGCCGTCTAAGCCGCTGAGAAGTGGGGGCCATGATCGTACCTGGATTCGGATTTCCAGCAGTTCAGGGGAAGGCGAGCAGACCTGATTTCAGACCCTCATGACCACACCGGACAGGCTGTGGAGAAAGGGAGAGGGAGCTGGATTGAGTACAGATAATGAGGGAGGTACAGAAGCAAGGGGAGAGGGAGTAAAAGCAAGCAGGCTGAAACCAGATTGAAGAACTGAATGCATACAGATAGGAAATGTCTAGGAAATGTTGATTCAAACCCCTTAGGCACTGTTTAACTCCAGACTACTAAACAACTTACAGTGCAGCTACAGGTTCTACTTTAAACTTTTAAAATTCCCAGATTCAAACCCCTTGGGCACTGTTCAACTCCAGGCTTTCTAAACTTTACAGTGCAGCTACTGGTTCCACTTTAAACTTTTAAAATTCCCAGGTGAGCTGATGACATGCAGTACTAGGCAGTTAAAATTTGAATTCCCCAGTCGAGCTGATTCCCTCAGAAGCAGCCCAGAAATAGCATAGAAGCAATTTGAGTTAGAGAATTAAGGTACAAATAAGAAAGCACAAATTACTAAAAAACTGAGTTTTGCCAGAATAAAAAAAACTATATTCACTGCTCTGCCGATAGGGTTATTAAAGGCAGGATAGGTCTAGTCCATGGATTAGCGAGTCCTCAGTTTTGGCGCCAAGTGCCAGATTCAAAATGAAGCCCAACAGTAGCTGTTTGAGCTGCTGAGAAGTTGGAGCCACAATCTTACCTGAATTCGGATTTCCAGCAGTTCTGGGGAAGGCGAGCATACCTGGTTTCAGACCTTCACGACTGCACCGGACAGGCTGGATTCGGATTTCCAGCAGTTTGGGGAGGGCGAGCAGACCTGGTTTTAGACCCTCACGACTGCACTAGACAGGCTGGATTCGGATTTCCAGCAGTTCGGGGGAGGACGAGCAGACCTGGTTTCACACCCTCATGACTGCACCGGACAGGCTGGATTTGGATTTCCAGCAGTTCGGGGGAGGGCGAGCAGACCTGGTTTCAGACCCTTTTAAATGGATAAAAGATAACATTGGGTATTTAGGAGTAAAGGCGTACATGAAATAGCACCCATACAGCAATAATAGGAACAACACTAACAAAATTTTAAAAATACAATTTTATATGGTAAATGCAGACGTGCACAAGTACAAAAAAAGTGACGTAAAGGTAAACTAACGTTTCACCTGGTATGTTGTCAGGCTTCATCAGAGTAAAAAATACATGCATAGGTGCTTATTAAATGTACTGCAAAAGTTAAACATGTGACACAAACCAATCAATTCATTTTATACATACAGAAAATGAGTCATTATTAGCAATTTGGAGTCTAGAGACCATCAACTGAATCTCTGGCTCCATATGTTAACTGTTTAATTGCATGTTTACTTTGTTCAAACACATGTAAACCATATCCAAACTTGATGACCTCAAAAATAAGCCCTTAAGCTTTGTGCTATATTTATGCACCACAGTCTTCAGGCAGATTGGTCCCTATTTTACTTTCAATTTTGTCTTTTCAGATTGTTAGGTATATAAAGAATTCTAAAATGGATTTCATTTTGCCAATAAAGACAAAACAATAAGTATGAGGTCATCAGGCACCTTTCCTTATGTTATAGCAACAGTAGACATAATAATTGTCATCGTACTATCAGTATTTCAGCATTTATATTTTTTCAGAAAAGCTGAGAGATCAATGTTTTTGTTTAAACCCCTCTGGGTGCAGGCTTCTAAAGCATAAATTCAATAGCTTTCCCTTTGCCCAGTCTTTTTGTTCAGGTATCCCCCCGGGTCCTAAAGTGACTAGTTCCAAACCAAGAAAATTGAAAATGTGTTTCTGTGAGCTACATGTAAGAATATGTTTTGCAATAGCATAGCTGGTATCACCTTTTTCTACTACTCTTACATGCTCACCTATTCTAACCTTAAATTTACAAGTGGTACGTCAAACATATGCCCCACAGTCACGTGTTAATGAGTATACCACATCTGTACTATTGCATGTTATAAAATCTTTTAGTTCTATCACATTTCCTGTAACAGGGCGTTTAAAACATTTACAACCATGGACATATTTACAGTATAAACAATTACCAAATCTATGGGTACCTTTAGGTCTAGGTGCCAGTAACATCTGATCTTACTTCGAGAGGGCTCTTGCAGTAGGTAATTACATATAGGACTGATGCCGGCAGGCGTCAGGACCCAACGGAAACATTTCTAGCTAGCAGTCTCTGGCGGGGACCACCCCCACGTCAGGTGACCCGACATCATGTGGCGTCAGTATAAAGGCGGTCCCCGCCGCTTCTTCAGTTCTTTCCCGCCCCGTTGCCTCGTGTCGGCGCCTCGCGGTAAGTCAATGCTTTCGTCAGCTCTCGTCTGTAGTTTTTATCGTCTTTTTTTCGATTCTTCGATTAAAATCGTCAGGCATTCGTCGGTGTATGTCGTCCCCTACACCTTCCAAGCACAAAAATAAGTGCGACTCGCGTGGCGTCCAACTCCCACACAAGGACGGCCATTCCCAGTGCCTCTTCTGTCTAGGCCTGGATCATCAGGTGGAGAAGTGCCAGCACTGCCTAAAATTCAACGCCGCCACCCGCAGACGGAGGGAGCAGTCCCTTGAGGCCCACATACTAAAGAAGAAAATGTCCTCCATGGAGAAGGAGTTAAAAAAGGTCTGGCAGGCGTCCACTTCCCCCGAAGCCCATCATAAGAAGAAAGACAAGGAGAAGCACCTGGATAAGGGCTCCTCATCCATCGTGTCTTCTTCAGGAGTCGCCGCGCTACAGGTAACGTCCCCTCCGGGGACCGCTCCGCCACGGCTACCTTGGAGGATTCCAAGGTGGCGTTGGCCTGCCCATCTGGCTCGGGCCCTTTGGGCGCCTCCAGGCTAGTGGAGGCCTCCGCTCCCAGTAAAGCCGCCACTGTGTGGCCTACTGGTTCGAGCAGCTCCAGTAAGCCGGACGTCGGCTCCTCTGACGCCCGCACAGAGACTGTCGATAAGTCGTCCGACCCTTCGGGGTGGCGCACGGCCCCCTCTTCCGCCCGACAAGGCCGCTCCTCCTTTGCGACCTGCCTCGGGCGATGGGTCTGATAAGTCGGATGTCGGCCTGCCCGACACCCGCACGGCGGCTGAGCCGATGCCGGACCCTCCCACGTCCGCCATTCCCGGCTCCCTACAGCCTTCGCTGCCCTCCGGGGACCATGGCTCTCCTCAGCCTGACCCCGGGGACTTTTCTCCTCCATCGCTGGGCGATGCCGAGGTTCCTGCTGCACCCCCGTCAGGCCGTCCGCCCGCTGGTCCGACTGACCTGATGTCGGTTCCCCGGACGCCGGCTCAGACGCTGGTCTTGCCGACGCCGGGCGACATCCTGCTCCTGGATGCCGCTCCAACGCCGGGCCTTCCGCCCACCGGGCCTCCTGCTCCAGGCCCGCCCGTGGGCCCTCAGACTGGACCGTCTCCAGCAGACTCCCTGGCTCCCGAGTATCCGACGCCGTCGTATCCAACGCTGTTTTACCCTGCTCCGCAGTATCAGACGCCCCAGTACCCGACACCGGTCTCACTGACACCGCAGTATCCGGTGCCTCAATACCAGATGCTGGGTTTCCCGCCGTCTGGTTATGGATACGCGCCTTATGGGTACAATCAATACCCGTATCCCCCTCCTCCTCCTCCTCCACTGCCCCCTCAGCCACCGGTGGACTTGAAGGAGACTCTGGCCTCCTGATGGGCTGAGACCAAGGCTCAACTCACCAGAGAGGTGGAGAGTCGTCTTACGATGACGGTGCCGATTCCAGCTCCCATATGTCCGCGACAACAGACTCCCTCCCCACCTCCGGACACCAGGGGCGAGCCCTCTGGTTTCAGGGCGGGGCAGGATACGGTTCCCCGAGGACCTTCCAAGGGGTCCATTCTTCCCCCTCATCGGGAGAAGGAGTCTTCCTCTTTCTCCTTGGACGACTCTGATGGTTGCTCTGAGCTGGACGACGAGCCACGCTCTCTGTCTAAGCCCAGGCCTAAGACTCCTCCGAAGTCTCCTCCGGAGGATCCTTCCTTTACGGAGTTGCTACGCAAAATTCAGGAGGCTCACAAGTGGCATTCCTTGGAGCCGGATCCACAGCGTAAGAAACTTGCTGAACATCTGGACCTTCCCAAGACAGCTCCTACATTGGTGCCACCCTGGATTGAGCCTCATGCCGACCTTGTTTCCACTATTTGAAAGCAACCGTCAGCTTTAGCCCCGCTTCCTCGGAAGTCGAACAGGCTGTATCAGGCTCCCGAGGGTATTGACTTTGGATTCTCACCCTCAAGCTGATTCAGTCGTGATTAGCGCAGCTCATGGCCGGACAGCTAACCCGAAACATCTGAGCTCGTCTCCACCTGACAAAGAATCCCATCTTCTGGACCAGTACGGGAAGAAGATCTATGCTTCTTCCACTCAGGGTATTAGGGCCCTAAATTATGTCGGTCACATAGGGGATTACCAGAAGGCAATTCTTAGTGAGGTGGAATCCAAATTGGACTCCCTTCCGGACTCTCAAGTCAAACAGGAAGTGGCTGACCTCGTCCGCTGTGCACGTTCTGCCAGTCGGCACATGCTTCATGCTACTTACGATGCAGTGGACACTGCTGGTAGGAGCTCCGCTTTCGCCGTAGGCTTACGGCATCATGCCTGGCTTCGTGTGTCAGGGTTGGTCCTGGAAGTGCAGTCCGCTATTCAGGAAGCGCCCTTTCGGGGTTCGGTGGTGATGTCAAGGACATTATCAGCGATCTGCAGGAGAAGGGGACTGCACTGAAGTCTGTGGACTCCATGAATCATCCCCATCAAACGCAGCACCATCCCTTTCGCAGGCGGAATCGGCCAAAGGCGAAACCCCAGGTAAAGCGGGCTGCTAAACGCCTGGCCCCTCCGGCTGCCAAGCCCCTTCCGCCCAAAAAAGCAGCGGGTGCTTCAGTCGCAACGCTGCCCCACACCACCTGACTGCTTTCATCTCCCACAGCCTCTGGGCCTTCCGGAGGAACTGGGTAGGAGGGAGGTTTTCCCTCCACCTCCCGGGTTGGGAGAGGATAACTTCAGAATCTTACTTTGAGAGGGCTCTTGCAGTAGGTAATTACATATAGGACTGACGTCGGCAGGTGGCAGGACCCCACGGAAATAATTCTAGCTAGCAGTCCCTGGCGAGGGACTGCCCTCATGTCAGGTGACCGGCGTCAGACGACGTCTGTATAAAGGGGCGGTCCCGGACGCCCACCTTCCAGTTCTTTCCTCCTGCCGTCCAGCTCATTGCAGCTCTCGCGGTAAAGTTTGTAGCTCAGCCCTGTTACTTCGTCGTTTTTTTACCGAAAGTTATCAGTATTTTGGTATTTTTTCGTCAGGTGAACGTCTGTTTATGTCGTCCCCTTCAAAAAATAAGTGCGACTCGTGCAGCGCCCAACTGCCTCACAAGGACGGTCACTCCCTCTGCCTTTTTTGCTTAGGCCCTGACCAAGCAGTCGAAAAGTGCCCGCATTGCCTGCATTTCCACGCGGCCACCCGCAGACCACGCTAACAGTCCTTGGAAGCCCATCTCCTTAAAAAGAAGATGTCTGCAATGGAGAAGGAGTTGAAGAAGCTTAGGCAGGCGTCGGCCTCCCCAGAAGGACACAAGAAGTGGGACAAAGAAAGGCACCGGGAGAAGGCCTCCTCCTCTGCGACTCCGGCCAGAGCCACGGCTCAAATGCGTCCCCCCGAGAGGATAGCCCAGACGGCAGCCTCCAAGGCTTTGGAGGAGGCGTGGCCCGCCCGCCAGGCTCGCGTTCGGGCCCTTGAGCGCCTCCGCGCAAAGGAGGCTTCTGCCCCAGTACTGCTGCAAGCTTGCGGCCTACTGGCGCGAGCGCCTCCCATAAGCCGGACGTCGGCTCGTCCGGCGCCCGCCCGGGTGAAGGCGCTAAGGCGCCCCTCGCCGGGGCAGTGCAGCAGTGTCCCCTAGAAGACCGAACGCTTCCCACCTCGGCCCGCCTCCGATGAGACCCCTTAAGTCGGGACGCCGGCTCCTCTGGCATCGCTGAGATTCCAGCCCCTAAGTGCACGTGGCTCCTCCGGCGTGTGCAGGCGTCGAGCCTATGACAGACCCTCCGCCGTCTGTCGTCCCAGGTTCCCCGCAGCCTTCGCTGCCGTCTGGGGAGCCCGAGTGTCCCCTGCCTGACCGTGGGGACTTTTCTCCTCCGTCCCAGGCGGCCTTCGGGATGCTTTTCCGCCAGACCCTCCTCCCACTGAACGGATCGGCGCCCAGACCCCAGACGCGGCCCGACACCGGCCCCTCCGACGCCGGCGGGAGATATCCCTCTTCCATCGGGCCCTCATCCCCATGGGCCTATCACTGTTGATCCGCCTGTGGGGCTCCCTACTGGGTCGTCTGCTCCGGCAGCTCCTCCGGTACCTGGGTATCTGCCGTCGTATCCGACGCCGGCTTACCCAGGTCCGCAGTATCCTGCGCCGCAGTACTCGACGCCGCAATACCCAGCTCCGGTATTCCCGCAGCCAGGTTACGGATACTCGCCTTACGGATATAATCCGTATATCTATCACCCTCCTCCTCCTCCTCCACCGCCCCCTAGGCCGGCGGTGGATCTTCAGGAGACTCTGGCCTCCTTTTGGGCTGAGGCCAGGCTCAGCTCACCAAGAAGTAGAGCCGCCTTGCGGCGGCAATTGCCACCTCGGCACCCGTGCAGCCCAGGCGGCACTCCCTTTCCGCCTCAGTTCCGAGCTCTTCCCTCTGGATCCAGAGGGGCAGGACACGCGTCAGGATTCCCCCTAAGAACCCGTTCCTCCCCTAGGCGAGTCAGGGAGTCTTTCTCTGCTTCCAGTTCTTCTTCTTCTTCTCTCTCGGAATCCTCGGATTCCTCAGACGGATGCTCCGAGAAAGACGACAAGCCTCGCTCTCCGTCCAAGCCCCGGCCGAGGACTCCTCCGAAGTCTCCTCCAGAGGATCCTTCCTTCACGGAGTTGCTCAGGAAGATCCAGGAAGTACATCAGTGGCGTTCCTTAGAGCCAGATCCTCAGCGGGTTAAACTCGCTGAACATCTGGACTTGCCCCTTACGGCCCCTACTCTAGTGTCACCCTGGATCGAGCCTCATGCCCACCTTGTTTCCACTATTTGGAAACAACCGTCGGCTTTAGCCCCACTTCCTCGGAAGTCCAACAGGCTATACCAGGCTCTGGAGGGTGTAGACTTTTTAGATTCTCACCCCCATGCAGACTCTGTTGTGATTAGCGCCGCTCACGGCCGGTCAGCACACCTTAAACATCTGAGCTCGTCTCCTCCGGATAAGGAATCTCGCCTTCTGGATCCGTATGGAAGGAAGATCTACGCTTCTTCCACACTGGGGATCAGGGCCCTAAATTATGTAGCACATATAGGGGATTACCAGAAGGCTGTCCTTACCCAGGCGGAATCTAAGATTGACTCCTTGCCTGACTCCCAAGTCAAGCAGGAGTTAGCTGACCTTGTCCATTCTGCTCGTTCGGCCAGTCGTCACATTCTGAGGATGACCTACGATGCAGTGGACACTGCAGGGCGGAGCTCCGCATTCGCTGTAAGTCTTCGGCATCGCACCTGGCTCCGAGTGTCAGGTTTGGTCCCGGAAATGCAGTCAGCGATTCACGAAGCACCTTTCAGGGGTTCGGTGCTTTTTAGTGGTGATGTCAGGACATCATCACCGACTTCTGAGGAAGAAGGGGAGACTGACCCTGAAATCTGTGGATTCCATGTGCGATCCCATCCCCACTGGCCTTGATCCTTTCGCGCCTTGGCCGGCCTCAAGCGAGAAACCCAAGGCCGGGCCACCAAGCGCTGGGCCCCACAGCTGCCAGGCCCCGCCGCCCAAAAAGCAGCGGGTGCCCCAGCTGCGGGCGCTGCCCACCACCTGACTCCTTCCCTCTCCCAGCGCCTCCGGACTCCCAGAGGAACTGAGTGGGAGGAGGTTCTCCCCTCCACCTTCGGGTTGGGAGAGGATAACAGCAGTCCATGGGTGCTAGTTATACATGAGGCGCTCCATAGAGTTTCTAGAAACTCCGCCACCCCCTCTGAAGTCCTCTTACTCAAGGACCATCTTCCTTTGGTCAGGAAGAAATATCTGCTCTCTCCTCATGAAGCAGCCCATAGAGACCCGTCCCTCCTCACCTTCCGCGGGGCCGGGCTACTATCCCATTTCTTCCTTGTACCAAAGAAGGCGAAGTGATCTCAGACCCATCCTAAGTCTCAGCTCCCTGAACTTCTGTGTAGAAATACAAAGTTGGATACTCCTTCAAACCCTTCTGCCCTTCTTGTTCAGGCCAATGGCTTTGTGCACTGGATATGCAGGATGCATACCTGCACATCCATTAATCCTTGCACCAAAAGTACCTCTGGTTTTGCTTTCCAGGGGACCATTACCAATTCCGGGCACTCCCTTTTGGTCTTTCCTCGGCTCCCCGAGTTTTTACCAAATGCCTGGCGGTGGTAGCGGCCCACCTGCATACTTTGGGAGTTCAGGTGTTTCCCTACCTGGACGACTGGCTTCTGGCGGCCTCATCCAGGGAGGAACTCCTGCTTTTTCTCTCCCTCACCCAGCAGGTTTTCACTTGTCTGGGTATCTCCATCAACCATTCCAAGTGTCATCTGGACCCCTCCCAGAGACTTCACTTCATCAGGGCTAATCCTCGATAGGACAGTATGCAAGGCCTTTCTGCCTTGGACAGGGGGCCTCCTCCAGTCACAGATTTCCGTGCTTTGGAGCACTTGGGAAGGTTCAGGCGGTCGGTGCTCTGTCTTTTGGGGCTTATGGGCGGTTCTTGCAGTGACTCCCACATGAGGATCTCTCGGTGGACTCTCCGCTCTCAGTGGGATCAACATGAGCTGACCTAGATCATTTGGTGCTGATCTCCTTGCGATGTCAAGAAACTTTGCAGTGAGTGGATGGTTGAGAACCTGATCTTCCCATATCAATCACTCACCATTCATTACTTCCTGGTGTAAGCCGGGCGGCGCACCCGTCGAGCTTTGTTTTTTTTTAAAGTTAGCCCTAACGGCCCGTCCTCGAGGCGGCGTCATGAGCGGCGGCCGTTAGTAGCGACAAACTCCTCCTCCAACTCAGTTCTGTTTCTCCGCCGTCGAGCAGCACCTGTTCGGAGGCGTCCATATTTTGACTGCGTCAGCGACTCCTCTTTCTCCTTCTCGGCGTAATCGGTAAGACCGTTCTTTTTCTTTCTAAAGCGGCGCGGGTGTGCTTTCTCTGTTTTTCTTGTTGATTTAGCGTTATGTCGGTCCGAGCTAAGCGTGTTTGACGGGCAGCGCCCCTGCTCACGTCAGTGTTACTGTGGCGGCATTTCTCCGTCTCGGACCGGCATAGGCGTTGTCTTCGTTGCCTGGGACCCAACCATGACATGGATTAAATCACGACGCCTGTTTCTCCATGGACCGCCGTGTCCCCATAAAGTCGTAGCGTTCAAGCTGACAAAGCCCGCCCGACCTTCGGGGGGCGGCGTCGCTCAAAGGATTCTCAGGTAAGGTCTCTGGGCCCTTCCCAGGTCCCCTCCGGGCCTATACGGTCTGAGAGAGGGTCTCTCATCTTTTCTTGCCGGAGGAGGCCCCTTCTGCGGTGTCGAGGCGTTGTAGTCACTCGAGGGCAGGGCGCGACACCGCCTCAACCAGTCACCTCTTGGTCCCAGGCTCCCCATGGCCGAGGCCTCGACTTTTGGTCCTGGCTCTTGGCCGGACTGTGGTTGGCGCTGGATATGCAGGATGCCTACCTGCATATCCCTATCCGCCTTCCCATTGCAAATACCATGCTTTGCATTCCAGGGGACCACTACCAGTTCAGGGCCTCCCATTTGGTCTTTCCTCAGTGCCCGAGTGTTCACCAAATGCCTTTCGGTGGTAGTGGCCTACCTGCATACCCAGAGGGTGTAGGTTTTCCCGTACCTGGACGATTGGCTCCTGACAGCCCCGTCCAGTGAGGAACTCCTGCACTTCCTTTCCCTTACCCAGCAGGTCTTTGCCTGCCTGGGTATTACCATCAACCAAGCCAAGTCCCATCTGTTCCCGTCCCAGAGGCTCCAGTTTATTGGGGTGATCCTGGACACAACCTCTGGCAAGGTCTTCCTGCCACCGGACAGGGCGTCCATTCTTCAAGCCCAGGTCAGCCTGTTGTCCAGCCGCAGGCAAGTCTGCGCCAGGTCAGTCCTTCACCTCCTTGGGCTAATGGCGGCTGCGATTCAGACAGTCCCTCGCGCGCGGCTCCACATGAGACTCTCAGTGAACACTTCGGTCTCAATGGGATCAGCTGTTGGACAACCTAGATCAACTTGTCCTGGTCTCCAATCCCATGGCTCGGGACTTGCAGTGGTGGATGGTTCAGGAGAACCTCTGCCCGGGAGTTCCCTTCAGTCTCCCTCCCCCCTCACAGACATTGACTACGGACGCCTCCGAGGATTGGGGAGCCCATCTCGGTCCTCACAGGACCCAGGGCTCCTGGTCCAAGCTCGAGAAGTCCCTCCACATCAATGTGCTGGAACTAAGGGCAGTACTGTGTGCTCTTCAGGCTCTGTATCTGTATCTGTCTCCAGGCCACCTAGCGGGAAAGACGGACATGTGTGTGGTCTGGTACATCAACAAACAGGGAGGAACTCGTTCCTACCCCCTTTGCCGAGAGGTGATGCGAGTCTGGGATTGGGCAGTACAGCACAACCTTCACCTCATGGCATCTCATGTCCCGGGGATCGAGAACACGCTGGCAGACAGGCTAAGCCGGTCATCTGCTCTATCTCACGAATGGGAACTGGATCAAGGGGTCGTAGACGACATCTTCCTACACTGGGGAACTCCACAGGTAAACCTGTTTGCTTCCCCCCAAAACACAAAACTTCCCATCTTCTGCTCGCTTGCTCCAGGGTGTGGCATTTTTTTGGAGAGATGCTCTGTCTCTAGACTGGAAGGGCAGATTCGTCTGTGCCCCCCCCCCGGATTCCACTGATTACGAGGGTCTTGCAGAAACTCTGTTCGGAAGGAGCTCGAATGATTCTGATCGCTCCTTTCTGGCCCAGGCAAGTTTGGTTCTCTCTTGTGCAACAGTACTCGGAGGAACCTCCTCTTCCTCTGTCGCTATTTTTGCTGACCCAGGATCAGGGGACCCTGGTCCATCCAGGCCTCAAGTCCCTTCAGTTGCACGCGTGGCTCCTGCATACGTAGCTCAGGCCCGATTCAGGGGGGGCCCCCCCCCGAGTAGCTGAGATTCTGGTGGAGGCCAGGAAACCCTCAACCAGATCTGCTTATGCCATGAAATGGAAGCGGTTCTCTATATGGGCTGCCTCCAGTGATGTTGAGCCCTTCTCGTGCTCTGTCAGCTGACTTCTGGATTAACTGCGACACCTCTTCGATCTGGGTCTCAGCCATTCATCCTTAAAGGTTCACATGGCGGCCATTTCGGCCTATCATGTCCCCTTTGCAGACAGAACGTTTGCTTAGCTGGAGGTCTCTAAGACCTTTTTGAGAGGGGTCCTTCACTTACGACCCCCTATCCGGGTTCCTGCCCCTCCTTGGGATCGGAATTTCATTTTAGAGAAACTTATTCTGCCTCCTTTTGAATCGGCAGCCTCAGTGGACCTATAGTTCCTTTCTTGGAAGATTCTCTTTCTAGTGGCCATTACTTCTGCTCAACGGATTTCCGAGCTTCAGGCCCCGGTGTGTAAAATCCCATATTTTATTTTTCACAAGGAACGTGTGGCTCTGCGTACCAACCCCAAGTTTCTCCCTAAGGTGGTAGGTGTGAATTGCAGGCGGCGCCTAACCACGCATTGCGGACTGCCACCCTGTGCGCGTGTTCTGCCCAGGGCCCCGATCACCCGGGTCGGTATGCGCTGCCACTGCCTCAAGTTTCAGCGGCTACCGGAAAAGCGGCAGCAATCCTGGAAGCCCATATTCTAAAGAAAAATGAGTTCTATGGAGAAGGAGCCCAAAAACTGAGGCAGGCGCCCACTTCCCAAAGGCCATCGGAAGAAGAAGGAGAAGGAGAGGCACCAGGACAAGAGCTCCTCCACGCGTCTCCTCGAGGTCGCTGGGACGCAGGTAACATCCCTCCGGGATGGCTCCTCAACGGCCGCCTCTGAGGTTTCAGGCGTCGACCCCGCCCATCGCTGCGTGCACCGGGCCTTGCGGGCCTCCGGGCAGTTGGGCCTTTGCCCTGGTTCGAGGCCGCGGGCTCAGCGACCTACCACTGTGGCGACTCGGTGGCCAAGTCTGCTCCTCCAGGCGTCCGCCCAGAAGGGAGCGATGGGCGTCGGCCTCGGGCGCCCGCGCGGCTTCCTCTCCACCGGACCAGGCCGATCACGGTACTCGGCCTGCCACTGGTGATGGCTCTCTTAAGTCGGACGCCTGCTCCTCCAGCTCCCACCGGCTTCGCCACTAAGCCTTCACGCCGGCTGCGTCCGACGTCCGACAGGGGCAGGCAGCGACCCCACCCACATCCGACATACCGGTTCCCTGCAGCCTTAGCTGCCGTCCTGAGGAACCAGACCTCCTCAACCCGACCCCCGGGACTTTTCCCTCCATCCCGGGTGAAGCTGGGGATATTTTGCGTCCGTCAGTCCTTCACTCCACCTGGAGCGCCGGACTGGCGTCGGCGGCTCCCCGGATGCCGGCTCCCGCGCGACGCCGCTCCGGACGTCTGTACCTCCCGGCGCGGGGCCTCCCACCGTCGGCCCTGATGCCGGGCGTACTGACCCACCGAGACATTCTGCTCCCATCGGGCCCTCAGGCTTTCCACTATGGACACGCCCGTGAGGCCTCTGGGGCTGCCTGCTCGCTGCTCCCCGGCTCCCCAGGTATCCTCCGTCTATCCGGCCGTGGTGCCGGGACCGCGGTATCAGCCACAGTTGAGCGGGTTCCCAGCAGGTTTGGATACATCCCATATATGGTTATAACCCATATCCCCCACCTCCTCCTCCTCCAGCCTCGGCCACGGTCAGACCTGCAGGGAGACTCTGGCCTCTTGGTGGGCTGAAGCCAGACTCAGCTTACCAAAGGGTCAAAGCCCCTCCTCCCGGCCAGTCTGCTGTCCCAGATCCCGTGCACCCGGGGCGCTCCACCTCACCACCCCGGACTCCAGGGTTCTTCCGTCCTGGATCCAGAGAGGGCCGGGATCGCAGCTGCCGAGGGGGACTTCCCAGGGGCCTGTTTCTCCCGGGTGAGAAGGGGTCTTTCTCTTCTTCGTCCTCCTCTTCACTCTTGGACTCCTCGACTCTTCCGACGGGCTGTTTGAGACGACGAGCCTTGCCTCCTCGGGCTTCAAGCCCAGGCCAGGATCAAGTCTCCTCCAGAGACCTTTTCACGGAGTTGCTTAGGAAAATCCAGGAGGTTCATCAGTGGCACTCCCTGGAACCAGATCCTCAACGTCTGAAACGTGCTGAACATCTGGATCTGCCCGTGACGGCTCCTACCTTGGTGCCACCCTGGATAGAGCCTCATGCCAACCTTGTTAGCACAATATGGAAACAACCGTTGGCATTAGCCCCACCCTAGGAAGTCCAGACATGGCTATATCAGGCTCCAGAGGTGTTGATTTCCTAATTCTGCACCTCGTGCCGACTCTGTAGAGATTAGCGCCGCTTCCGCCGGTTGGCGAACCCTAAACATCTTAGCTTGCTCACCTCCTGATAAGGAATCTCGCCTTCTGGACCAGTATGGGAGAAAGATTTCACGCCCTCCACACTGGGGATCAGGACCCTGAACTATGTTAGCCACATGGGGACTGCAAGAAGGCCATCCTGACTCGGTGGAAGTACAACTGGACTCCTTGCCTGACTCCCAAGTCAAGCAGGAGTTGGCTGATCTCGCCTGCTCTGCACCGCTCAGCCAGTCGTTACATGCTACACTAATGATACAGTGGACACTGCTGGGCGGAGCTCAGCTTTAGCTGGCAGGCACGCGGCAGCCATGCGTTTGGCCTCGCGTGTCAGGGTTTGGTCCCGAAGTGCAATCTGCTATCCAGGAAGCACCCTTCCGGGTCCGAACACCGGGGTGATGTCAGGACATCATCACCCGGTTAAGCAAGAAGGGGATGGCTCTAAGTCAGTCGGTTCCATACCGCCCCTCCCGCAGACGGAAACTGCCAGCAAACCCCAGGGCGCAACTGCCGTGCCCCTCAGCCGCCAAGCCCCCGCCCCCAGCTCCAGAAAAAGCAGCGGGTGCTTCAGCTGTGGCACTGCCCCACACCACCTGACTCCTTTCCTCTCCCACTGCCTCCGGACTCCCCGGAGAAACCGGTAGGAGGGAGGTTTTCCCTCCACCTTCCGGGATGGGAGAGGATAACCACATATTCTTGGGTGCTTCAGCTCATAGCAGAAGGACACGCCATAGAGTTTCTTCAGAAACCATCCCGCCACCCCCCTCTGAAGTCGTCGTATTCTTGGTCCAGGAGGAAATCTCTGCTCTTCTGCTGAAGCAAGCGATAGAGCCTGTCCCCCTTCATCTACAAGGGACGGGTTACTGTTCCCATTTCTTCCTGGTCCCAAAGAAGACAGGAGATCTCAGGCCAATTTTGAATCTCAGTTCCCTGAATCTTTACGTAGAGTACAAAAGGTTCAGGATGCTCTCTTTGCAGAGCCTTCTGCCCCTCCTCCGGCCGGGTCAATGGCTTTGTGCTCTGGATATGCAGGATGCTTATCTGCACATTCCCATTTGCGCATCTCATCGCAAATACCTTCGCACTGTGTTCCAGGGGGACCACTACCAGTTCAAGGCGCTCCCGTTTGGTCTATCCTCTGCCCCAGTATTTAGCAAATGCCTGGCAGTGGTGGCGGCCCACCTGCGTACCAAGGGAGTGCAGGTTTTCCCTTACCTGGACGACTGGTTCCTGGCGGCCTCATCCAAGTCGGCCTCGTCCAGGGAGGAACTCCTGCATTTCCTCTCCCTTACCCAACAGGTTTTTGCCTGCCTGGGCATTACCATCAACCATTCCAAGTCTCATCTGGACCCATCCCAGAGGCTACAGTTTATTGGGGCGATCCTAGATATGACCATGGGCACGGCCTTCCGGCCTCTGGACAGGGCAGCCACCCTTCAGACCCAAATAAGTCTGTTGTCCGACCGCAGGATGGTCCCTGCGAGGTCGGTCCTTCGCCTTCTCAGGCTCATGGCGGCTGCTATTCCGACTGTACCTCGCGCTCGACTCCACATGAGGATCTCTCAGTGGACTCTCTGCTCTCAGTGGGATCAGCTAGTGGACGACCTAGATCACTCAGTTCTGATCTCCTCGCCAATGATGCGCGACTTGCAATGGTGGATAGTTCGAGAGAACCTGTTTTGGGGAGTTCCTTTCTTTCATCCTCCCCCCTCCCAGACTCTAACCACAGACGCCTCAGGCGAAGGTTGGGGAGCCCATCTAGGCCCTCATCAGACCCAGGGCTCCTGGTCCAAGCTAGAACAAGCTCTTCGCATTAGTGTGCTCGAGCTTCTGGCAGTGTTGTACCCTCTCCAAGCCCTTCACCAGTACATCCTTCCTGGCCATCTAGCCCTCCAGATGGACAACATGTGCGTGGTGTGGTATATCAACAAGCAGGGAGGGACTCAGTCCTACCCTCTATGCAGGGAGGCAATGAGGGTTTGGGATTGGGCAACACAAACTCAACTTTCACCTCACGGTGATTCATGTTCCGGGAGTTGACAGCAATCTCTGGCAGACAAGCTGGAGTCGCTTCTGCTCTGACTCAACAGTGGGAACTGGACCAAGGGGTCCTAGACAATATCTTCCAACTTTGGGGAACACCACAGGTCGACCTGTTCGCATCCCCCCCAAATGCAAAACTTCCCATCTTCTGCTCACTCACTCCAGAGCGAGGTGCTTTTTGGAGCGACGCTGTGTCTCTAGACTGGAAGGACAGATTTGTCTATGCCTTTCCCCTAATTCCACTTATCCCACGAGTCTTGCAGAAACTAGCTTCAGAAGGAGCGAGAATGATTCTGATCGTTCCTTTCTGGCCCAGGCAGATCTGGTTCTCTCTTCTACAACAATATTCAGAGGATCCTCCTCTTCCTCTATCTCGAGGTTTATTGACCCAGGATCAGGGGACCCTGGTCCACCCAGGCCTCGGATCCCTTAAACTGCATGCATGGCTCCTGCAGACCTAGCCCAATCTCGTTTTGGAGTGTCTCTCAAAGTGGCGAGCATTTTAGTGGAGGCCAGAAAACCTTCCACCAGATCCACTTATGCCATGAAGTGGAAAAGATTCACTATTTGGGCCGCTTCCAAGAACGTGGAACCTTTCTCCTGTTCAGCGGGTTTTCTGCTGGAATAGCTACGTCATCTGTTTGACCTGGGTCTCCGCCATTCCTTTCTGAAGGTACACATGGCGGCCATTTCGGCCTATCATGTTCCCTTCGCAGACAAGGCTTTTGCTCAACTGGAGGTCTCCAAGACCTTTCTCAGAGGGGTCCTCCATCTGAGGCCCCCCATCCATACTCCTGCTCCCCCTTGGGACTTGAACTTTGTTCTCGAGAAATGTACTCTTCCTCCCTTCAAACCTGCAGCCTCTGCGGATTTGAAGTTCCTTTCATGGAAGATGCTCTTCTTGCTGGCCATTACTTCGGCTCGAAGAATCTCCGAGCTCCAGGCCCTGATGTGTAAATTCCCCTACTTGATTTTTCACAAGGAATAAGTTGCTCTTCGAATGAATCCTAAGTTTCTACCTAAAGTAGTAGCAGAGTCTACCTTAAATCAGTCCATAGAGTTACCTGCCTTTTTTACGCAGTACTCTAATCAAGGGGAGTATTTACTCCATACTATGGATGTTCACCGGATTTTGAGATACTACACCAACAGGACGAAGGATCTCAGAAAGACTGATCAGTTGTTCGTCTCTTTTGCTCACAAAAGGAAGGCAATGCTGTTTCAACAATGCCTGTCTAAGTGGTTGGCTCATTGCATCACTTTCTGTTATGACAAATACAACAAGACGCTCCCGGGTCAAGTCAGAGGCCACTCCGTGAGAGGAGTAGCTACCTCTGCGGCTTGTTTCAAGAATGTGTCTGTGGCAGACATTTGCGCTGCCGCCACCTGGACTTCCATCCATACCTTTACGAAACACTACAGTTTGGATGTTGCCTCTCGCCGTAGAGCAGGCTTCGGGCTGGCTATTTTGCAGGGCCTCCTTTCTTGAGACTTGCACGAGAACTACCTTTTGGAATAGTTTTCCTCCTCGCGGTGCCTCTCTTTGTTCCAGACTGCTTGGGATTCAGTCCTATATGTAATTACCTACTGCAAGAGCCCTCTCGAAGTAAGATAGTACAGTTACGTAAGGACTTACCGTAACAGTAGATCTTCGAGAGAGGCTCTTGCAGTAGGTAATACCTTCCCGCCCTCCATCCCCCTAGGCTTTTGCAGCTCCTTTTCCAGTGAGGAAAATATCCGCTCCTCTCTCGTCTGGCCTTTCTGGCCCGTGGCAGAAAAGAACTGGAAGGGCGTCGGGACTGCCCATTTATACGGCGTCTCCTGGCTCGGTCACCTAATGAGCGGTCCTTGCCAGGAACTGCTAGCTAGAAATTTTTCCGTGGGGTCCTGCCGCCTTGCCGGCGTCAGTCCTATATGTAATTACCTACTGCAAGAGCCTCTCTTGAAGATCTACTGTTACGGTAAGTCCTTACATAACTGTACTATCTTCAAAAGAGGCTCTTGCAGTAGGTAATACCTTCCCGCCCTTCATCCCCCTAAGCTTTTTCAGCTCCTTTTCCAGGAAGAGAAATATCTGCTTCTCTCTCGTCTTGCCTTTTGGCCTTTGGTGGGAAAGAACTGGAAGGCGGGCGTGGGGGGCTGCATGACGTCGGTCACCTGATGTGGAGGCGGTCGCCGCCAGAGACTGCTAGCTAGAAATTTTTCCGTTTGGGTCCTAACGCCGGCCGGCATCAGTCCTATATGCAATTACCTACTGCAAAAGCCTATCTCGAAGATCTACTGTTACGGTAAGTTCTTATGTAACTGTACTTTTATTCAATTCCCTTGTGGCTAGTGTGTTGGACACTACGTAATCCTTAATGCTTTTACATTTTCTGAAAATAATTTTTGGTCCATTATCCGTCACTTCTTTCAATTTAGGCTCAAGACCCAAAAGAGTCCAATTGCTCTCAATGATCTGTCTTACTTCTTTCGCCTGTTTAGAAAAACTGGTCATAAAAGGACACTCTGGATTTTGTTTTTTGTTATTCATCCGTTGTCTGTACAGTAATGTTTCACTCCTATCCATCTCATCCACTTTCTTAATGGCTGATGCAATGCTCTTCTTACTATAGCCTCTTTCCAAAAATCTATGTACTTGCACCCCTTTTAACAAATTCTTCTTGTTTGGTACAGTTTCTAAATGTTCTAATTAATTGTCCCTTTGGAATATTAAATTTTGTGTGGTATGGGTGACAACTTTCAAATCTTAACAGAGTATTCCTGTCCATGTCTTTTTGGAAAAGGGTGGTGAAAACTTCCCCTCCCCATCTTTGTATATTTTTAAATCAAGGAATGTAATGCTAATTTGGCTAAGTTCATACTTGTATCTCAAACTACTACTAGTGGGTTCCATCCACTGAACAAATCACACAAAATCTTTTCCCGTGCCCTTCCAGATAATAAAAATATCATCTATAAAGCACCGCATCAAATCCAGACAAGCAATGTGTGGATTTGTGGCGGTGCCGTACAGGTGATCTAATTCCCATTTTCTCACGGATAAGTGGTGACAGCATTCCTGCGGCGCCGAAGGGTCCGGGTGTACCCCTACCTGGACGACTGGCTGATTGCAGCCTCCTCCAGAATAGAGGTGGAGCGGTCCAGAGATCTGGCCCTCCAGGTTTGCTCTCAGGTTGGCCTCCTCATCAGCGAGGCCAAGTCGGAACTCGTGCCAAAGCAGGTGATACAATTCATCGGAGCAGAGCTAGACTCTGTCTGAGCCAGAGCAAAGGCTTCCAAGCGGACAGGGCGGGGTTCTTTCCTCCTTTGCCCAGTCATTTCAGGTTGGGCAATTGTGCCCTGCCCGGGACTTCCAGCACCTCCTGGGCATCATGGCGGCCTGCACCAGCGTGGTCCATTGGGCCCGTTGGTACATGCGTCCCCTTCAGTGGGGGCTGGCCAGCCAATGGTCACAGCACTTCGATCTGCTGGATCAGCTAGTGACAGTGACCCAGGGGATGTGGAACGCTCTCCAGTGGTGGACTGTTCCATTCCGTCTGCAGGAGGGCATCTCGTTTGTCCGCCCCGAGCCGACGGTCTCTCTATTGACTGATGCCTCTCTGATGGGTTGGGGTGCCCATCTGGGGGAGCACAGAACGCATGGCCTCTGGTCCCCTCGGGAGTCCCGATGCCACATCAACCTGCTGGAGCTTCAGGCGGTTCGTCTAGCCCTCACTGCCTTCGCTCCGTTTCTGCGGGGTCAAGTGGTTCAGGTCCCAGACGGACAATACCACGACCACGTACTATGTAAACCGCCAAGGCAGGGCGCGCTCCATGCCTCTGTGCAGGGAAGCTCTCTGCATTTGGTCACTCGTGCGCAGCCTGGAGGCGGATCTCCTTGCCATCCATGTGGCAGGAGCCTCCAGCATTCTGGCTGATGCCCTAAGCCGAGTAGGGGCTGCGTCCCACGAGTGGTCTCTCCTGTCGGAGGTAGTACAAGATCTGTTCTCCCACTGGGGCATGCCTCAGGTGGACCTGTTTGCCTCCAGGGAGAATGCGAAGCTGAGACTGTTTCATGCCTGCCCCCCTCAGCAGGGCTCGCTGCAGGGGGATGCCTTCTCGAGGCCGTGGACCCTGGGCCTCTTCTACGCCTTTCCTCCATTTCCCTTGATCCACAAGGTGCTTCTCAAGGCGAGGAGGGACAAGGCGCTGGTGATTCTGGTAGCCCCAGAGTGGCCCCGCCAGTTCTGGTATCCAGATCTCTTCAGTCTCAGCCCCAGTCTCCTGAGGCGGCTTCCAGCCCGCCCGGACCTGATCTCAGTCAATCAGGGGAAGGTATTCCATCTGGACCTTCAGTTCTTGCACCTGACTGCTTGGTTCCTGAGTGGATAGAGTTCCAGGCCTTGGGTCTTTCCGACGAGGTCCTCAACGTTGTTGAGGTGTCCTGTAAGGAGTCGACCAGAAAATGCTATGCCTTCAAATGGAAGAGATTTTCCATTTGGTGTCAGGGCAAGGGCCTGGACCCTTCCTCCTGTTCCTTGGCAAGCATTCTGGACTACCTGTGGTCCCTTTCTCAGCTAGGGCTTCGGTCGACGACCCTTAAGGTGCACCTGGCAGCCATCTCTGCTTATCGGGCGCAGGCCGGGAAGCAGTCGGTGGCTCAGGAGAAGGTGGTCGGACGCTTTTTCAAAGGTCTTGATCACATATCCTCTGGTGCGTAGAACCTCCACCCTGTGGGATCTACTGCTGGTATGGCTAAGCTCATGGGCAGGCCATTCAATCAATGCACAGGTGTGACACTCTCACCTGTCATGGAAGACCGCCTTCTTGGTGGCTATCACGTCAGCCAGAAGGATGGGAGAGCTCCAGGCGCTTTCCATAGAGTCTTCTTATCTGGTCTTCCACAGGGACACGGTTGTCCTGCGCCCCCACCCGAATTCCTTCCGAAGGTGGTGTCGGAGTTTCACCTTAACCAAGTTTTGACTGTGCCAGTGTTCTACCCCAATCACACCTCGGAGGCCGACTATGGGCTCCATACTTTGGACCCTAGAAGGGCGCTCGCTTACTCTAAGGAGCAGACGGCTGAAGTTCGGGGAGAGGTTCGCCAGCTGTTTGTCACCTACACTGAAGCCGCACTTGGCAGACCTGAAGCCCAGCGGACGATAGGCAGGTGGGTCACCTCCTGCATAGATCTCTGCTATAGGTTGACGGGCATGGAGCCTCCCAGAGGGATAAGAGCTCATTCTACCTGCCATACCGCTGCATCGGTGGCTGCTTCCAAGGCGTCCCTATCAAGGAAATCTGCAGGGCTGCTACCAGAAGTCAGCACACACCTTCATTACCCACTACCACATTGACCTTGAGTCCGCCGGGATGCTGGTTTTGGGGCCTCTGTTCTCCAGTCTTTATTTCCTAAGTAGGGGTGTGCTTGCCTCCCTCCTCCTGGAGAACTGCTGAGTCTGCCAGACAGTGTGGATGAACAACATATCCATGTCTAAATACAGGTTCTAGGGACATGGATATATTCATCCACACTATCTAACGAATTCCTTGCCACTTTAAATCTTGCCGGAAGGTCTTCAAGCTGGCTCCTCCCACCCACCCGGGTGGTAAAACTCTCGGCTCCGCCCCATGATGCCACATCTTCCTTACCACTTGGAAGCTCAGGTTCCCTCCTTAACGCTCTGCTTGATAGACTGGATCCTAATCCTTCGGTTTGTTCAAAACTCATTTTAAAATTTTCAAGACTTCGGTCATCCTTTTCCCTCGTGGCTGCGATGGACAAATCGAGTCCCGGTTTTCGGCGGTGCCCTTGTGGGCAGAAGATGTCCAGGACGGACCCGCACTCCACGTGCATCTACTGCCTCGGCCTAGAACACGACCTGCAGGCCTGCGAGTCATGCTGTTCGTTCTCGGCTAACGTCCTGGAGGACCGCGCTGCCCGGTTAAAGCTGGGGCTCCCCGAGGAGCGCTACCTGCTGGTAAAGCCGAAGGAGGCCCGTTGGGCGGTTACCGCGGCGGCTGGCTCGGCTGAGCAGCTCGAGCAGATGATCGCCCTCGAGGAGGAGCTGGCCCAGGCCGCATCTTCCTCCTCCTCGGTCGCGGCATTTATCCCGCTCTCTTTAGGTACCTCTTATTCAGCTTCGTTCAAGGAGTTTTGCCAATCCCTTTCCACGAAGGGAGAGGGGCCATCGGGACATTGCTCTCGGTCCAAAAAGAAGGATTCTAAGGGTAAGTCCCATCGTTGGCATTCGTGGGAGCGGGAGAGGTCCCCTTTCCCGGACAGCCGACTGTCGACTTCAGTCCAGGTTGTGGCTAAGGCCGCTGGCTTCACGGCGTCCCTGTCAGGCCAGCCGGCCGAGACTCCCGTCGACACGGTTGAGATTTTTCTCGACCCGTCGGATGGGCTGTCGACTGGTGAAGCCGACAACCCTTCTATGCCGGTTCCCCCGGTGGAGACCGAGGATCTGTCTGCGCCCCGGTGCATGATCCCTAATTAAGGTGTCGAGCCGAGGGAAGGCGGGTGTCCCCGCTCCTTCCCAGAGCCCGTCTTGAAACACGAGATCTCGGTCTCGGACTTCTTCTCGGTCCAGCCGATCCACGGACATCGGCGTTCTCGATCTCGGCACCGAGGTAAGCGCCGCCGCTGCGTCTCATCCTCCTCCTCGGATAAGGAGAGCCGGTAGCAAATTGCGTCGGCCTTCTGAGGACCTGATGTGGCAGCAGTTACTTTTGTCCGGGGAGTAAGTCGACGCCAACGCTTCCCCCGGCCATCAAGTGGCTGTCACCCGAGCGGCCGAAACAACCCCTCGCTGCAGTCGAGATGCCCAAGCCTGGGTCGGTTGTTCAGCCGAAACCTGCTGCCCCACCGATTGTGGTGGAACCTCCGCCTCCACAACCGAAATCGGGGGCGCCGACCAAGGACTCTCAGTCGGGTCAAGGCCTGCCCCACAGGTTGTCGGTCACCCTCACTCCCGACCGTCCTCGGCAGGTGGAGGGTGGCTCAGGCCCTAGGCAGCTCTTCACGGACTCCTCGAGTCAGGCGACGACTCATCCCTGTTCTCCAGGCCTGTTGGACGGAGTCCTCTGAGGTCGGTCACTGAGACGAAGCCCATCGTCCTTCATGGGTTTGCTTCAGCTCATCTCAGAGTCCACGGGATGCAGCTCGAACCCAGATCAAGCCAGGCCAGAAATATCCCGGCGGAGATACTGGACCGAAGTTCACCCAGGAGGCCTTTCCGGTGGCTGAGGCCATCGTAGGCCAGCCTGGAGCTTTGGCAGCGGCCTGCTTCCTGTCCTGCGCCCTCGGCCAGGATGGCCCGGAAGTATGCGGTCCCTACTGGCTCTTTGCCTGGGTTTTCGGAACACCCCTCTGCCGAGGGGTTGGTCACCGACAGTGTTTTCCGGCGTTCTGGGAACGCTAGGGACGTGGACAAGCCCCCCAACAAGGAGTCCAAAAAGCTGGACCATGCCGGGCGCAAGGTGTACACTGCGTCCTCCCTTGGCTTCTGCCAGGCCAGCTCGGCCGTGCTGATGGCATACTTCTCCCACGCCCTCATGGGCTCCCTGGATGAGGTGATCCCTCATCTCCCGGACGACCTGCAGACCACGGTCCGGCAGGTTCGGGACCAGGGTAGGGCGGTGGCGAAGCAGCAGCTCCAAACAGCCCTGGACATAGGAGACTCCTGTGCCAGATCGGTTGCGGCCGCGGTGGCCATGCGCCGCAGAGCATGGCTGAGGATATCCACCTTCACGGCGGATACCCAGCACAAATTGGCGGACGTCCCCTTCTTGGGGACCGACCTCTTCGGCCCTGGAGTGGAAGGTCACGTCCAGCAGATCGAGAAGTCCAGTGCCACTCTGGCCTCGGTCACCTCCGCCCAGAAGGACAAAGGCCGCCAACAGCAGCAGCATAAGTCCTTTTGCCCTTCTGCGCCTGCGGCATATCCGGCCCAACAGCACCAGGGCCAGCAGGCTTGCGCTTAGCATCCCAAACCCAAGCCCGCGGCTTCCTCTAGTAGGAAGCAGAGAGGTTAAGGCCCAGGAGGTCCCTCGGCGGTCCCTCCTCCAAGCCTGCCCAGTGACGAGTTGAGGGGTGTGCCCCCCAGCCTCGTCACTCCCCCCTAGGTTCCCCCCCATAGGGGGACTGCTCCGCCACTTCCTTTCCGCCTGGTCCGCTATCACCATGGACTGCTGGGTGTTGGAGGTGGTAGGAAAGGACCTGCCTCTGGAGTTCGAGCAGGCTCCACCCTTTCGAGCCGTCACCCCTCGGGGGGGCCACAGGGTCTGCAGCTTTGCTGTCGGCCTGCCGAGCCGATGTTGCCCTGCTCCCCGGAAAAGAGGTGATCAGGAAGGTGGCGTATCCTCCTCCAGACCTGGGGTTTGTGTCCAGGTATTTCCTGGTCCCAAAACGGACGGGGGGCTGGCACCCCATTCTCGACCTGCATGACCTGAACAGGTTCCTAAGGTCTCGGACCTTCAGGATGGTCACTCTGGCTCAGATTATTCCATCCTTGGAACGAGGCATGTGGTTCTGTTCCCTGGACCTTCAGGACACGTTCTTTCACGTCCCAATCTGTCCGTCACATTAGAGATTCCTCCGCTTCAGAGCGGAGGGATCCCTCTACCAGTTCTGGGCCATGTCCTTCGGTCTTTCCCTAGCTCCCAGGGTCTTCACCAAATGCATGGTAGTGGTGACAGCATTCCTGCGGTGCCGGTGGGTCTGGGTGTACCCCTACCTGGACGACTGGCTGATTGCAGCCCCCTCCAGAGCGGAGGTGGAGTGGTCCAGAGATCTGGCCCTCCAGGTTTGCTCTCAGGTTGGCCTCCTTATCAACGAGGCCAAGTCGGAACTCGTGCTGAAGCAGGTGATACATTTCATGGGGGCAGAGCTCAACTCTCTTCGAGCCAGAGCACGGCTCCCGGCGGACAGGGCCGAGGTTCTTTCCTCCTTTGCCCAGTCATTTCAGGGTTGGGCAATCGCGCCCTGCCCGGGACTTCCTGCGCCTCCTGGGCCTCATGGCGGCCTGCACCAGCATGGTCCGTTGGGCCTGCTGCTGCATGCGTCCCCTTCAATAGGGACTGGCCAGCCAGTGGTCACAGCACTTCGATCCGCTGGATCAGCTAGTGACAGTGACCCAGGGGATGTGGAACGCTCTCCAGTGGTGGACCGTTCCGGCACATCTGCAGTAGGGCATCCCGTTAGTCCTCCCCGAGCCGATGGTCTCTCTGTCGACCGATGCCTCTCTGATGGGTTGGGTGTCCATCTGGGGAGCACAGAGCGCACGGCCTCTGGTCCTCGGGAGTCGATGCCACATCAACCTGCTGGAGCTTGACGGTTCGTCTAGGCCTCACGCCTGGCTCCGTTTCCAGCGGGGTCAAGTGGTTCAGGTCAGGCGGACAATACCACGACCATACTACCTAAACCGCCAGGCGGGGCGCGCTCCATGCCTTTGTGCAGGGAAGCTCTCGCATTTGGTCTCTCATGCGCAGCCTGGGTGGATCTCCTCGCCATTCACGTGGCAGGAGCCTCCAACACCCTGGCTGATGCCCTAAGACGGATAGGGCCTTGTCTCACAAGTGGTCTCTCCTGCCGGAGGTAGTACAAGATCTCTTCTCCCACTGGGCACACCTCAGCGGACCTGTTTGCCTCCAGGAGAATGCGAGCTGAGACTGTATCTTGTCCCCCTCAGCAGGGCTCGCTGCAGGGGATGCCTTCTCGAGGCCATGGACCCCGGCCTCTCTCGCCTTCCCCCATTTCCTTGATCCACAAGGTGCTTCTCAAGGCAAGGAGGGACAAGTCGCAGGTGATTCTGGTAGCCCCAGACTGGCCCGCCAGTTCTGGTATCCAGATCTCCTCAGTCTCAGCTCCAGGCTCCCGAGGTGGCTTCCAGCCCGCCCGGACCTGATCTCAGTCAATCAGGGGAAGGTATTCCATCCGGACCTTCAATCCCTGCACCTGACGACCTGGTTCCTGAGTGGCTAGAGTTCCAGGCCTTGGGTCTTTCCGACGAGGTCCTCAACATCGTTGAGGCGTCCCGTAAGGAGTCAACCAGGAAATGCTACGCCTTCAAATGGAAGAGATTCTCCATTTGGTGTCAGGGCAAGGGCCTGGACCCTTCCGCCTGTTCCTTGGCAAGCATTCTGGACTACCTGTGGTCTCTTTCTCAGCTAGGGCTTCGGTCGATGACCCTTAAGGTGCACCTGGCAGCCATCTCTGCTTACCGGGCGCAGGCCGAGAAGCAGTTGGTGGTGCAGGAGAAGGTGGTTGTGCGCTTTTTCAAAGGCCTTGATCACATATCCCCTCCGGTGCGTGAACCTCCACCTCCGTGGGATCTACTGCTGGTATTGGCTAAGCTCATGAGCAAGTCATTCGAACCGATGCACAGGTGTGACACCTCTCACCTGTCGTGGAAGACCGCCTTTTTGGTGGCTATCATGTCAGGCAGAAGGATGGGAGAGCTCCAGGCGCTTTCCATAGGGTCTCCTTATCTGGTCTTCCACAGGGACAAGGTTGTCCTGCGCCCCCACCCGAAATTCCTTCCGAAGATGGTGTCAGAGTTTCATCTTAACCAGGTGTTGAGTCTGCCGGTGTTCTACCCCAGTCACACCTTGGAGGCCGAATATAGGCTCCATACTTTGGACCCTAGAAGAGCGCTCGCTTATTATAAGGAGCAGACGGCTGAAGTTCGAGGAGAGGTTCGCCAGCTGTTTGTCACCTACGCTGAAGCCGCACCTGGCAGACCTGCAGCCAAGCGGACGATGGGCAGGTGGGTCACCTCCTGCATAGATCTCTGCTATAGGTTGGCGGGCATGGAGCCTCCCAGAGGGATAAGAGCTCATTCTACCCGCCATACCGCTGCATCGGTGGCTGCTTCAGGGATATCCTCTCCAGGAAATCTGCAGGGCTGCTACTGAAGTCAGCACACACCTTCATCACCCACTACCACATCGACCTTGAGTCACGCCGGGATGCTGGTTTGGGGCCTCGGTTCTCAGTCTCTATTTCCCAAGTAGGGGTGTGCCTTGCCTCCCTCCTCCCGGAGAACTGCTAGGAGTCTGCCAGACAGTGTGGATGAACAACATATCCATGTCCTAGAAATACAGGTTACTCACCTGTAACAGGAGTTCTAGGAATGGTATATGTTGTTCATCCACACGACCCACCCGACCTCCCCGGCTTCGACGCACAATCTGGCATCATGGGGCGGAGCTGAGAGTTTTACCACCCGGGTGGGTGGGAGGAGCCAGCTTGAAGACCTTCCGGCAAGATTTCAAGCGGCAAGGAACCTGCCAGACAGTGTGGATGAACAACATATACCATTCCTAGAACTCCAGTTACAGGTGAGTAACCTGTATTTACTGGTACCTAGACCTAAAGGTATCCATAAATGTGGTAATTGTTTGTTCTGTAAATAGCTGGACTGGGGCTGTCTGCCTGCCACCAGACATGGTAGCCCAGAGGTGTTTGGGGAAGCTTTGGAGGCCCTGCCCTGGGGGGTAAGCCAGGGCAAACGCCAGGTGGAGTGGACCCCCGATGTCACCATGGATGGGGTGGTCTGAAGGGTGTGCTGTCCTGGCCACAAGAAGAATAGCAAGTTGTTTAAAAAAACAAACAAAAAAAAAAACCATAACTTCCTCCCCCCCAAAAAAAGATATTGTACTCTGTTCGAGAATGTATGACTAACTATTCGCTTAATGTGGAGGAAGGTGCTATATAGAGAGATCATTACTTGGATTGCATTTCTGTTCGTAGCAAATCTTTACAGCTAATGTATGACATCTGTAAGTGAAGAATGACAGCATTTATCGTATAAGTAAACCTTGTTCTAAGCACAAATGTAATCATTGCTTGTGTGTGATGCAATGGTGTCAATAAATTTTTTGTTAAAAAAGAAAATATCTTCTTGGATAAATCTCCTTCACTAAGCCACATAGTTTGGTCTTACTATAGAGCCAGGGACACTAGGGCCCTGCAGCAGTTAGGACCGACTGCACCGTATGCACAGTGCCTGATTGCAGCATCATGTGCACGCTACCACTATAAATAGTGATGCTGGCTTCAGCTGCCTCAGCTGCTTTCTACAGCACTCCACATTTTCAGTGGGAAGTCATAACCACTGGGTATAGTGCACCCCTACCAGGGGAATGGCACAGCCCAAGCTTTAGAATGTTGGGCAAATGAAGATTCCAAGCAGCTGCAACTCCCCAGTTCAGCTGGTGCCATTCATAGGGGAAGCAGCCTGTCTACCTTATCAAGACTTTTAAAGATGTTCAGTTGGGACTGCAATTCTGCACAGCAGGTTGGGGCTACCTGGTTCCAGGGAGCACCCCTAAATTAAAAATGTGCCTGTTTTAACCTGCAGCTTTCAAATTGACTAACCTGCCTCACCCATTTCCATTCATGGACTGGGGGACTGTATCTGCCTTGCTCTAGGGTCTCCGATTTAATAAATAAATAAAAATAATAGAAAAAGTGCCACAGGTAGGTACATTATATTTTTTCTGGGTAGTGTAGGTCTCCTGGGAGTTCCCTCAGCTTCTTGCATTGGTTCCCACTCCCCAAACCCCCACAAGTTTTCAGGTTGTACTGCTAATAGTTAAAAAAAAAAAAAAAAAAAAAAAAAAGTGAGAGCATTGCATTACATTACCTTGCCCTTGTCCCATTAACAGTGACTGTAGGCTCCCTCAAGCAGCATTTTCTTCAGTGGGCTGCTGGGGTATCAGTCCTTCAAACAACATGAAGTCTTGCTGTATTCTGACTGTTGCAGTGATCTCCAACCCTTGAACTGCCCCGGAGAATAGAGAATTAATTTTCCATGCAAGGCATGGAACGCTGAGCTCGAGCTCGCTTGAAGCCACTGTCTGCTGTTATTTGAACCCCAACCGTCAGATTCTTTACTTCGCCTCACTGAACAGTTGCTCCGGAGATTTCTCCTTCGCTCGGTTCAAAAAAGTTGGTTAAAGTGTCGTTTTTTCGTTCGGTTTCAACCTAATTTCTGCATCTAACCTGTCTGATAAATCTCTGTCTGTGGTACCGTGAGTACTAGATAGGTTTTCTATATTAGTTTTCTGTGTGGAACTTGTAAACATTGGATCGGTTTGGTTTGAACCGATCAGGTTTGTGTCAAAAAACTTTTGTCTTTATTAGTGTGTGGTAACCGGTCCGTATCGGTTATAAAAAAAAAAAAGCATTAAACTCATTCGTTTTCCAAGACCAATAACCAGTCCTTGGAACTGATAGAGGTGTCTTGCCATGATCGTAAAAGCGAAAAAGGGTAAGTTTTGGTTAGGATTGGCCATGTCTGAGAAACCCAAGAGAAAAAACGGGCTCACTGGGTTTCAACACTGTAGTGTGTGTGGGGAAGCCTTTGCTAAGGCTGACCCCCACACCACCTGTGTTTATTGTCTGGGGTTTGACCACCTCAATGCAGACTGCCAAATTTGTAAATGTTTTCCCAAAGCTGCCCTGGATAAGAGAGTAGGTAGACTGAGGAAAGGAGGCGGTAGTCCGCTGACCGGATGAGCAGCCCGGTTCGTTCCAACCAACCAGAAGGAATGCCCTCTGACCAGAGCTAAGCTTCTTCGGTAAAAGGAGAACCGATTCTGAGGAGTCGGTTCTGGTTAAAAGAAAAGAAGGGATAAATCATCCGGTTCGGATCCACAAGTTCTTTCTCCGACCGCTGATGATATAGCCAAAGCGATAAGGATAGTTCAATCGCTAACTCGGTTCCGACCGAACCGGCACCATCGGTTAGGGGCTCGGTTTGGTCGGTTCTCCCCGGTTCCGTATTATAATTTAGAAGAATTTTATGAAGGAGGAGGAGGGAGAGTATGAAGATGAAGATGATGATTGATGATGATGATGGTGATGATGATGGTGATTATGAAAGTCTGGATGTGCCTATTGACCCGGACATCTTCCCAGACAGACCTTCAGGTGTTTCTCCTCCTAGGCTTTCTGAGTCCCCTTCCCACTTTGTTTTACAAAAAAGTGGCTGAAATCCTCCAGCATCCTATGGAAGAAGCAGTAGAGGATCAGGAGGAGCCTGATTTTGTTGAGATGATGGACATCCCAGAGTCCAGGAGACTGTCTGTTCCCCTCCATAAATCTTTTGGGAAACAGACATTTAAAATTTTAAAAACTCCTAATTCCATACCTCTTGTGGACAGAAGAATGGACAAGAGGTATACTCTTTCAGGCTCAGACACGGAGTTCCTTTCCCAGCAGTGCAGCCATGTTGGGGTAGTGCAGGCTGCTGCCTGTGATAAGGCAAATATTCCCTTGGCTTCACACCCCCCAGACAAGGACTCCAGGAGGATTGATGCCATGGCAAAGACACAGTACATGGCAGCATCTTTGGGACTCAGGCAGGCTAACTATATGGCCTACACAGCTAGATACCAGAAGTCCAAGTGGGACACTGTGATGGCTCTAGCTAAACAGGCCCCTGACCAGCTTGCCAAGGAGCCGGAGCGGGTGGCTGCGGATGGGATTGAGGCATCCAAGGTGCCATTTCATGCTGCTGTGCACTCCAGTGATGTTTTGTCTGGAGTCATGGCTACATCTGTGGCCCTTCGGAAGATGGCTTGGCTCAGATGTACTAGCCTGTCACAGGATACCCAGGCTAAGGCCATGGATTTTCCTGTCATTGGTAATTCTCTGTTTGGGGAGCAGACAGAGAATTACATGAAGAAGATGGACGAGTACAGGGCCACCTACAGGAGTGCTCAGGCCAAAGAAAGGCAAGCCACTCCTCAGAGGTAGCATTCCAGGGGCAGGCCTTTTCACAGGTCTTTTTACCAAGCCCAGGCCTCCTCTTCTGCTTTTGCTCAGAGGGGGTTCTTTAGAGGGAGAGGCAGATGGGGTATGAGCAGGCCTGCTTCCACCCCTCAGCCTAAAGCCCCTGCCAAGCAGACACCCTGATGGGTCTGCCCGGGCCGATTCTCCACTACCTGTAGGGGGCAAACTGGCTTACTTTGTCCAGGACTGGAAGTCTTTAACATCAGACAAGTGGGTCCTGGAAGTAGTAGTCCAGGACTGGTTCTCAGCTTCAAAAAATTTCCCAAGATGAGAACCAGATCCTTTCCACCTGCAAATCCTTCAGAGGCCCTTGCCCTAGAGGTAGAGGTTTCTTCCCTCTTGGCTCTCAGAGCCATAGAAAGGGTTCCTACCCTACACAGGGGCAAAGGATTGTACTCCAGGTACTTTCTAACCCCCAAAAAGACAGGAGAATGGCAGCCCATCCTGGATCTGAGATGCCTAAACAAGCACCTTTTAAAGCCAAAATTCAAAATGGTGACTCTGGGAATAATTCTGTCCTCTCTAAGGCCAGGGGACTGGCTAGCCTCCCTGGATCTCAAGGATGCCTACTTTCACATTCCCATCAGGTGCTCCCACAGAAAGTACCTCAGGTTCGAGTTGCCCTCAGGCCACTATCAATTCAGAGCAATGCCCTTTGGTCTAACATCAGCCCCAAAGGCGTTCACAAAGTGCCTGGCAGTAGTGGTTGCTTTCCTGATGAGAAAAAATATCTCCATCTTTCCATACCTGGACGACTGGCTCATAGTAGGTCAGTCTCCAGACCAAGTCAAGTCACATCTTCAGATAACTCAGCAACTGCTCACTTCCTTAGGGTTCCTCCTAAACCTTCCAAAGTCAGTTCTAGAGCCATTGCAGCTCCTCCCACCTTTATAGAGTGAGCTGGATACAATAAAACAAAAGGCCTTCCTTCCCCTGGACAGGGCAAGGACACTAATAGAACTGGCCTCTTCTTTCACCCTTCAGGTGTCTCGACCAGCAAGGCACTTCTTGCAGCTCCTGGGCCACATGGCAGCCCCTACAGCAGTGGTCCAGGGTGCAAGATTTCAGATGAGGGACATTCAGTTCCACTTGAGAACCTTCTGGTCCCAGAGAAAGGATTCCCTGACCAAACTAGTCCCAGTGACTCGAACCCTGATCCAGGCTTTGCAGTGGTGGCAGGATCAGGACAATTTAAGGCAAGGAGTTCTTTTTGTCACTCAGTCTCCTTCTCTAATCCTCACCACAGACGCCTCCCTCTTGGGCTGGGGAGCCCACTTGGGAGATCTTACCACCCAAGGGCTGTGGTCACCTCAGGAATCTCTGCTTCACATCAGTCTCTTGGAGCTCAGAGCAGTGTTTCTGGCACTACAAGTTTTTTCCAAGTCTGTTCAGAACAAAGTAGTCCAGATCAGAACAGACAATACCACCACAATGTGGTACATCAACAAGCAAGGGGGCACCCGGTCTATGGCCTTTTGCACAGAAGCAATGAAGTTGTGGTCTCTGGCCTATTCCCTGCAGACTTCTCTCACAGCAGTTCACCTGCCAGGGAAGGACAATATCCTGGCAGATGCTCTCAGCAGGATATCTCAGGGCCACCACGAATGGTCCCTGGTTCCCCTAGTTTTGAAGGTGATTTTCTCAAGGTGGGGCACTTCACAGATGGATCTTTTTGCAGCCCCAGACAATCACCAACTTCCTCTCTTTTGCTGCAGACCCCCAGTGTTGGGCTCAGTCCCCCTGGATGCTCTGGTACTCGGTTGGGAAGGGAAGTTCCTTTATGCTCCCCCCCCCCTTCCCTCTACTGTTCAAGGTACTAGTCAAGATCAGGTCTCAACCCTGCAAAGTGATTCTGATCGCTCCAGACTGGGCCAGACAGCCCTGGTACCCAATGTTGCTGTCCTCAGCAGTCCACCTTCCCCTGTCTCTTCCCAAGAATTAAAACCTGTTGACATCCTGTCAGGGGAGGGTTTGGTATCCAAATCTCTCAATCTCAAGGCCTGGCTCCTGAAGAGTTAGTTTGCTGATCTGCACCTCTCTCAAGGTGTCCTGGATATTCTAAAGGCTTCTCGAAAGCCTTCCACCAGAAAAACTTACAACTCCAAATGGAAAAGGTTCACTATTTGGTGCTCTGATAAGCATATTTCTCCAGAATCTGCTGGGTTGCCTACAGTCCTGGACTATATGGTTCATCTCAATGGCTTGGGGCTCAGACCAGCTACACTCAAAGTACATTTGGCAGCTGTTTCTGCTTTTTTGTCAGTAGGCAAGCCCTCTTCTCTTTCAGCCCATCCTGTATTTTGCAAATTCTTCAAGGGACTGTTGCACACCAATCCTCCCTTCAGGCACCCCTTCTGCTTGGGACCTTAAAGTTTGCATTGCTCAGCTTATGCAACCCCCTTTTTGAGCCTTTGTCCTCTGCAGAGCTTAAGTACTTGACTTGGAAAACTGTATTTTTGGTAGCCATTACCTCTGCCAGGCGCATCAGTGAATTGCAAGCCCTGTCAGTGGAGCCTGATTTCATCTCTTTCCATAGAGATAAAGTGGTCCTAAGAACTAACAGGAAGTTTCTGCCTAAGGTGGTTTCAGATTTCCACCTTAATCAGTCTATGTCTCTTCCTGTTTTCTTCACTGACCATTCCTCCTCTGGAGAGAGGAGGCTGCAAGCCTGGACATAAAAAGGGCCCTTAGCTACTACATAGAGCATACCAAAGGTCACAGGTTTGACTCCCTCCAATTGTTCCTCACTTATGGGGAGGTTGGTAAGGGCAAACCTGCCACTAAAAGATCTATTGCTAGGTGGATTGTCTCTTGTGTACAATTCTGCTACAAAAAATTGGGTAGAATCCCACCCTCAGGCCTGAGGGCTCACTCTACTAGAGGTACAGCTGCTTCCCTGGCTGCTGCCAGGGATATTCTTATCTTAGAGGTTTGTCAAGCAGCCACCTGGAAAACAGTCCATACTTTCACCAAGCATTACTCTCTGGATATCCAGGCTAGGAGTGATGCTCGGTTTGGCACAGCAGTACTTCAGAGCCTATTCCCAAAGTAGGTTCTGACCCTCCTCCATGGAGGTACTGCTTAGTAATCTGCAATAGTCAGAATACAGCAAGACTTCATGTTGTTTGAAGAAAAAATTACTCACCTTAGTAATGTTTCTTCTAATGGAGTCTTGCTGTATTCTGACCCCCGCCTCACCTCTCAGAACCTGGTTTTTGGGATGTGGGTGGGCAGGAGCAGTGTTGACACCTAGAGGTGCCCCCTTTTTCTCACTCTCCTTTATTTTTGGGTGTGTGTTGTGTTTTGTTTTTTGGGTTTCCTGACTTGAGTCTTTGCTTTGAAACCGAAAAAAACCTTTTTATCAAATTTAGTTGCCAGTTGGCTAGTGTGAGTTTACAGTTTCCACACAGAAATCCCAGTGAGTATTGCTCGTAAAGATCTGATGGTGGGGTTTCAAACAACAGCAGACAGAGGCTTCAACCGAGCTCGAGCTCAGCATTCCATGCCTTGCATGGAAAGTTAGCTCTTTGTTCTCCGGGGCAGTTCAAGGGTTGGAGATCACTGCAATAGTCAGAATACAGCAAGACTCCATTAGAAGAAACAACATTACTAAGGTGAGTAATTTTTTCTTCTCTGTCAGGTATCAGTGTTTATCATCATATTATTTGTATTATTTTGTTGGCGTTCAGAAGGCTTGAGTACTTTTCCTTTACCTCAACCGTGTGGACATTTACGCTACCACCGTTAAGCCATTTTCGACAGTTAGATCCGATCTTCTTCAGTTGTGTTTTATGTACGCTATAAGTACCTTAAGTACGTGATACTTTTGACACACAACTGCAATATATTTGATGCAGCTCCGTGAGAGTGCACGGAAGCTGCGTAGTGAACTCACACAAGCGTGCATTTGACGCACACTTATTTTTCTATATGACGCAGTTGCGTTACTGTGCACGCAGGTTCGCACGCATGTGCTTTTAGTGTGCTAACTTCTCTTAGGATCTCTCAGCGCAAGCAAGATAGTTATTTTCTCTAGCTCTGTTACTGTACTATATAATTCATAATTATAAACAGGACTGTCCTTTTCACACTATGGCTTCTTGGAGACCACTAATTATGAAGAGGTGTAAGACCTGCAAAAGGGTGTTGAGGCCCTCCCCCAATGGGTTCCTATTGCTCTCATTGTTTTGCCCAGTACAATATTTCTCTTAACGGTTCCCCTCCATTTGGTCCCCGAGCTGGGGGGGGGGGCAGGGGGCATCTGGATCTTCAGTTGGCAGTGGCAAAGCAGAATTGCGAAAATCACTTTTATTGCTCCCTGGTGAGCTTTTGAGCCTCGTTGTCCCCTAGGATATCCCAGCAGATGCACCTGACCCCAAACCAAGCCTCTTGGGTGGGTGGGGGGAGACCACACGGGCCCATCCAGATGTGTGGCAGTGAGTTGAGGCTGCAGAGTCAGATGTGCAGGCAGATCCTGGCCCTGCTTCCTTAGTGGACCAGGATGAGGGATGAGGATTTCGGGGATCTTGGGAAAAATTCCTGATGTTCAGAAATTGCTCACTGATGAAGAGGACACCCTCCCTGAGGAGGAGGAGGAAGGGGAGTGAACGCCCAGATCGAGGATTCCTATACCTCTCCTGTTTGACAACAGGTCCTTGTCTTTTTTGATAACTGAGACATGTAGGTCCATAACCGCTCAAGGAAGTACAGCCGTAGAGACAGTGGATGTTAATCCGATTCTGTCAAAGTCATCCTCTGCTCCAAAATGTTTTCCAAATTTTATTCCCTGTGACTAGATTACTGAACAAGAATGGCAGGTGTAGATTAGAGAAAGCATTTTCCAAAACCGAAGGCATGGCCTTTTCTCTTTTTAGAGGAAAAATACTGCAGGTGGGAATCCCCTCCACTGGCAGACAAGACTCTATAATTCAGTCAGGCACACCGCTATCCCTATCAAGGGCTCTCTGGCCTTATCGGATTCACACGACAAACGAATAGATGCCACATGTAACTTTGCTTCAGATGGTACAAACCTTCATACCTCTTACATTTCCTTTATTGTTGCCAGAGCATTAAACTTGTGAGTCACTACCATGGGCAGCTTCGTCCTACCAGATTCAGAAGGGGTGAGCATTTTGCAGTTGGTTGCCATGGCCTCCACCTTTCTTGGGGATTCTACAGTGGAGAACTTGCACGTCGGCCCGTTCAACCTACCACATTGTGTCGGCCATGCAAGGTGTATGGCTTAGGCACTGCGCCACTGATCAAGCTTCAAAGTGTAAGCTTTTTAGCCTCCCCTTCAAGGAGGGCTGTTTTGTGCCGGCCTGGATGCTGTTTTAAAGGATCTCCAGGACAAGAAGGGCCATCTTCCATTCGTTGTCCTGCATATTTGACCAAGTACCTCCCAGACACCCATGGGCACTGCTGGAGAAAGTGCGGATGTAGGTTGGCAGACCTGGGGCATGTGTTTTGGTATTGCCCGCTTAATGCCATTTTGGTGCTCATTGCAGGCAGAGTTATGTGAGTGTTTGGGGGAACAGATCAAACTCGTAGCTGAATCTGTTTTATATTATTATCCATCTATCCAGGTCACTCCCCTCTGTGGCACAAGACTCTTCGGCTCGTATACATATTGCAGCTAAAAAGATCATAACCTGTAAATGGATGACCACAGTTGTCCCATCATTGTCAGATTGGAGCGCTATTGTGGCTGACATATATCAAATGGAAACTCTTACAGCAGAATTGCATGATGAAGTGCCACTCTGCCGTACCAAGTGGCAGAGATGGATAATTTATTTGGCCGAGGCTGATCTGGAATTTGTCCCATAGGGGTGGGGTGGGAATGGGAATTGGGACCAGAATTGTTATAGGGATGAAGTGTTCTGCGAATAAATAACAATATAATGATAAAAGATACTTGAGCCATCCTAAGCCTGACAGGGATTGGAATTCATGCTTCAGCCCAGGAAAACTTATCTATTATTGACTAGACCACTATATATATATATATATATATATATATATATATATATATGTATATGTATATATGGTGTACATATATATGTATATATACGTATTATGTATTATATATTGCAGTCTACTGTATCAATTATGGTGCAGTTTGTGTGTCCTTGTATCTATTAATAAAAATTAAATTAAAAAAAAAAGGGCTGTCTTCCAGTGTCAAAACAACAGCGTAAGACTACCTCAGCTCAGAGGGGTCAAGGTAATGGCTGGCGCGGGCAGTTTCATGGAGGTTTTCCTCTCTTTCGGAACTCCGGCAACCAGAGAAATAGAGGAGCCTACTCTGGTAACAAGGGTTACAGTAATAGAGGGGCACTGGCCAGATGCTGTGCAGGAGACCCAAGCCAAAAGTGTGGTACCTCACAATTGAGGTACGCGGGCCCATCCCTGCCCCGCTTCCCTTGGTGGAAGACTACAGGACTTTTACTCAAGATGGGCCCAGACAACGTCAGACATGTGGGTTCTGGAAATCCTAGCACTGGGCTATGCAATAGAATTCTCAACAGTTCCTTCAAGGGGGCACTTTTTACCATCTCTGGTGTCCAAGGATGCTGCAAAGAGACTGGCGGTGTCGGAGACTCTGAATCACCTCATTCAAATTGGGGCAGTAATACCTGTTCCGCCAAGTGAGCAAGGTCAGGGATTCTACTCTATTTTGTAGTTCCCAAAAAGACTGGGGGGCTTCAGGCGTATTTTGGATCTGAAGCATCTGAACAGGTTCATGCACGACATGACATTCAAGATGGAGTCCCTGAGGTCCATCATTTGTGTCGTTCAGCGGGGGGATTTCCTAGTGTCAGTAGATCCGACTGACTCCTGCCTTCACATTCCCACCCATCAGTCTCCCCGGAAGTATATCTGGTTCTTGATACTGGGCCAACATTTCCAGTACAGGGCAGTTCTCTTCAGTTGCGACAGCACCCAGGGTCATCTCAAAGGTACTGACAGACCTGGTGGCTCTACTTCGAAAAGAAGGCCATCTTGTCCATCCTTATCTGGACAATCTGCTTATTCATGCATTGACGTTGTCCTTGGCAAGGAGGTTGGTGCTCAGGTCTCTGGATATTCTTGAATTCCACGGCTGGGTGGTGAACTGGGAAAAAAGCTCTCTCAAGCATCTCGGATCTTGGAGCACCTGGGGGCAGTCTTCAACACATCAAGGGAAAGTTTTCCTATCATCATCCCAGAAAGAGACACTCTTGAAGAAAGTTCAGTGGCTCAGGGCTCAGTCATTGGCCTCAGCATGCTGCGCATCCTGGGTCTCATGGTGGTAGCAATAGATCTAGTCCTGTGGGCTTGTTTTCATATGCGACCCCTGAAAACAGGATTGTTGATGGCCTGGGATCAAATGCCTGAAGATCATCAAGCCAGAATCTCCCTTTCCCCTCAGCTGCTTCACTCCCTGATTTGGTGGGTGAATGTAGAAAATCTGAGCAAAGGAGTTCCATTGGAATTTCCTCCAGAACTGATTCTAACAACGGATGCCAGTCTGCGTGGTTGGGGATCAGTCCTGGATCAACTACCCACTCAGGGAACTTGGCCAGTCCAGGAACAACATCTTCATATACAGTAAATGTTCAGAAATGAGGGCGGTCCACCTAGCTGTCCTTCATTTTTTAAAATCTGCTGCAGTCAAAAATGGTGAAAATAAGGTCGGACAACACTGACACTGTGGTGAACATAAACAATCAAGGCAGCAAAAAGAGCAGGGAGATGCTGAAAGAAGCCTCCGATCTTCTTAGGTGGGCAGAGGAGGATCGTCTCTCTCTGTCAGCAGTCCACCTGGCAGGGGAGTTGTTTGTAGAGTTTCACACACCGAGAAAACACCTAGGCCGTTTTTTTCCTGAAAAAGCTTGACAGTTTATTGTGAATTACAGTTTATAAGCCTCCGCCAGTCACCAGCAGTGAACGCTTACCCCAGCATTTCGGTTATAAAGAAGGCTTCATCAGGCCTCCTGACAAAGCCTTCTTTTAGAGGCGAAGCACTGGGGTAAGCGGTTCACTGCTCGTGACTGGTGGAGGCTTGTAAATTGTAATTCACAATAAATTGTAATTCACAATAAATTGTCAAGCTTTTCGGGGAAAAAAACGGCCTCTGTATTTTCTCGTTGGTGTGTGAAACCCTACAAACAGGGCTGGAGTTTTTGGGGTAAGCCATCCCTTGTTTTGCATCCCTTCTATCCCTTGAAGGGCAGCTGCTGTTTCTTGAAGAAGCTGAACACCTGGCAGGGGAGCTGAACATTCAAGCGGACTGGCTAAGTTATGAAAATATTCACCTGGGGGAGTGGAGGTTGAACCCCGAGGTGTTTGACCTCCTGTTCAAGAAGTTAGGCCAGCCCTGGATCGATCTGTTCTACTCTAGCTACAGTGCCCAGACTCCAAGGTTTTTCAGCCATTTATCGGTGTCAAAGCGGTAGCAATAGACTCTCTGTCCCAGGAGTGGGCCTTCAGCAGAGCATGTACATTACCTCCACTGCCTCTTCTCCCCAGGGTTATACAAAAGATAAGACACTCGAGGCTTTTGGGCGGCCCGGTGGCGCTGAGGGTTGAGGTGCTGGACGCCACACCTCACGCCACGCCGGTGAAGTGAGTTTGGGAATGAGCTTGGGGCTCCAGGGGTCGGCAGGGGAGGGAACAGGATTGAGCGTCTGGACTGCTCTCCTCTCCCTGGGGGGAAGGATCCAGGGTTTCTCCGTTGCAGTAGTGACTCCTGGTGGAAACCGGAGGCACAGCTTGTGCACGGAGCAGTTAAGGGGGGAGCACGGCAGACACTTATGCACGGCCACGCAGGCATCATTGCATGCCTTCGTTCCTAGGGGGAAACAAAAGGGGGGGGAAAAAAGTCCCCCGATCCCAGACAGGCAGCGGCTCTCCTCCGAGCCATGCCACCCCACACCCAACACCGGGCCCTGTCTTCGTTCCCCCCACCTGTTCCTCCGCTACCTTGGCTGGCACACTTAATTCTAGATAGAGCACCGGAGTGGAGGCGGCCCTACCCCGAGGGGCTTGGAGCTGGGGAGTCTGCTGGCTGGAGGATGGTGGAGGGGCAGTTGGAGACGGGGGATCAGGTGGGCAGTAGAGCGGTGTCAGGCGTGCAGGAGCAGCCTGAGAGAGTTCCGGGGGTAGGGAGTATAAACAGAAGATGCTTTTAAAAAAAAAAAAAAGGAGGCAGTTTTCTTCTAATGGCTCCTGAGTGGCCAAGAAAATCGTGGTTCTCGGATCTAGTGAACCTAGCTCAGCAAGCACATTTTCACCTTTCAGTGCAAGGAGACCTATCTCGGGGTCCCATTCTGCACCCAGGGGCGATGCAACTCGCAGCCTGGCTCCTGAAAGGAGAAGACTCCTAAAATTAGGCTTTTCTAGGAAAGTAGTGGATCTCTAATGGCTGCGAGGAAAACTTCTGCCTCTGCAGCTTATGCCTATGTATGGTCCACTTTTTCATCATTGGCCAAGCAGAAGGAGCTCCGGCCTTCCAAGGCTTCAATCCCGCAGATCCTGGGCTTCTTGCAGGAAGGCGTGGAGAAGGGTTTGGCCGCGAGCACTCTGAGAGGCCAGGTCGACGCCCACTGAGCATCTTTGGGCATCCCTCTGGGGACTGATGGAGAGATCATTCATTTTCTTTGTGCAGTTAGCAAGAGTCGACCTGTCTTCTGATCTCTGGTTTATCTATGGGATCTAAATATGGTTTTGAATGCTCTTTGTAAGGAGCCTTTTGAACCGCTGTCATCCGTTCCGCGGATGTGATGTGTTACAAGGTATGTCTTCTGATTGCTGTGTGCTCAGCAAGGAGGATTGGTGAGCTCCAGGCCTCGTCCCACAAAGAACCATACCTTATTATGCATAAGGACAAGGTGGTACTCTGAACAGTCCCATCTTTAATCCAAAAAGTGTCCAGGGCCTTCCTTGTGAACCAGGAAATACGTCTTACATCTTTCTGTGTGCAACCATCTCACCCAAAGGAGAAGGACTTGCACAAGTTAAATTTGCAATGGGCTGTTGGGACATATCTGAAACGGATGTCTGTGTTCCGTAAATCGGATAGCCTGTTTATTCTCTTCAGAGCAGCCAAACAGGGTCAAAAAGCTTCGAAGGCCCCCCTAGCTAGGTGGGTGAGGGCCGGCATTGCTAAGGCCTATGTCTCGGGGAAAGAAGAGGCCTCCAGCCCTTACCAAACCAGCCCCAGCCACTACGGCTATGGCTGCTTCCTTGGCAGAGAGGGGTGAAGCATCTGTTTTGGAGCTGGGCAAGGCAGCTCCATGGTCTTCCATCCACACTTCCACCAAACACTACAAATTGGATGTTCCGAGCTCTGCTGATGCAGCCTTTGGTTGCAGAGTACTACTGGCAGCAGTTCGTAGGTAATCAATTAAAGGATTGTTATAGGATTGTGAATATGTTCTATCCACACTGGTTGGCATGTCTCTTTCCCCTTTAAATCTTGCCGGATGGTCTGAAAGCTGGCTTCTCCCATTCACCTGGGTGCTATATCCCTCGGCTCCGCACCTTGACGCCAGATCTTCCTTTCCGCTGGAAGATTCAGGTTCCCTCCTTACTGCTTTCGCGTTGAGTAGGCTCTGGCACTTAATCCTTTGGACAAATTACTGAAAAGTAAATGTGAGAGTTTCTCCGCATAAGTTTGCGATAGCGACCACGATGGAGGACAAGTCCTCATCTGGGTTCTGCCGGTGTCATTGCGGGCAGATGTCCCGTACCAGCCCGCACGCCATGTGTGTTTACTGCCTGGGCCATGACCATGATACTCAAGCCTGCGACTTTTGTCGCACGTTCCATCCAGCAGTTTTGGACGAACGCCTCGCATGTCTGCAGCTCGGTCGACCAGAAAAATGGCACCCACCAGTCAAATCCAAACACCCCTATTGAGTGGTCTCTGTGGCTGTGGGGTCTGCCGAACAACTGGAGCAAATGAAGGCCTTCGAGGAGGAGGTGGCTTGTGCCGCCGAGCAATCCTCTTCAGTTTCGGTCTTCATTCCACTCAAACTGGGCTCTTCCTTCTTTGGATCCTTCAAGGAGTTGTGCCAGTCTCTCCCGACAGAAGGAGAGGGCCTGTCTGGTTTGCACACCTCCCGCTTCCGTAAAAAGGAAAAAGACAGAGAGGATTTGTCATGTCGCTATCGCTCCTGGGATAGAGATGTCGGTCCCAGGAGTCTCATGTTTTGACTTTGGTTGAAATTACGACCTCGGTCGCTGGCTTTACGATGCCCCCATCAGGCCAGCCGGTTAAGACGTGGGAAGATGGCGACCTTGTCGAAATTGTCATCGACCCTGACAACCTGTTGTCGGCTGATGAGGCCGACAATTCTTTATTCAGGGCTCTGGTCATGCCAGGACCCAAGAAGGAGGAGACCCAGCCTGCTGGGACTCCACCCGTGGTCTCTGTCCCTGATCTGGAGGAGCTGCGGTTCTCCTGGGGCTCCTCGAGCACCCCGTCAGTCTCCCCAACGGTCGACTGACAGACTGAGGAAGTCTCACAAGAAGAGGGGATGCCGCTATTCGTTCTCGTCCTCCTCGGATGAGGAGAGGTTTCGATGCACGTTGCGTCAACGCTACGAGGACCTTATGTGGCAACAGCTAATGCTGACTGGTCCGAAGTTGACCCCGGCTTCCATTCTGGCCATCACATGGCTGTTGCCCTCTAGGCTGACGCCGACTCTTTTTCAGAGCCGGTTGACACCGTCCCTCTGCCTGCAGAGCCGGTGAAGACCCTCCTGGCTTGGCTGAAGCCAGCCTTTCTACTGATCCTGGTGGAGCCGCCACCTAAACAGCTTTCCGCAGGGGCTCCTGCCAAGGAGTCTTAGCCTGTTAAGGGTCTCCCGCACAGGCTGTCTGTCACCCTTACTGCTGACAGTTTGTGGCGGGTCAAAAGTGACTCTGGTAGTTGGCCGCTATATCCGGACTCCTCTGAGTCCGAGGGCTCTGACTTGAATTCGCATCCATGTGACGACGATTCAGTGAGTCTCTCGATGGAGGAAGGTTCCATGTCCTTCCTGGGCATCCTCCATCTCATCTCCGAATCCACAGGGGATGCCTTTGGAGCCTGTTGAAAAATGGGCCGAATATCCCCTAACTGATATTCTCAGAAAAGGATTCCCGTCCTGAGGCCTTCCCAGTGGCTGAATAATATAGTTGACCCGCGGCTTTGGCAGCACCCAGCCACCTGCCCCAGATTCAGCCTGGATGGCCCACAAGTATGCGGTTCCCATTGGCTCCCCTTCGAGGTTCTTTTAGCACCCCTTGGCTGAGGGGTTGGTGACAGTCTGTGTTTTGGCGCTTGAGCAGTTCTGGGGACACTGATAGACCTCCGGAGAAAGAGTCCATAAAGTTGGACCATTTGGCCAGAAAGGTTTATGCTGCCTCCTCACTTGGTCTCAGACAGGCGAGTTTGGGCGTCATTATAGCACACTTCTCCCATGCCGTTTCAGGCTCCTTGGATGAGGCGCTTCCTCATCTCCCCACAGACCTTTAGACCATGGTCAAGCAGGTCAGGGACCAGGGTTGGGCTGTTGCTAAACGACAACTCCAAACGGCTCTGGATATCTGAGATTCTTGTGCCCGCCTGTTCAGTGGCAGCCGCAGTCGCCATGCTCTGCAGGGCTTGGCTGAGAGTCACGACCTTTACGGCAGACACACAAAAAGCCGAAGAGAATGCCCTTTCGGCCTTCTGCCCCTGCGGCCAAGCAGCCCCAGTACCAATCTGGGCAGCAGCAGCAGGCTTAGTCTTGGCGCCCTTGGCCCCTGCCAGTGGCTCAGGCAGCCCGTAAGCCCGGAAGGAGGGGCTCCGGTGGTCCCCTTGCTGGACCCTCCTCATCCAAGCCTGCACAATGATGGGATGGGGTGGCCAACCCTATACCTGTCATGCCCACTCTGGGTCCTCCAGTGGGAGGCTGGCTCCGCCATTTCCTTTCTACCTGGTCTGCTGTTAAAATGGACAGGTGGGTCTTGGAAGTGGCTGACCAGGGTCTGCCTCTGGAATACGAGCAGCACCCACCCAGCCGAGCCCGCGTCCCATGGGAGGAGAAGGTATCTGCTCATACTCAGTCGGCTGTCAGGGATGACATCGCCCAACTCCTCTGCAAGGAGATAGTGGTCAGAGTTGCTGATCCCCTGGTAAACCCAGAGATCATTTCCAGGTACTTCTTGGTCCTGAAATGAATGGGGGGCTGGTGCCCTGTTCTAGATCTGCATGACCTGAATCAATTTCTCAGGTCTCGGACCTTCTAGGATGGTAACTCTGTCCCAGATCATACCATCCCTTGAGCTGAACATGCGGTTCTGCTCCCTGGATCTGCAGGATGCGTTCTTTCATGTCCCGATCTGTCCGTGTCACCGAAGGTTCCTCCACTTCAGGGTGGAGGGAACCCTCTGAGTTCCAAGCCATGCCGTTCAGCCTATCATTGGCCCCCAGGGTCTTCACCAAATGCATTACAGTGGTTGCGGCCCATCTTCGACATTGAGGGGTCAGAGTTTACCTTATCTCAAGGTTCATAGAGAGGTCCAAGGATCTGGCCCTCCAAACCTGCCTCAGCCTTGGCCTCCTGATCAGTGAGGCAAGTCGGAACTCGTACCCTCGCAGGTGATATGCTTCATCGGGGCAGAGCTCGACTCTTGCTGAGCCAGAGCCAGGCTCCCGGTGGACAGGGCGGAGGTGTTCTCCTCTTTTGCCTGATCATTTCTGGTTGGGCAGTTGCACCCTGCCAGGGTCTTCCTGCTAATTCTGGGTTACATGGTGGCCTGCACCTCCGAGGTCCGATGGGCCCGGTGTCATATGCGTTTCCTTCAGTGGGAGCTGGCCAGTCAGTGGACGCAGTGACTAGGTCATTTCGACCAGCTGGTCACTGTGATCCAGAAGATGTGGGACTGTCCTAGAACATTTGCAGGAAGGGATTCCGTTTGTCTGCCCCGAGCCAGTGGTCATCTTGACGATCGAAGCCTCTCTCACGGGCTGGGGGGGACCACATGGGTGACCACAGAGTCCCCGGGCTCTGGACCCCTGAGGAATCCCAATGCCACATCAACCTGCTGGAGCTCCGAGCAGTTCGGCTGGCGCTGACTGCATTCGCTCTGTTCCTTCTGCGTCAAGTGGTTCAGGTGCAGACGGACACCACCACGATTATGTCCTGTCTCAACAAACAGGGTGGCACACACTCCTGGCCTCTGTGTAAGGAAGCTCTCCGCATCTGGACCCTCATGAGCCGACTGGAGGCGGATCTGCTAGCCATCCATGTGGCAGAAGCCTCGAAACAGCTGGTGGACGCCCTCAGCTGTGTGGGCAAGGCGTCCCATGAGTGGTCTCTCTATCCAGAGATAGTGCACAGTCTGTTCTCCCAGTAGGGCACCCCTCAGGTGGACCTGTTCACCTCCAGGGAGAATGCAAAGCTGAGGCTGTTGCATGCCCACCCCCCTCAGCTGGGCTCGCTGCAGGGGGGGGTGCTTTCTTGAGGCCATGGACCCCAGACCCCTTCTGTGCCTTCCCTTCACTTCCCTTGATCCACAAGGTGCTTCTCAAGGTCAGGAGGGACAAGGCACAGGTGATCCTGGTCGCCCCAGAATGGCCCCACCAGTTCTGGTATCCAGATCTCTGCAGCCTCAGCATCAGGCTCCCGAGGTGTCTCCCAGCACGCCCGGACCTGCTGTCCATCAATCGGAGGAAGGTCTTCTACCCAGACCTTCAGTCCCTGCACCTGACAGCCTCGTTCCTGAGTGGCTAGAGTTCCAGGCTTTGGGTCTCTCTGACGATGTACTCAATGTAGTTGAGGCATCTAGAAAGGAGTCGACCAGGAGGTGCTATGCCTTCAAATGGAAGAGATTCTTCATTTGGTGTCTGGGCAAGGTCCTGGATCCTTCGTTCTGTATGGTGGCTGGCATTCTTGACTACCTTTGGTCTGTCTCCAGAGGAGGTCTTCGGTCTATGACCCTTAAGTTGCCCTGGCAGCCATCTCTGCTTATCGGGCATGGGCTGGTCAGCAGACGGTGGCACAGGAAAAGATGGTCTGGCGTTTCTTTAAAGGCCTCGACCATATTTCCCCTTTGATGCGTGAACCACCACCACTGTGGGATCTACTGCTGGTATTGGCAAAGCTCATGGGCAAGCCATTTGAACCGATGTACAGGTGTGAGATGTCACACCTGTCATAGAAGACCGCCTTCCTGGTGGCTATCACGTCAGCCAGAGGGATTGGGGAGCTACAGGTACTCTCTGTTGAGTCTCCCTAGTTGGTCTTCCACAGGGACAAGGTTTTCCTGTGCTCCCAACCCGAAGTTCCTTCCGAAGGTGGTGTCGGAGTTTCACCTTAACCTGGTGATGACTCTGCCGGTGTACTACCCCAATTACACACCGAAGGCCGAGTACAGGCTCCATACTTTGGACCTGAGACAAACGCTTTCTTATTACAAGGAGCTTATGGCTGAAGTTCGGGGAGAGGTTTGCCAGCTGTTTTGTCACCTACACCGAAACCACAGCTGGCAGACATGCAGCGAAGTGGATGATTGGCAGATGGATAACATAATGCATTGATCTCTGTTTATAGGTTGGCAGGTAGGGAGTCCCCCATAGGGCTAAGGGCTCATTCCACCCGCCTTACCGCTGCGTCAGTGGCTGCTTCTAGGGACGTCGCTATCCAGGATATCTGCAGGGCTGCTACCTGGAAGTCTGCGAACACTTTCATTTCCCAGTACCACATCGACCTAGAGTCACGCCGGGATGCTGGTTTTGGGGCCTCAGTTCTCCAATCTCTGTTCCCAAAGTAGGGGGTCTGCGCCTTGCCTCCCTTCTCCCAGAGAACTGCTAGGAGTCTGCCAACCAGTGTGGATAGAACAACATATCCAGAATCCTAGAAAAAACTGTTACTCACTTGTAACAGTAGATCTTACTTCGAGAGGAAGCTCTTGCAGCAGGTAACACAAGTAGGACTGATGCCACCTGGCGGTGGTTCACGGCAAACTCTTTCTTCTAGCAGTACCGATGTGGGAATGTCCCCGCTGACGTCACCCTATATCAAGGGGGCATTCCCCATGTGCTCTAGTTCTTTCAGTCAATCAATCAATCAATCAGAATCTTTATTTATCCAGGTGAACATCATTGAGCAATGCTCTTTTGCAAGATGGACCTGGGTGGAACATAGTAAACATAACAATACAAAATGGTACATTATATACAGTCAGAACAAGTAGGTTAAATATTGACAACAGGTCAACAAGGAGCAGTAGAACATACAAGCCTGTAACATTTGAGGCAATAGTTCACAATGTAGGAGCATGTACATATATTCAATCTGGGCATGATAATAGAGAAGAAAAAAGAATCCTAGTTAAAATAATATAGTAGGCTGAAAACAGCTTGGTCAGCAGGATGGTCAGGATGGGGCGGGTGGGGGAAAAGAGAGAATACAAAGTACAGTTACGTAAGAAATTACCATAACAGTAGATCTTCAAGAGAGGCTCTTGCAGTAGGTAATTACAGATAGGACTGAAGCTGGCAGGCGTCAGGACCCCACGGAAAAATTTCTAGCTAACAGTCTCTGGCGGGTGACCGCCCCCACATCAGGTGACCGACGTCCGGCGATGTCAGTATAAAGGGGCGGTCCCTCACGCCCGCCTTCCAGTTCTTTCCCGCCAAAGGCCAAAAGGTAGGACGAGAGAGAAATGGATGTTTCCTTCCCTGGAAAAGGAGCTGAAAAAGCTTAGGGGGATGGAGGGCGGGAAGGTATTACCTACTGCAAGAGCCTCTCTTGAAGATCTACTGTTACGGTAAGTTCTCTCATAACTGTACTATCTTACTTCGAGAGGGCTCTTGCAGTAGGTAATTACAGATAGGACTGAGTCCCAGGCAGTCTGGAACAAGAAGCAGCAAACGGGAGGAGGAAACTACCCAAATGTAGACCCTCTGGCTGTGAAGGTCTTAAGAAGACCTTGCAGAACAGCCAACTCGAAGCCAGCTCTACGGCGAGAGGCAGTGTCCAAACTGTATTGTTTCGTAAAGGTATGGACGGAAGTCCAAGTTGCAGCTGCAAGGATGTCTGCCGCTGACACATTTCTGAAACAAGCGGCAGAGGCAGCGACCCCTCTGGTAGAGTGGCCTCTGACTTGACCCGGCAGGGCCTTGTACTTGTCGTAACAGAAAGTGATACAGTGAGCCAATCATTTAGATAGGCATTGCTTAGAAACAGCGTTGCCTTCTCTTTTACGCGCAAAAGAGACAAACAGTTGCTCAGTCTTTCTGAGATCCTTCGGCCTGGTGGTGTAGTATCTCAGAATTCGGTGAACATCCAAAGTATGCAAGAGGTACTCCCCTTGATTGGAGTGCTGCGTAAAGAAAGCAGGCAGCCCGATGGATTGATTCAGCGTAGATTCGGCTACCACCTTAGGGAGAAACTTAGGGTTGGTATGCAGAGCCACACGTCCCTTGTGGAAAATCAAGTACAGGATTTTGCACGTGAGGGCCTGAAGCTCGGAAATTCTTCGAGCAGAAGTAATGGCCACAAGGAAGAGAGTCTTCCATGAAAGGAACTTTAGGTCTGCTGAGGCTGCCGGCTCGAAAGGAGGCAGAGTAAACTTCTCAAGGATAAAATTCAAATCCCAAGGATGGGAAGGAACCCGAATTGGGGGTCTCAAGTAGAGGACCCCTCTAAGAAAAGTCTTGGAGACTTCCAGCTGCGCAAAAGTGCTGTCCCCAAAAGGAACATGGTAAGCTGAGGTGGCCTCCATGTGAACCTTCAGAGAGGAATGACTGAGACCCAGATCAAAGAGGTGTCGCAAGTAATCCAAAAGCAGCTCAACAGAGCAAGAGAATGGCTCGAAATCTTTTGAAGCGGCCCAAACAGAGAACTGTTTCCATTTCATGGCATAGGTAGATCTAGTGGAGGGCTTTCTGGCCTCCACCAGAATCTCAACCACCAGCGGGGAAACCCCGAACCGGGCTTGAGCTAGGTCTGTAGGAGCCGTGCGTGCAACTGAAGGGACTTGAGGCCTGGATGGACCAGGGTCCCCTGATCCTGGGCCAGTAAAAGTTGCGAAAGAGGAAGAGGAGGTTCCTCTGAATACTATTGCAGAAGCGAGAACCTAACTTGCCTGAGCCAGAAAGGTGAGATTAGGATCATGCGAGCTCCTTCTGAGCTGAGTTTCTGTAAGACCCTCGGAATCAAGGGGATCGGGGGAAGGCATAGACGAATCTGCCCTTCCAGTCCAGAGACGGAGCGTCTGTCCAAAAAATACCGCGTCCTGGAGCGAGCAAGCAGAAGGCGGAAGTTTTACGCGAGAGGAGACGCAAATAGATCTACCTGTATTGTTCCCCAGCTGAAGATATCATTTGCCACCCCCGATCCAGTTCCCACTCGTGAGCGTGAGCAGACGACCGACTGAGGTGGTCTGCCAACGTGTTCTCGACCCTGAGAATTGCTGTGAGGTGAAGGTTGTGCTGCACTGCCCAATCCCAAACTCGCATCACCTCCCTGCAGAGAGGGTAGGAACGAGTTCCTCCCTGTTTGTTGGTGTACCAGACTACACACATGTCACAGCCAGATGCCCGGGGAGCAGATATAGCTGCAGAGCCTGAAGAACGTACAGCATGGCCAGAAGCTCGAGCACATTGATGTGAAGTGTTTGTTCGACCCTGGACCAGGAGCCCTGGGTCCTGTGAGACCTCAGATGGGCTCCCCCAACCCTCACCGAGGTGTCTGTTTTCAAAGGCCTGAGAGGAGAGAAAATAAGGAACCCCCCGGCAAACGTTCTCCTGAACCATCTACCATTGCAAGTCCCGAACCATAGGGTTGGAGACCAGAACTTGTTGATCTAGGTCGTCCACCAACTGATCCCACTGAGACCGAAGGGTTCACTGAGAGATCCTCATGTGGAGCCGAGCGCGAGGGACTTTCTGAATAGCAGCCACCGTGAGCCCGGGGAGGCGAAGGACTGACCTGGCGCTGACCCGCCTGCGGCTGGACAACAGGCTGACCTGAGCCTGGAGTGTGGCCGCCCTGTCCAGAAGCAGGAATGCCATGCCTGAGGTCGTGTCCAGGATCGCCCCGATAAACTGGATCCTCTGGGACAGGATCAGATGGGACTTGGCCTGGTTGATGGTAATACTCAGGCTGATGAAAATCTGCATGATAAGGGAAAGGAAGCTCAGAAGCTCCTCCGTGGACAGGGCCGCCAGGAGCCAGCCCAGGTACGAGAAAACCTGAACCCCCATGGTATGCAGGTAGGCCGCTACCACCGAAAGGCATTTGGTCAACACTCGGGGCGCCGAGGAAAGACCAAATGGGAGGGCCTTGAACTGGTAGTGGTCCCCCTGGAACGAAAAACATAGGTATTTGAGGTGGGAAGGGCAAATAGGGATATGCAGGTAGGCATCCTGCATGTCCCGAGTGCACAGTCACTGTCCCGGCCAAAGGAGGGGCAGAAGACTCTGCGGAGAGAGCATTCTGAACCTTTTGTACTCCATGAACAAGTTCAGGGAACTGAGGTCGAGAATCGGCCTCACGTCTCCTGACTTCTTCGGGATCAGGAAGAAATGGGAGTAGTAACCTGTACCCCGAAGATGGGGTGGGACGGACTCTATCACCTCCTTCAGAAGAAGAGAGGATATCTCTTTCTGGACCAGAAGAAGGTGTTCTGGGGAGTAAGATGACCGGCGGGGGAGGGGGTTTGCGGTGGTTTCTGAAGAAACTTTGAGTGTCCCTCTGCAATCAGATGGAGCGCCTAAGTGTCTGAAGTGATCCTCTCCCAACCCGGTAGATGGAAGGAGAATCTCTCTCCTGCCAGTTCCAGAGGCTGTGGGAGAGGAGAGGAGTCGGGAGGTGTGAGGCAGCGTCACGGCTGAAGCGCCTGCCACTTTTTTGGGTGAGGGGGGACTTGGCAGCCGGAGGGGCCCGGACGTTGTTGGGCCTGCTTTTCCTGAGGTTTCGCCTTGGGCCGAGAACGCCTGTGAAAGAGACAAGCTGAGCTTGAGGGGCCTTGAACAAGGAGTCAACAGACTTAAGTGCAGTACCCTTCTCCTGCAGATCGGTGGTGATGTCCTTGACATCGCCACTGAACAGCACTGAACCCTGAAGGGTGCATCCTGGATAGCAGACTGCACCTCTGGGACAAACTGACACCGAACCCAGGCGTGACACGCAGCCCCTCACAGTGACGAGCTCCTATCAGCAGCGTCCACTGCGTCAATGCATTGGCTTGCGAGAAGCATGTGCCGACTGGCCGAAGCAGCAGACCAGACTAGGTCAGCCACTTCCTGCTTCGTCTGAGACTCAGGAAGGGAGTCCAACTTAGTTTCTACCTCGCTAAGGATCGCCTTCTGGTAATCCCCCATGTGAGCAATGTAATTCAGGGCCCTGATTCCCAGAATGGAAGAAGCAAAGACCTTCCTCCCATACTGGTCCAGAAGGCGGGATTCCTTGTCGGGTAGTGATGAGCTCAAGTGCTTGGGGTTAGCCGTCTGGCCATGAGCGGCGCTAATCACAAACGAGTCAGCTCGAGGGTGTGAATTTAGAGTCAACACCCTCTGGAGCCTGATAAAGCCTGTCCGACTTCCTAGAAAGGGAGGCTAATGCCGACGGTTGCTTCCAAATAGTGGAGACGAGGTCGCCATAAGGCTCAATCCAGGGTGGCACCAGGGTAGGCACGGTCTCGGGCAGATCCAGGTGCGCAGCGAGTTTCTTATGCTGTAAGGAGTGCCATTGATGAACTGCCTGGATTTTACACAGCAACTCCGTCAAGTGTGTGGCTCGTCGTCTGGATTGGAACGACCATCGGAGTCATCCGGAGGTCTCCAAGGAGGAAGAAGAAGACCTCCCTCCCGGCGCTGGGAGGAACGGACTCTGGGAAGCCCACAGGAAGCGATCCTGCCCTGGCCTGGAACCAGAGGGCTCGCTCTGGTATCTGGGTGGGGAAGGGGTCTCTCATCTCTGATGTAGGGGTTCTGGAACACGGACCGGCGTTAGACTGCTCTCTACCTCCCTGGTGAGCTGAGCCTTGGCCTCAGCCCACCAGGAAGCCAGAGTCTCCTTCAGGTCCACTGGCTGCTGGGGGGTGCGGAGGAAGAGGAGGAGGGTACGGATACCGAGGGTATCCGTAAGATGTGTATCTGTATCCCGACGGCGGGAAGCTCAGCTTCAGGTACTGGGGCACCGTGTACTGCGGCGTCGGGTAGGCCGGTGTTGGGTACTGGGAGTGCCGGATACTGCGGGCCTGGGTAGGACAGTGTCGGATAAGACGGAGGTTGGATATCCAGGTACTGGGGGGTCTGCGGGAGCAGAGGGCCCTGGAAACGGCCCAGCGAGCAGACCTGGAATGGGAGGCCCGGCGTAGGGGCGGCCGGCAGTGGGATGTTGTTGGGCATCGGATAGGCCGGCGTCAGTGCTGGCGTCCGAGGATCCGGCGTCGGGTCATCCGGCTCAGTGGGAGGGAGACCCAACGGCAGAGTACCCACATCCTCCGTGTCACCCGGGGAAGAATGATTACCATCCCTGGAGTCCAACAAATGAGACGCTGGCACCTCGGAATGCAATGAGCATTGCGGCGAGCTCGGGACGACGGAGAGGCCCGAAGGGTCCGGCGTCAGCTCTGATGCCGAGTGGACGTCGGAGGAGCCGCTGCCTGACTTATCGGACCCAGCGCCTACAAAGACCGCGGAAGGAGGGGCGGCCTTGGCGGGCGCTTTGGAGGCCGTGTGCTTCCCGGAGGGTCAGGCGCCTTAACGGCCTTGCCGGGCAGACGCCGGAGGAGCCGACGTCTGACTTATCGGGCCTGCTGATACCAGAAGGCCACACGGCGGTGGTCTTACCGGGAGCGGCTGCCTCCTTAGACCCAAAGGCTCCCGAAGGGCCCGAGCGCGAGCCCGATGGGAGGGTTGACGCTGCCTTGGAAGCCTCCAAGATGGCCGCCACTGAACTGAGGCGTTACCTGCAGCACCGCAATCCCAGCCGAGGCCGCGGTGACTGTTGAAGAGGAGTCCCGGTGCTGCTTCTTGTGGTGGCCCTCTGGAGAAGTAGATGCCCGCCTGAGTTTTTTCTGCTTCTTTTCTATGGAGGCCATTTTGAGTTTGAGAATGTGGGCTTCCAGGGACTGCTGCCTCCATTTTCAGGTGGCTGCGTTAAACTGATGGCAGAGCTGGCACTTCTCAATGGGATGGTCTGGGCCTAGACAAAAAAGGCACTGGGAATGTCCGTCCTTGTTCGGGAGCTGGGCGCCGCAAGAATCGCACTTGTTTTTGTGCTCGGAGGGAATCTGGGACGACATACATGGCAGCTGTAGGTAAGGCTGACTATAATCGAAGAAAAAGTTGAAAACAGACGGTACAAACTACCGACTGCGAAGCAGGGAACTTTACCGCGAGGTGCTGCACAAGCTAATGGCGGGAGAGAACTGGAAGGCGGGCGTGAGGGACCGCCCCTTTATACTGACGTCGGGGCGGTCCTCCGCCAGAGACTGCTAGCTAGAAAATTTTCTCTGGGGTCCTGACGCCTGCCGGCTTCAGTCCTATCTGTAATTACCTAGTGCAATAGCCCTCTCGAAGTAAGATGTAGAGGAACAGAGGGAGAAGCAAGGTGGGGTGGGGGAGGGTGTTTGCAGGGAGAAGTGGAGGAGCACCAGTTGGGAAATGAAAGGAGCGCAGGGTACAGGGGAAGGGGCGAGGGGATGGTCTCAACCAAGGGGTGGTCTGGGTTAGTTCGCTTTCAGTTACCCGCATCAGTACCGATCCCTCTCCTACCATTCTCCACTGTTTTTCTATGGATTTTCTTCACCTATGTCATCATACTCTAAGGGGCACATTAACAGGTGCTCCTGTGGGCCGCAGATCCCCTCTAGGTACGGCCAATCTGCTTGTCTTTTCTGCCTGGGACCCGACCACGACACCAGTGCATGTCCCCGCTGTCAGGCCTTCAACTCTTGGACACACATCAGGCAACAAAAAATCCCTTTCTGCCTTTTTAGTGGAGTCCAAATTGGCTGCCATGGAACATGGCTCATCCTCAGGGGGAGGGGGGAGAATCGGAGCAATCGCCTGCCAACAAGAAGCACCACAAACATTGGCAGCACCAGGAGTGAGAGAGGTCTCAATCTAGGCCCAGGTCTTTGGGCTTGAAGTCTGGGTCGTCGGGTCATGATTCCCACCTCCTCCTCCTGTGCTCAAGGTTCCCACTGAACCTTTCGCAGGTCAAGGAACTTTTTCCCCACTGGTGGGACACTGTAAAACGTGATTGCCCAGTGGGTGCACCTCCTCCCACGCCTCAACCTACCCTGGTTCTGCATACTCCAAGGGGCCCCGATCCTGACCAGGCACCGGTCTTGGAGCCTTCAGCATCTAAGAAACACAAGGATGAGAGACGCAGGAGGACCAGGTCCGGGAGTTCCTCCTGCTCTCCCTCTCCAGACACGAGGCGCAAGAGGAGATGACACAGATCCCCATCCTCTTCCTCTTCTGATTCCTGTGTTGACTCTGACACTTCTCTGCCCGACTCGGATGTCGAACCTGATCTAGGGGACCTGGAGGGGCATCCCAAATCTCCTCCTGACGACCCCAGCTTTATGGAGATGGTGAGGCACATCCAGGCAGACATGGGTTGGGACACTGAGGCCGTGGACCCCGAGCGATTGTGGTTGGCTAAATACCTCCGCCAGAAAGACCCAAAGCCGGTGGTCATCCCTCCCATGGTAGACGCCTTTGCGGAAGTCACCTACGCTACCTAGAAGCATTATCACTCCTCCTCTGCCATGCCCAAGAAGGCTCACCGGCTCTACCGGGTCCCTAAGGACCACCTCTTCTTGGCCGAACCACCCGCAGCTGACTCAGAGTTGATTTCGGCGGCTCACATCTGTTCGCAGAGGCCCAAGCACCTGAACACCCAGCCACCTGACAGGGAGTCTAAGCAGCTGGATTCCATGGGACGCAAGGTGTACTCTGCTGCCACCTGCAGTATCAGGAGTCTCAACTTCCTGGTGCATATGGTCCAATTCCAGAACGCCCTCTGGGGACAGGGAATGGACATTGTGCAAAGCACGCCCGATTGCCCTCAGCGGGCTGAGATTGCTAGACTGCTTCAGACCGGCTCAGACATGGGTACTCACGTTCTGAGGTCGGCCTACGACTCTGCGGACACCTCTTCAAGGGCGGCCGCTACTGGCATTTGCCTCCGACGCTATGCTTGGCTTCGGGTCTCTGGGTTCGATCCAGATGTGTAAGGGAACATTCTGGATGCTCCCTTTAAGGGCTCCGTGCTCTTCGGGGAAGACGCGGAGAGATTATTACCAAACTACAGAACTCTGGTAAGGCCATCTCAAACCGTGCAGTCCATGTACTGCCCGAAGCGGGCGACCTCTCAAGCCCATTTTAGTGGCCATGGGACATCGGCCTCCAGCAGCCTCGCTACCAGCCCCATCAGCAGCGAGGCTGGCTTAGTCGTGGGGGCTGGGCCAGGGTTCCTCGTCGCCTCTCTCGTCAGAGGCTAAATCAGCAGTTCGCCTCCCCCACTGCCTGACTACTCAGGTGACCCTCCTTCCTGGACGCCTTGTCGGGGAGCTGGTCGGAGGCCGCTTTCTCTCTACACAGATGCCTGGAGTCAAGTGACCTCCGACCAGTGGGTCCTCAACTCAGGTAGAGTTGGTGCACTCCATAGGGTTCGACGTCATCACTCTGGACTGACCACCACCCCCATCCCACTGTCCAAAGGAACACTGGGTTCTGATCCAGAAGGAGATCCAATCCCTGCTGGACAAAAATGCCATCGAGCCGGTGCTCCTGGCCGAAAGAGAGACTGGGTTCTTCTCCCACTTCTTCCTGGTCCCGAAGAAGTCGGGAGACCTCAGACCCATTCTGGACCTCAGCGAACTGAACCAACGGGTCTCATATCGAAGATTCCATATGGTCTTCCTCCCCACTTTCCTGCCTTTAATTTCGGCAGGAGACTGGCTGGCATCTCTAGCTATGCAGCACGCTTATCTGCATATCCCCATTGCCAGGGGTCATCAACGGTTTCTGAGGTTCAGATTCAAAGGCAAGGGCTACCAATTCAGAGTCCTCCCCTGTTTCTCTCTCTCTCTCTCTCTCTTCAGACCCCAGGGTATTCACCAAGTGCCTGGCGGTGGTCGCCGCGGCGCTTCAGAGAATGGTCCTCTGTGTTCCCTTATCTGGATGACTGGCTCCTCCTGGCTCCCTCCAGGTCCCGCCTGTTGGAAACCGTCAGGGACTCCCTCTCGCTGTTTCAGCGCCTGGGAATCATGGTAAACAGGGACAAGTTTCAACTTCTCCTATCCCAGAGGCTTCAGTTCATAGGAGCTCTTCTGGATGCCACTCTCGGGAAGATGTTTCTCCCTTCCGACAGAGAGGGTCGCATCCAGGTCTTGGCGTGCCAAGTCTCTACATCCTCAAGGGTCCCCGCATGACTCCTTCTCAGGCTGCTAGGGCACACGGCATCCGCCATCGTTTCAGTTCCTCTTGCACGGCTGCGCATGCGGACCATGCAGTGGTCATTAAGAGTCCAGTGGGATCAGACATAGGATGAATTGGACGCCTTGATTCACATCATGGAGCTGATCCACCAGGAGTTGTGCTGGTGGATGTCATCGCAAAACTTGCTGGCAGGCCTCCCCTTTCAAGTCGGGGGCCCCAACCCAGATTCTGACCATGGACGCATTGTCCTTGGGATGGGGCGCCCATTTGGGGACACATCATACTCAAGGGTCTTGATCCCCAATAGAGGAGGATCTGCATATCAGTGTTCTGGAACTGAGGGCGGTCCTGTATGCTCTTCAGGCCCTAGCCTCGGTCCTAGTGCTGAGTCACCTGTTGATTCAGACGGACAACACTTCTGTGATGTTCTACATCAACAAACCAGGTGGCACACACTCATACTCCCTCTGCCGGGAAGCTATGAGGGTGTGGGACTGGGCTGTGGAGCATCAGCTCTTCTTGATGGCTGTTCACTTTCTGGGAGAAAAGAACGTGTTAGTCGATGCGCTCAGCAGAACCAGATCGCAGGCTCACGAATGGGAGCTGCTTCAGAAAGTTGCAGATCAAATCTTCTGCTGGTATGGGATCCCAGACCTAGATCCCTTCGCGTCACAGTCCAACGCAAAACTGCCCAATTTCTGCTCACTGGGTCCAGAGCCCGGAGCTTTCTGGCAAGACGCATTGTCCCTTTCCTGGAAGGGGAGATTCTAGGGACATGGATATGTTGTTCATCCACACTGTCTGGCAGGTATCCTTGCCGCTTTAAATCTTGCCGGAAGGTCTTCAAGCTGGCTCCTCGCACCCACCCGGGTGGTAAAACTCTCGGCTCCGCCCCATGACGCCAGATCTTCCTTACCGCTTGGAAGCTCAGGTTCCCTCCTTAACGCTCTGCATATAAGACTGGTTCCTAATTCTTGAATTTTCAATTAAAGTTTTTGCTAAAAGACTTGGTTTTCTCTCCCGCGGCTGCGATGGACAAACGACTCGGTTTCGGAGATGCCCTTGTGGGCAGAAGATGTCTTAGGACGGATCCGCACTCACGCGTCGTCTACTGCCTTAGGCCTTGAGCACGCACTCCGCAGGCCTCGCGACTGTTGTTTTTCCTTTTGCGCCTCGCTCAAAGACCGTGCTGCCCGCTTACAACTGGGGCGTCCCGGTAGCGATTTCCTCTGGTGAAGTCAAAAGAGGCCCGGTCGGCAGTGTCTGGCGGCGGGCTCGGCGGATCAGCTCGAGCAGATGATCGCCCTCGAAGAGGAGGCGGCACGGGCCGCTTTACCGGCTGTGCATTTGTCCCGCTCTCGGTGCCTCTTATTCAGCTTCTTTTAAGGAGCTTTGTCTGACCCTCTCTACTAAAGGTGAGGGACCAACTTCTTCTGGACCGTTTTCTCGGTCCAAAAAGAGAGACAAGGGTAAGTCTCACCGTCGACGCTCTTGGGAGCGGGAAAGATCCCTCTCCCCGAGTTGTCGGCCGTCGACTTCGGTCGACTGCTCGGCTTTGGCCACTGGTCTCACGGTGTCCCCGTCAGGCCAGTTGACCGAGACTCCCGTCGACGCGGTCGAGATTTTTCTCGACCCGTTGGACGGGTTGTCGGCAGGAGAAGCCGAGAATCCCCTCTCCCCCGTTCCCGTGGGAGTTGAGGACCCCTGTGCTCGCTCTGTGCCTCCGTCTGGAGCTCGTTGAATCTTCCGAACCGAGGGGAGTGCCGGTTCCCCACGACACCTCCCCGCACCGTCCTCGGCAAAGCCGAGGGTCTCGGTCTCGGACTTCTTCGCGGTCCAGCCGATCCCGCCATCATAGGCGGTCTCTGTCTCGGCACCGCGGGGCAGCGGCGCTGGTTCTCTTCCTCTGACGAGGGAGGCTTCGGCGCAAGTTACGTTGAAGATATGAGGAACTCATGTGGCAACAGCTCCTTCTGACCGGGAATAAGCTTATCGCCGCTTCCCCGGCCATTAAGTGGCTGTCACCGGAGCGGCCGAAACAACCCCTCATTTTATCTGAGGAGCCTGTTCCCAGGCCGGTTGTTCGGCCAAAACGAGCTGCCTCACCGATTCCGGTGGAACCTCCGCCTCCACAGCCGTTAGTTGGGGCTCCGACCAAAAATTCTCGGTGGCTCAGGGACTGCCCCATAGGCTGTCTGTCACCCTCACTCCGATCGACCTTGGCAGGTGGAGGGTGGCTTAGGCCGAGGCAGCTCTTTGAGGACTCTTCCGAGTCCGAAGACGATTCCTCCTTTTCTCCAAGCGAATGGACTTGGAGTCCTCAGGAGGACAGTCGGTGGACGATAGCCCTTCGTCCTTCCTGGGATTGCTTTGGCTCATCTCGGAGTCCACCGGGATGAAGCTCGAACCTGCTTAAGCGGGCCAGGTATCCTCACGGAGATTCTGGACCGAGGGGATCCCCACGGAGGCCTTTCCGTGGCCGAGGCCATAGTGCCCGGCCTGAGCTCTGGCAGCGCCCCGCTTCCTGTCCTTCGTCTTCGGCCAAGATGGCCAGGAAGTATGCGGTCCCTACCGGTTCCTTGTCCGGTTTTTCGGAACACTCCTCGGCCGAGGGGTTAGTTACCAACAGCGTTTTCCGGCGTGCCGGGAACGCTAGGGATGTGGACAAACCTCCCGACAAGGAGTCCAAGAAATTGGACTGTGCCGGGCGAAAGGTCTATGCTGCGTCCTCCCTCGGCCATCGCCAGGCCAGTTCGGCCGTCCTCATGGCACATTTCTCTCATGCCCTGTTGGGCTCCCTGGATGAGGTCGTCCCTCATCTTCCCGCGGATCTGCAGACCACGGTCAGGCAGGTGCGGACCAGGGCAGGGCAGTGGCCAAACAGCAGCTCCAGACTGCTTTAGACATTGGGGACTCATGTGCCAGGTCTGTGGCGGCCGCAGTGGCTATGCGTTGTCGGGCTTGGCTGAGGATATCCACCTTTACTTCGGATACCCAGCACAAGTTGGCGGATGTTCCCTTTTTGGGGACCGACCTCTTCGGCCCTGGGGTGGAAGGTCACCTGCAGAGGATCGAGAAGTCCAATGCTACCTTGACTCGTCTCTTCCGCTCAGAAGGACAAAGGCCGCAAACCACAGCCTAAGCTCCTTTCGTCCTTCTGCGCCCACGTGTCCGCCCAGCAACGTTAGGGCTAGCAGGCTCGGGCTTGACATCCCAAACTCCAAGCCGGGCTTCCTCCAACAGGAAGCAGGAGGTAAAGGCCCAGGAAGTCCCTCGCTGGTCCCTCCTCCAAGCCTGCCCAGTGACGGCTGAGGGGTGTCGCCCAGCCCCGCCACCTCACCCCAGGTTCCCCGGGGGGACGGCTCCAGCACTTCCTTTCCGCCTGGTCCATTATTACCACGGACAGGTGGGTGCTGGAGGTGGTGGGAAAAGGCCTGCCTCTAGAATTCGAGCAGGCCCCGCCCTTCAGAGCCGTCGCACCTCGGGGGGCCTCGGGGTCCGCAGCCTCACTGTCGGCCCGTCGGGCCGACATCGCTCTCCTCCTCCAAAAGGAGGTGATCAGGGAGGTGGCGGACCCTCCCTCAGACCCGGGGTTTGTGTCCAGGTACTTCCTGGTTCCGAAACGGACGGGGGGCTGGCGCCCCATTCTCGACCTACACGACCTGAACAAGTTCCTAAGGTCTCGAACCTTCAGGATGGTCACTCTGGCTCAGATAATACCATCCCTGGAACACGGCGTGTGGTTCTGCTCTCTGGACCTGCAGGACGCGTTCTTTCACGTCCCTATCCGTCCGTCACATCGGAGATTCCTTCGCTTTCGAGCGGAGGGATCCCTTTAGTTCCGAGCCATGCCCTTCGGCCTGTCTCCAGCTCCCAGGGTCTTCACCAAATGCATAGCAGTGGTGACAGCTTTCCTGCAGCGCCGAGGGGTCCGGGTGTACCCTTACCTGGACGATTGGCTGATAGCAGCCCCCTCCAGACAGGAGGTGGAGCGGTCCAGAGATCTGGCCCTCCAGGTTTGCTCTTAAATCGGCCTTCTCATCAACGAGGCCAAGTCGGAACTCGAGCCGAAGCAGGTAATTCTGTTTATCGGGGCAGAGCTCGACTCTCTTCGAGCCAGAGCATGGCTCCTGGCGGACAGGGCCGAGGTTCTTACCTCCTTTTCCCAATCATTTCTGGTTGGGCAGTCGCGCCCTGCCTGGGACTTCCTGCGCCTCCTGGGTCTCATGGCGGCCTGTACCAGCGTGGTCCGTTGGGCACGCTGGCACATGCACCCCCTTCAGTGGGGACTGGCCAGCCAGTGGTCACAACGCTGCGATCCATTGGACCAGCTAGTGACGGTGACCCAGGAGATGTGGAACGCTCTCCGGTGGTGGACCGTTCCTACTCATCTGCAGGAGGGCATCCCGTTTGTCCGCCCCGAGCCGACGGTCTCTCTATCGACCGATGCCTCTCTGATGGGTTGGGGTGCCCATCTGGGGGAACACCAGGCGACGGCCTCTGGTCCCCGCGGGAGTCCCGATGCCACATCAACCTGCTGGAACTCCGAGCGGTCCGCCTAGCTCTCACCGCCTTTGCTCCGTTTCTCCGGGGTCAAGTGGTCCGAGTCCAGACGGACAATACCACGACCATGTACTACCTAAACCGCCAGGGCGGGACGTGTTCCATGATTCTATGCAAGGCTCTCCCGCATTTGGTCACTACGTGCGCAGCTTGGAGGCGGATCTCCTAGCCATTCATGTGGCAGGAGCCTCAACACCCTGGCGCATGCCCTGAGCCGGATAGGGCTGCATCCCACGGTGGTCTCTCCTGCGGGTAGTACAAGATCTGTTCTCCATGGGGCACCTCAAGTGGACCTGTTTGCCTCCAGGGAGAGCAGAGCTGAGGCTGTTCCATGCCCGCCCCCTCAGCAGGGGCTCGCTGCAGGGGATGCCTTCTCGAGGCCGTGGACCTCAGGCCTCTTCTACACCTTCCCCATTTCCTTGATTCACAAGGTGCTTCTCAAAGCAAGGAGGGACAAGGCGAGGTGATTCTGATAGCCCCAGACTGGCCCGTCAGTTCTGGTACCCAGATCTCCTCAGCCTCAGCTCTAGGCTCCGAGGCAGCTTCCAGCTCGCCGGACCTGCTCTCAGTCAGTCAGGGAAGGTGTTCCATCCGGACCTTCAATCCCTGCACCTGACGGCCTGGTTCCTGAGCGGCTAGAGTTCCAGGCCTTGGGTCTTTCCGACGAGGTCCTCAGTGTTGTTGAGGCGTCCTGTAAGGAGTCGACCAGGAAATGCTATGCCTTCAAATGGAAGAGATTTTCCATTTGGAGTCAGGGCAAGGGCATGGACCCTTCCTCCTGTTCTTTGGCAAGCATCTTGGACTATTTATGGTCCCTTTCTCGTCAAGGGCTTAGGTCGACGACCCTAAGGGTGCACCTTGCAGCCATCTCTGCTTACCGGGCGCGGGCGAGAGCAGTCGGTGGCGCAGGAGAAGGTGGTCTGGCGCTTTTCAAAGGCCTTGATCACATTTCCTCTCCAGTGCAGAACCTCCACCTCCTGTGAGATTTACTGCTGGTACTGGCAAAGCTCATGGGCAAGCCATTCAACCAGTGCATAGGTGTGAACTCTCTGCCTGTCGTGAAGGCGTCTTCTTGGTGGCTATCACGTCAGCCAGAAGGATGGGAGAACTACAGGCGCTCTGCAGCGAGTCTCTCTTACCTGGTCTTCCACAGGGACAAGGTTGTCCTGCGCCCCCACCGAAATTCCTTCCGAAGGTGGTGTCGGAGTTTCACCTTAACCAGGTGTTGACTCTGCCGGTGTTCTACCCCAGTCACACCTCGAGGTGGCGAATACAGGCTCCATACTCTGGACCCTAGAAGGCTCGCTATTATAAGGAGCGACCGGCTGAAATTGGGAGAGGTTGCAGCTGTTTGTCACCCACGCTGAAGCCGCACCTGGTAGACCTGCAGCCAAGCGACGATAAGCAGGTTGGTCACCTCCTGCATAGATCTCTCTATAAGTTGGCGGGCATGGAGCCTCCCAGAGGGATAAGAGCTCATTCTACCCGCCATACTGCTGCATCAGTGGCTGCTTCCAGGGACGCCCTATCCAGGATATCTGCAGGGCTGCTACCTGGAAGTCAGCACACACCTTCATCACCCATTACCACATCGACCTTGAGTCATGCCGGGATGCTGGTTTTGGGGCCTCGGTTCTCCAGTCTTTATTCCCTAAGTAGGGGGTGTGCGCCTTGCCTCCCTCCTCCCGGAGAACTGCTAGGAGTCTGCCAGACAGTGTGGATGAACAACATATCCATGTCCCTAGAAATACAGGTTACTCACCTGTAACAGGAGTTCTAGGAATGGTATATGTTGTTCATCCACACGACCCACCCGACCTCCCCGGCTTCGACGCACAACCTGAGCTTCCAGCGGGCCAGATCTGGCGTCATGGGGTCGGAGCCGAGAGTTTTACCACCCGGGTGGGTGGGAGGAGCCAGCTTGAAGACCTTCCGGCAAGATTTAAAGCGGCAAGGATACCTGTCAGACAGTGTGGATGAACAACGTATACCATTCCTAGAACTCCTGTTACAGGTGAGTAACCTGTATTTCCTCTACGCATTTCCTCCCTTTCCGCTCCTGCAGAAGGTACTTCTCAAGGTGCAGCTAGAACGGTCCACTCTCATCCTGATAGCCTTGCTATGGCCCCGTCAGATTTGGTTTCCATTGCTTCAGCGTTTAGCGGTGGAGCCTCCGATGCCTCTTCCAATTTCGTCTCAACTTTTGTCTCAGGACGGTGGGTCCTTGGTCCATCCAAATCTGCGCTCTCTTCACTTGCATGCCTGGCTGCTCAAGACCTAGCCAAAACCAGGTTCAGAGTGTCCGATAAGGTACCGCAAGTTTTGGTTGAGGCGTGTAAGCCCACCACCAGGGCCATTAACGCTATGAAGTGGAAACATTTATGTATCTGGGCCGCAGGCAAGAAGGTGGATCCCTTGGTCTGTCCGGTCAATTCTGTTTTAGAATACCTGCTTTCCCTTTCGGAGTCGGGTCTGAGTTATTCCTCTATTAAGGTACACCTGGCCGCCGTCTCTGCTTATCATGTGCCAGTCCGGGGTAAGTCGGTGGCTCAGATAGAGGTATCTAAGGCTTTTTTTTTTCTGCCTGTTTTAACCAGGAGTAGCACACTAAGCTGAAAGTTTTTTTACAGGAGTGACCTGGGAGCACAGGGAAGCTGTGGGATTCAAACCCTGGTCTGATCTGCTGGATGTCACCAGATTTGAAGCTCAGAGCCTTAAACCACTGTGCTATACTACTATTTTCTTCACGATATTATCCATATCCGACCCCCAATCCGGGATCCTGTCCCTCCTTGGGATCTGCTTTTTGTCCTGGAGAAACTAATGCTCTCCCCCCCCCCACCTTTGAACCGGCCATTGAGGCTGAGCTTCGTTTCCTATCCTGGAAAACTCTGCTTTTGGTAGCCATTACTTCAGCGAGGTGCATTTCAGAGCTTCAGGCTCTTATGTGTAAAGAATCCTATCTTATTTTTCATAGGGATAGGGTTGACTTGCGCACTAACCCGAAGTTTTTGGCGAAAGTAGTTTCGGAGCTCATCCTTAGTCTGTCTGTTCAGCTTCCGGTGTATTACCTGGAGTATTCGAACAAAGGGGAAGCTCTGCTTCATTCCTTGAACGTACACAGGGCACTTCGCTGTTACTTGGCTAGGACCAAGGGGGACAGGAAATCCGATCAGCTTTTTGTTTCATTTGCGTAAAGATCCTTAGGTCGCCCGGTTACCAAACAGACGCTTTCGTGCTGGTTGATCAACTGCATCACCTTTTGTTACCAGACCCACAATAGGTCTGCTCCTGGGCTGATCAAGGCTCATTCTACCAGGGCAGTCGCCACTTCCTTTGCATCGCTAAAAAAGGTCTCAGTGGCTGACATTTGTGCCGCCGCTACATGGCACTCTCTTCACACATTCGTCAGGCATTATAGCCTGCACATCATTTCCAGATGTAGAGCAGGGTTTGGCCTCGCAGTTCTGCAGGGCATGGTCTCTTGAGGGTTCACTCCTGCTCCTTTTTTCTCCTGACTTCCTTTTTCCCCCTCCCAAGGGTTGTCTTGAGTTTATACTGCTTGGGAATCTGTCCTACTTGTGTTACCTGCTGCAAGAGCTTCTCTCGAAGATCTGCTGTTACGGTAAGTTCTTACGTAACTGTACTTTCCAGGAGTGGTATATGTTGTTCATCCACATGAACCCACCCGACCTCCCCGGTTCAACGCACAACCCTCTTCTTCCAGCGGGCAAGATCTGGCATCAAGGGGTGCAGCCAAGGGATATACCACCCGGGTGGGTGGGAGCAGCCAGCTTTCAGACCATCCAGCAAGATTTAAAGGGGAAAGGGACATGCCAACCAGTGTGGATGAACACCATATACCACTCCTAGAACTACTGTTATAGGTGAGTAACCTGTTTTTTCCACCATCACAGAGCACAGCATCTTGTCGTTCCTTTGTTTGACTTATCTTTTCTGGTGGTGGTGGTTGTTGTTGTTGTTGTTGTTGTTGTTGTTGTTGAATTTTTACATAGAAACATGGACAGTGATGGCAGAAAAAGACCAGAGGTCCATCCAGTCTGCCCAAGTTCCCTATAAACCCAGGAACTTACTGTTCCTCCAGGGTAGTAACCCTCCCTGCCCTCTTCGCATTCTCCTCCTTGGTACTGTTGCATGGGTAGCCACTATTTCCTTCATTCTGTCCCAGTCCTGCTTGAACCCCTGACTGTTTTCGCACTCACTACTTCAGCTAACAGACTGTTCCAGGATTCTACCACCCTTTCTGTAAAATAGTACTTCCTCACGTCCGTCCTGAACCTCCCTCTTGTTAATTTTCACTCATGTCCACAAGTTAGTATTGAAGCTAAATGGTTCCCTGCAGTTTACTTTAATTCCTTTAAGGTCTCTATCATATCTTCCCTCTTCCTTCTGGTCTCCTGTGAGTACATATTTACTACCTTGAGGCGCTTCTCATAGGATCTGCCCTGCTGGCAGTGAATCATTATTGTAACTGTGTGCTGCACTGTCTACAGCTTGTCCTTATCCTTTCTGAGGTGAGCTCTTCAGAACTAGGCGCAGTACTTCAGGTGTAGCCTCACCAGGGATCTGTAGATGGGAAGTATTACCTCTTTTTTTTTTTTTTTTTCTGCTATCAGTTCCCCTCCTGATACATCCCAGCATCCTGTTAGCCTTATTATAGGCCTTGTTTCCCTGACTCGACTGCAAGTGAGTTGCTGATGATAACTCCCAGATGCTGTTCCTCCGCTGTAGCTCTGTCTCTCCCCTCCCATCTAGTACTCCATCTTGGGGTTCTTTTTCCCTATGTGCATCACTTTGCACTTTCTGGCATTGAATTTTAACTGCAAAACCTTTGATCACCCTTAAGCTTTTGTAGGTCTCTCTGCATTTCCCTTATTCCCTTCGTCACTATCCACCCTCCCATATAGTTTTGTGTCATTTGTGAAGAGGCACAACCTGCCCTGGATTCCTTCTCCAGTATCACTAATGAACATGTTGAAGAGAACCTGACACAGGAGAGATCCCCATGGGACCTCACTCATACCCTCCTTCTGCTTTGATTTAACCCCATTGTTCACTACCCTCTGCTGTCTCCCCTTTAGCCAGCTACCCAGCCAGTTCACTGTGGGTTTAGTTGTACCCAGGTCCTCCCTCTTCTTGAGCAATTGTTTGTGAGGCACACAGTCAAAGACCTTGCTGAAGTTGAAGTACAGCAGACCACAGCATGACCCCATCTAATTCCTTTTGTCATCCAGTCAAAGAAAACTATCAGGTTAGTCTGATAAGACCTTCCTGCCACAAAATCATACTTTTTATTATCATGGAGCCTGTTGCTGTCCAGGTAGTCTAAGATGTACTCTTTGATCAGTGACTCCATCAGCTTTCCTACGATAGAGGTTAGACTGACAGGTCTGCAGTTCCCTGGCTGCTCCTTATCTCCCCCCTTATGAAGCAGTACAATGTCTGCTATCTTCTAATCCCTTGGAACTTCCCCAGATCTAACTGAGCTGTTGAATAGATCTACTAGTGACTCAGCCAGATCTTCTTCGAGGTACAGCTCTTGCAGCAGGTTACACCATTAGGACTGAAGCCGGCAGGCGTCAGGACCCCACTGAAATTTTCTAGCTAGCAGTCTTCAGCGGGGACCACCTCCGATGTCGGTCACGCCCCTGACGTCAGGCGTAGTACATAAGGAGGTGGTCCCGCCAGAATCCCCAGTTCTTTCCCGCCGTCTACTTGCATGTCTCGACCCTTCGGTCAGTTCTAGCGCGCGACGACCAGGAATTTCTTCCGAAAGTCAGAATTTGTTCAAGAATACCTTCTTCAAGATCTACTCTTCTATCTGATGTCCTCCCCAACTTCTGTGGAGGGCCATTCTTTCAAGTGCGCCTGTGGAAGCAGATCCCGTTCAAAGCCACACTTGGCCTGCGTCCGGTGCCTGGGCCCGGATCACGATACCCAGGCTTGCTCCTTTTGTCAGGGCTTTAACAGCCGGACCCGGATTCGCCGTCAGAAGGCTCTCCAGGCTTTCCTCTTAGAAGAAAAGCTCAAGGCCATGGATCCTTCCTCCAAGGGGGAATCTTCGGAGAAATCCCGCAGGCACCGGGAGAAGGTAAAACCTAGATCCCCCTCTAGGGCCTCGGACTCCCGCAGCTCTAGCTCCAGGTCCGACCGCTCTCCGTCTTGGGCCCATTCTCAGCCTCCCCCGGTCATGGTCAAGTCAGCCAGCGGTTCTTCTACTCTGCGGCCTGCGAAGACCTCCAGGCCTTCTTCTTCTTCCAAGGCCTCGTCCAGGTCAGGGGAGCACCACAAGTCCTCGTCCCGGCACTCGGCTCCCGACGTCCGGTCAGTCTCCCTGCCACCGTCTCCCCAACGTAAGACCAAGGAGCTGACCTCCCTGAAGCGGACGTCGGACCCGACGTCGGCCCACCCGACGTCGGCTAAACTTCACAGACACTCCCGGGAGCCGGCGACAGTTTGTCACCCGTCGCTGGCCAGGCACTCACCTCCCAGGACACCGACCGGGGGACCGACGTCCGATACAGCAGTTAGAAGAACCACACCGCTGCCTACCAACATCGACCAGGAGGCGTTGATGGAGGAGGAGTCCACTCAGCCCGAGGACCAGGCGGGCGACCCCGGTTCCGTCAAGCTCCCGCGGGAACCCTCCCCAGAACCGGAGACCCCCAGGGAACCGACGCCGGGACCCGACGACAGGCCACTGGTGCCCGGCCCGTCGTCGGGCCTTAACTTAACAGAAGTGAAGGAGCTATTCACTGTCTGGTGGGACACCATCAAACAGGATGTGGTCACCACGCACATTCCTCCCGCACCTGCGGCACCACCGACCCCTGCCCCCTCCTTCGCCAAAAGGGGCAGCAGGTCGAGTACCTTCCCCCCAGGAGCCAGTGGGTCCTCCTAGGGGCAGACCTACAGACAAGAGAAGACCTCCGTCCAGATCCTCTTCAGGGTCACCGAGCCCCAAGAGACCCAAAAGACGTCGCTATTCACCGTTCACGGAGGATTCACGATTTGACATCTCGGCATGCTCCAGATCTCCTTCACCGATCAGCATCCCTTCTCCGGACCCACGTGAACTTCCTAGGTCCCCTCTGGATGACTCCTCGTTCTCTGAGATCATGAGGCACATCCAAGAGAACATGGAATGGGATGCAGAGGAACTCGACCCCGAAAGGCTACGCCTTGCCCGCTATCTTCGGCAGAAAGACCCTAAGCCTGTGGTGGTATCACCTTTGGTGGACACCTTCGTGGACGTCACCAAGGCAGCGTGGAAATGTCCACATTCGCTCCCGGCTATGCCGAAGAAGGCTGACCACCTGTACAAGGCCCCAAGGGAGGACCAGTACTTGGCTAATCATCCTCTGGCCGACTCCCTGGTCATTACAGCCTCTCATGACCGGTCCCCGAGGCCGCAACATCTGAGCACGCAACCACCAGACCCGGAGTCCAAGCAACTGGACACGCTGGGTAGGCGCACTTACGCAGCTGCGACCTGCGCCATCAGATCCCTGAACTACCTAACCCACATGGTTCAGTTTCAGAACGCATTGTGGGGACAGGGACTGGCAGAGAAATTGCCAGTCGGTGACCAGAAGGAGGAGCTTCTCCAGCTCCTCCGCACGGGTTCAGACGTGGGGACCCTGGTGCTTCGAGCCGCGTATGACTCCGCGGACTCCTCGGCCAGAGCGGCAGCCTCAGGCGTATGCCTCCGGAGACACTCGTGGCTCTGTGTCTCCGGATTTACCCCGGACGTCCGGAAGAACATTCTGGACGCCCCCTTCCATGGCAAAGTTTTGTTCTGTGAAGCATCTGAAAAGGTCATCACCAAACTACAAGAGGCTGGGAAGGCTGTTAGATCTGTCCAAGCAATGTACAGATCTAGACTCAGTTCCTTTCATAGGAACAGAGTCGTTTGAGTGGCCGTTCAGGAGGCAGCAACCTCGTCCCGGCCAACAACAGAGGGGCTCTTTCTCCCGAAAAGCCCAGGTCAGGGCGTCCTCAGGTAGAGGCCAACGTTCCACCAAGTCGACCCAACCTGCAGGACCCTCTGTTGCCACAGCATGACTCCTTCCCGGCCCCCGGCCCTCAGGATCAACGGGAAACAAAGGTCGGGAGTCGCATCACAAATCACCTACCAGGGTGGCAGTCGATCACCACTGGCAGGTGGGTGTTACAGTTGGTCAAAAAAGGCCATTTTATAGAATTCTTAAACAAACCCCCCCACAAGGCCTCCTCGGCTCTCCCGTTATGCGGGTCAGCATGCCCTGCTCATCAGGGAAGAAGTGCTCACGCTTCTACAGAAAGAAGCTTTGGAGTACGTCCCAGGGCACCAGAGAGGATTAGGATATTATTCCCACTTCTTCCTGGTTCCAAAGAAAACGGGGGACCTCCGTCCAATCTTGGACCTCAGCGACCTCAATATGTCGGTCGCCTACAAACGCTTCCGCATGGTGACCCTTCCGGGTCTAATTCCCATGCTGAAGAAGGGCGCATTCTTGGCGTCCTTGGACATGCAGGACGCTCACCTGCACATCCCCATTGCTCAAGCGCACAGGAGGTTCCTGCACTTCGAGTTTCTCGGCCACCACTTTCAGTTCCGAGTGCTTCCCTTCGGGCTGTCATCGGCCCCCAGGGTCTTTATCAAGCGCATGGCAGTCATGGCAGCGTCTCTGAGGAGACAGGGCCACTATGTGTTCCCGTACCTGGATGATTGGCTTCTCATGGCCTCTTCCAAGGAGGAGCTGTTGATAGCAATCCAGCATACCCAGACCCTTTTTCAGTCCCTGGGCATCCTAATCAACTACGAGAAGTCTCTCCTGGTACCGTCCTAGAAACTGCAATTCATAGGGGCAGTTCTGGACACCATCGCAGGGAAAGCCTTTCTTCCCGAAGACAGAGCGGAACTCATTCGATCCCTCATCAGGGACCTATCTGCAAAGAAGACTGTCCCAGCCAGACTGGTCCTTCGCCTGCTTGGACACATGGCTGCGGCCATTCCTACTGTCCAGCAAGGCTCCACATGCGGGTAACCCAGTGGATGCTAAGAATGCAGTGGGACCAAAGGCAAGACTATATGCAGCATCCAGTAAGAATCATGGAGTCCGTGGTTCAAGACTGGCAATGGTGGCTAGACCCGGGAACCCTCTCTGTGGGGGTTCCATTCACAGTGCCGTCCCCGGTGGTAACACTCTCCACAGACGCCTCAGGGCTGGGGTGGGGGGCACACTTGAACGGGGTGAGGTCTCAGGGAACTTGGACCACTCAAGAATCTCATCTCCATATTAGAGATGAGGGCGGTCCTTTATCCCCTGCAAGCCTTCCAGTCGGACATCCCACCGAGTACTCTCCTGTTGCAAACAGACAATACAGCGGTGATGTATTACCTCAACAAACAAGGAGGCACACACTCTTACCCCCTCTGCAGGGAGGCCATGAGAGTGTGGGATTGGAATCACACGACATGCGAACCTCATTGCAGTTCACGTTCCCGTGTGACAATGCCGTCGAGACAGCCTGAGTCGTTCTCAGGCCAGAGTCCACGAATGGGAACTTCTGCAGGAGGTGGCAGAGATCTGTTTCTCAGATGGGCACTCCAGAATTGGATTTATTCACATCCCCATCCAACATAAAACTGCCCAATTTTTGCTCGCTAGATCCAGGGCCTGGTGTTTTCTGGCGAGAACGTTGTCCCTCTCCTGGGGGCAGATTCCTCTCGCCTTCCTCCTTTCCCATTGATCCAGAGAGTTCTTCTCAAACTTCGCAGGGAGCATGCGACGCTTATCTTAATAGCGCCCTTTTGGCCCAGACAGATTTGGTTCCTGCTTCTGAGTCAGTTGGCCCGGGAACCTCTGCTTCCTTTGCCAATCAGCTCCTACCTGTTGTCTCAGGAGGAGGAGGGTTCGCTAGTTCACCCGGACTTGCTTTCTCTGAACCTGCACGCCTGGCTCCTAGAGGCATAGCTATCTTGCGACACGGGGTCTCGCAGGAGGTGGCAGAAGTTCTTTCTGCCACCAGAAAACCAGCGACACACACTACATATGCCATGAAATGGCGTAGGTTTTGCTTGTGGTCTCAGGCACGTGCCTTCTCACCCTTAGACCGTCCAGAGAAACTAGTTCTGGAATACCTGCTTTCCCTCTTTGAATCAGGGTTAGCTTACTCCTCGATCAAAGTGCACCTGTGTGCAATCTCAGCCTACCATGCCCCCATAGGCCAACGCACGGTGGCACAGCTGGATACCTCCCGTGCCTTCTTAAGAGGGGTCCTCCACCTTAGGATGCCTATTAGGGATCCCGTCCCTCCTTAGGATTTACCTTTCAACCTGGAGCAGCTTATGCTGCCACCATTTGAACCTGCCGCAGATTGAGAGCTGCATTTTCTGTCGGGAAAACGTTGTTTTTAGTTGCTGTTACTTCAGCAAGGAGAATCTCCGAACTACACGCTCTCATGTGCAAGGAGCCTTATTTAATTTTTCATCAGGACAGGGTGTCCCTGAGGACGAATCCCAAGTTTCTGCCTAAGGTGGTCTCAGACCTCACTCTCAACCAGGACATTGATTTACCAGTGTACTTCCCTAAGTACGCTAATTGAGGAGAAGCACTGCTTCACACCCTGGATGTTCACTGATGCCTTAAATACTATTTGACCAGGACCAAACAGCACTGCAAAGCGGAACAACTGTTCGTCTCATTCGCTGAGAAGATGATGGGGGTTCCAGTCTCGAAACAGACCCTTTCACGCTGGCTCATTCAGTGCATTTCCTTTTGCTACAACAAACTCCAGAAACCCTTACCAGGTGTGGTCAAGGGCCATTCGACAAGGGGAGTTGCTACATCCTTTGCGGCACTCAAGAACTTATCCAGATTGGCCATATGTGCTGCAGCTACCTGGAGCTCAGTGCACACCTTTATCAGGCATTACAGCCTGGACATCACTTCACGGCGAAGAGTGGGTTTTGGCCTTGCTGTCCTACAAGGCCTCCTGTCCTAGGCTCAGGACGGGTTGGAACTTCAGTATTGCCTCCTCCCGATGGCTTTCAGGGCGCCATTGCTTGGGAATCAGTCCTAATGGTGTAACCTGCTGCAAGAGCTGTACCTCGAAGAAGATAGTGCAGTTACTTAAGAACTTAACGTAGCAGTAGATCTTCGAGAACAGCTCTTGCAGCAGGTACCTTCCCGCCCACCATTCCCCCCTTGGAGGAAGTAGGTTCCAACCTACACTTGGAAAGGTCGGTTCTTAGTCTTGGCCACCTGATGGTGGGTCCTCGGGCTCCCTTTCTGATGTCATTCAGCGGCCGGGAGTCTCCGGCGGGAGAACTGGGGATTCTGGCGGGACCGCCTCCTATGTACTACTGGCGTCGGCGGGACCGACGTCGGAGGCGGTCCCTGCTGAAGACTGCTAGCTAGAAAATTTCTGTGGGGTCCTGACGCCTGCCGGCTTCAGTCCTAATGGTGTAACCTGCTGCAAGAGCTGTTCTCGAAGCTCTACTGTTACGGTAAGTTCTTACGTAACTGTACTTTCTGCTGCTAATTCCCTAAGTATCCTCGGATGCAGCCCATCTGGTCCTGGGGCCTTGTCTATCTTAAGGACAGCCAGCCGTTTCCAGACCCTTTCACTTGTAAGCATTGGCCATCTCATTTCAGGGACTCCCTTTGTGGCCGCTTCAATGCTACTCTCTGGCAAGGACCCGTCATCCTCCTTTCTGGAAACTGAGCAAAAGTAGTCATTAAGGGCAGCAGCCTTTTGCCAGCCGTCTTGTATCACCCTACCCCGCTTCAGCTAGCCTTATGATTTCCCCACCTTTTTTCCTTTTTTTTTTTACTAATCTATCTGAAGAACTGTTGTTCTCCATTCCTGACCCACTCTGTGATATGCAGCTCTGTGTCTGCTTTCACCTTCCTAACGGCCTTCTTTGCCTTCCTGTTGTTTTGAAGATAATCCTCCCATTTTACCTTCCCTTCCTTTTCCTTGTGTTTCTAGAAGGCCTTCTTTTTGGCCCTTACTGCATCTGTGACCCTTGCTGAGAACCATAGTGGCATCTTGAACCTGTTTTTCTTTGTTGCCGTTCTTATGCATACCTTGGATGCCTCATGGATGGCCCCCTTAATTGCTCCCATCTCTCCTCCACCCCTATTAACTTATCCCTGACCAGTTCCCTCATCCTATCGAAGTCTGCCCTTCTAAAGTCAAGGACTTTAGTTCTTGATTGTGACTTGCTGGCCCTGAGAGCCGTTCACACCAAACAGAATTATGATCGCTGTTCCCCAGTGGCTTCCCTACTTCCATAACTCCCACCATCTCTGAGTTGCTGAGCACCACATCAAGGATTGCGGTCTGCCTCGTGGGTTCTTTAACTAGCTGTATTAGTAGACAGTCTTGGAAGGCATCCAGCAAGGCCCGTCTTCGGTTGCTCTTGGCCACTGGAACGTCCCAGTCGATGTCTAGAAGGTTCAGGTCTCCTAGAAGCATTACTTTCCCCTCTGCTACCCCTCTTTCAAATTCCTCTCCAAGTTCTCTTTCCCTTTCCTTCTCTTGCTGTGGGGGCCTGTAAATTACCCCCAAGTGTACTTTCCTGCCTAAGGCTGCTGTGAATTGCACCCATACTGCCTCACTCTCCCCCATTGGCACCCCTGAAACAGCCATCTTCTACCACCTCAGTACCCTCCTTGACAGAAAGGCCAACTCCTCCAACTACCCCTGTCGAAAAGTGAATACCCCGAGACTGTCCTCTCCCAGTCATTATCTGAGGCCCACGTTTCCATGATGGCCACAAGGTCCACCTCAGTGTCTGCTGTCAGTGCCTGGAGCTCGCCGAGTTTGTTACCTAGGCTCCTGGTGTTCAGGCATATACCCCCCTTCCATCTGACTCCTGCTGTTACTTTGGTACTGTCCTTCTGTTTTCCATGTTTTCTCCCCCTTATTGGAGCTTTTGCCTTTTGTTTTCCCCCTCACTACTACAGTATGAGTTGCACCCATGCTGACTAAGCCTCCCCATTGTTACCCCTAATGCACCCATCTTCTACCACCTTGATTACCTCCATGACAAAAAGGGTCAACTTCTCCCCCTTTACCAGTTCCTCTGTCTCTCCTGAACAGTGAATACCCTGGGACCGTCATTTCCCAGTCATTATCAGAGGTCAACGTTTCCATGTTGGCCATAAGGTCCACCGTAATGTTTTTTTATTTTATTTATTGAAATGTTTCACCAGGAAAGGACACTGAGCAAAAGTTGCTTGTCTCTGTTGCAACCTTGGGGGGGTAGGGGAACATGAGGATAGTATACAGAGATTTGGTACACAGTATAGGTATACAATTTGATTACATTCAATAAAGTGAGCAGGCTATACAGAAGTACAGAAAAGGAGGAATGCTAACAGGTATGAACTAGATGGATACAATGCTAACAGTCTTGAACCTGATAGATATTCTTGCACAAATATCTTTTGCAAACAGTTGCTGGGAACATAGCTTTGTAGTTGGAAAATAGCTGGATAGAATACAAGGAGGTTGAACTAGGGCAAGATGGCAAGGAGAGACACAGATGGAACAAAATTTGCAAGGTGTAACAAAAGTGCAAGGTTGACTAGAAGTGCATTAGAGATTAGGGGTTAGCCAATAACTATGACTAGGAAGGAGTGGGTGGGTGGAGGGTATATAGGCAGAGACCGGGGGTGGTGGAAAGGGGGGGATTTGGAGGAGGAGAAGGCAAAGGGTGGAGAAGAAGGTTCTGCCAGGGCTTGACCCCGCCAGAATGCTGGGGACCCTGCCTGCACCAGGTGGAGGTCAAGCATGAACAGGAGGGAAGCAGGTTGTAGGCAGAGGGAGTAGGAGCATGTCAGGAAGGAAGAGGGGGGAAGACAAGGGTCTGCCAGGGCCTGGCCCCTCCAGTATGCTGTGGACCCTGCCTGCACAAGGCAGCGATATGAGTACAACCGGAGGGCAGCAGGTTGTAGGTAGCAGAGGTAGAGCATGACAGGAGGGAAGTAGACGGTGATGGGAAGTAGGGTTCAGAAGGACCAAGAAGGAGGGAGGTGGGAGAGAAGAGGGTCCAAGACCCAGCCCTTTCAGGAAAGAATGGGGTGGGAGTAGGAGGCGAAGAAGGTGTTTGCCTAGGTTCTGGACCCCTTCAAGATGCAGAGAACCCTGCCAGGGGCCTAGGTCAAGCAACGGCGAGTGAGTAATGAAGGTAAGGTGGTGTACAGAGGAGGGAACGGGGGTGGGTGGGAGTAAGGTGGAAAGGAAGGGGTGCTGGGGTGAGGATGTAGGGGGAGGGTTTTACAGGAAAGAGGTGGGCGTGAAGCTGAAGCAGGCTCATAGGGGACAAGTTAAGGAGGATTGTAGCAGGAGCAGCTATCAGAGAGAAAGTTATGTAAGGCACAGGCAAGGGAGTGGGAGGAGGAGGAGTGTCGTATTTGAGGTGGGAGGGAGTTCCAGATTTCAGAGAAGTGATGGGAGAAGCCTGATTGGCCGATGAGGGTGGTACGATGGGGGACTAGCAGGGTGAGAGTGTCTTGAGGATCTGAGGGAGTGGGAGGAAGGCGGGGGGGGGAGCATGAGAGGTAGGAAGGAAGTACACCAAGCCAAAGTTTGGAAGTTAGCTTAGCACAGTGAGCCAGGTATCTGTTAGCAAGCGGGGGGAAGGACAGGGCATGGTAAAGGTCACAATGATGGGTTCGAGATGGGGCGTCAAGAATGAATCGACAGAAGGAGTTGAAAAAAGAGTTCAGTCTGGTAAGGGAAGATATGGGAGTGGCACCATAGACTACATCACAGTAGTCAAAAATGAGGAGGATCATCTTCTGGACAAGTTCTTGCCAGGCCGTAGGAGGGATGCAACTATGGTTTCTATAAAGGGCTCCAAGCTTGGTGCGCAGTTTTTTCAGAATGGCGTCCGTGTGGCCAGAGAAGCTGAGGTGTTGGTCCAGCCAAACACCAAAGTATCAAAGAGGGGGTGTCCTCGAGGATTGTCCCATCAAGGGTGTGGAAAGAGGGAAAGGGGTGGAGCCCAGAGAGTCTCTGCCTAGTGCCGAAGGTCATGGAGACTGTCTTTTTGGCATTTAGGAATAGTTGATGTGAGGCAAACCAGAGCTGAACCTGGTGGAAGTCATGCTGAAGAGTGGTTGCTACATCAGTGGTGGTTTTGCCAGAGGTGAACAAGACTGTATCATCGGCATACATATGGATAGAAGAGGAGGGGGAGCAGACTGAGGGAAGGTCATTTAGGAAGATGGAGAAAAGGATGGGGCTGAGCACAGAGTCCTGTGGAGATTGGGAGGGGTGGAGAGATTGCATTCTGAATCCTGACTGATTGTGTTCTGCCTGTGAGGTAAGCTCTAAACCAGGTAAGAGCAGGAGTAGACAAACCAGCAGCCATAAGGGAGTCAAGAAGGAGGGCATGGGAAACTATGTCGAAAGCCTTGGCGAGATTGACAGAGATGGCAGAGGTGATGAGACCACTGTCCATCGCGGTAAGGATGGAGTCAGTGAGCCTAAGGAGGGAGGTGGTAGTGGAATGGTTCTTCCGAAAACCAGATTGGAATGGGGTGAAGAAGGAGGAGTCGGCAAGAAAAGAGGTCAGTTGAGAGAGGACCATGTGTTCAAACAACATGAAGTCTTGCTGTATTCTGACAATATGCAGTTAGCCCAGCACTTGAACTGCCCTGGAGAGGAAAGAGTTAACTCTGTGCAGAAGCATAGAACGTTGAGCTCGAGCTCAGGTTTTCAGACCTCTGTCTCTGGTACTTACCAGTGTAACCGTCAGATTCTTTACTCCACCTAACAGTGAAGTCGCTCCGGAGAGTTCTCCTCTGCTCGGTTCGGTAGAGTTTGAATCAGCGTTCGGTTTGTCTAACTGATTTATTATTTTTTCGGATTTCCAGCCTCTGTCTACGGTACAGGTAGTGTGATAGGTAGTGACTTGTATTTTATTTAGTTTAGTGGAAATTGTTTTTTGTCTCTGTTTCTCATCGGTCGGTCCGGTTAGGAACCAATCTTTTTTTCTAATTGTTCTGTTGATTTAACTTTTTCTGGGATTTAGTGTGGTGTTCCGGTGCTGATTGGTTTCAAAAGAACCAAACTTTTCTGGTTCTTTTACAGAACCCATAACACGGTTTGCAACCGATCGGTTGGTTATTACCTGGCTTGAAAGCTTTAAGGGTAATTGTTTAGGTTGGCCATGTCTGAGAAACCCAAGGAAAAAAACGGTCCCACTGGGTTTCAACACTGTACTGAGTGTGGGGAGGCCTTTGCTAAGGCGGACCCCCCCTCATCTGTGTTTACTGTCTGGGATTTGACCACCTCAAAACAGACTGCCACATTTGTAAGAATTTTCCTAAAGCCAGTCTGGGAAAAAGATTGAGTAGGCTGAAGGAAAGGGAGGCCAAGAAGTCCGTAGATCTGGATGGCCAGCCCGGTTGGTTGCGGACGAACCTGAGAAGGTGCCTACTGACCTAGGCGATACCTACTTGGGCAAAAGGAGGTCCGACTTCGAGGGGTTGGGTTCTGTTGAAATGAAAACGTAAGTCAGCCGGTTCGGATCCAGCACCGCATACTCCAACCGCTGACGAGATGGCCAAAGCGGTTAGCATAGTTCAGTCGTTTTGCCCGGTTCTGTCCGAACCGATACCATCGGTTAGGTGGTCGGTTCGGTCGGATCGGACTCCATCGGATTACGATCCGTATGCTTTTTATGAGGAGTGGGAGGTAGACGAAGAGTATGCCAGTGAAGATAATGGCTTTGAAGGTCTGGATGTGCCCATTGAACTGGACATCTCCCCAGACAGAAAGCCTGGGAGGGGAGACACTGGAGGGTCTGAGTCCCCTTCACACTTTTTGTTTTACAAGAAGGTGGCTGAAACCCTCCAGCTCCAAATGGTTGAAGCTGCTGAGGAGAAGGAAGAGCCTGATTTTGTCAAGATGATGGACATCCCAGAGTCCAAGAGATTGTCTGTTCTTCCTTCACAAGCCCTTGGGGAAACGGACAAAAAAGATTTTACAAACTCCTAACTCCCTACCTCCTGTGGATAAGAGAATGGACAGGAGGTACCTGCTATCAGGCTCGGGTATGGAGTTTTTATACAATCATTGCAGCCATGTTGGGGTAGTGCAGTCTGCAGCCTGTGACAGGGCTAACATTCCTTTGGCTTCACACCCCCCAGACAGACTCCAGGAAGGTCGATGCCATGGCCAAAAAGCAGTATTTGGCATCTTCTTTGGGACTCCGGCAGGCTAACTATATGGCCTACACAACCAGGTACCAGAAGTCCAGGTGGGATATGGTTCTGGAACTCGCTAAACAGGCCTCCTCCCAGCTAGCCAGAGAGCTGGAGGAGGTGGCTGCTGATGGAATTGAGGCATCCAAGGTACAATTCCATGCTGCTGTGGACTCCAGTGATGTGGCATCAAGGGTCATGACTACATCTGTGTGTCTCAGGAGACATGCTTGGCTCAGATATGCTAGCCTTTCGTAGGATACCCAGGCTAAGGCTATGGATTTCCTTGTAGTGAGCAACTCTCTGGGGAGCAGACAGAGGCTTACACGAAGAAAATGGATGAGTACAGGACCACCTACAGGAGTGCACAGGCCAAAGAGAGGCAAGCCACTCCTCAGAAGCAGCAGTCTAGGGGCAGGGCAGGCCTTTCCACAGGCCTTTCTACAAAGCTCAGGCTTTCTCTCCTTTCCCACAGAGGAGGTTCTTTTGACGGAGAGGCAGGAGGGGGATGAGCAGGGCTGCATCCTCTTCCCAGTCCAAGGCTCCTGCCAAGCAGACACCCTGATGTGTCAGCCCAGGTTGACTCCCCTATTCCAGTAGGAGGCAGGCTGGCTTATTACTTCCAGGCCTGGAAGTCTGTTACCTCTGACAAGTGGGTCCTGGAGGTAGTAAGCCAGGGACTGGCCCTCCGCTTCAAAAGGTTTCCAAAACTGAGGGCCAGGTCCTTTCCACCTGCATCCATCTCAGAGACCCTTGCTCTAGAGGCAGAGGTTTCTTCTCTTCTGGCTGTCTGAGCCATAGAGGTAGTTCCTACTCAGCACAGGGGCAAAGGCCTGTACGCCAGGTACTTCCTTACCCCCAAAAAGACAGGGGAGTGGCGACCCATCCTAGACCTAAGGTATTTGAACAAACACATCACAAAACCAAAATTCAAAATGGTGACTCTGGGAATGATTATTCCCTCTCTAAGGCCAGGGGATTGGCTAGCATCCCTGGACCTCAAGGATGCATATTTCCATATTCCTATCAGGTGCTCCCACAGAAAGTACCTCGGGTTCGAGTTGCCTTCAGGCCATTATCAGTTCAGAGGCATGCTCTTCGGCCTAGCATCAGCTCCAAGGGTGTTCACAAAGTGCCTTGCAGTAGTGGTTGCCTTTGTCAGAAGGCAGGGTATTTCCATCTTCCCATATCTGGACAACTGGCTAATTGTAGGTCAGTCCTCCGACCAGGTCAAGTCAGCTCTGCAAATCACTCAAGACTTGCTCAGTTCCCCGGTTTTTTTTCTCAATCTCTGTCTGTTCTCATACCTGTACAACTTCTTACTTTCATAGGAATAGAGTTGGATACTATCCAAGCAAAGGCCTTCCTCCCTCTGGCAAGAGTAAAGGCCCCCACAGATCTTGCTTCACCTTTTCGACCTCTGGTCTCTCGTTCAGCAAGGCAGTTTCTTCAACTCCTGGGCCACATGGCAGCTTCCACTGCAGTGGTGCAAGGAGGCAGATTTCAGATGGGGGACATTCAGTTCCACCTAAGGTCCTTTTGGTCTCAGAAAAGAGACACTCTCACAAAATTGATTTCAGTGACTCAGACTCTGGTCCAAGCTCTCCAGTGGTAGCTGGACCAGGACAACCTCAGACAGGGTGTTCCATTTCTCTCTCAAGTTCCCTCAGTAGTCCTAGCTACAGATGCTTCTCTCCTAGGCTGGGGAGCCCATTTAGGAGCCCTCGCATCTCAGGGGGGTCTGGACCCCTCAAGAGTCTCTCTTTCCTCTCAATCTTCTAGAACTCAGGGCAGTTTTCCTGTCCCTTCAGGTCTTCTCGGAATTGGTCAGGGGCAAGGTGATGCAGGTCAGGACAGACACCACCACCACAGTGTGGTACATCAAGCAAGCAGGGAGGCACTTGTTCCACTGCCTTGTGCACAGAGGCCATGAAACTGTGGTCTCTAGCCTGTTCCTTTCAAACTTCCCTGACAGCAATTCATCTCCCAGGAAAGGACAATATACTGACAGAAAAAAACCAAAATAAAATCTGAAGCTGGTTTCCACCAATCGTAAAGAAACTAAATAAGATGCTCTGTAGCTAAAAAGAAAAATAACAGAGCAGTGCAGTGCAGCCAGTTCGAATTGAATGCGTATTCAGCTCCTCCTCCTACCTACCTGGTATTTAATGCTGTTCCTCTCTCCTTTTCCCCACAGCGTTGTAGGTGGTCGTGAGGGCCTCCGTGCTCCCTGCTCTCCTCCAAGATGTACCCCCGCCGAAAAAGCAATCGGGTAGGCTGCAGAGCCATTCTGGGAGACACAGGATTTATTTGTACTGCGTGTGTGAGGCCCCCGACGGCGCTATGCGTTGGCTGCCCCACCACCATCCTTGGTGAGCTGAGTGTTATGTAGGCTGTATCACATGCAGGATACAACCAATCAGCCCACTTTCCCATCTGCACATTATATGAGCTCACCACTAGTGGCCACCCTAGCACTTTTCCCTACTACCATTTTTTCTGCCAGCAATATGCTACCCTGGTATCTGTCAATATTATGCCTGCTAACACCCCTAGCCTCCCTTCCACCCTCCATCTACCCCCTACCTCAGCCAAACCCCCTGGCTCTCTTCCCTGGAGCAGAGCCTCCACCACATCGCGTCACCTCCCCCTTATGGCTGCCGCACTCAAGCCCACTGAACAACTGAGCTCGAGGAGCTTCCTTCCTATCGCCCTCCTCTCATGCAGGGCTGACTGTAAATTGGCCCCAACTATTCCTTGCCTTTCCCTCTTTCCGATCCCTTCCCATCCTGGGCTCGCTCTCCGCTACCCCCACCAAGGGTACCGTCTCCAGACTTTATAGGCATATCAGCGTTCCTCTCAGGCTGATTGCACTACTACTACTCCTACAGTGCCTTCAGAAAGTATTCACCCCCATTGGATCTTGTCAGATTTTGTTGTGTTACTACCAGAATTTTTAATGCATTGAAATTATTTTTTTTGGCCCCTTGATTCACACAGAATACTCAACAATTTAAAGGGGCCAAAATACTTTTATTGTGTAACAAAAATTTATGAAACATTAAAAACTGAAATATCTTGTTTACTTAAGTATTCACCCCCCTGAGTCAATACTTTGTAGAAGCGTCTTTGGCAGCAATTACAGCGTTGAGTCTTCTTGGGTACGTCTGTCAGTTTTGCACATCTGGATTTGGGGATTTTCGCCCATTCTTCCTTGCAGATTTGCTCAAGCTCTGTCAAGTTGGATGGGGAGCGTTGGTGAACCGCAATCTTTAGGTCTTTCCACAGATTCTCAATGGGATTCAAGTCTGAGCTTTGGCTGAGCCACTCAAGGACATTCACCTTCTTGTTCTGAAGCCACTCCAGTGTTGCTTTGGCTGTATGCTTGGGGTCGTTGTCCTGTTGGAACGTAAATCTTCGCCCCCAGTCCAAGGTCTGTTGCAGACTGATGCAGGTTCTCCTCAAGGATGTGCCTGTATTTGGCTCCATTCATTGTCCCCTCTATCCTGACAAGTGCCCCAGTCCCTGCCGCTGAAAAGCATCCCCATAACATGATGCTGCCACCACCATGCTTCATGGTAGGGATGGTGTTACACGGGTGATGAGCTGTGTTTGGTTTGCATGGCATGGCGCTTGCAGTCAGGCCAAAGAGTTCAATTTTTGTTTCATCAGACCAGAGAATCTTTTGCCACATGGTCTCAGAGTCTGCCACGTGCCTTCTTGCAAACTCCAGGCATGCTATTATGTGGCCTTTTTTTTTTTTCAGGAGTGGCTTCCGTCTAGCCACTTTCCCATAGAGGCTACATCTGTGAAGTGCTGCAGAGATTGTTGTCCTCTGGACAGGTTCTCCCACCTCAGCCATGGAACTCTGTAGTTCTGTCAGGGTGGTCATTGGGTTCTTGGTCACTTCCCTGACCAAGGTCCTTCTTGCCTGGTTGCTCAGTTTGGGAGGACGGCCTGCTCTAGGAAGAGTCTGGGTGGTTCCGTAATTTTTCCATTTCCTAACGATGGACTTGACTGTGCTCCTGGCAACTTTCAACACCCTAGAAATGCTTTTATACCCCTCCCCAGATCTATGCCTCCTCACAATTCTATCACGGAGTTCTACGGACAGCTCCTTGGTCTTCGTGGTAGAGTTTCTGCTCTGACATGCACTGTCAACAGTGGACCTTATATAGACAGGGTGTATTTCCTCTGAAATCATGTCAACCATTTGAACTGATCACAGGTGGACTCCATTCAAGTTTTAGGTGATCTCACAAGGAAATTGGATGCACCTGAGGCTCAATTTGGAGTGTCATAGCAAAGGGTGAATACTTATCAAATCAAGACATTTCAGGTTTTTATTTTAAATTACATGTACAAAAAATTCCAGAAGTTTCATTCCATTTTGACATTACAGAGTAATTTGTGTAGATACCGGACAAAAAAATGCCATATAAATGTATTTTAATTTGAGTTTGCAACATCACAAAATGTGACAAAATCCAAGGGGGGTGAATACTTTCTGAAGGCACTGTATCTGGTAATGTCCACCCAAACCCAGGCCCGCTCACCGGCAGTCAGCCTCGTCCATCAACAACCTCAGGACTCAAAATTGCCTCCATTAACGTCTGCAACCTACTAAAGAAATTTGCTGGCTTGCAAGTCTGGGTCACCCACCACCAACCAGATGTGTTGACACTAGTCGAAATGTGGTTATCCAAGACAACGCCTGACTCGCTCATCTCCCTCCTGGGTTACTCGCTCTACAGGGAGGACAGAGTTGGGAAGCCTTGGGGGGGGGGGGGAGCTGTGCCATCTACATACTGGACTCCCTCCTATGCCTCCCCCTTCAAAAACCACTGCTAGAGCATGGTGCCCTGGCTGTCTCCCTAAAAGTCACCCCGGGCCCCTCAAGAGCCCCCCTCATCATCACAGCTCCCTACATTCCCCCACACCACCAGAACTGCGCCCTGCAGTCCCTACTAGACTACATCACTCATCAACCCAGCAAGAACAAATTGTCATGGGTGACCTAAATATTAACTGGCTTGCCAATGCTGGGAATAATGCCAAAGATGCCTTTGCTGCACTAAGTCTCACCCAACTTGTCTCCTCCCCCACCTGCCCCCACCTGACTACTGGTAGTGCCACTCTACTGGACCTGGTACTCTCAAACAGGCCTCATAAGATCACCGATCTGACAGTGCTACCAAATGCCCTCAGTGACTACTGCCCAGTTGTTTTCTCCTGGTCATGTAACCTTGAGAAGCCTAAGCCCGTCCTTCTCTCCAGGAGGCGCCTGTCTGCAGGTATTTTGAAACCTGTTTTGGTAGCTATAAGTGGGCTCATTTGTTTGATTCACTGTGTGGCAGGCTGCATTTGTAGAGACCTATTTCTTCTGTTTTAAAACATAATTGGTGTGATTTAACTGGGTCTGTTTCTTTGAATTGGAGACATATATCTTCTAATTCCAAGCCTATTTTGATGTGTTGTTGGTGAAGCTGTTTGAATTGGAGTCCTGTTTCTTTGGGTAGTAAACTTATTTTGGGGCTTTGAGTAGAATTGTGATTCATTGTTGCTGGCTTCACTAGCTGCAAAGTTTGAGTGCAGAGTGGGGGAAGGGTGCTAATGGTCTGACCAGAGGCCTCAGCTACCTGATTGTTTCTGGAAGACTTGGGCTGGTCTCACCCTTGGTCCATTATTTCCTTTATACCAGGGGTTCTGACATCACTTCCTCAGACAGGCAAAGGATATGCACCTGTCATAACAAAAACAGACATCCAGGAAAGGAACAGCAGCAAGTGAAGAGCTGACTGCTCTCTCAGTGGAAGGGAAGTAAATGCAAATCTAGGAGCTTTCATTATTACTTCTTCGCATTGATATTGCATTGGGGAAAGGAGGAGTAGGAGTTTGAAGAAGGTTGTGCAATGGCTACTTAAAGTCTGTTTTTGAGTGTGGATAGGAATATAAAAAGCAGTTGCTCAATATATCTAAACGTGTGCAACAAAGGAGGTAAGGGAAATAAAGAAAATGTTTTGCACTGATAGAGGGGAGACTTGGGGGAGTGTTTGGTATCCTGCATCTGGAAGGGTGGGGGGTCACTGGTGGGCAACGACAGCAATGAGTAGGGTGGTAGGCTGCAACAATTGCGGTGCACCAGTCTTTCTAAAAATTGCCTGGAGTGTGGGAGGATGTTTAGTGTGCAACCACATAGAAAAACTTAGAAAGGAGATTGAAGGTTTGCAGGAGGAACTAAGACAGGCAAGGCAGATTGGGGGATGGGTTTAGCCCAGTACTGGAGGGAGGAAGAAGGGGAGATGAGGGAGGGCGATTTAAGCCAACAGTGGTGAGGAGAGAGTCAGAAGAAGGGAAGCAGAGACAAAGGGGCCCAGGCCAGGAAGAACAATTGCTGGGGAAACCAGGTCAGGAGACAAAAGACAAATGGAAGGAGGAGATAGGGACTTGTGAGGGGAGGCGAAGAAGTGGCAAAAGTCATGGAGTGGAAAGGAGAGAACAGGTTACTATGAAGAGAGAGGGAGCGGACATTTGTGAAGGGCCTTCAGAAAATAGTCGTGCACTGCTAGAGAGGAAGAAGGTGGAGGACGGAAATGATGAAATTAGAGGAGTAATTGATAAATGCCTGGACCAAATTGGAGCGGGGGGAAGTTCTGCTGGGAGAATTGCAACAGGGTAAAGGGGAAATAATGTGCAGGAGGAAGAAGAGGAGCTGGAAATGAGAGGAGATGAATGGAAGCAAGCAGGGAGTAAGAGGGGTGGAATCTTAGTGCTGGGGGACTCAATACTAAGAGGAGTTAGGTGGGGTAGCAAGGGGGAGAGGCATAGTCACATTTGGGTGGAGGCCATGTCAGGAATGACAGCGGAAAGGGTGGGACAGTCTGTTCTGAAATATGCTAGAAGGGGTAGGGACAAGTCTCATTTAATTATACATCTTGGGACAAACGACCTGGCTGACAAGACAGTAGATACAGTCCAAAGGAGGTTTGAGGAACTAGCACAATTATGTGAGGGGGCAGGAAGATCAGTAACTTTTCAGAGATACTTCCTGTGTCTAAAGGCAAGCACAACAAGAAAGCTGAGAATAGAGGAATTTAACGGATGGCTAAGAACCTGGTGTTGTGCTAAAGGGTATGGGCTGTTGGGGGTGGGGAGGGACCTGGGAGGACAGTAGTCCCTATGCCAAGGACAGACTACACTTGAGTGAGAAGGGAAAGAAAGTGTTGAAACAGAGGATGGAGGAGTACATAGAGGAAGTTGGGAATTTAAACTAGGAGTGGGGGGTGGCAGTTGGGGAAGAGATATGTAGAGACCACAGGTTGGGAAACCATATGAGCTTACCCCCCATAACAGTGACAAAGGACAAATGGCAAGTACTGTTGGTGATGCTAGGAAAGGAGGGCAGGATGGGAGGGGGAAAGGGTGGAAGGTGGTTACCCTTAATGCTAGGAGCCTTGGGAGGAAAACTGCAGAGTTACAGGTTCTCATGGCAGAGGGAGAGGTGGACATTGCAGTCATCGGAACATGGGCCACCCAATATAATGACTGGGACCTGTCTGTACCAGGGTACAGATTATTTCATGGGGACAGAGTGATTGGGAAGGGTGGGGTGGCACTATATGTAAAGGAAGGACTGAAGTGTGTAAGGGAGGAAGGGAGGAGGGTAGTACAGGTCACTTTGGATGCAAATCCAGGATTCAAGAATAGGATTCTTAGAATGGGAGTGGTGTACAGGCCACCATCTCAGGCGAGAAGGAGTTAGACGGGGAACTAGCGGGACAGATCAGGAGGACCTGCGAGAAGGGTAGTGTGGTGATTGTGGGGGACTTCAACATGCCAGGAGTGGACTGGAGCACCCCAACAGCCAGGAACAGAAGGGAGCAGGTACTGCTGGATGCCTTCAGGACAGCTTCCTGCTGCAAATGGTCAGTGAACCTACCAGGTTAGGAAATACCCTTGACCTTGTGCTGGCAAATGGGGACTTTGTGAGAGAACTTACAGTGGAGGAACGCTGTCGGGAGTGACCACCGCTCAGTATGGCTCACATTGGATATGGGCAAGGAAGGAGTGGAATCTGGCACAAGAGTGCTGGACTTCAGGAGGGCCGACTTTGGGAGGATGGGGAAGTGGTAAAGGGTACCTGGCCAGAATTCAATCTAGTATGGACACTAACCAGAGGTGGAGCTCATAAAGCTGGGGATAGTGGCGCAACCAAAACCCGCTGCAAAGCCCAGAGCAAGAAGGCTAGGGCTAAGAAACCCGATCTGGTTGAGCAAGGAGGTCATGGAAAAGGTAAGGAGGAAAAGAGCTGCCTTTAGGAAGTACAAGAAAACAGGGAGGGGGGAGGACAGGGAGGAGTACTTGACAGAATCGAAGGAGGTGACAAGGGCAGTAAGGGGAGCCAAAGCATCTACGGAACTCAGGCTGGCACAAGGCATTAAGAAGGGGGAGAAGGACTTCTTTAAGTACATCAGGGAGAAAAGGAGCTGTAAGGATTAGGAAGGAGGGGGGTTGGGTGGAAGCAGGGTGCGGTAAGGCGGAAGCACTAAATGAGTACTTCTGCTCAGTATTTACTAAAGAGAAGAGGGGGTGACAGCCAAGGTGGGAGAAATGGCAGAAGCGGGGGGGTGATAGATGGGGACATCATGGAAAGCAGAGTTCGAGAGGGTTTGAAGGCACTGAGGGTGGACAAGGCGTCAGGCCCAGATAGCATCCACCCCAGGGTACTGAAGGAACTGGCAGAGGTCCTTGCAGGACCTTTGGCAGACCTATTTAATGCCTCACTACATTCGGGGTGTGTACCTCAGGACTGAAGGATGGCTCATGTGGTGCCCCTCCACAAGAGTGGCCCCAAGGATGAACCGGGAAACTACAGACCAGTGAGCCTCACATCCATCGTGGGTAAGCTAATGGAGACTATCCTGAAGGAGAGGCTGGTGGCCCTCCTAGAGGCCAAGGACTACAGGACAGCAGACAGCATGGCTTCACTTGGCAGATCCTGCCAACCCAACCTGAGTTGAGTTCATGACTGGGTAACTAGCAACTGGACAGGGGCCATGCAGTGGATGTCCTGTATCTGGACTTCAGTAAGGCATTCGACTCAGTGCCACATGGAAGGCTGGGAAGGAAGTTAGTAGGCACAGGGGCAGGTGCAAAGCTGGTGAGATGGGTAGGAAACTGGCTGCAGGGAAGGCAATAGAGGGTGGTGGTGGGTGGGGAGCTCTCACACCCAAGGGCAGTGACGAGCGGTGTTCCACAGGGCTCAGTGTTGGGACCAGTGTTGTTTGGGATATTCATTGCAGACATATCATGGGACATCAAGAGCAAGATCAGTCTGTTTGCTGATGATACCAAGGTAGGAGCGGTGGTGGATGACCTAGGGGGATGGCAGGGGTTGCAGGATGATCTGGCAAAGCTTGAAACCTGGTCAGACACCTGGCAACTGGGCTTTAATGCCCAAAAGTGCAAGGTGCTGCATTTTGGGATGAAGAACCCAAGGAGGAGTTACCAGCTAGGGGGAGTGCAGCTAGCCCAGACAGAGGAGGAGAAGAATCTGGGTGTGCTCATTACAGGGTCAGTGAACAACTCGGCACAATGTAGGAAGGCAGCTGCAAAGGCCAACAAAATGCTGGGTTGTATTGCAAGGGTATATCCTCGAGGAGGAGGAGGTGATTCTGCCACTGTATAGGTCATTAGTTAGACCACACCTGGAGTACTGCGTGCAGTACTGGCGTCCATATCTGAAGAGGGACATTAAGTTAATGGAGGAGGTGCAGCGCAGAGCGACAAAGATGATCAAGGGGCTGGGGGACTTATCATACGAGAGGAGGTTGAAGGAGTTGAACATGTACTCACTGGAGGAGAGGAGAGATAGGGGTGACATGATTGAAACCTTTAAATACATGAAAGGAATAAACAAGACTGGTACAGAGGGGCTGTTCAAAGTAAGGGAGGGGAAGGCCACCAGGGGCCATGATATGAGACTGGAGCGAGGAAGGTTCAGGAGGGAGATGAGGAGACACTTTTTTACAGAGAGGGTGGCGGCTGGGTGGAATGCGTTACCTGCTGAAGTGGTATGCAGTTGAACAGTGGACTGCTTCAAACGAGGATGGGACAGGACAAGGGGAAGGTTAATGAAGGGGAAGAGTGGAAGGGAGGGAGGGGCAGCTGCAGAATAAGGGGTGCTAGCTGCACATTCAAGCAGACTTGATAGACCTCTAGGCCTTTATCTGCTGGCAAATTTTATATGTTCATAGGTAACCTTGCCTTACTCCGGCACCTTGCCAGCAGTGACTGGTCCCCATTAAAACTGGCCCCCGATATTGGCGCTGCCCTCAACTACTTTGTTTACTACTTTAACAGGGCCTGCGATGCATATCCACCCATCTCCAAAACTATACGAAGGAAACACAACTCTCCCTGGATCACTCCTACTCTCATAAAGCGAATGCGTCTCAGGGATGATCTTTGGCACAGAGCCCTGGAGTCCAGGAAGCCTGCCGATAGACAAGCCTATAGAACGGAGTGCAACAAATGCACCTGGTCTACCCGTAGTGCAAAGATGGCACACTACAGGAATACCCTTGCATCCACCTGGGGTTCCTCACGCAACTTCTGGGACAACCTAAAGGAACTTAACGGCAAAACCCCCAATCTCCCAGCTCAGTATTGATGGCAGCATCACCACTGACACACACGGTATTGCTAGTGGGCTGAATGATGCCTTCTCGGATCTCTCCTCTACCCACCAACTTTTTTGATCCAGCCCCTGATCCCCCTACCACCACTCTCCAATACCCACCCTTCTATTTCCGAGCTCTCTCCCCGTCTGCTGTCAAATCCTATCTGATCAAAGCCCTAAAGGGTTCCAGACACAGTAGTGACTCCCTCGATCCCTGTTTCTCTGCTCTACCCTGGACGTTGTTCTCACCCCCCTCACTGACCTTCTCAACCTCTCCCTCTGACTTGATCAATTCCCCCAAGCATGGAAAAGAGCTGTCATCACCCCCATACACAAGGGTGGTGATAAGATGAGCCCAGGCAACTACAGACCGATTTCCACCCCCCCCCCAACCAAAGCCCTAGAAAAGATTGTGGCTGACCAGAGAACGTACTGCGTTACTATGTATAACCGCCTCTGCAGGGAACAGCACGATTTTCACCATGGGTTCAGCACTACAACTGCCCTCATTGAGTTCTCCACTTTTATTCACTCTGCCCTGGACAAAAGGCATCCTGCCGGGGCAATCTTCGATTTGTCAAAGACCTTTGACACGGTCTGCCACCCTCTTCTTATTAACACCTTCACCCAGCTTGGCTTTACCTCTGGCCCTGTAAAATGGGTTGCCAATTACCTCGCTGCCCATACCCAGAGTGTAAAAATAAACAATATCCTCTCTAGCCCTCGTCAGGTCCGCTTCGGTGTTCCCCAAGGCTCTATCCTGGGGCCACTTCTCTTTAGCTTATACCTAAACACGCTGCGCAATGTCTCATCAGAAAACATTCTGCTTTACGCAGATGATGCGTCCTCTTCACATCCCACCCCGACCCCGCCCAACTCCATCTTGCGCTTTTGCCCAGACTGAGCAGTGGTTCCTCAACCACAGGCTTGTAATCAACCTGAAAAAAAACAAAAACTCTGCTGTTCACCCACAATCCGAACAAACTCAGGGGCTCTGCACTGTCCATTCAGTCCCTCTCCCATCAACCTATTGAGCAGGTTACCTCATACAAATACCTAGGTATCATCCTGTATTCCTCCCTCGCCTTCTATGAACACATCTACACCCTCTGCTCTGCCATAAATTCCCACATAGGCTTGCTGTATCGGCATAGAGCCTGTCTACCCCCAGAAGCACTAAGACCCGCCATTGACTCATTTGTCCTGTCCCTAGTGGACTATGGACTCCTAATATACGGTGCAGTGGACAACATTGCCCTGGGCAAAATCAAGCTCTCAATCAACAAGGCCTGTCATCTACTCATTGGGGCTGACAGGAAAACACATACCTGCACACTTTACGCCTTGTCTTACATCCTCTCCCTTGAAGAGCGGCTACTCTACCAGACCTTCCTGCTCACCCAAAAAATCCATGTCGGATTAACCCCCCCCCGGACTGACTAAACTAATCAGCATGGCCACCCCTCCTGTCCACACTGCTAGTAGTCCCCATGGTTAGGACGACCCTCACTCAGAGATCCTTTCCCTACAGGGCACCCTCCTGGTTCAACACCCTCCCTGCTAATACCTCGTCTGAGCTCAGAATTAGACCATTCAAGTCATCCTTGCATAGCCACTTTCTAAGCTCCCGTCATTGCAGTTGTAAATAACTGCTCCACTACTGGTCCTTATCCAACCACCTAACCCACACCACCCACCCTGATCTTATACCAGTGTACATATCCCACGATTGCTGAGCTACAGTCATGTATAAACCTGCACCTGCAATTTTGAGCTCAGCACTGCACTCCGGCCGTCCACTACTGTCTTCAGAGTATATATGCCCAATGATCACTCCTTCTTGCTTAGCTACTATCACGTATAGACCTGTCTCCTGCAAGAAAGAGCCTTTCTCTCGCTGTTATGGACCATCCACCTGTTCTCAACTGTACAAACTGTAATTGTATATATTTCTGCCATGCTATTGTTCCTGCACTATTGTCTGTTCTCTACTCACAGTATGTTTTTCGGCTCCCTGTCCTATTCTGTGTATGACGATGAGTCTTTGACTCAAAGGGTTGTAATTCTGATACTGTAATAAATAAAATAAAATAGATGCTCTGAGCAGAATCTCCCAGGGACATCACGAATAGTCCCTGCACCCTCACATCCTAGAAGTCATCTTCACTAGATGGGGCATTCCAGAGATAGATCTCTTTGCAGCCCTGGACAGTCACAAACTTCCTCTGTTTTGCTGCAGACCTCCAGTCTTAGGGGACTGTTCCTCAGGATGCTCTCATTCTAGACTGGAAGGGCAGGTTTCATTATGCCTTCCCTCCTTTCCTTCTGTTGTTCAGAGTCCTGATCAAAATCAGATCTCAACCCTGCACAGTGATTCTGGTGGCTCCAGATTGGGCCAGACAGCCTTGGTATCCCCTGCTGCTATCTCTGGTAGTGTCATGTCCCCTGTCTCTCTCCAAGAGATACAGTCTCCTAACCTTCTCTCGGGAGGATCTGGTATCCCACTCTCCAGTCTCTCAACCTCAAGGCCTGGCTCTTGAAGAGTTAGAATATGCAGGCCTGCACCTTTCTCAAGGAGTTCTGGATATCTTGAAGGTTTCTAGGAAACCCTCCATTAGAAAAATTTGTAATTCCAAATGGAAAAGATTCAGCATTTGGTGTTCTCAGAAAGGTATTTCGCCTGATTTCTGCAAATATTGCTACAACTTTGGACTGTCTGGTTCACCTTAATAGTCTGGGTCTTAGGCCTGTAACCCTGAAGGTTCACCTAGCAGCTGTCTCTGCATTCCTTTCAGCAGGGAAGAGCTCTTCCCTGGCATCTCATCCTGTTTTTAGTAAGCTCTTCAAGGGTCTGATTCATATCAACCCTCCGTTTCGAGAGCCTACTCCGGCTTAGGATCTTAAAGGGACAGTAAACATTGCAGGGGTCACTCAAATTGTGAAAGCCCATAACAAGATCTTTCAAATGAGGTACTGGGCTTACCTGTAGGTGTCAGGAGTCCTGAGTAATGAATACCTACATCATCTGTAAATCAAAACAAGGCAGCAGCCATTTCATTGAATCATAAGACCAACAGTGATGTCACCGAGGGGCAAGCTATAATTAACAACATGCAGCTTGCCCCTCAGTGACATCACTTCCTGTTTTAACATGGCTGCTGCCTTGTTTTCATTTACAGATTAATTAGTCAAATCTCAGGACTCCTGACACCTACAAGGAAGTCCAGTGCCTTATTTGAAATATCTTTTCATAGGCTTTCACAGTTTCAGTGACCCCTGCAATGTTTACTGTCCCTTTAATGTCTGCATTGCTCGGCTTATGCAGCTACACTTTGAACCTCTGGCTTCGGCTGAGCTTAAGTACTTGACCTGGAAAACTGTGTTCCTGGTAGCTATTACTGCTGCCAGGCGGATTAGTGAATTACAGGCCGTGTCAGTTGAGCCTGACTTAATTTCCTTCCATAAGGATGAGGTGGTCCTAAGAACCAACAGGAGGTTCTTGCTTAAAGTGGTGTCCAGTTTTCAGCTGAACCAGTCCATGTCTCTTCCTGTATTTTTCACTGACCATTCTTCTTCAGGGGAAAGAAGGTTACACAGTTTGGATGTAAAAAGGACTCTTAGCTACTATATAGAGTATACTAAGGCACACAGGCATGATTCTCTTCAATTGTTTCTCACTTATGGTGAAGTGGGAAAAGGTAAGCCCGCTACTAAAAGGACTATTGTCAGGTGGATTGTCTCTTGTATACAGTTCTGCTATGACAAATTGGGCAAAATACCCCTCCAGGCCTGAGGGCTCACTCGACAAGGGGTACAGCTGCCACTCTGGCTGCTGTCAGAGATATACCCTTGCTAGAAATCTATAAAGCAGCCACCTGGAAAACAGTCCATACATTCACCAAGCATTACTCTCTGGACATACAGGCTAGGAGTGATGCTAGGTTTGGCACAGCAGTACTGTAGAGCCTGTTCCCAAAGTAGGTTCTGCACTCCCTCCTCCTGGGGAACTGCTTGGTAGTCTGCATATTGTCAGAATACAGCAAGACTTCATGTTGTTTGAAGAAAAAATTGCTCACCATAATAATGTTTCTTCTAATGGAGTCTTGCTGTATTCTGTCCTCCCTCCCTGCCTCCCCTCTCAGAACCTAGTTTTTGGGAAGTGGGCTGGCAGGTACATTGTTGTACCTTAGGGGTGTACCTTGTACCCTCCCTCTTTAGGGTGGGGTAGTTTTATTGTTTATTATTATGTATGTAAATATATAATATATATAGTCACTACCTTTTTCTTGGGTTCTCGACTTGAGTCTTTTGGGGCCCAAATTGCCTTTGGCTTTTAGTAAACAGTTTCCACTTTGTGTACCAGTTAGTTTGCTCATAAGAATCTGATGGTTACACTGGTAAGTACCAGAGACAGAGGTTTGAAAACCGAGCTTGAGCTCAACATTCTATGCTTCTGCGTAGAGTTAACTCTTTCCTCTGTGGGCCAGTGCAAGTGCTGGGGCTAACTGCATTTTGTCAGAATACAGCAAGACTCCATTAGAAGAAACAACATTACTATGGTGAGTAATTTTTTCTTCTTGGAGCTTTGCAAGGGCAGGGAGGAGAGAGATTGGGTGACAGTTGGCAGGGGAGGAAGACTCACCACCCTAAGGGAGAGGGAGGACCACCACATGTTTCCAGGGCGTAGGGATGGAGGAGGACGTAAAGGAGAGATTAGGAATTGGAGAGAGAGGGTAAGCAATAGCAGGGGCTGAGGGGTGGAGAAGTTTAGGGTCAAGGTCATGCGGAGAGGAGTTAAAGAGGCTCACGTGGCTCTAAGATTTCTGCTGCTCGCAGAAGCTGATGTGCTTCGCTACAGCTTGCCAATATTTTTGTAGCGTGCTACATCCCCAGAAATAATGAAAATATGTGCCTGTATCTCTGCCATCTGCCACTGGTTGGGGAGATTCTGGTATTGAATTTATGAACCGTACTGGGTGGGCAATACAATCTGTGGAGAAATTTATACTGTGACTGTTTATATTTATTGCAAATTAAAAGGCCTTCATGTGAGTAGAAGAGTAATTTCCAGTTTTCGTTCTCAATTCGCTCACCCAGGTCATTCTTCCACTGCTGACTAGCCCTCTCTGTCATGTCCAACAGGGGAGATTCTGTCCTTTTTAGCCAGTCTTCCAATCAGGCCTTTTATATCCCTGCTAGTCCTGTAAATTTCTTGCTCCACTTCACCTAAAGTTGACTCTCCTGCTGGCTCCCTTTGGAGAGTGATCTAACAAAAGCTTGTGTCTGCAGGTACCTGAAAAAAATGATCTCTTGGAATTCCAGTGGCCAGCTGCAACTCCAAGAAAGAACATAAGCCATCTCTCCCGTAGACATCACCTATGCAGTGGATCCCCTTTTACTGCCATAAACGAAAGCCTGGATTTTCCAGCCCTGGCAAAAAAAACAGGGTTTTGTGCAAGAGGGACCAGGAGTGTTTGGTTGTCAGCAGCCCTGCGCCTGGCTTTAGTCTTAACCCACGCCTCCAATACCCAACATACTAGCGGACTGGGTGCAGTCAGTTGACAGTATTAGCTAGGTAAGCAGAGATTCGACCCAGGCAATCATTTTCTTCTAACCCAACCCAGCTGGTCTCCTGATCTCTGTTGACCCAATCATATAAATATCTGTCGCACAGCTAAGTGATAACCCTGTATGTCCGGAAAATTCAACCCCCTTTTTCTTGCAGGGATGTTTTTTTTTTTTTTTTAACCTCCGATTTATTCTCCGTCCAGCCACATCACTTCACTCAATCAGACCCCCTACATGCCTTGCTGACCTTGGTGTCCCGACACACAGGAGTCTGCCCCTAGAGTGTTTCACCCCCTCATTACTCCTAGGTATCCCCCTGGGTTGGGCGAGGAGAGGTCCCCCTTACCTTCTCCCCACACAACGGTGGAGCGGGTGCTGCACAGCGGAGTCTGCTCCTGTCTTGGCGGTTGCTGAGGCGCTCAGCGAGGGGTCGTCACCTAGGAGTGACAGGCCACCATTTTCCCGTAGTCTGTTCCCACAAGCATCAGCACTCTAGGAGAGCCAATGGGAGGTGTGTGTGAAGACACAACTCCTCCCAGGGCTTCTCGGCTGATGCTGCCCCCATACCTTCTGCGTGCCCCGATCTGCACTGTCAATCCCGGGTTCACCCGAGAGATGGCAGTAGAGCAGCAAGACTTGCATGGAACCCTCCCCAGAGAAGGAGAACCGCCAATGGGTGCTCAATCCTTCTCTCCCCTGCCGCTCCCCGACTGCCTGAGCTCATTCCCGAACCCAGGTAGCCGGTGTGGAGTGAGGTGCAGCACCCAGTGCCTCAACCCTCAGCGCTACCGGGCCGGCTTGCAGGGATGTTTTAACCTCATTAAATGCTTGTCTGGTCTGCTGGAGTCTCCTGGAGTAGTCCGGGAAAATATTGATGGGGCTGTTGTTAACTTTCAGGGCCCCTGCTTTGTGTGCCGCCAGAAGTACCAACTATCTATCTTGGTACCTAAAAATTTTTTATTAAAAAGTGCTTGGGTCTCTCATTCAGCCCCAGGCATTTACCCAGCAACCTGTGTGCATGCTGTGCCTTCGGAGTGGTTCTTTCTGGCAAGACAATGAGTCTTTGATGCAGTCTGAGCCCTCCGTACCTTCAGGGTGGCCAAAAATACAAATATTGTTGCATCTCTCCCAGTTCTCATGGTCATCAAGAATGTCTTCTTTGTGTCTGGTTCAGAGCTGCGGCAAGCTCTTCAGTGAGATCTTCCTGTGCATGCACTCTGGTCTCGGCCATCGTCAGCTTTTTCCCGTGGCTTTTAGCTGCATCTCCCAGGGAATTTACTATCTTTTGCAGTTGCACAAATTGAGCATTTGTATTTTCAAAGCCAGCATTAACCTTGTTTTTTAAGATCAAAGAAGTAGTTCTGGAGTGTCTGTTTCTGCGGTTTCTAACCCCAGGAATTCTTAAACATGATTAACTGTAGCAGTCAGTCTCCAGTGTTGAACTGTCTCAGAGAACTTTAGAATGGTGTGCAAATGATGGAACACCTATTGGCTCGTGCCACCATTCAAACTTCTGCTGTTACCAACTGCTGCGTTCTGTAACGCTCAGATTTCTTTCTCCGCCTGCCTCATAGGATGCCTCGGAGATTGCTCCTCATCGCCTTTGAAGAATCTTTTATTTTCGTGAACATACAAGCATTCTGTGTTTCAAACAACATGAAGTCTTGCTGTATTCTGACTATTGCAGTTAGCCCCAGCACTTGAACTGCCCCAGAGAGTAGAGGGTTAAATTCTATGCAGAGCATAGAACGTTGAGCTCGAGCTCAGTTCAAACCTCTGTCTGCTGCACTTTGAAGCATAACCATCAGATTCTTTACTCTGCCTAACTGAACAGTCGCTCCGGAGACTTCTCCTTTGCTCGTGGTTCAACGGTTGGTTAAAGTCGTCTGTTTTACCGATTATTTTGTCTGATTTTGGTTCAAATCTCTGTCTGTGGTACAGTAAGTACTAAGTAGTGAACTCACCATGGTAAAAAAACTTGTGGAAATTGTAAAGGGATATTTTGACTGGTTCGGCTGAACTGGTCGTCTAGTGTATTTTGTTTCCTGTTCTTTAGTGTGTGGTTACCGGTCCTTATCAGTTTAAAAAAAAAAAACCAACATATTTTCTTGCGGTTTTTTCCAACACCCGTGACACGGTTAGAAACCGATAAGGGAATCTTGCCTAGCTGTTGCTGTAAAAAGGGTAAGTTTGTTGGTTACGATGGCTATGTCTGAGAAACCCAAAAGAAAAACTGGGCCCACTGGGTTTCAACACTGCAGTGTGTGTGGGGTAGTCTTTGCTAAGGCTGATCCCCACACCACCTATGTTTATTGTCTGGGGTTTGACCACCTCGATTCAGACTGCCAAATTTGCAAGAACTTCCCTAAGTCTAACGTGGATAAAAGGTTGGGCAGGCTTAGGGAGAAGGAGGCCGAGAAGTCCGCTGACCCGGATGGCCAGCTCGGTTCAGTTCCGACCGAACCAGAAGGAGTGCCCTCTGACCAGGGTGATGCTTCTTCGGGCAAGAGGAGAACCGATTCCGAGGGATTGGTTCCTTCGAAAAAAAGAAAAGACAAATCGGCCAGTTCGGATCCGGAGACCCATGTTCCGACCGCCGAGGAGATTGCCTGAGCGATTAGGATTGTGGAATTGCTTCGTCCGGTTCTGTCTGATCTGGTGCTGTCTGGCAGGCATTCGGTTCGGTAGGTTCCTCCGGTTCAGGATAATGCCCCTGAAGATTTTTATGAACCGGATTTGGAAGGGGACGAGGATTACGAAGGTGGTGATGGTGGTATGGAAGGTCTGGATGAGCCCATCGAACTGGACATCTCCCCAGACAAGCCTTCTGGTGCTTCCCCTCCTAGGCTTTCTGAGTCCCCTTCCCACTTCATGTTTTACAGAAAAGTGGCAGAAACCCTCCAGCTCCCTGTGGAAGAAGCTGTGGAGTAACAGGAGGAGCCTGATTATGTGGAGATGATGGACATTCCAGAGTCCAAGAGGCTGTCTCTTCCCCTTCATAAGTCCTTTGGGAAACGGACACAAAAACTGTTAAAGGCTCCAGATGCTGTACCTCCTGTTGACAAAAGGATGGACAAGAGGTACTCTTTATCAGGCTCGGGTATGGAGTATTTGTGCCAACAATGCAGCCACGTTTGGGTCGTGCAGGATGTAGCCTGTGATAAGGCTAACGTACCCTTGGCTTCACACTCCTCAGATAAAGACTCCAGGAAGCTGGATGCCATGGCAAAGAAACTGTAAATGGCATCCTCCTTGGGACTCAGGCAGGCAAATTACATGGCCTATACAGCCAGGTACCAGAAGTCCAGGTGGGACACTGTACTGGCGCTGGCTAAGCAGGCTTCCCCCCAGCTTGCCAAGGAGCTGGAGGAGGTGGCTGCTGATGGGATTGGGGCATCAATACAATTTCATGCTGCTGTGGACTCCAATGATGTGTCATCACGAGTCATGGCTACATCTGTGGCTCTTCGGAGGATGGCTTGGCTCAGATGTACTAGCCCTTCACAGGACACCCAGGCTAAGGCCATGGATTTCCCTGTGGTGGGTAATTCTCTGTTTGGGGAGCAGACGGAGAATTACATTAAAAAGATGGATGAATATAGGACCACCTATAGGAGTGCACAGGCCAAGGAAAGGCAGGCAACTCCTCAAAGGCAGCAGGCTAGGGGCAGGGACAGGCCTTTTCACAGGCCTTTCTACCAAGCACAGGCCTCCTCTCCCTTTTCTGGGAGGGTTTTTTTACAGAGGGAGAAGCAAAAGGGGGATGAGCAGGGCTGCATCCACCCCTCAGCCTAAGGCTCCTGCCAAGCAGACACCTTGATGTGACAGCCCGGGTTGACTCCCCCATCCCTGTAGGAGGCAGGCTGACTTACTACTTCCAGGACTGGAAGTCTGTTACCTCAGACAAGTGGGTCATGGAGGTAGTAAGCCAGGGGCTGGTTCTCAGCTTCAAAATATTCCCAACGCTGAGAGCCAGATCCTTTCCACCTGCAGGCATCTCCGAAACCATTGCTTTAGAGGTAGAGGTTTCATCTCTACTGGCGTTAAGGGCCATATAGAGGGTTCCTACAGTGCACAGGGCAAAGTTCTGTACTCCAGGTACTTCCTTGCCCTGAAAAAGACAGGGGAGTGGCGAACCATCCTAGACTTAAGATACCTGAACAAACATCTCATAAAACCAGAATTCAAAATGGTGACTCTGGGAACAATTCTTGCCTCTCTAAGGCCAGGGGACTGGCTAGCCTTCTTGGACCTAAAAGATGCCTACTTCCACATTCCCATCAGGTGCTCCCACAGAAAGTACCTCAGGTTCGAATTGCCTTCAGGCCATTACCAGTTCAAAGCAATGCCCTTCGGCCTAACATCAGCCCCAAGGGTGTTTACAAAATGCATAGCAGTAGTAGTGGCCTTTCTAAGAAGGAAGAATATTTCCATATTCCCATACCTGGACGACTGGCTCATTGTGGGTCAGTCTCCAGACCAAGTCAGGTCAGTTCTGCAAGTGACCCAGCAGGTGCTCTCTTCCCTAGGATTTCTTCTCAGTCTTCCCAAGTCAGTTCTCGAGCCTGTACAGCTTCTCATTTTTATAGGGGTAGAGCTGGGTACTGTCAAATCAAGAGCTTTCTTTCCCCTGGAAAGAGTAAGGGCTATTATAGAGCTGGCTTCCTCCTTCCACGTTCTGGTTTCTCGACCAGCAAGGCACTTCCTTCAACTTCTGGGCCACGTGGCAGCCTCCTCTGCAGTGGTCCAAGGGGCCAGATTTCAGATGAGGGACATTTGATTCATCTGAGGGCTTTTTGGTCTCAGAAAAAAGATCTCTAACCAAACTAATTCCGGTGACTTAGACTCTGATCCAGGCTCTCCAGTGGTGGCAGGATAGACTCTGATCCAGGCTCTCCAATGGTGGCAGGATCGGGACAACCTTAGGCAAGGAATCCCATTCATCACTCAGTCTCATTCTGTGGTTCTTACCACAGATGCTTCTCTCCTGGGGTGGGGAGCCCACCTGGGGACTCTCACAGCCCAGGGAGTATGGTCCTCTCAGGAGTCTGTTCTCCACATCAACCTCCTGGAGCTTAGGCGGTTTTTCTGGCCCTGCAAGCCTTCTCTGTCAGTACAGAACAAGGTGGTTCGGGTCAGGACAGACAACACCACCACGTGGTATATCAACAAGAGGGGAGGCACTCTGACTACGGCCTTGTGCACAGAAGCCATGAGATTATGGTCCCTGGCTTATTCTCTACAGATCTCTCTGGTAGCAGTCCACCTTCCAGGGAAGGACAGTGTGCTAGCAGTTGCATTGAGCAGGATCTCCCAGGGCCATCACGAATGGTCCCTGGACCTCCTAGTGTTAAAGGTGATTTTTTTCCAGGTGGGGCACTCCAGAGATGGATCTCTTTGCAGCCCCAGACAATCACCAACTTCCTCTGTTTTGTTGCAGACCCCCAGTCTTGGGCTCAGTCTCTCTGGATGCTCTGATTCTGAATTGGGAAGGAACATTTCTATATGTCTTCTCTCCTTTTCCCCTACTGTTCAAGGTCCTGGTCAAAATAAGGTCACAATCCTGCAAAGTGATCCTGATTGCTCCAGACTGGGCCAGGCAGCCTTGGTATCCTCTGTTGCTGTCCCTAGCAGTCTGTCTTCCCGTCTTTTCCCAGGAATTACAACCTGTTAACCTCCTCTCAGGGGAGGATTTGGTATCCCAACCTTCGGTCTCTCAACCTCAAGGCATGGTTCTTGGAAGAGTTACAGTATGCAAATTAACATCTGTCTCAAGGGGTTCTGGATATTCTCAAAGCCTCTTGAAAACCTGCCAGCAGAAAAACTTATAACTCCCAAATGGAAAAGATTTAGTATTTGGTGTTCCAAGAAGCATATTTCCCAAGATACTAACATAAACTAAAAAAGTAGGAGCACCAGGAGTGTGTGGTGCTGTTTATTCAAAAACGATAGACGCAAACAAATAAGCACCCACACAGCTCAAGCAACACAAGTGAACGCTATTATGAAAATATCATAGCGTTTAATATATCAAACGTGTGCAAGACAAATACAAAAGGTGGCTAAAACGAATAAATTAACGTTTCTCCTAGACTCTGCCAGGCTTCATCGGAATAAAATAGTGCCATAGTATCATACCATTTAAATACAATTTCAAATATAACCATGTGACACAGATAAACCAATCACCTTAACAAATGGAACTAGATTCATTCATTAACTTTTTCATGATCAGTTCCATGAATCAATTATAACATAAATATATTATCAGACACACAGTTAACTTATACAAATGATACGATAATGTGGTGTTTATATTCCACAAAAAATAATATAGTCCTATACATAAGTACATATACTATTTACGTTATAGGACAAATTTGAAAACATTGATTATTATAGCCCTATCTAGAATACAGCATATACTAACCATATTATAATAATCCAGCTATATACATCATATTATGGTATTTTATTGTTCTAATGCCTTTCTAGATTAATTGCCATTATGGCTATGGGCACAAAAAATAATAATGAATTTCCAGGCACTTACATTTTAATACTCATTGTATTTGGTAGCAGGATGGTTACTTAAATAAACAATCAATGGGGAATGCAGTCATAAAAAACAATAATTGATAGACTGCTGTTTGATTCAGCTTTTATATTTTCACAAGAATGCTGAGAGATCTATACTATCATTGAGTCCTTTGCCAGTACATGCTCCCAAAGAGAAAATCCAAAAATGCTCCCTTTGTCCTATTTTTTTATTAATATCTCCTCCCCAAGGACCCATTGTAACTAGTTGTAGGCCAAAAAAACTTGAAATTGTGTTTGTGTGGGTAGTTCATTTGCATATGTTTTACAGTGGCATAGTTCATGTCACCTTTGTCAACTGCTCTGACATGTTCACCAATTCTGATCTTGAATTTCCGTATTGTCCTGCCAACATAATATGCTCCACATTCACACAACAGAAGATAAACTACCCCGGTACTATTACAAGTAATAAAATCATTAGTTTTTATTGTTTTTCCAGAGATAGGATATAATATACTTTTACTGTTGTGTATATATCAACAATAAACACAATTTCCACATCTGTATGTGCCCCTTGGTCTTGGAGCTAAAGCTAAAAGAACCTGTTTTTCTTTATCGTTACTCTCTATCAAATTAGATACTACATGATCTCTAATGCTTTTACACTTTCTAAAAATAACCTTTGGTCCCTTATTTGCTATTTCTCTTAGTCTGGGCTCCAATTGCAAAATGGGCCAGTTTTTTGAAACAATGTTCTTAATTTGATCAGCCCGTCTAGAGAAGTCAGTGACAAAGGGGCATTCAAATCCTTTCTTATCGTTTGTTTTCTTAGATTTATATTGCAACACTTGATTTCTATCCATTGCATCCACTTGTTTAATAGCAGATGCTATACTATGTTGACTATATCCCCTTTCCACAAATCTTTGTACTTGCTCCTTTTTCTGTTTATTGTATTCTTGACGTTCTGTACAATTTCTCAAAGTCCTAATAAGTTGACCTTTAGGTATATTGTGACGAGTATGGTGAGGGTGGCAACTTTCAAATCTTAGTGGACTATTTCTATCAGTGGCCTTATGAAACAAAGTAGTACATACTCCTCCCTCACCATCCTTGTACAATTTTAAGTCAAGGAAATTAATGCTAACTTGGTTAAGTTCAAACTGATATTTCAAATGACTGGTATTTTCCATCCAGTTCACAAACAATATAAACTCATCACATGTTCCCTTCCATATAATAATAATATCATCTATAAAGCGTCGCCACAAATCCAGACAAAGAATGTGTGGATTTGTGGCAGCGCTGTACAGATGGTCCAGTTCCCATTTGCCAACAAACGCTTTGGCATAACTGGGTGCCATCGCTGTACCCATTGCAGTACCTAGTATCTGGTGAAACAATTGTCCCTGGAACAAAAAAATGTTCATCTTTAGAACACATTCTGCCAATCGAATGAGAAAATATATAGGAACCCTCACACTTTCTTCCTCAGTTCTCTTATCTAAAAAATAAGAAAGAGCATCTAATCCTTCTTTATGTGGAATCACAGTGTAGAGGGAATTGACATCAACCACTGCAAAGAACCAATCAGACTCCATACTCAAATTCTCAACAATTTGGACCACCTGTGTAGAATCTGTAAGGAATGATCTTAGCTTTCTTACTATGGGCTGTAAAAAAGTATCTAGAAACATGGAAACAGGTTCTGTTAACCATCCTTTACCTGAGACTATAGGTCTCCCTGGTGGTTGTACCAAACTTTTATGGATTTTAGGTAACGCACATATTGTTGGTATCACTGGGCAATTAACTGTTAAAGTTCTATACTCAGTATCAGAAATGTATCCCTTCAAAAAGCCCTCATTAAGTACAAGATCTAACTCATCCTTAAATTTAACAACAGCCCCATGTGGAATTATTTTATAGAATGATTTGTCGTTGATTAATCTATTAACTTCCGCAATATAGTCTCTGGTGTTGAGCAGAACTACTGCTCCCCCTTTATCAGCAGGTTTAATTGTCAGGAGCTTATTAGTACTTAACATTTCTAAAGCATCCCATTCATCTTTTGTACAATTATCCCAAAATTTACAATTTTTTTCTTTTTGTAGTTGTTGTAAATCAAATTCACATTTTTTTACAATTGTTGAAACAATAGAATTCATAGGGGGACAGTATTTAGACCTGGACTGAAGTTTAGATATTTTATCATTTTCTCTGTGTTAAGTAAGGGTCTCTCATTCCGTCCAACAGCAGATATCAATTTCTTTAATGTGTGTGTTGATATACATAAACTGGGAAGAAATCTTACATTTAAATGTATTTATGAACAAGAAGACAATAGTTTAGAAGAAAATAATTCCACATGGGGCTGTTAACAAATTTAAGGATGAGTTAGATCTTGTACTTAATGAGGGCTTAGTGAGCAGTGGCTCACTTAAGGAGGCAAAGGATTGCCTCATTGTAGGCCAGTCCCCAGAACAGGTAAAATCTCACCTGCAAGTCACCCAGCAGCTTCTCACCTCCCTGGGCTTCCTGCTAATTATACCAAAGTTGGTTCTGGAACCAGTTCAGGTACTCGCCTTCATAGGTGCAGAATTGGACACAAATCTGGCCAGAGTTTTTCTTCCCTTAGAAAGGGTAAGGAACTTGGTGGCTCTGGCCTCCTCCTTCACTCTGCAGGTCTCTCGACCAGCAAGACACTTTTTGCAGCTCCTGGGGCACATGGCTGCGTCCACAGCTGTAGTGCAGGGAGCAAGATTTCAGATGAGGACATTCAGTTTCACTTGAGAGCCTATTGGTCTCAGAGAAGAGACCCCCTTTCCAAGTTGGTCCCAGTGACCCGAACCTTGATCCAGGCCCTCCAGTGGTGGCAGGATCAGAGCAATTTAAGACTGGGGGTCCCCTTCATTCCCCTTTCTCACACTTTGACCCTCACTACGGATGCTTCCCTCCTGGGGTGGGGAGCCCACATGGGCGATCTCTCCACTCAGGGAGTGTGGTCCCCCCAGGAATCTCTGCTTCACATCAATTTGCTGGAACTCAGAGCTGTGTTTTTAGCACTTCAAGTGTTTTCTGCTTCTGTCCAGAACAAAGTGGTACAAGTCAGAACAGACAATACCACAACAATGTGGTACATCAACAAGCAGGGGGGCACTCGGTCTTCGGCCTTGTGCACCGAGGCAATGAAGTTGTGGTCTCTGGCCTATTCCCTGAACACTTCACTCATAGCAGTTCACCTTCCAGGAAAGGACAATGTCCTAGCAGATGCTCTCAGCAGGATTTCTCAGGGCCATCACGAATGGTCTCTGGATCCTCAAGTACTGGGGATAGTCTTTGCCAGATGGGGCACCCTCAGATAGACCTTTTGCAGCCCCGGACAATCACCAACTTCCACTGTTCTGTTGCAGGCCCTCAGTGTTGGGCTCAGTCCCCCTGGACGCCCTTCTCCTGGATTGGGAAGGGAAGTTTCTTTATGCTTTCCCCCCTTCCCTCTCCTATTCAAGGTGTTAGTAAAAATCAGATCTCAGCCTTGCAGGGTGATTCTGATTGCCCCAGATTGGGCCAGGCAGCCCTGGTACCCACTCCTTCTGTTCCTGACAGTCCATCTCCCCCTGTGTCTCCCCAGGAATCGCAACCTATTAACCTGTGCCCAGGGGAGAGTTTGGTATCCGAACCTCAGATCCCTCAACCTCAAGGCCTGGCTCTTGAGGAGTTAGAATTTGCTGACCTACACCTCTCTCAAGGTGTTCTTGAAATCCTAAAGGCTTCTAGGAAGCCTTCCACTAGGGCTACTTATAATTCTAAGTGGAAAAGGTTCTCCATTTGGTGTTCTGGGAAACATATTTCCCCAGAATATTCTGATTTGCCTATTGTGTTAGATTACATGGTCCATCTTAATTCTTTGGGCCTGAGACCAGCTACCCTGAGAGTTCATTTGGCAGCTGTCTCTGCTTTTGTTTCAGCAGGAAAGCCATCCTCTCTTTCCGCTCACCCTGTATTTTCCAAGTTTTTTAAGGGATTACTTCATACTAATCCACCTTTTTGGGATCCGGCCCCTGCCTGGGACCTTAATGTTTGCATTGCCCAGTTAATGCAACCCCTTTGAACCTCTGTTTTCTGCAGAGCTTAAGTATCTAACTTGAAAACTGTTTTCCTAGTGGCTATCACTTGCTAGACGACAAGTGAGTTGCAAGCCTTGTCAGTAGAAACTGACTTTATTTCTTTCCACAGGATAAGGTAGTACCTAGGACTAACAGGAAATTTTTGCCTAAGGTGGTTTCAGATTTCCATCTTAACCAATCTATCTCCTCCCAGTGTTTTTCACTGAACATTCCTCTTCTGGTGAGAGGAGATTGCACAGTTTGGACGTTAAGAGGGCCCTTAGTTACTATATAGAACGCACTAAGGGTCACAGGTCTGGAATCCTCCAACTTTTTCTCACTTATGGTGAGGTTGGGAAAGGAACCTGCCACTAAGAGATCAGTTGCCAGGTGGATTGTCTCTTGTATCCAACTTTGTTATCAGAAACTGGGCAGAGATCCCCTCTGGCTTGAGGGCTCATTCTACCAGGGTACAGCTGCCTCTAGCTGCTGCCAGAGACATCCCTATATTGGAGATATGTCAAGCTGCTACTTGGAAAACGGTACACACTTTCACCAAGCATTACTCCCTGGATGTCCAGGCTAGGAGAGATGCTCGGTTTGGCACAGCTGTGCTCAGAGCCTATTCCCAAGTAGGTTCTGTCCCTCCTCCATGGAGGTACTGCTGTGAAGTTCGTATGCAACATAATATAGCAAGACTGTATGTTGTTTGAAGAAAAATTACTCACCTTAGTAATGTTGTTTCTTCTAATGGAGTCTTGCTATATTATGACCTCCCCAGCCTGCCCTCTCAGAACTTCTACTTGGGTATGGGGTGCGTAGCCTAGTGTGGGCAATATTTTATGCCCTTTTATGTGTTTTCACCCCTTCTTGGGGTTGGGGTGTGGTGTTTTTCATTTTTTCCTTATATTTCTCATATTGTTAAATTATACTATTAGTTCTGGTCCCCTGACTTGAGTCTTTTGTGTTGGGACCAGCAATAGGTGTTATTATTTAGGTAGCCAGTTGGCTAGTGTAGGTTACAGCTTCCACACAGACCTTAGTGAGTTTTTGCTCGAAGATCTGACAGTTCAGGTTTGAAATTACACGGACAGAGCTTCTTTAGAGCTCGAGCTCCAAGTTCCATTCATGGAATGGAGTTAACTCTTTCACCTCCGGAGCAGTTCTAATGGTGGGACAAACTGCAATTGTCATAATATAGCAAGACTCCATTAGAAGAAACAACATTACTAAGGTGAGTAATTTTTTCTTATTTACCATTGGAGCCGCTGCCTTTACTTTCTACTTTTAGTTAATGCTCACTTAGTTGTTACTTCAGTTTTCGGTTCCTCAGTGGTTCTTTGAACTGTCAAGGAACCGCATCTTTTCTGTCTATTTCCTATTTTTTATTAGTATTTTGTATAGAGGCTCTAGTGGAGCCCTTATCTAACACTTGAGTAAATTCTGAAGGTTTTGTGTTTTTTGTCCAGTTTAAAAACCAACTACATTGCTAGGGGTAGTTTCTTCCCTTACTTTGTACTAAATTAAAATTGTTGTTACAAGTCTAATTCTGTGCTTGTTTTGGGTATATCATTGGTTATGTCCGGTAAGACTAAAAAGAAAACTGGGCCTACGGGTTTTAAAAACAGCACTAAGTGTGGGGAAGTCTTTGCTAAAGCAGGTAAACACGACCTGTGCTTGGTCTGCTTAAGTTCCTCACATTTTCAGGCAGACTGTGATATATGTAAGACTTTCCCAGCTAAAACCGTGGAAAAGCACCACGAACGCCTTAAAAAGTGAATGGCTTCTACTCAGGAACCGAGCGGGTTGGTTCTGGTTCAACTGTCTTCGCCTCCAAAAAATAAAAATACAGAGGCTAAAGCCTCTGACAAAGGTGAAGGTTTAGAAACAAAAAGAACCGGTGAACCGGTTCTTGAACTGTCTCCAGTCAAGAAAAAGGCTAAAAAGAAGCACGTTAAATCTCCAGGCGAAAAGCCAAAGGAGCCCTCAGTGCAGAAACAGAGTATACCTTCAGCTCATGCTGTAGCTCAGGCTTTGCAGGACTTCATTCCTGTTCTGCATCCGGCAGCTCCGGTTCCATCATACCTGTGTTCGGTTCCAGCATCAGTTTGAACAGTTCAGGGACTGGTTTCTGGTGTCCCAAGACCTATTGAACCGGAGGTTTCTGCAGATCAGGAGTTGTCTCCTCCCAGACTACCAGAGGACTACTACTCGCGCTTTACTTTTGTAAAGCAGATTTTGGAGCTCTGGACATACCCACCAACGAGACAGTGGAGGAGGAAGAAGAGGCACATTTTCTGGACATGATGGGCCTGGCACCAACAAAAAGGCTTCTCCTGTGCATCCAGAAATCCCTAAAGAAACATGCCATGAAGGTGCGGCAGACACTCGACTCAGTTGCACCATTTGACAAAAAGGCTGACAAAAAATATCAGCTAGATAGGTTAGGGGCAGAATTTTTGTTTACACACCTTGACCATAAGGAGGGGGTGGTGCAGGCAGCTGCCTGTGACAGGGCAAGGGTGCCACTGTCTTCTCATCCACCTGAAAAGGACTCAAGAAAACTGGACAGCGTGGCAAAGAAGGGTTATTTGGCTGCTTCTTTGGCCAAGAGGCAAGCAAATTACAGGTATCAGAAATCCCTTTGGAATTTTATGATGGCCATGGCCGAGAAAGCACCACCTGCTAAGGCTTCTGAAATGATTGAGACAGCCAGGTTGGGATTAGAGGCCACCAAATGCCAGTTCCATATGGCAGTGGACTCTAATGACACTGCTGCTAGATGAATGGCCCTAACAGTAGCACTAAGGAGGTTTGCTTGGCTCAAAACCACAAACCTGACCCAAGATACCCAAAATAAGGCCATCGATTTCCTTTGCGAGAACAGTTCCCTATTTGGGGATACGACTGAAGCTTATATGAAGAAAGTGGATGAGTACAAGACCACTTTTAAGAGTAATGCTGCCAAAGAAAAGGCTTCAACCTACAGGGCACAGGGAAGGGGAGGTAGAGGAAGATCGGACTACGGCAGACCTTTCTTTCAGGCCCAAGCCACCCCTGTATATCCACAACAGAAGGGATATTACAGGGGCAGGGGCAGAAGAGGCTCCAGATGTGGTGACCATGCCACTCAGGCTGCAGCCCAGACAAAGCAGACTCCATGATCTGCAGGTCAGGGTTGCCTCCGCACTACCAGTAGAGGGCACGCTGGCCCACTATTTCCCAGTTTGGAAAACAGTCACCACAGACAAGTGGGTCTTGGAGGTAGTGAGCCAGGGTCTAGCTCTCGGCTTCAAATCCTTCTAAAAGCTAAGGTTAAAGTCCTTCAGACCAGCATCTATCGCAGAAAGGACAGTCTTATAAAAAGAGGTGTCAAATTTGCTGGCAGCAAGGGCAGTGGGACCTGTTCCAGCTTTGCATAGGAGAAAAGGATTGTACTCAAGGTACTTTCTTCACATTAAAAAAAACAGTGGGGAGTGGAAATCCATTTTAGATCAAAGGACTCTGAACAAGCACTTGGCAAAGCCAACGTTCTGGATGGTAACTCTGGCAATGATTCTCCTTGCTTTTCAGGAAGGAGACTGGCTGGCATCCTTGGATCTCAAGGACGCTTACTTCCACATTCCAGTCAGGGAATCTCACAGAAAATACCTCTGGTTCAGACTTCATTCAGGGCATTACCATTTCACAGCTCTGCCTTTCAACCTGACCGCCGCTCCAGGGCTTTCACAAAGTGCCTGGCAGTGGTAGTGGCACACTTGGGAAGACAGGGCATAAGTGTTCCTTTACCTGGATGACTGGTTAGTCGTAGGACAGTCTCCACAGCAGGTAAGAGATATGCTTAAGCTCACCCAGGAAACCCTGGAGTCATTGGGGTTCCTAATAGATTGTTCAAAAAGCTGTCCTTTAGCCCACTCGGGTGCTGAACTTCGTAGGGGCAGAACTGGATACTCAACAGGGAAGGGCTTTTCATCCTCAGGAAAGAGTGGACAATATTCTTCAGATTGTAAACTCTAACACTAAACACGCCGCAGCCAGCAAGGCATTTCTTAAAGCTACTGGGGTACATGGCAACGGCAACAGGAACAGTTCAGGGATGCAGATTCCAGATGAGGGACATCCAGTACCATCTCGGAGCAGATTGGTGCCAAAGAAGGGACCCTTTGGCAAAACTAGTTCCAGAGTGTCAAGCACATTGTTGCAGGCCCTGCAGTGGTGGAAAGACAGCTGCAACCTCAGGCTGGGGGTGCCATTCAGGGCAGAGTTCCCCTCTCTGGTACTAACAACAGATGCCTCCCACTTAGGATGGAGGGCGCACCTGGAACAACATACAGTGCATGGCACATGGTCCCCAACAGAGTCACTGCTACATATAAACCTGTTGGAGCTCAGAGCAGTACTTCTAACACTCCAGTCCTTCACCACCTTGGTACGGGACATGGTGGTGCAAGTCAGAACAGACAATACCACCACTATGTACTACATCAACAAGCAGGGGGGCACAAGGTCCGACCTCTTGTGCACAGAAGCAATGAGAATATGGAGTCTGGCCTACTCCTTGCAGCTGTCCCTGGTGGCCATCCATCTCCCAGGGAAAGACAGTACTCTGGCAGATGCCCTCAGCAGAATCAGTCAAAACCACCACGAGTGGTCCTTCAACAGACAAGTGCTGGAAGTGGTGTTCTGAAGATGGGAAACCCCAGAGATAGACCTCTTCACCTCAGAAGAGAACCACCAGCTACCCAAATTCCGCTACAGGCCTCCAGCGAAAGGCACAGTACCTCTGGATGCACTGGTGTTGGACTGGACAGGGAAGCACCTTTATGCGTTCCCTCCTTTCCCATTACTTCTCAGAGTCATGATAAAACTCTGGTCTCAACCAGCGACCGTGATGCTGATATCCCCAGACTGGGCCAGACAGCCATGGTGCTCCCTACTTCTCTCCCTATCAGTAGCCCAAGCAATACACCTCCCTCAGAGGCACAACCTCCTGACCTCCTCACAGGGGAGGATCCTGTATCTGAACCTCAGGTCACTCAGGCTCAAGGCCTGGCTCTTGAAGACCTAGAGTATGCTAACCTGCAACTCTCTTGAGAGTGTTCTGAGGGTATTTAGCGGCTTCAGGAAGCTTTCCGCAAAGAAAACCTATGTTGCAAAATGGAAAAGGTTCTCTTGCTGATGTGGCAGTAATGGTTTATTACCTTCACAGTCAGGGTTACCAGTCCTGCTGGACTGTCTCACCCACCTTCACTCTCTGGGCCTATAGCCCGCAACCCTTAAGGTCCACCTGACATCAGTTTCAGCCGATTTGTTGGCTGGCAAGGGTACTTTGTTAGCTGCCAGTCCTATTTTCAAGAAATTCTTCAAAGGGTTGGCTAATCTGCCCTCACCTTACAGGGAACCGGTGCCTGCTTGGGACCTTAATGTCTGCATTGCCAAGTTCATGGGACCCCCTTTTTGAACCCACATTTCAGATTCGTCACTTGGAAGACTATAGAACAAGACTATATTTCCTTTCACAGAGACAAAGTAGTCCTCAGGACCAATAGGAAATTCCTTCCTAAAGTGGTCTCAGATTTTCATCTGAACCAGACCATTACTCTGCCAGTCTTCTTCACTGATCACTCTACTTCAGGGGAGAGGAGGCTCCACAGCCTGGATGTTAAGAGAGCTCTTAGGTACTACCTAGACCACACTAAAGCCCATAGGCAGGACAGGCAGCAGCCGTTTCTAACTTATGGGGATGTGGGAAAAGGGAAACTAGCACTAAAAGAACCATTTCACGGTGGATAGTAGCATGTATTCAGTTCTGCTACAGCAAAGCTGACAGAGAGCCCCCAGTAGGCTTGAGGGCTCGTTCCCCAAGGGGTACAGCTGCTACAATAGTAGCTGCCAGAGATATTCCCCTGTTGGAATCTGTAAAGCAGCTACATGGAGGACAGTACACACCTTTACAAAGCATTACAGTTTGGACATCCAATCCAGGAGTGATGCCAGGTTTGGCACAGCAATGCTGCAGATTCTGTGCTCACCTCCAAAGGTACTGCTTCGTAGTCTGCTACAGTTAATCATATTGAAGAATTCCTGGGGTTAGAAGAAAAAAAATGCTTACCTCAGTAATCTTGTTTCTTCAAGATATTCTTCAATATGATTAACTCTCCCTTCCTACCTCCCCTTCCAGAACTAGTTGACCTCTGCATCACAGCTGGTTTCACATGTTGTTATGGCCATTCCTGGTTTTCTTTAGTTTTTAAAATCAAATGGCTCTTTGTTTCCTCTAGTCCTTTCTGACATTGCCAGGGGATAGGCAAAAGGGGATTTGCTGTTAATTGTATTTTGTCTTATGGGATAGCTTAGTTTAGAAATTTCTCCAAGCAGTCCTCAAGAAAATCTGAGTGTTGTGGAACGCAGCAGTTGGTAAGGGTAGCAGTTTGAATGGTGGCATGAGCCAATGGATGTTCCATCATTTGCATACCATTCTAAAATTCTCCTGAGGCAGTTCAACACTGGAGGCTGACTGCTACAGTTAATCATATTGAAGAATACCTTGGAAGAAACAAGATTACTAAGGTGAGTAATTTTTTCTTGCCTGTCATGTTGGTGGCGGGGGAATCTCGCTGTTACTCCATTCCTGCACAAACATTCCCACTTTGTTGCTGATCTTCTTCACTGATCACTCAACTTCAGGGGAGAGGAGGCTTCACAGCCTGGATTTTAAGAGAACTCTTGGGTACTACCTAGACCACACTAAAGCCCATTGGCAGGACAGGCAGCAGCTGTTCCTAACTTATGGGGATGTGGGAAAAGGGAAACTTCACCACTTCCACTGCCAGTTTTACATATGAACTACAATTGTTTGTGGGCAGATTTTGGTAAGGTCTGCATCAGTGAACCGTAAGTAGCTGGTTACGGCAAATTTTGGCTTGATTATAAGCTTGATGATAAGGAATTTGAACGTATTCTCCCCGGAGCACCAAGATCAAATGGTCCTTTCAGTCTTTGGCTTGGCCACGTCCCGCAGTAGCTTGCTGACATGAAAGTTCATTTTGTAGCTATGATGTAGCTGCTGCTGTATGTTGTTCAGTTGCTGTAGAATGAGAAAGCATCTTAACCAAACATCACAGCTTATGAAAGAAGCCAAGAACGAAGTTTGAACAAAGCACAAGATCTTTGTGAGCTCAAGCACTACAGCCAGTGTGGTCAAGGGACCGTAAGTTGAAATAAACACTGATTAGCTCTCGTTTCAATGTCCTAATTTAAATGTCAAACATAAACTATTATAAACCATGAGTTTTTTCCTCGATGACTGTGTTCTGTAACTTCTTATGACTGGGTGGAGGAATTCTGTATGTTTCAAAAAGGAAGTTAGTACTGCTCAAAATTCATTGATTTGTCAAGGTTTGCTGTCAGAGGTCCAGGAATCCTTGGCCCCTCTGAACCTGTGGTCCCTGCATCTGCATGCATGACTCCTGAAGACATAGCCATTGCCCATTTTGGGATTTCGCTCAAGTGACTGATGTCTTCATAATAGCTATAAAGCTTCCTATAAGACATGCCTATTCTTTTGGAAGGGAAGCGTTTCTCAGTGTGGTGTGCTTCCCGTTCAGTGGACCCATGTATGTGTCTTGTGAATATGGTACTGGACTACTATCTGTCCATCTGACTCCAGTCTTCAGTACTTGACCATTAAGGTACACTTGGCTGCCATTTTAGTCTGCCATGCCCCTGTTGATGGGTGCACAGTGACACAACTAGAGGTGTCTATTACCATGTTTTGAAGGTGTTTAGCATATGCACCCCTTCCCAATTTGTAAACCTACCTGCCACCATGCGACTTCAAATTAATTTTGGAAAACTTGAACTTGGCTCCATTTGAGCCTGCTGCAACCTGTGAGATGCGTTTCCTTTGATGTAAAATGCTGATTTTCCAGGAGTTAATCTTCACCACTGATTCCCAACAATGGGTTCTGAGCCAGGGTGCTAGGACCCTGCGGGAGCCAGTACTTTTCAGGAGGGCTGGCGCTGAGGTAGGCTGCATGCAAGTGTGGCACCATGAAACTAGCTCATGCTGCATGGCTTACCTCGGCACCAACTCTCAACTATTGCTTTTTTCCCTGCCATTGAGTGCACTTCAGTGACGACATTGCTCGCCTGTCGGGAGTCGGAACTTGTCTGTACAATAGCAGCATTCAGGTCTATTCCATTGTTGTGTTTAAAGCTAGTGTGTTTTATTTTTGTCAGTTCAGTGATTTTACTTCGCTTTTTTTGTCAGTTTCTCTCAGCCCTACCAAGCAATGGTTAAAAGCCATGGACGGTGATGAAAGGGAGCCTCTTCAGGCAAGCTGCTTTGGCGGATGGGCCATGCCCAGTTCACTTCCCCCAGAAGATTCTGACAATGGGCAGTTCTGTGTTTGGGAGGGAGGACAGCCCTCCCATAAACACACACACACACACACACACACACACATATGGGCCCATTCCGAATCCCAGTCAGGGACCCAGCGCCATTCGACCTTGAGTTCTTCCTCTTCCCGTCGGAAGGGGAAGAGATGGTACCACTCGAGGTTGCCCTCTGGTAGGTCTGCCGTGAGCTCCTCAGAGTTTTGGAGCAGAAGTCATTCCCCGGCATCATCAGTATCGCATTCCACATCTGCTTGTGGGCACTCAAGGTCTCGGGCCTGGAGTCCCTCCCTGTCTTTCTGTGGGGACACAGGTGGGCAGTTTCATCACTGGGCAACTCTTCTGTAGCAGTGCGTACAGCATCTGACTTGTTTGCCCCTTCTTGCAGAGCCAGCCCCAGGCCTCTCAAGGAAGGGGAGATCGGAGCCACAATTGGGACCTTCCAGCTAGGTAGAGCATCTGACTCCATCACCTACGTCTGGGTCCTTCCAGGTGAGCGCCCCGCCAATACCTGTTCCACTGGCTGCATCGCCATTCAGTGTGTCTGCTTTGGGACTGGCCCTGGTACCTTGTTTGTTTGTTGACCCGGTAAGCCCACTGGGCCTAGAAGTCCCTTTTTTCAGGGGCAACCGGGGGGGGGGCGCGCGGATACAGATGGTAAGCAACTGAAATTGAACCAGATTAAGCTGTTGGTGGTATTTTTAGTGAATGAGGGAAATTTTTCCAGGACACTGGGGAAATTCCCCTATTCTTTTTGATGAGTGCTATGGGATCTTTAACATGTACGTGAACTACCACCAGTCCAGGCAGATGGGACCTCAGTTTAACGTCTCATCCGAAAGACAGCACCTCAGAAGTGCAGCACCCCTCTCAGGCTGCACTACAGTGTCAGTATTGGGATATTAACCCAAGTGCCAGATGTGGGAACTGAAGCCACAGCCCTCTGATCTCCTTGCCTCAGAGGCGAGTGCGCTACCTACTGAGCCACTGACACTGCAGGTCACTCTGGTGCTGGCACCGGGATCGGGCTCTTTGGGTGTGCTGCCCAGCCCTTCGCAGTCCCCGACACCGAAAGAGTCCTCAGTGCTGGGCCCTGTCTGTCTGGCGGTGCCGCCTACGGTGCTGGCTACTTTACTGCCGGTGTTTGTGTTGCTTGTGTTGCTGACTCCTTGGGCTGGGCTGGGCTAGGGAACCTTGGGTCCACTCCTCTCCCAGAACCCCTCCCCCGGAGAGGATCTGGAGAGGGATGAGTCTGACCCCAAACTCATAATTTCTGAGGGCGGGGATGGCAACTCTTTTTGTAGCCTGTATAATTCAATCCCAGGCCCTCCTGCTCCCCAGGAAAAACGTTCTTTTCAGGCTCTCCTTTGCAACATGTCGGCAACTCTTGCTTTTGAGCCTTATTCCACTGACCTGGGGAAACCTGTCTGTCTGACGTGGCTCAGTGTTTCCACCATGCCGGTCAATCTCATACCCCCTATTCCCCCTGCGTTTGAGACTCTCTCGGATGCAGTATGCAGTAGGCCTTTGTCTATCCCCTTCATATGTAGGCAGATAAACTGTAAGTATACTGCCAATAAGGACAGGTCTGCCCTTGTTTCCCGGCTCATTGCCGACGTAATTGTCATTTTAGCTGAGAATGACAAGGCCATTCTTCCTCAGGAAGTCATTGCGCACCTCATCAATAAGGAGTCGCGCAAGACAGACACTATGGGGGAAAAAGAGTGTTTGCTGCTGCTACTCTTAGAATGAGGATAGCCAGCTACCAAGGGCATTTCTCCAAGTATGAGTGTGCTCTTTGAACCTCTCTGAAGTCTCTAGTGGAATCCTTGCCTGAATCGGAGACTAAGCACAAGATTCTTCAGACTGTTACTCATGGCATTGAGTCTAACAGTCATCAATTAAAAGCAGCTTTGAATGCCTTCGACACTGTCTCGCATTCTGCTGCTGCAGGAATTTGTGTAAGAAGGCGCTCCTGGCTTCAGACATCTGACTTCTCCAGTGAAGTCTAGCAGCAGATTGAGTGTTCCCTTTGGTGGTTCTTACCTGTTTGGACAGCAAGTAGAACAGTCTCTTGAGGCCTCCCAGAAAACCAGGATGGCCATCAAGTATTCTAGGCCTGCCCTATCATATCCCCAGAGGGGGAAGGGGTGAGAATTCTACCACAGTAAGCAGTCCTTTTGAGGCAAAGGCCAGGGAGCTCAAATCAAGTTTCAGCCTCTCCAGTTGCAGAAAGTAAGTTCAGCCAAAGGCACAGGCCCCTAAAGTGCCTAGTGCCACTCTCTGAAATCCCGGCCCCAGTCTTGCCTCAGCTGCCGAGGCAGACCTCTGCTGTCGGTGTGGGGGGGCTGACTCCATTTTGCTGTCGGTGGCAATCCATCACGACAGAGAAGTGGATTCTCAGGATCATCCAGGAGGGATACTCACTGAATTTTACAGAACTCCATCTGGATTATCCACCCAGAATGCAACCCCCTGTCAGCTCACGTCAGAGCTTCTCCAGCGGAGATTGCAGGCCTTCTGAACAATAGGGCAGTGGAAGTAGTGCCGGAGGCAGAGTGCAACACAGGTTTCTATTCCCATTACTTTCTTGTTCCAGAAAAAGTCAGGGGACATGCACCTCATTCTTGATCTCTAACATTTGAACAAGTTCTCGCACCGAGAAAAGTTCAGAATGATCTCTGTAGGGACTCCCCTGCTGCCCCTCAAGCCGCAGAATTGGTTGGCTTCTCTGGATATGTAGGATGGTTACCAGCATATCTTGGTTCACACCAGTCACCGCAGATTTTTCAGTTTTGTGTTACTGGGTCAGCATTATCTTTTCTGGGTCCTGCCCTTTGGGCTACCATCAGCACCCTGAGTCTTTAGAAAGTGCTCTGCTGATCTTCTGGACTAAGTCTCCATCACTCATTCACACTAGTGGGATTGCGCCGGAGGCGCTAGGACCAATCGGGAGCCAACATTTTTCAGAAGGGTCGGCGCCGAGACAGGACCATGCATGCACGGCACCACAAGACTAGCTCGCGCCTATGTAGGCTATCTCGGCGTCGACCCTCCAGCTGCCTCAGTTCCTTTTCTCCCGCGTTGAGTGCGCTTGTATGTCGACGTTGCTTGTCTGCTGGAGTCAAAGTTTTTATCTGTGCAACAGCAGCTTTTAGAGTTTAAGTTAACATTTTACTACTAGTAATTTTTTATTTTACGAACAAGTAAAGAAGATTATGAAGAGAAAGAAATTCTCACCTGCCATCGATGGAGTCGTCCTTAGACGGTAGTGGTGACGGTAGGAAGACTTCGTTTGAAAGTTGTTATGGCAGAGGGCTGTGTCTGGTACACCACCTTTGATAAACGGGGGGACGGGGTTCGACTACGGACAGTCCTGTGCTGGGGGGATAGTCCACGAGCCTGAATTAGTGGTTCCAGGGATCTGGCTCTGCTTAACCTCGAGCTCTTCTTCCTCGTTGGGAGAAGAAGAATCGGTGCCACTCGAGGTTCCCCTCTGGTACGTCTGCACGAGGATTGTTCGTCGGGAAGGGCGATAGGCCTGAACTGATTTTGGTGGGTTCCCCTTGGCCCCGCTCCTAACGGCTGCATTCTTCGACTCCGGACTCCATCTCTGTCCTCGTTGGAGGTCCGTTGAGGAGTTTCACCTCTGGGCTGCTCCTGTGGAGCAGGGGGTTTGACTTTTTTATCCCGTTTCCCTGGCCAGTGTTCCTGATTTCGGGGCTTCCGGGCCTCGGAGCTGCTGGACTGGAGCTGGGTCGATTAGATCAGGATGTGTGCGGTGCCCTCTTGGTGCTTTCACCATTGTGTCAACCCCTCATGCCTAGCCCTTCTCTCTTTCCATGCAGGGGCCAGCACGGGCACCACCTTTTTCCTTCTCCCCTTCTTCTCAGGATTCTCCTTTGGCATTTTCCATGGTGGTGTTTGTCCTGGCGCCATGCCTAATGCCATAGGTGGCGACTCTGGTCTGGCGCCGTGTCCACTGGTTTTGGTGTCAGTGCCATAGGCGGCACCCCTGGTGTCTGGGTTAGCGCAAGGAGTCGGGGCCGTGGGTGGTGCTGTTGGTTGGTGGCGCCACTGGCATTGCTGTGGCTGTCTTGCGTTGCTGCGGATGCCCACTGGCACCCATGGGTGGCACCGACCACCCGCGGGTGCCACAGGTGCTGCGGGCAGTGCTGGGCACCTGCAGGTGGTGCCACGAGTCCACAGGTACCCTCGTGTGCCGTTGCTGCCCTGGGTACCATGGGTGCTGTGGTATCATGGGTGCCGTCGGGTGCCATTGCTGCCATGGTACCTTGGGTGCCATGGGTGCTGGGAGTTCCTGCGGGTACCCTCAGGTCTTACCCAGGTTGGCATAGGCAGTGCTTGGTGCCGTCCTGTGCCACGAGTGATGCTGGTGCCGCAAGGGTGCCAGTTGGTGCTGTCCGGCAGAACTAGTGATGGATTTCCTTCTGCAGACCTCTTCTTCCGTGGAACTTGTGGCAAGTTGTTTTCCACAGAATGAAGTCCTGTTCTGCAGATTATTTTTCCACACATTTTAGTGAGTGGCGGTCTGCGTGTGATCTTGTGACATCCATTGGTTTTCCACTGATGGAACTCTTCTGTATTGTTCTGCCAGCGGAATCTCTCATTCCGCTCAGCACTTTCTCAGCTCCCTACATGGTGCCGAGCTCCTCGACATCTTTCCTGGTGGCAGAGTCTCTAGTGGCTCTGACCTAGACCTCCCTAAGGGGTCCTTCCGTATAGCGCAGTGGTTTAAGGCTCTGAGCTGCAAATCTGGAGACCTGGGTTTGAATCCCACAGCCCCCACTTGCATACTGTATACTGTGTGACCCTGAGCAAGTCACTTAACGTCCCTGTGTTCCCAGGTTGCACCTGTTTAAAAAAAAAAAAAAAAAAAAAAAAAAAAAAATTCAGCTTAGTGTGTCTCACCTGGTTAAAACAATTGGAAAAAAATAAAATAAGAAGTGCATCTAGATGAGTCTCTCCCTGTCCTTCTGGTCAGTGATACAGCGGATGACTCATTTTATATACTGAAGGGCACGCCCTTTCTATCTTCAGAGTCCGTGATGGAAGATCTTTTCAGTAGTTCCTCAGTGGTGGGGTCCACTATAGTATTCAGACTGTAACCATGGACCATACACCTCTGCGTCTAGACTTTCAGTCGTCAAGACAATTACACTCTGTGGAACATTCTAATTCAATGGTCGGGAGCAGCACAGACTCTTCTGCTCCTTTGATAGGGGTATATAGCCGCCTTCTGATACTGCCCCTTCGGTGCCTTCTTCGGCACAGGTGGTTAACATCTCTTCGGCTGTGATTATTAGTCTGGTCACGATTTCAGTTATGGACGCTCAGGCTCCTCCTGCCCCTCAGAGGGATGACATCTTTGTCATTTTTGTATCAGGCAGTCCTTGCGAGATAGCAGCCTGAAACCTTGTTAGGCTTGGACTAATGGTAAAAAAAAAAAAAAAAAAAAAGTTAAAATTATCACAGCACAGGGCCTAGCTGAGATTACCCGATACCACACTTTTGGATCTGGTCAGGTTCCGCCTCAGCCCCTGAGGCGGGCCTCTCAAAACTACAGTAAAGAGTACCTGACTTCTTCTACCCCCTAAAGGGAGTCAGATTCAACGGAGGTATGCGTCATCTCTTTTCTCCAAGAGAGTTTTCTCTTATTCCGAGATAGGTGACTAGGCCTAAGCGACTGTCCAGTCTGTTGGTCCCCCTTTTTTATCGGGCTTTCTTCTCTTGATCAGAGCCTCGCAGCAACAGAAGTAACTCTCCAGCGAGTCGGAACTCAGGTTCCTACTTCCTTGCTTGCTTCAACTTGACAGACGACATGCTCCTTTCTTGACCATAGGTCAAGTAGGTCTTTTTCTGAGATGGCTTCTCAAATATTCACACCTTCGGTTCCTGCACACTGGTTCCGTGCCAGTCGCTCACGAAGCTATCCTCTCCGAGGGCGTGATGGAGCTGTGATGTTTGTTTTTCAGCAAAGCAATCTAGAGTCCTCCTTCTCCCTTCTGGGAGGCCGGAGTGAGTAGTGCCTCACCACATTGAGTCACTTCTGCCGCTATTCAGTCACTTTAAATGAATGGGTTAGCCCTAATTTGGTCCTGCTGTGTCCCCTCCTCGACGCACATCTGCCTGTATTTGCCTTAGAAATCCACCCCTGTTTTTTTCTGTCAGAATGTTTTTCTGCAGTGGACACGTCCTCCTGTACACTTTTCCTTTCTTCCCTGAGTTCAGAGACTGCTACCATAGTTGTACACACGGGGGCAGGATGATTCCTTTTTGGAATATGAAGTGGGTAGGATCTGGTTCTACTAGACCACCACAAGAGGCTTCTAAGTCATGCTTTGGCCTTCCATTAGGAAGGTTTCAGTGATTAAGTGGAAACCATTCTCCTTGATGGGCTAACCCCACCTAGACCATCTTTTGCTCACCAAGTAAAGGGTTCAAGCGCTCCTGGACCTGTTGTTTGCAGGTTAGCCATACTTGGTAGTGGGGATCTCCATCTGTGCTTTTGTTCTACCCTGAACCAGTAGACTTTACCTCTAGCTCTTTCAGTTCCTGAGGTCCTTTTACGTTAGATTAGTACATGCCTTTGAGACTATTAATTTTGGTCCTATACCAAATTGTGAGGCCGGGTTCTCGCCGCTCTCCTAGAGTGGTTGCGGCTTCCTGGCAGAGTTTCATTTTGCGTCCATTGCTGTCGTCTGCAAAGTGGTGAGTTACAACTCAAGCGCTTGTCTTGTAAGCACTATATTCTAGATGCTCTTTCCATGACGGTTATTTTTAATAGTAGGACAGTCCTTGGCCGTCCTTTCTGAGTGAACCCTATCTCCTCCACCCTGCTCAGGGTTGTTGGTTTTAGCTCTGTACTCTCCCACAAGTGTGAATGAGTGATGGAGACTCAGTCCAGGAAGATATTGAAATTATGTACTTACCGTAATTGTTGATCTTCTTGGACAGTCCATCACTCATTCACACACCCACCCACCATCCCCTGGGTTCACTCGTTTTCTTTCCTGGTCTTCATGGTCCTATGGTTCAGGCTGTGAAGACATTGTTCTTTGACCCTTCTTGCAAGGGCCATCTGGGCCCTCTTAGGCCCAGAAACTCAGGATAAGTTATTTTCATTAGTTATGCTGCACCTCCTCGGTCGAAAAGGTACTGAGGCAGTTGGAGGGTCGATGCCGAGATAGCCTACACAGGCGCGAGCTAGTCTCACAGTGCCACGCATGCGTGGTCTTCTCTCGGCGCCGACCCTTCTGAAAAATGTTGTCTCCCGCTTGGTCCTAGTGCCTCTGGTGCTATCCCACTAGTGTGAATGAGTGATGGAGACTGTCCAAGAATATCAACAATTACGGTAAGTACGTCATTTCCATTTCTCGCAGTGCACCTTCGAAAACTCGGACTCCAAAGTTTTTTCCTGTGTGGACAACTGGATACTAGCCAGTCTGTCCAAGCAGGAGATGGAAAGAGCAGTTGCCACAGCCTCAGTTCCTTACCTCCATGGGAGTCCTGTTGAATGTCCAGAAGTCGCAAGTTCAGCCTTCTCAGCAGCTCCTCTTCATAGGGGTCCTTCTTGACACCACCAGGACCAGGACCTTTTGTCCAGATGACAGAAGGAAGCAATCCTTCAGATGGCTCATTTCGTCATGGAGCACAAGCCCGTTCGGGTGCACCCCATGCAACGCATGTTAGTTCTCACAGCATCCTCTGTCTTCGCAGTACCTCTTTCTTGACTACACATGAGAACAACCCAGTGGATGCTCAGTATGCAGTGGTCTCCAGCAATGCATCCTTAGTCTTTCCCTATCAAAATAATGAAGCCCTGCTTCAGTCGCTTGAATAGAGGGCACTGGAGGACAGTCTTCTCTAAGGCCTCCCTTTCTCTCAGCCAGAGCCTCAGGTAACACTCATCATGGATGTGTCTCTGCTGGGATGGGGAGCCCATTGTCAGGAGCACAACACTCAAGGAGTTTGGAACCCTGCAGAGTGTCCTCTCTAGATCAGTGTATTGGAAATGGGAGCAGTTCTTCATGCCCTGTGAGCCCTTGTGGAGTTTGTTTGCCACAAGATAGTCCTCCTCCAGGCAGACAAGAAGTCTGTCTTGTACTAAATCAGCAAACAAGGAGGTGCGCACTCTTACCACTCCCTGCAAGGAGGTGATGAGAGTGTGGGAATGGTGTCTGGAACAGGACATTGTGATCAAGGCAGTTTATCTGCCAGGAACTCGCAACATTCTGACAGCCAAGCTCAGCCGAACAGAAGCTGATCCTTATGAGTGGTCATTGGTGCCAGACGTCATGCAGTCACTGTTGGACGAACGAGTGGGGGAAACCCCAGATGTAGACCTTTTTGTGTCCCCACTCAATGCCAAACTGCTTCGATTCTGCTCCAAAAATCCAGAACATGGCATTTTCTCTCAGGATGCATTCAGGCTGCAGTGGATAGATCTTTTTCTTTATGCATTTCTGCCTATCCTTCTATTTCAGAGGGTACTGTACGGCTCAAGCCAGACGCACAAGGGGCAAGATGATTCTGATCGTCTTATTTTTGCCTCAACAGATATGGTTTTCCCTGCCCAACAGGCTATCAGTCCTCCAAGGGCCCTCCTTCTCAGGTTAGATCTACTGATGCAGGGGTCCCTGGTCCACCCCAGTCTGCACTCCCTTCACCTCCAGGCCTGGCTCCTGAAGAGACAGAAGTGAGTAGGTATAAAGTATCTCAGAGGGTCTTAGAGATACTTCTCACTGCTGGTAAGCCCTCTGCGAGGAAAACCTGCACAGTCAAGTGGAAACGTTTTTCTGTGTGGTGCTCCAAAACTTGTATGGACCCATTCTGATACCCACCAGATAAGGTTTTGCAGTACTTGTTGGACCTCTCTAATGCAGGTTTGCGTACGCTACAGTTAAGGTCCATTTGTGCGCTGTTTCAGCATACCACGTTCCCGTACAGAACCTCTCTCTCTCGCCCAGCTGCCTCTGTGTAGCAGGTTCTTGAAGGGCATTTTGCCCACAAGGCCTCCAGTTGGGAAATCTATAGCCGCCTGGGATAGCAACCTTGTATTGGGCATGCTGACTTCTAAGCCCTTTGAGCTCATGGCTGTGTGACCTCAAGTTCCTAACATGGAAAACTGTTTTTCTAGTGGACATCACCTTTGCCTGTAGAGTTTCAGAGATTCATGCTTTGGTCATGGATCCTCCGTATGCTGTTTTGCATAGAGACAAGGTGGTTCTCCGCACATGTCCCAAGTTTTTATCTAAGGTAGTTTCAGAGTTTCACTTAAATCAGCCTCTAGTGCTGCCTACATATTTCACTAGCTTCCAGAATCAAGGGAAGTACACCTTCCATTCTCTGGATGTAAAAAGAGCCCTCACATTCTACCTCGATAAAACTAAGGACTTCCAACAGTCTAGGCAACTCTTTATTTCCTTTGATCCTAAGCGGATGGGACAGCCTGTCATGGTCAAGTGCATGTTTGCGTGGATTGCCAGTTGCCTTCGTTACTGTTATTCTGTGGCGCAGGTCAAGCTGGAAGGCCTGGTATGTGTCCACACCACCAGAGTGGTTGCTACTTCCTTGGCAGAGGTTTGCTTTGTACCTGTCGCCGATATCTGCAGAGGTGCCACCTGGAGCACAGTGCACACCTTCATCAAGCAGTGTGCCCTGGATGTCCATTTTCAGGCAGCATACCTCCTTTGGCAGGACCATCCTTAATGGACTTCTGTCCTGAGTGAGCTCCAGCTCCTACCGTCCTGCCCAGGGGACTTTTGTCTGAGCTTTATACTCTTATCCCATTGGTGTGAATCAATGAAGATACACTCCTGGAAGATATAAAAACTGTGTACTCACCATAATTCATGGTCTTCTAGGAATATCTTCACCATTGATTCACACACCCATACTCCATCCCCGGGCTCACTCTTTCTGGCCATTGGTCTTCACCCCTTGTTCTTGGTTTGAGCTGTGAAGACATCTGTGTTCCTTGTTGTTGACCCCTCTTACATGGGTTACAAGGGGTATCTTATGCCCTTAGGTTAAGTGCATTAGTGTTAGGTTATGCAGCATCTTCTTGGTAAAAAAGTACTGAGGCTGTTGAGGGCTGGTGCTGAGGTATGCCATGCAGTGTGAGCTAGTCTTGCAGTGCTGTGCATGCATGCAACCTGCCTCTGCGCCTGCCCTCCTGAAAAGTTCTGGCTCCTGTAGGGTCCTAGCGCCTCCATCTCAGAACCCTTTGATGTGAATCAATGGTGAAGATGTTCTTAAAAAATCAAGAATTATGGTCCAGCCCCGACCAGGCCAGCTGTGTCCTCTGTGGGTGCGGCCGCAGCTCCACAAGCCTGCCGCCCTAGCCACCTCTTCAGGCCGTCGCTGAGATCCAGCATAGCCGGATCCAGCCCTGACCGGGTCAGCCATGTCCTCTGTGGGTGCAACTGCGGCTCCACAAGCCTGCCGCCCTAGCCACCTCTTCAGGCCGTCGCTGAGATCCAGCATAGCCGGATCCAGCCCTGACCGGGTCAGCCGTGTCCTCTGCGGGTGCAACTGCGGCTCCACAAGCCTGCCACCCTAGCCACTTCTTCAGGCCACCGCCGAGATCCAATATAGCTGGATCCAGCCCCTGACTGAGCCAGCCATGTCCTCTGTGGGTGCGACCGCAGCTCCACAAGTCTGCCGCCCTAGCCACCTCTTCATGCCACTGCCAAAATCCAGCAGAGCCGGATCCAGCCCCTGACTGGGCCAGCCGTGTCCTCTGTGGGTGCGGCTGCAGCTCCATAAGCCTGCCGTCCTAGCCACCTCTTCAGGCCGCCACCGAGATCCAGCATAGCCGAGTAAGACTTCAGCCTGGGCCAGGGAAGCTGTGAGCAGCTGCCATTGGTCAATCGCTCACCGCTTCACTCCCTAAGTGGACTTCTGCTTCGGTCTCTGCATCTGATTGGCCTTTTCCATCTCTCTGCCTTTCTGTGCTTTCTGGGCTCAGCGCCCATTCAATTTAATAGCATGCTGCCGAAAATTTGCGCACGCCCCCTCCCCTACCCCCTTACCGTAATTAAATAGACCTCAGCTCCACCTCCTTGCCTTTAGACTCCTCCTTGCCTGATCCCCTTTGGATCCCTCGCTAGGACATCCTCTGACTCCGTCTCCTCTCTCTTTCCTGCTCTCCACCTATCCCCCGCCGTGCCGCTCCCTGCTTCAGCCACACCTAGCGCTCTTTTCCTCACTCACTTCCTCTTTATTCTTTTTATTTAGCCATTCAAACAACATGAAGTCTTGCTGTATTCAGACATAATGCAGTTAGCCCCAGCACTTGAACTGCCCCGGAGAGGAAAGAGTTAACTCTATGCAGAACCATAGAACGTTGAGCTCGAGCTCTGTTTTCAAACCTTTGTTTGTGGTACTTCCCAGTGTTACTGTCAGATTCTTTAATCCGCCTAACAGTGAAGTCGCTCCGGAAATTTCCTCTACTCGGTTTGGTAAAAGTAAAGCATTCCGTTTAAACCAATCCTTTTTTTGTTTTTCGGATTTCCAGCCTCTGTCTATGGTACAGGTAGTGTTGTAGATAGGTAGTGACTATGTTTAATTTTAAAATCTGTGTGGAAATTATTTGTTTCTTTGGTTTCTTTTCGGTCGGTCCGGTTGGAACCGACCTTGTGTTGTCTTCTGTCTTAAATCAGTATTTTCTGGGATTAGTGTGGCGTTCCGGTACCGATTGGTTTCAAAAGAACCGGGCTTTTTTCCTGGTTCTTTTTCAAAACCCGTGACACGGTTTGTTACCGATCGGTTGTTATTACCTGGCTTGAAAGCTGCTATAGGGTAATTTTGGTTGGTTGGCCATGTCTGAGAAACCCAAGAAGAAAACCGGTCCCACTGGGTTTCAACACTGTACTGAGTGTGGGGAGGCCTTTGCCAAGGCCGACCCCACCTCATCTGTGTTTGTCTGGGATTTGACCACCTCCAGTCAGACTGCCAAATTTGTAGAAACTTTCCCAAAACCACTCTAGAAAAGAGATTGAGTAGGTTGAAGGAAAGGGAGGCCGAGAAGTGCGTGAATCCAGATGGCCGGCCCGGTTCGGTTGCGGCCAAACCTGAGGAGGTGCCTACTGACCTAGGCGATACCTCCTTGGGCAAAAGGAGAGCCGACTCTGAGGGGTCGGTTCTGTCGAAAAAGAAATGAGTCTGCCAGTTTGGATCCTGTATCGCACTCTCCAACCACGGATGAAATAGCCAAAGCGATTAGCATTGTTCAGTCACTTAGATCGGTTCCGTCCGAACCAGTACCACCGGTTTGGCGGTTGGTTCGGTCGAATCTGTCTCCTCCGGTTTATGATCTAGATGTTTATTATGAGGAGTGGGAGGGAGACGAAGACTATCCTGGTGATGATGGCGATGATGATGAGGGGGGTCTGGATGTGCCCATTGAACCGGACATCTCCCCTGACAGGCCCTCAGGTGTCTCTCCTCCCAGGCTCTCTGAGTCCCCTTACCATTTTTTGTTCTACAAAAAGGTGGCAGAAACCCTGCAGCTTCCCTTGGTTGAAGCTGCAGAGGAGGATGAAGAGCCTGATTTTGTGGAAATGATGGACATCCCAGAGTCCAAAAGACTGTCTATCCCTCTTTATAAATCCTTGGGGAAACAGACTCACAAAATTTTGCAAACTCCTAATTCAATACCTCCTGTGGATAAGAGAATGGACAGGAGGTATTTATCAGGCTCAGACACGGAGTTCCTTTATAACCATTGCAGCCATGTTGGGGTAGTGCAGGCTGCAGCCTGTGACAGGGCTAACATTCCTTTGGCTTCACACACCCCCGGATAAGAACTCCAGGAAAGAGGATGCCATGGCCAAAAAACATTATTTGGCATCCTCTTTAGGACTCAGGCAGGCTACTTATATAGCCTACACAGCCAGGTACCAGAAATCCAGATGGGATACAGTTCTGGAACTGGCTAAACAGGCCTCTCCCCAGCTAGCCAAGGAGCTGGAGGAGGTGGCTGCTGATGGAATTGAGGCATCCAAAATGCAATTTCATGCTACTGTGGACTCCAGTGATGTGGCATCTAGAGTCATGGCTACATCCGTGTCTCTCAGATGACATGCTTGGCTCAGATGTACTAGCCTTTCACAGGATACCCGGACTAAGGCTATGGATTCTCCTGTAGTAGGTGACTCTCTGTTTGGAGAGCAGACAGAGGCTTACATGAAGAAAATGGATGAATACAGGACCACGTACAGGAGTGCACAGGCCAAGGAAAGACAAGCCACTCCGCACAAGCAGCAGTTTAGGGGCAGGGGCAGGCCCTTTCAAAGGTCTTTTTACCAAGCCCAGGCCTCCTCTCCCTTCCCACAGAGGAGGTTCTTCAGAGGAAGGGACAGGAGGGGGATGAGCAGGGCGGCTCCCTCCTCCTCTCAGTCTAAGGCTCCTGCCAAGCAGACACCCTGATGTGTCAGCCCGGGTCGACTCCCCATTTCCAGTAGGAAGCAGGCTGGCTTACTACTTCCAGGCCTAGAAGTCTGTGACTTCAGACAGGTGGGTCCTGGAGGTAGTAAGCCAGGGACTGGCCCTCAGCTTCAAAAAGTTCCCAAAAAAGAGGGCCAAGTCTTTTCCACCTGCATCAGCCTAAGAGACCATTGCCCTAGAGGCAGAGGTTTCCTCTCTTCTAGCTCTCAGAGCAGTAGAAAGGGTTCCTGCTCAGCACAAGGGGAAAGGACTGTACTCCAGGCACTTCTTACCCCAAAGAAAACAGGGGAGTGGCGACCCATCCTAGACTTAAGTTATTTGAACAAACACATTGTAAAGCCTGAGGGCTCACTCGACTAGGGGTACAGCTGCTTCTCTAGCTGCGGCCAGAGATATACCTTTGTTAGAGATCTGTAAAGCAGCCACCTGGAAAACAGTACGTACTTTCACCAAGCATTACTCTCTGGACATCCAGGCTAGGAGTGATGCTAGGTTTGGCACAGCAGTACTGCAGAGCCTCTTCCCAAAGTAGGTTCTGCATTACCAAGCAGTTCCCCTATGGAGGAGGGAGTCTGCATTATGTCTGAATACAGCAAGACTTCATGTTGTTTGAAGAAAAAATTACCATAGTAATGTCGTTGCTTCTAATGGAGTCTTGCTGTATTCAGACCTCCGCCCCGCCTCCCCTCTCAGAACCTGTTTTTTGGGAAGTGGGCTGGCAGGTACAGTGTTGCACCTCAGGGGTGTACCTTGTACCCTCCCTCTTGGGTGAGGTAGATGCTGTTATGTTTTCTGCTGTTTCATACTTAAATGTTGTCACTACCTTTCCTTCTTGGGTTCTCGACTTGAGTCTTTTGGGGCCCAGGAAGAATCTTTTGCCTTTTCGCTATATGTTGAACAATTTCCATACTATAGTATACTAGTTAGTTTGCTCGTAAGAATCTGACGGTTACATTAGGAAGTACCACAGACAGAGGTTTGAAAACCGAGCTCGAGCTCAACGTTCTATGCTTCTGCATAGAGTTGACTCTTTCCTCTACGGGGCAGTTCAAGTGCTGGGGCTAACTGCATTATGTCTGAATACAGCAAGACTCCAGTAGAAGAAACAACATTACTATGGTGAGTAATTTTTTCTTCTATCCTTTGGGCCTTGCCCAAACCTTCCTCCTGTGCTCTCACTCTACCACCTCCTCCCTGATCATGATTACCTTCAATAATCTGTTCTCATTTCTCTTCTTTCTCACCTTTCTGCCTCCCTGGAGCCTACCACCCCTCTCCCCCTTCTACCTTCCATTTAGTCATTTCCTACCACCGCCTAGGCACACTTCACTATGAGCTCTGCCCTTCCCTGGGGCCAAACTCTGCTACTGGTTGGCTGCTCCCGAGTACTCCTGTGTATGGTTCATGAGCCAACTTATCTCTGCTCTCATACACGACATCGCCTCTGAGACCCACGCCAGGAACTTGTATAATGCTTCTGTGATAATGGAGACGCATCTCTCCTACAAGGAAATATGCTTGTGCACCCTGAAGCTCCTGCTCCTCCTCCTGCTGATGTCTGGTAACGTCCACCTAAACCCTGGCCCAAATTCTTCCAGCTCCGCCAGCCATGTGAAACCCTACCGGGCTCTCATCCTCGCAACCCTTAACATCTGCAATCTACTCCCTAAACTTGATGCTCTACAAATCTTTGCAAACCAACATAACCCTGATATCCTTGCAGTAGTTGAAACCTGGCTGACGCCCAAAGTTCCCGACCTGGTAATTGCAGTACAATTTTACAAGTATTCAGGCTGGATCGGAAGTCCAAAAGAGGAGGGGGTGTGCAGTTTACATCAGACACTCTCTTGGATCACCCCATTTCCACCCTCCCCTGACTCTATTGCGCAGATTCTCTCTATCAGAATACTCCTAGGGGCCCACAATAAAGCCCTCACAGTCGTCTCAGTTTATATCCCTCCAAAAGGCCAAGGGAAAGGTCTCAGTGCTGTCCTGGACTTTATCAGAACCCAACCTCCTGGCTCAGAGCTTATTCTTCTGGACAATTTTAATATGAAGTGGCGTGCATCGGAAGCAGGTGTTTATAAGGATGCCATCTCATCAGCAGACTTAACACAGATGATCAACTCCCCCACAAGAAAAAACTACAAAACGGGCACTAGTACCCTCTTGGACTGGGTTCTTGCCAGCCATCCAACCCATATCTCCAACACCTCTGTCCTCCCGGATTCGCTCAGTGACCATTTCCCTGTCATCTGTAAATGGTCAAACAAATTTTTGCAAGCCCCCTCCTAAAGTCATCACCAGCAGAGTCCTTCCCCGTGGGCAACTGACCCATCTTAAATCCTGCCTCAGTCTCCAAGATTAGTCTCCCATCTACAAAATGACAGATGTTGACTCTGCCCTCGACTACTTCGTCACCACCTTCAGTACAGCCTGTGACTCCTACACCCCTATAAAAAAACACAAAGTTAAGGCACTTTGCAACCCATGGCTCACCGCTGAGCTCCTTGCATAGCTGAAATCAGGGGGCCGCCTTTGGGTGCTGGCAAGGGCCACAGGTGCGTAATCCGATATACAAAACTACAAGCATGCCCGAAGCAACTGCACAAAATCTATTTGACTAAATAAAAGCACATACTACAGGGAAGCTCTCACCGACACCTGGGGAAATGGGAGAGCATTCTGGGACAATATTAAAGAAGTTACGGGGAAGCAGCCCAAATCCTCCCCAACTGCGCTAAATGTTGATGGGACTACCACACTTGACCCAATGGTCATTGCTAATACCTTCAATGCTGCGTTCACTGACCTCAGTAGTGTTCTCCCCTTGAACTTTTTTAAGGAAAATGACTCTCCTTCACCCATAAGCTCTCCCACCCCTTCTAAATATCTGTCTTTCTACTTCAAAGCAGTCAAGGTGCATGAAGCCCGTAAATACATTACCAAAGCAATCTCCAAGTCCAGAACTAGTGGTGACTCTTTGGACCTTAAACTGCTGTCTCTCACCCTTGAAGAGGTTCTAGGCCTATTAACAAGAATTTTCTACCTCTCTCTCTCAGCCTCAGTCAGTTTCCTGACAAATGGAAATCTGCTACTGTTACTCCGGTCCATAAAAGTGGTGACAAGGCCATCCACGGGAACTATTGGCCGATCTCCATATTACCTCCCCTCTCCAAGGCCCTTGAGCGTATAGTTGCAGACCAGCTTACTGACATTCTGCACAAATGCAGTATTTTGTGTACGCAGCAACACGGGTTCAGAAAAAGACATAGCACCTCATTTGCCCTCCTGGAATTCACTGGAGCCCTACACAGCACGTTGGACATAGGTAATCTAACTGGGTCAGTATTTATCGATTTGACAAAGGCATTTGATACTGTCCACCATCGTCTGCTGACTGAACAGCTACTGAATGCTGGGCTCTCTCATGACTCTACAGCATGGTTTAAAAGTTACTTGGAAAATCGATCACAAAGAGTAAAAATCGCTGATGTTCTCTCTGATGCTAGACCTGTCTGCTCAGGTGTCCCCCAGGGATTCATACTGGGCCCACTACTTTTCAGCCTTTTCCTGAACACCCTTCCGCAGTCTTGCTCTGAACAAATTATCCTCTATGCTGATGACCCTGTAATTCTCACTTCCCTCAATGACCCCAAACCCTTACGACACAATCTGCAGCTAGGATTCACCTCTGTTGAAAACTGGTTTACTAAGCATAAGCTGGTCCTAAACCACAAAAAAACCAAATCAATGCTTTTTAGCAGCTCCCACAACAAGCACAGGCTACATCCCCTTACCATTACTACCAGCCTTGGAAATACCCTTGAACAGGTGCAATCATTTAAATACCTTGAGATTTCACTTGACCCTAATCTATCTTATGGGGCCCACAATGATAGTGTCGCCAAAGCTGCTAAAACTCGTCTAGGCCTGCTTTTCCGGCACAGGCAACATCTTGCCTCAGAAGCCTTGAACGTCGCTGTACAGAGCTCGGTGGTCTCCATCATAGACTACGGCCTCATCTTCTTCGACTCGCCCTCTGCTACTGTTCTCAGATGCATATCGACATCCCTCAACAAGGCCTGTCTGCTCATCAGTGGAGCCTACCGTCTCACATGCACGTGTGACCTTTATGTTCAATTTGGATGGCTTCAACTGTCCAACCGTATTAAGTATCTAACCTGCACTATGGTGAAAAAAAAATAACCATGGGCCTCTCCCCTCCTGGAGTCCAAGCTCTCCTGCGCCTGAGCAGAAATGCACGTGACGCTAGGGGATCCGAATCTCAGCTTTTGCAGGTTCCCCGTTGTCGCACCACTCAGGGTCAAAGATCTTTTGCTCATAGGGCTCCCAGCTGGCTGAATGGTCTCAGCACTGACATCTCCTTCATTCCCAAGCTAGGCATGTTCAAATCCAGGCTCCGCCTTCATCTCACTGCGTCTAGCTCCTGTGACTGCCTCATCTAATCAGCCGTACTTACCACTACCTTAGCCTTTTCCATGCTCTTCCTACATAGCACTTACTTCTCTTATTCTACCCTTAGTCTCCCACTACCCCTCCCCCTTGCCTGCTCCCCCCTCCCCCCTTCCTACCACCAGCACTTCTCCCTGTGATGTTGACAGTGCCGCTGGCTGCTCTTACCTTCCTATGTGCCCCCCCCGTTGTTCCCCCATTCTCTCTCCTCTTTCTGTTGACTCTGTTCTGGTTTTCTCTTATGTGTTCTCACTCAATTATATATTGTCTGGACTTCAGGAGGGCTGACTGTGGCAAGATGGGAGAGTGCCTTAGAAAAGCACTAGCAAACAGGCTAGAAGGAGGGGTGGAGCAACAATGGGGAAATATCAAAACTGCCATCACAGAGGCAGCAAGCCTTTGTGTGAAGCAAATAAACAAATAAAAATGAAAGAAACAGCCACTATGGTTCTCAATAGAAGTGGCGGTAAAGGTTAGGGAGAAAAAAGATAGCATTTAAGAAGTATAAGGTAACACAGAAGGAGCAGGACAGAGAACTGTACCAGTTAAGGCAGAAGGAAGCAGGGAGGGTAGTCAAAATAGCAAAGGCACAAACTGAAGAAAAGATAGCCAACTCAGTTAAGAAGGGGGATAAAACCTTTTATAGGTATATCAGGGAGCGTAGAAAGACAAAGGGAGGGATAGTGAGGCTGAATAGAATGGATGGTGGGTGGGCAGAGAGTGACAGTGAAAAAGCAGGGATACTGAATGAATACATCTGTTCAGTATTCACAAAAGAGGAAGTGGTGGAGGTGCCTAATCCAGTTAACAGAAGCACTCTGGAGAGGGGGGTTGATCCCAGTCCTTTCACAGAAGAAAGGGTTTTGAAAGAACTCCTAAAACTGAAGGTGGACAAAGCAATGGGGCCAGATGGAATTCACCCCAGAATTCTAAAAGAATTAAGCAGAGAACTAGTGACACCACTGACTACCCTTTTTAACAAATCATGGGAGGATGGTGTGGTACTTGAAGACTGGAAGAAGGCTGATGTGATTCCCCTTCACAAAAGTGGGACCAAGACAGAGGCAGGAAACTACAGACCTGTCAGTTTGACCTCTGTGGTAGGGAAAGTGATGGAATCACTTCTGAAGGAAAGAATTGTTGAGTACCTAAAGGCCATTGGGACACAGGACCCAAGGCAGCATGGGTTTACAGTGGGAAGGTCATGTCAGACGAATCTAATTGATTTCTTTGACTGGGTAACCAAAGTAGTAGATCAGGGAAGGGCTGTGGACATGGCCTACCTAGACTTTAGCAAGGCATTTGACACAGTCCCACACAAAAGATTAGTAGTCAAATTAACCAGCCTGGGAGTGGGTCCCAGGGTGGTAGCCTGGGTTAAACATTATGGCTGAACAACAGGACACAGAAGGTAATTGTAAATGGAGTCCACTCTGAAGAAAGAGGGGTTACTAGTGGGGTACCGCAGGGTTCGCTACTGAGTCCAGTCCTTTTAATGTCTTTATAAGTGACATTGCAGAGGGACTGGAAGGAAAAGTATGCCTCTTTGCAGATGACACAAAGACCTGCAACAGGGTTGATGCACAAGGAGGCATGGAAAGGATGAAAAGGGACTTGGCAAGGTTGGAGGAATGGTCAGAAGTATGGCAGGTTAGATTCAATGCAAAGAAGTGCACCTGGGAAACAAAAACCCAGGGGAAGATTACACAATGGGGGGGAGGTAGTAACAACTACAAAAATGGAAAGGGACCTTGGGGTAATCATATTGGATGACCTTAAGGTTGGCAAGCAATGTAAGAAGGCGGTAGGGAGGGCTGGGGGATATGGGATGTATGGGGAGCGCATCACCAGCAGAAAACAGGAAGTTGTTATCCCCCTGTACAGACAGTTGGTGAGACCCCATCTGGAATACTGCGTCCAGTTCTGGAGACCCCATCTCTGCAAGGACATAGGATGGAGACAGTTCAGAGGAGGGCAACTAAAATGGTGCAGGGTCTGCAAGAGAAGCCATATGAGGAGAGACTAAAGGAGCTTAATATGTATACCCTTGAGGAAAGGAGAGAGTGGGGGGACATGATAGAAACGTTTAAGTACCTCAGTGGAATCAACAAAGTCCAAGAGAGTAGCATCTTTCAGAAAAAGAGACTTGCAAGAACAAGGGGACACAATTTGAAGATAGAGGGGGGACGGCTCAGCGGCAATGTGAGGAAGTATTTTTTCACAGAGAGGGTGGTGGACGCATGGAACGGCCTTCCTGAGGAGGTTGTGGGGTCTAAAACTGGGAGAATTCAAGAATGCATGGGACAGACATAAGGCAATTTTTGTGGGGGGTAGGAAGAAATAGGCTGTTGGTTAAATAGGATCTGCAGCTAATCCTCTAGGTAGGGAAATGGGCAGACTAGGTGGGCCAAGTGGTCCTTATCTGCCGTCAAAGTCTATGTTTCTATGTCTGACTACTGCAATGTTGTTGTTTTGTTGTATTTCCTGTATTGTACTACAGCCGACGTGGAACCTTTGTAAAAGCGCCTTGGCTCAAAGGTACTTGTAATCTTAGACCTAAATAAATAAAATAAAAATAAATGATTTGTATTTTTTTGGTCGCCATGGCTTCTGCTTGAAAGATTTTTGAGCTTCAGCATTCCTTATTTGTCTTTGCAGACCAGTCCTTGTTTTCTAACAAAAGTGGTGTCTAATTTTTGCATTGAATCAGACCATACACCTTCCTTTGTATTATTGTGAGCATGCCAACAAAGGTGAGGCATTACTGCATACACTTGATGTACATAGAACATTGTGTTTCTGCCTTGATCGCACTGAGGACTGCAGAAAGTCCTCTCAGCTTTTTGTTTCATTTGCTCCTGAGAAACCGGGCACCACTGTGTCTAAACAGTGCCTCATAAAGTATTTGGTCAACTATATTGTGTTCAGTCATAGGAAATCTGGTAAGGAACTTCCTGGTGCTATGCGTGGCCACAGTACACATGGTATGTCCACTTCTGTTGCTTGCTTTCAGAATGTTTCTGCAACTGACAAGTGTGCTGCTTCTACATGGAGCACCGTGCATACTTTCACTAAGCACTGCAGTGTAAACATTGTCTCTCAGATGTCCTGGAATGGGTCTTGTGGTATTGCAAGGCCTGCTGTTACGATGACATATCAGACTTTGTCATGCCCCTGATACCTTGTGTACTGCTTGGGAATTGTTCCATAGCTGTGGCCCAGTGGAGGAGACGATAGAACAGTTATTCACCGTAACAGTAGATATTCGAGAGAATCTACTCCATTGGGCCACAGCACACCTACACTCCTTCCCCCTTTCTGAGGTTTAAGCTGGCAGGATTGTCCACTGACTTGTTTGGAAGTGTCCATAAGTGCCTTATTTATACTATATTTCCAGTCCCATGCCTCTCCTCATGTGCCTGGTACTGGTCTGGGCTCCTGATTCCTCACAGTAAGAGGCCCACCGAGCTTATCTCTACTGGGGAACTGGGAAGTAGTTGGGCTGCCCATGATTATATAGGCGCCAACACTGCATGTCATCGTGGGCGGCCCTCTGCTAGCAAAAGTTTTCGAGTGATCCTGATGCCTGTGGCTTACAGTTCCGGAGGTGTGGCTCAACGGAGGAGAGTCTTTTGAAGAGCTACTATGGTAAGTAACTGTTCTTTGTTTGCCACTACTGAAGGGGGTCTGTCACAGGACCATGCTCCCTAGGGCATCCAGATCTCCAGTCTCTGCACCTACATACGTGGCTCCTGAGGACATAGAACTTGCCAGTTTTGGGTAGCACCTGAAGTGGCTGATGCTTTCTTGGCAGCTTATAAGCCATCTACTAGGCACAGATATTCTCTGAAGTGGAAAAAATTTTCTGCATGATGTACCTCACACACCTTGGATCCTTGTACTTGCCCACTGACTTCTGTTTTGGATTATCTCCTGTTCGTATCTGACACTGCCCCCAGTACTCTTCGAAACAGGTGCATCTGTATCGGCTTTTCATGCTCTGATTGATGGTAAAACAGTGACAAAATAGCCCTTAAGGGGATTATGCACATGTGTTCGCTGATCCGTAAACTGGTTCTGCCATGGGACCTTAACTTTGTATTAGTGAAACTGTTGGGGGCACCATTTTTTGCAATGTGTTTTCTGTCTTTGAAAACCCTCTTTCTTGTGGCCATTATTTCTGCACGCAGAATTTCAGAGTTTTTCACCTGGACAGGTTTTTCTTATGGACCAATCCATGTTTTCTCCCTAAGGTGGTCTCTGATTTTAAACTGCATCAGACCATTTATATGTCTGTTTATTATGCTACACCCTCTAATAAGGGTGAAGCCTTGTTACATACCCTGGATGTACATAGGACCTTACGATTCTATCTAGCTTGTACTAGGGACTGTACAATATCCTTTACCTCTCGTAGGGGGCTCTCTTGTGTTTAAACAATGCTTTTCTAAATGGCTATCACTTTCTTTTACCAGAAGCATGGAAAGGTGCTTTCTGGCACTGTTGAATGGCATTTCACAAATGGTGTAGCAGCCTCAGTGGTGTGTGTTTTTATAGTGTTTTGCAGTACTGTTCATGCAATCACTAAGCACTATAGTCTGGAAATTCTCTTACTGATGTGCTAGTTTTGGCTGTGCTGGCCTTTAAGGTCTTCTGTCCTGAGGCTCTCTTCAGGATCTCTGACCTGCCTCCCTGAGTCATGTGTACCATTTCAGAATCATTCCAGAAGTGTGGCACCAGTGGAGGAGATATCCTCGAAGAAGTTAGTTTTGTTGCTTACCAGTAATGGTAGATTTTTGAGAGAATCTCCTTCATTAAGCCACAGATCACCCTCCTCCTTACCCTGTTGGTCATATTTTTGGTTGGTATAGTCAAGCGTTTTATGGGGCATTGCATTTCGCCCCCGACAAAGAGGCAGTGCACTTGAGTGCTGGACCTTAACTTTTAGTGCTTGTTGGTGCTGGTGTTTAATAACATCACCTTTTGCCATGAACTTGGCCGTGTGTGTGTATATGTGTGTGCGCGCGCGACAGTTTTCATGTTTCTCAGTTGTATTGTTATAACCTTTGTTAGTTTTTCATTCTAGTCCATCACCTCTCTGGCATGCCTGGTACTGGTTCTGGTCTCCAGTCCCCGCTGGTTTGATACCCTCAGAGTTTGTCTGCAACGGGGAATCAAGGAGAGCTGGGGCCACCCACGTTATATAGATATCGTCGATGTACATCGATGTGTGCGGCCCCTAGCTGTGCAAAGGTTTGAGTGGTCCTGATGCTGATGGCTTACAGTTCCAAAGGTGTGGCTCAATTGACAAAATTCTCTTGAAGATCTACTGTTACTGTAAAGTAATGAAACATTTTGCAAGCTAGACATTCATAGCACAGTTAAGACATACCTTATACGGACACATTCCTTTCAGAAATCTGATAGTCTTCATATACTGTTTGAAGCAGCAAAATGAGGCCAAAAAGATTCCAAGGTGGCCTTGGCTGTATGGGTCAGGACATGTATAGCAAAGGCTTATATAGTGGCAAAGTTGACACTGCCCGCTGTGATCAAGGCACATTTGATCTGGGCCATGGCAGCCTCTTGGGCAGAAAGGGCAGATATCTCAGTTTCTGATTTGTGCAAGGCAGGAACCTGGTCTTCCTTACACACATACACAAAACATAACAGATTGAACACTGAGCTCTGCTGACGTAGCTTTTTAGGCGCAAGGTGCTTCAAGTGGCAGTGAAGTGATAGGTAGCAAAAGTTGGAAGAATATTCTGTATACTGTTAGTGGTTACTAATTACTAAATTGCAGCAAGCAATCAATAGGCGTGGAATGACACAGAAAGAAGAAATGCTATCAGACTTTCCGTAATTCCTTTTTCTGTTCCATTGTTGTCACTGGGACACACCACAGAATGTTTTACTCTGTAGACAGTATTCTGCAGTGAGATTTGGTTGGGTTTCATAATTTGCTTACTAGGCAAGTTGCTGCTGTTAGTTTAAGCACAGATTTTTTCGTGTGCATTGTTCTTTCACCCAGGAAGCTGCTGCTGCAGAGATTATATGAGAGAAGTTGAAGATATTATGAGTTGTTTAAAATCACACAAGACAGGATGGAAAGATTGATTCTGTCTACAGATTCCTGTATGGTAGTGCTGTGATTTTTCTATATCTTTTAAAGAATGTAAACGTTAACCCTAGCTTAGGTGCGCTGCTGTATGGCTCTGATGGACTTCTGGATAAACATTCTAACTAGCTGATAAGGAATGGGGTGAAGTTAAGGGTTCCACAGTGAAGCCACGGCTTTGTAGTGTGTTGGCCTGTACTAGGTGAGCACATATCACCTAGCAGTAAGTGATTAGCTCAGTAATGATGTTCGAATGAAGTGAAACATAAATTACGGGAAGTCTGATAGAATTTCTCATTTCTAGTGATACATGTGGTATATTCCACAGGTAACATCATGAGGGTCAACCCAGATGTAAAAAAGGACACCACTAGGGGTGCTTGGAATCCGTGACTTCCATTTTGTTTACATCCATCGGATTTTTGAAGATTCTGATTTCCGAGCCTGATTTTGTTCAGTGCCAATTAAGGCATCAAAACTGGAGTCAGAATTTACAAATTCAGCTCTATTTGTTAAACAGGACCCTGCCTGTGAGAAGGGCCTCCCCTTCCCCCACCCTTGTTTCCCCTCCCATGCTCCCTACCTTAAGGCGATTGCTGCTTGAAAGTCCTCTATTTTGCTGTACAGAACCTGGTGGTTCTGGTCGAGGAGGCACTGAAGGTCCGGTTCTGGCATCCAAAGAAAGAGAGACAGTGTCCCAGTAAGTTAGTCAGTAGTCCATTATACCACAAGATAAAGGCCTCCTTTCCATCCCTCCACTGACCATTGCGCCCCTTGTCAACTTGCCCCCATAGTAGCCACTGCCTCCTGGACCAATCTGCTAATATGGCCATACGATTTAAAAAAAAATCTCCCATCTGAATAAACAAAATGGAACCCAGACTGTCATCATCCTTCTGACACCTCCATGAGTGACCTGAGGAAAAATTACTGAGGTGGTGAGGAGGAAGCGAACCTGAACAAAACCCTGAATTTACCACCAGACACCTCCCCCAGTTCAGCATCTGACATAGTCTGGGAAGAAAAAAAAAAAAACCAAACAAACAAAAAGAAAGAAAAAAAAAAAAAAAAGTTTTGTGCAGGTCGGCTACCTCTTTCCTGGATCACTCTGGAAAGGGTCAGGAAGGACTTGTGAGAACCATGATGATCAAGCCGGGATTCGGTTTTCTTTATTCAGTCGGAAATCTTTTCTAAATCTCATGATCATTATTGGTAGGTTGGTCAGGGAGGCAGTGGCTGGCTGGTTTCAGACTGTGGGGGCAGCTTGACAAGTTGGTGGCGGGCACTGTGGTTGACGGTGGGTTGGGGAGGGGGGTCTCTTGTTTTGTGGACTGATGTACTGTGGACTAAATTACTGGATCAGCACATCCCTTTTTTTGGGACACTGGAGATGGATCCTCAGTACCACCAGCTCTTGCGCAGCCAAATGGAAGGACTCCCAGGCTTTTCAGCAGCATCAACCTTAAGGTAGGGACTTGGGAGCATATGGGGTAGATGCAAGACTGGGGGAAGAGGAAGGTACTTCTCTGCTTCAGGCGGTGTCCCATTTACAGTATGTACTGGGTAGGGGTAGGTTTTCGGAAAAAAAAATGTGCTCAGCTGGGTGGCTGGAATGGGGTGGTTGGTAATACTGCAGTTATTTTACTAATATAAAATTTGGGTGTGGGGGATTAACTTAAGAAACAAAACAGAAAAAAACACGAAGGACTAATTGTTCAAGAAATATAATTAGAAGAGAGGAGCAATCTTAAATTATTGTAATATTTTAAGATTTTAAAATGACACACCAAGTTTAAAACTTTGTTTTTTATTCTTCTTTATGCAGGCTTAAAAATGACCTTCCATATAGATCAAAACAAATTTTAAACCATTAGATGTTACAAGGCTATAATTCCATCTCAGGATTCCGGTGACATAATTTGAGCCACTTGAGCTTTGCTCTCGTGTATATGATATCACCATAATCCTTCAGTTGAATTATAGCTTTGTATTTGATGGTTTGCGATTTCATTTATAGTGTGTTTTGCTCTGTTTGAGTGATCTGTTCATGTTTTGCAGGTTTCCAAGCAACAATAAGTGCTCCACATATGGTAAGTTTCAACTTTTTTTTTTTTTTTTTTTTTTCTGCAGAAAACTTGTAATGTATTATAAAAATTGAACTAGGTGCTGAGAATTAGAACACATTCTCTCATAATTTCTTTTTTGATAGTACAGGTAGTTTTTTTTTTTTGTAATAACTTTATTTTTCTTTAAAACAACACAGTGAATGTTGCATATTAAATTCAAATATAAAAATCCATTTCTAGGGTCGTGGATACAGTTCACTATCCACACTGGCATTTCCACTGGAGCAGGCTTTCTGTCTGACAACTTTAAGCTAAGCTCATCCCACCCCACGGGTGGCGTATCCCTGACTCCACCCCATGACATCAGATCTTTCTGCTGGAAGAACAGCTCCTGCTCTGGATATTGCACCATTTGCGAACTTCGTTTTTCGCAGTACTGTATTTCAGAGTCTTCTTATTCAGCCTGTCTATTTCTTTGGACTCCTCTTCGTGATCAACAGTTGTGCCACAGAAGTTGAAATTCAAGATCCTCTTCAGGGATATCTCGGTCATCAGGTAACTCTGTAGGAACTTTACCATTTGTGAAGGGGAATGGACATGGAGGATTTTCAGCAGTATAACTGGGGCCAGCCGCTCCGTCGACGTCATCAACCTTATAAAGGCATGAGTGGCCCCGCTCCCTCCTCAGGTCTTTCCTGCCGTCGACTCGCTCGCATAGGTCTCTGTGGAAGCTCCGTTGCAGTGCTTGTGCTTTTTTTCGCCTTCGGCTTTTCTAACTTTATTATCCAGAATCTCTTTTTCTAAAGAGATTTCTACGACTCATTTATGTCGAGAGGTAAACCTTCAACTTCTCTCTTCCGTTGCTGCCTGATGCAGAAAGAAGATTGCCTCCACAGACGAACACTCTCTCTGTGTCTGCTGTCCTGGGCCTGACCACGTAGATTCTGACTGTGAGCTCTGCCAGTCGTTTAACCAAACAACCCTCATGCGACGCAAAAAGGCTCTCAAAAATGCCCTGATGGATTAACAGGTAGCCAGTTCTGGGCAGGAGTCCTCGAGGGGTCCGTACTCTGTCGCCTACCAGATCTTCGAGCTCCAAGGCCTGTGACAAGCCCTTTGGGGGGGGGGGTCACAAAAAAGACTGAGATCGTGACCGCTCTCCCCGGCGTCTGTCTCATTGCCAATCAGCCTCTCCTTCTTCTGGGGAGTTGCTGCTGCACCGGTGAAGAAATCTGCTGTCCAGGTCTCTGTGCCTACCAGACCCATACTGACAGCATCCACGCCAGATTCTCAGGGCAGTCAGCTGTGGACCTCCAGGTTGTCAGCCTATCATCGATGACTCTCCTGTCGAGGCCTGCCCCATCTCCTACTTGGGCTACAGGCTCCTTGGGTTCCCAGGGCCCATCTGGTGGGTTCGCAACATCTGTGCCATTGACCACCTCCCTCAGTCAATGAACACAGTTGACCTAAATGAAATTGTGGTCGAATTTACCAATGTGATTGTGCTACACCTGGGTACCCTTAGGCCCTCCTCGCCGTCGACGGCAGCTTCGTCATAGACACCTACTCATTGGTCATGGGAAGCCCCGGAGGCCGTCATCTGCGCAACAGACGCCAGACCCAGATTTAGAAGAGGTCGACAAGCAGGGGTACCATCCAGACCTCATTCTTTCTGAGGATGAGGTGGAAGAAGAGGAAGAAATCCTTGTCTCGGACAGGTCCACTGCTTCCTCTGTCAGTGAAGATTCGGCGAAGCACACACACCTAGATCTCCTCCTGAGGACTCCACATTTTTCAGTGTGATGAAGCAGCTGCCCTCAGCCATGGGCTTCCACATTGAGGAAGAGGATGCCACCAGAAACGAATTGGTGGACTTCCTTGAGATTCCAGAATCTCCCCCAAAGATCATTCCTCCAGTCGTACCAGCCTTGAGGAATGCAGCCACGGCAGCCTGGCACAGACCAGACATCGTGCCAGCTATGTCTCGCAGGGTGGACAAACTGCATCATGCTCCTCAGGGTTTCCCCAGCTCTGCTGCCCAGCCCGAGACCGACTTAGTGGTCACCAAGGCGGCTCATGACAGATCTAAGATGCCTAAGCACCTTCGTTCCCTTCCCCCAGACAGAGTCTTGCAGAATCGACCTCTGGGGTAAAAGGGTATATGTTTCCTTTTCTCTGGGTTTGAGGATTGCAAACTATCTGTCACACATAGTAAAGTACCAGAATGCCAGTTGGGAGAATGGCAAGGCTGCTGTCCAGGCCCTTCCAGATGGCACTCTGAAGCGGGAACTGCTTCAGTGCCTTCAAGCTGCAGAGGATGTTAGTAAGCATTTCCTCAGAGTCCTGTATGACATGGCTGACACCATTGCCAGTGCATCTGCCATGGACATATGCCTACGTAGGGACTTCTGGCTGAGAGTATTCGGTTTTGTGGCCGATGTGCAGCAAAAAGTGCTTAATGCCCTCTTTAATGTCACTAAGCTGTTTGGCCCTGATGTCCAGAACATTGTTAATGATCTGCAAGCCTCTGGCAGGGCCCTCAAGTCTGTCCACTCCCTCTACCACACCCAACCAAGGGGTAGACCTTTTCGTAACATGAACAGGCCCAGGACAGCTTCCCATCCCCAAGGGAGACGCAGAGCCCAGGCTGCCTTGCCCGCCCCCTGCAGTGTCGGAGCGGCAGCCAAGCACCCCAGAACTGAGGGACCAACCCCAGTGGCTGGCTCCACCTCTGCGTGACACTGTACTGTATGCATCTGGTCCCTCCCCCGCTGAAGCAGCCTTCAGGCTCCAGCAGGATTTCAGTGCTATGCAGCTATAGTTCTGTTCAAACCAACTTTTTCTAAACCCCATGAAAACTGTCTCTAACTTTTGGCACAAGGCAGAGACTCTTCCCCCCACACTTTCCACAGTATTGATGGGACTCCCTTGGAGGCTTGCACCTGCTTCAGGCAAGAAGGAGGGGTGGAGGAACAATGGGGAGTAATCAAAACAGCCATCAAAGAGGCAACAAACCTTTGTGTAAAGCAAATCAGCAAAACAAAACGAAGGAAAAAAACGCTATGGTTCTCAAAAGAGGTGGCAGGGAAGGTTAAGGAGAAAAGGATAGCATTCAGGAAATATAAGGAAACACAGAAGGAGCAGGACAGAGAACTTCATCAGTTAAAGCAGAAGGAGGCAGGGAAGGCAGTCAGAATAGCAAAGGCCCAAACCAAGGGAAGGATGGCCAACTCTGTTAAGAAGGGGGAGAAGACCTTTTATAGGTACATTAGTGAGCGAAGAAAAACCAAAGGAGGGATACTGAGGCTCAATAAAGGGGAGGGAATGTGGGCAGAAGGTGACAGTGAAAAAGCAGGGATACTGAATGAATATTTCTGCTCAGTATTCACTAAGGAAGAGGAGGGGGAGGTACCTAAACCAAACAAGAGAAACACTCTAAAATCGGGGGTCGATACCAGTCCATTTACAGAAGAAAGGGTTCTGAAAGAACTAATAAAATTGAAGGTGGACAAAGCAATGGGGCCTGATGGGATTCACCCAAGAATTCTTAAAGAACTAAGGGTAGAACTAGTGACACCGCTGACTACTTTCTTTAGCAAATCATGGGAGGATGGGGTGGTACCTGAGGACTGGAGGAGGGCGGATGTGATTTCTCTTTACAAAAGTGGGAGCAGGACAGAGGCAGGAAACTACAGACCAGTTAGTTTGACCTCAGTGGTAGGGAAAATGATGGAATCACTTCTGAAGGAAAGAATTGTTGAGTACCTAGAGTCCAGTGGGGCACAGGACACAAGGCAGAATGGATTCACGATGGGAAGGTCTTGTCAGATGAATCTAATAGATTTCTTTGACTGGGTGACCAAAGTAGTAGACCAGGGAGGGGCTGTGGACATGGCCTAACTAGATTTTAGCAAGGCATTTGATACAGTCCCACACAAAAGATTAATACATAAGTTAGCCAGCCTTGGAGTGGGTCCCAAGGTGGTAGCCTGGATAAAAAATTGGCCAGACAACAGGACGCAAAGGGTAGTAGTAAATGGAGTACACCGTGAAGAAAGGAGGGTTACTAGCAGGGTACCGCAGGGTTCAGTACTGGGACCAGTCCTTTTTAATGTCTTCATAAGTGACATTGCAGAGGAACTGAAAGGAAAAGTATGTCTCTTTGCAGACGACACAAAGATCTGCAACAGGGTTGATACACCAGATGAAGTGGAAAGGATTAGAAAGGACTTGGCAAGGTTTGAGGAATAGTCAAATGTATGGCAGCTCAGGTTCAATGCAAAGAAGTGCAAGGTAATGCACCTGGGAAACAAAAACCCAAGGGAAGAGTACACAATGGGGGGTGAGATACTGACAACAGTAAAAATGGAAAGGGACCGTGGGGTAATTATATCAGATGACCTAAAGGTGGGCAAGCAATGTAAGACGGCAGTAAGGATGGCTGGGGGGATACTGGGATACATAGGGAGAGGCATCAATAGTAGAAAACAGGAAGTTGTTATCCCTCTGTACAGACAGTTGGTGAGACCCCATCTGGAGTACTGTGTGCAGTTCTGGAGACCCCATCTCCACAAAGACATAGACAGAGTGGAGGCTGTCCAGAGGAGGGCAACCAAAATGGTGCAGGGTCTGCACCAGAAGACATACCAAGAAAGACTAAAGGAGCTTACTATGTATACCCTTGAGGAAAGAAGGGAGAGAGGGGACATGATAGAAACTTTCAAGTACCTAAAGGGAATCAACAAAGTCCAAGAGGGTAGCATCTTTCGAAAAAGAAATGTGTAAGAACAAGGAGCACAATTTGAAGATGGGGGAGGGCTCAGAGGTAATGTGAGGAAGTATTTTTCATGGAGAGGTTGTGGATGCATGGAACAGCCTCCCTGAGGAGGTCGTGGAGTCAAGAACAGTGGGGGAATTCAAGAATGCATGGGACAGACATAAGGCAGTCCTAGTGGGGGGTGGGAGGAAGTAAGCTGTTGGTTAACTAGGATCTGCAGCTTATCTGTTAAGTAGGAAAATGGGCAGACTAGGTGGGCCAAGCGGTCCTTATCTGCCGTCAAATTCTGTGTTTCTATGTTTCACACCTGGGAGCTCATCGAGCAGCCTCCAGAAACCCCACCCCCTCCCTCCTGTTATCCCCCGGCTCACCTGTCTGTTCTCCAGGAGGGAGTACAGCCCCTTCTGTGCAAGCAGGCCATTGAGCCAGTGCCCAGGCGCCAGAGAAACAAGGGATTTTACTCCAGGTTTATCCTGATCCCAGAAAGACTGGCAATCTGAGGCCTATACTAGATCTAAAGGACCTCAATCTGTATGTCCAGTACAAGAAGTTCCGGATGGTAACTTTGGCAGGCCTGATGCCCCTTCTCAAAATGGGTGACTTTCTCTGCTCCCTGGACATGTAGACACCTACCTGCACATCTCGGTCTTTCCTCCTCACAGGAAGTTTCTCCCTTTTGCCTTTCAGGGCAAGCATTATCAGTTCCCAAGTGCTGCCCTTTGGATTGTCCTCTGCGCCATGAGTCTTTACCAAGTGTTTAGCAGCGGTTGCAGCAGCTCTCAGAAGGAAAGGATTGTATGTTTTCCTTTATCTGGACAACTGGCTCCTAAAGGCCCCGAACAGCTTTTGCTGACTCTGGAGTGAGCTCTCCAGTTCTTCCATTTCCTGGGCATCAACGTCAATCTACCCAAGTCGGTTCTGGTACCGTCCCAAAGGCTGCAGTATATAGGGGTCGGTCTGGACTCTGCACAGGGGAAAGGTGGTCTTTCCCCAGAACAGGCAGAGTGCCTTATAGTTCCAGCTCAGGAAGTCACCCAAAATCACTACATTCCTGCCAGGGTATACCTCAGATTGCCGGGCCTGATGGCAGCTGCCCACCACTGGCCAGACTTCATATGTGCATCCTCCAGTGGACCCTCCGGGTGCAGTGGGACCAGTGCACGGATGAGTTAGATCAGCCAGTCCTGGTCTCCTCCTCAGTATGCTAGGTGCTACAGTGGTGGATGGACCCCTTGAATCTGCTTCAAGGTGTTCCATTCCAGATCTCCTCCCTGCAACAGATCCTAACCATGGATGCCTCAGATCTGGGCTGGGGAGTGCACCTGGGTCTCTTCCAGACCCAGGGCTCTTGGTTCCAGTGGGAATCCTCCCTGCATATCAGTGTCCTGGAAATGAGGGTGGTGCTGTACGTCATGCAGGCTTTTCAGGAACACCTCGCTCTGGGTCAGCTGCTGGTGCAGTCGGACAATCTAAGCGTAGTATACTACATCAACAAGCGGGAACCTCATTCGTACCCCCTATTCAGGGAGGCCATCAGAGTGTGGTACTGGGCACTGGATCACAGTCTGACACTCTCTTCAGTTCACGTGCCAGGTGTGCTACTCTGGTGGACAGCCTCAGCAGGACTCAGTCCAGCATGCACGAATGGGAGCTTCTCTCATCCGTCGCAGAAGAGTTGTTCATCAGATGGGGCCATCCAGAGTTGGACCTTTTTGTGTCCCCACTCAACGCAAAACTGCACAATTTCTGCTTGCTAGATCCAGGGCGTGGAGTTTTCTGGTGAGATGCGTTCTCTCTCCTGGAGTGGGGGGTTTCTTTAAGTCTTCCCTCCATTTTCTCTAATTCAGAGGGTGCTAATCAAGTTGCCGATGGAAGGGACCAGTATGATCCTGGTAGCTCCGTTCTGGCCCCGACAGATTTGGTTCCCTCTGCTCCAGCAAATGGTGGAGGAACCTCCGGTCCCTCTCCCTCTTTGCAGGAATCTGCTGACCCAGGCTCAGAGAACCCTGATCCATCCCAACCTTGGATCCCTCCATCTGCATGCTTGGCTCTTGATGACGTAGCCATCTCCAGATTTGGGGTCTCTAACAGAGTGGCTGACATCCTAGTGGCCACCCAGAACCTTCCACTTGAGCCTTATATGTCATGAAGTGGAAGCATTTTGCCATTTGGGCTGCCAGACATAGTTCAGACCCTTTCACCTGCCCAGTGAACCATGTCCTGGGCTACCTGATCTCTGCCTGTCTCCGACTCAGGTCTCCAGTACTCCTCCCTCAAGGTGCACCTTTCAGCTATTTCTGCATTTCATGAGCCCGTGGGTGACTGCACGATAGCTCAGCTGGATGTCTCCTGTGCCCTTTCCAAGGGGCATCCTGCATCTGAAACCCCAAATTTGTTCTCCTGTCCCGACTTGGGACTTGAATTTTTTTTTTGAAGAAGCTGACCCTGTCTCCCTTTGAGCCAATCACGACTTGCGATTTATGCTTTCTCTCTTGGAAAGTGTTATTTTTAGTTGTCATTACTCCTGCACAAAGAATTTCAGAGCTTCAGGCCTTGTGGTGTGAGGAGCCTTATTTGATCTTCCACAAAGATAGGGTGTCTTTGCTCATAGATGCTAAGTTTCTCCCTAAGGTGGTCTGAGAGTTCACACTCAACCAGTCTCTTCATGATCCTGTTTATTTTCCCTGAATGTGCCAATCCAGGGGAAGCACTGCTCCATATGTTAGATGTGTGCAGAACTTTGAAGTACTACCTGCTTCGGACAAAGGAATGTAGAAAGTCGAAGCAGCTGTTTCTTTCGCCTCAGGTAGAGAGGGCGTTTCTGTTTCTAAGCAATATTTATCCAAATGGTTAGCAAATTGCATTGTGTTCTGCTACAGTAAGTATGGCAAAAAATTGCCTGTTGCTGTCGAAGCTCATTTCAGAGGGGGCATCATGGCTACCTCTGTGGCCTGTTTCAGAGGGGTCTCAGCCACTGACATCTGTGTGGCTGCCACCTGGAGTACTGTCCATACTTTCACCAAGCACTACAGTCTGGACATTGCCTCTGGAGTCCATGCAGGTTTTGGCAGGGCTGTGCTGCAGGGCCTCCTGTCTTAAGTTTATGGTGAGCCCTCCTCCCCACGCTGTGTGATCTTCCTGGACTTAAAGTCTTCACCGTTCAGGGCTCGAATTTAACGGTATTCTGGTACATTTAGGGTACCAAAATTTGTACCGGAATACCAAAATCTGAGACGTGGTGCTCCTCCTGAAGTGCCAGATTTTCTGATATTTTTTTTTTTTGGTTCTTAAATCCTACAATGGGAGGCCCCAATCCCCGTGTCGGTGCTACGATGCTAGTCGCCCCCAATAGTTAAGGACACTGGGGAGCCCACTCCCAGTGTCCCGAAATGTTCCAGTAATCCTGTTTGTATAAAAAAAAGAAAACGGTCCCTACATCTATTTTTTTTTTTCCTGCAAAAAAAAAGACGGTCCCTCATTGTCTCCCCCACCCCATTCCGACCCTCCCACTGAGCAACCCACCATCCCACACACACCCATTGCCCTGTACTTACCATCTGAGGTCGGGCGGCTGTCATTTTCTGTGGACTGGGACACGTCTGCATTCTTCAAAGTCAAACCACAAACTGAAGAATCGAGCTCCATGCCGTATAAAGGCTGTAAATGACGTTTTCAACTTGTGTTGATACCGCTGCCATTTTTCAGTATTTTTGCACCAAATTTTCAACATGGGTTTTTTTTTTTTTGCACCCCATCTCATGAACACTGACACTTTTGTTTCGTTACTCGGTCCCGGAAGGTGATTTCGCAGTCGCTGCGTGGAATCACCTTTTGGAACCGAGTAACAAAATGACAGTGCTAGTGTTCATGAGGTGGGGTCCTAAAAAGCCCATGTTAAAAATTTGGTGCAAAAATATTGAAAAATGGCTGAGATATGCGTGGTCGTTGAAACTTCTCTATGCAGTCTCGTAACTTCGGCAATTTTTAGTATTTTCACCCAAATTACAACATTGTCATTTTTCACCCCCTCATGAACAGTACAGCTGCTATTCTTCACATCCTGCCCGAAATGAGTTTTCACACCTGTGGTGCAGAATGGCATGATCATTGTGCAAAATCACCTTTCGGGACCAATGAAAGAAATGACAGTGGCACTCTTTATGAGGTTGGGTCCCAAAAAGGCCATGTTCAGATTTTGGTGCAAAAATATTGAAAAATGGCCCAGGTATGCATGGCCGTTGGAATTTTCTATGCATGCTTGTAACTTCGGCAATTTTTTTATATTTTCACCTTCAAAGTCACAACATTGTCATTTTTTCACACCCCCTCATGAACAGTATAGCTGTCATTCTTCACATCCTGCCCAAAATGTGGTTTTGCACCTGTGGCACAGAATGGTGTGTTCATTGTGCAGCGTCACCTTTCGGGACCAACGAAAGAAGTGACAGTGGTACTTTTCACGAGGTTGGGTCTCAAAAAGGCCATGTTGAAAATTTGGTGAAAAAAGTCTTAAAAATGGCCAAGTTACATGCAGGTGCTCAAAATTTTCTACGCACCCATATAACATAAAAACCCATTGAATTTAGGTGGAATGCCAGATTTCCAGGCGGGATACCAAAATTCTGAATCTGGTATTCCGCCAAGAATACCGCCCCCCCCCCTTTTTTTTTTCTTAAATTCTACCCCTGCCATTTATTCACACTTCTGGGTTCAAGATGGATGTGCTGGGACCCTGCGGGAGCCAAAAATCTCCAGGAGGGCCAGCACCGTGGTAGGACCGCCCATGTGCAGCACCGCGAGATCAGCTCGCGCCCGTGTAGGCTACCTCGGTGTTGACCCTCCAGCTGCCTCAGTTCCTTTTTTCCCTGTGGAGTGCTTTTCAGTGACAGTGTCGCTCACCCGTCGGGAATCAAATCTTCGCATCTGTATGACAGCAGCTTATAGTTGTTTAGTTCATTTAGTGTTGTTATTCTTTTTATTCTTTATTTAAAAAAAGAAAAAGAAAGTTTTTTTTTTTTCCTCTCAGCATTGCCATTGACAGTCGACCATGGACGGTCTCGGTGACGGTAGGGAGACTTTGCTGGAAAGCTGTTCTGGCAGTGGGGCTGTGTCCCGTCCACTGCCCTTTTCGGAGGGGGGCTCTGATGAATTACTGCACAGGTCTGGACAACTATTAACCAATCATCACTGGATTTTTCTTGCTTATTTTATAATATTATCTTGCATAGTAGGGTATGTCACAGCGACTCCAAATAGCACACTGAATCAATCGGAGTGCAGTGGCATCATAATAACCAAGTGCAACACTGAAGTCAGCAATTGAAATCGAACAGAAACAGTTACATCTTCATACAAAGAGCACATTTAAATAGATATAACTAGTAAACTGATGTTGAATAAATTGAGTATACCATGGTCTGACTCAAAATACATTACTCCTTTACTTATCTATTTGATCCTGCCATTTCTGTGATGTTTTTGATTCTAAAATGAACAGAGACTCAGCACAGTCTTTTTAGCTGGCATGAGCAACTGCACAACTGGCGAAATAGAGCCTGGCTCAATGTTGCGAGTGTCTGATTGTTTTAAACTCGGAAGCATAGTAGAAATGAGAGAGCAACCAGATAATTTATATACATAAATAAATAAATCCTACGACATACACAGAGTGACATAGTTGAGCAGGGTGTCATGAAATGCCATAATTTTTTTTTTTTTGCTGTTTTATTTTAAATTTTTTAACTGGGTGGACCCAAGGGCATTAGATACCCATTTTCAAGGGTGACCCGGACATGTAAACAAAACCAATATGCAATACATCAGAGTACACAGCAGTATGGTAACAGTACACTTGCACATTGACAATGCAATACGTCAGTGTACATAGTAACCAGGTAGTATCACACTTGCACATTGATACATGGTTGTGATGTCACAGCTATGTATTATGGCATCTGATGTGATGTCACAGCTATGTATTATGGCATCTGAAGAGTACTGGTTTTAGGTTGACATAGAGGGTCACCAGTAATTCTTTGATGGCTACATCATCTATCACCTAGACAGACTGTCTAAACGCAGGGGCAGATGTCTTGTATACCTGCGTACAGACAACAAATGTCAAGTGATGCCGAATAGTATATCGACCAAAGAAGCGTAAATTCTTCACCTCAAACTCACAATAGGCTGTCGCTGTAAAAAATCTTTTACTCACAACAGGCTATTTACCTCCTGGTGGGCAAGGAACAATTTTTTATTGATTTTTTTTTTTTTTTTAAGGCAATGCAGTCAGAACTGGGAACAAGGTCGGCCTGGTGGTGCTGAGGCGCTGGCACCTTACCTCGCACCACGCCGGCGACCTGGGTTCGAGAACGGACTCTGGTCGCTGAGGGTTGGCAGGGGGAGGAGAGGATTGAACGTCCGTAGGACTGCTCTCCTTTCCTGGCGTGGGTAGCAGGGCGGCATCGCTCTGCAGCGGCACCCAGTGGAAACCGGAAGCACTGCATGAGGGTTGCAATATGGGGAAGCACCAGAAAAGTGGACACCGCTTCGGGATCGGTCGGATGACAGCTGCCGGTCTACCAACACCTCCTAAACTCTTGATGGAGCCATGTCCGCCTCAGCAGCGCCCTGTGGCCAAATAGAGTGTGTGCTGGATGCCCCAACCCGGTGCCTTCCCCCATGGAGGATAGGGATCCACCTGGCGAAGTGTTACGCTGGGTTACCTTGGGGAAGGCTGCAGTATGAGGTAAGGAGGCTCGAGGGAGTAGTAGGGGTTGTCTGAGACCATGGCGGCCCGAAGGAGTGGCGGGTCCCAGAGCATGTAGGGGGATAAAGAAATAATGCAGAAAAAAAGAACTGGGAACATATTATTGTGGGGAACTTCAACACCAACTGGATTGCGCAGGACACTGTGGCCATGAGAGACCATATTGCCAGCCTCTTCCTTACCCAACTGGTACCAGAAGCAGCGAGGAGAAACTACCGCACCGGTACCTCCACCCTGACTGGCTACTCACCACTTGTCCAGAACATATAACCAACATAACTATGCTACCAACTCGCTAAGTGATCACTTACCAGTGATCTTCACTTAGTCAAACAAATTCCGGAAAAACTCCTCTGCATACAAGACACCGGTCCAGGTACAGCGCTAACATGCACCGAAAGGGCAAAAGTTGCATCCTTTCCAAAATTGACCCCTCTTTCCTTTGCCAGTGGGTCCAAACTGATGCACCTACTCTATATCAGTATCTAAAGGAAGGGAATGTGAACTGTTCAAAACCTGCCACTGATTATGTTTTGACCCAGTAGGTTCCTTTTTAGACCCACATTTTTTTTACACCAGTGGGTCCAATTTGACACAAGTTTTAAACCCCCCAGCGCTGTCACTGCGACCTGTCCCTCAAAAAAGGGCAGCTAACTCATCTTAAGCAATTCTTAAAACTGGCAGACTGGACGCCTTTAGATTCAATGGAAGAGATCAATCAGGCCATTGGTTATTTTACAGCTATCTTCAATAAAGTCTGCGATATCTTCGTGCCATACAAATCATCTAAAATAAATGGAAGCATCAACCCTCGTCTATCAGGTCCAGTCACTGAACTACTTAAACACCGAGAGAACCTCTGACACAAGGCCAAGGCAACTGGGAAAATGACTGACTTTGCAGCCTACAGGGGGCAAGGAATAAATGCACAAGAGTTGTCAGGAACACAAAGGCTGCCTTTTACAAAGGAGAACTGAGCAGAACCTGGGGTAATGGAAAAATGTTGTAGAATAATACAAAAACCCTGATTGGCAAAGAATCCAAAGCTAACCCGGACCTGATCATCACTGAATCTGCCTCTCTACAGTAGCTTAAGGACCTAGCAAATACATTCAACCTGGCATTCACGGATTTTAGGCCTGTATTACCGCAGGAGTACCTCACAAACCCTCCTCCTCCTAGCAAGTACAATTCTGGTGACCCTCATCCTGGCCGTACCACAGGAAAGCTATTGTTTTACTTCCAACAAATCACTAAATCAAAAGCAATAAAATATATCAAATGTGTCCTGGGTAAAACTAGGGTTGCTAGTGACATGCTGGATGTGAAACTTCTTGCCCTCACACTCGATGAAATAGCCCACCTGCTAACCAAACTTTTTAATATATCTTTGAGGACAGGGGTCTACCCCGATAGATGGAAAATTGCACACCTGTGCTCAAAGGTGGCGACAGGACCTGCCTGGGAAACTATAGGCCTATTTCGATACTCCTCCTCTATCAAAGGCACCCGAAAGAATTGTAGCAGATCAGGTGGTTGAATACCTTAACAAGTATAGTCTTCTGTGTGAGCAACAACATGGTTTTAGAAGAAACCATAGTACCATCAGTGCCCTGGTAGAATACACCACTCACCTATATGACACCCTAGACAGTGGCAAGGCTGAAGGGTCTGTCTTTATAGACCTAACAAAAGCCTTTGACACTGTGATCTGCCAAATATTGCTCAGAAACCTCGTGTTATTAGGCCTGTCGTGTGACGCAGTCAACTGGTTTGGGAGTTACCTGTCCCACAGGACACAATGTGTTAAGATAGCTGGAGTAACATCCAATCCCAGGGAGGTGACCCTGGGGGTGCCACAGGGGTCTGTACTCATCCCATTACTATTTAGTCTATTTATCAACTCACTGCCTACTACTTGTTCGGCAAACATCGTTCTGTATGCAAATGACACCGTCCTCTCCGCCCGAGGAGCCAATACAACCGAAATTAGCAATAACACTCCAGGATTCTTTAATGAAACTCGAGTCGTGGTTTGCCCAAAACAAACTGTTCCTAAACTATAAAAAAAAAAAAAAAAAATTGATGCATTTTACTCTACAACATAGCAGAAAGAAAGCCGGCCCCCTCCTAGTCACCAGCAGCTCAGGAGATACCCTTGAACAAGTCCACTCATTCAAATATCTGGGCATTCTCCTAGATGATTCATTCTCCTTCACTGGCCATATTGACCACATCATCAAAATGTGTCACGTCAAACTGGGGATCCCCTACAGATATAGAAATTCTTTGACCCAAGAGGCACTGAGCCTGGTAACTAAGAGCTCAATACTGGCCACTGTTGATTACGGGCTAGTCGTCTACAGCGAGGCAACTGACTTGGCACTGAAAAGGGTAAAGACTCTCATTAACAATGCCTGCAGACTCCTCCTGGGGGCCGATTGCTATAAGCATACCTGTCACCTCTATCGGGAAACTAGTTGGCTCCCCCAGCAACAAAGGGTCAAGTACCAGACATGTCTGCTAGGGAAGAAATCCTTCCTTGGTCTGACACCAGCCTCAACAGCCAACATCTTTAAGCTGGCTAAATCTGCTAAGCTGATCAGGAGCTTAACAAAGGGGGTACTCCAGATACCCTTTAGGTGTACTACTTTTGCCCAACGTGCCCCTTCAGTCAGGGGACCCCAATGGTTCAGTGACCTCCCAGTCTCCCTAATTGAGAATGGGAAAATCAGACAGTTTAAAAAATATCTCCATCTCCTGTTGGCACAAGAGAAACTTTGCGATTGCCCTTCTTAGTCGAAGTAACCCAAGGTAAAGCACAGGTCTCGTACCTCTGCAACCCACATATCCACCCATCTCTACCCTCCCCCAGACTTTCCCACCACCCTACACCTGAGTCTATCACCCCACCTTTTTCTCTCCTGGCCCTTTCCCTACCTTTTTGACAAGGCCTGTCCTGGCTGCAATCTAGGTACAGACCCTGCTATAAACACTAGCCTTGACCACCCTCCCTGTTCTGCATCTCTGCTTTACTCAACTTTTCGGACATATGTGCTCCCTCTTCCTCCTCCCCTTCCTCTCCTTTCTTCGCCACTGTCCTATATGTCTCCTTCATCACCATACTCTCTGAACCCACCCTACTCCACCTCCCCCCCCATTTTCCCCACCTTGTCCTGATAATGCCTGTATCAGGCTGCCAGTACATGTCCACAGGTTGCACTTAAGTTGAAAGTCATTGCAATATGTTAAGTAGGATGTTACTTGACCATTATGCACTTCTGTAACTATTTTTTGTCACTTCTCAATGGATATACATGCTGTTTTGTTTGCATCATTTATGTTACTGTGCGTGTTTCACTGTTTTTGTTTTGTGCACTACATTTTGACTTGGAGCCTTTGTAAAAGAGCCCTATGTGCTCAAAGGTATTAATCCGAATTTTGAATAAAATAAAAAAAATAAAGTAGTTACCAGTTTCTCGTCACTATGCAAGTGACTCTTGTGTTCTCAGAATGCCAGAAGTGTCAACTGTGCTGTTCTCTTGTAGTCTGGACATACATGATGACCCGCTTCTACACTTACTGGGGTCTGGATGAAGTGATAAAAGTGACTAATGATTAGTGAAGCCAGTAGTGACAGGCCACAAACTTTTCACACTCAAGCCTTGGCAAGCACTTTTACATGGCGAGTCATGTTTCGACACAGTCCCACTAATCGAAACTACTGTTCAGTATGGAGAGTAAAAGAAAACTGTATGCTTAGGCACACAGCTTGCTGGATGAAAACGCGGCAAGCACAAGCCTTCTTCATACTAAGGTGAATGCTAGTAAATTGTGGTATTGCCATATCCTCCGCAAACCTTGATACACCTGCGCCAATGCCAGATCATGGTCCCACAGCAGCATTAGAAGCCAGCAAGACACAGGGGGCTTGGCGTAGCTAAATGGAAATATTGCACTGTTATTTCTGCTAGACACCTCCTCAATTTCCAGATAGAGGCTTTGAAAAATCCATGCGCATACAATTTGAATACAAGACGAACTGTTCTAGCAGCTAAGTTCAGTAATATTACTGACGCCAATGTTGCATCTTTGATAAACAAACAAAAGACCTCAAGCTTTAGGGAGGCTTCAGAAAGCTTCAGTTTGAGAAGTATTGACGGAGAAGGAGTAGGAAACTGAGACACTAGAAGCTGACAACAGAAGGGCCTGGGACTGAATAAAGAACAGAGGTCTTGTATGCTGTAGTATTTATGTAGAAAAGTAGGCGGCACTCACTAATACAAAGAAAAGTGCAGAGATATTTGAACAAACATTTAGACCGACACATACAGCGAAACTTAGCCAGGCACCTAATATTGCACTTGCCTACTGATCTAATCACTTTTAAATTGTAGTATATACTATTGTACTGTGTGTGTATGTTTGGAGCCCTGTTGCTATTAAGCACTTGGGTAGAGACACTGCACCTAGCAACTGTTGCTAGGTGAACGAAGCGCTGTATGTAAATGCTAATTTTGGGAGTTACACATACTGCCAAGGCATAGCATCACTTGGACATGTATGAGTGTCTGCTCAGGGCCTTAAAACAAAAGTTTTAATAATATTTTGGGCATATAGCATTGCAAGGATGCTGTGACCCCGGGAGGCGTATCCGGGTCACACCAGGATATATAAACAAGCCTTGCAGCGAGCAGGGCGCACACTCGTGTGTTACGAGGGGTGTGAGGAGTCATCGAAATCAGGTAGGGACATACATATACTGGTGCAAGGTAATAAGTCATTACCAGAAAACCGTAACTAAAGTACAATGGACTTTAATACCTTATTTCTGGGGAAGCAGGGGTCGAAATGTATATCTTGTGAAATGTATCTATTTTCTGAGATACCAATCCTGGACGATCCTTTTACTTGTTTAAAGAGTAAACAAAACACTGACATGCTAGTGGAAATAACCTTTGGCACCCGACTGCAGGCTCTTGAATGTAGCCAATAATCTATGGTGTCTAGAAGAAACAAAAGAGAATGTGGTGAATTGTATGCACAAAACAATAAAGATGTCAACAATTAACAACCAAGTGAACACTTAAGCACCTCGACCCCACGCCAAATAAAGGACAACGACGTAATGAATTTGAAATTTGTAATCCTGTGGTTCACAAAATAAACTCCACAAATAAACGAAATAGACTAGAAGAGTTTGATGAAACCAGTGCTGATAATTGGTATATGATACAAGATACAAGGCAAATTAAAAAAAGGGGGAAGGAAGCCGAGGGTTTTATGTTACCCTTATCAAACAACTTTGACCCATTGATACAACTCACAGATGAAGAACCAAGTATACATCCATCACCTGTCCCTCACAATATGCCTTCAAATCAGACCTCCAATGTTCATTTTAACCTCCCCCCACATAGAGAAGAAAATAGTATTAAAATTACCCCAGTTCCTCTCTTCAACATAGATAATGACAACACTAGTCTCTTAGTATTACAACCCAATACAGTTGTTCCTGAAAACGAACCCCCAAATCCAAACATACTGCCTGACCAAATTTACGTCCTGGGGGATTCAATTACCAGATACACCGATAGATTCACCACTAGGGGGAATAAAGATAATGTAGCCAGTTGCAGCTATAGTGGTGCAACAATAAAGGATGTGATCGGTATGCTTCCAGGCATCTTTCAGAATATAGTAATCGAAAATTGTCCTTTTGCATGTAGGAACAAATGATTTTGGGAAACAGGAAGTTGGGGAAAAAATAACCAGAGATATGGAGGATGCTGTTAAAACTTTAAAACCCTAGATGTGACTCCTATCATCTCGGAAGTTTTACCTGTTCCAAGAGCAAGCAATTATAGGACAAAACAAATAAAAGCTTACAATAACTGGCTACGAAGATGGTACCTCACAAATATTAAATGTATACTTACTTGGGAAAAATTTATGGGAAGAGACTATCTATATTGTTATGACGGTTTATACTTACTTAAAAAAGGCACAAGAGTATTGGGGTATATTATGTACAATACAATACATAAAAACTCTACACCAACAAAAAACTAAATTCTAAGAGGCAAAGGGAGTTGGCCAACAAAATAAAATCCACTAAGCACCTTGACAAACAAATATGGGCTGACCTTTTTTACTTATAAATGCAAGAAGCCTCCATTCCACTAAACTAGATGAGTTAGAAATATTACTTCATAAAGACAACATTGATATAGAAGCGATTACCGAAACATGGTGGGGAGACCAAACAAGTTGGAAGTTACATATATGGCTACAATACAGTATACAAAAATAAACTAACCAAAAAGGGTGGAGGGGTGGCTTTCCTTATTAAAAATAACATAGAATATAGACCCATTAATGTAACTAATGGTGAAATATGCAGTGAAATTCTATGGATTGAAATAATAAGGGAGACTCTAACTAAACTTACAGTGGGACTCTGTTACAGATCACCTAGTATTGATTTATCTGAACATCAGGAATTTTTTAATAACTTTTAATTTAAAAATGAACAAATCTGATATTATTCTGTTGGGAGATTTTAATTACCCAGGAATCGATTGGGTAAATTACACAGCAAATAATAATAATAATAATAATATGGAAAAAAAAATTCTGGATTTATGTGAATCACATGACCTAATCCAATTTATTCATACCCCAACAAAAAAAATAATATTCTCAATCTGATATTACAGACATGCCCCAGCAATTTCATGACACCAAATTCATGAACCCAAAACAGCGATCATTGTATAATAACTTTTGAAACAAAGACAAATTTAGATTGAAATCCTGGTATAACCATCTTTAAAAACTATGGTAAGACTAATTTTAATCTTTTTATTAAAGAACTAACAGCATGGAAATGGGACATCGATACTACATCTCAGGACGAATTTTGGCAGTTACTAACTAACTAAAATACTTACCCTAGAACAAAAATATGTCCCGGATAAAATAGGTTACAATAATAGGGGTAAATTACCAATATGGGTAACCCCTACTATTCTATATTAAATAAAAAAAAAAAAGCCTATAGAGCATCAACTAGATGCAACAATGAAATAATAAAAAAAAAACAAATACAGGACAATACTAAAGAGATGCAAGTTAGCAATAAAAAATGAGAAGAAAAAAATGGAAGTTAAGTTACCCCACATTAAAGACGGTGGTAAAAGTTTCTATTCTTATGTAAATAATAAAAAACAATCTACTGAAACTATTGGTCCATTACTCATTAATGATGACACTATTTAGACCCCATTAGAAATGGCTCAAGAATTTAATAAATATTTTTGTTCAATCTTCAATCCTATCCCTAACACAAAAACGAATATAGAAATTACAAAAAATATATTTAACAATACTATGCCTGAAATAACCAAACTTGAAATAAAAAACAAACTTGATGCAATCAAAACAAATCCCCAGGTACTGATAATCTGCACCTACGTTTGTTGAAAGGTATTGCACCATGGTTGATCGACCCATTACATAAACTGTTCAATTTGTCCTTAACAACTGGACTGGTACCTTGTGATTTGGAAAATGGCACTAGGAACACCTATCCATAAAAAAGGGAGATAAGAGTGAAATATCAAACTATAGGCCAATTAGCCTGACTAGTATTTTAGGCAAAATATTTGAGAGTATCTTAAAAACTAGACTGGAAGATGACCTAGTAGGAAAACACCTTGTGGATCCAGATCAACATGGTTTTAAAAAAAGAGGTTTTGTCTCACCAGTAATTTAGTATTCTACAAGAAAATTAGTAGTCTCCTCAACGATAAACTACCAGTAGATTTAGTATATTTGGATTTATGCAAGGCCTTCGACAAAGTGCCTCACTTAACTCTAATTAAAAATGAAATCTTGTGGGATACATCCTCTTCTGACAAACTGGGTACATGAGTGGTTAACTAAGTGTACTCAAGTAGTATGTATGAGAGGGTACACCTCTTCCACAGGTACAGTTACTAGTGGGGTTCAATAGGGATCTGTCCTTGGACCTATTCTGTTTAATATATTTGTGTCAGACGTGACAGCTAACCTCAAGAACATGGCTATAAAATTCGCGGATCATACTAAAATTGCAGCTTAAGTAGGATCACCAGACGAAATAGCAGATGTTGTTAAAGACCTTCAAGTCCTTGAAAACTGGGCCAAACTAAACGATATGGACTTTAACACTAACAAAAGTGATATGCACCTAGGTGATAATAATCCTAATGTAGAGTTTATGTTAAATGGTTCAAAATTGGTATCGGTAAAAGAAGAAAAAGACCTTGGAGTTATCAGTGCAGACCTCACATTGCAATTATATTTAAAAAAAAGCAAATAGAACAATAGGGTGTATAAAGTGATCTTTCGTTACTAGAAACAGGGCATGTATACTCCCACTCGTCCCAACCTTAGACGTGATATTAACGCATTGGAGGGGGTGCAGCGAAGGATTACCAAAATGATTGATGGTTTGCAGAATAGAGGCTATGAGGACAGAATGAAAGAACTGGATTTGTACTCATTGGAGATGAAAAGAACTGGGGGTCTACTTTTGATGTTTAATATTGTCAGAGGTAATGAATTAATGACACCACTGGGAATTACTTTCAATACGAGAGAACGTAATCTTAGGAGCCACAGGTTCCAGTTGGCTCTAACATACCCTAAAGTAGATATCAGACGTTCTTTCTTCACCCAAAGAATTATAACCATATGGAACAGATTACCTAAGTTATTGGTAGAAACAGACAATGTGGAAACCTTTACAGTCACCCTTGACAAATTTTTATTAAATAAGGTATAAAGATATCCAGACACTGGAGATGCACTCATATGGGTTAAACACCTTCTGTGCATCTAACACTCTTAGTATGTAATCTTAGTATGTATACAGGCTGTGCAGTGGCCTGACTTTGAACAATTTATCTTGAAGTGTGAGGGGGTAGACCATAACCCACGAGTGAGTTATGAAAGTCCTGTGCCCTCACAATGATAAAGTGCATATCTTCAATCAGACCATTGCATATTTGATTTATTCAGCATCACTTTACTTGTTATAGCTTTTAAATCTTCTGTTTTAAGATTTATCTGTTTCTCTTTGATTTCAACTGCTGGGTTTTGTGCTTCTCATGTATGTTCTGCTGTTATCAGCATTGTGAGAGCTGCTCTCTGATTGGATCAGTTTTACTTCAGTATTCCATTGTGATGTATGAAACTTTGCTAGATATTAGTTGCGACATACCCTAGAATGCAAAATAATTATATGTTGTAACGTGTGTCCACAATAACTGTGTTCTGGAATATCTGTATACACCTGTTGTACGAAGCCAGATATGGTGAACTATTCCAAGAAATTTGTAATCGCACAGAGATGTAATGTGATACATCTCAGAAGGGCAACAACTTGAAAGAGAGGTCCTGGTTCAGTTAAGGACAGAAATATTTGGAGTAGGGAGTCCATTTAAAGAATTCAGCTGCAGATCCACAGAACAATAGGACACTAGCAAAACACAGGTTTGTGCCAAGTCACCATCTCAACCTTCTCTGCCATCATTCATCAAACATAGCCATCAATGTAAAACATTATACATTCAGTGCAACAGCAGAGCAGCAAAATGAACCACAAACACCACGTTCCGGAAGAACACCAGAAATACCAACCCAACCAGTACAAAGCGTGGACAAGCAGGAGCTGCCAAGCATAGGAACAACCCTCAAACCACTGGAACCCTAAAGTGCTTCTGCTCCAATTTACAGCTCTTTTCGAGACTCAAAGACTGGTTAAACTTAATAGAAGTTTAGTCACCTCTGTGGTCAACCCATAAATCACTGACTCGGTGACTGAGGTTGGAACCATTACAGTGGTGCGTTATTCTGGTTTTATGTCCAGTCGCAACAGAAACAAAAACCTAAAAAATGTATTTAGCCCGCAGGTTTTAAAAAGTGTCAAAAGTGTGGCACCTGCTTGCAGAAGGCAGATGGGCATTCGGAGTGCTCCTGGTGTTTGGGCATGCATCACGATTGGCTTAACTGTGACCTATGCAAGTTTTTTTCTCTAAGACATAGAAAAAGATGTTCAGAAGACATCGCTGTCAGCTGTACTCTCTCACTGTCTAGCTCCAAAGATCAGTCCCCTGTTAAAAAGGTTGAGGGTGTCATTTTAAAGATGTCTATATGTGTGCCCAGAGAGGATCGATGCTTTTCTGCGCACTCCTCACCCTCGTTCATGATTTGTATTATTTTTTGTGCTCCAGGCTATCAAAATGGGCAGCAAATGACAGAAACGAATGGCTAACATTAGTATGGATGGATATCTGTATGCAGTGTTGGTCAGACCGCCTCTGGGCACCAGAAAGGATGACAAGAAAGCAAGACTTGACAAGGGCCTATGCGTAGGCACCAGCTCTTGGGTCTTAGAAGTAGCAATAGTTGCGTTCAGCCACTTGGAGTCAAATTGGGTCTTGGAAGTGTTGACCCAGAGGTTGGAAGTGGTCACTGAGAAACTGGACATCATTGCTAAGTATGAACAGCAGGCAAACCGCGCAATTGAAGTGAAGAATCTGTTGTTTTCAGTGGAAGATCGAACTGCTCCTCGCCTGCCTGACTCGAGAAGCTTGACGTGCAGTGGCAGAGCTGACTGAAAAGTTAAGACAGTCAAGAGAACAATCGTGTCACAATAATCTGCGAATATAGTGGCTGCTCAAGGGAGTGTGGGGGGGGGGTGGTGGTGGTGGTTAGGCTAGCACTTCTGGAGCCCTGGCTCCCTAAACAACTCTAGGTTCAGTACCAGACAAGGACATATCCAGCTGGATCATGCACATCAGGCGCAGGCACCTAAACTTCCTGAGGACAAGTCATATTTAAAGTGCGCTGTCAACATTACTCAGACAAGCAGAAAATGTTGGCTGTATATAGGAAGCTTGGTGAACGTAAGCATGACCGCCACAACCTGCATATTTCCAGCCACAGCCTGTATATTTTCCTGGATTTGTTTTAAGATGGCAGGGTATTAAATAGCTGGCATAGCATAGCAAAATGCTAAGAAAAACTGGGTAATGCTAACCATTTTCAGAAATGCTTAGTAGCAGACTGCTAACCAGTTTTGGAGTGAATCTGTGACAGTACAGAACATTAATAAAATTATATAGTTTAAAATTTTGCTAATCAGTCTGTCCCAAGTGCTATGCATTTTCACAACTGATTAGCACTTTCATGTGTCAAACTACTAATCAGTTTTTTCAGCTCATTTAAAACCCCGAGACTGTGCAGTCCATTTGGGAACTATCTGGCCCGTTGCTCTCTGAACTTGTACAGCACGAGGTTGACTTCAGGGTCATGTTCCCAGCGGTCCTTCAGATATGTCTGTGACTTCAAATGCAGCCCCTGCTTCCCTGGCACTCTTTTGTGACACCACACTTCGGTTTGGTGTAGCCTTCTACTCCACAAGGTTGGCTCTAACGCAGGATGAAAATGTGGCTTTTGTGGTGGGAATGGGCCGGTGGAGCAAAGGGTGCAGTTAAAATTCCAGGGATCTGTGGTGGCTGGTTTAGGAGCAGAAACATTGCTGAACAGGAGACCAAGTGAGTAATGTAGGGAGTGGGTGCTGCACGGTTTGGGTCTCGTGATCTTCCTTTAAGAAGGTCTGACTATTACTACCCTTGCCGTATTGCTTACTGAATTGTGCTACACTATTCTTCTGGCAGCCCTGGTAAATAGTAAACTGTAACCCAGCTCCAGACCACCAGAGAAACCCTTGCTATTGACTGTACTCCTTTCCAGTGTACCTTTGCGGATATGGAACAGAGCTTAAATGCAACTGCAGGGGGTTGTTTTATCCTTTATTGAACTTAGAATTTATGACTGCAGATTTTAATTTTCATCTTGTTGAATTGGGGGCGTAGGAGGTGCGTTCCGGGATTGTGAGTGACTAAGGCAAGGCTCTTTTCTTTAAAATGTAGCACTTACGGAGAAAGGTTTGATTCCCTTAGTGGGATGCAGACCCACATATGCCTCTATAGCGTTTCAAGACTGTGATTAAACAAACTGGGGCAGTGTGATGGTGTATTGTTTGAGGCACATCCATCCCAGGACCCTCTAGATTGTTTTGGGGAATGGAGCGGCGGCACCCTCACTGCAAATGTATAAACTGGAGCTAAACTGTTTTGTTGTCTACTTAACACATAAACGGATGTCACCTGAGCTAAATAGTACTAAGATTCTGCAGGAATGAAGAGGTGGTGTGCACATCTTTAAACTCATGTTCTAAGTGTTGGGGGGGGAGGGGCGATGACAGGTTGTGTACTTACAGTTCTATACTTCTGGTTGCTCCTGTTTAACTGCTCTAGTCTTAAGTGGGAATAGGACTCTGGATTCTTGTTTGGAGGGGTTGACGTCACACTGGGTGACTAGTAGTAGTGGAGCCACCACAGTACTCGAACAAAGAGTGGTGCTTTCAGAGGATGTTCTTTACCTTGTTCATGTTCATCGTGTCTAAAATGCTAATGTTACAGTGTGTTTGTTTATGCTGGATGGGATGTCTTATGCAAGACAGTGAGGGTGATCAGGAGGGCAAGATGCATAAGGATATGCAGCGTGGTCATGTTCCTTCTGTGTCTGGGATTGGTAGGGGCATGCCAAACTCCTGGGAGAGCTGGAAGGTTTTACAAACATGATTAACTTTATAGTGGGCTCCTGAAATGTCCAGTGGCTCTCTACCCTCTCTGAAAGGAAGAAAGTACTGTTTGTATTGAAGAAAGACTGAGTCGAGATTGTGCTGGTGCTGCACTAGGAAATGCACCTTGCAGACCGGGAGCATGGCAAGCTGGTTCAGAAGCGTCAGTGCTACATCGTATAATGGGCACAAACAAGGGGTGGCCATCTTAATTCAAAGACTTGCAATTTGCAGAGCAGCGGAGTGCAACGGATCCAAAGGGAATGTGATACATTTTTGTTCAGGGAACCCTACGGGGAGAGACCATCGTCATGGGCAGCAAATAGACCCCTGCACAGCATGACCCAGTATTTTTTGATGAAATGCTATCCCAGCTTCAGAAGGAACAGTTTCCCAGTCTTGTACATGGAGGGATCTTTAATTGTACCCTAAATACAGATCTTGATATGTCCCACCGTGGAGAGTGCCAGGCACAAGAAGAAGTGAGATGGGAGTTGGATTGACTGAACTGGGTCTGGTCGATGTCTGAAGGGGGGCTAATCTGGGGTCTAAAGAGTACTGTTTGTTTTAAAAAGCTACATAGAACATGGTCAAGAATATATTTTATTTTTATTTCCAGAAACCTATATAACAGTTATTAGAAAGGACAGAAATCCCATCTCAGTTTTTCACCACTGCTGTATGTTGATGTTCCTATCTTTTAGGGGTGCAGAACAGGAGGAGTGCTCCTGGAAGTTCCCTAGTTATATGCAAGAGCACACCAAATTTGGGCACTTACTGGCAGAGCAGTGGGATGTTTACCTGTCGATCAGTGAACCAACAGACCTCTCTAAAGCAGTTTTATGGGAAGCTAGAAAAGCTTATACGTGGGTTATGCTCATCTTATTCATGGTAACTAGGGCTAAAGAAGAGTAGTAGTAGTAATAATAGTAGTAATACTTTTATATGGCACCTTCCCCTAAGACTCAGGGTGCCATTACAAACGAGGTAGCTTGGGCATAAAAGTTAACAAAGAAAAACAAAAACAAATGATGACATAGAAATAAATAAAATGGGGAACATTTTTCAGCCTAGACGTCATAAAATAAGAATATCAGATTTCAATAAAATAAATGAAAGATTAAGATGAAGGGATACAAATGGAAAGCTAGCCCCTAAAAGCTTGCCTGAATAAGAAAGTCTTGAGGCCCCTACTTAAAGTCCATTACCAAGGGGGGCCTCCCTCGGGCACTTGGGAATGAATTCCACAGTGCTGGGCCTGACACCTCGAAGGTCCAGTCTCCCAAGGTTCTCTGCCTGGCCCTGGGAATCACAAGGAGGCCCTCCTCAGTGGAGTGGTGAGAGCACGAGGACACAGGGATGCAGGAGGAGGTCTGTCAGACAACCTGGGCCCAACCCACGTAGGGCCTTGTAAGTTTTAGTAAACCAACTTTAAAGGAGAGCTGCCACTTTACCAGCAGCCAGTGCAAATCATGCAGCACTGGGGAGACATAGCTTGTCCTTGAAAGGCCCATTAGCAACACAGCAGCTGCATTTTTCTGCACCTGCTACAGGTGCCATATTATACACCCAGCACTGGCCCCAAGGTGCAGAGCGTTGCAGTAGTTGAGCCTTCAGGTAACAAACACATGCAGTAGCGTCGCCACATCTGCAGGGGGGATAAGAGATTTAATCCGTCTGATGTTCCTGAGATGGTAAAAGCCATTCTCACCCCAGGAATACTCCAGTATTCTTAACTCTTATGCAGTATGCCTTTAAGCAAGATGTGCCCGGAAATGGGATGTTATGCTAATGATGGCATCATTGGCTTGTGCCACTTTTTCAAATGCTGCCACCTATCAACTGCCTACATTCTAACCCTCAGATTTCTCTCTCTCTGCCTGTCAAGACTAGACGCTTGGAGATTCTGTCCTCATCATCTTGCTGTAAAACTTAAAAAATTAAAAATACAAGTATTTGTTTATTTTCATTTGCTGCCCTTATCTTTTGTTTGTAGTAAACCGTTAGCTTTATTTTAGTTTAGAAAATGGGCTTTTTATTTGGAGGCATCTTATTGGCTGGTACCCATTCCACAGGGGTACATTAACTTTCAGTAGATGCCCACCAAATAAAAAGTCCAAGCCCAAACATGCCTCATGCCCAGTCAAGTATTCTTGTGCCCAGCCTACTTCATCATTGGCTGAAACACTAGGCACACAATTTCAAACTGCCGCCATTTTTTTTTTTTTCATCGTTTAGCGAGAGAGACCCACCACACACACACACACACTCACTCACACTCCTTGGTGAACCAGCAACCAACTGAGCAAAATACATTTCTACCTGTTTTTCAAGTTTTAAACCATTCTCACACTTTCTTTTTTATTTTCTTTTGACCTCTAAGAAAAACCCCAGCAACCACCGCTTGCTCATTTTCATCTGTCGGCCAACACGGAATAAGACCCACAACTTCAATCCTATAAACAGGACACATTAGCCTGAACAATGACACTACATGTGCCAGTCACCCTGTTTTGTAAGAAGTGCTCTGCAGAGCCCTTTTTGTTGGCAAAGCAGGTAGTGTTTACTGAAAATACAGCTACCTAAAAAAACTGTATTCCACTTCGAGAGAAACAGCTGCAGCTCCTGTGCCGCTAGGTTGCACAAAAGGAGCGGCTCTTTCTCATTCCGCAGATGAACGGTACCACTCCTCACTTCACAGGCGCCGTGAATTATTCTTCTCAGGTCAGTCACTTATCCCTTCCGTCTCCTAACTCCATCCAGTCACCTTATGGCTAGCTGTGACAACAACTGCTGATTGAAAAAGGCAAAAAAAAAAAAAAAATCAGTGTTGCTAGACAGACTGTTGTAGCGCTAGCATGTTGCGTTAGTCTAAGTCAGTGACTCACCCTGACTCCACAAAATGTTCCCCCATCTGTTCATTTTTTTGTAAACAAATATCAAGTCCTAAGTACTCTGATTACCTCTCTGATGTATAGACGGCTTCCCTGATCACCTGAGTAATGCCATCACTCTCAGTTGCATAGAGGGTTTCCTGATGGTGCCGCCAGTGTCCCAGGGTAAAAAACGAAACATAAGTAAATGTGACTGGGGGGTTCAAATGCAGTCTCAGAAAGAAAGAAAACAAAAAAAAGGAACACAAGTAAGTTGTGTTTTGGGGAGAGGTGATTGTTCAAGACCAAGGATGAACATGTTGATGTACAGAGCAGTAAGAAAATAGTATAACTGTGAATAGCTGCACTGCCATCTACTGGTAAGTATTACTAATGATACCAGTAGGGGGACTACTTTACTAACAACACAACTTACAGTTAATTTTCAGTCTTTTTATTATTTTTGTTAATTCTTAAATATTACAAAAAAAAACCTTTACATATAGCCAGTTTTCTAAGTGCGATAGTGCCCTCCAGAATGAGCATTATTGGGAAATACTGGACCTTCCAGGGGCTATAAGGCCCTCCGCCTGTGGCATCGGGCCTCATTACGGCCCCTGGGTGGTCCGGTATTTCCCAGTAATGCCTACCCTGTCGGGTATTATTGCTTACTTAATTGCTTATTTTTCTCGGTTTGTCCTGGTTTAGATAACCAGTGGGGAACCGAGGTTTTTTAGGCTTAGCGGAGTTTTTTCTGACTAAAACTCCTTTGTAGTACATTGTTTATTTAAATTATATTTTTGGCAACTGCTAATGTAGATTACTGAACTGCTAATCTCGGGTCCTTTTCTCTCAGTTCCCGGTTCTGATCGGTTCCCCGTTCCCTGATCGGTTCCTGAACCGACCGCAACCGATAGATTTGTTTTTAAAAAGTTACATTTAATCGCGGCTGCGATTTTTGGGTCTTTTACTTAAAATGCCTGGAAAACCTAAGAAAAAGACCTGTGAACCTGGTTTCAAAAATTGCACAGTGTGTGGAGAAGTGTTTGCCAAGGCAGATAAACGCACTTCTTGTGTTGTTTGCCTTGGTTATGATCATTTAAAGACAGATTGTGAAATCTGTAAAACCTTTCCAGAAAAAATGCATGAAAAACACTTGGAAAGGCTTAAAAAGAAGTTGCCTCCATCTAAGGGTCCCCCTGGCTCTGAGCAGCTGACACCCTCAGTGGCTGTGGGTGAAACCACAGAAGCCACAATTTCTACCCCTGATACAGGTACAATGGCCATCACTTCAAAAAGGCCTGTTGAACCGGCTAGCTCTCTGGTTCCCATGAAAAAGACTAAGAAGATGAAACACACTGAACCCCCCTGCTGGTCAGCCTATGGGGACTTCTGTGTAAACATGCCTACTCCTCTGGAGATTGCACAGGCATTTAAGCAGGCTACAGTTTCAGACCCCTGCTGAGTCTACCCAGTCCTCCCTGCATGAGGCAAGGGAAGATTATGCGGAATTGAAGAAGAGGATGAAGGAGAACCTGTAGAGCCTGAAGTCTTTCCTGAGCAGGAGTTTGGCTCTCCTCCCAGATCGTCAGAAGTCTATTCATCTCATTTTTCCTTTGTTAGGAAAGTGGTAGATGCTCTGTATATCTCTACCACCAAGGTGATAGAGGATAAGGAGGAGGAGGCAAAGTATTTAGAAATCATGGGGTAAACCCCCACCTAAAAATTACTGCTCCCAATTTTTTAAAAGGGATGCAATGAAACTCCTCCAAACACCTGCATCTGTCCCACCTTTGGATAAAAGGCTGGACAAAAAGTACCAGCTTGACAGGGAAGGGGCTGAATTTCTATTTTCCCACCCTGACCACCAGGGAGTGGTACAAGCCTGCAGCCCAATACCTTGAAAGTTCACGTAGCTTCAGTGTCTGCTTACATGTCAGCTGGGAAGAATGCCTCTGTGGCATCAAATTCTATCTTTAAACAGTTCTTTAAAGGTTTGGTCCATCTGCACCACCCTAACAGGGAACCGGTGCCAGCGTGGACTTAAATGTCAGTATTGCCAAGCTAATGGGACCTCCTTTTGAGCCCATGTCTTCAGCTCCTTTGAAGTATGTCCCGTGGAAAACAGGTTTCCTAGTTGCAGTCACCTCTGTTAGAAGGATCAGTGAGCTCCAGGCTCTCTGTGTGGAGCAAGATTACAACTCATTTCACAGGGACAAGGTGGTCCTGCGAACTGACAGAAAATTTCTCCCAAAGGTGGTCTCAGATTTTCATTTGAACCAGTCCATCACCTTACCTGTATTCTTTACTGAACATTCAAGCTGTGGTGAGCACAGACTGCACAGTCTTGTTTTTTTTTTTTATACTTTATTTTTTAGTTTCATCTGTTTTACAACATATGTTCAATCCATATTCAAGACAAACCTCATACACCATTCCAGTCCACAGAGAGTTTAACAACTCCTTAATGCAAGGATATGTGCATCCTGAATATTTTGATACCTCATGTGAGGGGTTAACTAAATTTACATTATTACTATTATCTATCAAAATCTAAGGCTGTTGAAGAAGCCCATGAGCAGAGCGACTAATTTGTGTACTAAAGTCAATGTTTGAAGTCCAGTATTTCATCTCCCCCTTGGGAGTTGTGGCGTCGCTCTATATCCCTTTAAGCTTGAAACGTACCCTTAAACAAATAATTGGCAGCATATAACAGTACTACTAAGGCATAAGATAGCAATACTAAGCCCGGACATTACCAATAAACAAGGCTGAGTTATCCTCCAAATAACTTAAACATAAGTTTTAACTTCAATCGTGTTAATCTACTGGTAACAACACGCATGTTCAATCTTGCTATATTTCTGTAGGCCTGTTAATAATGGGACTAATAACTTAAGATAGATTTTTACAGACTTTTACTTAGTCTAACTTAAAACACAGTATTCCAATTCAAGTTACATTAGAATCAACATTTAGTAATCCAGCCATGCTCCCGTTATTTAGTTACATCAGTCAAGTGGGGGGAAAAAAAAGAAGAAAAACACATGATTTATCAGAGTCCGTCTCCCTCAGTCTCCTCCATATCACTATCTTCTGTGCCGTTACTTCTTAAATACTTCCTCCGCTTTTCTACAAATCGAGAAGCCCACTTGCCTGCTTCTCCAGGGTCTGAAAACATCCAAACTTTGCCCTCGAAGACCACTCTGAGGCGCGCTGGAAATACCAGGATGACAAAGCCACGATGTATTACATCAGCAAACAGGGCGGGGTGTCCCCCTACCCTTTTCCGCAGTAGGACCGTGAGGTTGTAAGAGTGGTACCTAGAGTACTGTGAGTCAGTTCAGATTTTATGCAGTCGTTTTTGACGAATGGGACAGTTTGGTCCTTGTCCTTTTGCGTCCCCTTTAAGCGCAAAACTGCCTCCTTGTCGTGCTTCAGAAATCCTGACCCTAGTGTTTTCTGTCAGGATGTGTTCACTGCAATCTTGAAGACGCCCCCTGTACATTTTTCTTCCTCTTGCCTTATTCAGGGAGTGCTGATCAAGTTGTATGCTGGGGGGGGGGGGGCAGGATGATTCTCATCGCCCCAGCTGGACCTCTGCAGATGGATTTGTATTATCTGTAGCCGGTCAAAAGTTCCCCCAAGGTGACTACCTCAATGAGCAGACTCTCTGGCAGAGGGACTTTAGTCCATTCTAGCCTGCACTCTGTGCATCTCCAAGCTGGGCCTGGTAGAAATGAGTGTGGGTAGGCTTTGTTTTTTTCCAGACCATCGCAGATGTCATCCATGTCATGCATAGGCCTTCCACGAGGAAGGCTTACGTGGCTAAGTGGAAACCCTTCTCATTTTGGTTGGCAAATCTCAACTGGGCCCTTTGGTTGCCCACCAAGTAAGGTGTTGGAGTGCCTCTTGAACCTGTTGTTAGCAGGTCGGCCATACTTGGTAGTGAAGGTACACATCTATGCATTTTTGGTCTAGCTTGAACCAGTAGACATTTGCCTCTGGCTCTCTTACCTTTAGTCAAGTTTTGCTTTAACTCCAGAAGGAAGGGGAGTGCTTCCTTCACTCTCTGGATCTTAGGACGGTTCTGTGATTCTCATTGACAGAACAAAGAGCTACACTTTTGAACAACTATTGTATCTTCAGCATGCCTGGGCTGGGTCAGCTTCTTGTCTTGAGATGTTTTCGGCTTGGTTAGTAGCATGTCTTCGACACTACTAATCCTTGTCACTGGCCAAATTTAAAGGCCTGGTTCATACCACTCTATCAGAGTAGTTGCGACTTCCTGCGGAGTTTCATAATGTACCCCGTTGCAGTCTTCTGCAGTGCAGTGAGTTGGAGCTCAGTGCATACCTTTGTAAAGCACTATGTTCTGGATGTCCATTCCTGACTGCTCTTTTCTTGGCAGGACAGTCCTTTGGATTTCCATTCTGAGTGAGCCCTGTCTCCGACTGCCTTACTCAGGGTGGGTTGGTTTTAGCTTGGTACTCTCCCATTAATGTGAATGAGTGGTGGAGACTTGAGTCCAGGAAGATATGGAAATTACTTACCGTAATTCTTGATCTTCTTGGACGCAATCTCCACCCCTCATTCACACGCCCACCCACCATCCCCCGGGCTCACTCATTCTGTTTCTTTGGTCTTCACTGCCTTGTTGCTTGGGCTGTGAAGACATTGTTTAATTGACTCTTCTTGCATGGGTCATCTGGGCCTTCTCATGCCTGGAGGTTAGGGTAAGTTTTTTCTTTCACTAGTTATGCTGCACCTCCTTGGTTGAAAAGGTACTGAGGCAGTTGGAGGGTCGACGCTGAGATAGCCTATACAGTCACGAACTAGCCTTGCGGCGCTGGCCCTCCTGAAGATTTTTAACTCCTGCAGGGTCCTCGCGCCTACGGCGTAGTCCCATTAGTGTGAATGAGTGGTGGAGACTGCGTCTAAGAAGATCAAAAATTATGGTAAGTACGAAATTTCCATTTCTTTTCCCCTTGTTTAGACAGCGTGCAATGATGCAAGTGTGTGTAGAGGCACGCACACACCACATGCCTGCCACTGAATGGCCCAGTTGTAGATGCATCGACCGCCCTGCCATCGTGCCTCCATGTGGTGGCAGACTAGGAGCAGCGCAGTTTGTCCCCTCCCCCCCGGGAGAGGAAAGCAATCCTCCAGATGCTCAATCCGTTCTCACCCATGGCTGACCACCGGCAACCTGAGCTTACTTCTGAACTCGGGTTGCTGGCGTGGCAGGAGGCAAGACGTCCAGCGCCTCAGCCTTTTACGCCACAGGGATGGTCTGAGGGAGCCAGTTTTAAAGTTTTTGCAATCCATGATCAGGGAATCCCTCAGGCAGATAGTTTACCTAGTAGCACAACAAGCGCAATGACTGTGTTCATCCCTAAGCCGGGAAACGCCCTTTATCCTGTGCGGCGTAGCGACCAATCTCACTGTTAAATCGTGACACCAAGATTTTGGCTAAGGTCATGGGTAGGAGGTTGGAGGGATTATTGTCATCTCTAGTGAAACCTGATCAAACACGGTTTGTACAGGATAGATATTCATAACAGTATCTGTAGACTGTTAAATGTAGTCCATTGGGGTTCTTATCATGCAGAGGAGGCCCTTGTGCTTTCCTTGAATGCTGAGAAAGCATTTGACAGAGTTGAATGGCCGTAGTTGTTCCGGATGATAGATAAATTTAGCCTGGGTGAAGGGTTCCTCTGTTTTGTAAAACTGTTGTGTAATACGCCTAAAGTCCGGATACTAGTTAGCAGAGCGCTCTTGGAGGAATTTGGCTTATCCCAGGGAATGCAATGGGGGTGCCCCTCTTGCCCTTACTTTTTGCCTGGTCATTGAACCCTTATTAGAATAATATAGACAGTGTTCAGATGTAGTGGGGGTGCAGGGAGGTAGAGCAGGCCTTATAAAATCTCTTTGTATGCAGATGATGTATTGTTTTTTCTCACCCAGCCAGCTTAAATCAATTGCTGCAGTAAATTTTCCAGGTATAAGATGCACTTTGACACAGTAGAATTAATGCAGGTAAAGGAAGGGGACACATATGTAAGGGGATCACTCTTTAAGCAAGTCTTTATTGCATTAAAGTACTTAGCTATAAGGGTAGGACCCTCCCTGAAGTCGTTCTGTAAGTTAAACTGTATACCGCTCCTTATGATCTATACAGTCCAATCTGGTGCAGTGGAAATCTCTGCCCATATCTTGGTTGGGATGGATTAATCTGCTGAAACTGAATATTCTCCGAGAATGCTCTTATCTCCAGGTGCTTCCCTTGGGATTGACCACAAAGGACTGCCTTAACTCTTAACTACCTGGAGTGCGTTTCGAAGTCTGAGCATTCCATTGCTTAACCTTTAAACTGAGTTAAGTTTGAGGTGATTCGCTTGGAATTTCTCTGGCAGGGGAGGAGACCAAGAGCAGCACTAATTAGACTGAAAGGGCCCACCAGCAGGTGTGGGCTTAGCTTCCTGGAGCTAGCACTATACCACCTGATGGCACAGCTAAGGCTGGTAAGAGAATGGATGATGGGCAAAGAAGGGGCGGGTGGACCACTCTGGACAGCGTCCATCTGGAACACTCAGAATGAGCATGCTAGAGAGGCAGTTTGCAGGAGGCAGGGTACAGGATCCGTAACAGGATGCAAGGAGAGTAGAAATATCCAAATTAATTGTTTTCTGTACATCTCTCTAAACCATACACACACTCTCAAGCCTCATTCCCAGATCAAGGCATCATGGGTATGCAAATCATTGTGTAAGTTGGACTGACAAGGCTTCACCAGAAAAGACAAAAAAAAGAGGGTTTAAAAGGTCACTTTTAGGGTACAGTGTTGCATATAGCACCTACTAGGGATGTACCCAAGGTAGAGGGAATATACCCTGAACAGGAAGTGGGGGATATAATCAGAGGTAAACTGAGGTCCTGAGAAAATCCTCTAAACATTTTTTTTTTTAATTAGGTTTTTACCAAGCCTCTTTCTTCCCCCCAGAAGTTTTTTTTTTTTTTGTCAGACAGTACTGGATCTCAGATGACAGAGAGGCAGAGAGCCACAGATTACTCGCCTGTAATCATAGTTCTGCTAGTGGTATGCAGTTCACATCTACACTCTGGCAGTTGCTAGGCATAGCTCAGTTTACCAGATGTCTTCAAACTTAGCTCCTTCCACCACCCATGGTGTACATCCCCCAGCTCCGCCCTATTGACGCTACCTCTTACATGCTGGAAGCAGGGATCTGTGCATCACTTGTTTGGGTTAGGTTGGGTGGGTTGTGTGGATGTGGACTGCAGACCACTAGTAGAACTATGGTTACAGGTCAGATACAATTTACTATTTTCGACAATTTTAGATTATCAGTATATCTTTATATATTATATCAGTATATTTTTTAATCCACCCCTCCCCACCCTTCCAACTCCATCCCTCCTACACCACCATCCCCTCCACCTCCCAACCCCCACCCTCCCCTGCCCCTAATATCCCCACCTCAATTTCCTCTCACAACCCCTGCATTACCACACCACCCACCTCCCTTGCTGTTTATATCCCAACCTCTTTTCACACCTCTCCCTACTCCAGTACCCTCCCTTAGTTTTCTCCCCACGCCTGTTCCCCCCACTTGCCTCCTACTGAGCTCCAGCCTTGCACCCCCCCACGCTGCTGGCATCACTGCAGCGACTCCCCCAAACACTCACCCTCCTGAAAACGATATTGCCATCCTTAGGCTGCTCCCCCACCCACTCCCCCTCTGTATAGCTAGTCCCCATCTGTCTGGCCAGTACTCCCAGGGGCCTGAAGATCCTAAATTGACAGACTAAAACACTTCCCTTGAAACTGTTTCTATCCTGAATGTTCCCTCACTGAAATGCTTTGTACCCTTGAAACCATGTTCCTCCTATATTATTTGTAACCTGTCTGAAACAAACTGTTTCTTCAGTGTATTCTAACTTGTATTGTTCAAATGTATGCAACTGATATGCTTTGTCTAACTTATTTCGTAATCTCTGCAACCTGTATGTTTGAGTAATTGTTTTGTGTATGACCTGGAACCTTTGTAAACAAGTCCCAGGACTCAAAAGTATTAATCCTAAACTGCAATTAAAAAAAAAAAAATAAAAAAAAATCTCCTCGGATAGTTCTAAAACGGCTTTTATAACTAATTTTGTAATTAATGGCTCAAGGACTCCATGTAATTTCAGCCAAGTTTCAATAGCGCATTACAATTTCAGCAGATAAATTGTAGCGACTATGTACATAGCAAACGCATATTACAGCAAATATATGCAACTTTCAGCGACTACATTTTACACCTGCATGTGGAAATTATCCTGCTATAGAAAATGCTCACCTCCAAGGGTCCTGGTGTACTCCAGTGATATTATTAGCTCTGCAGCATCACACGGCACACCTGCTCTGACTGCCTGATCCTCTGTACAGTCCTCCGCATCAGCCGCACATCGGACAACGCTCTGGCAGCCGCATCTTGGGCAGTGTCTGCACTCTCAAGCACCACCTGTGCCGTACTTTCGGTACTGCTCCTTGCCCTCTCCCACATGTCTGTCATAACATGCCTGTCTCCAATAGCAGCTGCATCAGCTGCAGTTATTCACAGGTGCAGGCTCTTAACTCTCCTTGTTACGCGGGGTGGGGAGGGGGGGTTCTTCCTCCCTGCACCCCTCTGTGCCCCCCGAATCCCCCTATCTCTAAGATTACAACACCACGCCGCACTTGGACCCTGGGGGTATGCACAATATCCACAGTCACCGTATATTCCAGTCGCTGTAATGTACAGTCGCTGTATTATACGAACATACGAAACTGCCAGCAGATACAGGCCAAATGGTCTATCGTGTCTGTGCGATTGTGTAGCACAGAGGTTAGGCTCCTGCTTCTCCCCCCCACAACCCCTTGCCCCCCTCATCTTCCCACTGACTAGTATCTTGCCCTTAACCCTATCCCACCCCCTTTTAAAAGCTCTCTACTGTTTTAAAGGATGCCACTTCTTCAGGGAGCACGTTCCATCCCCCTACCACCCTCTCCGTGAAGTAATACTTCCTTGCCTCCCTTCTGACTCTACCCCCCACCAACTTCAGGCTGTGCCCCCTAGTAATCCCTGCTCCCTTTAATTGAAACATGCCCTCTGTACTAACCTTGTTGATGCCCTTTAAGTACCCGATCATATCACCCCTTTCCCTTCTCTCCTTCAATGAGTACATGTTGAGGTCCCTCAGCCTATCCTCATAATTTATGGCTTCCTCTCCATACCTCTGATAGTTTTAGTCGCCCTCCACTGTACCCCCTCCAGTAACGTGATGTCCTTCTTTAAGTATGGGTTCCAGAACTGTACACAGTACTCCAAGTGTGGCCTCACCAGTGACCTGTACAGTGGCAGAATGACTTCCTCCCTCCTAGAGGTGATTCCTCTAGCAGTGCACCCCAGCATTCTATTGACTTTTGCCGTTGCTTTCCTACATTGAGATGAGTGGTTCATATTCTTTGTGAACATTACCCCCAAATCCTTTTCCTCCTCAGAGATGGACAGCTGAACCCCTCCCAGATGGTAACTGTATGCAGGATTCCTCACTCTGAAGTGCATGACCTTGCACTTCTTAGCATTGAAACCCAGCTGCCAAGTGTCTGACCACTACCGAAGCCTTCCCAAATCTTCTTGGAGGACTTTTCCTCCCTCTACCCCATCCACAACTGCTGCTATCTTGGTGTCATCCGTGAATAGACTGATTCTGCTCTTAACTCCAACTGCTATATCAGCTATGAAGATGTTAAACAGCACTGGCCCCTGAACTGAACCCTGTGGGACCCCACTGGTGACTGCCCTATGAGTTGAGAGTTTCCCCCTTCCCCACAACCACCCTCTGATGTCTGTCCCCCAACCAGTTACCAACCCACTTAACCAGTTTCTCCCCTGCTCCCAGGTTCCTCAATTTACTAGTTAATCTGCCATGTGGTACTGAGTCAAAGGCCTTGCTGAAATCCAGATACAGGAGATCTACGGCCTGACCAGTGTCTAGTTCTTTTGTCACCCAGTTAAAAAAGTGAACCAGGTTTGTTTGACATGATCTAGAGGCGAACCCATGCTGTTTGTCATCCATGAGACCATTCACCTTCAAGAAGGTCACCAACTTTTCCTTTAGGATCGTTTCCATGAGCTTACCCACAATGGATATCAGACTGACTGGTCTATAGTTACCAGGCTCGTCCTTGGGGCCGCTGTTGTGCAGGGGTACCACATGCGCCATCCTCCAGTCTTGAGACATGCACCCTGTCTACAGGGAGATATTGAACAAGTCTGCCAGTGGTGCCGCCAGGACGTCATCCAGCTCCCTCAGGACTCTAGGATGCAGCCCATCCGGCCCTGGAGCCTTGTCCGTGATCAGTGACTTCAGGCCCTCATGCAGTCTGCTCACAGGAATCTCTCCATCCGTTATCCTGTCTCCTCCCATGCCAGTGTTACCCTGCCCCTGCGGTATTGGCTCATCTCTCTCCCTGATAAAAACTGAGCAGAAGCACTCACTGAAAACCTCTGCCTCTTCAACCCCCTTCTTTACCCAACCTCCATCCTTCTTTAGCCTGGTAATTTGCTCCTTGCAGTTCCTCTTCTCCCTTATGTACTTGAAGAAGGCCTTGTCCCCCTCCTTAATCCCCTCTGCTATCCTTAGCTCTTTTGAAGCCTTGGCAGCCCTCACAACTCTGCTCGCCTTCCTGGTTTACCTTGTGTACTCCTTCTTATCCTCCCCTCTTTTGGACCCCTTCCATCTTCTGAAGGCAATCTTTTTCTCCCTCATCCTTATCTGCACCTCCTTTAACCATAAACGTGGCTTCTTGGTCCCTGCCTTCTTACTGCATTTCTTTGTGCAGGTGTCTGGCCGCTAACAGGCCTTCCTTCAGGATGGCCCATTTCTGGATGGTTTCCATGTCAGGGGTGATGCTAGTCAAATGCCCCCTGAGGATGTCCGCCATCCTGCAGAAGTCAGCCCTTTTAAGTCCACTGTCTTGGTTTTTGTAGACATCCCCTCCCTACCCATATCCAGGGAGAACCAAACTGTTCAATGGTCACTACCTGCTAGGGGGTCCTCAGTCCATATGCCCTGCACATAGTCTCCCATCGGTCAGCACAAGATCCAAGATGTTCCCCTCCCTTGTTGGTTCCTCTGTCTTTTGTGACAGGAATACATCCTGGAAGGCTTCCAGAATGACCTGCTCCCTAGTGCTTGTCCTAGACATGGTTTTCCAGTCCACCCCTGGTAGATTGAAATCCCTGACCACCGCAGTGCTACCCCTTCCACAGTGTTTTCGTAACTGATCTGCCAGATCTTCCCTTGTCAATCTTCACCATTCATTACTGCTTGGGTGTAAGCCGGGGGCGTGCACCCGCCACAGGGGTTTTTTTTTGTTTGTTTTTGTTTTGGAGAGAGTCGTGCTGACACCACCCCAAGGCGACTCACTGTGGTGCGTGGGGCGGCCATTGGCGCCACAGACTCCTCCTTCATTCCAATTCTGTTTCTCCCGCTGTCGAGGCTGCACCTGCTGCTTGTGTAGAGTGTTTTCGTCACCATTTGGCTAGTTGAAATCGTTGACGACTCGCGCTTCATCCCGGTTCGGTTTTCCCGACGCCGTTGACTCCGGTACGTCCGTTCCAATTTCTTTTTCAGTGGTGCTGGGAGCTTTTCTGTGTTTTAGATTATTTTCGCATTATGTCCAGTTTGGGAGCTAAGCAAAAGTCGAAAGCGGGCCATGCCCCTATGCGTCGGTTCTCCTGTGGCCGCCATTTTTCCGTGACGGACCGGCATGATGTCTGCCTTTGGTGACTGGGACATAACCATGATATGGATAGATGTGACGCCTGTTTCTCGATGGACTGCCGTGTTCTGGAAGTCTGTGTGTTCAAAATCTGCAAGGCCCCACTGACTTTTGGAGGACGGCGTCGTTCTTGGGCTTCCCAGGCCAGATCCTTAGACCCTTCCTCCGGGTCCCCTCCCAGGCCTCTACGGTCTGGAGAGGAGGAGGCCTCCTCATCTTCAAGCCTTGCCAAGGAGGAGGCCTCTTTCGCGGTGTTGGCGGAACGCCGTTGTCCCTCTTGGGGTTGTGGTGGGGACACCGTTTCAGCAGTCACCTATTTGGAGGTGCAGGCTCCCCCAGTGTCGTGGCCTGCGGTTGTTGGGCCCGACATTGGTGGATTGGTTCTCGCGCCATGGACCCGGTCAACTCCGGTGGCACCGTATTGGGTCCTGGAGCTACAGACAGGTCAGGGCCGGGCTCCGGGGTTGTTAGTGGTGCGCTGGGGTCGGACGGCGCCGCGGGTGACACCGGCATTGTTCGTGACACCGTTTCTCAGGGGACTCTTTGGATGGCCTGCATCGAGGTCCTTCTGGTCTGCTCTTCCTCGGAAGCGGACGACTCAGACGTGGACCCGTCCTGGCTTCCCGATTCTTCGGGATTGGAGTCTCCTGTGGGACACGGTGTCAGGCGGCCCAGCACTCCCATTCCTCAGTCTCCACAGCAGTCTTCCTCTGAGGACTCCCAGGCTGGGGGTGGCCTGGGGCCTATGGGGAGGGACAGCTTAGGGATTGGGGAGGGGACTGCTCTCCCAAAGGGAGCTGGAGCAGCTGCCGTCTCCGGTGCTGCTGCGCCTTCTCGGGGTGGACTAAGGGCCCGGTCTTAGGGGGACTCCCCTGGGAGACCTCTGGATTGACTGGCCCTGTAGCCTGGCGTTGAGGAGGGCGTTCACTGGAGTTTGAGGGGCGGTGAGGGCGTGAGGTTCCACCTACCCCCTTGGGGTGGGGAGAGCCATAGCGCCGAGCCCCGCCTCTTCCTCTTAGGCTCGAGGGACCCCTCTGGTGGCATTGCTGTGGGTTGCCCTTCTGGATCCATGCACCCCAGGTGCGTCACAGGGGAGAATCCCCTTCTAGGCTCTTCCAGAGTTCGCATCCCCAGGGTTCCATTCTGCGACCTGGTTTGATATCCGGGACCCCGCCAGCTTGGGCTCCATTCCCTGGATTTCAGAGCCTTAGCAGAGGACAGATGCCTCCTCGTAGGTGCCCCCTCCCATTCCTCTGTAGCCACCCCCTCTCTTCCAGGCCATGTCGGTCCTATGGGCCCGTTATCCTGGGAGACGTTCAGAGGCTCTGCCGCGGCCTTCCCGTCATATGTTAGATTTATGCATGGCGGGTTTTCGCCTCTCCCCACCGCCGCAAGAGTCCTCTGGGCATTCGAGTTCCCCATCCTCCTCTGCTCCCTCCTCGGAGGGAGAGGAACCCTCTGCTCACCTCTCATCTGACGCTGATTTCACTGAATATCAGCGCTTCCTTTCGAGGATGGTTGGGGATCTCAGTATCTCCTTTGTCAGACGAGACAATACTGAGCGGGAGACGCGTGAATTCCTCAGTGAATTCAGTGCCCAACATTTGTTGGATTCATCCTGGCCTGTTCCCTTCCAGGAGGCGTCTGTCTGCTCCTGGCAGTCTCCAGCCGACCCTATCCCAGCCCCGGCAGACTGCAGGAGGAGGTATTGTGCCCTATCTGAGTCCCTAGATTCTCTTCCCAACCAACCTTTGGGATTGGTTTCCCTAGAGACTCCTTCTGGGTGCTGCCGCCTGGCGCACGACCGACCGCTAGACTCAGATTCTCTACAGTTTGACCGGTTGGGGCGAAGAGTGTTCTCTTCCTCTCGTGCGGTGCTGTGTATCGGATCACATCAGGCACACCATGCTGCCTGCAACAGGCATCTATGGACGATGCTATCTCAACTTCTAGCATCAGTGCCTGACACGGAGCAATCTAGACAGGCCATTGCCCTCTCTGCTGTAGGCCTGGAACTGGCAAGGCACCAGGCAAGGACATCTTACGATGCCAATGAGGTGGCTTACAGGCTTGCAGGTACAGCGATCTGCATTAAGCGGACGGCATGACTTCGTCTATCAAGGTTATCACCCCTGGCCTGGCGTAGGGTGATTCGCTCTGCCTTCCGAGGGACCATCCTTTTTTCCACCAGGGCTAGGAGGCTTCTGCAGGGGCTTCCTCAGTCTCCTTATCTCCGGGGGACATCTCCTAGCTCTCCTCGGCCTTAGACTTCTTGTCTAGTAAGGCCAGGGTCTCTTCCTTCTGTTTTTCACCAGCAGGAGGCTGAGGGTCTTGTTCCCTTGGGGTTTTTCCTAGTCCCCCTTTGGGGGGGGACTTGGTACTCACCCAAGCAGTAATGAATGGTGAAGATTGACAAGGAAAGATGGAAATTACGTACCTACTGTATTTCTTGATCTTCTCTTGTATCTTCACCATTAATTACTGATACCTGCCCACCTTCCCCTCACGGGCCTCCTTCTTCGGCGTCTCCTCCTCCCTGCTCGTTCCTCCCCTCTCCTTTTCATGTAAAAAAAAAAAAAAAAAAAAATTTCTTGAGCCTTCCGTTCTTCTCTCAGAACGGATCCTCTTATTTGGCAGAGGAGAAGAACGAGTTACTATTTTTATCTCTATCCTAGGGAACTCTTTCTGATTGCCCCTGGGGGTGACCTCTTGGCTCCTTCTTAAGCCATGTTGTTCAATTCACAGTTAAAGAAACCGTTCCTCTTAGTTAAGTTCCTTCTTCTAGGTCCCCTCTGGCATGTCTAAATCTCCTGTTAAGCCAGCCTTTGCTAGTCAAACGCTGTCCTGGCAATCCATTGCCTTGATCTGGTGATCTGCTTTGCCTAACCTTTGGGGAGTCAGACTGAGTTTGCACTCTGCCCTTTTCGCTGGGGGTGCCCCCTGTAGGGCTTCAAATCCCCACCTTCTCCTCCCTACACACATCTGTGTTAGCCTGAAACAGGGTGCTAGTGGGCTTCCTTCCCCCTTCCTAGTTGGGCGCTCTCCTTTCATAACAGATTTCTGCCTGAGCAGTCTGTGAGCTCTCAGCTGGAGGGTAAGGGGTTCGGGATAGCAGGAGGTGCAGAGAGTAAGCCTTTTGTGTACCAAGCTGTGCAAAGGTTCAGTCGAACCTTTTCATCAGTTTTTCCTGAATGGGATCCTTGCTCCCTTCTTGGTCCCGAGCTCACGAGTCTTCAAGCCAATCCTCACAACTTGGCAGAGCTTCTCCCTCCTCCCAACATCCCCTTCCCTCCTCTTCTTTGCTTTCTCCCTTATCTGTTCCTCACTCGGAGCCGCCCCAGCAGTGAGGCCTGTGGTCCCATAGGGTAGGTTTTCCTCTTTCCTGTCCTCTATCAGCTTATTCCTTTTTCAGTTTATATCCTTTCCTTTACCTATCCCTCGGCTCTCTTGCCTCACTCCCCTTTTTTCTCATCATTTTTTTCGCCTCTCTGGCTAACAGAACTGGGATGGACGAGGAGTCTGCGGCACCTAACGGCCGCCCCTCGCGCACCACGTAGTGCGTTGCTCTTGAGGGCGGCGCCGTCGGCGTCGACTCCTCTCCAAAAAAATAAACCTCCTGTGGCGGTGCGCGCCTCCGGCTTACACCCAAGCAGTAATGAATGGTGAAGATACAAGAGAAGATCAAGAATTACGGTAGGTACGTAATTTCCATTTCTCTATCGATGCCCCCTAACTTTGAGGATGGTCAGTACACAACCCCCAGTCTGACCCTTTTACCTTTATTGTTCTGCAGTTGAACCCATAAGGCTTCCGGCCTCCCCTAGTCTCCCTCCTCCATACTGCTCACTATCCTTTTTCTCACAAATAGTCACCTCTCCCCCCTTCCCTTTTGTCCTATCCCTGTGATTCAGTCTGTATCCCGGTAACATGATATCCCAGTCATGGTGCAGGTTGGCCCATGTCTCAGTGATGGCAGCTATATCCACCTCCCCTTCTGTCATTAATGCTTGGAGCTCGGGTATTTTGTTCCTCAAGCTCCTTGCATTTAGTGACGCCACCCTTTAGCCGGATCTCCTGCTTACCTGAGTACTCCCCTCTACCTCCTTTGCTTTTTGATTGTCCCCTTCCTTCCCCTCCTTGCTAGCTGGGGGGATGCATTACCTCCCTCTCCTTTTGGCTCTGTCTGCTGCCCAGTGCTAAGCCTCCCCAGTTTAAACAGTCAGGTTAAAAGCATTCCACCGTTCGCTGTAGTGTACCACTGCGCCGTATTGTATTTGCCCAATTTAGTCGCTCAAATTCCTTGGCTGTAATAACGTCGCTCAATTGACATGCTACCTGGCTCAAGTCATTGAAGATGGCCACCTAAATCTTTTCCTTACGCTACCTTTTGAATATACATCCTAGATTCGTACTGTGGATGTATTAGAATGGTGCTAACATGGGTTTCTGATGGTAAACACTACAGCATCACATCAAGCTTTTTTTTTTTTTTTTGCCATCTCTTTCTGCTCCTACCTGGTCTGCTCTCGTTCCTGGCAACCCTTGGGGACTCCGGCTGCCATCTAACTACTCCCGCACTCCATCAGGGTCCTTGCCTTTCCCCTGCGACTTACCCCCTGCAGCAGGGTGGTGGGTAGCACCCTAACTCACCCACCTTGTCCGGATCCAGATAGGCATCTTCCCCCAGAACCGGTGCACCATTTGGATGGTCATTGAGGACTCCCGTTTTTCCACATTTTCTTCCCGAGCAGAGACATGCCATGGCCGCTGGTGGAGGGCCCAGCGCTCCTCCTGGCGTCTTCCCCAACTCCTCCCGATTTGAGCGCGTAGCCTTACTCTCCGGGCACCGACTGTTGTGGACCCCTTTCCTTGGAGAAGAACAGTCCTGTGGATGCTTGATTCCTCTCCTCCCCTGCCAACCCCTGGCGACCTATGCTCGTTCCTGAACACTGGTCACCGGCGTGGTGCAAGGTAAGGCAACCAGCGCCTCAGCCCTCAGCACCACCGGGCCAGCTACATGAAGCTTTTTTTTTTTTTTTTTAATGGTGTGTATGGCACGACAAGGGAGGGAACTTTTAAAAACTTCAGAATCTGGTATCTCAGTTCAAACATGAAAGAAAATAAAGAAAAATGAATATATTGGTGTTTTTTTGCCAGACATGCATTATTGCTGAAAAGAAGGTCATGGTGCTTAACAAGTGCTGCTTCTTTAACATTGCTGACAAATCTGTTAGTGAAACAGGATGTTCACAGTGCAGAGTTACGTTTTTACTTTTTAAAGACGGAAGATTGTCATTCCCCCCACACTCTTGATGCCCTTGTCCCCCCAGCCCCACATTTTTAATAAAAAGCAATCTCCCTTTTCCCATCTACTGCAGCAGCACCCACTGCATTCCTCCCTCCTTGACCACAACAGAAAGAAGTTAGAATTTAAAAAGGACCCTTCCCCCCCGTCTGATCACAGATCCAACTGTTCCTGACCTCTCTCCCATCCACCATTCATAATTACTACCAAAGATATCCCCATCCCACACCCATCCACTACAGTACCCAGCGAGCCTCCCCATGCCACCATGAGTCACAGTCTGTCATCCCCACGAACAGAAAAAGGGTATCCGAGGCAATGAAGGACTTCAAGTGGCACAGACCCTCCTCTCACCACTTCGGCTACTTGAATGAATGGGAGCCTCAGCCTGCTCATAGTAATCAGCTGTTATTACCATGGATGCACTCTGGCATATTCTGATTTTGATTAACATAACCTGTCAGAGCTTAATATTTTTTGAAGTATAACCAATCCCATTGAACCTGATAATTTGGTGTAAGATTTTCTAAGTCAGAGTTCGCACAATAATATCAAATACAAGAAACATTCTGTGTCAGGTTGCTTAAAGTCTGCTTTACTTTGGCTTGTGACTACATCAAAACCCCTTGATCACTCATGTTGTACTGTAACACATAGCTTGCCATAATAGAAACATAGATGTGACGACTGCTAAGGACTGCTGGGCCTACCCAGTCTGCCTATTTTTTTTACCTTCATTTTTTTGCTGCAGATCTACTGACCTATAGTGCTAAGTCTTCCCCTTCCTTATTTACACCTACGATTCCGTTGTGCCTGACCCAGGCATTTTTGAACCCCACCACTGTTTTTGCCCCCACTACCTCCGCTGGAAGGCTGTTCTAGCCATCCACCACCCTTTCTGTGAAGTACTTCCTCACATCCCCTCATGAATTTAACCCCCCCTCCAGCTTCATAGCATGCCCCTTTGTTCTAGAGTACCTTTTTTCTCTGAAAAATATTTCCCTTCTGTACCTCATTGACCCCCGTGAGGTATTTAAAGGTCTCTATCATATTTCCCCCTCTCCCTTCTGTCCTCCAGGGTCTGCATATTTAGCTCCTTAAGCCTCTCCTCATAGGGCTTTTGATGCAGGCCCTGCACCATTTTGATAGCACTCCTCTGGATTGCCTCCACTCTGTTGGTGTCCTTCGTGAGATGTGGGCTGCAGAACTGGACACAGTACTCTAGGTAAGGTCTTATCAGCAGTCTATATAAGGACAGCACTGCCTCCCTCTTCCTGCTGGTGATACCCCTTCCTATGCACCCCAGCATTCCACTAGCCCTTCTGATGGCCTTGTCACCTGATATGATTACCCCTAGGTCTCTTTCCTGCTTGGCCTTTGTCAGTATCCACTCCTCTTATTTTGTACTCCGCTCCCGGGTTTCTAGTGGCCCAAGTGCATCATTTTGCACTTTTTTGCAATAAAATCCAGTTGTCCTACCCTTGGTTACTCCTCCAGTCTTTTCGGATACTACCCATCCTTTCCACCCCACCCCTCCACCACTACCCCTGGAGTGTCCACTCTGTTGCAGATCTTGGTGTCACCTACAAAAAGGCAGACCTTTCCTTCCAGTTCCTCCGCTATGTCACTTATGAAGACATTGAAGAGGACTGGTCCCAGCACTGATCCCTGTGGTACCCCATCGATCACCTTCCCTTCCTCAGAGCAAAGTCACTTTACCACTACCCTCTGTGTCCTATCCCTTAACCAGCTTTTTGCTCCGATTACCACCTTATTGGCCCACTCCCAAGTTCCCCAACTAGCTTACCAGTCTCCTGTGTGGAACAGTGTCAGAATACTTGCTGAAATCCAGGTAGGCCATGTCCACCGCTCCTCCCTGATCCAAATCCTTGGTCACCCAAAGATATCTGTAAGATTTGTTTGGCATGACCTTCCCCCCTATGAAACTCTGCTGCCTTTGAACCCGTAATCCATTGGATGCAAGATAATTTTACAGTCCTTTCCTTTAGTAGTGTTTCCATTATCTTACCCATCACCAATGTCAGGCTGACAGGCCTATAATTGCTCGCCTCTTCTCTGCTACCGCTTTTGTGAAGTGGGACTACCTCTGCCCTTCTCCGGTCACCCAGGACCACGCCGGTCTCCAGTGACCTGTTAAAATAGGTCTGTCAGAGGTGCAACCAGTGCCTCCATAAGCTCCCTCAGCACCCTTAAATGTACCTCGTCTGGCCTAATAGCTTTGTCCACTTTCAGGTTAGTGAGTGTTTCCCAGATTTTCTCCTCAGAAAATGGACTAGTGTCTATCTCCCTTTCCTCAAAGCTCCTGGTGCCTTTTTGTGGTTCCCCTTTCCCCTTCTACTGTGAGTACTGAGCAGAAATATTTGTTCAAAATGTCTGCCTTCTCTTGATCCTCCTCTGTACAGTCACATGCTCCCTCTTTAACTGTACAGTTCCCCCCCTTGTCTTCCTTTTCTCACTAACGTACCTATAAAATATCTTGTCCTCTTTTGATACTCCCTGAGCTGTTCTTTCCTCAGTTTGCGCCTTTGCACTCCTCAATGTCTTGCCTGCCTCCCTCTGTTTTCCCAGATACACTTCCATATCCTCCTGTCTCTGGGTCTCCTTGTACCTTCTGAATGCTACTTTTTCAGTTTTTACCTTTTCTGCCTCTTTTGAGAACCATAGCAGTCTCCTTCTTTTACTTTTGCTTACCTGTTTGACGCAGAAGTTCATTGCCTTCACAATGCCCTCTTTTAGCTTGGCCCTCTCCCTCTGCCAGGTCATTCCTGAGGCAACTCCCACAAGGTCCTCTTCCCCCTACCAGATCATTCCTGAGGCATTCATCCTTTTTGTAAAATCAGCCCTTCTGAAGTCCAGGACTGGCGCCATTGTGTGGTAGGATTCCACAACTGTTCTTATGTTGAACCACATTGTATGTTGATCACTAGTCCCCAGATGGCTTCCCACCCTGATGTCTGCAGTGTTCAGAATGCTTTGGTTACAGGAACAACTTTTAGGACAGTTTTAAGTGCACTTAGAGCCCATTTTTTTATCAGAATATCTTGAATGTCTGAGACTAAAAAGCCCCGGGGTCCAAAGGGCTGAGTCTACAAAAGAACTCTCAGTAGCCATACTCCAGAGCGTCAAAAGCTACGAAGCTAGAAATGTGAACATTCCCTTAAGTATTAAATGTCACTATGCTAGAATTGCAGATGCCTTTTTTATAACCAGTTCAAAGTTCGACTTCCGGGTCTGTCCCCGATGGCTTAACACCCTTGAGACAGAAAACGTGTCCAAAAAAGTAATTCAAATCTGTTTTTGAGCCCTTGACCTAGATCATCAGCTAGCCTACAGTGATGGAAGGTGGCGGAAAGAAAAAAAACCAGCGACTTTCCAGATAGCACAAGCGAATAGCAAGGCACCATATTCACCAGGCAGCTCAGCCAGCAATCTTCCTAATAAGGCAGATTCACCCTGCTCCTCCACAATGTCTGGTGTCTCCAACCCACTGAACACACTAATTCTTGTAGAGCCCAGAAACGTCGGAAATGAAATCTGCTCACAGTTCTTCACCGCTCAAACGAGCTTCACAAAGCTGTAAGCTGACCAGGCTGGCCAGCATCAAGCACTCACTGCACTGGTGGATACCATGAACCGCTCTGCAGAGCTGGCTCTAGTGCTCTACAGAAAGAGCCTCCAACTGAAGAAAAAGTACTGCAACCTAGAAGGCAGTCTCTGCAGCAAGAACATTCAGATCCACAGCTTGCCCAAGGACTTTGAAGGAATGGACATCTTGACCTATATAGATAGCTGGCTTCATACCTTGTCAGACCTCCTTGCAGGCTTTCTCTTGCAGACAGTGAATCCATGAGGCTGCGTGCTGCAAACCAGGAACTAACTAGTATTCTAAGTCTTTGGTAATGCAATGCCTGAGCTTTTGCACCAAAGAGTGGATTATTTCTAATGCTTGGGGAAAAACAGCACTCTTATGTGGGAGCAGCAAAGACTTTATATTAATTTCGATTATGCCCCCAATACTACAAAAGTGACAGGCCTACTCTCCTATCTCAGGGCACTTACACAGGTTAGAGTGAAGTTCCAACCATCTTTCCAAGCAAGGTTGTAGGCTCATTTCTTGGACGGCACCGTTTTATATCATATGGCAGAAGAAGCTAAAGCAGATCTGGCAAGATGGGGCATCCCAGTTCCTGTCCCTCAGAGACAGACTGGCACCTCCTGCCATAGACAGCAGTCCTGTGCTGAAGGCCTTCCTCAGGATCCTGTTCAGCCTGCACCATCCTCTGCTTTGCTCACTGCAGTGGAAACCACAAAGACGTTTCCATCACAGGATCTTCAGGTTGTCAAAGATATTTTGCAGCACTTCTCCAGGCAGTCTAAGTGACTGGATACCCCAGGTTTCATAGCCCACTAATACGAATGTCTAGCTTACTTTGATCTATCTCGGTAAGGGCGAGACCTCCGGAGGCTGTTACTGTGCCAAGCAGTATTTCTGTCTCACTCATCCCTCACCAGGCTTATCAGACTTAGTTTGACTCTTAGATTTACGTAGCACTTTTTGGCGGCTCCTGGGGCCTGCTGCTGCCATGCCCCTGTGCCCGGGGCCCCTACCACACATTATTTTGAAGGCAGCCCTCCACCCCTGTCACTATTGTAGTTCAACCCCCAGTATGTGTGGTGCTAGTAGAGTGCATATTTGGTATCAGAAGTTCACTTTAGGCTTATTTTTCGAAGTCTGGACATGGGACCTTTCAGCTCGGGGGCATGGGCCTGCGCGTTTTGTTCTTGTCTGAAGCATGGTAAGGAGGGGGCCTAGGTTGCACTGCCCATGGGGAGGCCCAGATCAAGCTGGTCATGGGGGATAAGCTTCCTAGCTTCCCCCTTCCCCACTATAGAGAACTTGTTGATTTAGCCATTAGCCCTTTTTTCTGGCTTGTATATCATACCCTGGCTGGTGTGATTAAGCTAAGGCAAGCGTATTCCCCTATAGCTGCAATTGGAGTGGTACTTTTTATTCAGGCGCCTAGCTCCAGAACTGTATTCCTTATGGGCATTACTTTACCTTGGGACCAGGACCTTACTGTGCCTTGGGGCCTGCGCTCGACTTAACTACCTCCAAAGGCCGACACTTCTGTCCAGGTCACTGGCCCCACTGTGTCCCTTTCGGGCCTCTCAGCTGAGACGCAGGTCGACCAAGCTGTCGAGATTTTTCGTGAGCCATTCGACACATTGTCGCTGGATGCAGGGGAAGACTTTCTCTCCATGACCTCGGTCCTGCCTGTTATCTCCCAAGGGGGGGCTGGATTAGCACGCTGAGCCGGACTCCTCCCTTCAGTAGCCTGACCTTTCAGGGCTTTCCAGGCGTCCTTCACCTGCCTGCCTCGCCGTCGGACCCCCTGGCAGTCGAGGTCTCGTATCTCGAAATTGAGCGGTTCCCAACTCCGTCGGTTCTACTCTCTGCACTCGGGCCAGAGACGCCTTTGATACTCCTCCTCTTCTTCCTCTTCAGAGGAGGATAGGCTCAGTCGTAAGGTGTGGCGCTGTTATGCAGAGTTCGTCTGGCAACAGTTGTTGCCCGACACGAGCAACAGTCCTTTGATGGTGCCTCAGCCCCCTCCAGCGCTCCTGTGGCCACTGCAGCCCTGGCCCGAGCAGATACCCCTGGCTTGACGCAGGCTTCTCCGCCCATCCAGGTAGAACCTCCGCATCCTAAGGATGGACCTACTTCAACGTCTGCTCGGCTTGCCCCTGGGCTTTCCTGTCAGCTGTCTGTCACGGTGTCCCACACCAATGAACCCCGCCGAGTCAGTGTGGATTCAGAGAGTCCTCAGATTCTGAGAACTATTTGATGCACTTTTGTTGGACCCCTGGCTATGACAGTGAGTCTGAGGAGGAGCCTTTGGCAGAGCAGAGGCTGACCTTTTCCATCTGATCTCCAAGTCTGCTGGGACCCTGCTGAAGCCAGGCTCGGTATTGTCTCATGGAGATCCTTGACAGGGACAACTTCCCTAGAGTCACCTTCTCAGTCGCAGAGGCCATCCTTGGCCACGCTCTGGAGCTGTGGCAGCATCCAGCTTCCTGCTCCATGCCATTGGACCATATGGTTAGCGAGTAATATGTTTCCTACCGGATCCTTTCCAGGTTTACCGACCACCCTTCAGTGGAATGCTTGATCACTGACACTCAGTTTTTCACCCCTCAGGCAATATTGGGGTTGTGGATAAGCCTCCCAACAGGGAGTTGAAGAAACTGGACCACTCTGCCAAGAAAGTCTGTGTGGCCTGTTCCGCAGCTCTTCGGATGGTCAACATCACCCATTGTTTGTTGGGTACCTTGGAGTAGGTTATACCTCAGCTCCCTGCTGACCTATGGCTGCAGGTCAAGCTGGTTCAGGACCAAGGCCGCTCAATCGCTAAGCAACAGCTCCAAATGGCCCTGGACGGTGGCAGTTCTTGTGCCAGGTATGTGACCACAGCAGTGGCTGGTGTGCCGTAGGGCTTAGCTGTAGATGTAAACCTTTACAGCCGATACCCAGCACAAACTGGCAGACATTCCCTTCTTAGGTACTGATCTGTTTGGGCCTGCGATAGATGGCCATCTCACACTTATTGAGACGTCCAGCGCTACCCTGGACTCCATTACCGCTGCCCAGCAGGAGGTTAAAGGACTGAAGCAGAAGAAAAAAAAATATCAATTTTGGCCCTCCTCTGCTGCTGCCGTCCGTTCCACTCTGCCCCCAGTGATGCAGCAGCAGCAGGCCTGGTGGCCTTGGCTGAAGTCTTCCTCAGCTGGCCCTACCTCCACCACCAAGCCTGCGAAATGACGGGTTGGGGAGGGTGCCCCTTCCCTGCCTGTCCTGTTAACCCCAGGCCATCCCGTGAGGGGTCAACTCTGCCACGTCGCTTCTGCCGCCATTTCCTTGGACTGCTCGAGGTGGTTGACCATGGTCTGCTCTCTGGAGAGGGCGCGGTGTCCGTGGACATGTTGTTCGCCCTTTGGGAGTCACACCACTCCTCCAGAAGAAGGCAGTGGTTCGTGTCCCGGACAGCATGACCGGTCCTGGGTTTGTCTCCAGATACTGTTCTGGTTCTGAAATGGATTGGGGACTGGCACCCCCTATTGGACCTGCATTAGCTCAGTCAGCATCTTCAGATGCGCAAGTTCCAAATGGTCACTCTGAACCGGATCATTCCATCCCCTGGAGCAGACATGTGGTTCTGCTTCCTGGACCTCCAGGATGCTTTCTTTCATGTCTCCATCCATCTGCCCACCGGCGGTTCCTCTGGTTCTGCTTGGAGGGGACCCTATATAAGTTCCAGACCATGTCGTTCAGCCTCTCATCAGCCCCCAGGGTTTTCACCAAGTGCACTGCAGTGGTGGCAGCATTCCTACAGTGCCGCGGAGTCTGGATGTACTCCTGTGTGGGTAACTGGCTGATCGTGGGTCCCTCCAGGCTGGAGGTGGAGCTGTCCAGGAATGTGGCCCTCCAAACCTGCTCGGCTCTCTGCCTCCTGGTCAACGAGGCCAAATTGGAACTCAGTCCTTTGCAGGTGATTCACTTTATCAGGGCAGAGCTAGACTTCCGTTGGGCCATGGTCTGACTCCCGGTGGACAGGGTGGAGGATCTTACCTCCTTTGCCTGCTCATTTTGGGTTGGGCAATTGCGCCTTGCCCGGGACTTCCTCTGTCTCCTGGGATTTATGATGGTTTGCACCAGCGTGGTCCATTGGGCCCACTGGAAGATGCGCTCCCTGCAGTGAGAGCTGGCCCAGCAGTGGTCTTAGCACTGCAGTCACCTTGATTGCCACGGCCTTTAACCACTGCTGTGGCAATGGATTTAGACCCTTGGTCTTCTCTTAATCTCTCTTTTATAAATGAAGTAGAAGCAGTCCGTCAAAATAGTTTACTCCGAATACTGTACCACTTACTGACTCTTCCACTACACCTGGCACGTAGTTATTTTCAGGCCTGGTGTAAGCTCCTCTCTTGTTTTCTCTGGGGATGGCAGCAGCTGAGAATTTGGTTCTCCCTTCTGCAACTCCCCAGCGCTAAAAGAGGTGTCAGCTTTCCTAATCTACAGCTCTATGCCTTAGCATGTCAGCTAAGACTTATCTGCCTCTGGATGTAAGATGGCTACAGAGCCTACTGGAAAGATACTGAATTTGTCCTCAGTGAACTCCACGACATCAGTGGTGTTCTTATGCCTCTCCTCACAGTTAGGTTTTTCACCTACACTTACGCAGTTCTTCGTTTCTGACACCAAGTACAACACGGAACTCTGTTGGGGAATTATGGTCCCCTACTAGGAGCTTTAGTGTGGCGCCGCTCCAACCCATTGAATACTACTGACTCTTTCTTTTGACGTTGGACTAGGCAGGGAATCGCTTATCTACACCAGCTTCTCGATACCAGGGGAGTACTCCCATTTCAGGAATTGAGAAATAACTGTTCCCTCCCAGCCTCAGACAACTACTGCTACCTACAGATTAGGGTTTATATTAACACACTACCTCTACAAAATGGGCAACTTCCGGATTGACTTCCAGAATTGTTTGTACAGCTCCAGTTCCACCAGCAGAGTGGGGTTGGGAGGTGGTTTAGTGGGACAGCTGCATGCGATATTCGGGGATCGGTCCACAGATTCTACTACAGCAGTCCTCAATAAATGGGTGGCAGACCTACAAGTCCCTTGTGAGGAACAGCATTGGTGCAGATATTACTCCTTGCTTATAAACACTCTGTGGTGGCCCCTTTCTTAAGGGAATTTGGCTGGAAATGCTGAACCAGATTTTTTAGGACACCCATGATCTAGATGATATACAGTACATGGAGGAACAAGTGGGTAAATGCTAGCAGCATTTGGGGAGACTAGGGCAGATGTGTGCCTTATCTGGCCTTGGCCTCCTATTGGAAGGCGTTTGCACATATTTTGGAAGTCCACGTCACCCAGCCCTCATGTTTTCTTTATTCTGTGTACCACCTGCTCCTATGGCTATTGGAGGAAGGCATTTGAAACTTCTTTTCATCCCGATCATGGGAGCAAATAATGCCATTACTAAACAGTGGCTTAAATCTCATCCTCCCACAATAGCACAGTGGGTTTCTATAAATGACTGCCTCTACTGTCCTGAAAAGTGCACCCACTACTACTGCTTAAATCACCTCCCAGTGTTCAATGAAATTTGGAGAAAATGGATCTTGCATAAACTGGAGACAGGCACGGAATTTGTACCATAATCTAATTTATCCATTATAATGTCATGTGATATGTAGCTTGGCTTACTTTATATATCACCAAGGTGCATTCTGTTTCTTTACAGGGGCCTTAAACTTGTTTTGTGAATAAGTACCAAACTTTTATTTTTCTATGGTGGGTATAATGCATTACATAGCATGCCTGTCCTGCTCTACTGTGTGTTTATACCTTGAGTTCAGCCTTCATGTCATGTTCCCTTCACATATATCCTGTTGTACCCCCATTTGTTCACCCAGTGAATTCTCAATAAAGATTCCATTATTATAAAAAGTTCAAAGTCCCCTATTGCAGACCATATCCACTAGTGTAACTCCCTAATGGAGTGTTAATTTGGGTGTTGGAGTCTTGATCCTTTTTGTTAGTTGACCACCTACTTCTTTTTTTGTATCTCATCTGTATTAGTTGAATGACTCAATATACTGCTGCGTAAAGACAAACAGGGCACTAGGTCTCTAAGCATTCTACAGCAGATAAAGATGATTACACACAACATTGTAAGGAGCTTGGGAAGCCACTGCTGAAAACGTGCTGTAGGGAAGGTGATCCAGACAGATGAACGGCATTAACTTTTTAGAGTCATAGGAATTCAGGCTGGTCCTTTTGGATTCCCATCACCAGCTGCAGGATTGTAGTATTTGTGTGGGACAAAACGACTTTAATGACATGTGGAACAAGATCCTTCTTTCCTGCCTCTACTGCTAAGGGCAGAAGAGAGACTTGCATCATTATAAGTAGTGCACCTGAAAATAGTGCGAGTTCGAGCTTCAGCTGGTAATTTAAGGAATTTTAAGTTGTGGAAACTTCCAAGGTATAACTCTGTCCCAAATGCACACCTAAGGTTTCCATATTCTGCCATAATCTTAAGGCTTCTTTATGTTTGGGCTTATGGATGCACACTCTTGGCATGGTCCAAGAATCTACTGTTTGCATATCCTCCTTATTCATTGTGGGGGATGGCCAGACTCTGAGGAACTAGATAAGTGTTGCCTTCATTGCCTCTTTTTAGTCCATTATTTCACTGTTGAAAATCCTAATACTCCCACACCACAAGGACTTAGTTACTACCATAGCACAAGCATGCTTTCCCTAGCAGCTTAAAGACAGAGGAGACTGTTGTAGGTTAGGAGGATTCAGATAGTTTGATCTTTTCTGTTCTAGGGTTACATAGAAACATAGAATTTGACGGCAGATAAGGACCGCTTGGCCCACCCAGTCTGCCCATTTCCCTACCTAATGGATAAGCTGCAGATCCTAGTTAACCAGCAGCCTACTTCTTCCTGCCCCCAACCCCTAGAATTGCCTTATGACTGTCCCATGCATGCTTGAATTCCACCACTGTTTTTGACTCCACAACCTCCTCCGGAAGGCCGTTCCATGCATCCACAACCCTCTCTGTGAAAAATACTTCCTCAATTATCTCTGAGCCGCCCCCTCTATCTTCAAATTGTGCCCCTTGTTCTTGCCGCCTCTTTTTTGAAGATGCTACCCTCTTGGACTTTGTTGATTCCCTTGAGTACTTGAAAGTTTCTATCATGTACGCCCTCTCCTCCTTTCCTCAAGGCTATACATATTAAGCTCCTTCAGTCTCTTCATATGTCTTCCGTGCACACCCTGCACCATTTTAGTTGCCCTCCTCTGGACAGCTTCCATCCTGTCTATGTCTTTTTGGAGACTGGGTCTCCAGAACTGCACGCAGTACTCCAGATGGGGTCTGACCAGCTGTCTGTACAGAGGATAATAACTTCCTGTTTTCTACTGGTGATGCCTCTCCTGCATCCCAGTATCCCCCAACCCTCCTTGCTGCCCTTTCACATTGCTTGCCCACCTTTAGGTCATCTGATATGACTACCCCCAGGTCCCTTTCCATTTTGTGTTGTTAGTATCTCACCCCCATTTGTACTCTTCCCTGGGTTTTTGTTTCCCAGGTGCATTACCTTGCACTTCTTAGCATTGAATCTAAGCTGCCATACATTTGCCATTCCTCTAACCTTGCCAAGTCCCATCTCATCCTTTCCACCCACCTTGTTCATCAACTCTGTTGCAGATCTTGTGTCATCTGCAAAGAGACATACTTTCACTTCAGTCCCTCTGCAATGTCAACATAAAAGACATTGAAGAGGATTGATCTAATACTGTAACTCACGGTACCCCACTAGTAACCCCCCTTTCTTCAGAGTGGACTCCATTTGCTATTACTCTCTGTGTCCTATTCTCCAGCCAATTCTTTACCCAGGCTGTCATCTTGGGACCCACTCCTAGGCTGGCTAACTTGTATATTAATCTTTTGTGTGGGACTGTGTCAAATGCCTTGCTAAAGCCTAGGTAGGCCATGTCCACAGCCCCTCCCTGATCTACTACTTTGGTCACCCAGTCAAAGAAATCTATCAGATTTGTCTGGCATGACCTTCCCGCTATGAATCCATGCTGCCTTGGGTCCTGTGCCCCTCTGGCCTCTAGATACTCGACAATTCTTTCCTTCAGAAGTGGTTCCATCATTTTCCCTACCACTGAGGTTAAACTAACAGGTCTGTAGTTTCCTGCTTCTGCCTTGCTCCCACTTTTGTGAAGGGGAATCACATCTGCCCTCCTCCAGTCCTCGGGTACCACCCCATCCTCCCATGATTTGTTAAAGAGGTTGTCAGTGGTGTCACTAGTTCTACCCTTAGTTCTTTTAGAATTCTGGGATGAACCCCATCAGGCCCCATTGCTTTGTCCACCTTCAGTTTTAAGAGTTCTTTCAGAACCCTTTCTTCTGTAAATGGGCTGGTATCAACTTCTGTATCCAAGTGTTTCTACTGTTTGTTTTAGGTACCTCCCCCTCTTCCTTTGTAAATACTGAGCAAAAATATTTGTTTAGTATCTCTGCCTTTTCACAGTCACCCTCTGCCCACCCTCCCTCCCTTTATTAAGCCTCACTATCCCTCCCTTGGTCTTCCTTTGCTCCCTGATGTACGTGTAAAAGGTTTTATCCCCCTTCTTAACCGAGTTGGCTGTCTTTTCCTCGGTTTGGGACTTTGCTGTTCTGACTGCCTTCCCAGCTTCCTTTTGCTTTAACTGATACAGTTCTCTGTCCTGCTCCTTCTGTGATTCCTTGTACTTCCTGAATGCTTTCTTTTTCTCTTGAACCTTCACTGCCACTTCCTTTGAGAACCATAGTGGTTTCTTACATTGTTTCGTTTCGTTTATTTGCTTCACACAATGGCTTGTTACCTCCGTGATGGCAGTTTTTATTATTCCCCATTGTTCTTCCACCCCTCCTTCCTGCCCATTTGCTAGTGCATTCCTTAGGCACTCACCCATTTTGACAAAGTCAGCCCTCCTAAAGTCCAGTACTTTTGCCTTTGTATGACTTGACTCTATTGCTGTTTATTGTGAACCATACTGTTCGATGGTCGCTAGTTCCTAGATGGCTACCCACTTCTACATCTGTGATCCTCTCTTCATCTCCATTTGAGAGAACCAGGTCTAAGATTGCTCCCTCTCTAGTGGGCTCCAACACTAGTTGTCTAAGGCATGCCTCCTGTAGGACATCTAGAATAACCCCACTCTTCGGAGTGGCTGCTGCAACTGCACTCCAATTAACATCTGGCATATTCAGATCACCCATCAGCAATATCTCCCTTTTCTGCCATTCTAAGTATACTTTCTATCATTTCCTTGTCCATTTCCTCCCCCAAGAAGAAGTCTGTCTAACCCTATGCGGATTGTGGTTCCATTCCCGGTCTCCACATTTACCCACAGTGCTTCTTCTCCTCCCTGTTTTCCCTTTTGTTCTGTTGCTTTGATTCCTTCCCTTATGTAAAGAGCTACTCCTCCTCCTCTTTTACCCTCCCTGTCCCTCCTGTAGATAGTGTATCCTGGTATGTTTACGTCCCAGTCATGGTTTTGTGTGTACCATGTTTCTGTGACTGCCACGATATACAGATGTTCCTCTTCCATCAAGGCCACTAATTCAGGAAGATGGTTACTCAGACTACGGGCATTGGTACTCATTGCTCTCCATTTTTTGATGGCTTTACCTTCTGTTGCAGCATCCCCCACTGACCTTTCTACATCAGTCTTTTTCTCATTTAGTACCCTGTTTTGTAGGGAGAGGCTGGGATTTTTCTGCTGCTTATCAGTGCTTCCCCCCTTGACTAGTTTAAAAGCTTGCCAATGAAGCACTTAAACCGATTTGTGGATATGGTTGACTTATCCACACTCTGGCAGTTCCACTGGAGCAATGTCATTGGCCAAACATCTTTAAGCCATGCTGCTCCCACCACCCAGGTGGCATATCCTCCTCCGACTCCTCTTTACGTCAGATCTTTCTTTCCACAGGAAAAAACGATTTACTTGCACCATAATCGAACTTTATCTTTGAAGTTTTCAGTACTTCTTTTGTTTAATTCTCCGGTTCATTGGACTCCCTCCAACATTCGATTATGGAGCAGCAGAAGCCAGGATTCAAATTTTGTGTGTGGTGCTGGCAGAAGATGTCAGTCACTGATCTGAGCAACATGTGCATGTACTGCCTGGGTGGGCAACTTGATGTGGTCAGGTGTGGCCTTTGCAAAAACATGCTTCCAGAGTCCCTCGAAGACAAGAAGCTCTAGCTCTTGCTGGGTTAGCCTTTGGAGCAGGATTTGAAGTACTGATCCAGGTCTTGCTGGGTCAGCCTTCGGAGCGGGATTCGAAGGACTGCCCTTAAAGTAGTAGCGGCGGTTGCCACGGAAGGCAACTGCTTGGTCTCTGTGCTGTTCCCTTGGGCCACCATTTGAGGATTATTCACAGGAGAGTTCCTGGAGATGTGTTTGTCCCTCCAGACCTTGTGGGAGAGCACTGCACACTGTGGTGCTAAAAGCAAGCAGTGCTGGCACTGGTCATGGGACCAGGAGCTATCATAGTCCTCCCGGTCCCTTGACTCGCCCGACAGCTGTTGAGCACCTCTTAGCTGGGGGGCAGGTTGAGGGCTCTTTGGTTCCCTGTCAGGCCAGTCAACTTGGACTCTTGTAGAGCAGGCCACCAAGATCTTTCTCAGTTTGTTGACCAGTTGTCTGATGATGTTGAAGACTCAGTCTCACAGACTCCAGTGCTCCTGGTCCTCACCCAGTCCTGTAATTTTCAAGTTACTGACAGCCAACTCCCTACTTGTGCTCTAAACTTGTCAACCTTTTTCCTTTTCCACCTTACTCTACCCTTTAGCCCTGTTAATCATCTATCAACCTTTTCCTTTGCCATCTCACAGTACCCTTTAGCTTTGCTGTTCCCTGCCTCTGCCCCCCCCACTCTTTGGCTTCTACCTTTGTTATCTGGGGATTTCCCTCCTCTGTACCCTTAGTGGCTCATCAGTCCTCTGCCATACTCAGACAATTCTCCAGCGCTGTCTTTTTTGCCACTCTCATGGGTTGCCCAAGTTGGTTAGTCTCGCTGTCCTGCCTTCTATGCTGCTGTGCTGACCAGTTTATTGCTGTGTCCATATACTACCCACCTAATAAAAGTAAACACCATCCCGTGTCACATCTGGCCGGACTCCTCTAGTGCACTTTTATATATCCCTTGTCTCCCTAAGCCTGACACTGCACTCCTCGGGCTCTGGCTCTGCAAACATCTACGTACATAGATACATAGACAGTGTCTGCAGATAGGGGCCTGTGGCCCACCCAGTCTGCCCATTTGAGCTTGTAGGTTCAGTTTATGTTTTCCTAGAAGTCTGTTGCCCCTTACCCCTGACCTCCAGAATTCCTTTATGTCTATCCCATGCATTCTTAAATCCTGTGATTGTTTCGGCCCCTACCACTTTCTCTGGCAGGGTGTTCCACTTGTCCACCACCCGTTCTGTGAAAAAATTCTTCCTCACGTTTCCTCTGAATCGTCGTCCCTCCAACTTCATCCCATGCCCTCTAGTCCTGGAACATCTTTTTCGCTTAAAAATAGTGTATTCCTGCACCCTGTTCCTCCCTGTAAGATACTTGTATGTCTCTATCATATCCCCTCTCTCCCTCCTCTCCTCCAGGGAGTACATGTTCAGTTCCTTCAACCTGTCCTCCTAGGACTTGTGATGCAATCCATGTACCATCTTTGTTTCCCTCCTCTGAACCTTCTCTACCCTGTCTTATGTCCTTATGTAGGTAAGGTCTCCAGAACTGTACACTGTACTCCAGGTGGGGCCTCACTAGTGTCACATGTACCTTTTAATACAACTGCCCCAAAAATGTTTTCATCCTGTGCCTCATCAAGGGTCCAACTGTCCATTCTCCTCCTTCTGGTCCGTGCCAGCAACATTGAGCCTAATCCTGGGCCCCACTGCTCTACTCCAGTCCACACCCCCCTTTCTACTACCCTACCCCCCCGTATAAAGGACTAAAAATTGCTCATATGAATATTCACAGTCTCTGCCCAAAAATGGCTGAACTTGAGGCACGGACCATACAGAAGGCCCCTAATATGTTAGGCATTTTGGAATCTTGGCTCAAGCCAGCTATCAAGCAGCATGAGGTGGCACTTCCAGGTTATAACTATTTCAGAGAGGATAGGGTGGGTAAAAGTGGTGATGGGGTTCTTACAGTATCTACTCATGGTCTGATCCGGACATCGTCTAACTCCCTGTGCCAGTCTCTGACACCCCCCACCCCCTGTGGAATCCCTGTTCGTCTCCCTAACTCTCAGAAACATCAAGAAACTTATCATTGGGTGTGCATATCTGCCCCCCCAGTAAGGCCTCCCTCAGACTTCTCTCCTTCCTAACCTCCCTAGCCAATCTCCCCCGCCATGACCTTATACTCTGTGGCAACTTCAATATTGACTGGCCTCACTCTGATGCTGACAAAGTGCGTACAACTCTCACTGACTCAAACCTAGTACAACTCATTCAGGATCCAACGCGTATCAATACCAAGTCTGGAAAACACACTCTGCTTGATTGGGTGGCTACTAACTGCCCTCAAAAGATCAAAGCTGTGGGTGTCCTTTTGGGCTGTATAAGTGACCATTCCCCTACTTTTTGTGTTTGGAGGAATAATTGTCCTAATCCCCCTCCCAGTATCTCCCTGGTTCAGGACATGTCAAGGTTCAACTTTAGTAGCTTAATTTCCTCCATCAACAACACTGACTGGCCCCATATCAAGACTCTCCCTGATGTAAATAAGCCTTGGATTTCTTAATATCCACCTTCACTCAAATTTTCGATAACCATGCCCCTCTGAAAAAATGTAGGTCCAAGGGTGTCAAGGCTCCCTGGCTCACGAAGGAAATTAGGATACTTATGTCCCATCGTGACAAGGCTTGGCAGACCTACAGGAAAAATGGACTGCCTTCAGACTGGCAAGTGTACAGGCAATACAGAAACAAGTGTAAAAATTCCCTCCATGAAGCCAAACTCCACCATTACAAATCTCTACAAACCGAGCACCTCTCCAACCCTAAGGAATTCTGGAGTCAGGTTAATACTTTGATCCAAGGGAAGGCTGCTGAAGCCCTGAGCTCCATCTCTACCAATGGCACCACCCTTGCAGACCTCACGTCAGTTCCCTCCAGATTTAATGAATTTTTTACTGATCTCCGAAAATACACTTCGCTCTTCAGTAACTCATCTTCTCCCCCTTATGCCCCATCCCCCCCAAGCACCTGGGCTCGACCCACTTTCCATTTGAAACTGGCCTCCCTCAAAGAGATCCAGAGACTTCTCGCTAATTTAAAAGCTGAGAACTCCTGGCCATGACTCAGTTAAGCCAAAATATCTTAAACTGGGTGCTCTGGCCATTGCCCGCCGTGTCCGTGACCTATTCAACCGGTCATTCTTATCTAGCACTTTACCAGACAAATGGAAGATGGCGATAGCTGTTCCTGTGCATAAGGGGGGACCCAGCACTATTGTCGAAAACTTTAGACCCATATCCATTCTATGCCCCTTGGCTAAAATTCAAGAACGAATCATTTATAACCACCTTCAGAACTACCTGAAACTTAATAGCCTACTATCTCCCTATCAACATGGCTTCAGAAGGAATCATAGTACCCTTACTGCCCTGGTAAAAGTGACCTCAGACATATTCCAGGTAATGGACCAAGGTTTTGCCACTGGTGCCATTTTTGTCGACCTTACAGAAGCGTTCGACCTGCGAATCACGGTCTTCTGCGCCATCAGCTTCATGTTCTTGGTCTGGTTTCCAGTGCACTGAATTGGGTCCAAAGCTGTCTATCCTGCCGCTCCCAAAGGGTCAAGTGGGCTGGCTCCGTCTCTGACCTTAGACCCATAACTCATGGCATTCCTCAGGGCTCCATTTTGGGTTCAATGTTGTTCTCACTATTTATTAATGACTTACCCAGCTCCTGTGGAGGGGCCTCTGTACACCTCTATGCTGATGATGCAATCATCTATCGCTCCACTCCTGATATTGCTCTGATTAATCAAGAATTTGCTTCTGACGTTGCTTCCCTGGAGGGCTGGTTCAGGAGCAATCATCTTGTTCTTAATACGAAAAAAACTAAAGGTATGCTATTTACCCACCTTCCCTCCTCGCGTACTCTCTCCCCCCTCTCAGCATTACCTCTCTCAGTGGTGATACCCTTGAGTCTCTCCATTCCTTTAAATACCTGGGCATCACCTTGGACTCCTCTCTGTCCGTCACTCAGCCCCAGGCGGCCAGTTTGAATAAGGTTAAACATAGAACATTTTGACTCACATGTGAGTTCTGGGGCTGAGTGAGTTCACATCTCCAGTGTCACTAGATCTCTGAACCAGAACCTAGGCCTCCTGTATCGCATACGTCCCTTACCCTCTCGGCCTCCTGCCTCAATTCATCCTCTCTTCTTCCTCTCCTAACTTATGGTGCTCCTCTACTGCTCTCTACTAATTCCTCAACCCTGTCTCTCCTCTCCCAGGCTTACCATAGGGTGGGAATGTTTGCCTTGGGGGTTAATGCCAGTCATCACAACTACGATGTTCTCTCCTTGCTGGATTGGTTGCCGTACAAATCAAAACTCTGGTATTCCTCCCTGAGCTTCATGTATAAGCTTGTTCACAAATTCACACCTCCCTGCCTCAGTGAGACCATACGACTAAGACAAGCTCCACGTGCCCTCGGATCTGCCTCCCTACCCCTTCTCTTAAAGCCAAATTTGCGTCTAGCTATTGCCTGCAAGTCTTTCTCCTTTGTGGCAGTATCTGACTGGAACTCCCTTCCTCCCTCTGTCCTGTCCTGCTCCTCTCTCCCCAAGTTCCAGTTGAATTTGCATGCCTCTCTCTCTGCCTCTGTATCATACTCCTGCTTCTGTCAATGCCTTATCTATTCTCACTCTGCCCTGTTCCTCTCTCCTCCTCCTACCTACCCCTGAAACTTGCCCCCTTTTCTCTCCCCCTGTTCCTTATCTTCGTGTACTACCTGCTGATTGTCCGATCCATAATTTATTCTTTCAGCTTTTTGGTCCGTAGCCTGTAGTCTTAATTGTATAAACCTTGTATGTTTGAATATAGTGAAGATTGTATATACCTTTATTATGCTCTGTCATTTTTATGTATAATATTTTTATACCTCCTCATACTGTATGTCTATTTTTGCAATATTAATTTTGTACAGCTGTTTTATTTCAGTGTTCTGTATTGCTTGTTTTATTGCACTGTTCTATATTGCTTGTTTCAAACCCAGGTTGACCCTGAAAAAGGGATTGTAATTGTCTCAGTGGACTTACCCGGTTACCAAAACTCAAATAAATAAACATGGTCCAGTCAGTGTCTCCGTCTGGCCTTCAATAAGAGCAGCATCCACCTGAGGTCAGGTCTTTCACTTCTATTACGCTGAACGTGTACAGGCATGTGGTTTACAGCAAGCTACTGGAAGGCCCTGGTCGCCGTCAACCAGCTGTTCGGTGGTTGAGTTTACAGTTGAGGCATTCCCACTCTTGATCCTGCTCGACCAGGAGGCATTGTCATCAACATACCTTGTCCTCCTCATCCTCAGATGAGGAGCGGCATCGCTGCAGTGTGAATGTGGGTGCTTTGATTTAAGGAGACCAGCTGCTCAGCCACCAGCTTGTCAGGCAGGCTGGTTGTCAGTGAGGATCACCCCAGGAGAGGATACCTGGAAGGTCTGTGATGAAAAACAGCCAGGGGCCATCTTTGAGGAGTCCTCAGACGACTTTGATCTTGAGTCCATGGCCTCCTGTGGGACTGCCCTCCTTGACCATGGCTCGGTAGAGGAACTTTCCACAGAGCATGGCCCAGTGTCCTTTGTGGTGCTTCTCTAACTCATCTCTGAGTCCATGTCAGCGTCACTTGAGCCAGTCCAAAAAAGGTCTGAGTATCCCCTCACAGACATTTGGATAGGGAGGAATCCCCTGGGGTCGCCTTTCCTGCAGCTGAGGCCATTTTGGGACCAGCCTTTGAGCTTTGGCAGGATCCAGAGTCCTGCCTGGCACCCTCGGACTGCATGGTCCACAAGTATATGGCCCCCACAGATTCCCTTTTGGGGTTTTCAGACCACTCCTGTGTGGAGGGGTTGGTTATGGATTCGGTGCTCTGCAAATCTGGACAGTGGGAGATGTGGACAAGCAAAGACTGCCTTGAAATTGTACCTGTACTCCTACCATGAAATGTAATCATTGTAATCTTACCATGAAATGTAATCTTTGTTGATCTGCTCTCTCTTACTATGAAACGTTCATTATTGTTTACCTCTCCTCACCACTGATGACTATGCTTACATGTTCATCCCGTAAATGTTTTACTTGTTTTCACCCTGTTCATTGCCTATATTTCACCTTGTTGTATAGTACTCTTGCACCGATCATAAACCTTGTTCTGTAATCTCCTGGGTTGTACCTGAAAACAGGCATTTCTTGTCTAGCTGTGCTTAACCAGTAAACAAAAGCTAATAAATAAGCCCCTGGACAAGGAATCCTGTAAGATCGACCACACCACTACAAAGATGTATGCTGCAGTGTCTCTGGGTCTCCATAAGCTTAGTTATGCCATGATGATGGCCAGCTTTGGTCGCTCCCTGATGGGGGTCTTTGATACAGTCCTCCCTCACCTCCCTGCTGATCAGCAAATACAAGTGATGGTCATCAGAGACCAAGGTTAGTCTCTGGCTAAGCACCAGCTCCATCCGGGCTTGGACATGGGCGGCTTGTGCACTTGTGCCATGGCAGCGGCCATCTCCATGTGTCACAGGGCCTGGCTGCATCTGTCCACCTTCACGGTGGCCACATAACACTAGCTGGCCAATGTCTCTCTTTATATTTTTTGGGTGGGCACCAACCTATTTTACCCTGAGGTGGAGGGATAGCTCACCTGCATTGAGAATTCCAGTGCCACCCTAGATACTGTGACGTCATCCCAGAAGGACCAGAAAAAACAAAGAAATAAGTTACCACTTTCAGTTCTGATCCTTTCAGTTATAGCCTCCTTGGCAGCAGCCCCAGCAGGGGCAAATCCAGGCCTGACACCCCAAGTCCAAGTTCGGGAGCCAGGGTCCGAAAGCGGGGGGCAGGGGTAGTGGTGCCCCTCCAGCAGCAGCAGCTGTTGGTGCCCCTATGAAAGCTGCCCAGTGACGGGTTGGGTGACGTCATCCCTTCACCCGTTCTGCCTGTTGACTGCTCTTCTGGTCGGGGTCCGGCTACATAATTTCTTGCCATGTTGGTCCGCTGTCACAATGGAAAAGTGGGTATTAGACCTAGTGGGCAGAGGCTTGCCTCTGGATTTAAAGGCTTTCCTGCCTTACTGCCTGCATGCATGTTGAGAGTCCAGGGTGTCAATGGACATGATGTCTGCCCTTCGGGTAGACATTGTTCGGCTCTTTTTGCAAGAAGGGCAATAGCTGGATTCTTGGATGCCCTGGCCAGTCAGGGTTAGATGTCCAGGTACTTCCTGGTTCTGAAACAGACAGGAGGCTGGCACCCCATACTGGATCTGTAAGATCTGAACCAGGTCATGTGGAACCGCAAGTTGTAGATGGTCACTCCGTATCAGATTATTTCATCACTGGAGCAGAACATGCGGTTCTCTTTGGACCTCCAGGATGTGTTTTTCCACATTCCTGTCTACCCATCCCACCTCCACTACCTTCGGTTCTGAACAGAAGTGGTCCTGTGCCAGTTCCAGGCCTCTTTTTAGTGCCCAGGGTCTTCACACCAAATGCATGGCAGTTGTGGCAGCCCACCTGCGGTGACTTGGGGTCAGAGTGTACCCCTACCTGTGGGACTGTTAGTTGGTCCATCCAGAGAGGCTTTGGAGAGATTCACAGATCTGGTCTCTAGATGTGCTGAGTCTTGGGCCTGTTGATCAACCCAGATGAGTCTGAACTGGTACCAGAGCAGCTGATCAAGTTCAACGGGGCACAACTAGACTGCCTGTGGGCCAGGCACTGAATCACACCTCCTTTGCCTGATCATTTCAGGTTGGGCTCTTTCGCCCTGCCTGGAATTATTCTAAGGCAGTCCTCCACCATCATGTTCCATTGGGCCAACTGGTGGATTCTCCACCTCCAGTGGGAGTTGGTCCAGCAGTTGTCCCAGTGCCTAGACTACCTGGACCAGCCAGTCAGTGTGACCCAACCGATGTAGGATGCCATCCAGTGGTGGCTAATAATACCAGAACACGTGGAGGAAGGAATCCCATTTGTCTTTCCAGAACTGTCTGTCACGCTTACAATGGACACGTCTCTGGTGGGGTGGGGAGTGCACCTGGGAGACCCCAGAGCCCATGATGTGTTCTGGTCACCCCGGGAGTCCTGTCACCACATAAACCTGCTGGAACTCCAAGCAGTGCGTTGGGCTCTGATGGAATTCGCTCCACTAGTCAGGGGTCAGGTCGTGCAGGTCCAGACGGACAACACCATGACCATGTTCCACCTGAACAGGCTGGATAGAACTCGCTCCTTTCCCTTGTGTCAGGAGGCACTCTGCACCTGGACACTCATGTGCAGTCTAGGTGAAGATCTCCTGGGGATCTGTGCTTCAGGAGAAAGAAGTCAGCTGGTGGATGCTCTTGCTGGACAGGATAGATGTCGCACAAGTGGTCCCTGCTTCAGGAAGTTATGAACCACCTGACCTTCCAAGATCAATCTTCAGCATTCATTACTAGTGGGTATAAGCCAGAGGTGCAGGACCTCGCGGGAGTGTACAGCTTTAAAGCTTTTGAGGAGGGGAGCCCACGTTGGAGATGGTGCCACCCTTGAGGCTGACACGTGACGTGGCACTCGTGGGTTGGCCAGTAACTGACACTGGCTCCCCAACCTCCTCAGTTCTGTTTTTTTTTTGGTTTTTTTTCCACCGTCAAGGTTGGATCACCATGCGAGTTGCTGTGAAATTCTTTGCTACACCATCAGACACTGCTCTTTTCACTTGACAACACTTTCTTAGTTTCACCTTAATTTTACCTCTTTTGTTGGTTTTGGGCTGTAGTGTCGTGTCGGGCTCCTTTTTCTATCATTTTGTTCTCCCCCGCTTCCCAAAGATCATGTCCGATTCGGGGCCTAGCAAGTTCAAAGTTGGGGCATCCCACAGTGTGACTGTGCCCCTGCGGGAAGCCTATGACTGCAGTGGAGCAGCATATTCGCTGTTTCACTTGTCTTGGCCTGCACTGTGATAAGGACAGTCATGATGCCTGTTTTTCCATGGATTTCCACACACTGAAGATCCGCATCTTAAGCTTGGGACGAGACCCCCCCCAACCTTCGGAGAATGGCGTTGCACGTGGGATGCAAGGCACATATCCTTTGGCTCTTCCCCCGAACCTCTCCCCAGTACTATACGTACTAACAGAGAGCAGGCCTCGACTGGTTCTAGTGTCTCTGGAACCGCAGGCCTGCACAAGGAGTCGGGTGGACAATGGGCCTCCTTCGGGGTCGGCTGAGCACCCGTCGCAGTCCAGTGCCTTTTTGGGGGCCAGTGTTGAGGTCTCAGCTATACGCTGGGCCTGCACCGGTAGTTTCCTCGGCATCACAGCTGGTGCTGTCCCGGCTTCTGACACAGTCTCTGGTGCCTGTGAGCTGGGTGGTGCTGGTCGTGCTGCTAGGTCCCCTTCTGTCACCATAACAGGGGAGTCCCTGGGATGGCCTCTGTGGAGATCTCTCTCTCTCTCTCTGTCTCGTCTCGTCCTCAGATTTGAATGATAACTGGGATAGTCTTGGTTGGGTGCCCGGTTCCCTGGAGCCTCAGGATTCCCCTTGGCCTAGCTTGAGGCCCTCTGCATAGTTGGGGAGTTGCGAGCTTGATGCCAGCTCTGGTGCCACCCTGCCTTCGCCTTCCAGTGCTGAGATGGCCTCCGGTGCTGACCCTGGTGCCGGAGAATAGGGTTTCGCCAAGCATGGTGCCGGGTCAGGAATGGTGCTGGCTGTGGTGCTGGCCCTGTTTCTGGTGCCACGGAAGACACTGATTCAGGCACCGGTGATGACACCAAGGGGAATTCTGGAGCTGCCAGCAGTGCTGATTCTTTCCAACTTCTCTCTCCCAGATTCTGCAGTTCCTATTGGGCCTCTGTTAAGGGGCAGGTCCTTGTCTGGTTGGGCAGGGGTCGGCAGGTCGGAGTCCACGCCCTGTGGTGTCACCAGAGCAGCTGGAGGCTCTGGGAGAAGCAGGAGTGCAGGCTCAGGCCTTCTCTCTCTTCCTAGCCGGCCTGGATTTGCAGTCAGTGGGAATAGGGGCCACCCTAGTGGACCTGCACGGCTCCACTCTCCTCACCTGGGGGATCCCCCAAAAGGCACCACTTGGCTTACCCCTCCACAGCTGGGCGGCCTACAATGGGCAGTCTGCGCAGTCCCCTCCCTAGGGAAGGGTCCCCTGCTCACTCCCGCAGCCCTAGCAGAGGTGCTGGTATGGTCTCTCATGACCGTTCTCCCCCTCCCCTACTTCTGCCTCCTGTTCCTTCTTTCCCATGTTTTTCCGGCCCTATGGGGCCTTTGACTTAGGAACAGTTCAGAACTATGGCGACTACATATCCCTGGTACCTTAGAGCCCTTGATGGGGTAATTTTTAGACTTCAAGCCCCTGCTCCGCCTCCCTCTGAACATAATCGACTTCCTCCTCTGAGGAAGGGGATACTTTTATTCACTTCTCCGATGCTGATTTTACCAGCTATCAGCGTTTCTTAGTGGGGAAGATGGAGGAACTACACTTGTCCCATTTCATAGGATGCATCCCTGCGAGCTGGCCTGGTGGTGCTGAGGGCTTAGGTGCTGGATGCCTTGCCTCATGCTACACTGGTGACCCTGGTTCGGGAATGGACTCTGGTCATTGGTGTGCCAGCATGGGGGGGGGGCGGTAGGTTCGGAGCAGGATTGAGCAAGCCGGAAGGCAGCTGTCCTCTCCTGGAGGTGGTTGGCACCCCCCCATAGTCCTGCTGCCACCAGATGGAGGTCCAGTGGTTAGCATTGGCCACAGGGGCGACACGAAGGGAGGGCACCTTGAGACATGGTGTGCACATGCCTCCGCATGCATGTGCACGTCCAAGGTAGGGGGCTGATATCGGGGAGAAAAATATATTTAAAAAAAAAAAAAAAGGATGCAACCTTGCACAGGCGACATTGTCATTCCTCGGGGAATACAGTATGTAATCCACTGTGATTCCTCTGTGGCCTCTGCCTTTCTCTGACATGTCACACAGGGTCTGGCAGAACTTCTGTGCCCCTATTAAAGACCTGAAGGACTGCCAGCGCAGGTGCTGCACACCTGTGGGGTCTCCAGCTGCTATGCCCCATCTATCATTGGGAGTGGAGCTGCTGAACACCCCCTGTGGGCATCGTCACCCTAGGCCAAGGCCCCTAGAATTCTGTGACCGCAGAATTTTGCGCAGAACTTGGTCTATCAGAGAACTTCTACGGTGCCAGAATTCACTCTTCTTGATGATTTTTAATATTTCTGTTTATACATAGAATCTGGTTCCCTTCCCCTCTTTTTATATCCAAAACCCCCCATATGCTCAGAATGTGATGTTATCATTGCTATAACATCACACATTAGCTAATGAAATGGCTGCATTCTGCAACAGAAATGAACAGTCACTTATCTACCACAGCTCCCACTGCCAGAGACGGCGGCACAGCACATCGTGCATGGTGATATTTGCTCAACCCGCACTACAGTCTAATACAATTTTCAGTCTTACATTGTTGCACTAGGGCCAACTTAAACAAAACCTTGTCAGTAGCACAGACCTGTTAAGTCCATACCTCACTTTGTACAAACCTATTTGTGCCTTTAAGGTATAGAGACGCTATCTGAAATGAATAACTGATAAAATGAATTTAACTGTCTAAATGTTTAAGAAAAATAAAGTAATTATGTCCAGAAAAGTGAAATACAATAATGTGTAGACCTGTTGAAAGAATAGACCTGTTAAATAAATAATTGCACTGTATGCATTTTTGACAGGGTTATTGATTACATATTGTCATTGGTTTATAGAAGCACCTAAAAGTTATTGAGAAATGTTGTGTGCAGGGACAGCTGTTGGGCCAGAGGGTAGCATGCTGTGTTTCTGTGCCGGCAACTCAGGTTCAGAGATTAGCTTTGGGAGCTGGCTGGGCAGCGCAAAGATTGGTGGAACACATCACTGCTCGGAGCCTGGGAAGGTATGGTGCAGTGTTCTGTCACATGGTGAACACATTGTGATGGGCTGGAGAGCTCTGTCTCACAATTGGTTCACATGCATGTCATGGCCTGATGGTGTTACGCAGTGTGTCAGGGAAAGCAGGCTGACATGAAAAATGAGTTTTTCACTAACTCTTCTTCCATTTCCAGTGTGACCTGTATGAATGAGGATGCAAGTTCACGGAAATTAAAAGAAATATATACACACACACACACACACACACTCACAGTATCTCTGTCTCTCTCACCACACACACACACACACACACACACATATGCATATTTGTATGTATGTTATAGATTGCAGATAAATATATAAGTGATACACAGTGGGAACCTCATGAGTGATGGAGAAAGCACATTCAAATATATAAGTGATAGACAGTGGAAACCTCATTAGTGGGATAGATAGCATGCATATAGAAATACCTTATTTATCACATAAGATCCCCTCTGCATATGTCATTTATGCAGCAGGCTAGGACCTTAAGGGAGAGACATTTGTTTTGCTATTTTAGGCATAAAATTATTTTTATAAGTCTGTTATTTTTTGAACTCGTGTTGCTGTGCTTTCCATCTTCCTGATTGCTATAACTACTGCCATGAAAGTGAAGTCAGGATGACAGGCTGACACTGTGATGTGGTAGTTTGTTAGTGCCGTAGAACTTCCGCAGAAATTACAAACTACCATCGCAGAAGTTCTGCGGCAAATGGTAGTCTTGCCGCAGAACTTGGTCCCACTGTGCCGCAGAAAAGTAGGGTCCCTGTCCTAGGCCCAACTGCCCCCCTTCCCCAGACTCCAGCTCGGTTGAGTTTGATCTTTGGGGTAGAAGGGAGTTCTCGGTGGCACGCCTCCTTTTGTGCATTTTGGTGCACCAGGCACATCAGGTTGCCTGTGCCAGGCACCTGTGGGTGATGCTGGATCAGATCCTGGCATCCATGCCTGATAGTGAGGCAACCAGGCGGGCCATCAGACTTTCCACCCGTGGCCTGGCGCTAGCGAGACACCAATCAAGGGCATCTTACGACGCCAGTGAGGTAGTTTCAAGGCTTGTGGGAACCGCGGTCTGCATCAGGCGGACGACGTGGCTCTGTCTTTCTAGGTTATTATCCCTGGCCCGGAGTTGGGTGATTGCCTCACCATTCCGGGGGGAACCACTTTTTCTCCCCCAGTGTCAGGCAGAAGTTAGCGGGGCACCTTCCCTCTCCCAGGTGTCGGAAGCCGACACCTGCCCCTGACCAGTCTCTCATCCCAGAGCCCTGAGGACCTCCTCCTCTCTGTGTATCCCCCAAGAGGCTGGGGGTTCGTTCTCCCTCTGGATGTACCAGTGCCACCTAAGGTGGCAGCTTGGTACTCACCCACCAGTTTGAATGGTGAAGATTGATCCTTGGAAGATATGAAAATTACGTACTCACCGTAATTTTTGATCTTCCAGGATATCTTCACCATTCATTACTGCTTCCTGCCCACCTTCCCCTTGTGGCCAGTCTGCTGGGTAGCACCGCCTGCCTACTTGCCCTCCTCTCTTTTGATCCAAAAGAGGGTTAATGTTTAGCTGGCACACCCAAAGGGACTACCGGGCTCATAGCCAGACAGCTCCCCTCCTCTTTACTTTTTTGAGGGGGCGGGGGGAGGGCCAAATATGGCTAGCTTGCCTCCCTTGCCGCCTCCTCCTCTACAGAGGAGTTTTTGCTACCCTAGGGATTCCAGAGCTTGCCTTATCTCTTAGAGATGGATGTCAGTTGGCCCTCAGCTGCTTACTTGTGTCAGCACTGAATTTCCAGGGTTAGAAGCCACTTGCAGTATCTTCTACTGCATAATGTGCATTTTTTTCCACTTGAGAGATGAGCATAAAAGCTCTGCCCCTTTGCGCTTCTATCCTCAACATCTTCTATGTTTTCAGTGCTGGACTGAGCAGGTAGTGGGCACCTTCGCTTCCACCTTACCCTTTTTCCCTCCTTTGCTTGCAGGAACATTGGGCCTTTCAGGACTACGCTCCTGGATCCTCTGTAGAGAGAGAGGGAGACATTGGCAGATGCTCCTGTCTCCCCAGATCCTGTGCCTCAGTCTACTGGGACATCTGTAGCCTGTAGGGAAGGGGGGAGTGAGCTAGGACACAGGAATGGTCCGCCAAGCCTCTTACCTGGTCCTGTATGGACTGCACTTTATGCCACTGTTATTCTGACTTGGGGCCGTGACCTTGAGAAGTTCTCTTGGACACTTGCCTTCTTTGGGATCCTCACTTCAAATGTCAGACCATGGCTCTGCCTAGCAATGTTTGGTCTCTGCCTCCATTTCTCATCTCTTGCTTACTCACTATTGGGTAGTCTGCCTTCCTGCTGGAATAGGTCAGTCCTGTCCTATGTCCCTGGCTGAGAATAGGGCACCTTCTCTCTCTCTCTCTCTCTCTCTCTCTCTTTAGCCTGCCCAGTACGCTGGTCACCCTTAACCTAAAAAAGCTCTCTCCAGATTCCATACCCTTCTTCACTCTGTTCGGCTTTAGGTTTCAGTTTATATCTTTTCCTTTTCCCTGTCCCTTGGGCTTCCTTGCCCCACCCCTTCTTTTCTCTTTCCTCTTTTCTCTTTCCTCTCTGGCGAGCAGAACTGAGGAGGTTGGGGAGTCAGCATTGGTCACTGGCCAATCTGTGAGCACCACGTCAAGCATTGGCCTCGAGGGCAGTGCCGTCCCTGACATCAGACTCCCCTCCTCAAAAGTCTTAAAGCTATACATTCCCCAAGGGGTCCTGCGCTTCACGCTTATACCCACCAATAATGAATGGTGAAGATATCCTGGAAGATCAAGAATTACGGTGAGTATGTAATTTTCATTTCTTCTGATGGGGCACACCCTTGGTGGACGCGTTTGCCTTCCGGGAGGATGTCAGGTATAGGCTGTTTTGTGCCTAGGGGATGCCTTCATTAGGCCCTGGACCCTGGGCCTCATGTATGCCTTCCCTCCCTTCCTCTTGATTTACAAGGTAATAGTCAAGGCCCAGAAGGACAAGGTGTGGATGATCCTGATTGCTGTAGACTGGCCATGGCAGTTTTGGTACCTGGATCTCCTCGGCCTCAGCAACAGGCCCCCGTGGAGACTGCTTCCCCACCTGAACCTGCTGACCAGACAACAGGGGAAGGTCCTACACCCAGATCTTAAGTTCGTGTACCTCACTGCCTGGTTCCTGAGCTGCTAGAGTTCCGGGCCTTGGAAGGAGGAGTTGTGAAAGCCTTCTGGAAAGAGTCGACTCACAGATGCTGGGCTGTCAATTGGAAGACATTTTCCATTTGGTGTTAGGGCAGGGGGTTTGATCCAGTGTTCCCATTAAGACTGCAGATCTGGGGGTTCATTGTACCCTCTCCAAAAATTTTCAGGGGTACAAACTAAATTACAAAGGTTTACATTACCATTTCTACAACATTTTTTGTGGGTTCATGTACTGCAAACAGAATTATGGGAATGCACTGATTTGATCCCTATACTTGCCTTGTGGCTGGCATCCTGGACTACCTCTGGTCTCTTTCCCAGCTGGGACTGTGGGCCATGACCCTTAAAGTGCACCTGGAAGCCATCTTTGCTTACTGGGCATGGCTGGTACACTGATGGTAGCCCAGGAGAAGGTGAGTGAGTGCTTTTTTAAGGGCCTGGACCACTTTTCCCCTCCAGTGCATGTACTTCCTCCACATTGGGATTTACTGCCGGTATTTGGCAATGCTCACGGACAAACCTTTTGAGCCAGTGCACAGGTATGAGATGTCGCACCTTTTGTGGATGAGGGCCTTCAAACACCATGAAGTCTTGCTATATTATGACCAATAGCAGTTAGCCACAGCACTTGAACTGCCCCGGAGAGGAAACAGTTAACTCCAGGCAGACTGGAGTTCTAAAGCGCGAGCGCTGTACCCAAAGCTCTATCTGGCTAGTTTCAAACTGAAACTGTAAGATTCTTTACTCCGCTTCACTGAACAGTCGCTCCGGAGATCAGCTCCTTCATCTTGGTTCATTTCTCGGTTAAAGCGAGTATTTTTGGTTCATTTGAACCGGCAATAAGTATTTTATTTTACCGCATTTCGGTTCAAAGCTCTATCTGGTAAACCGTAAGTACAGGATTTCAAAGTCTGTGTGGAAATTAATTATCGGTTCGGTTTTGAACCGATCGGTTTGCTAAAAAGTATTTTAAACTTTATATTGGGCTTTTTAGAGTGCGGTTCCGGTTCTTATCGGTTCTAAAAAACTATTTATTTCAGTGGGTTTTTCAAATACCCGTGACACGGTTAGGAACCGATAAGGTTGTCTTGCCTGCACTGCCATAAAAGGACAATTTTTGGATAGGCTAGCATTATGTCTGAGAAACCAAAAGAAAAACTGGGCCACTGGGTTTCAACACTGTGATGTGTCTGTGGGGAAGCCTTTGCCAAGGCTGACCCACACACCACTGTGTTTATTGTCTGGGGCTGACCACCTCCTGTCAGACTGCCAGGTGTGTAAAAATTTCCCTGCAGCCACCCTGGAGAAGAGATTGGGCTGGCTCAGGGGAGCGAGGAAGACCAAAAGTCCTGCCCAGATGGCCAGCCCGGTCCAGCACCCACTGGACCAGAGGAGTGCCCTCTGACCAGGGCGAGACTTCTCGGCAAAAAGGAAGGCTGGTTCAGAGGAACCAGTCCCAGTAAAAGTCAAAGAAATCAGCAGGTCTGAGTCCAAAATTGCCTCTCTAACTGCCAGAGATAGCTAAAGCCATACAGATTGTCCAGTCACTGTCTCAGGGACCGGTCAGACCACCAACAGTTGGCAAAAGGTTGGTTCGTTCGGTTTCAGTGGTTCAAGAGTATGATGTTGAGGAATTTTATGAACCACAGGAGGAGGAAGATTTTGATCATTATGTATGTGGCTGGGAGGGTCTGGACGTGCCCATTGAACCGGACATTTCTCCAGACAGACCTTTAGAATCTCCCCCTATGCTGTCTGAGTCCCCTTCTCATTTTATGTTTTACAAAAAGGTTGCAGAAACCCTCCAGCTTCCTTTAGAAGAGGCTGTGGATGAGCAAGAGGAGCCTGATTATGTAGAAATGATGGATATACCAGAGTCCAGGAGGTTGTCTATTCCTTTGCATAAGTCATTTAGGAAGCAAACAACAGAAATTAAAAAAAAATCCTCATTCTGTCCCTCCTGTAGATAAAAAAAAATGGACAGAAGGTATACTTATCAGGCCCTGATATAGACTTCCTCACTGAGCAGTGTAGTCATGTAGGTGTGGTACAAGCTGCAGCCTGTGACAAGAGCTAATATTCCCTGGCCTCACATCCTCCTGATAAGGATTCCAGGAAGATTGATGCCATGGCGAAAAAACAATATATGGCAGCTTCTTTGGGACTCAGGCAGGCAAATTATATGGCTTATGGCTAGATATCAGAAATCTAGATGGGACACAGTATTGAAGTTAGCCAAGCAGGCCCATGGCCAGCTGGCTAGTGAGTTGGAACAGGTGGCTGCTGATGGCATTGAAGCCTCTAAAGTTCAATTTCATACTGCTGTGGATGTTAATGATGTTTCCTCTAGGGTCATGGCCACTTCTGTAGCTTTCTGTAGGTTGGCATGACTCAGGTGCACTAATCTGTCCCAAATACTCAGTCAAAGCTATGGATTTTCCTGTAGTGGGAAATTCTCTGTTTGGAGAGCAAACAGAAAATTATATGAAAAAGATGGATGAGTACAGAACTACCTACAAAAGTGCCCAGGCTAAGGAGAGGCATGCCACTCCACAAGGCACACCCCAGAGGTAGGGGCAGGCCTTCCACAGGCCTTTTATCAATCTCAAGCCTCCTCTGCTTTGCACAGAGGGGTTTTCAGAGGCAGAGGTAGGCAGGCGCAGGTAAACCGTCCCCTCCCTCAGCCTAAGGCTGCTGCTGCCAAGCAGGCATCCTGATGTGGTGCCCAGGCCGATTCTCCTGTACTGGTGGGAGGCAGGTTGGCTTATTTCAGCCAGAACTGGGTGTCCCTAACCTCGGACAAATGGGTTCTGGAGGTAGTAAGCCAGGGTCTGGTTCTCAGCTTCAAACAGTTTCCAAAGATGAGAGCCAGACATTTTCCACCTGCAAATCCTTCAGAAACCCTTGCCTTGGAAGCAGAGGTTTCTTCTCTTCTAGAGTGCAAAGCAGTGGAAAGGGTTCCTCCTTGTCACCAGGGCAAGGGGCTGTACTCCAGATACTTTCTTACCCCAAAAAAGACAGGAGAATGACGGCCCATTCTAGATTTAAGGTACCTGAACAAGCATCTTTTGAAACCAAAGTTCAAAATGTTAACTCTGGCAATGATTTTGCCCTTCCTGAGGCCAGGGGACTGGCTAGCCTCCCTGGACCTCAAGGATGCCTATTTTCATGTCCTGATCAGGCCTTCTCACCGAAAATACCTCAGGTTCGAACTGCCCTCAGGCCACTACCAGTTCAGAGCAATGCCCTTCGGCCTTACCTCTGCTCCAAGGGTATTCACAAAATGTCTAGCTGTGGTAGTGGCTCATTTAAGAAGGCAAGGGATTGCTGTGTTTCCCTACCTGGACGACTGGCTCATTGTGGGTCAGTCTCCAGATCAGGTAAAATCCCACTTGCAAGTCACCCAGCAGCTTCTCACTTCCCTGGGATTCCTGCTGAATTTACCAAAGTCAGTTCTAGAACAGTTCAGGTACTAACTTTCATGAGTGTGAATTGAACACAAAGTTGGCCAGGGCATTTCTCCTCGGAAAGGGTGGAGAGGCTCATTGCCCTGGCATCCTCTTTCACCCTGCGGGTCTCTCGACCAGCAAGGCATTTCTCTGCAACTCCTAGGACACATGGCTGCTTCCACAGCTGTAGCGAAGGAGCAAGATTCCAGATGAGGACATTTAGTTCCATTTGAGGGCCTATTGGTCTCAAAGGAGGGACCCCTTTCCAAATTGGTTCCAGTGACCCAAACTCTGATTCTGGCTCTCCAGTGGTGGCAGGATCAGAGCAACTTAAGACAAGGGTCCCCTTCATTCCTGTTTCCCACTCTCACCCTCACCACGGATGCCTCCTTGCTAGGGTGGGGGCTCACTGGCGACCTTTCCACTCAGGAGTGTGGTCCCTCAGGAATCTCTGCTCCACATCAACCTATTGGAACTCAGAGCTGTCTTTTTGGCTCTTCAGGTTTTCTCAGCATCTGTCCAGAACAAGGTAGTTCAGGTCAGGACAGACAACACCACGACAATGTGGTACATCAACAAGCAGGGGGGCACTCGTCGTCAGCCTTGTGCACGAAGCAATGAAGTTGTGGTCTCTGGCTTATTCCCTGAACACCTCCCTAATAGCAGTTCACCTTCCAGGAAAGGCAATGTCCTGGCGGATGCCTCAGCAGGATTTCTCAAGGCCATCACGAATGGTCTCTGAATCCTCTGGTGCTGGGGTCAGTCTTTGCCAGATGGGGCACTCCTCAGATAGATCTTTCGCAGCCCCAGACAACCACCAACTTCCTCTATTTTGTTGCAGGCCTCCAGTGCTGGGCTCAGTCCCCTGGACGCCTTTCTGTTGGATTGGAAGGAAGTTCCTATATGCCTTTCCCCTTCCCCTTCTCTTCGGGTATTAGTAAAATCAGATCCCAGCCCTGCAAAGTGATCCTGATTGCGCAGACTGGGCCAGACAGCCTTGGTACCCACTGCTTCTGTCCTTTCAGTCCACCCTCCCTGAGCCTGCCCAGGGTCCACAACTTGCTGGCCTGTGCCCAGGGGAGTGTGGTATCCGGACCTCAAATCCCTCCACCTCAAGGCTTGGCTCTTGAGGAGTTAGAATTTGCTGATTTACACCTTTCTCAAGGTGTCTCGATATTTTAAAGGCTTCAAGGAAGCCTTCCACTAGGGCCACTTATAATTCCAAATGGAAGAGGTTTTCCATCTGGTGTTCTGGGAAGCAAATTGTCCAGAATCTGCTGATTTGCCCATTTTACTGGACTATTTGGTCCATCTAAATTCCTTAGGCCAGCTACCTTAAAGGTTCATCTGGCAGCTGTCTCTGCTTTTGTATCAGCAGGAAGCCTGCCTCCCTTCTTCTCACCCTGTGTTTTCCAAGTTTTTAAAGGTTATTTCACACTAACCTCCTTTTCGGGACCCAGCTCCTGCCTGGGACCTGAATGTTTGCATTGCTCAGTTAATGCAACCCCTTTTGAACCTCTGTCTTCAGCAGATCTCAAGTTTCTAACTTGAAAACTGTTTTCCTAGTGGCCATCACTTCTGCCAGGCATAAGTGAATTACAAGCCCTGTCAGTGGAAAAGGATTTTATTTCTTTTCACAGAGATAAGGTAGTCCTCAGGACTAACAGAAAGTTTTTACCTAAAGTGGTTTCAGATTTCCATCTGAACCAATCCATCTCCCTTCCAGTATTTTTTACTGAGCACTCTTCCTCGGGTGAGAGGAGATTGCACAGTTTGGACGTCTAAAGAGCCTTAAGCTACTATTTGGAACGCACCAAGGGTCACAGGTTCGAATCCCTCCAACTCTTCCTTACCTATGGCGAGGTTGGCAAAGGGAAACCTGCCACTAAGAGGACAATTGCAAGGTGGATTGTCTCTTGTATCCAGTTCTGTTACCAAAAACTAGGTAGAGAACCCCCCTCAGGACTGAGGGCCCACTCCACCAGGGGTACAGCTGCATCTCTAGCGGCTGCTAGGGATATTCCCATTCTGGAAATTTGTCAAGCTGCTACCTGGAAGACAGTTCACACTTTTACCAAGCATTATTCCCTGGATGTCCAGTCCAGGAGAGATGCTCGGTTTGGCACAGCTGTGCTTCAGAGCCTATTTCCTAAGTAGGTTCTGACCCTCCTCCATGGAGGTACTGCTGTGTAATCTGCTATTTGTCATAATATAGCAAGACTTCATGGTGTTTGAAGAAAAAATTACTCACCTTAGTAATTGCTTTTCTTCTCATGGAGTCTTGCTATATTATGACCACCCCCCAACCTGCCCCTCTCAGAACTTCTACTTGGGTAAGGTTAGAAATTAGTGCAAGCACTGTGTCATGCCATTTTAGTTCTTTTCCTCCCCCTTTTTAGGGTTAGGCAACTAGGTATTCTGTTTTGGTAATATGTTGGCCTCCTCCTGGACTTGAGTCTTTTGGGAAGGGGCCTAATAGTGCTTGTTGGGGTGATATTATTAGTATAATAATTATTATTGTTATTGTTGTTTCTGTTATTATTTTTCCTACTAGTAGGTAGCCACTTGGCTAGTGTAGAGTTTTTCCACACAGACTTGTTGCTTAGTGTTAGCTACGTAAAGATCTGACAGTTTCAGTTTGAAACTAGCCAGATAGAGCTTTGGGTACAGCGCTCGCGCTTTAGAACTCCAGTCTGCCTGGAGTTAACTGTTTCCTCTCCAGGGCAGTTCAAGTGCTGTGGCTAACTGCTATTGGTCATAATATAGCAAGACTCCATGAGAAGAAAAGCAATTACTAAGGTGAGTAATTTTTTCTTCCTGGTCACCATTACATCATTCAGAAGGATTGGGGAGCCCCAGGTGCTTTTGGTGGTGTCTTCTTATCTGGTGTTCTGCAGGAAAAAAGTCGACCTTTGCCCCAACCCGAAGTTCCTCCTGAAGGTGGTATCGGAGTTTCACCTTAACCAAGTGATCAACTTACTGGTGTATTTCACCAGCCCATCTTCGGAGGCCAACCGGAGGCTCCATATCTTGGACCTTCAGAGAGTGCTCTCCTATTGTGTGGAGTGCACGTCTGGCATTCGGGAACAGGCTTCCCAGCTGTTTGTCACATGCGGTGAAGCAATGCCTGGCAGGCCGGCAGTAAAGTGGATGATTGCCTGGTGGATTATATCCTGCATTGACCTCTGCTGTAAGTTGGCCAGTAGGGAGCCTCCCCTAGGGCTTAGGGCACATTCCACCAGACATACTGCTGCCTCGGTGGCTGCTTCCAGGACCGTCCCTACCCAGGAGCTCTGCAGGGCTGCTACCTGGAAGTCAGGACACATTTTCATTTCCCACTACCACACTGACCTTGAGTCACGCTGGTACACTGGTTTTTGTAACCTTAGTTCTCTAATCTCTGTTCTCCAGGTAGGGGTGCGCACCTTGCCCCCTTCTCCCAGAGAACTGTTAGAAGTCTGCCAGGCTGTGGATAAGTGAACCATAGCCACGTCTCAACAAAAATAGGTTACTCACCTGTAACTGTAGTTCTAGGAGTGGTATATGGTTCACATCCACACAACCCATCCGGCCTCTCTTGGCAAGTGGCACATGGATTCTGCTTTCTGCTTGCAAGATCTGATGTTATGGGGTTGAGCTGGGGGACATACCGCCTGAGTGGTGCGAGGAGCTTAGCTTAAATACAGCCGGCCAATGACATTATTCCTGTGGAACTGCTGGAGTGTGGATATGAACCATATACCACTACTCGACATATGGGTACAGGTGAGTAACTTGTTTTTTTCTGCTGCTGTAACTGTACCAGTGAGTCCCTGATGGGGGTGCGTATTACCTATATGTAATTCCTAGTGACAGCGTTGGAGCTAACAGAAAAATAAATAATGGTAAGTCTGATAGCATTTCTATGATTTGAAACTTGTTTCGATGATAATTGAAACAATCACTGTGCACATGCCTTTCTGTCCAGCCATTTGATCATTGTGTATTTGCCATGGAATCCCATGGCTTCAGTATGTGTATTTTTAAATAGGGTGACTCCATTGCGCCTACTTCACTGAGAGAAAAAAAAAAAAGTCCGATTTTTGGTCTGCCAGCATCTGGGAGTGTCCCCATCATTGTTATTACTATTCTTTTTATCCTTCTTGACCTGGGGAAACGCAACTGTTTCAGCCATCTGCATAGTCCTAAAGCTCTTCCACCGGAGTGCCATCATCTGGAAAGGACCCACCACCTCCATAATATTCCTCCAAGTTTGCCCCTCCAGTAGAATCTGCAATACAGGTCCAACAGGGAGGCGATCCGTATATCTGGTTTGTGTTGGGGAAGGGGAAGTGAATGGGCCCTTGATCCTCTGGGCTGTCCTAACTGCAGAAACGGAAAGTGTATGTGGGGTGTCCTTCAAGCCCCTGCCCATTTTCTGTGTAATCCCACACCTGTGCTAGTCACACAGGAAGGGTGAGGTGGTGAGTCTGAAGGGACAGTGCACTAGGCTACACAACCCAACTGCCCAGTCAAACATGGAATGATCTTTGGTTCTACTGATGCTGTATGGAGAGTTGATTCAGAAAGCACTATCTGCAGTGCACTTTAAGCACTTACTGTTAAATATTTCTTATTGTGACAATGTAAATGTGATTAATTGTTTTATTTCAGTGAATTTGTTTTGTAATGTTCAGAGTCGGGCATAGCTGAAAAAGGGCTGTGCCCAGTCCATCCCCTGGTTAAAAATGAAAAATGAAATCTCCATACATTGGAAAGGGGTAGCATAGCAGTGCGGACTTCCACCCACCCCATCCAAAGGAGGAGAGCATCCAATGAGTTTCTTTGTACATCCTCCTGTAGGCCTTTATTGAAGCCTCTTATTCGGGACATGAAGCTGGATCATCAGATTGGAAAGTGACTGTCCAGCTTCTGTAAATTCAGTATTTCTGATTTCTTGGCTGATCTTAGCAAGGTTAGATGGCAGGACTTCTACCTGGCCCCAACAGTCTCTGAGGTCTGCAGCCATTTCCGGAACCTTGTTTTGCAAGTAATTAACAAACATGCCCTAATGGTTAATGTTAGAGTAAGGAAAAGAACATGCCTCTGGTTTACCAACACACTAAAAACCTCTCTATTCTACAGGGACAAGTTATGGAAGAAAGCTCGTAAAACTAAATCAGATTCCGATTGGGCTGCTTTCAGAGCAGCCAGGAACCATTGTACTAGACTTGTTCGGGCAGAGAAGTCTAAATACTTCCGTCAGCCCTGGAATCCTCAAAAAACAATGCCGCCAAATTCTGGGAAGTCAAAGGACATAAACCACAGTCATCCCTCCCAGCTAAAATAGTATCTGGGCCAATACCTACACAAGCAACTATGACATACTGGACCAACTAAACAACCATTTTGCTACTGTTGGGCTAGCCTTTGACTCATCACCTGCTAACACTTATTGCTACCATGGTGGCGTGTGTTCCACACTCGGCCTATTTCTTTTTACTTCTCCAGTGGAGGGACCCTGTAGGTTATTCCTCTTTACCTTACCTGCTTCTTATACAAATCCTAAATACCTTGTACTTACTCCCTATTGTTTGCACCTTCATTTTCCTAATTTTGCCTATCCCTACACCCTCTCACCATTTCCTACCCCATCCCCTAGCTGTCTCTAGCGCTCTCTCGTTGCCCCTTCCCCATACTCTTGCACCTTATTGTAGCAACTCTTCCTGTTCTCCCACTCTTTTTAGTGTTAGTTTTCTCTCTATATTCATTTTAAGTTGCATTTGAGCATTATCTGTCTCGTATCCCTTGTACTGTTAGCATTGTTTTTTTGTATCTGCCACCCTGATTTTTATGTATAGAACCTAAGTAAGTTGTACTCGCATATTACTCGTTTTGTACGATTGGTATTGTTATTACTGTTTTTGTATTAGCCATTGTAATTTTTAATTCTGTGTACCCCTATGTATGTTAGTCCTTCCAGGACTGCCTCGCAAATGAGCTGTCTCAATGGTGTTATCCTGGTAAAAATAAAATTGAATTGAATTACAAAGCCCTTTATGTGTAGGTACAGAACAAATCAGAATCCGTATCCAGTGCTTCAAGCAACATATTTGTTGTATACTCTTAAGGTATCTTATTTCTAGTGGTCAGTGTTGCCGCTTACAATGCTCAAGACATGGGTTCGAGTCTCATTCAGAGTGCCACACTTTGAGTCGGTGATGAGTATCTATTTTAGATGCTTCCTGCCTCAGAGATTGGAGGGCTTCTGCCAGTAGTCTTGAGGGCAGGAATACATAGCTGCAGACAGGGATGTGAGATTTCTGCTTTCTTCTTGACACAGGACACTGACATAGAATGTGGTCAATATAGGATATGGACAAAATTCATGGATAATCCTACCATCTTCGCTGTTGGATTGAACATACCTGACAGAGGTCTGGGGACACATTTTCCTCATTACACTGCAAGTTGCATTTTAACATTTTAGTCAGTTTCATGCCTTTAGGAGGTACATTTTGCGCAGGAGCAGTCCTTCTCGATTTTGCTTCTGAAACTGAACCAAACTTTTTATTTCACTCTTGGAACTCCATTCCCCCTTAGTTTCCCCCATTTCTTCCACTGAGTTCAGTTCTGTGCCAGCCAGTGGCAGAGTGGGGTCGATGGGCTTGGTTCCATCTGCTTCATCTGGCCAGAAAATCTCCTGCCACAGGCCATGCTCTGGTGGGGAAATTGGGGATCAAAAATAGGTGGAAACAATGGTGGAGCTGAGGTGCATAATGCTGCTACGTGTCTCTCCAGTAGGGAAAGTTTCAGAATTTGTAATTTTGGGATACTATACGAACGGACAAGGCTTGAGTATCTGGGAGCTAGTGGTGACCACACTAGTGATCATGGGATCAGGAGCTTGTTGATTGCACACAGGTGGTTGAAGCACCAAGGTATGTCTGGTAATGCTGCTTATTGCACAGTGTTTGTAAAATTTTCACTATCTGCACTATCTTTAAACAGTAGCACTTACTTTTTTTTAATGCTTCTACTTTTGCCCTCAGTCGATGGTCCCCCATATCGTTTGATCCGGGTACTTTCCGGGATCTCGGCATCATGGGGCTCACACCGAGGTAGTTTTCCCTTGAGTGTCCCCCTGTGACCCACCGGGATGGAGTCAGTCGTGCAATGACCATGGCGCACGATCGGTCACGTTCCCACCCACAATGTGAGGAGGTCCGCCAGCCCCATCCAGCAAGGCCAGGCAACATGGTCTCTGACTACTGTGCCCCTCCCCCGAAGCCAACACTGGGAGGCGGTAGGCTCTGGGTGCCAGTTCCCCTTCCTCCCTGGAGAAAACAAGCAGTCCCCTGGATGCTTCACCCCCATCGTCCGACCCTCAGGGTCTGCTTCGAACCCCAGTCGTTGGCGCCACAGGCAGTAACACTACCGGTGCACCGGTGGGCTAGCTTAAAATGAACTTTCTTCACCTTATGTCTCTATTGTATTGCTTGTGCCACCTGGTGTACTGTTTTTGGCTAAAGAAGAGAGAGTGGGATAGAGAGAGAGAGCCTGTTCCACCTGGTAAGGTAAGAAAAATAGAAAGTAAAAATATACATACTGAGATGTTATTAAATTCTAGAATAAATGTGAGGTCAAAGTAAAAAAAAAAAAAAAAAAAGTAATTTGAGCAGTAGAATTTTTTTTTTTGGCTGTCTCCATCTGTGAGCTGACAGCTCTCTCTGTCTGGCAGCAGGTGACCTGGTCTCTTACACAATACTTTCTGTTTCTAAAATGTGGTTGTTTGGGGAAGTGGGTGGTGGTCGGTTTGGCATTAGAGATGGTGGGTGAGGTCTGTTAAAATGAAACATTAAACATTTTTGTTTCTTATTTTTTCCTATCCCTTTTCAGCATGCATATGCTCTGGAGCTTCTTCATGATCAGCTATATGAAGGTGCCAAGGCACTTGATGTAGGGGCTGGTAGTGGAATCCTTACTGCCTGCTTTGCACGGATGGTAAGTAGATATATTGTATATTTTGCTGTGCACAGACAGTAGTTTAGATTCGTCTACATCCACAAATGCAGGAGCACCCATGGGAATGTACCTCGTTTGTATGGGCATTACTTTAAGTTGTTGAGCAGTAACATGTACAGTGGTGTCCTCCAGGATCAGCCGCAGTGTCTCTGTGTCGGTTTCCTGCATTACAGCTGCCATTGAATTGCACTCGTTTCCTGCAGAATTCGGCAGGGTAGGAGTCTGATCTGCCGGGTGCCACTGTAGCTCACTTACAGTATCGGGGAACAGGCTGCAAGTGTCCCATTTATTTATATAACTGTCTCTTTAATCAAAGAAATCTAGGAGAAGGAGAGTCCTATTTACAGTACTGATGTTCATTTAAGTGAGAGAGGAAGGTTGTCCGATTTCTCAACAACCTACGAAAGATCGTTTTTCAAGCCCCAGGAATACTTCATTATGCTTAACAGTAGTATTTCAGTCTGGCAGGTTGAAGTGCCCTGGAGCGCGTGGATAGAATTTAGAATGAGATTCACACTGCTGCCCTCTAGATGATGCTGCGTTCTGCACCCCTAATGCCTGATCTTCTCTGCCTGCAAAAGCATAGTCGCCCTGAAGAGTTCTATTCAAGCAACTTGGTGTTAAGTACACTTGTCGTTTTTATTGTTTTCATGTACAACTCTACCTTCTTTAGTGCTTTTTTCTTCGTCTAGTGTAAAACTGAACTTCCAGGTGTTTATTTAGTGGTGCAAATTCTCCTTTGCGGTCCTCGCAACTGGAGAATCGTGACTTCTCAGCAGTGTCAGGGTAGTTTGTGGGAGGGGGGAGCTTTTCTTCTTTTTATAAAATTCTTTAGTTTAAGTTCTTCTGTAATCGGGATTTTAGGTGCAGACGTCTCTACTTCATTCCTGGAACCGAGACACAAGGTGCGGGGCTTCTGTTCTTTTCCTTGGCCTTACAGGGAAAGGAACACTGTTGTGCGGAGTTCTTTATTTCTTTAGCTGTCTTCTATAATATCTAGGAACCACTTTCTACTTTGGGTGCTGTTGGTTTATTTGTGTCTGCTTGTGAACTGACAACAGGTTGTTTAACCAATTAAAAAAAAATTGTCACAGGTGCCATTATAATGTCTTTTCAGGTGGTCTCTCTACACCTAACAATGCGGTAGAGGGTCCTTCGCATGTCAAAACCCCCTAAGCACCTCTCTGAACATCAAAAAAGAACCTTGGAACAGGTCGCTGAAACAGTGCCTGCAAAAAAGAAACAGAAGTTGAAATATGTCACTGCCCCTCTTGCTGAAAGGCAAAAGGAGATGCCAGTGAACAGTTTGAAACACCAAATGAAGCAAGCATTTGTCAGTGCCCTCTTGTGGGACTGAACTTTACGGGCAGCTAGTTACTATCACATTACTTACATACTTCGTACAGGTAACACACTTTGTGGGATGGAAATTCACAGGCAGTTAGTTGATCACTTTATCTCATATGGATAACTCCTAGAAGGATCGAAATTTGCAGGTAGCGGCTGACAGAGTAGGTCATACATAAAGTAAGCTTCCCTTCACCCACCAACTTGTTTATTCTTTTAATCAAACTACTGACCCATTTCAGCTAATAGCTTTACATCACTAGACTGAGCTCATGTTGGAGAGCACAATGGTGGGTTTTGATACTATTAAGCACAATGGGGAAGCCTTGACAAGGAGTAGCACAGGAGCTGGGAAAAGGAAAGGCCCAAGCAGGAGAGGTCGAGCCTTCCAACTTCGAGGTCTTAAAAGCCATGAAGGAGCTGGAAAAATTTGTTTGTAAATTAGTTTCAAAAAATGGACACTTTCAGTACTCGGGTAGCTGTGGTGGAGTGCAAACTTGAAGTGGTCTCTGCTGTTCATGTTTTAAAATGGGGGTGGAGGTGGTGGTGTGGTGGTTGTTGTGAAGCGCCGCACCAGCTCCCTCTCGGATCAGTTTGCACTAGTCAGGGCAGTTCAAATCCCAGCACTGGTGGTAGGGTTACCACCTGTCCTGATTTGGCCAGCTGTGTCCTGCAAAAAAAACATGAAAAATACTAAATGTCCTGATTTTATAGTAGAAAACATATTTTCTAACTTTCCACTAAATGTTCTAGAAAACTACAATACCTTAACTAAAATACCTCACAATGATAAGAAACCATAGAAGCAACTAAGAAACTACAATTCTTAGCCTTAATTCTGATTATATAGAGAAAACAAGTCTGTTGCATTGGTCGAGGTTATGTACTGTCCTGCAAAAAATCATGTTTCACTAAGAAATGTCCCACTTTGGGCTTCTTAAAAAGTGGTAACCCTAACTGGTGGTGATGCGCTGCTGCTGCTGGCTGTGTGTAGTGGTGCCTACCTGAGTTAGAGTGGTTTCTCTTGATTATTGGCAACAGGCGGGCAGGAATGAGGAGACTCCTTGTTTCCACTGCTTTCTGTCATGAGACCCATCTCAGCTCATTCTCTTTCAGCAGCACAGTTTGGCGGACAGAAGCAGCAGCCAGCTGGAGGAGGAGAGCCCCGCACATATGAACATATGAAGAAGCCAGCAGAAGAAGACCATTTGGTCTATCAAGTCTGCTCATGTTGCAGGGTCCACAGATTGAGCTACTGTCTCTGCCCCCTCTCCCCACTCCTCCCGTCCTCCCCACCCATGACCCTTATCCTCCCCTTATACCTGTTCAGCCTGTCTTAAAGCTGCCCACTGTCTTCAATGAGAGTACCTCTTCTGGCAGCGCATTCCAAGTGTCCATCATCCTCTCTGTGAAGAAGTGCTTCCTGACCTCCCTCTAAAACTTCTCACCCTCCAGCTTAAGACTGTGCCCCCTCGTGTTATGGTTACCACTCGGCTTAAAGAGACTCTCCTTATCAACCTTATTTATCCCTTTCAAGTACTTCAAGGTCCCAATCATGTCCCCTCTCTTTCTTTTTCTGTCTTTCTCTCTCTCGTCTGTCTTCCAGGGAGTACATGTTCAGTGCCCTCAACCTCTCCTCATATGCCTCACCCTGCTGACCAGCTATCATCTTTGTAGCACTCCTCCTTTTTGAGATGTGGGCACCAGTACTGAACTACATACTCTAGATGCGGCCTTACCAGTGACCTGTACAAGGGCAGTATAACCTCCTCTCTCCTACTACTGATCCCCGTAGATATGCATCCCAGCATCTTGTTTGCCTTTGCTGCTGCTTTCTTGCACTGCGTGGAGTGCTTCAGGTCACTAGTGATCATCACTCCCCGGTCCTTCTCCTCCTCTGATGCAGATACTTGGACTCCACCCAGGTAGTACTCTGTCCTAGGGTTCTTGGTTCCAGTATGCATAACTTTGCATTTCTTGGCATTGAAACCAAGCTGCCAGATCCTGGACCCACCTCCCTAGCTCTTCCAGATCTTCCTGTAGGTCATATATCCCTTCAGCTGTGTCCACTGTCTCACAGAGCTTGGTGTCATCTGCAAATAGGCATATTTTGGCCTTAATACCATCTACAATGGCATTGATGAAGACATTGAACAACACTGGCCCCAGCACAAGAGCACTGCAGGACTCCACCGGTTACCTGTCTTGTGCCAGGTAACTCCTCCCCCCCCCCGTAATAACCACCCTCTGGGTTTTATCCTTCAGCCAGTTTTCCACTCATCTGGCCATCTTTTCCCCAACCCCAAGATCCACCAACTTCCTGATCAGCCTTTTGTGGGGCGCAGAGTCAAAGGCCTTGCTGAGATCAAGATAGAGGATGTCTACTGCTTAGCCCCTGTCTGCTGTCTTAGTGATACAGTCTAAGAAGTCAATCAGATTTGTTTGAGATGACCCCCCCCCCCAAGAACCCATGCCGCCTCGTATCCTGGAGATCATGCTCCTCTAGATATTCCACCAACCTTTCCTTTAGTATGGTCTCCATGAGCTTGCCCACAATGGAGATCAGACTGACTGGTCTGTAATCCCTGGGTCATCCTTGGGACCGCTTTTGTGGAGCGGCATTACATGTGCTGTTTTCCAGTCCTGCGGTACTACGCCTGTCTCTAATGAACTATTAAAAATGTCTGCCACATGCAGCACCATGGAGCAGCTCTCAGTTAACACAGTCCACACCAGCCTGGAAAACATACCCACCCTCACCCAGACATGGGCAGCATGGTGTCGGGACAGCCACAGGCTGGCAGTAGGGCCCAGGGTGATATCCTCTTTCAACTTCTGTTTTGTACTGGAAGGTCCCCACCTAGAATATGCCTTTGCCTATGTGAACATTGTTAATCAGTGGTCTGTACGATTTCTTTCCTGCTGAGGAATAGGTGTGTGTGTGTGTGGTGCCGATCAGCTGTTTAATTGTCTTCTTGCAAATCAAAGAACCAAAGTCCTCTCTAATTGGAGCGGCTTCAGTCCTTTGAAGTACACAGAGTTTCCACCCAGCAAGCAGGAAGTGGCGTCAGGACAACTCACTGTGGTCATTGGTCAAGACTGCAGAGCCCCTTGCAGTTTCATCTGCAGAGGGCTGGGTAGTGACACTCCCCACCCCCCCCTCGAAATCCCCTTGCACTTGTGACAAAACATTTGGTGTGCAAGTGCAGCAAACGTAAAAACTCACTGCCCCTCCTCGTGAAAGGAAAAATGAAAACACAGAATGAAAGAAGTCCCTGCCCTTCCTGCTGAAAAGCAAAAGGAGATGCCAGTGGACAAATTTGAAACTTGGTGTGAAAAATGTCACTGTTCCTTCTGCTGAAGAGCAGAAGGAGATGCCAGTGAATAAGGTAAAAATGACCTCACAGGAGGACATGACAAGGACGTTAACATTTTTCCAGGCATTCCAAGCCATGGGAGCTATGGTGGGCTTACAGGTTCCTCCTCAACCTCTGCCCCTCCCTGCTGTCCTGAGGGACTGAGGTGACGACTTGTAGTATGAGGAACATGAGGACCCAGAAGAAACCATAGAATCGGATGGTTCCCCTGGTCAAGATTTCGGATCCTATACACGGGAGCAGGAAGATTATTCTTCACACTGTGCCTTTGTGAGATAGATGGTCAATACTCTGGCTCTTCCCACGCAAGAAACAGGTGAGGAGGAGGAGACTGACCATTTGGACATGATGGGGATAAACCCCATGAAAAGGTTACTCTTCAGGTGTCTCGGTAGGATTTTTTGTTGAGTCCCAGACTTTCTTAAAAAGAAAAATGGGGGTCCGGACAGAAAATCTGAGAGTCCTCGTGAAATTTTTGGGTCCCCATTGAAATTAATGGAACGATTCTGGGATGTGCATTTCAGTGTTTTTAGTAATATACTCTTGTATTTTTAATATTCCTGAGTCATTATTTTGCTAATAATGCCAAAAAGTTTCTTTTCAGCAGTATTGGTTTGCATTCCTTTTACAAAGGTACCAGATGGCTAAAAACCACAGCAGTAAATTAGCACATAATTACAAATAAAGAATTCACCTGTGATGACTGTTGGCTGTTGTTCATTCATTTGTTCACTGTCGCAATTAACAATTATGAGAAAATTGTACTTACAGTTTTGCAGTTCTGGTACATTGATGAATTGGGAATTCTACTGCTGCAGTTGAGTGCAGTGGCCTGATTTTAATTATTTGCCAAACTGCTACAAACATAGTTTGCCATTAGGTTAGATACAGTCATTAAGATGTAAACATTGACTAACAGTTATTGCTGACAGTCACCTATGTCTCCCAGTCACCTTCTGTCCAAAATACTTCTCCTTCGTTCTCTGCAGCACATTGATATTTTAGTTGCAGTTATAATCTTAACAGGCCCCCATTTCAGACTCCCAGTACCCACCCACCACCCTCTAATAAACATTGCAGAAACCTCCCTCCCAGCTCCCACCCACCAATGATTGACTCAGGCTTACAAAGATGACATAATCTAACATGATTGTGTGGTTGCTGCCCCTTAGTGTAATTTGATTAACCTGGCTAAACCAGACTGGCTCTGACACCTCCTGCCCAAACTTGTTAGCACCACAATCTGGTGGTGGAGGTGCCATCTGTGTGGCAAATAATTGCTGTTTTGTGTCTTGCCGTGGCATAAAAGTGATTATTTCTTTGCCTACACGCTCCTGCCCAAAACTTCTCCTAACACCCTCCTGCCCACAACTTCTCCTAACACGCTCCTGCCCACAACTTCTCCTAACACCCTCCTGCCCACAACTTCTCCTAACACCCTCCTGCCCACAACTTCTCCTAACACCCTCCTGCCCAAAACTTCTCCTAACACCCTCCTGCCCACAACTTCTCCTAACACCCTCCTGCCCAAAACTTCTCCCTGCTACTCTCCTGCACAAAATCTTCTTAAATTGGCTGTACCAGAGATATGGATTTGACTGGGGTGACTAAAAAGCCCTCCACATTTCCACCCACCCACCACACCCTTTTTAGGCTTGACCGCTGATCTGCTGTTAAGAAGACAGTGGCACAGTGATGGATATGGAACAACTCAGTCTGCAGTGTGTCATCTTTCTGTGTGTACTTCTCATTGCATACTTCTGTGCTGGCAATTTCCCCTAGCACCCCTCCTGCCCATTAACTTCTAACACAACTCTCCTGCCTATAACTTCTCCGATTCTCCTCTTGCACATTTCTTACCACCCTACCCACAACCAACCTTGGCTCAGCAGGTCTCCCAGATCTGTCCGGTTTAAGACAGTGGCACAGTCTAATCTGGTTGGTGGCATGAAATCTGCACAGGTCTGCTTTTCTAGTGAACTTCTTTTTTCATGGCATTTGATTACCATTTTCTCTGTGGCAATTTCCTAACACCTCCTGCTCATAACTTCTCCTAGACACCCTCCTGCACATTTCTTAATTGTGTGTGTGGTACCTAAGAGAGAACTAGTGCCAGTGTTAAGACTGGATAGCACAGTGGGGTGACTAAAAAGGCCCCCCCCCATCTCCACCCACCCCACCCACAATATTACCTTGGCTCAGCAGGTCTCCCAAATCTGTCTGGTGTGTGGCAGAATCAGGTGGTGCCTTGGCATGAATTATCTGCATCAGATCCACTGCAGTCTGCTTTTTCTGTTTGCACTTTTTTCATGGTATGCCATGTTTTCTGTGGCAATATCTTCTCCTAACACCTTCCTGCCCATTAACTTCTCCTGAAACACCCTCCTGCCCATTAACTTCTCCTAAAACACCCTCCTGCCCATAACTTCTCCCATAACTAATCTCCATCCTCTCTCTCCTGCACATTTCTTAACTGTTTTATGTGTGTACGGTTGATGACAATAGAAGCCACTGTTGCAGACAGACTTTGGAAAGAGCAGACTGGGTTAGGTAACTACATTGACAATAATTTCGGACTGTCCCCAACACTCTCCAGTAAAAAAAACCCACTGAGACTGCATTGGGGCCATATTTGTAGTCTACACCACCCCAACCCGATCATCTGAACTTGTTAGACTGTGATCCTCCCCCACCAGAAACAAAACATATTAAATTTGGGGTAATGGCCATCCATCTACCACCCCCCAACCCCTGGGAAATTGAAATCTTGATCTGTTCCACTCGACGGGACCCGCACCAAAAGTGGCATTGGCTTTAAGGGGCTGAAAATTGTATTGCCCCCAACCCTTGTTGGAACAAAACAGTTTACTACTTATCTTATTCTACTCCTGTGCCCAAGTTCCTCCATTGTCCTGTCTCTGGGTCATTGTCAGTCATCTCAGATTGTCTGAAACTAAAAAAACGCTCAATTAAAAACTATTATTAAAACATTTTAAAATTAAAAATAATTTCTAGGATTGTGGATATGTTGTTCATCCACACTTATTGGCATGTCCCTTTCCCGTTAAGGATCACCGTAAGTCTTCAAGCTGGCTCCTCCCACTCACCTGGGTGGTATAACCCTCGGCTCCACCCCATGATGCCAGATCTTCCATTCCACTGGAAGATTCGGGTTGCCTCCTTCGTGCTCCTGCATTTTGTAGGCCCTGGCTTCTAAACCTTTGGTTATTCCGAAAATTCATCTAGTTCGCATTAGTGACTGCAACTCCTGTGCTTCGATTATGGAAGACAAGTCTTCCCTTAGATTTCGCCAGTGTTTATGTGGCCAGAAAATGTCGCACACCGATCCCCCCCACACCGCGTATGTATACTGCTTGGGTGTTGGCCATGACACCTCGAAGTGCGACTTCTGTCTTGCATTTCACTCTAACATCCTCGACGACCGTCTTGCACACCAGAAGTTGGGGAAGCCGGAAAAATGGAACCCTCCGGTGAAATCAAAGGAGGCTTGGTGGGCGGTTTCCACGGCCGCGGAAACCACCGAGCAATTGAAACGCTTGCAAGCCTTCAAGGAGGAAGTGGCTCGAGCCACAGAATCTTCCTTTCGGAGCTTCTTCGTTCCGCTCAACCTGGGCTTCACCTTCTCGGGTTCTTTCCGAGAGTTGTGCCAGTCTCTCCCGAGTAAGGGAGAGGGTCCTGCGGGCATGCACTCCTTTCGGTACCATAAGTGGGAAAAGGACCCGGGATTGTCTTAGTCTTGGCAAAGACATTCTTGGGATCGGGAGAGATCTTGGTCCCAGGAACCGGCAGTCTCGACTTCAGTCGAAATTGCCTCTTTAGCCCTGGCTTCTCGGCTTTGCCGTCTGGCCAGTCGACCAAAGTGTCGATCGACAAGGTCGAAATAGTCATCGACCTGATCGATCCATTGTCGCCAACTCCGGTCGACGATGCTCTCAATCGGACTCAGGTCCCTTCTTTCCCCGACGAGGAGACCCAGCCTGCTGGGAATCCCATCTAAGAAGTGGACCCCGACCATGGGAAATTACCGGTCCCGCCGGTGTCTCCTGAGCATCCGAATTTGCCCGTCTGAGCTCGATCAAGGTCTAGGACCACCTCAACCGACCAGCCAAGGAAGAGTCACAAGTGCTCGAAAAAGAGGTGATGCCATCTGTTGTCCTTGTCCTCTGATGAGGAGAGGCTCTGGCGGAAACTCAGTCAGCGCTACAAGGACCTTATGTGGCAACAGCTGATTCTGTCCGGGCAGAAGCTGACTCCAGCGTCTACCCCGGCCATTACTTAGCTTTCGCCTCCCAGGCTGAAGCCAACTCCCTCTGAGCCAATTAAGTCAGTTCCCCTGCCCGAAGAGCCGGTGAAACCTCCAGTTCGGCCTATACCGGTCTCTCCACCGATTTGTCTTGGTACTGCCGTCCAAGCAGCTTGTGGGAGGGGCTTCTTCTAAGGGAGCTAGACCAGACACCGGGCTTCCCCGGCGTCTTTTGGTGAGTGTCACCCCGGACTGCCCTTGGTGGGTCAAAGGTGACCTGGGCAGTCGACCGTTTTATCCGGATTCCTCAGATTCGGATGAGACCGGCCTACATTTTCATCCCAGGGATGATGAATTGGCTGGTGGGATAGAGACGGAGAAAAGTCCTTCGTCCTTTCCGGGCATTCTTTGCCTCATCTCTGAATCTACAGGGATGCCCTTGGAACCTATCCAGAAAAAGGCGGAGTACCCTCTGACGGACATCCTCAAGAGAGGGCTACCTTGTCTCTTGTCCAGCTCCGTCTGCCCATATGGCCCGCAAGTATGCGGTGCCCATGGGGTTCCTTGCAGGGTTCACAGAGCACCCTTTGGCAGAGAGCCTTGTGACCGCCTCCGTGTTCAGGCATACTGGCAGTTCTGCCGACACTGACCGACCTCCCAAGAAGGAATCCGAAAACTCTGATCATTCGACTTGAAAGATCTATGCAGCCTCATCTTTAGGCCTCCATCATGCAAGTTCGGCTGCCATCATGGCACACTTCTCCCATGCCCTCTTGGGGTCTTTGGATGAAGTCCTCCCTCACCTCCCTGCGGACATGCAGACCATGGTCAGGCAAGTCCGGGATCAGGGCCGGGCTGTTGCCAAACAGCTTCAGACAGCCCTTTGACATTGCGGATTCTTGTGCCCGCTCATTGGCAGCCGCAGTTGCCTCTTGCCGCAGGGCTTGGCTGAGACTCTCCTCTTTCCCGGCAGGTACTCTGCACAAAATAGCTGATGTCCCTTTCCTGGGCACTGACTTTTTCAGCCCACGTGTGGCTGGTCACCTTCAGCATATTGAGCAGTCCAGTGCCACCTTGGATGCTACTTCTGCTAAAGGTTCTTCGAGTAAGAAGCCGCAGAAGAAGAAGAAGCCTTTTCGGCAGTCTTCCCCTGTGGCCCAGCAACCCTCCTTTCAAAGAGGACAGCAACAGCAGCAGGATCAAGCTTGGTGCCCCGGCCCAAGCCCGGGCCCTCCCAGGCCCGTAAAGGAGGCTGAGGTTCAGGTCCTGGATCCTCCTCCTCCTCCAAGCCTGCTGAGTGACGGGGCAGGAGCTGCCTCCCACTCTCCCGTCACGCCAACTCTGGGTCCTCCCATGGGGGGCCGGCTCCGCCACTTCCTTTACGCCTGGTCTGCTATCACCACACACAGGTGGGTTTTGGAGGTGGTTGGTCAGGGACTGCCTCTGGAATTCGAGCAGTACCCTCCAAGCCGAGCCCGCGTCCCACGTGAGGAAAGATTATCCGTCCATGCTTGGTCGGCTCTCCGAGACGACATCGCTCAGCTCCTCCTCAAGGTGGCAGTAGCTTCAGTGGCAGATTCTCCAGTAGACCCAGGTTTTGTCTCCAGGTAATTCCTGGTGCCCAAGTGGATAGAGGGCTGGCACCCCATTCTAGATCTGCACGACCTGAATCAGTATCTCAGGTCACGCACCTTTCGGATGGTCACTGTGTCCCAGATCATGCCATCCTTGGAGCGAAACATGTGGTTCTGTTCACTGCATCTGCAGGACGCGTTCTTTCATGTCCCGTTCTGTCCATCTCATTGGCAGTTCCTCCGCTTCAGAGCCAAAGGGACCCTATACGAGTTCTGAGCCATGCTGTTCGGCCTGTCTTCGACCCCATGGGTCTTTACCAAATGGATCACAGTGGTGGCGGCCCATCTCAGGTGTCGTGGGGGGGCAGAATTTTACCCCTACCTCGACGATTGGCTCTTGGTAGGTCCCACCCAGCAGGAGGTGGAGAGGTCCAGGGACCTGGCCCTCCAGACCTACTCCAACTCGGCCTCTTGATCAATGGAACTTGTGCCTTCTCAGGTGATGTGCTTCATCGGGGCAGAGCTCGGCTCCCGGCGGACAGGGCGGAGGTTCTCTCCTCCTTTGCCCAATCATTTCTGGTTGGGCAGTTGCACCCTGCCTGGGACTTTATGCGCCTTCTGGGTACATGGCGGCGTGCATCTCCGTGGTCCGTTGGACCCGGTGGCACATGCGCCCCCTCCAGTGGGAGCTGGCTGCTCAGTGGACTCAGTGCCACGGTAATTTTGACCAGCTGATCACTGTGACCCAGAAGATGTGGGACGCTCTCCAATGGTGGACCGCCCCAGACCGGTTGCAGGAAGAGATCCTGTTTGTCAGCCCCAAGCTGACGGCCGTCCTCACGACCAGTGCCTTTCTCATGGGCTGGGGAGCCCACATGGGGGACAAAAGGGCCCACGGGTTCTGGACCCCCGAGGAGTCCCGATACCACATCAACCTGTTGGAGCGCGGAGCAGTCAGACTGGCACTGTCAGTTTTCCCTCCTCAGCTCTGGGTTCAAGTGGTTCAAGTCCAGACGGACAATACCACGACCATGTACTACCTCAGCAAACAGGGCGGCACACACTCCTGTCTGCTTTGCAGGGAGGTGCTCTGCATCTGGACCCTCGTCAGCCATCTGGAGACGGATCTCCTAGCCATTCATGTGGCAGGAGCCTCGAACCATCTGGTGGATGCTCTCAGCCGTTTAGGCGAGACATCCCACGAGTGGTCTCTCCATCCAGAGGTAGCTTACAGCCTGTTCTCCCACTGGGGCAAACTGATGGTGGACCTGTTTGCCTCCAGGGACAACATTAAGCTGAGGCTGTTTCATGCCCAACCCCCTCAGCATGGCTCGCTGCAGGGGAATGCCTTCACGAGGCCGTGGACCCCAGGCCTCTCCTACGTCTTCCTTCCATTTCCCTTGATCCACAGGGTGCTCCTTAAGGTGAGGAGGGACAAGGCGAAGGTGATTCTGGTAGCACCAGACTGGCCGTGCCATTTCTGGTATCCAGCTCTCCTCAGCCTCAGCTGCAGGCCCCCAGAGCGACTTCCAGCATGCCCGGACCTGATCTCTCTCATTCAGGGGAAGGTATACCATCTGGACCTTCAATCCCTGCACCTCACAGCCTGGTACCTGAGCGGCTAGAGTTCCAGGCTTTGAGTCTTTCCGAGGATGTCTTCCTGTGGTGGAGGCATCCAGAAAGGAATTGACCAGGAAGTGTTATGCCTTCAAATGGAAAATGTTTTCTATTTGGTGTCGGGGCAAGGGCCTGGACCCTCTGTCCTGTCCAGTGGCTAACATTCTCGACTAGCTTTGGTCTCTGTCCAAAGGGGGTCTTTGGTCATCTCTGCTTACCGGGCGTGGGCTGGTCAGCTAACGTTGGTGCAGGAGACAGTGGTCAGGCGCTTTTCCAAAGGCCTGGATCACACAACCCCTCCGATGCGTGAACCTCCACCTACATGGGATTTACTGCTGGTTCTCTGCAAAGCTCATGGGCAAGCTATTCGAACCAATGCACAAGTGTGCATTGTCAAACTTGACGTGGAAGGCAGCCTTCCTGGTGGCTATCACGTCTGCCAGAAGGACAGGGGAGCTCCAGGCACTTTCGGTGGACTCCCCTTATCTGGTTTTCCACAGGGACAAGGTTGTCCTATGCCCCCACCTGAAATTTCTTCCAAAGGTGGTGTCAGAGTTTCACCTTAACCAAGTGGTAACTCTGCCAGTATACTACCCCAATTACACCTTGGAGGCCAAATACAGGCTCCATACCGTGGATCTGAGATGAGTCCTCTCCTATTATAAGGAGAGGACAGTGGAAATTCAGGGAGAGGTTTGCCAGCTGTTTGTCACCTACGCTGAAGCTGCTTCTGGCTGATCTGCAGCAAAACGGACTATTGCAAGGTGGATTACATCTTGCATAAGTCTGTGCTATGAGTTGGCGGGCATGGAGCCTCCCAGAAGGATAAGAGCTCATTCTACCCGCCATACCGCTGCATCGATGGCTGCCTCCAGGGACATCCCTATCCAGGAAATCTCTTGGGCTGCTACCTTGAAGTCAGCAAACACCTTCATTACCCAGTACCACATCGACTTTGAGTCACACCGGGATGCTGGTTTTGGGGCCTCAGTTCTCCAATTTCTGTTTCCCAAGTGAGTATTTTGTTGGGGATGTGCACCTTGCCTCCCTCCTCCTGGAGAACTGCTAGGAGTCTGCCAATAAGTGTGGATGAACAACATATCCACGATCCTAGAAAAAACAGGTTACTCACCTGTAACAGCAGTTCTAGGAGTGGTATATGTTGTTCATTCACACAGACCCACCCGACCTCCCTGGCTACGGACGCACAAACCTAGCTTCCAGCGGGCTAAGATCTGGCATCATGGGGTGGAGTCGAGGTATATACCACCCGGGTGGGTGGGAGGAGCCAGCTTAAAGACTTCCGGCGATCCTTAAAGGGAAAGGGACATGCCAAAGGGCGTGGCTGGACAACATATACCACTCCTAGAACTACTGTTACAGGTGAGTAACTTGTTTTTTCTGCGCAGTCTTATGGCCTTAAATTTCTTAAGTGCTGGATGAGGGTCATAGTCTTCAAGTTCAACTCCTTCTTGGGCAATCCACATGAGTTTGCTCACAGTGTCAGTCTTTAGGGAATATCTACCTTTTGTTTTTATTTTGTTTTGTACAGAAAACCCTCTTTCACATGCCACTGATGTAACAGGTGACACAAGTAAAATGTTGCCCATTGTGACAAAATCTGGGAATACGTCTTGATAGTTCTCAGTTAAGTCTCGGCAGACACCTGCTGACCAAAGTTGGTCCTTTTTTAGATTTCGGAACAAGTTTGAATTGTCCGTAATCTTTCTCAGCCCTTTCTTGGTCAGTAAGTGCTGGCAGCATTTCTTCTTTGAAGGTTGTTTCTTGGAAAAAAATACAAACATCCTTGAGTTCCTGCAGTCCATGGTCCATTATGTTGGAGTCACCTGGGAGACGCTTTGAATTTAGAAGAACATTTAAGTTAAGCAGCAGCCTCACTGAAGTTGTCTCAAATCTTGTGTGAATGTTTTCAGTGAGTTGCATCAGATATTCCTGAGATGCCTTCTGGAACTGCATTTGCAGTGCTGGCTTGTCATTCACTTTTTGATCCTGCCACATGCCAAGACATTGGTCACATTACAGAAATGTCTTCTGTAGCTCTACCCCATTCTGCTCTTTAAACTGTTGCAGTCTAATAACTGTGGCTTCAGTCATGCTGCTGACCACCGAAATGTCAACACTGTCCCATTGCATGACTAAAGAGTTTATTCACCATATCTAAGACACCCATGAGAAAAGAAGTGCATGAGATAAAGCAGACTGATTTTAGTTTTGTGTGAAGGCCCTTTGCTTCTGCCACACATTTTGCTGCAGCATCATGCTCTAGGGCTTGTAAAAGGGCAGGGTATGATCTGTGAATTGCTTGAACTGTAGCATGCTGTGACAGCCACTGAAAACTTGCAGGTTCTTTTAGGGACAGATATCTGTTATTTTCACCATTGTTTCCTGGATGAAACACAAGGCATTGTACCATACTGCAGAGTTGCTGTAGTATCTGCACACATTTTTGATGGTTACTTGATATTCATTGAATACGTGGTTGTCCTGCTGCCAGTGCCAGTCTGGGGGCATTATAATAGATCTGAATCAGCTTTGGGTTAACTTGCTGTCTTAACTTTGCCCCCACCCATTTGTGCATTCCAGTCATGACGCTGGCATCGTCACTGGCTAGTGTGATTATCTTGATGTGGTGAACTGCATTAGCAGAATACCCACTTGACAGTTCTCCCACAATTGTGTCTGCCCTCCCGTCAGGTATTGCAATATAGTCAATGAAATGAATTTTGGCCTGTGCATTGTGTACGCACTTCACATAAATGTTCAGCTTTTTGTGAATGGTTACATCAGTGGTTTCATCCACTGTTACCCCAAGGAACTGAGAATCTTCTAAGTGAGCTTTGATTTCATCCTGTAGGACTTTGTTTATGGAGTTGAGCATGTCATATCTTGCATCCCAACCTGAGTAGATTGTACCACTGTCTCTCAAGCTTGGACAGCCATTTTGTTTCTGTGGATGACAAACACCACCATTAGTGTCAGTCCACAAGCAGCAGCTGCCCTGTGCCATGGCCCAAAAGATTGTATTCCTCACCTGTAGAGCTATCAGTGTTTCAAACTGGTTGAGTGATTGCCCTTGTTTGGTAAGGTAGTACATTGTCAGTGACTGAGCAATTTTACTGTCATTCTTTGCCTCAGGACCCGAGATCTGCTTCTCAAATGCCACTAGCAGAGACAGTTTTTCTGCGGTTTTCTTTCCAGTGTGCACCAGCAAATGTTCTCTTGTTTCTTTCATGTCTGTAGAAAGCAGGCACTTGAAGATTGGTTGTGCCAATTGTGGCAAATGGATTGCTTTTGCTACCTTTTTTTTTTTTAATACACCAACTGCAATTCCCAACAATATTCCCGTCTCCCATCTACTTCCTCCGCTACAAGCCATGGAAATAACTTTGTCCAGCTGTCCCTCCACAACCTTAATTTCTTGCTGCTTTTAGCAGATGCAGTCTGTTCAGACTGATCATTTTCAGTTTCAACATTCAGAAGATCAACTGTCTCCTGAGATGTGCTTAAGTCACACTCAGAGGATGATGATGTTGTTTGTTCCTTATCCTTTGGTGTGGTGGATTCTCCTCCACCAAAATAATCAGTAGTGCTTCGTTGAGACATGCTGTGTGCTGCTGACGAGGCTTCCCCCATCCAGCTTCTTCACTCTCCTCCTCCTCCTCTCATGGCTGCAATGCACTTCTGACTTGGTCCTGCACAAAAAAGCACAACAAAAAGACAGTATAAACCCTAAGCTGAGTAAACCGTCTGCCAGAAATAGTCATGATGCCCTAACTGCCTAAAAATAATTGTCAATTTAAAGATGTCCCTTTCTGTGTTAAGATAACAACTGGTGCCCTCCAGCGAGTGTGTGCAGCCTGCTGGCTGCACAAATACACCCGCACGCCTTCTTCTTTTCCTCAGGCGACTGGGCCGGACTGTCCGACCGCGCATTTTATTTTTTGTTTTTTGTTTAAATTAAAAACACTTTTTCTTTTCTCTGCTCTTTCTCTCTCCTGCCAAGTTTTTCCATCGATGGCAAAATGGCTCCAAAGAGCCTGTCGGTCCTCCATCTCTCCTCCCCCGAATGAGCTAAGGCGGCGTCTCCAAGGGGGACTTGATCGTGCGCCCCCCCCCCCACGAATACTGCTGCTGGTGCTGCTCTTCCTCCCCACCTCACCTGGTGGTGAGTGCCACTCTCCAAGGCGCCGAAACCACCAGGCGGCAAACGGGAGGGAAGGGGGGGAACAAATCACGCATTTCGCAGTACACGGCCCGCTCAGGACTCCTGGGGCCTGTACTACAGAGAGTCTTGGGGACTCTCGGGGCTGGTGGGTGAGCATCCTGAAGCACAAAATGTGCGTAAAGGATGCAGGTGCCTGTATCCCCTGCTCTTACCAGTGTACAAGTCTCTAAAAAGGACAACCTATAAACTACTCCAATCTCGTACGTCTATCTCAGGAGTGGACAAGGAAATAGGCAGGAAGCACGAGCTAGACAAACCTAATGCTGAGTACCTCTTTACACACCCGTACATGGCCTACACAATGCAGTAACAGAAAGCCCTTTGGAATACAGTTCTGGCACAGTGCGAGGAAATACAAGAGCTTCCTGAAGGGGCTGATTAGGCTTCGTCCTCTAGGGCTCAGCTCAAACAGAATATCTGATGGTTGTGTACAGCTGTCCTGACAACAGATGCTTTAATGATGGGCTGGGGCGCCCACATAGGGAACCTCGCAGTAAATGGAGTATGGTCTCAGTGGGACTCCAGGGAACATATAAACTTACTGGATCTGTAAGTAGTGTTTCTAGGGACATGGATATGTTGTTCATCCACACTTATTGGCAGGTTCCTTGCCGCTTTAAATCTTGCCGGAAGGTCTTCAAGCTGGCTCCTCCACCCACCCACGGGTAGTGAAACTCTCAGCTCCGCCCCATGGCGCCAGATCTTCCTTACCGCTTGGAAGCTCAGGTTCCCTCCTTAACGCTCTGCGATTAAGACTGGTTCCTAATTCTTCAAAAGTTCGAAATCAAAAGTTTTTGCTGAAAAGACTTCGGTCTTCTTCTCCTCGCGGCTGCGATGGACAAATCGACTCCCGGTTTCCGGAGGTGCCCTTGCGGGCAGAAGATGTCTAGGACGGATCCGCACTCCACGTGCGTCTACTGCCTGGGCTTTGAGCACGACCCACAGGCCTGCGACTTGTGCTCTTCTTTTTGGCCTACGTCCTTGAAGACCGTGCTGCCCGATTACAACTGGGCGCCGAGAGAAAGTCCACTGGTGAAATCTAAAGAGGCCGGTTGGCGGTGTCGCGGCCAGGCTCGGCGGATCAGCTCGAGCAGATGATTGCCCTCGAAGAGGAGGCGGCGCGGGCCATTTCTACCTTGGCTGCGGCATTTGTCCCGCTCTCTCTCGGTGCCTCGTACTCTGCTTCTTTTAAGGAGCTTTGTCTGACCCTCTCGACGAAAGGTGAGGGTCCAACTTCTTCGGGACCTTTTTCCAGGTCCAAAAAGAGCAAAAGTAAGTTTCTCCGGCGACGCTCTTGGGAGGCGGGAAAGATCCCTCCCTTGTGGGCAATTAGGCGTGATTGACCCCTCAGCCCGGCCACTGGCTTCCACGGTGTCCCGTCAGATCAGTTGACCGAGACTCCCGGCAACCGCGGTCGAGATTTTCTCGACCCGTTAGACGGAGTTGTCGGCCTGGAGAAGCTGAGAATCCCGCTCCAGTTCCCCGGTGAGAGTTGAGAATCCCATCGGCTCGTCTGTGCCTCGGTTCCGAGCCTTGGTGGGATTGTCGAGCCGAGTGCGATTTCCGACACTTCTCTTGCCTTCCCTCGGCCTGGTGAGACTCTTCCGGTCTCTGACATCCTCGCGATCCGACCGATCCCGCCGCCATAGGCGGTCTCGGCACCGCGGTAGGCGGCACCATCGCTCTTCCTCGGACGAGGGGAGGCTTCGGCGCAAGTTGCGTTGGAGGTACGAGGAACTCATGTGGCAACAACTCCTTTTGACCGGGAATAGCCGACTCAGCCGTCTTCCCGGCCATTAAATGGCTGTCACGGGCGGCGAAACAACCCCTGTTGTAGCCGAGGAGCCTGTTCCCAGGCGGTTGTTGACCAATTCCAGCTGCCCCACCGATTCTGGTGGAACCTCCGCCTCCACAGCCATTAGTTGGGGCTCCGACCAAAAATTCTCGGTCGGCCTTGGGTTTGCCCCATAGGCTGTCTGTCACCCTCACTCCCGATAAACCTCGGCAGGTGGAGGGTGGCTCAGGCCCGAGGCAGCTCTTTGAGGACTCTTCCGAGTCCGATGATGGTTCCTCCCTCTTCTCCAAGCGCGTGGACTTGGAGTCCTCGGGAGGGCAGTCAGTGGACGATAGCCCTTCGTCCTTCTTAGGGTTGCTTCGACTCATCTCGGAGTCCACCGGGATGAAGCTCGAACCCGTTTCTAAACGGGCCAGGTATCCCCTCACGGAGATTCTGGACCGAGGGGATTCTCCTACGGAGGCCTTTCCGGTGGCCGAAGCCATAGTGGGTCCGGCCTTGGAACTTTGGCAGCGTCCTGCTTCCTGCCCTGTGCCTTTGGCCAGGATGGCCAGGAAGTATGCGGTCCCTACCGGTTCCCTGTCCGTTTTGAACACCCCTCGGCTGAGGGGTTGGTTACCGACAGCATTTTCCAGCGTGCCGGGAACGCCAGGGATGTAGAAAAACCTCCCGACAAGTAATCCAAGAAATTGGATTATGCCGGGCGAAAAGTCTACGCTGCGTCCTCTCTCGGCCTTCGTCAGGCCAGTTTGGCCGTCCTCATGGCACATTTTTCTCATGCCCTGTTGGGCTCCTTGGATGAGGTTGTCCCTCATCTTCCTGCGGATCTGCAGACTACGGTCAGGCAGTTGCGGGACCAGGGCAGGGCGGTGGCAAAACAGCAGCTCCAGACTGCGTTAGACATTGGGGACTCATGTGCCAGGTCTGTGGTGACGCAGTGGCCATGCGTCGTCGGGCTTGGCTGAGGATATCCACCTTTACCTCGGATACCCAGCACAAGTTGGCGGATGTTCCCTTTTGAGGACTGACCTCTTGACCCTGGGGTGGAAGGTCACCTGCAGAGGATCGAGAAGTCAAATGCTACCTTGGACTCGGTCTCTTCCGCTCAGAAGGACAAGGCCGTAAGCCACAGCCTAAGCCCTTTGCGTCCTTCTGTGCCACTTGCGCTCTGGCCCAACAACGTCAGGGCCAGCAGGCTCGATCTTGGCATCCCAAACCCGAGGCAGGCTTCCTCCAACAGGAAGCAGGAGGAGAAAAGGCCCAGGTGGTCCCTCGGCGGTCCTTCCTCAAAGCCTGCCCAGTGACGGGCTGGGGTGTCTCCCCATCCCTGTCACCTCACCCTGGTTCCCCGTTGGGAGGCGTCGAACACTTCCTTTCCGCCTGGTCGCTGTTACCACGGACAGGTGGGTACTGAGAGGTGGTGGAAAAGGCCTGCCTCTGGAATTCGAGCAGGTCCCGCCCTTCAGAGCTGTCGCACCTCCAGGGGCCTCGGGGTCTGCGCAGCCTCACTGGCGGCTCGCCCGAGCCGACATCGCTGTCCTCCTCCAAAAGGAGGTGATCACGGAGGTAGAGGACCCCCCTTCAGACCCGGGGTTCGTGTCCAGGTATTTCCTGGTTCCGAAACGGACAGGGGGCTGGCGCCCCATTCTCGACCTACACGACCTGAACAAGTTCCTAAGGTCTCGAACCTTCAGGATGGTCACTCTGGCTCAGATAATACCATCTCTGGAACATGGTGTGTGGTTCTGCTCTCTGGACCTACAGGACGCGTTCTTTCACGTCCCTAACCGTCCGTCACATCGGAGATTCCTCCGCTTTCGAGCGGAGGGATCCCTCTTCGAGTTCCGAGCCATGCCCTTCGGCTTATCTCCAGCTCCCAGGGTCTTCACCAAATGCATGGCAGTGGTGACAGCATTCCCTGCGGCGAAGAGGTCGGGTGTGCCCTTACCTGGACGATTGGCTGATAGCAGCCCCTCAGGCAGGGGTGGGCGGTCCAGAGATCTAGCCCTCCAGGTTTGCTCTCAAGTTGGCCTTCTCATCAAGCGAGGCCAAGTTGGAACTCGAGCGAAGCAGGTGATCCTGTTCATCGGGGCAGAGCTAGACTCTCTTCGAGCCAGAGCACGACTCCCGGCGGACAGGGCCGAGGTTCTTACCTCCTTTGCCCAATCATTTCTGGTTGGGCAATTGCGCCCTGCCCGGGACTTCCTGCACCTCCTGGGTCTCATGGCGGCCTGTACCAGCGTGGTCCGTTGGGCTTGCTGGCATCGCCCCTTCAGTGAGGACTGGCCAGCCAGTGGTCCTGGCGCTGCGATCCTTTGGACCAGCTAGTGATAGTGACCCAGGAGATGTGGGCAGCTCTCCAGTGGTGGACCGTTCCATTCCATTTGCAGGAGAGGCATCCCGTTTATCCATGAGCAGCGGTCTCTCTATCGACCGATGCCTCTCTGATGGGTTGGGGTGCCCATCTAGGGAACACCGAGCGCCACGGCCTCTGGTCCCAGCAGGAGTCCCGATGCCCATCAACCTGCTGGGCTCTGAGCGGTCCGCCTAGCTCTCACCACCTTTGCTCCGTTTCTCCGGGGTCAAGTGGTCCGAGTCCAGGCGGACAATACCACGACCATGTACTACCTAAACCGCCAGAGGCGGGGCAGCGCTCCCTGCTTCTATGCAAGGAAGCTCTCCGCATTTGGTCACTCATGCGCGGCGTGGAGGCGGATCTCTAGCCATTCATGTGCAAGGGCCTCCAGCACCCTGGCCGTGCCTGAGCCGGATAGGGGCTGCATCCCAGTGGTCTCTCCTGCGGGGTAGTACAAGATCTGTTCTCCCTCTGGGGCACACCTCAGGTGGACCTGTTTGCCTCAGGAGAGCAGCAGCTGAGGCTGTTTCATACCTGCCCCCCTCAGCAGGGCTCGCTGCAGGGGATGCCTTCTCGAGCTGTGGACCCCGGGCCTCTTCTCGCCTTTCCCCATTTCCTTGATTCACAGGTGCTTCTCAAGGCGAGGAGGACAAGGCGCAGGTGATTCTGATAGCCCCAGACTGGCCCGCCAGTTCTGGTACCCAGATCTCCTCAGCCTCGGCTCCAGGCTCCCGAGGCAGCTTCCAGCTTGCCCGGACCTGCTCTCAGTCAATCAGGGGAAGGTGTTCCATCCGGACCTTCAATCCCTGCACCTGACGGCCTGGTTCCTGAGCGGCTAGAGTTCCAGGCCTTGGGTCTTTCCGACGAGGTCCTCAGTGTTGTTGAGGCGTCCCGTAAGGAGTCAACCAGAAAATGCTACGCCTTTAAATGGAAGAGATTCTGCATTTGGTGTCAGGGCAAGGGCTTGGACCCTTCCTCCTGTTCTGTGGCAAGCATTTTGGACTATTTATGGTCCCTTTCTAGTCAAGGGCTTAGGTTGAGGACCCTAATGGTGCACCTGGCAGCCATCTCTGTTTACCGGGCGCGGGCGGGAAGCAGTCGGTGGGCGCAGGAAAGGTGGTGGCGCTTTTTCAAGGCCTTGATCACATTTCCCTCCGGTCGAGAACCTCCACCTCCATGGGATTACTGCTGGTACTGGCAAAGCTCATGGGCAAGCCATTCGAACCAATGCACAGGTGTGATCTCTCTCACCTGTCGTGGAGAACCGCCTTCTTGGTGGCTATCCGTCAGCCAGAAGGATGGGAGAGCTCCAGGCGCTTTGCAGCCAGTCTCCTTACCTGGTCTTCCCACAGGGACAAGGTTGTCCTGCGCTCCCACCGAAATTCCTTCCGAAGGTGGTGTCGGGTTTACCTTAACCAGGTGCTGACTCTGCGGTGTTCTACCCCAGTCACACCTCGGGAGGCGAATATAGGCTCCATACTCTGGACCCTAGAGGCGCTACTTATTATAAGGGCCTTGCGGCTGAAATTGGGCGAGGTTCGCCAGCTGTTTGTCACCTCGCTGAAGCACACCTGGCAGACCTGCAGCCAAGCGGACGATAGGCAGGTGGGTCACCTCCTGCATAGATCGCTGCTATAAGTTGGCGGGCATGGAGCCTCCCAGAGGATAAGGCTCATTCTACCGTCATACTGCTGCATCGGTGGCTGCTTCCAGGGGCGTCCCTATCCAGGAAATCTGCAGGGCTGCTACCTGGAAGTCAGCACACCTTTTACCCATTACCACATCGACCTTGAGTCACGCGGGGATCTGGTTTTGGGGCCTCGGTTCTCCAGTCTTTATTCCCTAAGTAGGGGTGTCGTCTTGCCTCCCTCCTCCCGGAGAACTGCTAGGAGTCTGCCAGGCGGTGTGGATGAACAACATATCCATGTCCCTAGAAATACAGGTTACTCACCTGTACCAGGAGTTCTAGGAATGGTATATATTGTTCATCCCTCGACCTGGTGATCTCCCGGCCGGCGCTGGCCTGAGCTTCCAGCGGGCCAGATCTGGCGTCATGAGGCGGGCCGAGAGTTTTACCACCCGGGTGGGTGGGAGGAGCCAGCTTGAAGACCTTCCGGCAAGATTTAAAGCGGCAAGGAACCTGCCAATAAGTGTGGATGAACAACATATACCATTCCTAGAACTCCTGTTACAGGTGAGTAACCTGTATTTCTAGCTCTTCAGTCATTTGCACCACAAGTCAAGGGTCAGTCTGTTCAGATCCGGACAGGCAACACCATCACATGTACTACATCAACAAGCAAAGAGGCAGAAGGTACTCAAAGCGGTGCACAGAAGCTAAGAAACTCTGGAGTCTGGCATACCCTCTGTATGTGTAGCTGTCTGCCATCCACCTCCTGGGAAAGGACAATGTCCTGGTGGACTCCCTCAACAGGATCAGCCAGTCCCATCATGAATGGTCTCTGAACAAACAGGTGCTATTTACAATCTTCAGGAGATGGGATACAACACAAATAGATCTGTTTGCATCCAAAGACAATTTTCAACTCCCTCTCCACTCTTGCAGGCCTCCAGTAGCAGGTACAGTTCCCATGGGGGCTCTGTGTCTGGACTGGACAGGGAAGCTTCTTTGCTTCTTCCCTCCATTCCCTCTATTGTTCCGAGTTCTTCTGAAATTGAGGAGTCAGCCAGTAACCATGATTCTGGTAGCCCCAGACTGGGCCAGGCAGCCTTGGTACTCCCATCTAATGGCTCTTTCTGTCAAGCAGCCTGTTCATCTTCCCCTGAGACACAACCTGCTGACAACGTCCCAGGGCAGAATAACCTTTCTGAACTTCAAGTCACTGCACCTCAAAGCTTGGTTCTTGAGCTAGAATATTCTCATTTCCACTTCTTGAACCAAGTTCTTACAAGTCTAAACGTGTCCAGAAAACCTGCTGTTAGAAAAACATAGGCGTCCAAGTGGGAAAGGTTTTTCCTATGGTGTGCTTCTAAGCAACGCAATCCCCTCCATGCTGATCTGCCTACAGTCTTCGACTATCTCCTGCATCTGCAAACTTCAGGCCTCAGGACTGCTACACAAAGGGTTCATCTGATGGCTGTTTCTGCTTATATACCAGCGGGTAATCAACGGTCTGCATCTATCCAGGAGGGGAACCAGGATCCTAGGTGATAGGTTTAAATGCTTCATTGGCAAGCATTTAAACTAGCCAAAGGGGGAGGCACTGAAAAGAAAGGAAATCCTAGCCCCCCCCCCCCAAAAAAAAATATCAGGGTAGTTAGTGAGGTAAACACCAAGATAGAGCAGTCGATAGGGAGAAAGGCAGGGGTAAATGGAGAAAAAGACAAAGGCAGTAAGGAACAGGGATGGGGCAAAAAGAAATAAAGCCATAAAAAAATGGAGGGTAATGAGTACCAATGCCCGTAGTCTAGGTAAAAAGCTCCCCGAAATGGTGGCCTTGATGGAAGAGGGTTGCCTGGATATTGTGGCAGTCACAGAAACATGGTACATAGAGAACCATGACTGGGATGTTGGAATACCAGGGCACACAATCTACAGGTGGGACAGGGAGGGAAGAAGAGGAGGAGTAGCTCTCTATGTAAGGGAAGGGATCAAAGCAACAGAACTAAAGGGTAAACAGGGAGGAGAGGAGGCACTGTGGGTCACCCTGGAGACTGGAAATGGCACCACAACCCGTCTCAGGGGGAGGAAATGGACAAGGAAATGATAGAAGGCATCCTTGGGATGGCAGAGAAAGGGTAGATATTGCTGATGGGGGACCTGAATAGAACAGATGTTTACTGGAGCACCTTTGCTGCAGCTACATCCAAGAGCAGGGCTGTTCTCGATGCCCTACAGGGGGCATGCCTCAGACAGCTAGTTTTGGAACCTACTCTGGAGGGAGCAGTCTTAGACCTGGTACTCTCAAATGGGGACAGAGAGAGGATCTCCGATCTTGAAGTGGGTAGCTATCTGGGAACAAGCGACCACCAAACAGTGTGGTTCACGATAAACTTCGCTGTAGAGTCAAGCCACACAAAAGTGAAGGTACTGGACTTCAGGAGGCTGATTTTGTCAAAATGGAGAGTGCCTCAGAAAGCACCAGCAAACAGGCAAAAGGTGGGGTGGAGCAACAATGGGGAAACATCAAAACCGCCATCACAGAGGCAACAAGCCTTTGTGTGAAACAAATAAACAAATCAAAAGCGAAAGAAAAAAAACAGTATGGTTCTCAAAAGAAGTGGTGGGGAAGGGAGAAAAAGATAGCATTCAGGAAGTATAAGGAAATACAGAAGGAGCAGGACAGAGAACTGTACCAGTTAAAGCAGAAGGAAGCGGGGTAGGCAGTCAGAATAGCAAAGGCCCAAACCGAGGAAAAGATAGCCAACTCGGTTAAGAAGGGGGATAAAACGTTTTTTATAGGTACATTAGGGAGCAAAGAAAGTCTAAGGCAGGGATACTTAGGCTGAATAAAGAGGAAGGTGGTTGGGTAGAGTGACAGTGGAAAAGCAGGTATACTGAACAAATACTTCTGCTTAGTATTCACAATGGAAAAGCAGGGGGGAATACCTAATCCAGTCAATAGAAGCACTCTGGATGGGGGGTTGATATTAGTCCTTTCACAGAAGAAAGGGTTCTGAAAGAACTCTTAAAACTGAAGGTGGATAAAGCAATGGGGCCTGATGGGATTCACCCCAGAATTCTAAAAGAACTAAGGGAAGAACTAGTAACACCACTGACTACCCTTTTTAGTAAGTCATGGGAGGATGGTGTGGTACCTGAGGACTGGAGGAGGGCAATGTGATTCCCCTTCACAGAAGTGGGAGCAAGACAGAGACAGGAAACTACAGACCTGTCAATTTGACCTCAATGGTAGGGAAAATGATGGAATCACTTCTGAAGGAAAGAATTGAGTACCTAGAGGCCAGTGGGACACAGGACCCAAGGCAGCATGGATTCACAGCAGGAAGATCATGTCAGACAAATCTAATTGATTTCTTTGACTGGGTGACCAAAGTAGTAGACCAGGGAGGGACTGTGGACATGGCCTACCTAGACTTTAGTAAGGCATTTGACACAGTCCCGCACAAAAGATTAATAAACAAATTAGCCAGCCTGGGAGTGGGTTCCAAGGTGGTAGCCTGAGTAAAACACTGGCTGGACAACCGGACACAGCGGGTAATAGTAAATGGAGTCCACAGTGAAGAAAGGGGGGTTACTAGTGGGGTACCGCAGGGTTCAGTGCTGGGGCCGGTCCTTTTTAATGTCTTTATAAGAGACATTGCAGAGGGACTGGAAGGGAAAGTATGTCTCTTTGCAGATGGCCCAAAGATCTGCAACAGGGTTGATGCGCAAGGTGGGGTGGAAAGGATGAAAAGGGACTTGGCAAGGTTGGAGGAATGGTCAAATGTACGGCAGCTTAGAGTCAGCACGAAGAAGCGCAAAGTAATGCACCTGGGAACCAAAAACCCAGGGGAAGAGTACACAATGGGGGGGTGAGATACTGACAACAAAAATGGAAAGGTACCTGTGGGTAGTCATATCAGACAACCTAAAGGTGGGCCAGCAATGTGAGAAGGCAATAAGGAGGGCAGGGGGGATACTGGGATGCATAGGGAGAGGCATCACCAGTAGAAAACAGGAAGTTGTTGGCCCTCTGTACAGATATTTGGTAAGATCACACCTCGAGTACTGTGTACAGTTCTGGAGACCCCATCTCCACAAAGACATAGACAGGGTGGAGGCTGTCCAGAGGAAGGCAACCAAAATGGTGCAGGGTCTGCACCAGAAGACACATGAAGAAAGACTAAAGGAACTTAAGATGTATAGCCTCGAGCAAAGGAGGGAGAGGGGGACATGATAGAAACTTTCAAATACCTCAAGGGAATCAACAAAGTCCAAGAAGGTAGCCTCTTTCAGAAAAAGAGATGTGCAAGAACAAGGGAACACAATTTGAAGATAGAGGGGGGACGGCTCAGAGGTAATGTGAAGAAGTATTTCTTCACAGGGAGGGTTGAAGATGCATGGAACGGCTTTCCTGAGGAGGTCGTAGACTCAAAAACAGTGGGGGACTTCAAGAATGCATGGGACAGACATAGGGCAATTCTAGTGGGGGGTAGGAGGAAGTAGGCTGTTGGTTAACTAGGATCTGCAGCTTATCCGTTAGGTAGGGAAATGGGCAGACTAAGTGGGTCAAGCGGTCCTTATCTGCCATCAAATTCTATGTTTTTGTGTGCATATGTGGGTGCAGGTCTTACATCTTGCCATGTTGCATGGTGTTGTCCCTCTTGTTTTCTGGTTATTTTGATCTGCTGGGAGTTTAAGAATTATTATGTTCATGGGGCTGGGGGGCTGCTTATAGGCAATGACAGGTGGTTCAGGGAAGATGTCTTTTAGTGTTTCATCTTCTCTCAGCATGGGTTGTAGCTCTTTGACAATTTCCTGAAAGGGTTTTAGCATGGGGCTGTAAGTGACCACTAGGGGTGTGCGGTCAGTTTGATGTCTCTGCCTGTATTCCAGCAGATTGTCTCGAGGTATTTGTATGGCCCATTCAAATTCTCTGTCAATTTGTCTTGGAGAGTAGCCCTGCTGAATTAAGGAATTCCGAAGGGTGGAGAGCTGGCTGTCTCTTGTGCTTTCATCAGAGCAGATTCGATGGCATCTAATCGCCTCACTTAGATTACAGATTTTTTGTATGATTTGGGTGGAAGCTGGAATTGTGCAGGCAGTGGTGTCTGTCAGTGGGTTTTCTGTAAAGAGCAGTTTGTATATGTCCCTTTTTAGTGATACTGACTGTGGCGTCGAAAAAATGTATGCTGGTTAAATCTAATATTTCTGGACTGAATCGGGACATCGGTTTCATGACACACTATCGTAAACTGTAATTCTTTTTTATTGTGTACTAAATCATGTCATTATCACACTTTGGGTCTGTATTTCTCTTATTATTTTTTTTTTCCTCTGAGTTCTGCCTGATCTGCTTTTTTTTAACCTGTATCTTACATCCTCCTTGCTTCTCCTACTAACTCTTCAGCTCAGTCCCACCCACTCCCTCTTGTTTTCACACCTCTGTTTATACGACCTCACACTCTGTTTATCTAGGCATTTGTTTGTTTCTCCTAATTTCTTGATTTACTTGCATCTCTTAGGCATCTCCTGTCTATTTTACCCTTACAGCCAGCCTCTGATCTCATACCCTATCTGCATGCTTTTGTCTTCCCTGTAGCTTCCTTTCATCTCCTACCGACCTGTTCCTTCTTAGCCCCCTTCCCTATTTCTTCTCAGGGTTTTTATTTTGCATTTCAGACTTTCATCTCTAGCCCCTTTATCACCTTTCTACTTCACTTCCTGATTTTTAATTGTTCCGCAGTGGATATAAATGCTGCTTATGTCGCTCAGTTTTGCTATTCACCCGAAGAAGGGACCTGTGAGGCCCTGAAAGCTTGTGTATAATTCCATCTTTGTACAAGACACTTCTTGGTCCAATAAAAGGTATCAAACCTTCCATCTTCTCCTGTTTTGCAAGGACCAATACAGCTGGATTCTCTTTTTAAAAAAGTATTTGGTGTTCTGAGAGAGACATACAGCCAGGCTCTGCGAGCATTGCTACAGCCCTGGATTATCTGGTTCATCTTAATAGCTTAGACCTCAGGCCTGCTACCCTTAAAGTGCATTTGGCAACTATCTCGGCTTTTCTTTCTGCAGGGAAGGGATCTTCTCTGGCATCTCATCCTGTTTTTAGTAAGTTTTTCAAAGGTCTGGTTCACATCAATCCTTCCTTCAGAGAGCCTACTCCTGCTTGGGACTTGAATGTCTGCATTGCACAGCTTATGCAGCCTCCCCTTTGAACCTTTATCCTCAGCTGAGCTTAAGTACTTGACTTGGAAGACTGTCTTCCTGGTAGCCATTACTTCTGCCAGGAGAATCCGTGAATTGCAGGCTCTGTCAGTTGAACCTGACTTCATTTCCTTCCACAGGGATAATGTGGTCCTTGGGACGAATAGAAAGTTTCTTTCTAAAGTGGTTTCAGATTTTCATCTGAATCACTCTGTCTATGCTTGTGTTTTTCACTGATCATTCTTCCTCAGGGGAGAGATGGTTGCACAGTCTGGATGTGAAGAGGGCACTTAGATATTATATAGAGCATACTAAGGCCCATAGGAATGATTGCACCCAGTTATTTCTTACTTATGGAGAAGTAGGAAAAAGTAGACTTGCCACTAAAAGATCTATTGCCAGGTGGATTGTCTCTTGTATTTAATTCTGCTATTCAGAATTGGGGAAAGAGCCCCCTTCAGGCCTGAGGGCTCACTTGACCAGGGGTACAGCTGCCTCACTGGCAGCAGCTAGGGATATTCCTTTGGTGGAAATTTGCCAAGCAGCCACCTGGAAAACCGTTCAGGCATTCACCAAGCATTACTGTCTGGAACTAGGAGTGATGCTAGGTTTGGCACAGCAGTACTGCAGAGCCTGTTCCCAAAGTAAGGTTCTGTTCAAACAACATGAAGTCTTGCTGTATTCTGACTTATTGCAGTTAGCCCCAGCACCTGAACTGCTCCGGAGAGGAAAGAGTTAAATTCTATGCAGGGCATAGAACGTTGAGCTCGAGCTTGGTTCAAACCTCTGTCTGCTGCACTTTGAAGTGTAACCGTCAGATTCTTCACTCCGCCTAACTGAACGGTCGCTCCGGAGATTCCTCCTCTGCTCATGGTTCAAAGTCTGTTAAAGTCGTCGGTTTTACCGATCCGTTTGTGTTTATTTTCAGTTCAGATCCCTGTCTGTGGTACAGTAAGTGCTTAGGTAGTAGACTAGCTGTAAAAAAAACTTGCCCGAGCGATTAGGTTTGTTGAATCGCTTCGTCTGGTTCCCACCGATCCGGCGTCTTCTGGCAGGCGTTCGGTTTGGTCCGTTCCCCCGGTTTAGGATTATGCCCCTGAAGATTTTTATGAATCAGATTTGGAGGGGGTTGATGATTACGAAGGTGGTGGTGAGGAAGGTCTGGATGAGCCCACTGAACCAGACATCTCCCCAGACAGGCCTTCTGGTGTTTCCCCTCCTAGGCTTTCTGAGTCCCATTCCCACTATGTTTTACAGGAAAATGGCAGAAACCCTCCAGCTTCCTTTGTGAGAAGCTGTTGAGGAACAAGAGGAGCCTGCTTACGTGGAGATGATGGACATCCCAGAATCCAAGATGTTGTCTGTTCTCCTTCACAAGTCTTTTGGGAAACAGACACAAAAACTGTTAAAAGCTCCAAATTCTTTACCTCCTGTAGACATAAGGATGGACAAGAGGTACATGCTGTCAGGCTCAGGTACGGAGTACTTGTACCAGCAATGCAGCCATGTTGGGGTCGTGCAGGCTGCAGCTTATGATAAGGCTAACATACCCTTGGCTTCACACACCCCAGATAAAGACTCCAGGAAGCTGGATGCCATGGCAAAGAAACAGTACATGGCATCCTCCTTGGGACTCAGGCAGGCTAATTACATGGCCTGTACAGCCAGGTACCAGAAGTCCAGGTCAGACACTGCACTGGCTAAGCAGGCCTCCCCCAGCTTGCCGGAGAGCTGGAGGAGGTGGCTGCTGATGGGATTGAGGCATCTAAGATCCAGTTTCATGCTGCTGTGGACTCCAGTTATGTGTCGTCACGAGTCATGGCTACATCTGTGGCTCTTCGGAGAATGGCTTGGCTCAGATGTACTAGCCTATCACAGGACACCCAGGCTAAGACCATGGATTTCCCTGTGCTGGGTAATTCTTTGTTTGGGGAGCAGACAGAAATTACATGAAAAAGATGGATGAATACAGGACCACCTACAGGATTGCACAGGCCAAGGAAAGGCAGGCAACTGCTCAAAGGCAGCAAGCTAGGGGCATGCCTTTTCATAGGCCTTTCTACCAAGTACAATCCTCTTCTCCTTTTTCTCAGAGGGGGTTCTTCAGAGGGAAAGGCAGAAGGGGGATGAGCAGGGCTGCATCCACCTCTCAGCCTAAGGCGCCTGCCAAGCAGACACCCTGATGTGTCAGCCTGGGTTGACTCCCCCATTCCTGTAGGAGGCAGGCTGGCTTACTACTTCCAGGACTGGAAGTCTGTTACCTCAGACAAGTGGGTCCTGGAGGTAGTAAGCCAGGGACTGGCTCTCAGCTTCAGAAAATTTCCAATGCTGAGAGCCAGATCTTTTCCACCTGCAAACATCTCCGAAACCATTGCCCTAGAGGCAGAGGTTTCATCTCTACTGGCCTTGAGGGCCATAGAGAGAGTTTCTGCAGTATACAGAGGCAAATGTCTGTACTTCAGGTACTTCCTTACCCTGAAAAAAACAGGGGAGTGGCGGCCCATCCTAGACTTAAGATACCTGAACAAACACCTATTAAAACCAAAGTTCAAAATGGTGACTCTGGGAATAATCCTTCCCTCTCTAAGGCCAGGGGACTGGCTAACCTCCCTGGATGTAAATGATGAATATTTTCACATTCCCATCAGGTGCTTCCACAGAAAGTACCTCAGGTTCGAATTGCCTTCACGCCATTACCAGTTCAAAGCAATGCCCTTCGGCCTAACATCAGCCCCAAGGGCATTCACAAAATGCTTAGCAGTAGTAGTGGCATTCCTAAGGAGAAAACATATCTCCATATTCCCATACCTGGACGACTGGCTCATTGTGGGCCAGTCTCCAGACCAAGTCAAGACAGATCTGCAAGTGACCCAGCAAGTGCTCACTTCTCTAGGATTTCTTCTCAATCTTCCCAAGTCAGTTCTCGAGCCAATACAGCTTCTGACCTTTAGACGGGTAGAGCTGTATACTGTCAAAGCAAGAGCTTTTCTTCCCTTGGTAAGGGTAAGGGCCATCATAGAACTGACTTCCTCCTTCCACCTTCTGGTTTCTCGACCAGCAAGGCACTTCCTTCAGCTTCTGGGCCACATGGCAGCTTCCACTGCAGTGGTCCAAGGGGCCAGATTTCAGATGAGGGACATTGTTTAATGTGAGGGCTTTTTGGTCTCAGAAAAAAGACCCTCTAACTAAACTTATTCCAGCGACTCAGACCCTGATCCAGGCTCTTCAATGGTGGCAGGATCAGGACAATCTCAGGCAAGGAGTCCCATTCATCACTCAATCTCATTCAGTGATTCTAACCACAGATGCTTCTCTCCTGGGGTGGGGAGCTCACCTGGGGACTCTTAACAGCCCAGGGAGTGTGGTCCACTGAGGAGTCCCTTCTCCACATCAATCTCCTGGAGCTCAGGGCAGTTTTTCTGGCCCTGCAAGCCTTCTCGGAATCGGTACGGAACAAGGTGGTTCAGGTCAGGACAGACAACACCACCACCACCATCTGGTATATCAACAAGCAAGGAGGCACTCTGTCTACAGCCTTGTGCACGGAAGCCATGAAATTATGGTCCCTAGCTTATTCTCTACAGACCTCTCTGATAGCAGTCCACCTTCCAGGAAAGGACAATGTGCTAGCAGATGCATTGAGCAGGATCTCCCAGGGTCTTAATGGTCCCTGGATCCCCTAGTGTTAAAAGTGATTTTTTCAAGGTGGGGCACTCCAGAGATGGATCTCTCTGCAGCTCCAGACAATCACCAGCTTCCTCTCTTTTGTTGCAGACCCCCAGTCTTGGGCTCAGTCCCTCTGGATGCTCTGGTTCTGGATTGGGAAGGGACATTTCTGTATGTCTTCCCTCCTTTTCCCTCTACTGCTCAAGGTTCTGGTCAAGATAAGATCACAGTCTTACAAAGTGATCCTGTTTGCCCCAGATTGGGCCAGGCAGCCTTGGTACCCCCAGTTGCTGTCCCTAGCAGTCCATCTTCCCCTGTCTGTTCCCAGGAATCACAACCTGTTAATCTTCTCTCAGGGGAGGATCTGGTACCTCAACCTTCGGTCTCTCAATCTCAAGGCGTGGCTCTTGAAGCGTTCCAGTATGCAAATTTGCATCTGTCTCAAGGGGTTCTGGACATTCTCAAAGCCTCTCGAAAACCTGCCACCAGAAAAACTTAGCTCCAAATGGAAAAGATTCAGCATTTGGTGTTCCAAGAAACATATATCCCCAGATACTGCTGACTTGTCTACAGTTCTGGATTACATGGTTCATCTTAATGGCCTAGGCCTCAGACCAGCTACCCTCAAAGTACAGTTGTCAGCTGTTTCTGCTTTTCTGTCAGTGGGAAAGCCCTCCTCACTGGCATCTCATCCTGTTTTCTGTAAAGGTTTCAAGGGATTGCTTCATACCAATCCCTCCTTTAGGGATCCTACTCCTGCTTGGGACCTTAATGTTTGCATTGCTCAGCTTATGCAACCCCCTTTTGAGCCTTTGTCTTCAGCAGAGCTTAAGTACTTGACTTGGAAAACTGTGTTCCTGGTAGCTATTACTTCTGCCTGACGTATCGGCGAATTACAAGCTCTGTCAGTGGAGCCTGATTTTATCTCATTCCATAGAGATAAGGTGGTCCTTAGAACCAATAGAAGGTTCTTACCCTAAGTGGTTTCAGATTTTCATTTGAACCAATCCTTGTCTCTCCCTGTATTCTTCACTGATCATTCTTCTTCAGGAGAAAGAGAAGATTACACAGTTTAGATGTTAAAAGGGCCCTTAGCTACTACATTGCGCGTAGTAAGGCACACAGGTTTGACTCCCTTCAGTTGTTCCTCACTTATGGGGAAGGGCAAACCTGCCACTAAGAGAACTGTTGCCAGGTGGATTGTCTGTTGTATACAATTCTGCCATTAGAAGCTGGGCAAAATACCACCCTCAGGGCTGAGGGCTCATTCTGCTAGAGGTACAGCTGCTTCCCTGGTTGCTGCCAGGGATATTCCCTTACTAGAGATGTGCAAAGCAGCCACCTGGAAACAGTCCATACATTCATCAAGCATTACTCTCTGGCTATCCAGGCTAGGAGTGATGCGCGATTTGGTACAGCGGTACTGTAGAGCCTATTCCCAAATTAGGTTTGAATCCCTCCTCCATGGAGGTACTGCTTGGTAGTCTGCAATAAGTCAGAATACAGCAAGACGTTGTTTGAAGAAAAAAATTACTCACCTTAGTAATTGTGTTTCTTCTAATGGAGTCTTGCTGTATTCTGACCTCCTCCCCTCTCAGAACTTGTTTTTGGGAAGTGGGCTGGCAGGTGCAGTGTTGCACCCCAGGGGTGCATTTGGGCACTCCCTCCTTTTTTTTTTTTTTTTGGGAGGGGGAGTGGGTTATGTTTTATTTTAATAGTCATAAGTTGTTCACTGCGTGGTTTTTGATTTTGGATTTCTCGACTTGTCTTTTGGGGGATCCAAAATAGTTGGTTGCCATTTGGCTAGTAAAACCTTACAATTTCCACATAGTGGGTTTAGTTAGTTAGTATTGGCTCGTATGAATCTGACTGTTATACTTCAAAGTGCAGCAGACAGAGGTTTGAACCGAGCTCGAGCTCAACGTTCTATGCCCTGCATAGAATTTAACTCTTTCCTCTCCGGAGCAGTTCAAGTGCTGGAGCTAACTGCAGTAAGTCAGAATATAGCAAGACTCCATTAGAAGAAACATAATTACTAAGGTGAGTAATTTTTTCTTCTTCCCTTCTGCAGAGGGGAACTACTTGGTAGTCTGCATATAGTCAGAATACAGCAAGACATTGTTGTTTGAAGAAAAAATTACTTACCATAGTAATGTTGTTTCTTCTAATTGAGTCTTGCTGTATTCTGACCCCACCCTCTCAGAACCTAGTCTTTTGGATGTGGGTTGGCAGGTACAGTGTTGCACCCCAGAGGTGTACCCTTGTACCCTTCCTGGTCAGTTGGGGTCTTTTTGTTTTGTGTTGTTATTGTTGCATTTTTCACTATCTACATATGATTCTTCTTGGGTTCTCGACTTGAGTCTTTTTGGACCCAAGCATTTGTTGCCTGTGGCCTAAAATTTAAAACAATTTCTATAGGTAATAGTTAGTATAGTGCTCGTAAGAATCTAATGGTTACACTGATACGTACCAGAGACAGAGGTTTGAAAACCGAGAACGAGCTCAACGTTCTGTGCTCCTGCACAGAGTTAACCCTTTCCTTTCTGGAGCAGTTCAAGTGCTGGGCCTAACTGCATATAGTCGGAATACAGCAAGACTCCATTAGAAGAAACAACATTATTAGGGTAAGTAATTTTTTCTTTGAGCCTACGGCCTTGGCTCATTTGAAATATGTCACATGGAAAACAGTTTTCCTGGTGGCAATAACCTCTGCCAGAAGGATCAGTGAACTTCAGGCTCTGTGCATTGATCAGGACTACATTTAATTCCAGAGAGACAAGATAGTCCTACGAACAAACAGGAAATTTCTTCCCAAGGTGGTTTCTGATTTCCATTTGAGCCAGTCCATTACCCTACTAGTCTTTTCCACTGAACATTCTAGTTCAGGTGAGCGTAGACTTCACAGTCTGGATGTCAAACAAGCCCTTAGTTACTACATGACAGCTACTAAGGACCACAGACGGGACAAAAAACAGCTGTTCAAACAACATGAAGTCTTGCTATATTATAGACATTAGCAGTTTGATCCAGCTCTAGAACTGCCCCGGAGTGAAATGGTTAAAACCATTCCAAAATAGAATTTTGGCACGAGAGCAGCTCTATCTGTGTCATTTCAAACTTGAACTGTCAGATTCTTTACTCCGCCTCAGTTAACAGTCGCTCGAATTTCTCCTTCTGCTCGGTTCATTTTCTCGGTTTAAAAAGTGTCTTCTCGGTTGGATTTAACCGAGAATAGTTTTATTGCCATAAAACCGTTCGGTTCAAACTCTATCTTGATAACCGTAAGTAAATGAAGGTTTTTGTCTGTATGGAACTTATGAGTTATCGGTTCGGTTTTGAACCGATCAGTGGGTTAAAACTCATTTAAAATAAAAGTTACTATTTTAGAGTCACGGTTCGGTTCTTATCGATTCTAAAAAAAAAAGCGGATTTAATACGTTTTTTCCAATACCATTGACACGGTTAGGAACCGATAAGGGTGTCTTGCCTGGCACTGCCGTTAAAGAGCAAGTTTTGGTTGAAGCTGGCATTATGTCAGAAACCCAAAAGAAAACCGGGCCCACTGGGTTTCAACACTGTGATGTTTGTGGGAAGTCTTTGCCAAGGCTGACCACACACCACATGTGTTTTATTGTCTGGGGTTTGACCACCTCCAGTCAGACTGCCAGGTATGTAAAATTTCCTGCAGCCACCCTGGAAAAAAGATTGGGCAGGCTCAGGGAACGAGAGGCCAAAAAGTCCGCTGACCCGGATGGCCAGCCCGGTTCGGTGCCAACCGAACCAGAGGGAGTGCCCTCTGACCAGGGCCAGACTTCCTCGGGCAAAAGAAAAGCTGGTTCTGAGGAACCAATTCCAGTAAAGAAAACAAGAAAATCAGCAGGTCTGGGTCCAAGTTCCTTCTCCAACTGCTGCAGAGATAGCAAAAGCCATACAAATTGTCCAGTCACTGTCTCAGGGTCCGTCCGAACCACCTCTATCTGGTAAAAGGTCGGTTCGTCCGGTCCCAGTGGTTCAGGATTATGATATTGAGAATTTTATGAACCAGAGGAGGGAGGAGGATTATGAACAGTATGAATGTGGCTGGGAAGGTCTGGGTGTGCCCATTGAACCGGACATCTCCCCAGACAGACCTTTAGAATCTCCCCTATGCTGTCTGAGTCCCCAATCATTTTATGTTTTATAAAAAGTTGCTGAAACCCTCCAGCTTCCTTTAGAAGAGGCTGTGGATGAGCAAGAGGAGCCTTATTTTGTAGAAATGATGGATATTCCAGAGTCTAGGAGATTGTCTATTCCTTTCATTAAGTCTTTTAGAAACAAACAATTAAAATTTTAAAGCTCCTAATTCTGTGCCTCCTGTAGATAAAAGATGGACAGAAGGTATACATTGTCAGGCCCTGATACAGAATTCCTTTCTCAGCAATGCAGTCATGTTGAGGTAGTTCAGGCTGCTGCCTGTGATAAAGCTAATATTCCTTGGCTACATCCTCCTGACAAGGATTCCAGGAAGATTGATGCCATGGCAAAAAATATATATGGCAGCCTCTCTGGGACTCAGGCAAGCAAATTATATGGCTTATGTAGCTGGGTATCAGAAATCTAGATGGGATACTGTTATGCAGTTGGCCAAGCAGGCCCATGGCCAGCTGGCTAGTGAACTAGAACAAGTGGCTGCTGATGGCATTGAAGCCTCTAAGGTTCAGTTTCATGCTGCTGTGGATGTTAATGATGTTTCCTCTAGGGTCATGGCCACATCTGTAGCTTTTCAGTAGGTTGGCCTGGCTCAGGTGTACTAGTTTGTCACAGGATACCCAGACTAAGGCTATGGATTTTCCTGTGGTGGGAAATTCTCTGTTTGGAGAGCAGACAGAGAATTACATGAAGAAGATGGATGAATATAGGACTACTTACAAGAGTGCCCAGGCTGAAGTGGCAACCACTCCTCAGAGGCATGCCCAGGGGTAGGGTAGGACTTTTCACAGGCCTTTCTACCAGACTCATGCCTCCTCTGCCTATGCTCAGAGGGCTTCTTCAGAGGCAGGGGCAGGCGAGGGGTGGGCAGACCTGCTCCACCCCCAGCCTAAAAGCTCCTCGAAACAGGCACCCTGATGGGGTGCCCAGGGCCGATTCTTCTGTACCAGTGGGGGCAGGCTGGCTTACTTCAGTCAGAATTGGGCTTCTTTAACCTCAGACAAGTGGGTTCTGGAAGTAGTAAGCCAGGGTCTGGTTCTCAGCTTCAAAAGTTTCCCAAGTTGAGAAGCAGACTTTTCTACACAAGTGCTTCAGAGATCCTCGCTCTGGAAACAGAGGTCTCATCCCTGTTAGCTCTCAGAGCAGTAGAAAGGTTCCTCCCTGCATCAGGGCAGGGTCTGTATTCCATATACTTCCTTACCCCAAAAGACAGGAGAATGGCGCCCATTTTAGATCTCAGATATCTGAACAAGCATCTTTTGAAACCAAAGTTCAAAATGGTAACTCTGGCAATGATTTTACCTTCCCTAAGGCCAGGGGACTGGCTAGCCTCCCTGGACCTCAAGGATGCCTATTTCCATGTCCTAATCAGAAGATCCCATCGAAAGTACCTCAGATTGAACTGCCCTCAGGTCATTACCAGTTCGAGCAATGCCCTTGACCTTACCTCTGCTCCAAGGGTATTCACAAAGTGTCTAGCAGTGGCAGTGGCCCACTTAAGGAGGCAGAAGACTGCTGTTTTTCCTATCTAGAGCGACTGGCTCATTGTAGGCCAGTCCCCAGAACAAGTAAATCTCACCTGCAGGTCACCCAGCAGCTTCTCACCTCCTGGGTTTTCTTCTAAACCTACCAAAGTCGGTTCTGGAACCAGTCCAGGTACTCACCTTTATAGGGGCAGAATTGGACACAAAGCTAGCTAGAGCCTTTCTTCCCCAGAAAGGGTAAGGAATTTAGTGGCTCTGGCCTCTTCCTTCACTCTGCAGGTCTCTCGATCAGCAAGACACTTTCTGCAGCTCCTGGGGCACATGGCTGCATCCACAGCTGTTGTGCAGGGGCCAGATTTCAGATGAGAGACATTCAGTTTCACTTGAGAACCTTTTAGTCTCAGAGAAGAGACCCCTTTCAAGTTGGTCCCAGTGACTCGAACCTTGATCCTAGCTCTCCAGTGGTGGCAGGATCAGAGCAATTAGGCGGGGTCCCCTTCATTTCCCCTTCTCACGACTTGACTCTCACTACAGATGCTTCCCTTCTGGGTTGGGAGCCCACATGGGCGACCTTTCCCTCAGGGAATTTGGTCCCCAGGAATCTCTGCTCCACATCAATTTGCTGGAACTCAGAGCTGTCTTTTAGCTCTTCAAGCTTTTCTGCATCTGTCACGACAAGGTGATACAAGTCAGAACAGACAACACCACAACAATGTGGTACATCAACAAGCAGAGGGCACTCGGTCTTGACCTTGTGCACTGAGGCAATGAAGTTGTGGTCTCTGGCCTATTCCTGAACACTTCCCTCACAGCAGTTCATCTTCCAGGGAAGGACAATGTCTAGCAGATGCCCTCAGCAGGATTTCCCAGGGCCATCACAGATGGTCCCTGGATCCTCAAGTGCTGAGGGATAGATCTTCCTGGACATAAGTCTCCACCACTCATTCACACTAGTGGGATTGGCGCGGAGGCACTAAGACCCATCGGGAGCAAACTTTTGCTGGAGGGTCGGTAGAGAGACGCCTGGACACTGGCCCGCGAGCAGCGGCTCGGCGGTAATGACCATCCGGCGGCGACCCTCCAACGCCTCAGTTCCTTTTCCCGCCCGTCGAGTGCGCTTCAGTGGCGTCGGCTCTCCTGTCGAGTCAAACTTCAAACTAGCGCATAGTTTTCAGTTTTTTTGTAACATTATCCCGATAGTAGTATCGCTTAGTTTTATTCTATTTTTACGTAAAATTTTCCTAATATTTAAATTTAACTTACTTGAAGAAGTCCGCCTACTGGGCGGAGTCGACCATGAGCAGGTCAGGTGACGGTAGGAGACCGTGTAAGCTGTTCAGTCAGCCGGGCTGGGTCCGGTCAGCCTCCTTCTCCTCAGCGGGGTTCCGACTCACGGTCAGTCCGATGCCCGGGATGGGCGGTCCCCGCCCGGCATAAAATAAGCGATCGCATTCTCGGCGCGTTCGACCTCGAGCTCTTCTTGGCCCACAGGTCAAAAGAAGGCATCACTCGAAAGTCGCCCTCTGGTATGTCTCTTGCGTCGGCGGTCGGTTATCGTTGCTAGTTGCGGTCTCCTTCTTGGTCGCCAACTTCGATAATCGTCGTCCTCGACGATCAGCCCCTCCCGCCTATAGGTAGGGCTCCAGATGAGCAGTTTCATCAGTGGGCGCTCTTATGGGCGATGGGCTCGGAGGTTGGTTCTTCTGCCTGGCTCGAGTTACCTCGGGCCCTCGGGCTCCTCCGGCGATCAGGTAGAGGCGGTTGGACCTTCCCTGGTTGCGGCGCCTTCTTGGTGCTAGCGACTCCGTGCTAAGTGTTTCCCCCTCACATGGCTGCGGCGCGAGGCCTCACCGATGCCCTTATCTCCTGGTTTTCCTTCTCTTGCTTTCCAGGTTCCCGGGGCTTTTCCGGCGCCTTCTGCAGGGTCTGTGGCGTGTCGGGCGCCGTTTCGAGCTGCGGAGCTTGTGGCGCCCGTTGGCGGCGCCCGGCGTGGTTCTCGTGGTGCCGCGGTGGTGCCGTTGGATCTCTGCGGGCGTTGTTGGCGGCGTCGTCCAGCGGTGCCCGTTAACGCGCCCGTCTTGCGCGTCCATCGGCGCCGCCCGAGGCGTTGCGGGGCAGCGTGCCTCTTGGCGCCGTCGCCTCCCCGGTGCACGTCTTCAGCCCGTTTTGCCGTCTCGGCGCCGGCATGCCAGGGACTCTCCTTGTTTTCTGCCATTTCCTCCTCTCCTAATTTTCCTCCTTTCCTGTCAAACAGTCTTTCTGGACCATCAGGAGATGATGGTGAGCCTGACCCAGACCTCGGTTGGGTGATGAAGTGGAGAAACAGGATCTTTCTTTGCTACAGAGCCTGTGGTCGAGGACCTGTCCTTTAAGTCTCTGTTGAAGAACCTGGGATCCTCTCTCTCTCCAGACTACAGACATCGATCCTGGGAAGATATTAAGACTCCAGTATCTTCATGCTTGGAGATCCCTCGGTTTGACTCCTCCGATTCAGCCTTCCTTGAGCGCTGTCTCAAATGGTATGGAATAACCCTGCTCTTATTCCCTCAGTGGCTAAATCCATTGATAAAGTATTCAGCTCCAAGGATCGTCCCATTTTGGCATCCCAAGCCTTTGCGGATCCTATTGTAGTCCTGGCAGAGAATGACAAGGTCGTTCTTCCTCAAACTACTACAGCTCGACCTATTAACAAAGAGTCTCGTAAGATTGATACATTAGGTAAGAGTCTTTGCTGCCTCCACTCTAAGTATGCGTGTTGCCAGTTATCAGGCTATTTTTTCTCAGTATGGTATATCCTGTGGCACTCTATGAAAAGAATGGTTTGAAGCTCTTCCAGATTGGTTCCAAGTCAGAGCTTCTTCTGACCGTTATTAAGTATTGAGTCCAATAACCAACAGGTCAAAGCCGCCATGGGCGCTTTCGACACTGCTTCTCGCTCAGCAGCGCAGTTTGTACTCGGCGCCATTCTCTGGCTGCGTACTTCTGGCTTCACGAATGATGCTCAGCAGCAGGTGATGGCGCTGCTTTGATGGCTCCTTTCTTTTTGGCCCTCAGGTGGAGCAAGCCTTGAAGGCCACTCAGAAGACTAGAATCGGCCATTAAGTTGGCCAGACCTCGCCTGCCCCCTCTGGGGCATGTGAACAGGCGTCAGTTTCATAGTGCGTCAGTCCTTTGAGGCAGAGGCAGGGAAGCTTCCATAAAGCAACCTGCCCAACCTCAAAAGAAGAGCAGAAAGCGCAGGGACCTAAAGCTCCCAGCGCTACCTTATAGTCGTTGGCCCAAGTTCCATCCACTCTGCCGGTGGAACTTTCTCCTCCAGTGGAGGTCGTCTGATGTACTTCTACAGCCAGTGGAAGTCCATAACCTCAGACAAATGGGTCCTTAGGATAATTGTGAGGGTTATTCTCTCAATTTCTTGGAAACCCCCGAATTGTCCTCCCATCGACAACCCAGGTTGTCGGCCTCTCAATCAGACCTCCTCACCCGGAGATCCAGGGCCTTCTGAACAACAGGGCAATAGAACTGGTGCCCCGCATCTGCGAAACACAGGGTTCTACTCCCATTACTTCTGGTTCCAAAGAAATCTGGGGGGATGCGCCCCATTCTAGACCTCAGAAAGTTAAACAAATTCCTCCCCAGGGAGAAATTCAAGATGATTTCCCTAGGTACCCTATTACCCTTGCTGCATCAGCACGACTGGCTGGCCTCTCTGGATATGCAGGATGCTTACCAGCATATCCCGTCCACCGACCACCGCAAATTCCTCAGGTTTAGCTTTGGGTCAGCATTATCAGTTCAGAGTCCTGCCCTTTGGGCTATCCTTGGCGCTTGAGAGTTTTACAAAGTGTTGTGCAGTTCTACTGGCGCATCTCAGGAAATCCGGACTCGAGTGTTTCCCTACCTGGACGATTGGCTTCATGCAAGCCCTTCGGCCAAGGGACTTTGGAAGCCGTGCAAGCGACTTCGTCTTCTCCGTCCATGGGGTTCTACTGAATTTGAAAAAACTCAACTGCAACCCTCCCAGAGCTCCTTTTCATAGGGGCGGCTTCTAGACACCTCTTCAGCGAAGGCTTTCCTTCCAGAGGACAGAAGACTCGACATCCTTCGTATGGCCCGTTACATCAGGGAGAACCAATCGGTTACAGGTCTCGATGCAGCGCATGTTGGGTCTCATGGCGTCCTCGGTCTTCACTGTCCCTCTGGCCCGACTGCATGAGAACCACCCAATGGATGCTCTCCACTCAGTGGTCCCGACCTCTCACCCCAGTCTTATCCCATCAAGGTGGCGGAGCCCTTGAAGGTCTCTCACCTGGTGGTCTCAGAAGAGCAATCTCCTGGAAGGATTCCCTTTGCTCCCCGGATCATCAGATCTCCATCACCACAGATGCATCGCTAATGGGATGGGGAGCTCACTGTCTCTCCTCCACACTCAAGGTGTATGGACTCAGTTGAAACTCATCTCCACATAAATGTCCTGGAGATGAGGCGGTCCTCTATGCAATCCGAGCTCTGAAGGATGTCCTTTGTCACAGAACATTCTCCTTCAAGCGGACAACAAAGCAGTGATGTATTACATCAACAAGCAAGGTGCTCATTCTTATCCCTTTGCAGGAAGCAATGAGGGTGTGGGAGTGGTGCTTGGGCACAAGTCTCTGATTCAAGCGGTTTATCTGCCAGGTATACAAAGCGACCTAGCAGATCACCTCAGCAGAGCGAGGCAGACCCTCACAGTGGTCTCTAGATCCAGCCGTAGCTGGTCCCTGTTCAAAGAGTGGGGGACTCAGACCTGGACCTTTGCATCCCCACTCAGCAAAACTGCCTCTCTTCTGCTCCAGAAATCCAGGGCCTGGCATTTCTGTCAGGATGCGTTCAGGCTGCGGTGGACAAAGCGCTTTCTTAGCCTTTCCACCACTTCCTCTAATCCAGAGTACTCCTCAAGTTCAGTCTCAGGGACCAAGATGATTCTCATTGCTCCTTCCTGGCCTCGGCAACTATAGTTTCCTCTACTCAACAGTATGTTGGCAGCCTCTCGAGACCACTTCCTTTGCAAATCAGTCTTTTGACTCAGGGTTGTTGGTCCATCCCAACCTAAAATCACTTCACCTTCATGCTTGGCTCCTGAAGAGATAGAAGTGAATCGGTTCAACGTCTCTCGTAGAGTCTCAGACATCCTTCTGGCTGCTCGGAAGCCAGCCACCCGATAAACGTACGCTTCCAAATGGAAACGTTTTTCTCTCTGGTGTGCAAAATCCTCTTGGAATCCCTTTTCCTGTCCTCCTGGCAAGGTTCTGGAGTATCTTTTGGACCTATCAAACTTGGGTCTTCAGTACTCCACAGTTAAAGTTCACCTTAGTGCCATCTCAGCGTTCCATGAGCCGGTTTCTTCCTTAACTCTGGCTCAGTTACCTATGGTGAAGAGATTTCTTAAGGGGATTCTCCATACCAGACCCCTGTTAGCGTCCAGTTGCAGCCTGGGACATTAACCTGGTGCTGGACATGCTCACTCGGAAGCCTTCCGACCCTTAGCTACCTGTGAGCTAAAATTTCTTACCTGGAAGACTGCCTTCCTGGTGGCCATTACCTCAGCCCAGGGGTCTCTGAGATACATGCCCTGGTTAGGACCCTCCGTATACTGTATTCCATAAGGACAAGGTAGTTCTCCATTACTCATCCTAAATTTCTTCCCAAGGTTGTGTCAGAATTCAATCTGAACCAACCTCTGGTACTTCCGCTGCCGCTAATTTCCAAAATGAAGAGCGAGGCTCTTCATTCCTTGGATGTTAGAGAGCCTTGCGGTTCTATTTAGATAGAACCAAGGATGTTCATAAGACTCAGCAACTGTTCGTTTCTTTCAGCGACACCTGGCTGGGTCAACCTGTCGCTATTAGATGTATCTCTTCATGGTTAGTGGCATGCCTTCGTCATTGCTATTCCATGGCTCAAGTTAAATTAGAAGGTAAGTATGCGCTCACTCTACTAAATGGTCCTGTGGCATCCCTAGCGGAAATCGCAATGTTCCAATTGCAGATATATGCAACGCCGCTACCTGGAGCTCAGTGCATACTTTGTTAAGCACTATGCACGGATGTTCATGCCAGGCGACATTCCGCATCGGCAGAACTATCCTTAATAGGCTTCTATCTTAGGCCGCGTGAGCTCTGGCTCTCCTGCCGCCCTTTTGGGGATTATCAGCTTGGTACTCTCCCACTGAGTGTGAATGAGTGGTGGAGACTTATGTCCAGGAAGATAGGAAAAGTACGTGCCACGTAATTCTTGATCTTCTTGGGCGAGTCTCCACCACTCATTCTACTCTCCCTCCATCCCGAGCTCACGCTGTATTGGTCTTCACTCCCTCAAATCTTTGAGCCGTGAGGACTTCTTTGCTGACCCTTCTTACCGGGTCATACGGACTATCTTATGTCCGTTTTTAATGTTAGGTTTACCCTTTCGTTAGTTAGCGCTGCACCTCCTTGGTAAAAAGGTACTGAGGCGGTTTGGAGGGTCGTCGCCGAGATGGTCGTGCAGCTCGAGCCGCTGCTTTCATGGCGCCCGTGTCTGCAGCGTCGTCTCTGCCGACCCTCCAGCAAAAGTTTGCTCCCGATGGGTCTTAGTGCCTCCGGCGCCAATCCCACTAGTGTGAATGAGTGGTGGAGACTCGTCCAAGAAGATCAAGAATTACGGTAGTACGTAATTTTCCTTTTTGCCAGGTGGGGCATCCTCAGATAGATCTTTGCAGCCCCAGACAATCACAAACTTCCTCTGTTCTGTTGCAGGCCTCCAGTGCTGGGCTCAGTTCCCTGGATGCCATTCTTCTGGATTGGGAGGAAGTTCCTCTATCTTCCCCCTTTCCTCTCCTATTCAAGTACTAGTCAAAATCAGATCTCAGCCTTGCAGGGTGATTCTGATTGCCCGGATTGGGCCAGGCAGCCCTGGTACCCCTCCTTCTGTCTCTGACAGTCCATCTTCCCCTGTGCCTCCCCAGGAATCACAATCTGTTGACTTGTGCCCAGGGAAGGGTTTTGTATCCGGACCTCAAATCCCTCAACCTCAAGGCCTGGCTCTTGATGAGTTAGTGTTTGCTGATTTACACACCTCTCAGGGTGTTCTTGAGATCCTAAAGGCTTCCAGAAAGCCTTCCACTAGGGCTACTTGTAGTTCTAAATGGAAAAGGTTTTCCATTTGGTATGCTGGGAAAAATATTTCCCCAGAATCTGCTGAATTGCCCATTTTGTTAGATTACATGGTACATCTTAATTCCTTGGGTCTCAGACCAGCTACCCTGAGAGTTCATTTGGCAGCTGTGTCTGCTTTTGTGTCAACAGGAAAGTCATCCCTCTTTCCTCTCATCCTGTGTTTTCCAAGTTTTTGAGGATTACTCCCATACTAATCCTCCTTTAGGGAACCGGCCCCTGCTTGGGACCTTAATGTTTGCATTGCCCAGTTAATGCAACCCCCTTTTGAACCTCTGTCTTCTGCAGAGCTTAAGTACCTAACTTGGAAAACTGTTTTTCTAGTGGCTATCACTTCTGCCAGACGCATAAGTGAATTGCAAGCCTTGTCAGTGGAGACTGACTTTTCTTTCCACAGGGATAAGGTAGTCCTTAGGACTAATAGGAAGTTTTTGCCTAAGGTGATTTCAGATTTCCATCTTAATCAATCTATCTCCCTTCAGTATTTTTCACTGATCACTCCTCTTGGTGAGAGGAGATTGCACAACCTGGATGTTAAGAGAGCTCTTAGTTATTATAGAGGCGTACCAAGGTCTGAGTTGAATCCTCCAACTTTTCCTTACCTACAGTGAAGTTGGGAAAGGCAAACCTGCCACTAAGAGATCAATAGCCAGGTGGATTGTCTGTTGTATCCAATTTTATCAGAAGGTGGGCAGAGCCCCTCCCCCTGGTTTGAGGGCTCATTCTACTAGGGGTACAGCTGCGTCTCTAGCTGCTGCCAGAGATATCCCTTTATTAGAGATTTGCCAGGCTGCTACTTGGAAAACGGTACACACTTTTACCAAGCATTACTCCTGGATGTCCAGGCCAGGAGAGATGCTCGGTTTAGCACAGCTGTTCTTCAAGTCTATTCCTAAGTAGGTTCTGCCCTCCTCCATGGAGGTACTGCTGTGTATTCTGCTAATGTCTATAATATAGCAAGACTTCATGTTGTTTGAAGAAAAAATTACTCACCTTAGTAATGTTGTTTCTTCTAATGGAGTCTTGCTATATTATAGACCTCCCCCCCAACCTGCCCCTCTCAGAACCTCTACTTGGTGGGATGCGGGCAACTTAGTGTGGGCACTACTTATGTCCTGTTAGCATTTTGTCCCCTTTGGAACTTTGGGGGTGTGTATGTGTACGCGTGTGTGTGTGTTTTATTATACTTCTGTTCCATTTTCATATTATTAGAATGGTGTTAGTATTTCTGGTCCCCTGACTTGAGTCTTGGGTGTTGGGACCATCAATGGTTGTTATTATTTAGGTAGCCATTTGGCTAGTGTAGGTTACAGCTTCCTCACAGACCTTAGTGAGTTTGGCGTAAAGATCTGACAGTTCAAGTTTGAAATGACACAGATAGAGCTGCTCTCGTGCCAAAATTCTATTTTGGAATGGTTTTAACCATTTCACTCCGGGGCAGTTCTCGAGCTGGATCAAACTGCTAATGTCTATAATATAGCAAGACTCCATTAGAAGAAACAACATTACTAAGGTGAGTAATTTTTTCTTTCTGACTTATGGGGATGTAGGAAAAGGAAATCCAGCATCTAAAAGGTCAATTTTTCACTGGATAGTTCAGTGTATTTCAGTTTTGCTACTCCAGAGCTGGAAAAGAGCCCCCAGCAGGGCTGAGGGCCCATTCCACAATGGGCACAGCTGCTTCCATAGCGACTGCCAGGGATGTTCCACTAGTGGAGATCTGTAAAGCAGCTACTTGGAGAATAGTACACACCTTTACAAAGTATTACAGCCTGGACACCCAGTCCAGAAGTGATGCCAGGTTTGGCACAGCAGTCCTGCAGAATCTGTTTCCAAGGTTGCCTCTGTGCCCACCTCCAAAGGTACTGCTTTGTAGTCTACAAGAGTTAGGAATACTGTATTGGAGAATTCCTGGGGTGAGAAGAAAAAAATTACTTGCTGTAGTAATCTTGTTTCTTCCAAAGTATGCTCCAGTAGTCATAACTCACCCACCCTGCCTCCCCTTCTAGAACCAATGGCCTCTGCACTCCAAGCTGAGCAACAGTGTGTGAGGGTGCCACATACTGGCATATCTGCATTTGAGCCATGTGGGGCAGTGACAGTGCTGGGGGTTTTAAAACATAGGTCGAATTGGACCCACTGGTATAAAAAATGGTGGTCTAAAGATGAACCTACTTAGGCCGGCCCAGTGGCGCTGAGGGTTGAGGTGCTGGACTCCACACCTCGTGCCACGCCAGCGACCCGCATTGGGGAACGAGCCTGGGCCACCGGGGGTCGGTATGGGAGGGAAGGGATTGAGAGTCCATGGGACTGCTCTCCCTTCCCTGGGGAGGGTTTGGGGTTCGAGCCACTCTAGCGGCTCCTGAGGGAGCTCAGGAGCAAGACAGGGATGTGGTGCCGTAAATGCAGGGGAGGAGCGTCGGTGGATGTTGGCACGACCGCGCTCCTGGGGGACAACACAAGGAAATCCCAGGAGGACTGAGGAGGCGACGATGGCCTCAGGGACCAGGCCACACATCCCCAATGCCAGATCGCCGCTCCGGTGGTCCCCAGGTGCCACCTGCAGGGATGGACCTTCTAATTTCAGAAAGACGCCGCCAAAGTGGGAGTGGCGGACCCTCCCAGGGGGCTGGGAAATCCCTGTTGGGGGGTTGGGGAACCACTGGGATGGGTCTCGGCGGGGAGTAGCCAGGCTGAGGTAAGAAGGCACCTCACAGAGATGCCTCTGACCGAAGGAGCATAAACAGAGTTGAAAAGGAAAAAAAAAAAAGATGGACCTACTGGGTCAAAACATAGTCAATAGCAGATTTTGAACAGTTCACATTCCCTTACTTTACATATTGTTGTAGAGTAGGTATATCAATTTGGACCCACTGGCATAGGGAAGAGGGGTCATTTCTGGGCAGAATGCAACTTTTGCCCTTTTGGTGCAGGTTAGCGCTGTTACTGCTGTGGGGCATTGGTTTCCCCTTCTTCAGGTGATTCTGAAATTAAGGGGGGTGTTTTCATTTTCCAGTTGGGGGTTGTTAGGTTGATTTTATTGTTGTTTATTATTATTATCATTATTAGATAGCTGTAGCTCTTGGCGGGACCTGTCCTTGCAGGCTCTACATGAAATCTTAAGCGTTGGAACATTGGCAGTTGATAAGGGCAGTATTTGAAAGGTGGCATGAGCCAATGATGATTCCATCATTGACATACATTCTGTCTCCGGGCAGTTTTACGTAAAGGACTGACTGCAAAAATCATGAATACTGGAGAATACCTTGGAAGAAACAAGATTACTATGGTAAATAATTTTTTCATCTCTTCCCTACAGCTCATCTTCTTCTTCTTTTTGTACTTAAAGAAATCCTTCTCCCCCCCTCTCTGATCCCCTTAGCCAGTCTCGGCTCTCTTGCTGCTTTAGCTGCCCTGAGTGCTCTACTCACTTCCCTAGATTTGAGTACTCCTCTTTTTCCTCCCCTTGCCCTGATTTCTTGTACCTGTTGAAAGCCACTCTCTTGTACCACCACTTCACTACTGAGCCAGCTAGGTTTTTTTAGGCCTGGACTGCTTACTCTTTGACTTGGCATACGTGTTCGTGGCCTCTGTCATATCCTTCTTTATGATGGACCATTTCTGTTCAGCATCCATCCCCAGGCAAGTTCCAGCAAGATGCCCCCCTAGGATGCTGCTGATCCTGGCAAAATCTGCCTTCCTGAAGTCTGCCACTCTCATCCTGGTCTTAGCTGACTCCCTACTCATGTTGAGGAAGAACCACACTGAGCAGTGATCGCTTCCCTGTAGTGGGTCCTGTACAACCACATCCTGGACTTGGTCCCCATTTGCTAACACAGTATCCAGTATGTTCCCCTCCCTGGTGGGCTCTGTCACCCCCTGCTCCAAGTAGTTCATCTTGGATAGCTTCATGCAGTACTTGTTCCCTGACTTTTGTGGTAGTCATGGTACGCCAGTCAATCCCAGGTAGATTGAAGTTGCCCACTATGACCGTACTCCCTCTGCCACTGACATTCCTGATTTGCTCCCCCAACTCCCTGTCATTTTCCTTGCTTTGCAGGTGGCCTGTTGTGACAGGGTAAACACAGCACCGGGGAACAAGGGGTTAACCCCTTAGTTGAGACTGAGGAAATGCAGGGACTGCAACAGGCAAGGGGGATGCCTCCGCAGGTGTGGCCAATTAGAGAGAGATTGCTAAAAGGCGGAGGAAGCCAGCAAGAGAGGGAGTGAGAGGCTGGAAACTGCTGCTCTGTGAGACAGGGACCAGAGAAAGCTGAAAACGAAAGGGAAAGTTTAAGTCATGAAGAGAGCCTTTGGGGGAAAAAACAACTGAAGCCTGCTGCTGAAAACCAGGCCATTTCTAGAGCAGAGAGTCCTGAGGTAAAGGATCAGTTTAGCCAGCTGGGCCAAAAAACAGTGAGGGGAATGTACTGCTGATAACAGCCTTCAAATAAGGCAAAAAAGGAAGATTGTCTGTGTTTTTATTTGGGATTGTGCATTCAAAACTGCTGGCCCACAAACCGTTTATTTTGTTTGAGACTATATATTGAACAAACTGCTGGCCCACAGAGGTGGTTCAAAGATTCCTTTGTCAAGTCAGCCTGAAAGAACTGTTTTGTGTTAACCTTTATGTTACCTGACCAGGCTGGAGAAGTTGAACTGACTGATTATGTTTTTCTGGAGCAACAACTTATCTTTGAAGCAATAAAAGTACATTTTGTTCTGTGAACTTTAAACCCAGCATGTTGCCTCTCCATCTACTATAGGCCAGCTTGTCACACCTGTACACCACCCTCATCCTGATCTTAGTTTCAGAGCAGTACCCATATGACTTCTGGCTTCCCCTCTTCCCCTTCTCCCTGTCTTTGCGTTACACCTTTTATTCAGGGATTGTGAGATCCCAGTCATAGTATTGGGTGGCCCAGGTTTCTGTGTTGGCTGCAGTATCTACCTCCCTTATTGCCTGGAATTGTGCTACCTTGTTTGCCAAGCTCCTTCATTCAAGGATACTACAGTCCACCTGCTGTGTGCCCTGCCCTTCCTCACCCTTGCTTCTGCTCCATGAGAGATCCCCACCCCCTCACCGAGCAAGGCAAAAAAAGATGGCACTGTCACCAGGATGTAGTAACAGCAATTTTTTAATTCCACAAAATGTACAAAAGCCAAGTGTATAATAGTAAAGGCAACAAGGGGGTTCCTAACTAGGAAACAAAATGACTCTACCGGTTTTGCACATAAGCGCCTCCTTAGGGGTGTGTCCTGCTTGTAAGTTACACTCCCTGTTAAAAGTAACACTCTTAAAATGACAGTGCTTAAACACAAGTGCAATGCGAACATAATGAAAACTGACATAACAGGAGTGAATAAAAGCAAAAGTAACCATGTCAAACCTTGCCCAAGTTATCTCACAACCGACCAGAATGAACCATAAATTGGGAAGGCACTCAACTATCGACTGGGTCCTAGCGTCATCCCCAAAGAACGTAAAAATAGCAGGCACCATGGCAGATGCCTTGAGTGACCACTCGCCTGTATTCGCTATTTGAAAGAATAGCGCAAACAGAGTCCAGCCTAGAGTGATTACCACCAGGGACTACTCCAAATTCTATCCAGAGCAATTCAGTTGCTACCTAGATGGCATTGACTGGAGTCCAATAAGACGCCTACCTACCCTGGAGGAGGCTGTTAAATTTTTCCTGACAACTCTCACGAGGACCATTGATCTCTTAGCCCCGATGAAAACCCATTGAGTAAAAGGAAGCTGCTATAAGTGGATCACGCCCTCTTTAAAAGCCTTGATGATCACCCGTGACAAAGCCTGGAGAAAGTTCAGGAGATCTACGCTGCCTGCTGACCTTGCCTGCTACAGAGCCCTTAGAAACCAATGCAAGCAAGCAATAAAGCTAGCTAAAAAGGCCTATATCACCAATCTCCAAAAAACTAACGTAGGCAACCCGAGGTTCTTCTGGTCATACATTAATGAACTGATCAAAGGCAACAAAAACACTGCCCCTGGCCCAATCAAGGCCAACAGGCAATTACTGGAAGATGGGACACTCTTCCAAGAGGCCCTAAACAGCTACTTCACGAACCAGGATGAATATAAGGCTGGGCTCCCAGATAACAGGAATGAGCCTAATGTACAGGTGCCCCCAAACCTAGACCGCCCATTGTTTCACTTGAGGCTGGTTAGGGTAAAAGAGGTCTTGAACATCCTTAAATCCCTGAACTGAAGAGGATCAGGGGGCCCTGACGGCATCCAGACTAGAATCCTCAAGGATGGAGCCCTAGCACTAGCTAAGCCCCTTACCTGGCTGATAAACAGGTCCCTAAAGGATGGGTCTGTCCCTGAGCTATGGAAGCAGGCTCACGTGGTCCCCATTCACAAGGGTGGGCCAGCCGAGCCCATAGGGAACTATAGGCCTATCTCCTTGCTGTGTGCCATTGCAAAAATACAGGAGAAGCTAGTAGACTCCCAGCTCCGAGAATATTTAGAAGCCCACCGGCTAATCTCCCCGACCCAACATGGCTTTAGAGCCAAACATGGGACAGATGCCGCTTTAACCAAATTCTCGGCTGAGGTACTTAGCAATAGCGACGCAGGGGCCTACACAGGCGCAGTCTTCATAGACCTTGCCAAGGTGTTTGACTTGGTAAACCACAAGCTCCTACTCCAAAAAATGTGCCTACTAGGCCTTGACACTCACGCACTGGGATGGTTCGAGAGCTACCTCTCAGGACGTACACAGAGGGTCAAGTGGAAGGACAAAATCTCCGACCTATTGCCACTCCAAAGAAGGTGCTGCCAAGGGCTTATACTCGGCCCCTACTTTTCACACTTTTATAAATGAGCTGCATAAACCACTGTGGAGCAGCAACGCTATCCAGTATGCGGATGATGCGGTCATTTACAGAACCTCTCACAACCTAAACGATCTGGGGACAGCCCTCCAAAGGGACATCCTACAGATGGAGGACTGGCTCACTGTGAACAAAATGGTCCTAAACACTAATAAAATGAAGGTGATGCTGTTTAGACCCAGATCCCCAAGCCCTGAGAGGTCACCGCTCCTCCAACTCAAGTCCAGGGGGGATATAAAACTTGAAGTGGTTGCCTCCACAAAATACCTTGGACTTACCCTGGACCAAGGCTTCACATTAAAACATCATGTGGACCAAGTCACTAAGGTCATCCATGGTCAACTCAGAACCCTTTACAAACTAAAGGACCAGCTAATCCCAGAAGCTAGGGCAGCCATTGCGTCGAGCGTACTTCTCCCTACACTCACCTATGCGGCCCCGGTTCTCCAGGGTGTGGCCAAGATGGAGCTCGGCAAGCTACAGACCTTGTACAACAAGATAGTCCGCTTTGCCTCACTGTCCCACCCTAGGAGTCACCACTGTGAGTCACTAACTAGACTCAGATGGCCGTCTTTTGAAACTCGCCTCATGTACCCAACTCTCTGCCTTAATTTTAAGCTAATTGGGCCTACACTTCCCCCTAGCCTTAGCGGTCTTATAAAGGTAAAACGAAGCCCATGGAATCTACGGACCACAGGCCAAACTTTCCTCGTGGTCCCGAAGGCGAGGACAAAAGCCGGGTCTATGTCCTTCGCTCATGCTGCCCCCTCCAACTGGAACAACCTCCCCCTGGAGGTGCGGGAAGCTGAGTCGATCACCTGCTTCCGAACTAGACTCAAGTCTCACTTGCTAGAAAGAAGCAAATGCTTATGCTACAGCACCTGACCCACATAGCACTACTCCAGTAGCTTAATTCACCTACCTTAAGGACTTAACATATGTCAGACGCGGGAGCACTTGCGCGTCAGCTTGTCCCCTCCCCATTTGCCCTAGGCGAGGAACCACAGGACCCAAGCCAAACCCCTTGCCCCCAACCCTGCGCACACTGTAATACAACTTGAAATTACTAAGCTATATGTTTTTCTCCATGTGTAACTAATGTGTTCCTCCTGCTTGTATGTCTTCCCACCACAATCCTACTGTTTTGAGCCCATGAGGACTGTTTTGCCTACAACAAGAACTGCATCTGTATGTACTGCCTCTGTTACCTGTAATAATTGTAACTCCTGGGTCGCCCCAGAAAAAGGGACCTCCGGGGCCCAGTGGGCCTACCCGGTCATCAAAATTCAATAAATAAATGTTTAAGCCACTAAATTATTGCCAATTGCAGTTAATCTATAAATAATTATTATTCCTAAATGAGATATATAATAAATACAGCTAGCTGTAACTTGGACAAATGGCCTAAAAGTATTCAGTGCTATTTTAAATTGCTAATATCAAATTATATATTTGAAAAAAGTACACTTCATGAATCAAACAACTGGACATAAGCAAGGTGTTTTGAGGCACAAATTCCTATTTTCCAGTGGGTACATAGGATAAAGAACAGCAAACAGAATGTCGCCATTAAAATAAAAAAAATCAGAAGTCCATTAAGGGCTATATACTATACATACGCTCCCTTAAAAGGCAGAATAAGAAAAAGGTTTATTTTTTCAGAAAAGGGGAAAGTTCAAAAGTGTCCAGAAGGACTCTCTTCTGAGTAGCCTCCCCTGTGTGGGGGGGAGGCCTTCCGGTCTCCCCTGATTGGTGACTCCTTTTTGCAGTCTCCTTGGCCCCCTTTCCTTAGTTTAAAGTAATTTTAGTTGTAATGTAATCCTCCAGCCCCTGTTTCAAAGTCTGTCTACCCTCCTTGCTGAGATGCAGTCTGTCCTTTGCATAGAGTTCCTTCCTATTCCATGTCTTGCCCCACCCACCTACTACCCCGTACCCCATTGTTCTATAGTACCCCCTCAGCCACCTTTTGAACTCCTCTCTTCTCTGCTTCCTAGCGGAGCGCTTACCCTAGGTACTGGGAGTACCTGCAAGAATACAACCAATCTGCCCACCTGAGTGCAGATTCCTCCTACCTCCTTAAACCTCTCTTGCACTTCCTCCAACCACCCCACTCCAGGTCATTAGTACCTAGGTGTACCATGATATGAGGTTTATCCCCCCCCCCTTCTCCAACACTCACACACTTCCAAATGATCTGTCCTACCCTCCCTGCTGTCATACCTGGCACACACTCCACCCAGCCTGGCTTTTCCTTGCTCCCTTACTTCCCCATCGCACTCCTTTCAGAATTGAATCCCCCAGAATGACTACTTTTTCCCCTACTGCCTGTCCTGCCCCACCTCAGGTCCCTTTCCTTCAGTGTCCCCTCTGACTGTACCTCCACCTGTGCTCTTCTTCCTTCTAACTTTCCGTGTTTCCTTCCTAGCCCATCCCCTACCCCTCCTCTCTGCCACTTTAAGTCTGACCTCTACCCCGTTCTGCCTTTTTTGCTCCTCTGCACCCTCTAGTTAGTGATTCCACAACACCCCCTCTGTTTCCCTGCCTCCTCCAATTTCTCCCCTACAGTCGTTCCCCTCCCCTTGTACACTGTACTTTCCCCCTTCCTCATGTCACGAAATACATATACATCAGGAATTGAAGAGGCCATGGCCCAAATATAGTTTAACACAAATCATAATACATACATGTTTCCCCCTGTAATATGTACTTATTCATATTCCCCCTTCCCCTGTTCTATGCTGCCATCCCAATCCTTCTGCTCCCCCACCTTAGCCAGCACTGAGAACCTATTCCTAGTCTCCAACCCCCTGCCCATGTCCTCCCCTGAAGCACTTCCCCACCTCTGCCTTCCTTGGACTTGCTCCCTATCCCTCCTCCCTACCACCTGCCAGTTTTCCATCCCAGTTCCCCCTGGTCCCTGAGGAGTTGGTGCTCCTGACCCTTTTGTTTGCCCTCCCCCTTTTGAGCTGTGCCAGCCTTGTGTATCCTGTGGAGGAGCCCTCCTTGGCTTCCCTTAGCCCACCCCAGTCATACCTGCTTCCTCTTAGCTCCCATTGCAATCTTCCTGTTTCCTGCCTAAATTGGCTGAACTGACTACATACTGGACATCCCTCCACACGGTCCCCAAGAAAACTGCTGCTCTGCACCCATTGCAGCTCACTAACCTCCCAGCATCTACCCAGTCCATCACTCCAGTCCTTCCGACCCCCTCCAATCCCCCCCCCTCCCCGGGGGCATCTGCCTGCCTCTGTTCACCTGCCTTCACATCCTCCCTGTATCCCCTATTTGCTAATGTGTTTTTTTTTTTTTCCTCCTCTTCTCTTCCCCTAATGCTCTTCCTTACTTCTGCCCCTGCCCCGCATGGCCTGCAGTCCTCCCTGCGGACACCCTGCAGACACCACCTAGTCAGATGCCGCACTCCTGCTTCATGGCACTCGTGCGTCAGGGTTGGGGGTCACTTGGCCCTCTAGTTAATAAATACCGATCTCTGTGGCCCTGTTGGCCCGCAGGAGTCACGTGGTCTGCCCTTTGTTCTCTCCCTCCTGCTGCCTCCCTCAGTCGGCTTGCTCCCGCCTCCCCTTTCCCCCAAACACTGTCCCCACAAACAATGTAATCCTTCCCCCTTCATTTTAGCAGTCCACAGTACAGATGCTGCTAGATGAAAAACAAATACAGTACTCCGTGGGTCCTCTACACTTCCACTCAGCAGCTGCCTTCCTGTGGCGAAAACTACAACAGTGGCCGCTTTTTATATCCTCTGATCTCCGCGGCCGTATTGGCCCACCAGAATCGCGTGGTCCGCCCTTTGTTCGCTCCCTCCCACTGCCTCCCTCCAATCGGCTTCCTCCCTCGAACATGGTCCCCACAAACAATGTAATCCTTCCCCCTCTGTTTTAGCACTCCACATATGATGGTTGGAGCTCAGAACTGTAATGTAGGAAATAACAAGTTTGAATTCCATTACAGCTGCTTGGCTCACTGTGTGCCTTTCAGCAAGTTACTTGGCCTCCGCTATAAAATAACCAGGTTATCACTAAAACTGAATTGTTGCATCTCCACTGGGATATTCTGGTGGGTAAATAAATAAGAAAATTATTATAAAATGAGACCACATGCAGCAGAAAAATACAGATAGGCCAACTGAATGGCACAAAGAGTGGGGTTTGTGTTCAGGCCCCATAGTCCCATAGTGTGGCCTCCTGGGGGCTGGGCATGTCATAGAGGTGAGGGGTTTGGCTCCCAGGAAGGACACCTGGGGAATGACAGTTGCATGCACCTCCTCCTAGACAACAAGAGGGGCATTGGCATTAGCTGTGAGTGCTGCCGCTCTCCCACCCTCCTTTCTGGCTAGAGGGGTACAATGATGGTGTCTCTGCTGTATTAAGGAGGCAGGGAAAAGAGGCAGAAGGGGAAGAAAGAACATAAATTGTCTAGTATGACATCACAAGGGTGTGGGCACTGAAGGCATTGATCAGTTGAGTCCATGTGAATGCAGTCACCTTTAATGTGAACTACACTAGCAAACCTTTTTCCTCCGGTGGTTAATGCCTGTGTTTTGGCAAATACCACTGGTTATGAATGATCTCTGGAAGCATCCTAAATAACTGAGGGGCAAGGATTTTACACCTGGATGAAGCTGCAAGTGTGATCTTGCCTTCTTCAAAATAGCTCCATAGCTATTGCTGGAATCCTTCAAAGTCCCAGGAGTACTTTCATACGTTTGTAAAGTTGGGGCATCAGGAAGGTGACAGTAGTAGCCTCTTGGTGGAGTAGTAGTAAAAGATGATGATCTACACAATTGAGCACTGCATAATTGAGACAGATTTGTCTTGCAAAGAGCCACTTACATGGTTTGGGCATGCAAGTCATACCAAGGAGTTGTCTGCCCGAGGAGTTAATTTAGCCCTTGTTTGAATTTTTTTTTTGTGAGTGATTAAAAACACTATTTACATTTTAATGCCTAGCTCATAACTTCCATCTATGAGCTGAGCAGCTGAACAGCGCTGTGTGCTGCAGCCCCGCACCCTAAAAATGACACAAGGTAGGGAACAAGGCTGCAGGCACTCTGTGTAGTGATTGGTGGAATCGGGGGAGGGGTCTGTGTAAACATACATATAGTATCTTTGCTTGCAGCTACACATGTATGGGTCCAATATGTAATGTATAATGTCACAAACCCGCTCAGCAGGTCAGGCCCTCTGCTGCCACAGTGCCAACCTCCGAGGTGCAGTAATGTGAACAGGTAACAGAACAGGGTAACCCTTCTGTCTGCTTGTGGGTCCAAATCACCTTTAGTCTCAAGTTCTGGGGGGATTCAAACTGTGAACCTTATGTTAGGATACCCAAATGTACAGGTTCAGATGATCTGCTCTTCGCGGGGGATGCCAGATATCTTTCACCTAAGGGCACCTAACCAAGTATCCAAAATGAACCCTTAAAACTCTGTAATAGACCTTAGGTGTTATCTTTTCCCAGTCTGATAACACCATCAAGCTTATGAACAGTTTTGTCAGTCTTAACCCTCCATACGTCTCATGCAAAAGAAAGAACTTGGAAGACACGCCCAGGCCGTCTCTTTAAAATATGAGGTTTACTTAAAAATAATGTATACAAATATGTAAAAATGTAAACACAGAACAATATATCACAAAGCATACAATCACTTAAAAGAACAAGGCTAAAGTACAAAACATAAAACTCCTATCACAATACAAATAGACTTTTTCTATCGAATGTATTACCTCTGTACAGTGCTTAAGTTAGTTCTTGTTTCTTAAGAGCCCATAAAGAAAAATGTCTCGGTTGAAACACTGACTACAGGTTTAAAAACTCTGTGTTTCCACCCCCTTCTATGATGTCATCTAGCTCCTCCTGTTAGAATATAACAATTATGCAAACAAGGATCTTCACGTCAGGAGATATTTTAAATACTGTGACTTCAGCAAAAACTAATTTCCCAAATTAAGACAGTCTTTAAATCAAGCCTTTCCTTTGATCTTGTGTGGTTTACTGTTCCCCTGGCAGGTCAAAGATTTTACAGCTTTTCACACCATCTTGTTATAACAATGTTTTTTTTTTCTCTAATGTCATAAAAGTTTACGATTCCTATATCCTGGCAGCTGCATCAGTTCTAATTAAGTCAGATAAACAGGAGACCTTTAATTAAGGCTCTCTAGTCTTTTAATTACGTTATGGTTTCAGGTTAATATATCCTGTTATTTCCACTAAAAGCTGACCCATGGCACAGCTGCCTTATGGAGACAATCACACACTACATTTTTATATTACAAATATCAAAGGAAAATCATAACCAGCTGGCCAAGTGTCACAATCCTCCCCACCTAGACTGAATTTGGGGGCTCTATCCCCTGCATGGAATGAGCTTCCCAAATCAGTTCACTCCTCATAAACACGCAATAAGCCATCTGTGTTTGGATTGGTCGCTCCAGCCCTATGTAAGATTGTCATGTCATACCCTTGCAAGGCAAGACTCCATCTTAATAGTCTACCATTAGTTTTTCCCCATTTGTGTCAGCCAAACCAGGGGGCTGTGGTCCGTTTGTGCGTCAAAATGCTGCCCATATAAGTATGGCTCTAACTTCTTTAGGACCCACACTATGGCAAGACACTCTTTTTCCACAATAGAGTATGTCTGCTCCCTGGGAAGTAACGTTTTACTCAGGTACATTACAGGGTGATCTTTCCCTTGGTTGGATGTCTGATTCAGTACTGCCCCAATACCCACATCTGAGGCGTCAGTCTGAACTATAAAGGGTCTGCTATAGTCAGGACTTGTCAATACAGGAGCACTGCACAGTGCCCTCTTCAGTCTGGTAAAGGCTTTTTCACAGGCTGGTTCCCAGGTAATTTTCTTAGGCATCCTTTTCTTTACCAGGTCAGATAGGAGAGCAGCCAGGGCACTGTAATTGGGTACAAATTCCTTATAGTACCCTGCTGTCCCTAGAAAACTCCTGACCTGCTTCTGCATTTCTGGTCTGGGCCATGCCTTGATCACCTCTATTTTTAGTTGGTTAGGACAGAGCTGTCCCCAGCCTATAACATGCCCGAGTATGCCACTTCAGCCATCACTGCCTGGCACTTCTCAGTGTTGACAGTGAGCCCGGCCCTCTGTATCCTGCCCAGCACTTCCCTAAGGTGGGACAGGTGTTCCTCCCAGCTGGCACTAAAGATGGCAGTGTCATCCAGGTACGCCACGGTGTACACCTCCGCACCATTTAACACCTGGTTCACCAACCTTTGGAAAGTGGCCGAGGCATTCTTCATTTCGAAAGGCATTACTTTAAATTCAAATAAGCCTGTTGGAGTGATGAAGGCCGACCTCTTCCTAGCTCTGTCAGTTAACTCGACCTGCCAGTACCCCTTTGTCAGGTTGATAGTTGTAAGGTGGGTCGCCCCTCCCAACTTGTGCAGGAGTTTGTTCGTCTGGGGCATCGGGTGGGTGTCTGCTTCATGATTGCATTCAGTCCACGATTGTCCACACAGAAACGAGTAGAGCCATCTGGCTTGGGCACAAGGACTACGGGTGAGGCCCAGGGGCTGTGGGATCTCTGGATTACCCCTAAATACAGCATTTCCTCCACCTTCCTCCTAATGTCCTTTTGGACAGCCTCTGACACCTGATATGCTGTCCGCCGTATGGACGTCTTTGTCCCTGTCTCCACATCGTGCGTCGCTAAGGAGGTTAGTCCAGACTTGGTGCTAAACAGTGGGGCAAAGTCTGCTAAAACCTCCCTTACTTCCTGGATCTTGTCTAGGGCCAGCTGGGAAGACGATTTAACTGCCTTCACAGAGGACTCCCACTTACTTTCTTCCGGTAAGTCCAGAAGGGGGTCTTCTTCATCCGTCCCCTCCACAGGACTACATACTGCAAACACCATGTCAGCCCTGTTAGCATATGGCTTCATCATGTTGACATGGTACATTCTTTCTGTCTTCTGTCAGGTAACTCTCTGATATAGTTCACGTCATTTACCTTCCTAACTACTTTGTACGGTCCTGCTCACTCAGCCTGCAGTTTGTCTTTCTGGACCGGAATAAGGACCATGACTTCCTGACCTACCGTGTACGAGCGAGCTCTGGCTCTGCGGTTGTACCACACTTTTTGTTTCTGTTGGGCAGCTGCCAGGTTGCTCTGGGCTGTCCCCATAAGCTCCTTCAGCCTTTCCCTAAACCGAAGGACGTACTCTACTATGGGAGTTCCCTGGGTGGCATGCTTGCCTTCCCAATTCTCCCGGATCAAGTCTAGGGGCCCACATACCTGGCGTCCATATAAGAGCTCGAAGGGGGAAAATCCTGTTGACTCTTGGGGCACCTCCCTGTATGCAAACAGGTGGGGAAGGTATTTCTCCCAGTCCCTCCCATGCTGTTCAGCAAACACTTGGAGCATTGACTTCAGGGTACTGTTAAATCTTTCCACAAGTCCATTGGCTTGCGGGTGATAAGGTGTCATGCGCCTCTGCGCCACCCCACACTTCTTGCACAAACATTTAATCAGGTTCGACACGAAGGAACCCCCTCGATCGGTGATGACCTCCTGCCGAAACCCAAGATGGGAGAAAATCCCAAGTAAGGCATCTGCCACTTTGTCTGTCCTCAGTAAGGATAGGGCGACTGTCTCTGAGTACCAGGTGGCATAATCTACCACAGTCGGGATGAACCTCTTCCCGGAGGAGCTGGGGGTATTTAAAGACCGACAATATCCATTCCCACCCTCTGGAATGGCTCCTCCACTATGGGCAATGGAATTAGGGTGGCTTGGGTTTTCTTCGTGCCTTCCCTATTTCTTAGCACTGGTGATAAGACCTGCAGTACTCCTTCACCTGCTGGGTGAAGTTGGGCCAACTGCTGCGTAGTGCATCGATTCCCAGATGATCAGACAAGGGAATATCATGTGCAGTCTTGAGCAACTGCTCACCATACCCCTGGGGAACGACAAACTGCCTGCCTATCACCCTTCCCTCTGTCTGCACATCCTGAGTATACATCAGTCCATTTTTCCAATAAACCTTATGTCAACTGTCACCTCCTTGTACTCCATCAGAGTCCGCCCAAGCCCTCAGCTTCTCTAGACTAGGGTCACTTTTCTGAGCAGCTGCAAACTCCTTACACATTCCCAAGGCATGGGACAGGTACCTTCAGTCTCTAAACTAGGATCCCTAGCACTAGCGTCAGGGCACTCAGGATCACTGTCATCCCTAACCCTCTGACACTGGGTCACCCCTCCCTCTTCAGAAGAGTAACCCTCCGTAGCTGGGTGATTAACTGCTACTGGGAAAATTTCTACCCCCTCTTCATTAGTCTCCATATCAGGGGAGACGGGCTGGGGAACCAGCCTCCCAGTGGTTTCCACAATGGCTTCTGTGGGGTCCAGAAAACTACAATTTTCCCTTGCTACTTGGCTACGGGTAACTGCACACACCATCCCCTGTTTGAGTTTGTTGCCAAGGATGACATCAACTGCTGACGTTTTGGCTATTGCCACCTGTTGCACAGTTCCCCCCTGTTTCACCCCAGTCTAGGAGAACACTAGCGAGCTGCAGTGTTTTCTCCTCAGCAGTAAAGTCTTGTACAGTGACATATTTATTGGGTATAATCTGACCAGGCTCTACCAGATCCCAGATCCCCTTTTACCAATGTTAGGGATGCACCTGTGTCCCTTAACCCTTGTTTCTGTACACCATTCACTGTGATTCGGTGCATGTGTTCCCTCATGTTCACAGGCATGCTTCCAGGGACACACAAACAACCCACTTCTTTCCTAGCCCCATGTTGCGTATTGCTTGCCCTTTTGGGACACTGTCTGGCAATATGCCCAGTTTCTTTATAGACCCAACATTCGTTTCTTTTCTGAGAGAAATCTTTTCTCTGAAACCTGGGGCTAAGTGGTTTCGGTGGAGGCAGTGAGGGTTTTAGCTGCCCTGAAGGCGTGCTTTTCCCTTTCTGTGCTGCCACGCCCGCCCCATTCACTCTCAGAGCAGGTGTGTTCTTGGCATAGCAGTCCGAGAGTTCAGCAGCTTCTTGCACTGTTTTGGGATCTCGGTCCTCTAGCCAAGTTTTCAGCTCTGCTGAGCATGCCCAAAAAACTGTTCTAACAAAATAGCATTTTCAATTTTATCTACAGAGTTTGCTTCAATTCCTTCCCACCAATGTTTTAAAAACTGACATTGTTTCGTGGCTAGCTCCTCGTAGCTCATGTCAGAGGTTCTCCTGAGCTTACAGAATTTAGCTCTGTATGCTTCTGCAGTTAAATCAAACTTTTTTAAAAGTGCAGCTTTAAGTTTGCTGTAATCATTACTGTCCTCATTGTCCATTTGACCCAATGCATCCTGAGCTTTCCCGGTAAGTAGTGGGGATAGCTGGAAGCTCCAGGACCCTCTAGGAATTTTCGCCTGAATACAAACTTTTTCAAAGGAATTAAAAAATGCAATCTTGTCCTCCCCCTCTTTAAATTCAGCTATCAATTTGGAATTCAGTTTGTAACCCAGTCCTGTAGTTCCAGTTAAACCCAAGCCACTTACCTGCTCTGGTGCTTGGAGTCGTAGCTTCTTCAGTTCATGTTGCCTCTGGCGCTCACGTGCCTCTCACTGTTCACGCTCCCTCTTCTCCTCTGCGGCTCGTCTCTCACGCTCTGCTTCTCTCTGGAACTCCAGCTCTATTCTGCACAGCTCAATCTGCAGCCTGATTGCTTCTGACTCCAGAATGCTGGTGACCTTCCCCTGCTGCTGTGACCCTTTGCTGGCACTGGCCCTGCTGTTCTCCTCACCGGATCTGGATAGTGCACTGGCTGTTAGCCCCTCCACACTCAAGGTTTGGTCCTTTGCAGTCACAATCTGTGACTCGGTGCTCTGGGCATCTGCTGCCATCAGGACATCCATGAGGTTCTGCTTGGTGACTCTCACCACGTACAGGACTCCTCTGTCCTGGCACAACTGCTTCAAGTAGTCTACAGTGTGCCTGCTGTAGTTGGAAGCCATTTTCTTCCCTAACTACGGCTACTCTAACTTGCACTTTAGAAAAAAAAAAATAAAATAAAACGGGAACTTAACTGTAAGCAAAATGATATAGTTGTTTCCTTTTAAAAAGTAAAACACTGTCCTTTTTTTTATTTGCAAGTGAGCTGTATAGTATTAAGCTGACACACTGAAAAGTTGAAGCTTGTGTTACCAAATTTATCTGCACCGCTGCCAACCAATCTGTCACAAACCCACTCAGCAGGTCAGGCCCTCTGCTCCCACAGAGCACAGTGATGTGAACAGGTAACAGAACAAGGTGACCCTTCTGTCTGCTTGTGGGTCCGAATCACCTTTAGTCTCAAGTTCTGGGGGGATTCAAACTGTGAACCTTATGCTAGCGTCCCCGTACCCAAATGTACAGGCTCGGATAATCTGCTTTTTGGGGGGGATGCCAGATATCTTTCGCCTAAGGGCACCTAACCAGGTATCCAAAATGAACCCTTAAAACTCTATAAAAGACTTTAGGTATATTCTTACCTTTTCCCAGTCTAACACCATCAAGCTTATGAACAGTTTTGTCTGTCTTAACCCTCCATATGTCTCATGCAAAAAAAAGAACTTGGAAGACACACCCAGGCAGTCTCTTTAAAATAAGAGGTTTACTTAAAAATAATGGATAAAAATATGTAAAATGTAAACACAGAACAATATATCACAAAGCAGCATACAATCACTTAAAAAAAACAAGGTTAAAGTATAAAACATAAACTTGTACCACAATACAATTAGTTTTTCTATCGAATGTATTACCTCTGTACAGTGCTTAAATTAGTTTTTGTTTCTTAAGAGCCCATAAAGAAAAATGTCTCAGTTGAAACCCAGAATACAGGTTAAAAAGTCTGTTTCCACCCCCTTCTATGATGTCATCTAGATCCTCCTGTTAGAATATAAAAATTATACAAACAAGGATCTTCCTGTCAGGAGATATTTTAAATACCGTGACTTCAGCAAAAACTAATTTCCCAAATTATGACAGTCTTCAAATCAAGCCTTTCCTTTGATCTTGTGTGGCTTCCTGTCCCATGGCAGGTCAAAGATTTTACAACTTTTCACATCATCTTGTTACAGCAGTGTTTTTTTTCCTTTTAACGTCTTAAAAGTTTACGATCCCTATATCTTGGCAGCTGGGTCAGTTCTAATTAAGTCAGATAAACAGGAGACCCTTAATTAAGGCTCTCTAGTCTTTTAATTACCTCCTGGTTTCAGGTTAATATATTCTGTTATTTCCACTAATACCTGACCCATGGCACAGTTGCCTTATGGAGACAATCACACACTACATTTTTATATTACAAATATCAAAGAACAATCATAACCAGCTGGCCAAGCGTCACATATAATACATCCCCATACATGTGTAACTGCAAAGATACCATATGTATGTGTAGACAGCCTCCATCCCCCAATTTCACCAGTCTCTGTACAGTGTGCCTGCAGCCTTGTTCCCTATCTTGTGTTGTCATAAAGGTTTTTTTAGGGATGGGGCTGCACTGCTGTTCAACCACTTAGCTTGCACACTGAAGTTACAAGCCGTGCAGTAAAATGTAAGTAGTACCCATCACTCACAAAAAAAAAAAAAAAAAAATTTCAAAAATGAGCTAAATTAACTCCTTGGGGCAGGAAACTCCTTGGTATGAATTATCTGCCGAGATTGCATATCATGCCAGCTGCTCTTTTAAAGCTATCGAAAATATTGTTTTGCATTGGGTAAGTAATAAGTTTGTCACAACCACACAAATTTAGCTACTTTTTGGAAATGTCAGAAGTCAGAAATCATGAATGTGTGCCGTTCCTGTTTCTAATATACTGCAGATATGTTCACAGATTGCTCTAAACCATTTTTCTTTTGTTCATTTTTTTTTTTCTGTATTGCTCCATGTTGAAAATGGGGAAGGTAGTTAATGCATTTGCAGGATTTCAAGTGGTCAGCATTGTATCGCAGTTTGCAATGCGATCCATTTTATTTCTGCATCGCAAAAAATGCGATGCATTCTGTGACTTTTCCCCCTCCAGTCTCAGCTCCACCACTAGTTCTGTGGCCCCCTGCTCTCCCATGATCTGGTCGGCCAGAAGTGCCAACTGTAGAAAGGCGCCAAGTCAAACGTTTCCGGTGCATCAGACTGCACTGTGAATGAGGGGAGCTGCGGTATCCTGTGTTCCGATTTGTCCAGCTAACGTACAAGCCATGGAGACCACCAGGAAAATGCAGCTTCTTGTCTTGAGCAGAGGTGGTCCGGAACCTCACGGACTATGGCGGGCAGTAGAATTCCTTCAGGCGTGCGGCTCACAGCCTCTACGAGACACTAAGCAACCTCGTCAGAGCAGACAACCTGCAGGCTGTGCAGAAGGTAGAGCAGTGGGGGCAGACAACCCAGGACTGGCAGAGCAGTTAAAAAAAAAAATAAAATTAAATTAAAAAAATCCTAGTCAGTGTATGTGTTGGAGGATCCCTCATTCTGGTGGCCAGTGTCTGTCATGTTGAGTGTCCATGCCCCTCATTTCAGTAATGAAAGGTGGAGAGGGCAGGGGTCATGAGTGGTGAAGGTGGTGGTACTGTGATAGGTGGAGGGAAGGTTGTCATCAGTGTGTGTGTGTGTGTCTCTGTGTCTGTGTGAGTGAGTGATACAAGTGCCTGTTTTCAGGGGAGGTTAAAGCGATTCACCAACATGTCTTGCATTGCTCCTGCCACGGAGGAAACAGTGACTTACCGCCACTGGAGTCTACACATGTAAAGATGCCCCAAAATAATGCAGCCTTTAAAAACTTACGCCCTTCGTAAAATTGTCGAAACTGGGTCTGATGGTCTTCCCGGTTTGTTGTCTGCCGCCAGCGCCGCCACCGCGCTCACTGGCGTGATGACGAGATGCCAGTGAGAATGCGGGGGCACGCCCCATTATATTCAGTGGGCGGCAGCATTTGAATCTATTTTTATTAGCATGATGGGAACTTGCTAATGAAACATGGGCACCGGTTGACTACCAAGGTGGTAGGTAGGTGGTATGGGGATCAGCCTTAGCAAAGACCTCCCCACACTCACTACAGTGTTGAAACCCAGTGGGCCCGTGTTTTTTCTTGGGTTTCACAGACATGGCCAACCTAACCAAACTTACCCTTTAAGGCAACATAGGCAAGACTCCTTATTGGTTTCTAATCAGACACGGTATTGGAAAAACGCCAAAATTATGTTAAAAAATAAATAAATAAGGACCAGTAACCACACACTAAAAAGATTTAAACTAATAGATCGGTTCAGCCGAACCGATCGAGAATTACAATTTTCAATTTCCACAAAAATACAGAGAAACTACCTAAAGTACTTACTGTACCGCAGACTGAGCCCTGAACCGACAATGCGGAAAAATAATTCGGAATAAACAGACAACTTTAACTGACTTTTGAACTGAGCAGAAGGAGAACTCTCCGGAGCGACTGTTCAGTGAGGCGGAGTAAAGAATCTGACGGTTTGGTTTCAAAGTGCTGCAGACAGAGTCTTCAACCGAGCTCGAGCTCAACATTCTATGCCCTGCATAGAAATTTAACCCTCTACTTTCCGGGGCAGTTTAAGTGCTGGAGCTAACTGCAATTGTCAGAATACAGCAAGACCCCATTAGAAGAAACATAATTACTAAGGTGAGTAATTTTTTCATCTGGGCACTGCAATGAGACCCTTATTCCTACTGTTGGGCTGCATCGTGCATACTCTGCACCCTAGCATGGCACAGATTGACGGTCTAACATCTCCAGACCCCCTGTCTGGCATCCGGGCACATAAGGTATGTCCTGCCCACTCCTATTACCTCATTTCATCTTCTCCATACTAACCTACTCATCCATGGATATTTCTCTGCTACAATCCCTTGTGGCATCACCTGCCCTACACATCCCTTCTCTGCCTTTTTTTCACCTTTTACTTATGTCACTTCCACTATGATCGTTATTTATGCTTCCCTCTGCCCCAGACATACCTACTTCCCCCTGCCAGTGAACATCTGCCCTAGCCCTCGCAAAAGGGCTAGCCTTCATCAGCATAGGCTATTACTAAATGCCCTGACTAAACTCCTACTCTTGACTTTAATCTGTGCAGGTAACATTGAACTTAATCCAGGCCCCCCACCACCACCTATTCAGGCTCCTCTGAGCTTCCCGGTCTCAAGGGCCGAATGCTGATTCATTTCAATGCCTGTAGCCTGATTAAAAAAGCTCAACCTTTTTTAGTCCTGGCTTAATATTACCTTTCCTGATATTGTTGTGGTCACGGAAACATGGCTGAGACCCTCTACCCTGGACCGTGAACTTAATATTCAAACACCATGCAGTCTTGCTATATTATAACAATAGCAGTCAGCCACTGCAGCTGAACTGCCCCGGAGAGGAAGGAGTTAACTCCAGAAGATCTGGAGTTCTACAGCGCGATGGCGCTGTGCTCAAAGCTCTATCTGGCAGTTTCAAATGAAACTGTCAGATTCTTTACTCCGCTTCACTGAACAGTCGCTCCGGAGATCAGCTCCTTCAGCTCGGTTCATTCTCGGCTTAAAAGAGTAGTTTTCGTTCATTTGAACCGCAAAAGTCATTATTTTTACCGCATTTCGGTTCTAAAGCTCTATCTGGTAACCGTAAGTACAAAATTCAAGTCTGTGTGGAAAATTAATTATCGGTTCGGTTTTGAACCCCGTCGCCGTTTTCTGTCTTTTAAAACTGTACTGTTTTAGAGTGCGGTTCCCAGTTCTTATCGGTTCTAAAAAAGCGAAATTATTCGGTTTTCAAATACCGTGACACGGTTAGGAACCGATAGGTGTCTTGCCTAGCACTGCCATCAAAAGGGCAATTTTTGGTTAGGCTGGCATTATGTCTGAGAAACCCAAAAGAAAACCGGCCCACTGGGTTTCAACACTGTGATGTCTGGGGGCGCCTTGCCAAGGCTGACCCACACACACCACTGTGTCTATTGTCTGAGGCTGACCACCTCCTGTCAGACTGCCAGGTGTGTAAAGAATTTCCCTGCAGCCACCCTGGAGAAGAGATTGGGCGGCTCAGGAGCGAGGCCAAGAAGTCCGCTGACCCGGATGGCCAGCCCGGTTCAGTACCCACTGGACAGAGGGTGCCCTCTGACCAGGCGAGACTTCCTCGGGCAAGGAAGACTGGTTCAGAGGAACCAGTCCCAAGTAAAAAGACAAAGAAATCAGGAGGTTTGGAGTCCAGAATTGTGTCTCCAACTGCTGCAGAGATAGCTAAAGCCATTCAGATTGTCCAGTCACTGTCTCAGGGATCTGTAGAACCACCAACAGTTGGTAAAAGGTTGGTTCGTTCAGTCCCAGTGGTTCAGGATTTTGAAGTTGAGGATTTTTATGAACCACAGGAGGGGGAGGAGGAATTTGATCAATATATGTGTGGCTGGGAGGGTCTGGACGTGCCCATCGAACGGGCATTTATCCAGACAGACCTTTAGAATCTCCCCTATTCTGTCTGAGTCCCTTCTTCTTTATTTTTTACAAAAGGTTGCAGAAACCCTCCAGCTTCCTTAGAGGAGGCTGTGGATGAGCAAGAGGAGCCTGATTATGTGGAAATGATGGATATTCCAGAGTCTAGGAGGTTGTCTATTCCTTTGCATAAGTCATTTAGGAAGCAAACAACAAAGATTTTAAAAATCCTCATTCTGTCCCTCCTGTAGATAAAAAATGGACAGAAGGTATACTTTGTCAGGCTCGGATACAGACTTCCTTATTGAGCAGTGTAGTCATGTAGGTGTGGTACAAGCTGCAGCCTGTGACAAGGCTAATATTCCTCTGGCCTCACATCCTCCTGATAAGGATTCTAGGAAGATTGATGCCATGGCGAAGAAACAGTATATGGCAGCTTCTTTGGGACTCAGGCAGGCAAATTATATGGCTTATGTGGCTAGATATCAGAAATCTAGGTGGGACACAGCGTTGCAGTTAGCCAAGCAGGCCCATGGCCAGCTGGCTAGTGAGTTGGAACAGGTGGCTGCTGATGGCATTGAAGCCTCTAAAGTTCAATTTCATACTGCTGTTGATGTTAATGATGTTTCCTCTAGGGTCATGGCCACTTCTGTAGCTTCCGTGAGGTTGGCATGGCTCAGATGCACTAATCTGTCCCAAGATACTCAGTCAAAGGCTTTGGATTTTCCTGTAGTGGGAAATTCTCTGTTTGGGAGCAAACAGAAAATTATATGAAAAGATGGATGAATACAGAACTACCTACAAAAGTGCCCAGGTTCTAAGGAGAAGCATGCCATGCCACAAGGCATGCTCCCAGAGAGTGAGGCAGACCCTTTTCAGGCCTTTTACAATTTCAAGCCTCCTCTGCTGTCTACGAGAGGGTTTCTTCAGAGGCAGGGGTAGGCGTGGCGCTAGTAGACAGCTCTCCTCCCCTCAGCCTAAGGCTGTTGCTAAGCAGGCACCCTGATGGGGTGCCCAGGGCCGATTCTCCTGTACCAGTGGGGGCAGGTTGGCCTATTTCAGCCAGAGCTGGCTGTCCCTAACTCGGACAGATGGGTTCTGGAGGTAATAGGCCAGGGTCTGGTTCTCAGCTTCAAATATTTTCCAAAGATGAGAGCCAGGCATTTCCCACCTGCAAGTCCTTCAGCCCTTGCTTTGGAAGCAGAGGTTTCTTCTCTTCTGGTCTGCAAAGCAGTGGAAAGGGTTCCTCCTTGCCATCAGGGCAAGGGCTTTATTCAAGATACTTTCTTACCCCAAAAGACAGGAGAATGGCCCATTCTGGATTTAAGATACTTGAACAAGCATCTGTTGAAACCAAAGTTCAAAATGTTAACCCTGGCAATGATATTGCCTTCCTAAGACCAGGGGACTGGCTAGCTTCCCTGGACCTCAAGGATGCCTATTTTCATGTTCTGATCAGGCCTTCCCACCGAAAGTACCTCAGGTCCGAACTGCCTCAGGCCACTACCAGTTCAGGGCAATGCCCTTCGGCCTTACCTCTGCGCAGGGTATTCACAAAATGTCTCTCGCTGTAGTAGTGGCTCAATTAAGAAGGCAAGGGTTGCTGTGTTTCCCTACGGACGACTGGCTCATTGTGGGTCAGTCTCCAGGTCAGGTGAAATCCACTTACAAGTCACCCAGCAGCTTCTCACTTCTCTGGGATTTCTGCTAAACTTACTAAAGTCAGTTCTGGAACCAGTTCAGTTCCCTAACTTCATAGGCAGAATTGAACACAAGGTTAGCCAGGCCTTTCTTCCTCGAAAGGGTGGACAGACTCATCGCCTGGCATCCTCCTTTACCCTGCGGGTCTCTCGACCAGCAAGGCATTTCCTGCAACTCCTCGGACACATGGCTGCTTCCACAGCTGTTGTGCAGGAGCAAGATTCCAGATGAGGACATTCAGTTCCATTTGAGGGCCTATTGGTCTCAGAGGAAGGACCCCTTACCAAATTGGTCCCAGTTACTCAATCCCTGATCCTGGCCCTACACTGGTGGCAGGATCAAAGCAATCTGAAACAAGGGGTTCCTTCATTCCCATTTCTCCTCCTCACCCTCACCACGGATGCCTCCCTGTTAGGGTGGGGGCTCCCCTAGGCGACCTACCACTCAGGAGTGTGGTCTCCTCAGAATCTCTGCTCCACATCAATCTTCTGGAACTCAGAGCTGTCTTTTTAGCTCTTCGGATCTTTTCAGATTCTGTCCAGAACAAAGTGGTTCAAGTCAGGACAGACAATACCACCACAATGTGGTACATCAACAAGCAAGGGGGCACTCGGTCTTCAGCCTTGTGCACCGAAGCAATGAAGTTGTGGTCTCTGGCTTATTCCCTGAACACCTCCCTGATAGCGGTTCATCTCCCAGGGAAGGACAATGTGCTGGCGGACGCCCTCAGCAGAATTTCTCAGGGCCATCAGATGGGCTCTGAATCCCACAAGTACTGGGGTCCGTCTTTGCCAGTTGGGGCACTCCTCAGATAGATCTTTTGTGACCCAGACAACCACCAACTTCCTCTTTTTGCTGCAGGCCTCAGTACTGGGCTCAGTCCCTCTGGATGCCTTTCTGTTGGATTGGAAAGGAAGTTCCTGTATGCTTTCCCCCTTTCCTCTCCTTTTCAGGGTACTAGTGAAATCAGATCTCAACCTTGCAGAGTGATTCTGATTGCCCCAGATTGGGCCAGACAGCCCTGGTACCTCTGCTCCTGTCCCTGGCAGTCCACCTGCCCTGAGCCTGCCCAGAGTTCACGACTTACTGGCCTGTGCACAGGGGAGGTGTGGTATCCGGACCTCAAGTCCCTCCACCTCAGGCTTGGCTCTTGAGGAGCTAGAATTGCTGATTTACACCTTTCTCAAGGTGTTATGGATATTTTAAAGGCTTCAAGGAAGCCTTCCACTAGAGCCACTTATAATTCTAAGTGGAAGAGGTTTCCATCTGGTGCTCTGAGAGGCAGATTACCCCAGAATCTGCTGATCTTCCCATTCTTTTGGACTATTTGGTCCATCTGAATTCCTTAGGCCTTAGACCAGCTGCCCTGAAGGTTCATCTGGCAGCTGTCTCTGCTTTGTGTCAGCAGGAAGCCTGCCTCCTTTCTTCTCACCCTGTGTTCTCCAAGTTTTTAAAGGGTTACTTCACACTAACCTCCTCGGGAAAACCAGTCACCCGCTCTGGGACCTGAAGACATTTGCATTGCTCAGTTAATGCAACCCCTTTTGAGCCTCTGTCTTCAGCAGAACTCAAGTATTTAACTTGGAAAACCGTTTTCTAGTAGCTATCACCTCTGCTAGACGCATAAGTGAGTTACAGGCCCTGTCAGTGGAAGAAGATTTTATCTCTTTCCACAGAGATAAGGTAGTCCTAGGACTAATAGAAAGTTTTGCCTAAGGTGGTTTCTGATTTCCACCTGAATCAATCTATCTCCTCCCAGTATTTTTCACTGAGCATTCTTCCTCAGGTGAGAGGAGACTGCACAGCTTGGATGTCAAAAGGGTATTAAGTTACTATCTAGAGCGCACCAGAGGTCATAGGTTGAATCCCTCCAACTGTTTCTTACCTATGGCGAGGTTGGCAAGGGAAACCTGCCACTAAGAGAACAATTGCAAGGTGGATTGTCTCTTGTATCAATTTTGTTATCAGAAACTGGGTGAGTACCCCCTCAGGTTGAGGGCCCCACTCCACCAGGGGTGCAGCTCATGTCTGGCGGCTGCTGAGACATTCTATTCTGGAGATTTGTCAAGCTGCTACCTGGAAGACAGTTCACACCTTTACCAAGCATTATTCCCTGGATATCCAGTCCAGGAGAGATGCTCGGTTTAGCACAACTGTGCTTCAGAGCCTATTTCCTAAGTAGGTTCTGACCCTCCTCCATGGAGGTACTGCTGTGTAATCTGCTATTGTTATAATATAGCAAGACTGCATGGTGTTTGAAGAAAAATTACTCACCTTAGTAATTGCTTTTCTTCTCATGGAGTCTTGCATATTATAACCACCCTCTCCTGCCCCTCTCAGAACTCCTACTTGGGTAGAGGTGGCAAATTGGTGCAAGCACTGTGTCATGCCATTTTAGTTTCCCCTAACCCTGTTTTCCTTTGGGTTAGGGATCTAGATTGTTCTTTTAGGTTATTTTTTATTGCCCCCTTCTTGGACTTGAGTCTTGGGGGGAAGGGGGGTTCATATGTGCTTGTCAAGGGTGGTAAAACGAACCATAATACCATCAATCTTTGTTATTATGGTTCTGGGTGTTTCTTTGTTGTTTATATTGTTGTTATTACTACTAGTAGGTAGCCATAGGCTAGTGTAGTTTTTCCACACAGACTTTTTCCGTCCTTTGATGTTGGCTTCGTAAAGATCTGACAGTTTCATTTGAAACTGCCAGATAGAGCTTTGAGCACAGCGCCCTCGCGCTGTAGAACTCCAGATCTTCTGGAGTTAACTCCTTCCTCTCCGGGGCAGTTCAGCTGCAGTGGCTGACTGCTATTGTTATAATATAGCAAGACTCCATGAGAAGAAAAGCAATTACTAAGGTGAGTAATTTTTTCTTCCCTCCTATGTCATATTCAGAACTGACAGGCTATCTAGGGGAGTGGATGTGGCCATTTACATCCGTGACAAGCTCCCAGCCTCCATCATTAACCCTACCTTGGTGCCCCTGGAATTTGAATGTTACCACGTTAAAAATACAGCCCCCCTCGTGGACCCCCATCTACATATTAGGCTGCTACAGGCCTCCTTCTACCGGGCATAAGCTGTTACATCATATATCCAGCATACTAACCCCCTTATCCTCCGAACTGATTATTGCTGGGGACTTTAATATGGACTGGCTCACACACCCCTCGCAACCACTTAAGGAATTGTGCGACAACTTTGGCCTATCACAGCTTATAATGGAGCCAACCCGCCCCAAAAAAACACACCCTATCAAAAATTCTCTACTTGATGTTATCCTAGTCAACAGACCACACCTATATTCACATTCTGGGGTCTTCTTCAATGATTACTGTGCTATAGCCTACGTAAGGACCTACCCTAGGTCTTCCTCCTCCTCCTCCTCGACCTATGTCTTTAAAAGATCTAAACGACACTTTGATCCTTATGCCTACCTCTCCGAACTGGAATGTGCCAATTGGCAGGATTTTTACCTGTCTCCCACAGTGGATAAAGCAGCCACTGTCCTCCAAAACATTATACTCGATGCTGTAAACAAACACGCACCCCTTAAAAAAACAAAAAAACCACGACTAAGAAAACTTGCCTTGGTTCTCTTCGAGCTTGAAAGAAGAGCTGCTCTGCAGAGACTCACTCTGGGAAAAGGCCAGGAAGACCAAACTACCCAACGACTGGGCAGCTTTCAGAGCTGCTAGAAACCGGTGCATCAGACTGGTCAGGTCTGCAATGTCCAGCTATTACCAATCCGAACTCAGTGCTTCCTCAAACAATACAGCCAAATTCTGGAAAACCTTAAAGGAAATACAAGGCCACAACCATGCTAGTACACTCCCTCCAAAAATCTCGGTAGGCAACTCTATTGTCACTGACAAACACAAAATTCTTGACCTCTTTAATAACCACTTTGCCACCACGGGCCTCGTGTTCGACGATTCCCCTGCCTCTAGCCTTCGTGCACAACAATTCACTACTAGCCCGTTTTGCCCAGGCATTGCCTCATCCCAACCCCCACTAGTATAACATTCTCCTTCTCTCCTGTCACTGTACAAGAAGTTAAGGACCTTCTGCTCCACCTGGATAACAGGAAATCATCGGGGCTGATATGATAGAGCCTTTCTTCCTCAAACTTTGCTTCTGTATCCTGTCACCCCCAATTACTCATCTCTTCAATATGTCCCTTACTCAGGGCGCACTACCGGCCATCTGGAAAACTGCCCACGTTATTCCCCTGTTTAAATCTGGCAGCACTAGTGACCTAAATAAGTACCGTCCTGTCTCGCTACTTCCTATCCTCTCTAAGCTTCCGGAAAAAATGTTAAACTTCCAGCTTCTACAATTCACGAATGGTTTGGATTTTCTAAACCCTGCCCGGTTTGGCTTTCGCCCTCTTCATAGCACAACCACGGCGCTTGCTAAGGTCACTAACGACTGGTTGAGAGCCTTGGATGCCAGAAAATATGCGTGCGCTTTGTTTCTTGACCTTAGCAAAGCATTTGACACGGTAGACCACTCTTTACTCCTCACTGTCCTAAAAATATTGGCATCTGTGACTTGGCCATTGAATGGTTTTCCAACTACCTCTCCAATCGATATCAGCAGATCAAGGCGGGGGGGGGAGCTCTCCCACCCCAAAACCCTGCCTATAGGTGTACCGCAAGGATCCATCCTGGGTCCTCTCTTGTTCGCCATCTACATAAATAAACTAGATGCTGGAATTAATTCAGTGGACATCCACCTCTTTGCGGATGACACCGTATTGTATGTTGCCAGGCCTTTCTTGGATCTCGCATGCAGGGACCTGCAAATAGAATTCAACCATTAACAGAATGATCTCCTTTATTCCAAACTTCTGTTGCATGCTAAGAAAACAAAGGCCATGATCGTCTCCCCAGTAGTAAACTCCTTCTTTACCACCACAGTGGGAACTGTCCCTAAACTACACACCTTGCTCTGCGAAGCGCTGGGTTATGTCGACTCCTTCAAATACCTGGGGGTGTGGATTGATCCAAAACTTTTCTTCAAAGTGCACATCGAGGAACTTTCCAAAAAGCTTAAACAGAGGCTTGGGATTTTCTTCAGAATCAGACACCTATTATCATACAAAGGGAGAACCAGGTTGGTACAGTCAACATTCCTGCCCCTCATTGACTATGCTGACTTCCTATATGGGGTTGGCTCCAGCATGGCACTTGCCAAACTCGACATTTTGTATCACCTAGCACTTAGGTTCGTGACTGGTGCCACCTACTCAACACGCCATTGCACCCTATACAAAATCTTAGGATGGAGATCACTTAGCCTCAGACGACATAAGAACACGTTACTCTGGACCTTCAGGGCCATCGCCAGTAAGTTGCCCCAATACATCAGGGACTGCCTACTTACTTGCAGTCTGGGCAACTACCGGCTGAGAAGCCAATCCCCTTTCACCCTTGACATCCCCAAAGTAAGGACGCGTTTTGGCTGTGCAGCAGTTAGCCACACCCTGCCTGTCCTTTGGAACACTGCCCAAAATATGTTACAGCTTGTTAGACCGGTTTCAATTGCTGCCTTTAAAAACCTTATGCAGCATTCCTTCCAGGAGGCCTGTAACTGTTTTTGAAGTTGAACTTCTGACTCCTCCATGCACCTGCCTGTCCCCCTCTTATCTGATTACTAAGGGTCATGAAGGTGAGTCCTGTCCCCTTTTTGTGCTCACCTTCCTCTGACTGTCTTGTTGAATCACCTCTCCTGTTCTATCTCCCCTCCTTGCCTGACTTACCGGTTTTGCTTTATATATTTGTTGTACATATTGTATATTGGTACTTTATAACAGACTGTAACTTGATGTTATTTAAAAGATGTATATGTTGTTATATAACAATGCGTGTAAGTCAACATATGTTTGTACCTGTACAATTGCTGCCTGTAATCTCCACGTGTGTATTTATGTATCTCACCTGTACATCATCCCTGTCCTAACCTCACTTAATTGTTGTCTCCCCCCCCGAATGACGAGGTACCTTTGTAAACGAGTCCCTGACTCAAAGGTTGTAAAACTGATCTCTTCAATAAATAAAAAAAATAAATAAATATAGCGCATGCTGTACCTCTACTGCTGTGCACATATATTTGTAGATATTGTTTATCTCACTGCTCAGTGTAATTTTTTTAATTGCTTACTGCCTCCGCACTGTACAATCTTGTTTTACATGCTCCATGTAGGAAACTACCTTATTTCTTCATGTATCATGGGATATTGTGTCAAGACCCAGGTCCATCTTGTAAATGAGTTCTCCTAACCACAGTAATATTCGGGTATTCATAACTTTATGCAGTCAGCCTTGCAAGTAGAACTGCCCAGAGATAATTTGGAACATATGCAAATGAGTTTTCTGAGTAAAAAGACGCCATTAATTATGTTTAATTTTATTAAATTTGTTTGTTTTAAGAACCGCTAATACTGGTTCCTGAACTGATAGCCTCAGTTCATTTTATCTCGGTTCCCGGATCCCGCAGTGGTTCCGGAACCGACCGCAACTGCTAAATAAACTAAAATTAAAATATTCTTTCTAGGGACATGGATATGTTGTTCATTCGCACTGTCTTGCAGGTTCCTTGACACTTTAAATCTTGCCGGAAGGTCTTCAAGCTGGCTCCTTCCACCCACCCAGGTGGTAAAACTCTCGGCTCCGCCCCATGACACCAGATCTTCCTTACCGCTTGGAAGCTCAGGTTCCTCCTTACGCTCTCGTATAGACGGATCTAATTCTACGGTTCGCTTGGAAACTCATTCTTAAGTTTTCAAGACTTCAGTCACCATTTCTTCGTGGCTGGCGGACAACAACCGATTTCAGGTTTTCGGGCGGTGCTTATGTGGGCAGAAATGTCCAGGGACGGATCCGCACTCCACGCAAGTGCCTACTGCCCGGCCTAGACCATGACCCGCAGGCCTGCAAGTTATGGCGTTTGCTTTTCGGCCAACATCCTGAAGACCAAGACTGCCCGGTTGCTAGCTACGCCCGAGAAGCGCCACCACCAGTAAAGTCAAAGGAGGCCCATTGGGCGGTGTCCGGTGGCTGGCTCGGCTGAGCAACTCGAGCAGATGATCACCCTCGAGGAGGAGGTGGCCCAGGCCGCATCATCTTCTTCCTCGGTGGCGGCATTTATCCCGCTCTCTTTGCCCTCCTCCTACACAGCTTCTTTTAAGGAGCTTTGCCAATCCCTTTCCACGAAGGGAGAGGGGCCATCGGGACATTCTTCTCGGTCCAAAAAGAAGGACTCAAAAGGTAAGTCCCACCGTCAGCGTTCGTGGGAGCGGGAGAGGTACCCTTCCCCGGACAGTCAGCACTTGACTTCGGTCGAGGTTGCGGCTAAGGCCACTGGCTTCACGGTGTCCCCGTCAGGTCAGCCGGCCGAGACACCCGTCGACGCGGTCGAGATTTTCTCGACCCGTGGGATGAGCTGTCGACTGGTGAAGCTGACAACCCATCTTCACCGGTTCCCCCGGTAGAGACAGGACTTGCCTGCGCCTCCTGTGCCAGAGTCCCTGGTCAAGGCTTCTGAGCCAAGGGAAGAACGGGTGTCCCCCGCCCCTTCCCAGACCTGTCCTCAGAAACACAGAGGATCTCTGTCTCTGTCTCGGACCTCGTCTCGGTCCAGCCGATCCCGCCAACATCGGCGGTCTCGGTCTAGGCACCGAAGTAAGCGGCGCCGCCGCTCGTCCTCGTCTTCCTCCTCGGTAGAGGAGAGGCTTCGGTGCAAATTGCGTCGACGCTATGAGGACCTAATGTGGCAGCAGTTACTTCTGTCCGGGAACAAGCCAACGCCATCTCCTTCCCCGGCCACCAAGTGGCTGTCACCCGAACGGCTGAAACAACCCCTCGCTATAGTCGAGGTGCCCAAGCCTGGCCAGTTGTTCGGCTGAAACCAGCTGCCCAACCGATTGTGGTGGAACCTCCGCCTCCACAACTGAAATCGGGGGCACCGACCAAGGACTCTCGGTCGGGTCCGGGTCTGCCCCACAGGTTGTCAGTCACCCTCACTCCCGACTGTCCTCGGCGGGTGGAGGGTGGCTCAGGCCCCAGGCAGCTCTTTGCGGACTCCTCTGAGTCCGACAACGACTCCTCCCTGTTCTACACACCCATTGACCTGGAGTCCTCCGGGGGCCAGTCGATGGACAAGAGCCCATCGTCCTTTATAGGTCTGCTTTGGCTCATCTCAGAGTCTACCGGGATGCAGCCCGAGCCCGTATCCAAGCGGGCCAAGTATCCCCTCACGGAGATACTGGACTGAGGGGATTCTCCCACGGAGGCCTTTCAGTGGCTGAATCCATTGTTGGCCCAGCCTTGGAGCTATGGCAGCGGCCAGCTTCCTGTCCTGCGCCTTCGGCCAGGATGGCCAGGAAGTATGCGGTCCCTACCGGCTCTTTGTCCGTTTTTTCGGGAAAACCCCTCTGCCGAGGGGTTGGTCACTGATAGTGTTTTCCGGCGTCCAGGAACGCTAGGGATGTGGCTAAGCCCCCCCTCCGACAAGGAGTCCAAAAAGCTGGACTATGCCGGGCACAAGGTGTACGCTGCGTCCTCCCTTGGCCTCCGCCAGGCCAGCTCGGCCATGCTGATGGCACACTTCTCCCACGCCCTCATGGGCTCCCTGGATGAGGTGATCCCTCATCTTCCGGCCAACCTGCAGACCACGGTCAAGCAGGTACGGGACCAGGGAAGGGCGGTAGCAAAACAGCAGCTCCAAACGGCTATGGACATTGGAGACTCCTGTGCCAGATCAGTTGCGGCTGCAGTGGCCATGCGCCGCAGAGCATGGCTGAGGATATCCACCTTCACGGCAGATACCCAGCATAAACTGGCGGATGTCCCCTTCCTGGGGACCGACCTCTTCGGCCCTGGAGTGGAAAGTCACCTCCAGCGGATCGAAAAGTCCAATGCCACTCTGGACTCGGTCACCTCCGCCCAGAAGGACAAGGGCCGTCGCCAACAGCACAAGACCTTTCGCCCTTCTGCGCCTGCGGCACGTCCGGCCCAACAGCACCAGCATCAGGGCCAGCAGGCTTGCACTTGGCACCCCAAAGCCAAGCCTGCGGCTTCCTCTAACAGGAAGCAGGAGGAAAAGGCCCAGGAGGTCCCTCAGCTGGTCCCTCCTCCAAGCCTGCCCAGTGACGGGTTGAGGGGTGTCGCCCCCAGCCTCGTCACTCCCTGCTGGGTTCCCCCCATGGGGGGATGTCTCCACCACTTCCTTTCCTCCTGGCCCACTATCACCACGGACCGCTGGGTGTTGGAGGTGGTAGGAAAGGAGCCTGCCCTGGAGTCAGTAGGCCCGCCCTTCCGAGCCGTCACCTCTCGGGGGGGCTCTGAGGGTCACCAACCTCTCTGTTGGCTCGCGAGCCGATATTGCCGTGCTCCTCGAAAAGAGGTGATCAGGAAGGTGGCGGATCCTCCACCAGACCCGGGGTGTGTGTACAGACACTTCCTGGTCCCAAAATGGACGGGGGGCTGGCGCCCCATTCTAGACCTGCACGACCTGAACAGGTTCCTAAGGTCTCGGACTTTCAGGATGGTCACTCTGGCTCAGATAATCCCATGTTTGGAACGAGGCATGTGGTTCTGTTCTCTGGACCTCCGGGCCGCGTTCTTTCACGTCCCAATCCGTCAGTCACCAGAGATTCCTCCGCTTCAGGGCAGAGGGATCCCTCTACGAGTTCCGGGCCATGCTCTTCGGCCTTTCCCTAGCTCCCAGGGTCTTCACCAAATGCATGGCAGTGGTGACAGCATTCCTGCGGCGCTGAAGGGTCCAGCTGTACCCCAACCTGGATGACTGGCTGATTGCAGCCTCCTCCAGAATGGAGGTGGAGCGGTTCAGAGATCTGGCCCTCGAGGCCAAGTCGGAACTCGTGCCAAAGCAGGTGATACAATTCATCGGGGCAGAGCTCGACTCTCTACGAGGCAGAGCACAGCTTCCGGCGGACAGGGCCAAGGTTCTTTCCTCCTTTGCCCAATCATTTCAGGTTGGGCAATTGCGCCCTGCCCGGGACTTCCTGCACCTCCTGGGCCTCATGGCAGCCTGCACCAGCATGGTCCATTGGACCCGTTGGTGCATGCGTCCCCTTCAGTGGGGGCTGGCCAGCCAATGGTCACAGCACTTCGATCCTCTGGATCAGCTAGTGACAGTAACCCAGGGGATGTGGAACGCTCTCCAGTGGTGGACCGTTCCAGCACATCTGCAGGAGGGCATCCCGTTTGTCTGCCCCGAGCCGACGGTCTCTCTATCGACTGATGCGCCTCTGATGGAGTGGGGTGCCCATCTGGGGGAGCACAGAGCGCACGGCCTCTGGTCCCCTCGGGAGTCCCAATGCCACATCAACCTGCTGGAGCTCCGAGCGGTTCATCTAGTCCTCACTGCCTTCGCTCCGTTTCTACGGTGTCAAGTGGTTCAGGTCCAGACGGACAACACCACGACCATGTACTACCGAAACCGCCAGGGCGGGACGCACTCCATGCCTCTGTGCAGGGAAGCTCTCCGCATTTGGTCATTCATGCGCAGCCTGGAGGCGGATCTCCTTGCCATCCATGTGGCAACATTCTGGCCGATGCCCTAAGCCGGATAGGGGCTGCGTCCCACGAGTGGTCTCTCCTGCCGGAGGTAGTACAAGATCTGTTCTCCCACTGGGGCATGCCTCAGGTGTACCTGTTTGCCTCCAGGGAGAATGCGAAGCTGAGACTGTTTCATGCCCTCCCCCCTCAGCAGGGGGATGCCTTCTCGAGGCCGTGGACCCCGGGCCTCTTCTACGCCTTTCCCCATTTCCCTTGATCCACAAGGTGCTTCTCAAGGTGAGGAGGGACAAGGCACAGGTGATTTTGGTAGCCCCAGACTGGCCCCGCCAGTTCTGGTATCCAGATCTCCTCAGTCTCGGCTCCAGGCTCCTGAGGCGGCTTCCTGCCCGCCTGGACCTGATCTCAGTCAGTCAGGGGAAGGTATTCCATCCGGACCTTCAATCCCTGCACCTGACGGCCTGGTTTCTGAGCGGCTAGAGTTCCAGGCCTTGGGTCTTTCCGATGAGGTCCTCAGCGTGGTTGAGGCGTCCCATAAGGAGTCGACCAGAAAATGCTATGCCTTCAAAAGAGATTCTCCATTTGGTGTCGGGGCAAGGGCCTGGACCCTTCCTCCTGTTCCTTGGCAAGCATTCTGGACTACCTCTGGTCCCTTTCTCAGCAAGAGCTTCGGTCGACGACCCTTAAGATGCACCTGGTAGCCATCTCTGCTTAGCGGGCGCGGGCCGGGAAGCAGTCGGTGGCGCAGGAGAAGGTGGTTGGGCGCTTCTTCAAAGGCCTTGATCACACATCCCCTCCGGTGCGAGAACCTCCACCTCCGTGGTATCTACTGCTGGTATTGCCTAAGCTCATGGGCAAGCCATTCGAACCGATGCACAGGTGTGACATCTCTCACCTGTCGTGGAAGACCGCCTTCTTGGTGGCTGTCATGTCAGCCAGAAGGATGGGAGAGCTCCAGGCGCTTTCCATCGAGTCTCCTTATCTGGTCTTCCACAGGGACAAGGTTGTCCTGCGCCCCCACCCGAAATTCCTTCTGAATGTGGTGTCGGAGTTTCACCTTAACCAGGTGTTGACTCTGCCGGTGTTCTACCTCAATCACACCTCGGAGGCCGAATATAGGCTCCATACTTTGGACCCTAGAAGAGCGCTTGCTTACTATAAGGAGCGGACGGCTGAAGTTCGGGGAGAGGTTCGCCAGCTGTTTGTCACCTACGCTGAAGCCACACCTGGCAGACTTGCAGCCAAGTGGATGATAGGCAGGTGGTTAACCTCCTGCATAGATCTCTGCTGTAGATTGGCGGGCATGGAGCCTCCCAAAGGGATAAGAGCTCATTGTACCCGCCATACTGCTGCATTGTTGGCTGCTTCCAGGGACGTCCCTATCCAGGAAATCTGCAGGGCTGCTACCTGGAAGTCGGCACACACCTTCATTACCCACTACGACATCGACCTTGAGTCACGCTGGGATGCTGGTTTTGGGGCCTCGGTTCTCCAGTCTTTATTTCCCAAGTAGGGGGTGTGTGCCTTGCCTCCCTCCTCCCGGAGAACTGCTAAAAGTCTGCCAGACAGTGTGGATGAACAACATATCCATGTCCCTAGAAATACAGATTACTCACCTGTAACAGGAGTTCTAGGAATGGTATATGTTGTTCATCCACACGACCCACCCGGCCTCCCTTGCTTCGACGCACAATCTGGCTTCAAGCGGGCTAGATGTGGTGTCATGGGGCAGAGCCGAGAGTTTTACCTCCCGGGTGGGTGGGAGGAGCCAGCTTGAAGTCCTTCCGGCAAGATTTAAAGCGGCAAGGAACCTGCCAGACAGTGTGGATGAACATATACCATTCCTAGAACTCCTGTTACAGGTAAGTAAGCTGTATTTTTTAGCGATTGCAACTGTTATTGGCTTTACATTGAAAATGTTGTTATAAAAAGAAACTGGTGATCCTGGTTTCAGGCCTTGTATTTAGTGTGGGGAAATTTTGTTAGGCAAAACAAGAGAATGTTTGACTTATCTGGACATGAACATTTAAAAGCAGAGTGAAATCTGCATTACATGTCCTGAAAAACCTACTGAAATGCCTGGCTAAGGCCAAAAATTAAAAAAAAAGAAAAGAAAATGCTATCACCATCTGAGGGTGCCTTCGAGCCCTGACCAGCTGACACCGTAAGTTCCTGTGGCTTAAACCACAGTAATTAATGTAATTGCTAGTCCTGAGACTGGTGTACAAGCAGTTCGTAAGAGAATTGCTGAACCGGCTGACTCCCTGTTCCCTCAAAAAAAAATCGACAAAACTAAGCACACAGAACCCCCTGCTGGACAGCATCTGGGGACTTTTGTGCCTGCTATAAAGCCTACCAACTCCTACAGAAATTGCACAGGTCTGTTCTGATTGTGAAAAGTGTAAAACTTTCCCAGAGAAACAGTGTGGAGAAATGCCTGGAACAGCTAAAGAAAACACTTTCAGGCTTACAAGGGCTGTCTGCCTCTCAGCAGCAGACCTTTGCAAAGCAGTCTTCTAATCTTTAAGAGGAAGAATATGTAATTATTATGAAATGGAGGAAGGGGAACCTATTCAATTTGAGGTTTCCTCTTAACATGAGTTTGGCTCTCCCCACGGAACATTCTGAGGGATTATTCCTCGTTCTTCGCATTGGTGAGGAATGTTTGGGCTAACACCCACTAAAAGCTTCCCATTCCTGTGAGTAAATTCTTCAGGGAAGATACTTTAAAGATTTTACAAACTCCAAACTCTGTTCCTCCTCTGGATAAGAGGATGTATAAAAATTAGCAGCTGGACAGGGAGGGAACTGAAATTTTATTCCCATACCCTGTCCACCAAGGAGTGGTTAAAGTGACAGCCTGTGACAAGGCAAAGATACCCCTGGCAGCTTATCCTCCTAACAAGGATCCCGGGAAAATTGACAACATGGCATAAAGGGGGTATTTATCTGGTTCCTTGGCCATCAGGCAGGCACACATTTCAAGCTTATGTTAATTCCAAAGTCACTATGGTAGTCGGCCCCTGTCAGATGATCTAGCTAAAACAGCTAAATTTGGTCTAGGAGCAGCCAAATAACAGTTCAAGTGGCTGCTGCCAGATGGATGGCAAATACAGTGGTTCAGGGTGAGGTTTGCCTGGCTGCGAGTCACAAACCTCACTCAGGATACCCAAACCAAGGTTATAAGAGTTCCCGGTCGAGGGTAATTCCTCTTTAGAGAAAGATAAAGGCTTACATGAAAAAGGTGGATAGATGCACCACAGCAAGCCCCCCTCCCCTTTTTTTTTTCTATCAGGCTGGGGCTGTGCCTCAGTATGAGCAGTACCCACAGCAGTCGTACTTCAGGCACCACAGACAAGTGGTCCAGGATGTAGTGAGTCAGGGATTGTCTCTGAGCTCAAATTTCTTCCACCAGAAACAGTGGGAAAAGGACTAGAAAGGTTGCAAAAGAGACTGAATAAGGGTGCTTCAGGCTCTGACCAGCCAACACCCTCCGAAACTGCTGTCTCTTACTTACACACTTCTGAGAAGGGTGATTCAGGCATTAAAAAAAAAAAAGGGATGAGTGGTCCAGCTGTCTCTCCTTTCTCCTTCAAGAAAACCAAAAAGGAAAAGCATGTCATACCCCAGGAAAAACCTAAAGGGGTTTCTGGCATCACTGGACTTAAATTATTTCCACACTCCCATAAGGGAGTCTCACAGAAAGTACTTAAGGTTCAGACTGTCATCAGGTTACTCTCAGGAATGTACACAGTGGTTGGAGCACCTTCAAAGATAAGGTGTCACAGTTTTTCCTATACCTAGATGAGTGGCTGGTGGTTGTAGAGTCACCCCAGCAAATGGGTCTGCAACTCACCTAGGGTCTTCTAGAGTCTCTAGGGCTCTTGATAAATCTAAAGAAAGCCTGACCTTCGGCCTGCTCAGGCACTACAGTTCATAGGAGCAGAGCTAAATATCCTGCAAGGCAGGGTCTACCTGCCTCTATGCAGGGCAAGAAGTATTCCACTAATAGCAGGCGTATTCAGCCTGAATGAAACAAAAACTGCAACACAGTTTCGTCCGCTACTAGCCACATGTCACCTGCCACTGGCGCAGTCTTGGAATCCAGATTACAGAGCAGGGTCATTCAATGTCACTTCATGCCACAGGACCCTCTTTAAACTAATTCTAGTAACAAAGACATTGTTACAGGCCTCCAATGGTGGAAAGAGGGAAACAACCCGAGGGAAAGGGCTTCATCTTTTTCGTTTTTCAGCAAGAGCCCCCATCAGTTGTGTTACAGCAAATGCATCTTTATTAGAGTGGGGCTCCCATCTGGGGGTTCACACCACCCAAGGCACGTGGTCAAGTGCAGAGTCACTCCTGCACATAAACCTGCAGGAGCTAAGAGTAGTGTTGCTGCACTAAAGGTGTTCACACAACTACTACAAGGTGGTACAGGTCAGAACAGACAGTACCACCACAGTGTACTACATAAACAAGTAGGGAAGGACACGGTAAGCCCTCCCTGCACAGGACTTATGAAAATATGGAGTCTAGCATGCTCCATGGGCCCCTGCAGGATATTCATCTGCCAGGTAGGGACACTACCTTGGCAGATACCTTGACTCAAATCAGCTAGTCCCGTCAGGAATTGGCCTTAAACAGTCTGGTACAAGTTATCTTCAGAAGGTGGGTCACTCCAGAGGTAGACTTGTTCGCATCCCACCACAACCACTGTCTGTTACAGTACTATTACAGACAACAAGATCTGTGAACAATTCACCTGGATGTTCTGGCTTTGAGTTGGCCAGGTAAGCACCTTCATGTTTGTTCTTCCTTCCCTCTGGCATACAGAGCACATTTTTTTCAAGCTCGGGTCCCAGTCAGCATCAGTGGTCTTGATAGCACCAGACTGGGCCAGACAGCCATGGTTATCTCTGCTACTGTTCATGTCTGGGTCCGAACCAATACACCTTTTCCTCGGAGGCACAATCTACTAACCTCCAACCAGGAGGCTCCTGTATCCAAACCTCGGATCATCCAGGATCAAGGCATGGTTTTGAGTGCTTAGGGTATAATATGCAGGATTGCATTTTTCTCAGTGTCTTAGACATTTTATGTGGTTACAGGAAGCCTTCCACTAAGAAAATATATGCTTCAGAGTGGGAAAAGGTTGCTGGCCAGGTGGCGCTGAGGGTTGAGGCACTGGACGCCACACCTCACACCACACCGGCGACCTGGGTTCGGGAGCGGACTCTGGTCGACGGGGGTCGGCAGGGAGGGAGAAGGATTGAGCACCCAATGGCAGCTCTCCTCCTCTGGGGCGGGGGTACTGTACTCTCCGCTGCACTACCGCCACCTGTTGGGGGAACCTCAGGGTGGTCTGTGCAGATAGGGAGACGTTCCATGCAAGGGTAGATGTTGGCAGGGGACTGGCTTCGATGTGCGTCTCCACGCGCGTCGGCAGCCTTGTCCCTATTGCACGTCGACGTTAGGGGGACGCACCAGAACATCAGAAAAAATCCTGCCCTGGTCTAGGCAATGACTCTCAGCGTCGGTCCCGAGGCAGCATTCAAGAGAGCAGACTCCGATGTATGTCGTTGTTCAGGGGTAGATATGGGGGATCTCTGCCGCCCTACCCGGAGGGTAATCCGAGGCTCTGCAGCTATGTGGGCAGTGTTAGTACTCTAGGGGCAGATTACTTGGTGGGGGGGGGCTGCAGATTGGGACTTTCGAGGGGAGCTCTGAGGTAGTGATCAGCGGCAAAAAGTAAGAGGGATAAAGAAAGAGTTAAAAAAAAAAAAAAAAAAAAAAAAAGAATGGGAAAAGGTTTTACCATTGGTGTTCAACCAAGAAATTAGTTCCAGCACATGCTGGGTCCCAGTTGTGTTTGACTGTCTTACCTATTTACTCACTGGACTGGCAGTCCAGCATCCTCTAAGTCCACTTAGTTGTAGCATCCGCTTGCATATTAGTTAGACAAAATGTTTTAATGGCCTCAGAGCCTAGCTTTAAAATGCGTTTTAAGAGCCTGGCACATATCAGCACAGGCTGGTGTTCCAGCTGTGCTAGACTATCTCACCTATTTGCTCTTACTGTGCTTGCAGTGAAGTATCTTAAAGGTCCAACTGGCCACAGTACTGGCTTACACTTCAGTTGGACTGAAAGTTTATTAGGTCTCAGACCCTGTCTTCAAAGGGTTCTTTAAAGGCCTGTCCCATTTGCACCCCGCCACCACTACCACCAGGGAACCAGTGCCAGCATGTGGCCTTGGCCTAGATGCGTATATAGCTAGGCTCATGGGTTCCCCTTTTACCCTATGTCTTCAACTTCTCTTATTAAAAAAAAAAAAAAAAAAGGGGCTGTTTTAAGAAAACAAACTGTTTTTTTCTTGTGGTACTGACTTCTGTCACAGGGAAAAGAGGGATACAGGACATATCCTATGTTTTCCAATTCCCTCTATTTCGCTTGAACACAGAAGGATGTTTCCTTTTCACGTGGGTCACTGTGGTGTTTAGGGTTACTACACTCAGAGGAGGCTCAGACCATAGGTGGAGGAACCAGGGAGTTGGAGGAGACAGCAGATCCCTCACTTTTTTGACTGAGGAGTCAGCCAGTGCACTTGGAACCCCACATTTCAGTCAGTGGAGAAGGATTACAATAAAATAAATTAGACTGGTTGAAATTTCAAGGGCAGCAGGCAGTCTGCTTTTAATATTTTTGTACTCTACATCCAGAGAAAATCCAGAGAGCAGAAAGTGTATTTCTAAACAAATGTTAAATTTTGTTTTACAGTCGAGAAGGTTGCACTCAGTAGTTATCTGGGCTTTACTCTGAAAGTTGCTCATCTCAACCATGTTCTGCTTTGATTTTCATAAATAAATGTATGTGAATAACAATGGAATAAATGCATTTATGTGAATAAATAATGGATTTTATTATTTGTGAATTACTTGGGATTATAAAAAGTCCGGTATGTTGACTAAAGCATATTCAAGAAGGCAACTGTTTCCCAGTGACTTGGGTTGAATGAAGTGTTTCATAACTGCGCCCAGCCTTGGCAGTTCTGACCCCACACACACACACTTTTCATCGCTGCACCACCACGGCTCAGACCTTACAGTCTAGTGGAGAGACTCGTGTTGTCTGACCTGTGGTGTGTGGGAACCACCCCCTTTCTGGATCAGGGGTGAGCAAGGGTGACCGTAGTCTGGGGCTAGATGTCAGACTTCCTTTTTCTTGGGGAATAATCATTTTCACCGAGGTTCACAACTTCTATGTCAGTATATCTAGCAGCTCTGTTTATGGGTGTTTTCTTGTTCCAAGGCTATTTGGTGCAGGCAGAAGCGACAGTGTCTCTGACTGTTCGCATGTGCAGTTAATGTTTTACCTGGTACAGTATAATAAAACACATTTTTTCTGGATCTGCACAAAAAAATTGTTTACATATAGGCCTTACTGTACATCTGAATCACCCGGAAGTGGTTGTACAGCTACCATACTCGAGGCTTCCTGTACACTCTACATGTTGGTTTATCAGCCTTAAACCCAGTTGACTTAAGGCACAAGCGTGTGGTGTAGTTGGAACTGTGATATGTCCCTGTTATCCTTGTGCATGCATGTGTCTTCTCCTAGACCACCTTGTTTCAGTGGAAGGTCGATAGTCCTACCCTTGGACAGCAGTAGCTGGCTGGAGGAGCTGTCAGCATTTAATCGAGGAGCAGGCTCTCTTTGTTACCACGTACATCGCTGCAGAACTTGAAGATGGTTCAAAGGTTTTCTTTCCTGTTTTCCAATCCATGGGCAGCTTCATGTATACCTGTTGACTACTGTCCAGGGTATATTTTTCTTCTCCACTCTGAGCCAGCAGTTGGTTTCACTGCAGCAGTGAGAAGGTTGGAATTTAGTGAGAGTCCAGATACACTGGAGACAGGTAGAACATCAGGGGCCTTTCCTTAATCTGTCTTCTTTTCAGGGATTGAGAAAGTGTGGAGAGGTCTGTGCCAAGGGCTTGGAAGTCTTGGGGCTACTAGGCTGATTATTCAACAGGGAGGAGAGATCCTTGATCAGTATTGGGGACGGTCCTCTTTAATGTCTTTATAAGTGACACTGCAGAAGGGCTGGAAGGAAAAGTATGCCTCTTTGCAGACGACACAAAGATCTGCAACAGGGTTGATACACGGGGGGTGGAAAGGATGAGAAGGGATTTGGCAAGGTTGGAGGAATGATTAAAAATGTGGCAGCTTCGATTCGATGCAAAGAAGTGCAAAGTAATGCGCTTGGGGGAAAAAAAATCCAGTGGAAGAGTCACAGTTGGGGGGGGGGGGTTAACCAACTACAAAAATGGAAAGGGACCTGGGTCTAGTCGTATCAGATGACCTAAAGGTAGGCAGGCAGTGTGAGAAGGCAGTATGGAGGGCTGGGGGGGATACTGGGATGCACAGGAAGAGGCATCACCAGTAGAAAATAGGAAGTTGTCATCCTTCTGTACAGATGGTTGGTGAGACCCCATCTGGAGTACTGTGTGCGGTTCGGGAGACCCCATGTCCGCAAGGACATAGACAGGATGTTGGCAGTCCAGAGGAGGGCAACTAGAATGGTGCAGGGTCTGCACAAGAAACTATACGAAGAGAGACTAAAGAAGCTTAATATGTATACCCTCGAGGAAAGGAGGGACGGGGGGTCATGATAGAAACTTTCAAGTATCTCAAGGGAATCAACAAAGTCCAAGAGGGTAGCATCTTTCAGAAAAGGAGATGTGCAAGAACAAGGGGGCACACTTTGAAGATAGATGGGGAACGGCTCAGGGGCAACGTGAGGAAGTATGTTTTCACGGAGAGGGTGGTGGATGCATGGAACGGCCTTCTTGAGGAGGTAGTGGGGTCAAAACAGTAGGGGAATTCATGGTACTGACGTAAGGTAGTTATAGTGGACGGCAGGAGGAAGTAGGCTGTTGGTTAACCAGGATCTGCAGCTTATCCAATAGGTAGGAAAATGGGCAGACTGGGTGGGCCAAGCGGTCCTTATCTGCCGTCAAAGTCTTATGTTTCTGTAGAAGGTAAGGATCCTTGAAAGTAGTGCCTAGCCTGGAGAACTCTGTAGTTGTTTTTTAAGGCAGATGGTTTTATTCATGAAACCTTGCATGTTATCCATGTACACCAGTTACTAACATACTAAAATGCCAGCAGAATAGGCCTAACGGTCTTTCGCGTCTGCTCGTTTGGTCAGCCCCCACCCTGGGAGCTGATCTTGCTGCCCTCGCCTTCTCTGGTTTCTCCCTTCCCAGTTCCGGATATTCTCGCTGCATTGGATTTTGCTTCCAAAACCCTTCCCCTGTACCTGGCCCACCCCCTCTTGAACCGCTCCACCATCTCTGCCTCCACCAGCCCCCTAGGCAGCGCATTCCATGGCTCCACCACCCTCTCAGTGAAGTAGCACCTCCTCCTTTCTCCCCTGAATCTTCCCCCCTCCAGCTTCCACCCATGCCCTCTAGTGGCCCCTCTTCCTTCCTTCGAAGCACCCTGACTGTTCCTCCCCTATTTACCCCCTTCATGTACCTGAAGACCTCTATCATGTCCCTCCCGGTCCCATCTCTCTTCCAATGTGTACATATTTAGCTGTCCGAGCCTCTCCTCATAGGTCCTGTCCCCCAAGCCCCAAATCATTTTGGTTGCTCTCCTCTGGACCCTCTCCAGGAGTTTAATGTCCCTCTGTAAGTGTGGCCTCCAAAACTGCACGCAGTACTTGAGGTGCGGCCTCATCAAGCAGTTATACAGAGGGAGTATCACTTCCATTCTTCTGGAGGTGATCCCCCTAGCGATGCATCACAGCATCCTGTTGGCCTTGGCTGCTGCCCTCCTACAAGTCTCTGAGTTGTTCATCTTGACATCCACCACCACCCCCAGGTCCCTCTCAGCCATCAAGACTTTTAGCATCCCCCGGTGTACACTTGGCTCGGGTTTCTGGCCCCCAGGTGCAGTACCTTGCATTTCCCTGCATTGAACCTCAGCTTCTACTTTCAGTGGACAGTTAGGCTATAAAATCCTGTCTTTAAATATAGCCCTGTATTTGTGCAGTTTTAAGTGTGTAGGCTCGTAGCTGCAGAGCCCAAGAATATCGGAGTGGGTTTTCCCTTGTTGCTATTCGAGCAATCTTGGATGATAGTGAGCCCAATCTTGAGCTGGGGGAGGATTTGTAGATCAGATTCTGGTGATACAGGACTAAAGTCTTAGATCCAGGGGTCTCAATCCCAAAATGATTTGTGGGAATCAGAGAAGCTGATAGCCTTCCTGCCTAGGATTTATTTAGATTTGACATAAGCAGTAGGAGTTGCAGAGGTGCATATTTGCATTATAACATTTTTATTTTTATTTATGATTTTGTTAAATGTAAAATGACTCTATTATTTCTGTGAGCAGGCTATCACATGATAATGGTCTGCATAGCTGTGGAATCGGAAGATTCTGATTGAATGGCTAAGTTGAAGGGAGCCCTCTGAGAAGTTCCTCTACCTGGGGGTGTCCGAGTCGGGAGCGTCACCAGAGGTATAAAATTGGGGGGGGGGCGCTAATGCCCCACAGTTAAAATCCTAACAAAGCTAGAGGGGTCTTGGGGCATGCCCCCTGGAAAATTTTGAAATTTATACCTTCAAATGGTGGCTTTTTCTGCATTTTAATAGTGAAATATATGTTTGAAAAGTCTGGTTATCATTACATCTATTTAATGGTACTTGTGAAAAAGTTTGGTTACTGGACCACTGAGGGGTTGGACAATGGAAAGAGAGATACAGTTATCCCAGCTGATCTGCTGGGAAGGTTAAGGATCCCAGAGGAAAACAGACAGCATTATCCTAGCAGATCTGCTGGAAAGGTTACAGTCCCCCAGAGCAAATACAAGACCAGCAAGACACCATTATCCTCACAGGGAAACTGCTTTTTTATACAACAGACAGAACCTTACACACAGGCTTACAGTATGCCAACTAGTACCATAAGACAAATGCTCCTAGTATTTTATCAGACAGAACTGAGTCTAACACACGCCACCAGGGCTGGAAACTATGCCACGCACTGAGAAAATGGCTCTTAAATCAAAAAATAAATGACTGGTGATTAGCTTAGCTCACAGCCTGCCCAAATTCACTTCACCCTATATCAAACAAAAAAATAAAAACAGGGTTATAGCTTAGGCAGTACTCTGTATCACAGGCTGTCTTGTATCTTCTCTGAGCTTGCTGTCCTTGCTTGCCACAAGCACTAACACACAACCATATTAGGCAATTTAGATTTAGAAAAATGCTATTACTTAATTTTCTCTGAGCTTTAGGTATTTGGTCAGAAGTTGAGAGTATTATATTTTAAACCCGCAACATAACCCCCACCTTGCGAAGGCACTTATTATTCTTTCTGATTTATCGTAATCTCAGCTGTAGCTTTTGATGAGACAGAAAAAGAGCCTTGGATTTCAGCTTAGAACAGGGTACACTGCAGTAAAAGTATAAAAAAGTATTAAGCAGTAGCATCTGCTGTCTGAGTTTTTAAAGTTTAATTAAACCCACTCCCACAACAACAAAACAGTTTCATTCTGACAGAAACCCAATCTCCCCCCACCCCCCCGACTGTCTTAGAAGAAGGTAAACTGAAAAAGTATTAAGTTACAATCTGCTAGCTTTTTTTTATTATATATTCCTCAGGTCTACTTGTTTTTTTTTTATTTTTTTTTTTTTAATAAATCCTTAGATTGTTGTAAAGTAACTGCTGAATGTGCAACTGTTTGAAACGCAATTGTCAAAGTAGAACTGAAGAGAGAGAGACTTCACTGCTGCTCTCCCTTCAGTGACTGTCAACAATTGCAACACTATTAAGTTTGACTTGCACAGCCTTTACTCAGTGTACCACATGTGTGTTTGAAAAATACACAAGGTGTCTGTACACTGCTTTGGCTTGACTGTGAAATAAGCACACAATGCTGTAGGCACAGGCAGGGCAGCGAAAGCAGTTGCTTGGCTGCAGACCCCCGTCAATCACTCCCCTGCTGTCCTGGCTGGCTTATTCATACCTGCTGCCTAGTGTAAAGCCTGCCAGTCACAGTTTGTTCTCAGTCCGAATCATCCTCTTTTTCTGAATCCCTGCCTTCTCATCTTTCCTGGATCTTCTTCCGTAGTCTGTGACCCAACCTGACGGGTCAAACTTGCTCCTCCCCATCCTCTCCTGCAGCGCCAGATAACCAATGCCATGAAGCTGAACCCCAGCCTGCACACCCACACAGTGCAAGCTCACTCAGACTTTCGTTTTTCTCCATGAGCATAACGAAGTCCTACAGAGAAAAACGAAAGTGTGCTTCATGCGGTGGCACTGAGAAATGCCGTATCATCAAATGAAATCACAGCTTCTTTATTTCTGTAACAGTGAAGAATGATTCAGTTCTTTGAATGGGGGAAATTATTGGGGGGGGGCTTCAGCTTACATTGGGGGGGATTTAGCCTCCCCAGAATCAGCCTGGTGACGCCACTGACTCAGAGTGGCAGTGTAGAAGGTTTATATGGCTCTAGAATGAGTGTTTCTTCTTGAGTGGAACCTGTCAGTCGAATTTGCAGCAGTTGTATTGGTGGTAGGTACAGTCAAAATGTGGATCAGTCTTCAAGCAGGTGAGCGGAGTGTCCACACAGTTTTTTATTTAGGGCATAGGTTTGTACTCCGTGGGGCTTTGTTTATTCCCTGTCTGAGAGGGTATTTTCTACCTACCGGACAGAAGTCTGGCGCCACAATTCATGCAGTGGGCCGAGATCTCTCATGTGTTGAGGCTTTCCAGTCCCTGAGGTGGTCGTGGGTGGAGGCAGTGGATGTCCGCCCTGGCAGTGGAACTTCATTAGGTATACTGGTTTTCCAGGTGTTTCCCCCGTTGTTCTGTACCCACAGGATTCAAGGGTCAAAAGGAAGTTTTCCTCTGATAATCTCAGACCATGGCCTGCAATTTTGATACAACTAACAATGCCTGTTCTTGGCAGCCTGGTTGCTCTGTACATGTGGAGGCTGCAGAAGTTGGGGTTCCTGACTTTGGAGGTATCTGTGTGATGATCTGTAAGAAATGGTGATAACCTGCGGTCTTGGCAGAGTGCAGAATTTGTGTGTGGTGGTCAGAGACCAGGGTGTTAGTATCTCCAGTGCTTAGAAATTTGGAATTTTTGTGGGTGGGAACTGCCAGTGGCTCCTGTGGTGCCAAGGACACATAATGATTTATCATGGAATACAGACTACCATAGATTCCTACATGCTGGGAATTTTGCTGTATAAGGTGTAAAGACAGGATGATGCCTCCTGCAATTTGGTGTTTTCTCAGTCCTCTTTTGTTGTTTCCTGTTCTGAGCACCAGGAGGCACAAGGACTTTGCTTGGAGTCGTAGCAGGAGGATAACACCACCCCTTGCAGTTCCTCCAGAAGGTATGGGTCACTCAGGGCAGAGTTCCTATTCTTTCCAGGGTGCTCCTAGCATCTTTTGGTAGGAGGACTGTTGTTGCTGAGTCGAGCACTGGGTTGTTGTAATGCTACTCCTGTGTTTTTAGGGCTCCTCAGAGTTGTGTCCCGCACTTGCTGTCACACCTAGCCGGTTTTATATTTGGCAAGTGATGGTTGTCAGATGAGTCCAGAAGCTGTTGGTTAGGGTACCAAATGGGACAATATTCTCTTGCCCTACTTAAATGGGTACTGCTTTTTGGAACCCATATGTATTAACTACCTTCCCCAGTGACAAGGTAGAGCGATACAGAAAGAAATACCATCATACTGTAAAACTTAAATGGGGCCCATTCCCTGGAGCTGCTTGCTCTTCTAGAGAATATTGTCCAGTATATGGGTATCTCTGAGATCTTTGTAGGTGTACATTGACTTTGTATTGAAGGATACCTATGGTACCCTTTCAGGGCTTCAGATTCATTGACAATATGTGGACACTTTTGTACAATAATTCATGATTGGTGTAGCGAGCTAGTTGATTACATGATGAGACATATAAGTTACTGTTTGTCTGGGGAATTAAAATGGGTATCTGTGAGTCGCAAACTATACAGTTGTACCTTCTTTAACTAAACATGTTTTCTGTGTAAGGCAAGTTTGCAGGAGTGGAGGACCACTAGAGTCAAGAGGGATTCTGATGCCCGATGTTGGAGGCTGTAGGTGGCAAATGTAGGGTGGAAGTCCCTCATGTGGGTCCTATTCTATCAAGTCAAGTTAGGCTCATATTTTTTCATCTTTTCTTTCTGGTGTATGTTTATGCAAGGGCTTGTCTGAGAACATTGATGATGATATATCATTGGTTTGTGTGTTGTATACTGTGTTGACAGAAGTGTACTGAGGTAGGTATTGCAGATGGAATGTTCCATATTCCCCGGGGTCTGTGCTGAGGTCACAGCTTTTGGGCTGTACCAACTACCCCAGTGGTGAAGCACATTACTCTTTTATGCATTACCTTCCTTCCCATTTTACAGCATTGGGGCTAACAGAAAAGGAAATTACAGTAAATTTGATGAAATGTCTCCTTTTTCTTTAATTGCATGAAATGGTGTTATAACTGAATGATATTTATATTGTTTTACAGTCTTTCCTCTTCTAACATAAATTTGTTTCTTAGGTGGGCCCCAAAGGTAAAGTTGTAGGAATTGACCATATAAAGGAACTGGTAGATGATTCCATCAATAACGTTAAAAAAGATGATCCTTCGTTATTGTCTTCAGGGAGGGTGAAGCTGATTGGTAAGTGTTTTGTTTTTCCCTCTCAATAACTGGGCATGTCATAGAATCCTCAAGGATAGAACATTCTTGTGTTGAGTACTGTATACAAAACTTTTTTTTTTTAAACATAGTTTATCAGGATAGCCTAACAGAAATGCAGCATCTTAATTTTCTTTGAGGATATCTCCTCCACGGACACATAAACTCTTTGGACTAGTGTTGTCAGCACCAGGACCCCATGGTAACATTCATATCTCTCAACCTCCTGCCTCGTAAATCGGGGACAAGGCTTAAAAAAAATCAGGGACAAAGGACCAAAATCAGGGACACATTTTCAAAATTGGTGTTATCCACTCAGAAAGCTGGTAGAATAAAGGGCTTAGTGTAAAATGCATTTTCTAAGGAAGAACACATCTGTAACATTAATATTTGACATTATTTTGTGCTTACAACCTCTGCTGTTTGGTCATGGAAACACAATTTTTAGGAGGGGCAGAGTAAAATTTTGAGGCAAAATCAGGGACAGTTGAGAGGTATGGATTAGAACTTTGATTCATCTGCTCCAGAAGCATTTTACTGATTTAGCACTGGTACCATATGTAATATATGGCAGGTGTGTGCCCAACCACCTCTGTTCCATTCTGCTCGCTGTTGAGTAATTTCGGGCTTTGTGGTAATTCATTTTTAATTGATTGGTGAAAGATTTTGTCTCAACCTCGAAGTTCTTTTTTTCCTAATAATTTTTAAAGTTGTTAGTTCTTGTCATTATAACAACATTGGTTTATTCGTGGTCATGATTTTCTGTCACTTTAATACTATTTGTTTTGTAAATGCTGTTGCTACAGTTGGTGGTTTCCCATTCACTGTCATTTTGGAACTATCAGTGTGTAAGTAAGATTTCAACCATCTGACTAGAGCCTGTGTGGCTGGCTGTTTGTGTTTGTCTCTGTCAGTAGTTTAGTTTTTTGTGGATTTTGATGTGTTTCTGCTTGGAGGAACTGGACCATTCTTGGACATGACATCTATGAACATTTCCTGGACTAAGAAACTGCAAAACATCACCACCAGGTATTGGCATTCTCATCATAAATCAACTTTTTTGGAAGCCATCAAAGCCAAAAGTAAGGTCAGTAAATCTGTTATACAAGCACCGAGTTGTGGAGTGCTGCACTGAATCCACATTTCCGTCTGACTTGTTCTTAAAGGATTGTGCTTGTCTTTGAGGTCTATTCAAAATCATTTTGGAGAACAAAGAGAAGATACTAACAAAGGATTTTTACATCCTGCATATGCCCCAGGCCCATGTTCATCACCTTCAGGAATTTAACCCCTTCAGGAATTTATCACATTCTGGGTCTTTGAGCTACAATAAGAGTTTTCTGGTCCCCGGTAGTTCACCATTTCCTGTGGATTTGATTACTTTTCATCAATCACGTGGCACCTCTGAGAACATGGCTTTATATATTGTGCTCTGCAATATCACGGGGCAAGTGCAGACCAGCAAGGCTAAGAGGACTAGATGCCCTACAGCAAAACTAGTCTGCAAAATGATTAAAGCGTACCTTCTTAGGATACTACTTATGCTACTTCTGATATCTGGAAATGTTCATCCTAACCCGGGGCCCACCGGCGTAGCACCCCATACCACAAAAAGGCGGGAAGGGTCCCTCACATTAGCCTCAATCAATGTCTGCAGCCTCCTTAACAAACTTGACATCTTGCAAACCTGGGTCCAGCAACATAGCCCTGATGTACTCTCTGTTGTCGAAACGTGGCTTAACCCCAAGATACCAGACGCTGCAGTCCCCATCCCTGGATACTGTATATTCAGGCAGGACAGGGTTTCCAAACGAGGTGGGGGCTGTGCCATCTACCTGAGGAATTCCTATCTGGGTCAAGTCTTCCCATTCTCAAACCCTAAACCACCCTCGCAGGTTCTTGCTATTAAAGTTCTACTCGGGGTGCACAACAAGGAGCTCACCATTGCCTCTGTGTACCTACCCCCTAAACATCAGCCCAATGGATTTATGAGCATATTGGAAAGCCTACAGGGATTACACCATAACTCTGGACTCGTAGTACTAGGCGACTTCAACATAAATTGGCTATCACTGGAGGCCAGAAACTGCAAGGATGCTGTCACGTCACAGAACCTCACCCAGCTTGTTACCACACCCACCAGATGCAACTATAGGATAGGGTCGCACACACTTCTGGACTGGATCCTTACTAATCACCCCGAACGAATCTCAAAAGTCTCAGTGCTCCCTGATGGGATCAGTGACCACTCACCGGTCACATGTACCTGGACAAACAAATTCATTAAGCCCCCTCCTAAAATAATCCACACCAGAGTGTTAAAGCAGGGGTACCTTGAGCTACTAGGGATGCACCTAAGCCGCCTGGACTGGACACCAATCGACTCTGCCATTGATGTAAACCAAGCCTTAGGCCTTTTCATCAGCCACTTCACTGCGGCCTGCAATATCTTTGCACCTCTCAAAAAGCTGAAGGTCAGGGGCAGAGCTAACCCTTGGACAACCCCCGATCTAATCACTTTACTCAAACATAGGGATCATCTCTGGCACTGTGCCAATGCAACATCCAAACCTGGGGATATTCATAAATATAAAGCTGCCAGAAATGAGTGCACGCGGGCAGTTAGGAGTGCCAAAAGCAAATACTTCAAGGAAGCTCTCTCCAACTCCTGGGGTGATGGAAAAAATTTTTGGAGTAACTTGAAAGACCTTAGAGGCAAGGACCCTAAGTCACCACTCACCATGCTCAACAGAAATGGAACACCAACATCTGACCTGTACACAATCACCAACACCTTTAACAACGCGTTCTTCAACTTGGATAGTGTCCTCCCTTCTAATTTCTTTGATGCCCCCTCTGGTAGTAATCCTCCGCGAAACTACTCCTCTCCTACACCCTGCCCCACAATTCTACTTCAAGGAGATCCCAGTGCTTGAAGCCAGAACCTATATTCGGAAGGCCATTCACAATGCAGGCTACAGCGGTGACTCCCTTGACCTGAAGTTGTTAGCACTTGTCCTTGAAGAAGTCCTTGAACCCCTGACAAAGGTCCTCAACCTATCACTAAGGATGTGCCTGTTCCCATCTCGCTGGAAACAGGCGACCATCACACTGGTACACAAAAGTGGAGACAAATCATTGCACTCCAACTACAGCCCTATCTCCATCCTCCCTCCATTGTCTAAGGCCCTGGAGCGCATCACCTCAGACCAACTAGTCAAGTACCTGGAAAAATACGACATCCAGTGTCCTGAGCAACATGGTTTCCGAAAAGGGCACAGTACCACCACTGCACTATTAGAATTCACGGGCTTCATCCATACCATACTCGATCAAGGAAACTGTGTAGGGCAGTATTCATCGACCTTACGAAAGCCTTTGATACTGTGAACCACCCACTCCTACTCAAGCATTTATCAAACATTGGGCTCTCCAATGAAGTGCTGCTCTGGTTTTCAAGCTACCTTGGGGAGAGGGTCCAGCGGGTTAGGATTGCCGGTGTCACCTCTGAAGAAAAGCCAGTCCTTTCAGGGGTCCATCCTGGGGCCATTACTCTTCAGCCTCTTCCTCAACGACCTTCCCAGTGTCTGCCACCAGAAATTACTGCTCTACGCTGATGACGCAGTCATGTTCACCAACCACCAAAACGCAGAGCTCCTCGAGAAACAATGACAACTTGAATTCATGCGCATCGAAGAATGGTTCAAGTCACACAAACTGGTCATGAACTACAGCAAAACAAAGGTTATGACCTTCTACAATGCCAGGAGCAAGTACAAATCCCGTGACCTCACCATCCTAAAACAAACAGGGACCTTACTTGAACACGTTCCTGATTTTAAATACCTAGGTGTTACATTGGACAGCTCACTCTCCTACCATCGGCACATAGTCTGTCGCCAAAGCCACCAACATCCGTATAGGCCTGCTCTTCAGGCACAAACACTGCATGACTTCTGACACTCTCCGGTTGGCTGTCAACAGCTCTATCACCTCCATCATCGATTATGGGCTAGCAATTTATGGCTCTGCCTCCGTCTCTGCCCTCCGCAGAATTACAGTTGCACTCAACAAAGCATGCAGGCTGCTAACTGGGGCTGACTGACTTACACACACTTGTGACCTGTACACTCAGGCAGGATGGCTTCCTCTCATCAGCCAGATACAGTATAAAACCTGCCTCTTAGCCAAAAAAGTCCTCCTCAGGGTCATGCCCCGGTATTGAAAAGCTCCTCATTGACCACCAAAGCACCCAGCAAACTAGAAGTTCACAACAACTAAACTTCCTTGTCCCCTGATGCCGGACTACCATGGGCCAGAGGGCCTTTGCCCACAGAGCACCACAGTGATACAATACTCTCAACAAAGAAACTCTTACTGCTGCTGCTCTTGGCCCTTTTAAGAGACAACTCCGATTTCGTCTCATTTCAACTAGTCATTGTGACTGCCTCGCCTAATCAGGGGCCCACTGCTCACTGCCCTCCACTTCAGTCTTGACAGCTATCTCTCCCCACCTTGCCCCCTTCTACCTGCCTACCCCCTTGCCCCATCTCCCTTTCCTCCCCGGCATTTCCTGACTTTATCCCTCCTGCCTCCCTTTAGAGCTCTTACCCTCACCCTCTACCCTCCGACAATGGCCTTCTTGCCTGCATACCCCCTTCCCTCTCACCTGCAGTGCTTATTTCTAAGATTGCCCTTGGCTGGTATGTCATGCTACCTAACATTTGGCACATTTTGAATTACTGGAATTTCCTAAGCCTCAATCTTTTACTTCTTTTTATTGTGTAACTATGTATTATTATGTTGACCGTTGTATGTATGTATGTATACCCCCCATTCCTTTGACGTGGAACCTTTGTAAATGAGCAGTTCCTGCTCAAAGGTATTTGTAATCCTAGATTTCAATAAAATAAAAATAAATAAAGTAGAATAAAGGAATAATGCATGACAGGGTGTGTGTCGTGCTGGGATAACGCCACTGGGGGTTGGGCATGAGGTCGCAGGCTGAGTGCGTCCAATGCCCCAGGCGTGGCGTTATCCCAAACAACACACACCCTGGAGTGCATTATTCCTATTATACAATGGCTCGTTGTTATACAGAATAAAAAAAATAATTTTAAAGATGTTTTTGTGTGGAAAAGTATTTGTTTTTTAAGAGAAGATGAAACAGTCAACCAAAGGCTCATCTGCATGGGTTCACAGTGCTGAGACTAGACCCGTGGTGACGTGCTGGGATGACACCACGGGTCCAGTCTCAAACAGACCAATCAGAGACCAGGATTCTTTCTTGCCATTGTATAATATTAAATATAGACACTCATGAAAAGTGTCTGGAGTGTGTGGGACTTGACCGTGATGTGAAGGGGCAGAGGCTTAAAAAGACAAGATCTCCAAGAGAAAAAAAATCTTTCAGGTTTGGGTTCGAAATCTTCATCACTCTGAACCAGAGTCTCTGGAAAGCAGTTTAACCAAACAACATTGTACTCAGGATCCCGTGATGACAATTGCCAAAACGCTACAGTGATATATATTACTGCCACATGGCATAAAATTAAACCATTTAACTGCCGACATAACTAAGAACTCAGTTTCACACCAGTTCCTGGCGCTTTTTCAAGAGACTTTGAAAAGAACTCTTGTCTCTTCACACACCAGGATTGGGCTCATGCCTAATTAAAAAAACAAACAAAACACTGGCACCAAAGTGCAGTATGAAAAAATTACTCACCTTAGTAATGTTGTTTCTTCTAATGGAGTCTTGCTGTATTCTGACATATGCAGTTAGGTCCTGCCTTTCAACTTCCCGGAGAACAAAGAGTTAAACTTTCCATGGCCAGCATGGAATGTTCACCACGAGCTTGGTTGAAGCCCCTGTCTGCCGTTGTTTAAACTGCAACCGTCAGATCTTTACGAGCAATACTCACTAGAAGTTCTGTGTGGAAACTGTACAACTATTACTAGCCAACTGGCAAATATATCTATATAAAAAGGGTTTTTGGTTTCAAAAGGAAGACTCAAGTCAGGAAACCCAAAAACAAAACACATCCAAAGCACAACCCCTCACCCAAACCAAAAGAGGGTGAAAAAAGACACCCCTAGGGTGCCAACACTGCTCCTGCCCACCCACATCCCAAAATCTAGGTTCTGAGAGGGGAGGCGGGGGGGGGAGGTCAGAATACAGCAAGACTCCATTAGAAGAAACAACATTACTAAGGTGAGTCATTTTTTCTTCAAACAACATGAAGTCTTGCTGTATTCTGACATATGCAGACTACCAAGCAGTACCTCCATGGAGGAGGGACAGAACCTACTTTGGAAACAGGCTCTGAAGTACTGCTGTGCCAAACCGAGCATCACTCCTAGCCTGGATATCCAGAGAGTAATGCTTGGTGAAAGTATGGACTGTTTTCCAGGTGGCTGCTTGACAAATTTCTTAGAGAGGAATACCCCTGGCAGCAGCCAGGGAAGCAGCTGTACCTCTAATGGAATAAGCCCTCAGGCCTGAGGGTGGAGTTCTGCCCAGTTTCTCATAACAGAATTGTATACAAGAAACAAGCCACCTGGCAGTAGATCTTAGTGGCAGGTTTGCCCTTACCAACTTCTCCATACGTAAGGAACAACTGGAGGGATTCAAATCTGTGACCCTTGGTACGCTCTATTTAGTAGCTAAGGGCTTTTAACATCCAGGCTGTGTAGCCTCCTCTCTCCCGAGGAGGAATGGTCATCTTGGGAAATTTTTTGAAGCGGAGAACCAGTCCCTGGCTTACTACTTCCAGGACCCACTTGTCTGATGTAAGAGACTTCCAGTCCTGGACAAAGTAAGCCAGCCTGCCCCCTACTGGTATGGGAGAATTGGCCTGGGCAAACCCATCAGAGTATCTGCTTGGCAGAGGCTTTAGGCTGAGGGGTGGATGCAGGCCTGCTTATCCCCCGTCTGCCTCTCTCTGTAAAGAACCCCCTCTATGAAAAAGAAGAGGAGGAGGCTTGAGCTTGGTAAAAAGGCCTTTGGAAAGGCCTGCCCCTGCCCCTGGACTGCTGCCTTTGAGGAGTTGCTTGCCTTTCTTTGGCCTGAGCACTCCTTTAAGGGTCCTGTACTCATCCATCTTTTTCATGTAGTTCTCTGTCTGCTCCCCAAACAGAGAATTACCAATTACAGGAAAATCCATGGCCTTAGCCTGGGTATCCTGAGAGGGGCTAGTACATCTGAGCCAAGCCATCCTCCGAAGAGCCACAGATGTAGCCATGACTCTTGATGAAACATCATTGGAGTCCACAGCAGTATGAAACTGTACTTTCAATGCCTCAATCCCATTTGCAGCCATCTGCTCTAGCTCCTTGGCAAGCTGGTCAGGGGCCTGTTTAGCCAGAGCCAGCACAGTGTCCCACCTGGACTTCTGGTATCTAGCTGTACAGGCCATATAGTTAGCCTGCCTGAGTCCCAAAGATGCTGCCATGTATTGTTTCTTTGCCATGACATCAATCCTCTTGGAGTCCTTATCTGGGGGGTGTGATGCCAAGGGAATATTTGCCTTATCACAGGCAGCAGCTTGCACTACCCCAACATGGCTGCATTGCTGGAACAGGAACTCCGTGTCTGAGCCTGAGAGAGTGTACCTCTTGTCCATTCGTCTGTCCACAGGAGGTATAGAATTAGGAGACTTAAGAATTTTATGTGTCTGTTTCCCAAAGGATTTGTGGAGGGGAGTAGACAGCATCCTGGACTCTGGGATGTCCATCATCTCAACATAATCAGGCTCCTCCTGATCCTCTACTGCTTCTTCCAAAGGAAGCTGGAGGGTCTCGGCCACTTTTTTGTAAAACATATAGTGAGAAGGGGACTCAGAAAGCCTAGGAGGAGAAACACCTGAAGGTCTGTCTGGGGAGATGTCCGGGTCAATAGGCACATCCAGACTTTCATAATCACCATAATCATCCTCATACTCCTCCTCCTCCTCCTCCGGTTCATAAAATTCTTCCAAAGTATAATCCGGAACCGGGGGAACCGACCGAACCGAGCCCCTGCCAGATGGTGCCGGTTTGGTCGGAACCGAACTAAACGATTGAACTATCCTTATCGCCTTAGCTATCTCATCGGCGGTCGGCGTATGAATTTCTGGGTCCAAACCGGACGATATATCTTTTCTCTTTCTTTTCACCGGAACCGACTCCTCAGAATCGGCTCTCCTTTTGCCCGAAGAAGTATCGCCCTAGTCAGAGGGCACTCTTTCTGGTTCGGTCGGAACCGAACCGGACTGGCCATCCGGGTCAGCGGACTTCTCAGCCTCCGTTTCCCTCAGTCTACCTAATCTCTTTTCCAGGGTAGATTTGGGAAAATTCTTGCAAATTTGGCAGTCTGAATCGAGGTGGTCAAACCCCAGACAATAAACACAGGTGGTGTGGGGATCAGCCTTGGCAGAGACTTCACCACACACACTGCAGTGTTGAAACCCAGTGGGCCCGTTTTTTTTCTTGGGTTTCTCAGACATGGCCAATCCTATCCAAAACTTACCCTTTTTTTGGCAATCCGCCAGGCAAGACTCCCCTATCGGTTCCTGACCGTGTCACGGGTCTTGGAAAAAAAGGTAATAAAATCCTTTTTTTTTTTTTTTTTTTAAGAACCAACGGACCGGTTACCACACTCTAAATTAAGCACAAGTTTTTTTTTTTTTTTTTTAACCTCAAACTGATCGGTTCAGCCGAACCGATCCACAATTTACAAGTTCCACACAGAAACAAAACAGAAAACCTATCTTGTGCTCACAACACAGGAGGAATTTTCAGATGAGGGGTCGACAGAGGAGGTAAGAATGAATCATTTGGAAGTACCAACACAAATTATAAATTTGTCGAAACATGAGTTGTTGGAAAATGAGAAGAAATTATTGATGAAGGGACTTAGTTTTTCTCCGACAAAAACGCTCGACAGGGTACAGACTTTGATTGATCTGAATTTGAGCTGTCGTAAATTAAATCTTAAAGCGTTCTACAGTAAAAGGAATGTGGAGTTTGAAAAAGAAAGAGATCAAGAGATTACATTTAAAAATCCCTCCACTTTTTGTCCTCCATCATGTCCAGCAGTAAATGTTTTTAAGGACCTAGTTGAAGCTGAACTTGAAAAAATTTTTTGAAACACCTCATTCATGCTTCTTTAATAATTTAAAAAAAGAAGAGTGGGATGCTATATATATGTTACAGAACGACACTGAGTTGATCATAAAATCAGCAGATAAAGGAGGTGCGGTGGTGTTAATGGACAAAGCTGACTATCTTAAAGAGGCTTATAGACAGTTAAATAATGGTGAGTTTTATAAAAAAAAAAATACAAGAAGAGAACATCAATGACTTTAAATTCAGTACTGATGACATTATTGAAACAGCTTTTGAACGAAAAATCATAAGTAAAAGCACTAAAGAGTTCTTGAAAGTTTCGAATCCCACCACTTTTTATTTTTTGCCGAAAGTACATAAGACCTTGAACAGTCCCCCTGGAAGACCAATTATTAGTGGCATTGGATCTCTATCAGAGCCATTATCTCAATTCTGTGATTCCTACTTGAAGCCTTTAGTATTTAAGTTACCTTCATTTGTGAAAGACACTAAAGAAGTACTTATCAGTGTTAAAGACTGGAATCTTGGAGAAGGGGTTCTTTTAGTGACTTTGGACATTGAATCACTTTATACGAATGTCCCACATGGAGGGGCATTGGACGCTGTGGCTTATTTTTTGAATAAAAGCATGGGAGAGAATTTACCTCCTACTGAACTAATAGTTAAACTATTAGAATGCGTTTTAAAATATAATGTGTTTGCCTTTAATAATGATTTACTCCAACAGGTGAAAGGAACAGCGATGGGAGCAACATGTGCTCCCTCAATAGCGAATTTGTATGTTGGGAAGTGGGAGGAAGAGTTTATTTTTTCAGAAGGGACAAATAGTTTCTACAATAATATTTTACTTTGGAAGCGTTATATTGATGACGTAATACTTCTTTGGAAAGGTGACGAAGATAGTCTTAAAGAGTTTTTAGAATATTTACATATAACGAATTCCAATCTAAAATTTACTTGTCGAGCAAGTGATAGTGAGATAGAATATTTGGATTTAAAGTTAATTAAAAACTTAGATGGTACAATAGCGACGGATATTTTTAGAAAAGAAATTGATGGGAACACCATTCTGCTGGCTAATAGCTGCCATCCGCCGCATGTAGCAGTGAATATCCCGGTTGGACAGTTTTTAAGGACTAAACGTAATTGCTCGACAGTTGAAAGATTTGAAAATGGAGCAGATATTCTGAAAAATAGGTTGAAAGTAAGGGGATATGCTATGAAGAATATAGAAAAAGCATATATTAGAGCTAAAAATACTGAAAGAAAGAGCCTTCTAATAAATAAAACTTTGGAATCAGAATCAGATTCTAAGTTCAATTATGTGACAGGCTATACAGCTCAGTCTAAAGAACTGGAAATTATACTTCGTAAGCATTGGTATGTACTAGGAGCAGATCCAGGTCTTAAAGAGATAGCAAAAATTCCCCCTCGAATGTGTTACAAGAGAGCTCTCACTTTAAGAGATTTACTAGTTCATAGTCATTTCAAAGAAGTAGTGAAAAACACATGGTTGAAACCACCGGTTGGATGTGTAAAATGTAGGAAGTGTATTTATTGTGAATTTGTCACACAAGGAAGGGAATTTGGTAGCTGTAATATAGATAAAAAATACTTTGTTAGACAATGTATTACGTGCATTACTGAAGGTGTTATTTATGTGGCAACATGCAATTGTAAAGCATTTTATGTGGGGAAAACAGTACGGAGTTTTAAAACAAGAGTAGGCGAACATGTTAGAGCTATAACAAGAAAGGATAGTGCATATGCTACGGCGCTCCATGTTATGGAAAATGGAAATGATGGCACACATGCATTTAAATTTATGGCCATAGATAAAGTTAGTAAGCATCCAAGAGGAGGAGATTTTGATAACTTGGTACTGAAAAGGGAAAATTTCTGGATTCTCACTTTGAGAGCAAATCAAAAACCTGGTCTTAATAGTCATTTGGAGTTAAGTCCATATCTTAAAAAACGATAAACTGGTATTTTTAATATTGTTATATGGATATGGTCTCTATTTTGTTTCTTTTGTTCTCCTTTTATTTCTTTTGCTTCCCTTCCTCTCCCCCATTGTATGCTGATTTTTCCTGTCGTTGGTCTTTAGATGTCTTTGTTTACTAGGCTTCACTCCCCCGCTTTTATGTATAGCTTTCTATTCTTTTATTTTAAGTAATTAAATTAAAGCTTACATGTTTTTTGTATTCACTTTTGAGATATGCTTATAAATTTATGGTATGTAGTAGATATGTATATGTATAATTAATATGGATAATGTTGTTTTAATAGATGCATTCTATAAAGGAGGGACATTTTTCCTTTATATTAAGTGTTGGAATGTTTTTTGTTCTTTGATTATATACAGGTGTTGTAGTCACATGACTAATTAAGTGTCTTTATAACTAAGGATTTTGTGGTGGCAGTTTTTATGTGTGTCTTTGATAAAGGATCTTGCATCCGAAACATGTTTTGGGAATTGGAAACTATTATGAAGTGAATAAAATGAATTGGAAAATGTTCGTGAGTCACAGAAATTGATTTTTGGCGTTCCACTTATAGGTTTTTTTGTGTGCTGGAAACTTTTTTATCTAGGAGTACTCACAATACCACAGACAGAGACTTGAACCGACTAAGCAGTAACAGCAATTTGGTAGAAACCGACCGAAAACCGACTTTTTGAACCGAGCAGGAGGAGAAATCTCCGGAGCGACTGTTCAGTGAGGCGGAGTAGAATCTGACGGTTGCAATTTAAACAGCAGTTAGGGTCTAACCGTAGTGAGAATTCCATGCTGGCCATGGAAAGTTTAACTCTTTGTTCTCCAGGGCAGTTGAAAGGCAGGACCTAACTGCATATGTCAGAATACAGCAAGACTCCATGTTGTTTGAATAGGAGGATGCTGTAGTGTTGGTGTGTGCTGTGCTTTGGATGAGACGTTAAACTGTGATCCCTTCTACCCATCCTGGTGTTATCCTAGTGGGTGTCCACTGTCCAGGTGGAAGTAAAAGAACCCCAAGGCACTCTTCGCAAAGAGTAGAGGACTTTCCCCAGTGCCCTGGCCAATATTCCCTTTCCCATAAAAGCGGTTCATGCAATTATCCAGGTTGTGTGTGGGTGGTGATGTGCAAAACGGCTGCCACTACACATTCAATCACTTCCCTACCAGTCTAGCATTGCTTGTAAACACTTCGGAATACAGAGCGTGTGAAAAATGCTGATTCTTCTTCTAGTGTTGTGACAGTAGGAGATCATTATCAAACCCACTCGTGGACAAAAACTAATTCCTGATGAATTCCAGGTCACCACTGCTGCTCAACTCCCTGTAGGAGGTCACATTACTTGCCATCTCTCCCTATGGCATCTGTAACCACAGACAAATGGATTCTGGAGGTGGTGAGAGAGGGTCTTCGCTTATTCCAAGATGATCAAAAATGTCAAATTCTCAGGAAGAGCCACAGCAATTAAAATTGGAGGCTTAAAAGCTGTTAGCCTTAAATGCAATACGGAGTACCAGTAAAGGAACTGGGGAAAGATGTTTTTTTCCGGGTACTTCTTACAAGAAAAAATTCAGGAGCATAGCAAAAGTTTCTCAACTTAGGGTGTCTAAACATGCACATAAGGAAAGAGAAATTCAAAATGATCACCTTACAGATAGTGATACCATATCTTCAGAAAGGAGTTTGGCTTTGCCCACTGGATCTGAAAGATGTATTTTTTTTTCACATGCTAGTGGAAAAAAGCCCTAAAACATACTTATGGCTCAAAAGCTCAAAGTACGTGCCCTTCACCCTGAACTCCACACCAAAGATGTGTACAAATGCATGGCTTTAGTGGCAGCAGCACTCTGCAGAAACTGGGTCACAATTTATCTGTACTTAGATATCTGATTAGAGTGCCGGAAAACAAGTGAACAGGCCTAATTAGCATTCCAAGAAGTAATGATGATGGTGCAGGGGCTAGGGGTTCATGCCGATTATGGAAAAGTCCACATTAGAACCAGCACAGAACTTGCATTTCATTGGGGTAGAACTGGACCGTTCAGGCCAGAACCTTCCTCCCATGGGACAGAGTATACTGTCTAACCCACTTCATGTAACAAAGAGGACTTCTGGTTCTGGTATGGAGTAAGATGCACCTCCAATAGACTGCTCCTCCACAGTCTAACTCAATCTGCCTCTAAAACCACAAATTAATAACTTCTGCATAACTACCTGCAAATTAAAATACGAGGAGAGGCACAACTGAGCAGCATTTCTGCAAATTTATGGCGACAACCTGCCGGAATAGATACCAGCTCCTCTCCGACTGGCAAGACTAGTCTGATCGGGCTCCCACCGACTCAGCGCGGCCTTCTAAAACATCTGCCCGCAGTACTATGGCACAAAACGCTGAAATGGGGAAGAAGAGACAAACGAGCAAAAATCGGGCAAAAAAAAAAAAAAGATTCCGACTCACCCCCTGAAGACAATATCCTGCGGGCCATCGCGGGGAAATGCGGGACTCCATCAAGGAGCTCCGAGCCGACCTAGGCTCACTAAAACACAGAGTGGACGAGGCAGATACCCAAATAAATATAAATTCCACCAGACTGGACTCTATGGAAACATCGGTCCTCTCCCTTGCCAATGCCCAGTTACAAATTTCTCTCAGGCAAGAGGACACCGCAAATCGTGGCAGGCGAAAAAATATATGCATCTTTGGGATCCCTGAGGGAGAGGACCGTTTGGCTCATGCAGATTATCTGTTTCGCCTTTTATTGGATTTAGAGCCTGAATTCCAGCTGGACTTTGAGAGGGCACATGGGCGCTGGAGTCCAAGTTAACAACTAAGGATGCCAGACCATGTTCCTTCGAGGTGAAATTTTTAAACTATCGAACAAAAGAAATAATTCTGAGGTAAGCCGGGCAAAAAGGAAAGATCATGCTGGGAACCCAGAGTCTTGTGCTAGATAGCGATTATGCCCCATTTACACAAAGGCAAAGGAGAGAATATGCCTTTCTGTTTCCACTCCTCAGAGCTAAGCAGCTCAAGTTCAGAACCCCGTATCCAGCAAGGTTCACAGTTCACCTACCAATAGGCCAGACCACTTACAACACGGCGGCTGAAGCAGCAGAGGACCTAATCAAGCGAGGAATTATACCGGAGGAAACCCTGGGTCAAAATAACCTAAAAAGTGCCAGATTGAGGGGCCCTGGAAGAGAAGACCCACAACCGCAACCAGGACTCACTCTTGAAGATATACTAATGAAAATAAACCAGTTAAAAACCCTACATTGTCGTCCTATCTACAGTAAGCAGTCTTTTCTTCTTAATTGTCGCTGTACTCTTCCCTGCTTGGCTGCTCGGGGGAGGGGGGGGCTCCTGGGATGTGGGAAGAAATTCAATACCCAAGCAGCATGACTAGATCCTTATGAATAAATGGATCCTTACCCCAATAAGAGGCTATGCTGCGATTTTGGGTGTACTAATGGCATGAGTGGCCTTCTGATGACGGACTGTTGGCCTAGCTGGAGGACCACGTAGCTGCGATTTCCCTGTCTGTTGGCCCTGGTGTATTGGATCCCCATCCTGTGCTCCTCTCACTCTCCTCCTGTTTACTCAGGCGCCCCATCCTTTCAGATGGGTGAGCCAAGTTCCGGATTGAGCTGGGCGGGGTTCGAGGGGCGACAAAGAAGAGCTGGAGGAATATTTGGAGACACTGCATAAATGAGATACCGATGACATGGGTTCTCTCATGAACCTAAACAACTACAGACCTATCCTCAATGGTTGCTAAATACATGACCTTCAGGATGATGGACTAAAAGACACAGGAGGGGAAACACTACCTACTCTACATGGGGGGAGGGGTTGTTCAGTAAGAATAAGGGAGAGGTAGATAAATAGAACGGGCTACATCAAACATTAGAAAACCTCTCAAAATATTTGGAAGCACAGAGTGATATATATTGAGGGAGGATGAAATGAGATTTACCATCATCGATATCTGGGGTTTGGGTCTGGTTGGTGACCCCCCCACACTGACCTAATTTTTAGACACCATTATGGCGCTACTGGGAAAAACAACATATTGTGGGAATGCAGTTACTATGAAACTATGTGGAGGGGCCCATTGGAAATGATGAGCTTTAGGGGCTTCATGCAGGACCAAGCACGGACCAGATCCCTTATAGGGCTCCGAGTCCATTTGGGGTTCGTCCTGCTCTTGGGTGGTTACTATACCCACCTGAACACCAGAGTAACCCCTGATCCCATCCCGCCCTTGTTAGGGAGTTTGGATGAGAGCTTACAGAGGCAGTAGACATTTGCTGCTTCACAGTTGGAAGTTATCGGATATAAAGTTGATGTTCTTGTAATACTTTATTTACTTAAAGTTTTTGGTATTTCACAGTGTATATAGTTAATTCCAACCAAAGCTGGCAAGTGCGGTTGGAAGTTAAAAAAAAAAAAAAGTTTTGGGTTATAAAGATACGGGAGACAAGACATACAATTTAGCAATAAAACATTAAATAGGAAGTGTGTCGGAGGGTCCACTTGTCATCAGATGGTGGGCTTCAACTTGACTTGCTTCAGCAGGGTCCATGAAGTTGCTTGCAGAGGGTACATGGATGTTATGCTGGAACTGATGTGGCACATTATTGTGACTTGAAGCAGAGGGACCTGAGGTTCTTGGGTGTTCTAGCCTGCAGGACATTAAAAAAAAAAAACAAAAAAAAAACAAAGGGAAAGCGTTATCCCTGGTGCTTACTACAACTAAGTGTTACTCTAGGGTTGATAAATGACGACATATCCAGTTACAATATATTCTCAAAATATAAATGGACTTCATAGTCCTATTAAACGAGCCCGCTTAATGCAACACTTAAAGAGGGAGAAAGTGGAAGTTTTCCTTCTACGGGAGACTCCTCTTCTTGACCTGGAACACCAGAAACTCAATTGGAGCGGGAGATATGCGGTTTACACCTCCTCACATCCTAGGGGACAGAAAAGAGGGGTAGCCATCATAATACCATCGACTACACAGATGGAGGTACGTAAGGATGGACAGGGACATTGTGATCATTCAAGGTAGACTATACTTTAGAGAGGTGACCCTGGTGAATGTTTATCTCCGCCTCAAACAAAATTGCCAGTCCTGAGACATGTTTTGGCTGAAATTCTGGACCACGTTAAAGGTCAGTTAATACTGGGAGGTGACTTAAATATTATAATGCAGCCCAATTTGGATTCATCCAACTTAAAAATCCATCGCTAATCCAGTACAGCCAAATACCTTAAGGTACAGTTGGAGCAGTTAGGATTTACAGATATTTGGCGGAAACTTTTTCCATCCTCTCCTGGGTACACCTACTAGTCTGGTAGATTTCACACCTATTCCAGGTTGGACTATTTTATTACAACCTGTGGGCATTTAACCACAGTGTATGACATTACTATCCATCCAAAAATATTGTCGGATCACCATCCCATTCTGATAAAACTTGAGCTAGGTAAACAATCCAAAAACACACACTGGAAATTGAATGTCCTGATTTTAAAAGAAAAAAAATTTGTGGAAAAAAATGAAAGATGACTTACACAATTTTTGGGGGAAAATGCCTCCCCTGAAATACCAGAGGCTATTCGTTGGGATGCCATGAAGCCAACTATTAGGGGGGAAATTATCTCATATACATTGCATAGAAAAAAGAAACAAGAAGGTGAATACAGAGGGAATTGATGACTCTTCTACAAAACTACCAACTAATGTATAGGGAAGGAGATGGAGACCTCCAAATAAAAATACGGGACACAAAAGCGGCAATTCAGGAATACTAGATGTTAGGATTCAGCAGTCATGGACTTATTTAAAATTATCAGAATATATGAAGGAGGGGTATGAGAAGATTGGCTCGTAAATTACGAGCCCCCAAAAAAGCGGCTACCATACTTAAAATTAAAAATCCTCAAACTGGTCGAATTACTTATAGGGAAGATGACATATGCCAGATATTTGCAAACTACTACCGCAACCTATATAAGATGGAAGACCAGGCCACCCCCGAACAACGGCAAAGTTTTTTAGGGCAATTGCAGCTCCCAACCTTATTGGAAACACAGGCCCAGAGGCTGATGGCCCCTATCACAGCAGATGAAATTGCTGCAGCCCTCAAGAATCAAGCCACTAATCGATGTCCTGGGCCAGACGGCTTCCCTAGTAAATGGTATAAATGCTTCTAAGCAGAACTGCTCCCTAGACTCCATCCTTTGTTTAGGGAACTAGCCGGTGGAGCTTCCCCACCGCCATCATGGGATTTTGCCATGATTACAGCCATACCTAAACCAGACAAAAATAAAATTGAACCATCATCCTATCGCCCTATTTCTCTATTAAATAGCGATTATAAAATTTATATGGCCATTTGGACGGGAAGAATGGAGCATATCCTCCCAACAATAATACATTCAGACCAGGCGGGGTTCATAAAAAAACGAAGTACGACTGATAATATACAGAAAACCTTAATAATAATAAAATATATACAACAACGACAGACCCTTGCAGCTTTTCTTAGTTTAGACGCGGACAAGGCGTTTGACAGGGTGTCCTGGAACTTTCTCTGGGATACGCTACGGGCACTCCAATTCCCAGAGACCCTGATCAACTGTCTTAAGTTTATCTATGATGCACCCAAAGCTCATGTCTGCGTCAATGGTGGTGTTTCTTCCCCCTTCCCACTCTACCAGGGTACCCGACAGGGTTGTCCATTATCCCCACTTCTTTTTGCTATCTACATAGAACCCATGGCGGTTGCCCTGAGATCAGTCCTGGACCTCGGGTGTCCCATTCCATCAGAGTGAGTACAGGCTCAGTCTGTTTGCCAATGACCTTCTCCTATCTCTCCTCTCACCAACCCAGTCAATCCCAGCAACGTGGAAAATATTAAAGCAGTTTGAGCAAGGAGCAGGGTTTAAATTAAACATTACAAAAACCGCAGTGCTTCTGTATAACTATTCTCCCCCACTTCCCTAAAACAAGTCCTTCCCCTTAAATGGAGATCTACCAAAACAAAGTATCTGAGAATTCATATGGACATACTGAACTATGAACCAGTAACAAGGGCGATTCAGAAGGACTTAAAGAGATGGGGAAAGTTAACACTTACTTTCTTCCAAAGAATAGAAACAATTCATATGAATGTCCTCCCCCGCCTGTTATATTTATTCCAGAACATTCCTTTTTTCCCATCTGCATTTTTTTTTAGATCATGGGATACCATTTGGGGACGTACACTACCAGTCAAAAGTTTTAGAACACCCCCATTTTCCAGTATTTATTGAAATTTAAGCAATTCAAGTCCAGTGAATAACCTGAAATGGTACAAAGGTAAGCGGTAAACTGATAGAGGTTAAAAAAAAAAAAAGATTAGGTTAGCAAAAACTGCTTTAGAGAAATTGCAAAGAAAGCCAAGTGAAAATGCAGTACAGTTTCCACACCATCAAAAAGGCACTTGGAAACTGGAGGAAACTCTGACAGGAAGAGGTCTGGCAGACCCAAAGCCACAACAGAATCAGAAGACAAGTTTCTGAGAGTCAACAGCTTGCGGATAGGCGGCTCACAGGACAACAGCACAGAGTGACTGGCACCCTGAACCAAAAGGGCTACCACAGCATTTTGCAGTGCCATGCAATACCTCTGGTCTGCTCTTAGTTGGTCAGGGGTTCATCCTACAGCAAGATAATGACCCAAAACATGCCTCCAGGCTATGTAAGAACTACCTTCGAGGAAAAGAACAAGACGGTAGGTTTCAAATCATGGAATGGCCAGCACAGTCTCCAGACTTACCCATCGAGCTGGTTTGGGATGAACTGACAGAAGGGTGAAAGCAAAGCAACCTACAAGTGCAACACATTTGTGGAACTTCTGCAACAGTGTTAAAGAACTTCCAACAATATTTGATGTCCATTGTAGGAAGAATGCCAAAAGTGTGTTCGGGGTTACAGTATATCTGCAAAAGGTGGCTACTTTGCCGAGTCAAAAATTTACATTAAATTTTGTTAAACAAAATTATTCTATGATTTCTTTTTTATCTCCAATTGTTTATTCTATGCTTTAATTTCAGAGTACATTGAGACATTAACCTGCGTAAATTTCAATAAAAACTGGAAAAATGGGGGTGTTCTAAAAATTTTGACCGGTAGTGTAGATGCCCCTGAATATGGCTGAACTTACTAAAGTTATCTTTACAACAGGGTAGAACAAATCTGCCGGACCGGCGCCTGTACGCAGAGGCAGCCTTTTTGTGCTTTCACTTGCTATAGTTATCCCAGAGCTACGTAGCACAGTGGAAGACACTAGAGTTGCACATCAATGATCTTTATGATATTGAAAAGATACTTTTCTCCTCCCCAGGGCAATCTTGCCATTGAAAGACTTCTCTAGTATAACGGCACAGGTTTTAAAAATATGGCTGAGTCAGAAAATCGAAAGCCTTCCTCTCTACATATGAATATTTTAAAATTCTTTCAGAAGACTACCTGTTTTTCCATCTAAATGTGATCCGACTTTTGCCAAATGGCGCCATCTTGGTCTGGATCACCTATTTCAGTTTTTAGGGCGCTTTGGTGTCCTGGCATTTGAAGAGCTAACCCTTAAATACAACATCCCGAGCTCTGATCTATTTAGATATTTCCAAGTTAGAAATTATATTTTACAGACTAGGTTGATCCGGGCCAATATTGCATGCCCGACCCCTCCCCTGCTTAAATTGTACATGGATCATATCCAGGGGAATTGTTGGGACCATTTAATAGGGTCCCTGTACAAAATTATGAGGGACTTAACTTCTGAGTCTACAGACTCGGTCCGACAGAGTTGGAACAAGGACCTTGGCCTGGAGATTTCTGGGGAGCAATGGGAGGAATCGGCTCTAGCAGTAGTAAAGATCACTTCTGCAAATGTATGGAGGGAATTTTCTTGTAAGTGCTGCTACAGATATCTCAGATCACCTGCGAGGCTTACCAGATATCTGGCAGTAAGTTATGGGAAGTGCTGGAGGGGTTGCGGGTACTCTTTAGCCGATTTGAGTCGCATTATGTGGGAATGTCCCATTCTCATGCCATTTTGGATGTATTTACAAAAATATATATCAGATTGTTTGGGGGAATCAGTTGCTCTTATAGTGGAAATGTGTTTATTACACATATACCCAGAACATACCCCATCCTAGACTAGAACACTGCTCCCAGTCTACTTACTAGCTGCAGAAAAAGCCATCGCAAGACACTGGATGTCCCAGAGGGTTCCTACAATACCGGAATATAGAGGCATCCTGGTGAACATTTATAAAATGGAAAGTTTAATAGCCAAAATAAAGGATAAGGAACAACCATTTTGAACCAGATGGCAAAGATGGATCATTCATCAAATGACGGTAGACTGGGACTTTTGTCCCTAAATATAGGAACCATCAGATCTGGGGGGGGGGGGGGAATATAGGCCAGAGATTTGTGAACTGTTTCCAACACTCATATAAAGGTATCTCCTTTTGCTATATGTGGACAATGTACACACTTGTAACCATAATGAATGTCTGTTTCTCCTGTGTCATTATGTCAAAAAATATAATAAAAAGAAATTAAAAAAAATAAAAAAAAACTTCTCAGGATTTCCTCAGGGTGTTGGATTTCATGTCAGCCACTGCCTCAGTGGTTCTGTGGATAAGAAAATGCATGATGGCAGTCCTGTGGTAACTAGAGGAGTACTATTCACAGCTCAGACAACCTCTGACTACCTTGGTACCAGTGCAAGAAAGGCTAGTAGTCTCCCCTCCAGTGGAGGTAACGTGTAGCTCTTGAGAAAAGGAATACGGTAGTCCCTCACTATAATGAACAGTTTGGAGCCATAACGGCCGTTGTTATATTACCTCATTTGCTATATCGAGGGATGCTTAAAAGGGCAGAGCAGCGAGGACTGTGAAATGCAGTAACTCCCTACAGGCATCCAAGAAATACAGACATCATGTACAGCACCAACTGCTACAAGAAAGCTACAGTAATAAATATTCTTTGCTAACCTCAAAGATTTTATTACCAGACCCACCTCCCATTTGTAGTCTGCTTTACCCCATGCCAGTTACTGTATTGGAACCCAAAGTGGGTCACACGAATTCTCAAAGCAGAACCAAATTCATTCGGCTGATTACCTAGCAGAAACCAGTCCCTCATGGACTCTGTTTTACCTGAGGTTGGCATCAGCCATTGTTTATCTCACAATTGTTATATAATGTAGCTACATTGCCCTGTTCTGTGTATGTTAATTTTATTATGCTCACCTTGTTAGATGGGCATGGTGCTGTCTGCTTGCATCTACTGTATTTTCCACACCACTGCCTTATTCTGCTGACTTGTTATGTCTGGCTATTATGATCCCTGTATGATTCTTGCTGTTTGTACTGACTGTGTTTTTCCACTGTATTGTGCCAGTACCTGGCCCGTGCCGTGCCTGAAAAAGGTCTTTGGATCAGTGTACCAACCTGGTTAACGAATGAACGAATGAATGAATAAACTTGAAGCTGAACCAGATTTGCTAATGGCCCACTTCTCTCACCATTATTCCCTAGACATGCAGAGAGAGCCAAGTTTCTTTTTTGATGGCAACAAGCTGCTTAGGGTAGTAAGATGGACGATTGTAGTCTGTCTCTGTCTCTTTGTAATCATATTGCGGATGTGAAAGTAATCCTTTGTTTTTAAAATTATAAATCTTATTATGACAGATCTGTAATGTCTTATGTATTTGATTTTATGTGATTGAACAATAAACTTTATTACTACTACTACCGATTGCATCAAGCTGCTTAGGCACTTGACCCACTTATTTGTATTACTCGCCCTTTAATCGAGGAAACTGATAACCTCACAGTCTGTCACGATGAATCTCGACTTGTATAGCCATTCATGGTACCACATCTGGAACACAGTTACTGAGGAAGGTTACAGGGAATGCCACCCTGAGCAAAGCCACTTGTTGGCCTGTTTCCACTCTGTCCGCATTAGAAATTTGTAATGTAGCAACATGTAGTAAGATATACACATTCACAGAAAATACTAGCCTGGGCTTTGTTTCCCTGAAAAGGTCCCGTGTTGGCCTGAGGGTAATCCAGTGTGTTATTTCATAAGAGAGATGTAGCCTCTCGCAGAACCAACCTACTAGATCGAAAAGCAGGTGCGCTGTACGAGAAGTAATACTGTTTAACCGTTCAAAGAGCATGGTGTTCTGTGAAAGACATCTTCTTTGAAAGAAATAGGAAAGTACTGGTAACCATAGAGCTACACTCCAAGCCTCTTTCCTCTGTGATGAGGTGTTCTTTTGTTTGACTTTTCAGGTGTCCTTTCCAGGTTCCTGATTAGCCTTTCCTTGGTCTCCATCCTTCAGGGCATCAGCGAACATGCTGTTGTAACACGGTTTGCGACTCTCTTTCTGACCTTGCTTGTGTTGGTCAGAGCAGTCATTTTTGTTGAAATACTGCACGTTTTACCAAATTATTTTCTCCTTGCTTCACAACATAACAGGATGTAGCTGGAGACCTCCATTCTCTATTGCCGGAACTAAAGAGATGAGGCACACATTACATCATATATATGGCATCAAAATGCACAAGGTCATATATAGGGTGGGATGCCTGTGGTTCGGATGGCTCAAAGTTCAGATATTGCCGTTGGTTCCTGAGCAGGCTGCTCCAGTGCAAATAATGTGGCTTTATAAAGGAGATACTCTTTAAGATCTTGAGTTATTGGTAAGTGACGATCTTCCAGGATATCTCTTCCATTAGGCCACACCTTTGGAACTATACCTGCCTCAGCGCTAGGACCATGCAGAAACTTTGCCAGCCAGACAACAATGTCATGCATCCGTGTCTGTATAAACGTGAGCATCCCCATCTCTTCTCAGTTCTTTTCCCACTGTCAAGCATCTTCATCAGACTTGCTGTTGTCAATTAGCCGTTGTCATTAATCACTTACTCTCTCTCTGTCTCTGTATATATATATATATATATATATATATATATGAATTTTGTCATCTCTGCATGCTGCCAAAGGTTTATTTTGGTATTGTAAGTGCGGAGATAAAATTTATAAGGAAGACACCCACAAAGTCTGCATGTGTCGTTTGGGCTTGTCTCACAGCTTGAGGATTTTGTGAGATTTGCCAGAGCTTTAATCGGGCTATAAGGTGTCACCACAGGAAAGCTCTAGAAAATGTCCTTCTCCTTAACACGTAAACTGCCATGGAGAAGGATCAGGGCCCAGCATCAGTGTCTTCCTCTCTGTTGTCCAGGATACGGCCGCTGAAGTCTAGGGACCGGGACAAAGAAAGGTTGACGTTGAGGCCATCCTCTTTGTTGGTGCACAGAGCCAAGGGATAAAGACAAGTCTTCTTCGCTGGGTAGGTCCTGGTCACTGGTAAGACAAGGTAACTTAGTCGTGTCATCACACTTCCCCAACCATTGATAAGATACCATGGTTGGGGCTTGGCTTGGGCACTATCGTACTTAATATGGACGGTACAACACCATCACTGGGCTACAGCCTCTCATCGACAGAGGTAGTCATGGCCCCTGTCCAGGATATTGTCGACTCTCAAACATTGCTGGCATTGTTTTCAGAAATTATATGACACATACTGCCTGGATTGTCAGTACAGGCTGTACTGTCGATGGGACCTGCGGGCACTCAAATCCTGTCAATGCTGGCTACTAACACGCCACAGATTCCTGCCTCTTAGCCTCCACCAGTGTCGCCAGTGCACTCTGGGGCCTTCATTGTCAACAGAGACATCAACGACAAGACAGAATGCAACCCTGACCTCATAGTTTTAGAGGAAGATTTAGAGAGAGAATATGAGGGAAAACAATATGTGGTGCCCATTCTAGTTCTTACCCCAGGGGTCCTTTAGCATCAGTAACTATGTGCAGTGAGCTGACTAGGTAGTACTGCCCCAGAGGTGGAGATTATGGTTGAGTTTATGAATTAGCCAATCAGAATGAAGCTTGAGGGTGTGCTGAGCAAGGAGAGTGAGGAAGGCTCCAGAATCTTTTTCTCCGCCTGACTGGGCAACACTGCCTCTGAGGTGTTCTCTCATGGCCAAGGAAAAACTTTCCTAGGACTTGCTAGCTATAAAAGATTGTTTTATTTTAATTTGTAGTGTGGTGAGTGTTGTTTTTGGTTTTTCACAGTTCCCGGGAACCGTGTTTGTCGTTCGATTCTGCAGTTCCTTTTCTTTTTTTTTTTATAGTAAAAAAGTTATCGCGTATAGTTTTTCCCATGGTTCCTTTTATTCTTTTACTCGCAGTTCTCTTTTTTAGGTGGAAACTGGCGTTTTTATTTTGCCTCAGAAAAGTCGTGGTTCTTTACCACAAGGGAACTGACCGCATACCTATTCAAAATACTATTTGGCTTTTATAATTACAGGTTTTTCTGTGTATTGACATGTCAGAAAACCCTAAGAAAAGGACTGGATCCACAGGTTTTTAAAAATTGTTTAAATTGCATAAATTATTGACCATGACCAGTGTTGAAGAAATTTAGGTCCAGACCATTACTGTGTTCTTTGCTCTAAATTTTAAGAAACGGAGACAAACACAGACCCAAGGCTACCGATGAGGGGCCTTCAATAAATATAATCAAGGTGTTGATGAGGCTTCTTTTAAATCCTGGCCTCTTACAAGTGCTGTTGGAAGTGCCTTTGTAAGTAAAGAACACAAATACAGGTGCTGATGAAGTGTCTTTTAAACATAAGGCTTCAAAAGGGGCTGATGAAGTTCCTTCAAAAAAAAATATATATATAATAAAGGTGCTGATGAAGTGCCTAGTTCAATAAGGAAGTCTGAACAAGTCACTGATGAAGTGGCTGGAAATAAATAAAACAATAAATGATAATAAATAAAATACCACTGCACCTCCAGGTGGTGCTGAGGGTGAGGCAGCAGTTGGTAAAAGTTATAAAGATAAATCCAAATCTCTGGAGGATATGGCTAAAGCCTGGCATCTGTACTAAATTTTACAAGATATTTTCGATGCTCCTGTTTAAAAAAAAAACAAACAAAAAACCTCTACAGCTCTCGGAGTCAGGAGCCTATGAGAGGCATGAGGATTACAATTATATCTGATGCCCCAGATAACATATCGGAGGGTGAAGCCCCAGTACCTGATGGCACCTGACCCTTATTGGGGAGCATCCCCTACAGACCAGGAGGATACCTCCTCCATGCTGACTTTCATACAGCATATGGTAGATACTCTTTACATTCTTTCTCAAGAATCCTATCATAAGAAGGATAAGACCAAGACTATAGAGAAATGAAAGGTCTTTCTCTTCCCAAAAGTTAGTTCTCTCTCTAATCTTTCAAGAAAAATTACTGTGAACCTTCTTTAGACTCCCACATCTCTGCCAGGGGTCGCGAATAGATAAAAAGTATGTTGTCTAGAAAGACACAGTTTCTTTTTCTGCACCCAGTCATGAAGGTGTGATGCAACAGGCAGTATGTGATAAAGAAGGATAGCCTCCTGGAAAGGATTCTAAAGTCTCTATGGCCAGATAAACATATACCTCAGCCTCTCTTCTCTTCTGCGTAGCTTCATCCATGGCTTATATAGCCAAGTATTAAAAAGCGCTTTGGAATTCAGTCCTAGCCATAGTTGAGCAGGGCTCTAACTCTATGGCAAAGGACCTGGTGGAGACTGTTAAAGCTGCCTTGGAAGTCACAAAGTACCAGCTCCATATGGCAGATTGCAGTAATAACATAATCTGCAGGGTCAAAGCCCTGGCTCTCTCCCTTAGGCATTTTGCTTGGCTGAGAGCAAAATAATTGACGCGGGACATCCAGTCCACAGCCATGGATTTATCCTGCGACAGGAATGTTATTGATCCCAGAACTGAGGGATACACGAGAAAGGTTGACGAGTATAAACAACTTCTTAGAGAGGGGGAGATTAGAGATGAGCTACCTCTATCCCTGCTACTGCTACCCAGCAAAATCCCTGATACCTCCGTTCAGGTCGCCTCCCCTCTGCCTGTAGGGGGCAGGCCCTGCCATTACCTCCAGTCTTGGACACTTGTCACATCAGACAAGTGGGTCCTGGAGATGGTGAAAAAGGGCTTGACTCTTCAGTTCTTAAGTTGCCAGCCCTCAAGGACACCCAGCTGTTCAAACCTCTAACCCCAATAGAAAGGATCCTCTTGGAGCTGGAAGCAAAACACTTTTTGGAAGCAAGGGTGTGAGAGGGAGTACCTGCCCATAAAATAGGCAAGGGTGTCTACTCCAGGTACTTCCTAACACAAAAGAAATACGGGGAGTGGTGACCTGTTTTAAGCCTCACATACTTGAACAAGCATCTCCTGAAACCCAAAGTCAAAATGGTCACCCTAAAATTGGTAATTCAGTTCTTGCAGCAGGGAAACTGGCTAGCCTCTCTAGACCTCAAGGATGCCTATTTTCACATCCCAATAAGGCAGTCCTACAGAAAATTTCTGAGGTTCAAACTTCCATCAGAGCACCATCAGTTTGCAGCCATGCCCTTTGGCCTAACATTTGCTCCAAGAGTATTCGCCTAAATGTCTGGCTGTAGTGGCAGCACATCTATAGTTATAAAAAAAAAAAAAAAAGAAACGGGATTTCTGTCTACTCTCACTTAGATGACTAGCTCATAGTGGGGAAAAACCCTCTACAAGTAGAAAAGGCTCTCTCCCTGAGAAAGGACATTCTGCATTCCTTCTGATTTCTTATAAACCAAAGGAAATCCCATCTGGAGCTCCTTACATTCATAGCATAGTTGGATATACTGGAGAGCAGAGCTTTCCTTCGTGGAGAGAATTCAAAGCCTCTTGTCAGTGGCAAATACTTCATCCTGGGCCAGCCCAGGCCAGCCAGAGACTTCCTAATGCTCCTAGGACAATGGCATCAATGACAGCCGTTCTCCCAGGAGCCAGATTTGGAATGAGGGACATACTGTGTAGCATCTAAGGTCTCACTGATCCCTATGCAAAAGTTCACTGTCCAAACTGCTCCCAGTCTCATTCCTTCAGTCTCTGAGCTGGAGGAAGAAAATTACCAATCTTTCAGTGGGAATTTCCTTCCATGCACCTTTCCCTACAAGAATCATTACTACAGACACTTCGCCGCTTCAGTGGGAAGCCCATATGGACAGTACTTCCATCAGTGGCTCCAGGACTCCAGAGGAGAGACAGGCTCACATCAGTCTGCTGGAACTCTGGCTCTAAAGGCATTTGCCTCACAGAGAAAAGATCAAACAGTCCGGGTCAGGACAGACAACACCACTGCAATGTTTTTGTTTTTTTTTTTTTATAAACAAGCAGGGTGAGACAAGATCCAGCATTCTGTGTTTGAAAGCCATGAGGAGCTGGGGCTTGGCCTACTCCCCGGGAGTCAGCCATTCATCTTCCAGGCAAGGACAACACCTGGCGAATGCTCTCAGGGGCACAGCAAATGGTGTCTGAACAGGCAAGTGTTGGCCACAGTGTTCAGAAGGTGGGGCAAATCAGAAATAGATCTTTTCATCTCTCACCTAAACCATCAATTTCTTCTGTATTGTTGCAGGCCTCCAGCCCTGGGGACTCCCTTTCAGTGGATGCCCTAGTTCTGGATTGGTCAGGAAAGTTCCTTACGCCTTTCCTCCTTTCTCTCTGATTTTTCAGAGTTTTATAAAACTCAAAGAGCAACCTGCAGCAATGGTACTGGTGGCTCCAGACTGGCCAAGGCAAGCCTGGTGTCCCCTATTGCTAACAGTGTCTTGCAGCAAACCCATTCGCCTTCCTCTCAGTCTGTCCCTCAGATAGGGGTGACTTATCTGCATCTGAAATCTCTTCACCTCAAAGCTTGGCTCTTGAAGAGCTAGAGTTCCCTGCCACTCAGTACTCCGAACAAGTTCTAAAGATCCTGAGGATGGCCAAGAAGCCTAGTACAAAAAAGACCTATGCTGCCAACTAGAAAAGGTTTTCTTTTCTAGGGACGTGGATATGTTGTTCAATCCAGACTTACTGGCAGGTTCCTTGCCGCTTTAAATCTTGCCGGAAGGTCTTCAAGCTGGCTCCTCCCACCCACCCAGGTGGTAAAACTATCGGCTCTGCCCCATGACGCCAGATCTTCCTTACCGCTTGGAAGCTCAGGTTCCCTCCTTAGCGCACTGCGTTTTAGGCCTGGATCCACACTCTTCGGTCAAACCGAAACTCATTCTTAAGTTTAAAAGACTTCAGTCTTCCTTTTCCTTCGCAGCCACGATGGACAAATCGACCCCCGGATTTCGTCGGTGCCCCTGTGGGCAGAAGATGTCCCGGAGCGATCTGCACTCCACGTGCGTTTATTGCTTTGGACTCGGTCATGACTCACAGGCTTGTGAGTTGTGCAAATCATTTTCGCCTCGTCTTGGAGGACCGCTGCCCGATTGTTGTTGGGGCGACCTGAGAAACGCGTTATCCTCCGCGTCAAGTCAAGGAGGCCCGCGGCTGTGCCTGCGGCTGCAGGCTCGGCTGAACAGCTAGAGCAGATGATCGCCCTCGAGGAGGAGGCGTCCCAGGCCGCATCATCATCATCCTCGGTCGCGGCATTTATCCCGCTCTCCTTGGGCTCCTCCTACACAGCTTCTTTTAAGGAGCTTTGCCAGTCCCTTTCCACCGAGGTAGAAGGGTCTTCGGGACATTCCTCTCGGTCCAAAAAGAAGGACTCCAAAGGTAAGTCCCACCGTCGACGTTCGAGGGAGTGGGAGAGGTCCCCTTCCCTGGACAGTCGACACTCTACTTCGGTCGAGGTTGCAGCTAAGGCTGCTGGCTTCACAGTGTCCCCGTCAGGTCAGCCGGCCGAGACAACCGTCGATGCGGTCGATATTTTTCTCGACCCGTCGGACGGTTTGTCAACTGCAGAAGCCGACAACCCTTCTTCTCCGGTTCCCCAGGTGGAAACCGAGAACTTGCCTGTGCCTCCTGTTCCGGGAACGCTCGGGATGTGGACAAGCCACCCGAAAAGGAGTCCAAGAGATTGGACTACTCCGGGCGGAAAGTCTATGCTGCTTCCTCCCTATGCCTTCGTCAGGCTAGCTCGGCCGTCCTGATGGCACACTTTTCACACACCCTTTTGGGCTCCCTGGATGAGGTGATTCCTCATCTCCCGGCTGACAATGGTCAAGCAGGTGCGGGATCAGGGAAGGGCGGTGGCCAAACAGCAGCTCCAAACTTCCTTGGACATCGCTGACTCGTGTGCCCGGTCAGTAGCAGCCACAGTGGCCATGCGCCGCAGAGCTTGGCTGCGGATCTCCACCTTTACGGCAGATACCCAGTACAAGCTGGCAGACGTTCCTTTCCTGGGTACCAAATTGTTCAGTCCCGGGGTGGAGGGTCATCTTCAACGTATCGAGAAGTCCAGTGCCACCTTGGACTCGGTCAAATTTGCCCAGAAGGACAAAGACCGCCAGCAGCAGTGTAAGCCCTTTCGTCCTTCCGCCCCTGTGGCACATACGGCCCAGCAACAGCAGCATCAGGGTCAGCAGGCTCGCACTCGGCACCCCAAAGCCAAGCCTGCTGCTTCCTCCAGCAGGAAGCCGGGAGGGAAAGGTCCAGGCAGCTCCTCGGCTGGCCCTTCCTCCAAGCCTGCCAGTGACGGGTTGAGGGGCACGCCTAACCTGTCACTCCTCCCGATCCCCTGGAGGATGGGCCCGCCACTTCCTTTCCGCCTGGTCCGATATCACCACAGACCGCTGGGTGTTGGAAGTGGTAGGCAGGGTCTGCCTCTGGAATTCGAGCAGTCCCCACCGATGGAGCTGTCGCCCAATGGAAGCCGCGGTTCCGTGAGTTCTCTGTTGGCTCATCGAGCCGACATTGCCCTGCCCACCAGAAGGGGTGATCAGTGAGGTGGCGGATCCTCCTCCAGACCCAGGGTTTGTGTCCAGGTACTTACTGGTCCCAAAACAGATGGGGGGCTGGCACCCCATTCTAGACCTACACGACCTGAACAAGTTCCTAAGATCTTGTACCTTCAGGATGGTCACTCTGGCTCAGATCATTCCATCCTTGGAACGAGGCATGTGGTTCTGTTCTCTGGACCTCCAGGATGCGTTCTTTCATGTCCCAATCCATCCGTCTCACCAGCGATTCCTCTGCTTCAGGGCAGAGGGATCCCTTTATGAGTTCCAGGCCATAGCCTTCAACCTCTCTCCAGCTCCTAGGGTCTTCACCAAATGCATGGCAGTGGTGACAGCATTCCTGCGGCGCCGAAGGGTCCGGGTGTACCCTTACCTGGACGACTGGCTGATTGCAGCGCCCTCCAAGTTGGAGGTGGAGCGGTCCAGGGATCTGGCCCTTCAGGTCTGCTCTCAGATTGGCCTCCTCATCAACGAGGCCAAATCGGAACTCGTGCCATTGCAGGTGATTCAGTTCATCGGGGCAGAGCTCGAGACTCTTCGAGCCAGAGCACGGCTCCCGGCCGACAGGGCCGAGGTCCTTTCCTCCTTTGTCCAGTCATTTCTGGTTGGAGAATTGCGCCCTGCCTGGGACTTCCTGGGCCTCATGGCAGCCTGCAGCAGCGTGGTCCGTTGGGCCCTCTGGCACATGCGCCCCCTGTAATGGGGGCTGGCCCGCCAGTGGTCACAGCACTCCGGTCATCTGGACCAGCCAGTGACAGTGACCCAGGAGATGTGGAACGGCCTCCAGTGGTGGCTCATTCCAGCTCATCTGCAGGAGGGTATCCCGTTTGTCCGCCCAGAGCCGACGGTCACTCTCACGACCGATGCCTCTCTGATGGGTTGGGGTGCCCATCTGGGGGAGCTCAGAGCTCACGGCCTCTGGTCCCCTCAGGAGTCTCGATGCCACATCAACCTGCTGAAGCTTTGAGCGGTCCGACTAGCCCTCACCGCCTTCGCTTCATTTGTACGGGGTCAAGTGGTCCAGGTCCAAATGGACAACACCACGACCATGTACTACCTAAACCGCCAGGGCAGGATGCGCTCCTTGCCTCTGTGCAAGGAGGCTCTCCGCACTTGGTCTCTCATGAGCAGACTGGAGGCGGATCTCCTAGCCATCCATGTGGCAGGAGCCTCCTACACTCTGGCCGATGGGTCTGCCCGGGCCGATTCTCCCATACCAGTAGGGGGCAGGCTGGCTTACTTTGTCCAGGACTGGAAGTCTCTAACAACAGAGAAGTGGGGTCCTGGAAGTAGTAAGCCAGGGGCTGGTTCTCAGCTTCAAAAAATTTCCCAAGATGAGAACCAGATCCTTTCCACCTGCAAATCCATCAGAAACCCTTGCCTTATAGGAAGAGGTTTCTTCCCTCCTAGCTCTCAGAGCTATAGAGAGGGTTCCCACCCTACACAAGGGCAAAGAATTGTACTCCAGGTACTTCTTAACCCCCAAAAAAGACAGGAGAATGGCGGCCCATCCTGGACCTAAGATATCTGAACAAACACCTTTTAAAGCCAAAGTTCAAAATGGTGACTCTGGGAATAATCCTTCCCTGTCTAAGGCCAGGGGACTGGCTAGCCTCCCTGGACCTCAGTGATGCCTATTTTCACATTCCCATCAGGTGCTCCCACAGAAAATACCTGAAGTTAGAGTTGCCGTCAGGCCACTATCAATTCAGAGCAATGCCCTGTGGCCTAACATCAGCCCCAAAGGTTTTCACAAAGTGCCTGGCAGTAGTGGTTTCTTTCCTAAGGAGAAAAAAGATCTCCATCTTCCCATACTTGGACAACTGGCTTATAGTAGGTCAGTCTCCAGACCAAGTCAAGTCACATTTGCAAGTGACTCATCAAGTGCTCACTTCCTTAGGATTCCTTCTCAACCTTCCAAAGTCAGTTCTCGAACCAGTGCAGCTCCTCACCTTCATAGGGGCAGAGCTGGATACAGTAAAGGCAAGGACCCTAATGGAACTGGCCTCTTCATTCACCCTTCAGGTGTCTCGACCAGCAAGGCATTTCCTGCAGCTTCTGGGCCACATGGCAGCTTCCACTGCAGTGGTCCAAGGAGCAAGATTCCAGATGAGGGACATTCAGTTCCACTTAAGAGCCTTCTGGTCCCAAAGAAAGGATTCCCTTACCAAACTAGTCCCAGTGACTCGAACCCTGATCCAGGCCTTGCAATGGTGGCAGGATCAGGACAATTTGAGACAAGGGGTTCCTTTTGTCACTCAGTCTCATTCAGTGATACTCACCACAGATGCTTTCCTGCTGGGCTGGGGAGCCCATCTGGGGGATCTTACCACCCAAGGATTGTGGTCACCTCTGGAATCTCTGCTTCACATCAGTCTTTTGGAACTCAGAGCAGTGTTTTTGGCACTGCAAGCTTTTTCCAAATCTGTGCAGAACAAGGTTGTCCAGGTCAGAACAGACAACACCACCACCATGTGGTACATCAACAAGCAGGGAGGCACTCTGTCTACGGCCTTGTGCACAGAAGCAATGAAGTTGTGGTCCCTGGCCTATTCCTTGCAAACCTCTCTGAAAGCAGTTCACCTCCCAGGGAAGGACAATGTCCTAGCAGATGCTCTGAGCAGAATATCCCAGGGCCATCACGAATGGACCCTAGATCCTCTAGTTTTGAAAGTGATTTTCTCGAGATGGGGCACTCCAGAGATAGATCTTTTTGCAGCCCCAGACAATCACCAACTTCCTCTCTTTTGTTGCAGACCCCCAGTCTTGGACTCAGTCCCCTGGATGCTCTGATCCTGAATTGGGAAGGAAATTTCATGCTCCCCATCCCTCTCCTGTTCAAAGTGTTAGTCAAGATAAGGTCACAACCATGCAAAGTGATTCTGATTGCTCCAGACTGGGTCAGACAGCCCTGGTTCCCCCTGTTGCTGTCCCTAGCAGTCCACCTTCCCCCATCTCTTCCCAGGAATTACAACCTGTTGACATCCTCTTGGGAGGATTTGGTACCCGAATCTTCGATCTCTCAATCTCAAGGCATGGCTCTTGAAGAGTTAGAGTTAGCTGATCTGCATCTTTCCCAAGGGGTCCTGGATATCCTTAAGGCTTCTCGAAAGCCTTCCACCAGAAAGACTTAACAACTCCAAATAGAAAAGATTCAGCATTTGGTGTTCTAAGAAAAATATTTCTCCAGATTCTGCTGAGTTGCTTACGGTTCTGGACCATATGGTCCATCTTAATGGCCTAGGCCTCAGGCCAGCTACCCTTAAAGTACATTTGGCAGCTGTTTCTGCTTTCTTGTCAGTAGGCAAGCCTTCCCCTCTATCATTCCATCCTGTGCTTTGTAAGTTTTTCAAGGGATTGCTTCACACCAATCCCCCCTTTAGGGATCCTGCTCCTGCTTGGGACCTTAATGTTTGCATTGCTCAGCTTATGCAACCCCCCCCTTTGAGCCTTTGTCCTCTGCAGAGCTTAAGTACTTGACTTGGAAAACTGTGTTTTTGATGGCCATTACCTCTGCCAGGCGTATCAGTGAATTGCAAGCCCTGTCAGTGGAACCTGATTTCATCTCTTTCCATAGAGATAAAGTGGTCCTAAGAACTAACAAAGTTTTTGCCTAAAGTGGTTTCAGATTTCCACCTCAACCAGTCTATGTCTCTCCCTGTTTTCTTCATTGACCATTCCTCCTCTGGAGTGAGGAGGCTACACAGTTTAGATGTTAAAAGGGTCCTGAGCTACTACATAGAGCTCACCAAGGGTCACAGGTTTGAATCCCCTCCAGTTGTTCCTCACGTATGGAGAGGTTGGTAAGGGCAAACCTGCCACTAAGAGATCTGTTGCCAGGTGGATTGTTTCTTGTATACAATTCTGCTATGAGAAACTGGGTAGAACTCCACCCTCAGGCCTGAGGGCTCATTCCACTAGAGGTACAGCTGCTTCCCTGGCTGCTGCCAGGGATATTCCTCTCTTAGAAATTTGTCAAGCAGCCACCTGGAAAACAGTCCATACATTCACCAAGCATTACTCTCTGGATATCCAGGCTAGGAGTGATGCTCGGTTTGGCAAAGCAGTACTTCAGACCCTGTTTCCAAAGTAGGTTCTGTCCCTCCTCCATGGAGGTACTGCTTGGTAGACTGCATATGTCAGAATACAGCAAGACTCCATTAGAAGAAACAACATTACTAAGGTGAGTAATTTTTTCTTCCTTGTTGTGTTTTCATATTATTTTAGCTAATTTGTTATTTTCCCACTCTGTATAGTCGGTTAGTTTTTCAAAACTTTACTGGAGTAATTTCCAGTAGTGGGTCCCTTATTTCAACCAGGGTAACTCCTGAATTAATATCTCTAAATGCCTGGCTTCTTTTATGGTGTAACAACCGACAAAAAAAAAAATATATATTTAGTTCTCATTTTAAAATTTCTTACGTCACAGAAACCAAAAAAGAGAACAGGACCCACAGGTTTCCAGCACTGCTCAGAGTGCGGGGAACTATTTGGAAAGGCTGATCCTCATTTAATTTGTTCTGTCTGGGGTCTGACCACCTTCTGACAGACTGTGAAATCTGTGCTAATTTCCCTCAGTTCACCCTTGAAAGGCGCTTGAAGAGACTAAGGGAAAAAATGACTGATAAGGCTGCTAACCCAGCCACTGAACCAGAGGGACTGCTCTGTGACAGGGGTGATAGTTCCACAAAGAAAAGAACCGCGGATAAGGCTGCTGAACCAGCCATCGCGGTTAAGAAAAAGTGAAAGGAAAAGCATCAGGAACCGCAACCGGTTGCTACAGCGGTTCCTTCTGCTAAAGAGATTGCGAACGTGATCAGGATTATTCAGTCTTTGTAGTCTCTGGTTCTGGTTGAAAAACAGCCAGTTCCACGAACTCCCGGTTCACAAGTCCCCAGTTTAATAGACCAGGGTGGGGAACAATTTGAGGATCCTGGTCTTGGTGAAGAACCAGAAGAGGATTATGGGGATGATGACTATGATGAGCCTATAGAGCCAGACATATCCCCTGATTCCCATAGGCCTGACTCCCTTAATAAGGGAAATTAAGATTTTTCTTCATATTTTGCTTTTATAAAGCAAGTGGCCCAGTCTCTCGACCTCCCATCTCAGGAATCTCTGGAAGATGAAGAGGAGGAAGACTATAAAGAGATGATGGATGTCCCTCCATCAAAATGGCTGCTTCTCCCCTTGCACAAATCTTTGAGGAGAAAGACCATGGACATTTTAGAGAACCCCACTTCTGTACCTCCTACTGACAAGAAAGTGGATAGAAAGTACTGGGTGGACAAAGCCACGGCTGAATTTTTGTTTAGTCCCCCCAGCCATGAAGGAGTAGTACAGGCTGCAGCTTGTGACAAAGCTGGCATCCCTCTGGCCTCCCACCCTCCTGAAAAAGATTCCAGGAGGATGGACTCAATAGCCAAAAAGATTTATTTAGGATCCTCCCTAGCCATTAGGCAGGCATCCCATATGGCATATTTAGCCAGATATCAAAAATATGAGTGGTCCACTGTACTGGAAATTGCCAAGTCTGTTCCCTCTCCAATGGCTGCTGACCTGGAAGAAGTGGTTAAGAGGGGCATTGAAGCATCCAAGACCCAATTTAGGATGGCAGTGGATGCCAATGACACTGCATCTAGGCAGATGGTGTCAGCAGTGTCTTTGAGAAGGTTTGCATGGCTTAGAACCACCAACCTCTCACAGGACACACAAAACAAGGCCTTAGATTTCCCCCGTGACCCTGTGTTTGGAGAACAAAGAGAGGGATATTTAAAAAAGATGGACGATTACAAGTCTGCTTACAAAAGTGCAGCAGTAAAGGAGAGATCTGCCAACCCCCAGAGACACCACTCGAGGGGTGGCAGGGTCAGGGCTCCTTATAGGCCTCATTTTCAGCCCCAAGTTTTTCCCCAGTACCAGCCTAGGTGATACTTTAGGGGCAATGGCAGGAGGGGTACTGGCCGTACTAGCCCCACTGTCCAACCAGTAGCCCAAACAAAACAGACTCCTGAGCAGAATGTCCAGGTCGCCTCCCCATCACCAGTAGGGGGCAGACTGGCCCACTACTTCCAGGAATAAAAAAACATCACCACAGACAAGTGGTTTCTGGAAGTAGTGGGGCAGGGTTTGGTCCTCGGCTTCAAAATCAGACCAAGGCCGAGGTCAAGGGCCTTCAAGCCCTCTTCTCCATCAGAAACAACCCTACTGGAAGAGAAAGTTTCATCCCTTCTGCTGCTTCAGGCGGTAGAACCCGTCTCTGCCATTCAAAGAGGCAAGGGCCTGTACTCCAGATACTTCCTTACATTAAAGAAAATGGGGGAGTGGCATCCCATTCTGGACCTGAGATGCCTGAACAAGCATCTGACAAAACCAAAATTCCGGATGGTCACTCTGCTTACAATGCTACCTACCCTGAGGCATGGAGACTGGCTAGCATCCTTGGATCTAAAAGATGCGTACTTCCACATCCCAGTCAGAAAGTCTCACAGGAAGTACCTCAGATTCAGGTTGCCATCAAGCCATTATCATTTCAGAGCAATGCCCTTCGGATTAACATCTGTTCCAAGGATATATTCACAGAATGCCTAGCTGTCGTGGTGGCATACCTAAGGCTGCTAGGGGTGTCAGTATTCCCCTATTTGGATGACTGGCTAATTGTAGGCCAGTCACAGCAACAAGTGAGAGAGTGTCTTTCGATCACTTAGACCACCCTGTCCTCCCTGGGGTTCTTAGTGAATCAAAAGAAGTCTGTCCTAGAACCGTGCATTTGCTCAAGTCCATAGGAGCAGAGTTGGATACAAGAACAGGAATGGCCTGTCTTCCTCAGGACAGGGTGGACAGCCTGATTCAAATAGCCTGGTCATTTTCACTACATGTTCCCAGACCAGCAAGGCATTTCCTACAACTGTTAGGGCACATGGCAGCATCGACTGTAACCGTCCCAGGAGCCAGGTTTCAGATGAGACATCCAGTTTCATCTAAGGGAGTACTGGTCCGAAAAGAAACTCTTTATCAAAACTAGTCCCAGTCACAGCCACCCTTATTCAGGCTCTGCAGTGGTGGTAGGTAAGGGAACACCTCAGACAAGGGGCACCTTTCCTTCAGCAGTCACCTTCTCTGATACTTACCACAGATGCTTTAGATGCTTCCCTCCTATGTTGGGGAGCACATTTAGGGGATCACACTACTCATGGCACTTGGGGAAAGCAGGAATCCCTCCTGCACATCAGTCTATTAGAGCTCAGAGCAGTTCTTCTGGCCCTTCAATCCTTCGCCACTCAGGTGTTAGGCAAGGTGGTGCAGGTCAGAACAGACAATACAACCACCATGTACTATATAACAAGCAAGGGGGCACAAGGCCAACCCCTCTCTGCACAGAAGCTATGAAAATCTGGACATTAGCATACTCTCTAAAGGTGTCCCTTTCAGCTGTTCATCTCCCGGGCAAGGACAGTTTCCTAGTGGATGCCCTCAGCAGGATAAACCAGAATCGGTCATGAATGGTCTCTGAACAGATAGGTCTTACGGACCATTTTCAGGAGGTGGGGCACTCCAGAAGTGGATCTGTTCACAGCCCCAGACAATTTCCAGCTTCCACAATATTGCTGCAAACCCCCCAACAGGCTCACAGTCCCTCTGGATGCACTTCTGTTAGATTGGACAGGGAAATTCCTGTATACTTTCCCTCCATTTCCCATACTACTGAAAGTATTAAACAAACTTAGGCTTCAACCAGCCTCAATGATCCTCATTGCTCCAGTTTGGGCCAGGCAGGCTTGGTACTCCATTCTCCTATCAGTAGCCAAGCCAATCAGTCTTCCCAGGAGATGCAATTTATTGACCTCCTCCCAAGGCAGAATCATGTACCCCAACTTACTGTCCCTCAGACTCCAAGCATGATTCTTGAGGACCTAGAGTATGCAGACTTGCATCTTTCAGAAGGGGTTATGGACATACTGAAGGTTTCCAGAAAACCCTCCACTAAGAAGACATATGCCTCTAAATGGAAAAGGTTTTCTTTTTGGTGCTAGGGCAGAGGCCTGGATCACTCTTAAACTAACATTTCTGTTGTCTTAGATTATATGGATCACTTACACTCCACAGATTTTACTATTCCCACTCTAAGGGTGCATTTAGCAGCTGTTTCAGCTTATTTATCGGCAGGTAAAGCTTCTTCCTCCTCCTTGGCCTCTAAGCCAGTGTTCAAAACATTCTTTATAGGGCTGCTACATTTATATCCACCCCACAGGGAGCCCACTCCCCTGTGGGATCTAAATATTTGCATTGCTCAGCTCATGCAACATCCATTCGAGCCTATGTCATCAGCAGATCTCAAATATGCGACTTGGAAAACTATATTTCTGGTTGCCATTACCTCTGCCAGAGGGATCAGTGAACTTCAGGCATTATCCACAGAACCAGGGTCTATCGCAGTTCATAGGAACAAGGTTGTCCTGAGAACTAACAGAAAGTTCTTACCTAAGGTGATGTCAGACTTTCATCTTAACCAGTCTATTAGCTTGCCAGTCTTTACAGACCATTCCACTCCGGGTGAACGTAGGTTGCACAGCCTTGATGTAAAAAGGGCAGTCAGCTACTATATCGACCACACAAAGGGTCACAGACAGAACCAAACCCAGTTCTTCCTTACCTTCGGAGAGGTGGGAAGAGGAAAACCTGCCAAGAAACGATCTATTGCCAGGTGGATTGTAACCTGTATCCAGTTCTGCTATAGCAAAGTAGGTAAGGAACCTCCTGCAGGCCTCAGAGCTCACTCCACTAGAGGTACTGCAGCTTCCCTAGCAGCTGCTAGAGATATTCTCCTGGTGGACATCTGTAAAGCTGCTACTTGGAAGACAGTCCACACATTCACCAAACATTATTGTCTGCATGTCCAGGCCAGAGGTGATGCCAGGTTTGGCACAGCAGTCCTGCAGATCCTGTTTCCTAAGTAGGATATAGGTCCACCTCCCAAAGGTACTGCTTGGTAATCTGCATAAGTCAGAATGCAGTAAGATTTCCTAGGGTTTGAAGAAAAAATTACTCACTTTAGTGATCTTGTTTCTTCTAAGGGAATCTTACTGTATTCTGAGCTCCCTTCCCTGCTGAAACCTAAGGTCCCTGCTTTACAGCTGTGCCAGTTGTTACAAACCTAGGGAGCTTATACGGTTTTATTTTTGGCATCTGTGGCTTGAGTCTTCAAGGATGCTAGGTTGTTGGAGTAGTTGAAAGAAGGGTAATCCCCTATGTTTTCTCCTGCCATTTCTGGTTCAGGGAGGGTTCTGTGGTTATTATTATCATTGCCATTGTTATTATTATTCTTCCATTAGATGAAAACTGCTTAGTGCATGCTTCGTAAGAATCTGATGGTTAGAGGTTGTTTACTAGGGACAGTGGTTTGAAAACCGAGCTTGAGCCTAGCATTCCATCATGTGCATAGGTTCTATTAACCATTTTGGCTCTGGGGCAGTTCTATGGTGAGACCATATTGCATAAGTCAGAATACAGTAAGATTCCCTTAGAAGAAACAAGATTACTAAGGTGATTAATTTTTTTCTTTTAGGTCATCTGATATGACTACCCCCAGGTCCCTTTCCATTTTTGTTGTTGTTAGTACCTCCCTCCATTGTGTACCCAGGTGCATTACTTTGCACTTCTTTGCATTGAATCCAAGCTGACATACTTGTGATCATTCCTCCAACCTTGCCAAGTCCCTCCTTATCCTTTCCACACACACACTTGTGTATCAACCCTGTTGTAGATCTTTGTGTCTTTTGCAAAGAGGCATACTTTTCCTTTCAGTCCTTCCACGTGTCACCTATAAAGACATTAAAGAGGACTGGTCCCAGTACTGAACCCTGCGGTGTGCCGCTAGTAACCCTCTTTTTTCGGAGTGGACTCCATTTACTATTACCTTCTGTGTCTTGTCCAGCCAGTTTTTTACCCAGGCTACCTTCCTGGGACCCACTCTCAGGCTGGCTAACTTGTTTATTAATCTTTTGTGTGGGACTGTATCAAATGCCTTGCTAAAGTCTAGGTAGGACATGTCCACAGCCCCTCCCTCATCTACTACTTTGGCTACCCAAACAAAGAAATTTATTAGATTCGTGTGACATGACCTTCCCGCTGTGAATCCATGCTGCCTTGGGTCCTGTGCCCCGCTGGCCTCTAGGTACTCAACAGTTCTTTCTTTCAGAAGTGATTCCATCATTTTCACTACCACTGAGGTCAAACTAACAGGTCTATAGTTTCCTGCCTCTACCTTGCTCCCAGCTTTATGAATGGGAATCACATCCTTCCTCCTCCAGTCCTCTGGTACCACACCATTTTCCCATGATTTGTTAAAAAGGGTAGTCAGTAGTGCGACTAGTTCTCTCCTTAGTTATTTTAGAATTCTGGGGGTGAATCCTGTCAGGTCCCATTGCTTTGTTCACCTTCAGTTTTAGGAGTTCTTTCAGGACCCTTTCTTCTGTGAATGGACTGGTATGACCCGACCCCCAATCCAGAGTGCTTCTGTTGTTTGGTTTAGGTACCTCCCTCTCCTCTTCTCTTCTTTTGTGAGTACTGAGCAGAAGTATTTGTTCAGTATCCCTGCTTTTTCACTGTCACCCTCTGCCCATTCCCCCTTTATTAAGCCTCCCTGCCCCTTTCTTAGAACCATAGAAATATAGAAATTGTTGGCAGATAAGGATCACTAGGCCCATCCAGTGTGCCCGTAAGTCCTGTACTTGATTACAACTTTTGACCCTCCCCCCACTTAACCTCTGTGGTTCCCCTATGCCTGTCCCATGCATGTTTAAATCCAACCACAGTGCTCGCTCCCACCACCTCCTGTGGCAGACCATTCCATGCATCCAGCACCCTCTCCGTAAAGAAAAACTTCCTCACATTCCCTCTTAACCTGCCACCTTCAAATTTCATGTTATGCCCCCTAGTTCTTGTACTCCTCCTGTATTGGAAGATCCCCCCGCTTTATGACCCTGAGGTACCTGAATGTTTCTATCACGTCCCCTCTCTTCCAGTGAGTACATATTGAGGTCCCTTAATCTCTTCTTGTAAGTTTTGTGGTGCAAGCCCTGTACCATCTTTGTTGCCCTTCTCTGAATTGCCTCCAGCCTGTTAATGTCCTTTCGAAGGTGCGACCTCCAGAACTGCACGCAGTACTCCATGTGAGGCCTGACCAGGGTTTTAATAGCATCCCTACCTCACGCCTACTGCTGGTGATAACCCTTGCTATGCACTCCAGCATGCCACTGGTCCTCCCTGCTGCCTTTGTATTCTGCTTTGACATTTTCAATTCATCTGAAATGGTAACCCCCAGGTCAAACTCCTCTTTGGTGACTGTCAGCAACTCTCTCCCCAGGGTTACTGTGTCCCAGGTGCATAATTTAGCACTTTTTTTAATTAAACCTCAGTTACCACCCTGCAGACCATTTCTCAAGCTTTCCCAGGTCCCTCCTAATTTTCTCCACCCCTTCAGGAGTATCCACCCTGTTACAGATCTTTGTGTCATCTGATCTTTCTTCGCTCCCTAATGTACCTATAAAAGGTTTTATCCCCTTCTTAACTGAGTTGGCTATCTTTTCCTTGATCTAGGCCTTTGCTAGTCTGACTGCCTTCCCTACTTCGTTCTGCTTTAACTGGTACAGTTCTCTGTCCTGCTGCTTCTGTGTTACCTTATACTTCCTGAATGCTATCTTTTTCTCCCTAACCTTCCCCGCCACCTCTTTTGAGAACCATAGTGTTTTTTCCTTCGTTTAGTTTTGTTTATTTGCTTCACACAAAGGCTTGTTGCCTCTGTGATGGCAGTTTTGATTTTTCCCCGTTGTTCCTCCACCCTCCTGGCCCATTTGCTAGTGCTTTTCTGAGGTACTCTCCCAATTTGCCAAAGTCCGCCCTCCTAAAGTCCAGTACCCTCACTTTTGTATGGCTTGACTACAGATGTGTTTATCGTGAACCACGCTGTTTGGTGGTCGCTTGTTCCCAGATGGCTACCCACTTCTAAATCTGAGATCCCCTCTCCATCCCCATTTGAGAGTACCAGGTCTACGATTGCTCCCTCCCTAGTGAGTTCCAACACTAGCTGTCTGAGGTATGTCCCCTGTTGGGCACTGAGAATGACCCTGGTCTTTGTGGCTGTAGCAAAGGTGCTCCAGTTAACATCTGGTATATTCAGGTCCCCCATCAACAATATCTCCCCTTTCTAACCTCAGGAATCACTCATTATGATTTAACGGATGCAGTCAGCCTCCTGTGTTGAACTGCCCGGAGAGATGGAATGATATGCAAATGATGAAACTCTCAGTTGGCTCAGGCCAATTTCAAACTGCTGCCCTAGCAACTGTTGCACTCTGAGTCCTTCAAATTCTTTATTCCGCCTGCCTAGTAAGGACGTCCCGGAAAGCTCTCCTTGAACTGTCTTCAGAATAAATTATCTGTACAGATAAGTACTCATTTTAAGTTTAATTTTAAATAATTGCCTTAGAAGTTTAGTTTTTTGATAATAGCAGTAGTTTTTTGTGCTATTTGCGGTTCCCTCACAGTTCCTTGGAACCGAGGGTTCCACATCTTTTGGCGAGGTTTACCTCCACTTTATTACCTAAAGTTTGTATTTGCACTCTTTTCCTTTGACCACTTTATTTTTAATTAAATTTAAAGTAATTTTCAGTTCCTTTTCTTTTAGGGAACCAATTAGCACTCGATTCCAGGAACCGTTAGCAGTTGTTTAAATTTAAAACCTCTGGTTCCGAGGTATTATTAAACGTTTTGCGATTGCTTTTTACTGTCTTACTCAATGTCAGAGATCCATTTAGACAAGCCTAAAAAACGCACAGGACCCACTGGTTTTAAATATTGTGAGTTTTGTGGGCAGATTATAGCAAAAGCAGCTAAACATTCCCTTTGTATTTCCTGTTTGGGTACCAGCCATATTTTTGCTAATTGTGAGATTTGCAACACTTTTTTGTCCTAAAACTTTTAAGAAAAAGGCCTAAAAAGTTAGAGATGGCGTCTGCTTCTGCTACTGATAGTAGTGCATCTACCTCTGTTCCTAAAAAGGATGGAGGCAAAGCTAAGGACACTGACAAGAGCGCAGAGAAATCTGAGCAAGATAAGTCAAAAAAGGGCTGTGGAGACCATTGCTGAGTCTGTCCAACTAAAGAAAAAATGCAAAGAAAAGCATGTCGCTGTGTCTCCAGCTGAGAAGGCTGAGGAGCTCCCAGCAGACGAACATAATATGCCCTCGGCTGAGGATATTGCTAAGGCCTTACAGGTTTTATATGCCCTGCAGGCTGCAGTCCCGGTTCCTATACTGGCTGCACCGGTTCTTGCCCTTCAGGAACATCAGGTTATTTATGGTGAGGAGGATTTTGAAGTGGAACCGACAGAGCCTGAGGTTTCCCCAGAGCAGGAGTTTGGATCTCCTTCTAGGGGTCCAGAAGAGTACTCCTGTCACTATGCTTTTATAAAAACCATGGTAGAAACCCTTAATCTTCCTCTTCAGGAAACTGAAGAGGATATGGAGGAAGCAGAGTTCCTCGATATGATGTGTCTAACTCCTACAAACGCCTTCTACTTCCAGTGCATAAGTCCCTAAAAAAGGCAGCATTGCAGATATTCCAAACCCCAGCTTCTATCGCTGGGGTAGATTAAAAAAGTTGACAAAAAGTATTCGCTAGACAGATCCACAGCTGATTTTGTTTTTGTTTAATCACCCTGACCCTGAAGGGGTGGGTCAGGCTGCTGCCTGTCACAAAGCCAGGATACCCCTGGCTACCCATCCTCCAGATAAAGATTCACGAAAAATGGGTACCATGGGAAAGAAGGGCTACATGGTGGCCTCATTAATAGTTAGGCAAGCCAACTACATGGCATATGGAGTGCAATATCAGAAGGCACTCTGGAATACAGTCTTAGCACTGACTGACAAGGTACCAGGTGAAGTGACAGTGGACCTGCAGGACACAGCAAGGGCTGCACTTGATGCCACTAAATACCAGTTCCATATGGCAGTGGATGCCAATGACACGGCATCTAGGCTAATGGCATTAGCTGTCTCCCTAAGGAGATTTGCATGACTCAGAGCCACCAACTTCACCACAGATACCCAGGCCAAAGCAATGGATTTCCCTATTGAAAATAATTCATTGTTTGGTGATAAAACTGAGGCCTATATGAAAAAAGGTAGAGAAGTACAAATCTACCTATCAAAGTAACTCTAAGGACATGCCTTCTACTTCTTATAGACCCCAGACTAGGGGAGGCAGGGGATTTTATTCCAGATCTTTTTTCCAGGCATAGGCCTCTCAACCGCAACAGCAGCCTAGAGGCCATTTCAGAGGAAGGGCAGGAGAGCTATGAAAAGAGATTCTCCCTCTCCTCAGGTTCAGGCACAGCCCGCACAGAACCCCTGAAGGGCTGGTGCAGGTCGCATTCCCTATTGTAAAGCCACCAGTGGGTGGCAGACTGGCTCATTATCTCCAGGCTTGGCATACCATCACCACAGACAAATGGGCCCTGGCGGTAGTGAGCCAGGGTCTGGCACTTGGCTTCAGATAATTTCCCAAGCTGAGAACAAGAACTTTTGCACCAGTTACATCTGCAGACAGAATCTTACTGGAAGCAGAGGTAAAACATCATCTGGCAATCAAAGCAGTGGAGCCAGTGCCCCTAAACCAAAGGGGCAAAGGTTTTTACTCCAGATACTTCCTTACAAGAAAGAAAAGTCGGGATTGGCAACCTATTCTGGACCTAAGAATGTTACAGACACATTTTGAAGCCAAAATTCAAAATGGTCCCTCTTGCAGTCATCATTGTTACAGTTGGGGGTTGTATACAGACCCCCTTCTCAGGGGGAAGAAATGGACTAGGAAATGATAGAAAGTATACTTAGTAAGGCAGAAAAAGGGGAGATATTGCTGATGGGCGATCTGAATATGCCAGATGTTAACTAGAGTGCAGTTGCAGCAGCCACTTCGAAGAGTGGGGTTATTCTAGATCCCCTACCGGGGGCATGCCTTAGACAACTAGTATTGGAGCCCACTCGAGAGGGAGCAATCTTAGACCTGGTTCTCTCAAATGGAGATGAAGAGAAGATCACAGATGTAGAAGTGGGTAGCCATCTGGGAACTAGCGACCATCGAACAGTATGGTTCTAATAAACACAGCAATAGAGTCAAGCCATACAAAGGCAAAGGTACTGGACTTTAGGAGGGCTGACTTTGCCAAAATGGGTGAGTGCCTAAGGAATGCACTAGCAAATGGGCAGGAAGGAGGGGTGGAAGAACAATGGGGAATAATAAAAACTGCCATCACAGAGGTAACTAGCCTTTGTGTGAAGCAAATAAAACTAAACGATGTAAGAAACCACTATGGTTCTCAAAGGAAGTGGCAGTGAAGGTTCAAGAGAAAAAGAAAGCTTTCAGGAAGTACAAGGAATCACAGAAGGAGCAGGACAGAGAACTGTATCAGTTAAAGCAAAAGGAAGCTGGGAAGGCAGTCAGAACAGCAAAGGCCCAAACTAAGGAAAAGATAGCCAACTCAGTTAAGAAGGGGGATAAAACCTTTTATAGGTACATCAGGGAGCGAAGGAAGACCAAGGGAGGGATAGTGAGGCTTAATAAAGGGGAGGGTGGGCAGAGGGTGACTGTGAAAAGGCAGAGATACTAAACAAATATGTTTGCTCTGTATTTACAAAGGAAGAGGGGGAGGTACCTAAAACAAACAGTAGAAACACTCTGGATACAGAAGTTGATACCAGCCCATTTACAGAAGAAAGGGTTCTGAAAGAACTCTTAAAAGTGAAGGTGGACAAAGCAATGGGGCCTGATGGGATTCATCCCAGAATTCTAAAAGAACTAAGGGTGGAATTAGTGACACCACTGACTACCCTGTTTAACAAATCATGGGAGGATGGGGTGGTACCCGAGGACTGGAGGAGGGCAGATGTGATTCCCCTTCACAAAAGTGGGAGCAAGGCAGAAGCAGGAAACTACAGACCTGTTAGTTTAACCTCAGTGGTAGGGAAAATGATGGAATCACTTCTGAAGGAAAGAATTGTTGAGTATCTAGAGGCCAGAGGGGCACAGGACCCAAGGCAGCATGGATTCACAGCGGGAAGGTCATGCCAGACAAATCTGATAGATTTCTTTGACTGGGTGGCCAAAGTAGTAGATGAGGGAGGGGCTGTGGACATGGCCTACCTAGACTTTAGCAAGGTATTTGATACAGTTCCACACAAAAGATTAATAAACAAGTTAGCTAGCCTGGGAGTGGGTCCCAAGATGACAGCCTGGGTAAAAAATTGGCTGGAGAATAGGACACAGAGAGAAATAGTAAATGGAGTCCACTCTGAAGAAAGGGGGGTTACTAGTGGGGTACCACAGGGTTCAGTATTAGGACCGGTCCTCTTCAGTGTCTTTATAAGCGACATTGCAGAGGGACTGGAAGGAAAAGTATGTCTCTTTCAGATGACACAAAGATCTGCAACAGAGTTGATGCACAAGATGGGGTGGAAAGGATGAAAAGGGACTTGGCAAGGTTAGAGGAATGGTCAAATGTATGGCAGCTTAGATTCAATGCTAAGAAGTGCAAAGTAATGCACCTGGGAAACAAAAACCCAGGGGAAGAGTACACAATGCGGGGTGAGATACTAACAACAACAAAAATGGAAAGGGACCTGGGGGTAGTCATATCATATGACCTAAAGGTGGGCAAGCAATGTGAGAGGGCAGCAAGGAGGGCTGGGGGGATACTGGGATGCATAGGGAGAGGCATCACCAGTAGAAAACAGGAAGTTATTATCCCTCTGTACAGACAGCTGGTCAGACCCCATCTGGAGTACTGTGTGCAGTTCTGGAGACCCAGTCTTCGCAGAGACATAGACAGGATAGAAGCTGTCCAGAGGAGGGCAACTAAAATGGTGCAGGGTCTGCACCGGAAGACATATGAAGAGAGACTTAAGGAGCTTAATATGTATAGCCTCGAGGAAAGGAGGGAGAGGGGGGACATGATAGAAACTTTCAAGTAGCTCAAGGGAATCAACAAAGTCCAAGAGGGTAGCATCTTTCAAAAAAAGAGGTGTGCAAGAACAAGGGGGCACAATTTGAAGATGGGGGCTGCCAGAGGTAATTTAAGGAAGTATTTTTTCACAGAGAGGTTGTGGATGCATGGAACGGCCTTCCGGAGGAGGTCGTGGAGTCAAAAACAGTGGTGGAATTCAAGCATGCATGGGACAGTCATAAGGCAATTCTAGGGGTGGGGGTAGAAAGAAGTAGGCTGCTGGTTAACTAGGATCTGCAGCTTATCCAGTGGGCAGGGAATTGGGCAGACTGGGTGGGCCAAGCGGTCCTTATCTGCCGTCAAATTCTATGTTTCATTCCCACATTACAAAAGGGAGACTGGCTAGCCTCCCTAGACCTTAGGGATGCTTGCTTTCACATCCCTATCAGACCATCTCACAGAAAGTACTTGAGATTCAGGCTGGCCGCAGGGCACTGTCAGTTTGCAGCACTTCCATTTGGCCTGACTTCTGCACCAAGGGCCTTAACAAAGTGCCTGGCCATAGTGGTACAGTTTTTGAGAAAACAGGGTAACAGTCTTTCCCTACCGGAATGACTGGTTAGTAGTAGGTCAATCTCTGCAGCATGCAGAGCAGTCCCTAGCACTAGCAAAATCTACTTTAGAAAACCCAGGGATTCTAGTAAACGAGCAGACGTCTCGGCAAATACCAGTCTAAGTACTGGAGTTCATTGGAGCAGAACTGGATACCAGCCTAGGCAGAGCCTTTCTGCAACAGGAAAGGGTAAACAACATTCTGCAGATTGCAAACTCATTTGTACCAGGAAAACCCAAACCAGCCAGAGAATTCCTCAGGCTGCTGGGTCACATGGCAGCTGCCACCACAGTAGTACTAGGTTCCAGATTTCAAATGAGACATCCAGTTTCACCTGAGAAAGTACTGGTCACAAAGGACAGACTCGCTGTCCAAACTGGTTCCAGTCACCCACAGCCTTGTACAGGCACTGCAGTGGTGGCTTGACGAACCCAACCTTTGGGTAGGTGTACCTTTCATAAAGGAACAGCCTTCCTTAATTCTCGCAACAGATGCCTCACTTTTAGGTTGGGGAGCACACATGTTGGACCACACAGCAAGTGGCACATGGTCTCCCCAAGAGTCCCTGTTGCACATAAATCTGATGGAGCTCAGGGCACTTTACTTAGCTTTACAGGCATTCGCACCACATCTTCAAAACAAGGTGGTGCAGGTCAGGACAGACAATACCACAACCATGTACTACATCATCAAACAGGGAGGAACCAGGTCAGCCCCACTGTGCACAGAAGCAATGAGGCTGTGGTCCTTGGCATACTCCATGAAAGTATCCTTATCGGTCATACACCTTTCAGGGAAGGACAGTGTACTGGCAGATTCTCTCTGCAGGATAAGTCAGAACCACCATGAGTGGTGCCTGAATCCCCAGATACTCAGTACAATCTTCAGGGGGTGGGTGCACTCCAGAGGTGGATATTTTCGCCTCTGTAGAAAATCACCAGTTACCAATGTACTGTTGCAGGCCCCCTCTGAGGGGCACACTTCCCCTAGATGCGGTGGCCCTGGACTGGAGAGGGAAGTTTCTGTATGCCTTCCTCCTTTTCCAGTGATATTCAGGACCCTGCTGGAATTGAGGTCCCAACCAGCAACCGTGATATTGGTGGCACCAGATTGGGTGAGACAGCACTGGTACTCACTTCTGCTGACACTGTCGGTAGTTTTCCCAATTAATTTGCCCAGGAGGCACAACCTGCTGACCTCCGCTCAGGGAAGGATCCTGTACACCATCCTCAAATCACTGAGGCTCAAGGCCTGGCTCTTGAGGACTTAGAATTTGCTAACCTTAAACTGTCAGAACAGGTGCTGACAGTGCTTAGAGGTTCCAGAAAACCTTCCACTAAGAAAACATATTCTAATTGGAAGAGGTTTTCCATATGGTGTGCAGGTATGGGTACTGACCCCTCTAGGGCTGACTTGGCTATTCTCCTGGATTACCTGACACACCTACATTCCTTAGGCCTGAAGCCTTCGACCCTCAAGGTCCACTTGGCTTCAGTCTCAGCTTACCTTTCAGCTGGTAAAGCGAGATCCATGGCCTCTCATCCAGTCTTCAGGAAATACCTTAAAGGCCTCAACCTTCTGCACCCTTCCCTGAGGGAACCGGTCTCGGCCTGGAATCTGAATATCTGCATTGCTAAGCTCATGGATGCACCATTCGAGCCCAAGGCAACTGCAGATTTGAAGTATATCACTTGGAAAACTGTGTTTCTGGTTGCTATTACATCAGCTAGAAGGATCAGCGAATTACAAGCCTTGTGCACAGATGTGGACTACATCTCTCTTCACAGGGATAAAGTGGTCCTCAGGACCAGTAGAAAATTCCTTCCCAGAGTGGTATCTGATTTCCACTTAAATCAGTCCATCACTCTGCCTGTCTTTTTCACAGAGAACTCCAGTTCTCCAGAAAGGAGGCTTCACTCCCTTGATGTCAAAAGGGCACTTAGACACTATATTGACAGAACCAAGTCTTACAGGTCAAGTCAAACACAGCTCTTTCTTACTTATGGTGAAGTAGGTAAGGGAAGAGCTGCCACAAAACGTACAGTTGCTCGCTGGATAGTGGCATGTATACAGTTTTGTTATAGTAAAGTGGGTAAAAAGGTGCCCCTGGGCCCGAGGGCACACTCCACCAGGGGCACAGCAGCTTCAGCAGTAGCTTCAAGAGAAATTCCACTACTGGAAATCTGCAAAGCAGCTACATGGAAAACAGTACACACCTTTACAAAGCATAATAGCCTGGATATACAATCCAGAAGTGATGCCAGGTTTGGTACAGCAGTGCTGCAGAACCTGTTTTCAAAATAGGTTCTCTGCCCAACCTCCAAAGGTACTGCTTGGTAGTCTGCATCAGTTTAACCATAATGAGTGATTCCTGGGGTTAGAAGAAAAAATTACTCAACATAGTAATCTTGTTTCTTCAAAGGGATCACTCATTATGATGGGGCACCCATCCTGCCTCCCCTACTAGAACCTATAAAGGTTGTTTTGCATCCCTGCATTAGGGATTTTTTTCTATTTGGATTAAGTTAGAGACTCACTTTTGTTTAACCAGTTGGTTTCTTTGTGGTCTCAAGTTTTTTAGGTTTGTTTCTTAAGGATGTTTTTAACCTGAGAGGACAAAAATTATTTTATAAAGATTTTAGTTTTTAACTAGCAGGTCTTATACACAGTTAGGCTACGTAAGAATCTGAAGCACTCAGAGTGCAGCAGTTTGAAATTGGCATGAGCCAATTCAGAGTTCCATCATTTGCATATAATTGTATCTCTCCGGGCAGTATAACACAGGATGCTGACTGCATCAGTTTAATCATAATTTGTGATCCCTTTCAAGAAATAAGATTACTATGGTGAGTAATTTTTTTATTTTCTGTCATTGTAAGGATGCCTTCTATCATTTCTTTGTCCATTTCCTTCCCCTGAGACTGGGGTCTGTATACAACCCCTGTGTGGATTGTGGTGCCATTTCCTGTCTCCAGGGTGACCCACAGTGCCTCCTCTCCTCCCTGTTTACTCTTTGGTTTTGTTACTTTGATCCCTTCCCTCACGTAGAGATCTACGCCTCCTACTCTTTTACCCTCCCTGTTCCTCCTGTAGACTGTGTACCCCGGTATGTTGTTATCCCAGTCATAGTTTTCTGTGTACCATGTTTCTGTGACTACCATGATATACAGGTGTCCCTTTTCCATCAAGGCCACTAGATCAAGGAGCTAATTACCCAGACTACGAACATTGGTACTCATCGCCCTCCATTTTTTTATGGCCTTACCCTTTTTAGCCCCATCCCTATCTGTACTGCCTTTTTCTCTATTTACCCTTGTCCTGCTCCCTATCGACTTCTCTACATTGGTGTTTACCTGGCTAACTACCCTGTTTTGTGGAGGGGGGGCTAGGATTTCCCTGCTCCTTTTCAGTTCTTCCCCCTTACCTGGTTTAAATGTTTGCCAATTAAGTATTTAAACCTATCACCTAGGATTCTGGTTCCCTTCCCGGACAGATGCAGACCATCGTGCCAGTATAGGCCTGTATCCCTCCAGGTGGAACCCCAGTCCCCAATGAAGCCAAAACCCTGAGCTCAGCACCAGTTTTTAAACCAGTCATTGAATCTTATGGTGCAGAGTATCATAGCCTCACCCATGCCATAGACAGACAGCACCTCCAAGAAAGTTATTGTGCATGCTACTTATCTAAGGCCCCTTCCCAACTCCACAAACTCCTCCTGCACTGCTCTGATCCCATTCCCAGCCAGGTCATTTGTACCTAGGTGGACAATGATGTCCAGCTCCCTCTCCCGTGCTGCTGCTCCCACGATCCTGAGGATTCGCTTCTTGTCCCTCAGCTATGGTGCGGACAGGCTGCCACCTCCTTCCTCTCCCTCCCCAGTTCTCCCCCCTTAACAGTGGGTCCCCAACAGGGTGTTTCCTTCTCCTGTGGGGTCCCGTGCCACTCTCCTGTGGGTCTCCTTTGTGGAGGTTCCCAGCATCCTCCTTGGTCTCCACTCTGGGTGCCTCCATAGAGGAACCACGCTCCGCCAGAACAGCGTATGAATTGTGGAGAGGTACAACTGGAGGGATGTGCCTCTGTTCCACCTCCCTCACCCTCCCTTAGTCCACTGTGGTCTAACTGCTCCTCTTTCTTGGCAGCCTATGAGGCAGCAGCGGGGCCGTAGTGATCCCTGGGTGGGGGAGGAGGTTTCCCCGAATCCTCACCAGGTCGGCCTGGGGACGGGCAACCTCCTCGCTCAGACCAGAGAGGTGCCTGCAGATTTGGCAGCATCGCAGCCTCTAGAACGTCTCCCAGAAGACTGCCGGCCCACAGTCAGGGCATTGCACCACTCCCCACGTGTCTCTCTGTTTCTGTTTAAAAAAAAATTTTTGTTAGTGTGTGTGAACGTGTGTGGGCATTTACCCCTCCACAGCGTGTTGGGCTGTTAAGGTTATGACAGGTATATGTCCTTTGCTCTTTTGAGGAAGTGATGTCAGCACCCCTGATATAAAGGAAATGACACCCTTGGGGTGGGCGGGGTGAGGGGCAGCGTGTGTGGGACCAAGCCCATGCCCTCCAGAAACAATCAGCTACAGCTCTGACCCACCACCCTGGTGGGTGCTTTCCTTCCTTTCAGCAAGACAACCTGCACAACAATTTAACAGAAAATTTACCCTGCAAAAAACAATTTCAGCTGCTGCTCTTTTGGTTTCATTTTCTTCTCTCTTGTCTTCCTAGTTTGCTGGTTCTGTCAGAATTTAAAGGCTTTGTGAGTGGGCAAGTCCTGTTTTTAGCTGCTGCTCTCTTGGTTCCCCCTTCTCTCCAGTCTTCCTAGTTTGCCGGCTCTGTCAGTCAATATTGTGGTCAAAAGATCACAATTTGGACCCGTATTCCTGTCCGCCACAATGCGTGCTGAACTGTTTGCTCTCCGTTTCGGAAGGTGGCCTCCAGTACTCCTCCATCAAAGTGCATTTGTCTGCATTTCTGCCTTCCATATTTCTGTGGATGACAAACGTCTGAGCCAACTACAAGTAGTGAAAACCTTTTTAAAGGGTATCCTTCATCTCAAACCCCCTATTAGGGACCCGATCCCTCCATGTGACTTGAATTTTGTGCTTGAAAAACTTGCATTAAAACCTTTTTAACCTGTAACCTCTTGTGAGCTGCATTTTCTCTCCTGCAAAACTATTTTTTTAGTTGCTATTACATCAGGTAGATGTATTTCGGAGTTATATTCATTGATGTGGAAAGAACCCTACCTGAATTTTTACTTGGATAGGGTATCTTTATGTACTAATCCTAAATGTTTGCCAAAAGTGCTATATAAATTTACATTGAATCAAACCATACACTTTCCAGTGTACTGTCTGTAGCTGGCTAATCCAGGAGAATCCCTGCTCCATACTTTGGATGTACTGTACATAGAATGTTACGATATCTCCTTCTCACCAAGCCTTTGCGTAAATCAGCACAACTTTTTGTTTCTTTCACCCCTGGAAAAGAGGGCATTCCTGTTTCCAAGCAGTCCTTGTCCACCTGGTTGGCCAACTGCATTACTTTTTGTTAGAATACATACCATAAACAACTCCCCGGGGTGATGGTCTCACTCAACAATGGGCATGGCCGCTTCAGCTTTAGAGGCTTTTTCAGCAGTTGATATTTATGAAGCTGCTACATGGGCCACCATTTCACTAAGCATTACTGCCTGGACACTGCATCCAAAAAGCGAACCAGCTTTGGCTGGGCTGTTCATCAAGGACTGTTGTCCTGAACTCCTTTTTTTTTTGGCCTCCTCCCCACTTGCCTTCCAACTGCTGGGGACTCATTCCTGTATGTAATGACATGCTGCAAGAGATTTCATCGATGAAGACAGTACAGTTGCAGAAGAACTTACCATAACAGTAGATCTTCGAGAGAATCTCTTGCAGCAGGTCATGCTGCCCCTCCCTCCGTCCCCCTTACTTCCTGTTTCAGGAGGGTAACATGCTCCTACTCTCCCACAAAATTAATTTGTAAGGGCTCCCTGCTTCTCCTCGGTTCCCCTCGGATGGCCTGATGACCACATCATTATATATGGTTGCTGAGGTGGAAAAGAGCCGAGGAGCATCTGGGACCCGCCCCTTTATACCTGTCAGGACACAAGTGGCGTCAGCGGGGCGGTCCCAGGTAGACTGCTGATAAATCACCCAGATGGAATCATGCCTGCGGCTGGAATATTCCTGTATGTAATGACCTGCTGCAAGAGATTCTCTCGAAGAGCTACTGATCTTACTTCAAGAGGGTTTCTGCAGTAGGGCTTCACACATAGGACTGCGCCCCCTGGCATCAGGACCGCATGGCAAACTTGTAGCTAGCAGTGGTCAGCGGGACGCCCCCCCCCGCTGTCAGGTGACAAGACGCCAGTGTGACTATAAAGGGAAGGTCCCGCGCCTGCACTCCTGTTCTTTCCCGCCGTCTCTCGGATCGTTCGACAAACGTGGTAGAACAGCATTCAGTCGCCCACCATTTTTGGTTTCTAAAATAGTTAACAAACGTTCTCTTTGTTCTAAAAATTGCCCGTTATGGTGTATGTCGTCTAGCCGGTCCAAAAAGAAGTGCTCCAAATGCGGCGCGCAGATCCCGCACAGGGATGATCACTCCCAGTGTGTCCTCTGCCTGGTGCCCAGGCACAACTTGGCCGTGTGTTCCATCTGCCAGGGCTTCAACCAGGCCACGCGCACCTGTCGCAAGAGGACCCTCAAAGCCTGAGGCTGGCTTCCATAGAAAAGGAGCTTCAGGAACTGAGAGAAGGATCATCGTCGTCGCCGGCACTGGAGAAGAAAAAGGACAAGGAGAGATGCCAGGAGCAGAGTCGTTCTTCTCAGGGGAAGACTAGCCAGACAACCGACGTCGACCAAGGTGAGTGCCCCACCAGCAGGGCCTTCTTCCACTCCAGCGGACTGGACGCGCCCCCCCCCCCGGCCGCCCAGGTTAGTGGGCAGTCCAGGGTCACCTCTTTGGGGGGATCTGTTGGGTCTCCTGCTTTTGAGCTCTGCCGATGAGCCACCCTCCAGCTCCGCCTCTGGGCGCCTGGCCCAGGCCGATCAGCCTGTCCTGAGTGTTTCTACTCTGGTCAGCCTGGCTGCGCCCAGTAAGTCCGTCGACAGATCCTCCGCCGACTGCGTGGATGCCTCTACTCTCCCGTCGGGCTCCCCTGTGGCCCCCGATGCTGGGACGAGTTTGCTCGCAGGTACCGCTTCATCCCCGTGGGTTTCCTTCCCCAGGGATTCGTTACCGGTACCAGACACTTCTCTCCAGTTGGATACTCTATCTAACCTGTCGCTGGAGGACTTGCCTGATCTCCCCCCCCCCCCCAGCCAGGCTTCGTTCCGCCGACGGATCCCCTCCTTTCTGCAGATCCCTCTCTGGACCTACATAGGGATGGCATGGACCCTCCCCCCGTGGGACCTTCAGGCCCTCTGCCTACCCTGTTGCCGGACCTGCTTCCCATCGGGTTCGGTGCCCCCATCGGTGGGCCCTTCTGCTCCTCCTTAGGGCCCTGCAGGCAACTTCCTGGGGAATCCTCATGTTCCCCAGTACCCAACGCCTGGATACCCAGTGCCGGGCTACTCGATGCCAGGATATCCGACGCCAAGATACCCTACACCAGGCTACCAGGGTCAGACCTTCTACCAGTACCCTTATTGGCACCAGGCTCCCAGCTACCCCCCCTTTAACAGGGTACCCGAGTTACCCACCTCCTCTGCCTCCACCACCACCGCAGCCCGATCATGAATCCATCCCTGTGTGGTGGAAGGATGCCAAATCTCAGCTTCTTTTGGAGTTGGGTCTGCCCCTCCTACCAGGGTGTCCTTCCTAGTCCTACACCCTCTAGCTAGGTATCTGACAGGGATTTGGCTGCTTTGCCATCAAGGGATTTTAGCCTGGGGACCAGGCTCTTGAACTTTCCTTGCTTAGCAGACCGGAATCTTCTAATTCGGATGAGGAATCGGATCTAGGGACCCAGTCCAAGCCTCGCTCCCCGGTCGAGCCTCAACCAAAAGAGTCCCCTAAGTCTCCCCCAGAGGATCCCTCCTTTGGGAAGCTACTTAGAATTATACAAAAATCTTGCGGATGGGCCTTCAAGGAGCTGGACTCCCAGCGCAAAAGACTTGCAGAGCACCTGGACCTGGCCAGTGTGGATCCCCTTCCCATTCCTCCCTGGATGGGACCACATGAGGATCTTGCGTCCACAGTTTTGCAACAGCCCTCTTCTATTCCGGCTGTGTCACGTAAAGCGGATCAAACTTACTTTCCCCTGGAAGGGTTCTCTCATTTGACTGCGCAACTCAAACATAGAAACATAGAAGTTGACGGCAGATAAGGACCGCAAGGCCCATCCAGTCTGCCCATTTCTTTTTCTACCTTATAAATGTGCCATTGGCCTTTGCTCTGTCAGTGACCTATCTATTCATAGTCATTTGTAGTGCTCCCTTATGCCTATCCCATGCCTGTTTGAAGCCTTGCACTGTATTCATAGCCACCACTTCTTGTGGCAAGCCATTCCATGCATCCACCACCCTTTCTGAAAAGAATTTCCTCACATTCCCCTTAATTGGCCTCCCTCTAATCTCATGCTGTGTCCTCTTGTCCTGCTATTTTCTTATATTTAAACATGTTAGACTCTTTCACCTTGTTTATGCCTTAAGGTGTTTAAATGTCTCGATCATATCACCTCTCTCCCTCCTTTGCTCAAGGGTATACATATTGAGTTCCGTTAATCTGTCCTCATATGTCTTCTGATGCAGTCCTTGCACCATTTTGGTTGCCCTTCTCTGGACTGCCTCAATTTGGTTAATGTCCTTGTGAAGGTGTGGTCTCCATACTGCACCAGTACTCAGATGGGCCTAACCAATGTCTTGTACAGAGGGATTATTACCTCCCTCTTACGACTTGTGAAACCCCTACTAATACACCCTAACACCCCCCTAGCCTTACCTACTGCTTTAGAGGTCTGCTGGGATGATTTTAGGTCATCAGTGATGATGATGCCCAAGTCTCTTTCTTCCTTTGTGACTGCTAGCAACTCCCCTCCCAGCCTATAAGTGGCTTCAGGGTTTCTCTTCCCTATGTGCATGATTTTGCACTTCTTTGCATTAAATCCCAGTTGCCACTCTTCTGACCATTTTGCTAGTTTATCCAGATCTCTTCTCATTCTGCCCACCCCATCTGGATCATCTACTCTGTTGCAGATCTTGGTGTCATCTGCAAACAGACAAGCCTACCCTCTAGTCCATCTCGAGGTCACTAATGAAGATGTTGAATAGGACTGGCCCCAGGACTGATCCCTGAGGTACCCCACTTGTGACTTGCATCTCTTCTGACTGTATACCATTTACCACCACTCTCTGTTTTCTGCCAGTCAACCAGTTTGCCACCCAGTTGACCAACTTCGACCCACCCCGAGGCCTACCTAGCTTATTTATCAATCTTCTATGTGGAACAGTGTCAAAAGCTTTGCTGAAGTCAAGGTAGGCGACATCAACTGCTCCCCTTGGTCCACCACTCTGGTTACCCAGTCAAAGAAATCTATGAGATTAGTTTGACAGGACCTTCCTTTGTAAACCCATGCTGTCTTGGATCCCTTGCCCTATGATTCCAGGTGTTGCACTATCCTTTCCTTAAGGAGTGCCTCCATAATCTTGCCCACTACTGAGGTAAGACTGACTGGTCTGTAGTTCCGCCTCCTCCCTGCTACCACTCTTGTGGAGCGGGATCACATGAGCCCTTCTCCAGTCTTCTGGGACCTCTCCTGTACCCAGAGACTCACTAAACAATTCTGCTAATGGCTCTGCTAGTTCCTCCTTTAGCTCCTTAAGTACCCTGGGATGTATGCCATCAGGTCCCATTGCCTTATCCACCCTGAGCTTAGAAGCTCTTGTAGGACCCTTTCTTTTGTGAAGGGGTAGTGCTCACCTCCTCCCCCCTGTGTCCATGATGCTGAGCTGTGGGCCCTGCCTACCTTCTCTTCAGTAAATACTGAGCAAAAGTATCTATTTAGGATAGATGCCTTTACAGGTCCTCCTCCTCACATGCTCCCTTTTCTCCATTAAGCTAGCAATACCCCTCTGGACTTTCTCCTTTCACTAATGTATCTATAGAAAGTCTTGTCACCTTCTTTTACTGTTGTGCTAGTGTTTCCTCAGTTTGGGACTTTGCCTGCCTTACTGCCTTCCTGCTTCCCTTAGGCAGTTTGGTATGCCTCCTATCTTCATCCGCTGTGTTCCCTTATATTTCCTGAAGGCCAGCCTTTTGGCTCTGACCTTTTCTGCTACTGTATTTGAGAACCAAAGTGGTTTCCTTCTTCTTTTGCACTTCCTTTTCTGTCTAACACAATGGGATGTTGCTTCAAGTATTGTATCCTTAATGCTTGCCCACTTTGCCTGTACCTCCTCACCTGTGTTTCTTTTTGCCAGGGCTAGCTTAACTCTGTTGGCCATCTTATCAAAGTCAGCTCCTCTGAAGTCCCATATTTTTGCCTTGGAATGGGATGATTTAGATGTAGTAGCCAAATTGAACCATACCATGTGATGGTCACTGGCCCCCAGGTGACCTTCTACCTGGAGATCTGTGATCCCTTCTTTGTTAGTCAGTACTAGATCTAGGATAGCCCTGTCTCTTGTGGGTTGCTGTACCAGTTGTTTGAGGCCCTTCCCCTGCAGGGAATCCACTATGAGTCTAGTTCTGGCAGATGTTCCTGCTGGTATTGACCAATCTGTATCTGGCATGTTGAAGTCTCCCATTATCAGAACCTCCCGCTTAGCTGTCATGTTTTGTATATCTTCTAACAGTAATGTGTCTATGTCCTCCCTCTGGTCTGGGGGCCTGTAGACAACCCCAGTTCTTATGGCTGTCCCATTTCCTGTTTCCAGGGTGACCCACAGTTCTTCTGGCTCCTTATGTGTATTCTGAATTTCTGTAGCTTTGATATTTTCATTAACATACAGGGCCAACTCCATGGTTATTACGGCTGCCCATGACAGATCGGCCCAACCTAAACACCTTAGTGCCTCTCCACCAGATAAGGAGTCCAAACTGCTGGACCAGTATGGTAGAAAAATCTACTCCTCATCCACCTTATGCTATCAGGTCCCTGAACTGTCGCCCACATGGTGACCTTCCAAAAGTCCTCCTTAGCAGAGTTGGAGAAAGACCTTCAGGAGATTCCTGATGAACAACGCAGGAACAAACTCCTGGAAAAAGTCAGGATGAATAAGTCATCCTGCCACCATGCCCTCCACGCCAAATACGACTCTGTTGACTCTGTGGCTCGGGGTGCGGCCATAGGGATTTGTCTCAGATGCCTAGCCTGGCTTGGACTGGCAGGTTTGGCAGAAGATGTTCAGTCCTCTCTTCTGGACGCTCCTTTTAAGGGTCCAGTTCTGTTTGATGGTGACGCCAAAGACGACATAACTGAGCTGCAGGAGAGCGGCAAGTCCCTCCGGGACGTCAGCTTCATGTACCGTTCTGGCCAGAAACAACGGCAGCAGCCCTTTCGCCGCCAGTGGAAGTGGAAGAGGCAGAACCAGGGCAAGCAACAAAATAAACGTTGTGCCCCCCGGTTCCGGCAGTGAAACTCCTCAGGCCAAGTTTTCCAAATCCGCTTCTGGAGGAAAGGCGCCCCTCCCCATCGCGTCTTGACACTGTGCCTCCTCTTCCGCTCCCTCTGACTCTATGAGGATCTGGTAGCGGGAAGATTCGGCCTCCACCTGGATGGGTGGAAAGCCATCACACATCACCGCAGATGCGTGGGTTCTTCAACTCGTAGAAAGAGGTCACTCAATAGAGTTTTTCGAGAGACATCCTCCCAACCCACCGGGAAGGTCCTTTTATCCGTCAGGCCAACTTCAGCTGGTCAGGCAGGAAATACAGGCTCTGCTGCAAAAGGCAGCTATAGATCGTGTTCCTCCGGAACAGTCAGGAAGAGGATTCTACTCCCATTTCTTCCTGGTTCCAAAGAAGACGGGAGATCTAAGACCTATCTAAGATCTCAGCATGCTCAACCTCCTGGTAGAGTACAAGAGATTTCGCATGTTTATTCTCCAGGGACTGTTACCCCTGCTCCTCCCCAACACTTGGCTGTGCTCTCTGGATATGCAGAATGCCTACCTCCATATCCCCATTCTTCCGGCCCACCATCACTTCCTGAGATTCTCCTTACTGGAGGAGCATTTCCAGTTCAGAGCCCTCCCATTTGGCCTCTCTTCAGCACCTCAGGTTTTCACCAAGTGCTTAGCGGTGGTGGTGGTGATGGTGGAGGCGGTGGCGTTAACGCCACAGTGGTATTTATGTGTTCCTGTACCTGGACTAGCTCTTTTCAGCCCCCTCTCCAGACAGTCTGAAGGAATCCCTCTATTACACTCTGGACCTCTTTTACAGTCTGGGAATCTCTATCAATCTCCCCAGATCCCAGCCTAGTACCCTTCCAGCACCTCCATTTCATTGGAGCGGTGCTGGATATGATCCAGAGCAAGGCCTTCCTTCCAGTCGGCCGAGTGGAGACTTTAATCTCCCAAGCCACACTCGTGGCTTCCTCTCGGTGGACCACAGTTCGTTCGGTCCTGTGACTCTTGGGTCTGATGGCAGCTGCCATACCCACAGTCCCTTTTGGCGGATTACACATGAGGGTCACCCAGTGGTCTCTCCGAGTCCAATGGGACCAGTGCTTGGACTACATGAACCAGAGAGTACTTGTCTCCAGCAGCCTTCAAAAGGATCTCCTTTGGTGGAAGGACCCCGCCAATCTTTTGGTGGGGGTCTCATTTCACACTTAGTCTCTCTCTCAAATCCTCACTTTGGATGTCTCAAACCTGGGATGGGGAATGCATATGGGATACCACAGAACCCAAGGCACCTGGTCTCCCACGGAGGAGAACCTGCACATCAATATTCTGGAGATGAGAGCAGTGCTCTACGCTCTCCAGGCCTTCTAGTCACTCCTAACTCTGAGAACGCTCCTCATCCAGACAGACAACATGGCCACTGTCTGGTATCTAAACAAACAGGGAGGCATCCGATTGTACCCTCTTTACGGGGAGGCGATGCGGGTGTGGTATTGGGCAGTTTAGCATGGCCTGTTCTTGACAGCAGTCCACATGTTGGGTGTTCACAGAATTCTGGCGGACAGTCTCAGCCGATCAGTCGCCTGGGCTCACGAGTGCGAACTCAAGCAGGAGGTAGTAGAAGACCTGTTTCTTCTGTGTGGTTGACCACACCTAGACCTGTTCACCTCTCCATCCAACGCAAAACTACCCACCTTTTTTTCGCTAGTTTCCGGGCATGGTGCTTTTTGGTGAGACACACTGTCACTATCCTGGACAGGGAGGTTTCTATACACTTTCCCTCCCTTTACCCTCTTGCAGAAGGTTCTGCTGAAGCTCCAAGCAGAGGGGGCTCACATGATCCTCATTTCCCCTCTGTGGCCTTGGCAGATATGGTTCCTGTTGTTACAGCAACTAGCATTGGAACTGCCAGTACCTCTTCCTCTCTCTCATGACCTTCTGTCTCAGGAACAGGGCACCCTTGTACATCCGAGCCTCAAGTCTCTCCATCTTCATGCGTGGCACCCGTGGACCTAGCGATTTCTCGCTACGGAGTTTCTACAGGGGTAGCTCAGGTCTTAGTGGAAGCTAGGAAGCTTTCTACTAGATCCACTTATGCCATGAAATGGAAGAGATTTTCTATCTGGGCCTCCGCGAAAGGCCTAGACCCCTTTTCCTGCTCGGCCTCCCAGGTGTTAGAGTATCTCTTGCACCTGTCAGAGTTGGGCCTCAGTTATTCCTCACTGAAAGTCCATCTCTCTGCAGTGTTGGCCTACCACCTTCCGGTGGAAGGCAAAACCCTAGCTCAGCTAGAGGTTTCTAAGTCTTTCCTGAAGGGGATCCTTCATATCAAACCTCCAGTTTGGAAACCTGTTCCTCCCTGGGATCTCAACTTTATGTTAGAAAAGCTTACTTTGCCCCCTTTTGAACCGGCAGCAAGCTGTGATATGCATTTTTAAGCATGGAAAATGCTCTTTTTAGTTGCTATTGCTTCAGCTTGAAGAGTTTGAGCTTCAGGCTGTAGTTTGTAGAGAGCCTTATTTAATTTTCAACTGGGACTGGGTGGTCCTGCGGAGTAACCCTTCATTCCTTCCGAAAGTGGTTTCGGAAATGACTCTAAACCAGAGTGTTGAATTGCCAGTGTTTTTCCCAGAGGACTCCAACAGGGGAGAACATCTCCTGCACACCCTCAATCTGCATAGGATTTTGAGGTACTGTACCTCGTGGACCAAGGAGGTTTGGAAATCGAACCAACTCTTTGTTGCCTTTGCCTCCCAGTGCCGGGGGAAGGCGATCACGAAACAGACTCTGTCTAGGTGGCTGGCTAACTCAATCAGTCAATTTTTTATTTGTAAAAAAGGCACCTTTCTAAAACCAAGGCACCTGTACAATAAAATCACATTAATAAATAACAAAATAAAATGAAAACTAATAAAAACAGTAGCAGCTTTATTCATTACACTTACAGAAGTACGAAAAACCCCTTCCGGGGGCAGTGAAAGGCCACTCCACTAGGAGTGTGGCTACCTCTACTGCCTTTTTCAGGAATGTGTCCACTGCGGACATCTGTGCAGTGGCCACTTGGTCTTCCGTTCACACCTTCACTAAGCATTACAGTCTGGACATTGTCTCTAGGCGTCGGGCTGGCTACGGCCTTGCAGTTCTGCAAGGTCTTCAGTTTTGAACAGACCCTTAGTTGGCAGACATCTTCTTCTTCCTCCCGGAACCTCCTCTCAGACTCCTTTCTTTTTGTTAGACTGCTTGGTATTCAGTCATATGTGTGAAGACCTACTGCAGGAACCCTTTCGAATTAAGATGTAGCAGTTACGTAAGAACTTACCATAACAGTAGATCTTTGAGAGGGGTTTCTGCAGTAGGTCTAGTTTCCCATCCACCTTTCCCCCAGCTCCTGAGTTTTTGCCTTATTCCATGCCCAGGACTCTGTTTCTCCAGGGCTCAGGGTACCAGGAGTCTATTACTTATCTTTTCTGCTCACTTTCTATAGGTCTCCGGTGGAAAAGAACTGGAGGGTGGGCACTGGTCCGCCCCCTTTATAGTCATATTGACGTGTTCCCTGACGACGGGGGGTGGTCCCCGCTGACGACTGATAGCTACAAGTTTGCCGTGCTGTCCTGACGCCAGGGGGTGCATTCCTGTGTTTGAAGACCTACTGCAGGAACCTCTCTTGAAGATCTGCTGCTATGGTAAGCTTCTTCGGCGCTATGAGGACCTCGTGGCAACAGCTGATTTTGACCGGGTACAAGCCTTTCCCAGCTCCTACCCCGACCATTACTTGGGTTTCACCTCCCAGGCCGAGGCTTATTCCTCTGAGCCGTATTAAGTCGATTCCTCTACCTGCGGAGCCGGTGAAACCTCCAGTTCAGCCTAAACCGGTCTCTCCACCAATTTTTTTTTTTTTGTGGAACCGCTGCCCAAGCAGCCTGTGGGAGGTGCTCCTTCTAAGAAAGCTAGACTGGATGCCAGGCTCCCCGGCATCTCTTGGTCACTGTCAACCCTGACTGCCCCCGGCGGATTGAGGGTGATGTGGGCAGTCTACTGCTGTATCTGGATTCCTCGGATTCTGATGAAACTGGCTTCCATTCTCATCTAGGGGATGATGAATCGGCTGGTGGGATAGAGACGGAGGAAGGTCCTTCGTCCTTTCAGGGCATTCTTTGCCTCATCTCTGAGTCTACAGGGATGCCCCTGGAGCCTATCCAGAAAAAGGCAGAGCACCTTCTCACTGACATCCTCAAGAGAGGGGATACCCCGACGGAAGCCTTTCCTGTGGCCAAAGCCATCGTTGGCCTGGCCTTAGAACTTTGGCAGCACCCTGCCTCCTGTCCAGCTCCCTCTGCCCGTATGGCCCGAAAGTATGCGGTGCCCGTGGGGTCTCTTGCGGGGTTTGCAGATCACCCTTCAGCTGAGAGCCTTGTGACTGCCTCTGTGTTCAGGCGTACTGGTAGTTCTACCAATACAGACAGACGTCCTGAGAAGGAATCCAAATATTTGTATCACTCTGCCCAGGTCTATGTGGCCTCGTCTTTAGGCCTCCATCAGGTAAGCTCGGACGTCATCATGGCGCACTTCTCTTATGCCCTTTTGGGGTCCTTGGATGAAGTCCTCCCACATCTCCCCACAGACGTGCCGACCACGGTCAGGCAGGTCTGGGACCAAGGCCGTGCTGTTGCCAAACAGCTGCAGACGGCTCTGGACATCGGGGACTCATGTCCATTCATTGGCAGCCACAGTTGCCTCTTGCCGCAGGGCTAGGCTGAGGCTCTTCTTCTTTCCAGTGGATACTCAGCACAAACTAGCCGATGTGCCTTTCTTGGGCACTGATCTCTTTGGCCCAGGTGTGGCTGGTCACCTTCAGCGCATTGAGCAGTCCAGTGCCACCTTGGACGCCACTTCTGCTAAGGGTTCTTCTGGTCCTAAGAAGAAACAGCAGATGAAGAAGAAGCCATTTCGGCACTCTTCCCCTGTGGCCCAGCAGTCCTTCTTTCAAGGGGGGGCAGCAGCAGCAGGCTCAAGCTTGGCACCCCTCGGCCAAGCCCGGACCCTCCCAGGCCTGTAAGGGAGGCTGAGGTTCAGGCCCTGGATCCTCTGCCTCCAAGCCTGCCCAGTGACGGAGTGGGGGCTGCCACCCCTACTCACATCATGCCAGCTCTGGGTCCTCCCATGGGGGGTCGGCTCCGCCACTTTCTTTTTGCCTGGTCTGCTGTTACTACGGACAGGTGGGTCTTAGAAGTGATCAGCCAGGGACTGCCTCTGGAATTCAGGCAGTACCCTCCAAGCCGAGCCCGTGTCCCATGAGAGGAGAGGGTATCCGCCCACACTGTTGGCTGTCCGAGACGACATTGCTCAGCTCCTCCTCAAGGAGGCAGTAGCTCCAGTGGTGGATCCTCCAGCAGACCCAGGCTTCGTTTCCAGGTACTTCTTGCTTCCCAAGTGGACTGGGGGCTGGCGCCCCATTCTAGATCTATGCATGACCTGAATCAGTATCTCAGGTCACATACCTTCTGGATGGTCCCTCTGTCCCAGATCATACCATCCCTGGAGCGAAACATGTGGTTCTGCTCACTGGTTCTCCAGGACGTGTTTTTTCACGTCCCAATCCATCCTACCTGCGGTTCCTCCGCTTCAGAGCCAAGGGAACCCTATATAAGTTCCAAGCCATGCCATTCGGCGTGTCATCGGCTCCCAGCGGACAGGGCGGAGGTTCTTTCCTCCTTTGCCCAGTCATTTCTGGTTGGGCACTTGCACTCTGCCCGGGACTTTATGCGCCTTCTGGGTTACATGGCGGCGTGCACCTCCATGGTCCGTTGAGCCCAGTGGCACATGCGCCCCCTCCAGTGGGAGCTGGCCACTCAGTGGACTCAGCGCCATGGTCATTTCGACCAGCTGATCACTGTGACCCAGAAGATGTGGGACGCACTGCAATGGTGGACTGTCCCAGGCCAGTTGCAGGAAGAGATCCCATTTGTCCACCCTGACGTCCTTACGACTGATGCCTCTCTCATGGGCTGTTGAGCCCACATGGGAGACAGCAAGACCCACGGGTTCTGGACCCCCGAGGAGTCCCGGTATCCCATCAACCTGTTGGAGCTCAGAGCAGTCACAGACTGGCACTGTCAACTTTTGCTTCTCAGCTCCGGGGTCAAGTGGTTAGAGTCCAGATGGAAAATACCACGACCATGTACTACCTCAACAAACAGGGTGGCACGCATTCCCGTCTGCTGTGCAGGGAAGTGTTCCACATTTGGACACTCATGATGCTCTCAGCTGCATCGGCGAGACATCGCATGAGTGGAGTCTCCATCCAAAGCTAGTGTACAGTCTGTTCTCCCACTGGGGCAAAGCGTTGGTGGACCTGTTTGCCTCCAGGGAAAACACCAAGCTGAGGCTGTTTCATGCCCGCTCCCCCTCAGCAGGGCTCGCTTCAGGGGGATGCCTTCTTGAGGCCGTGGACCCAGGCCTCTTCTACGCCTTCCCCTCCATTTCCCTTGATCCACAAGGTGCTCCTCGAGGTGAGGAGGGACAAGGCACAGGTGATTCTGGTAGCCGCAGACTGGCCATGCCAGTTCTGGTACCAAGATTTCCTCAGCCTCAGCAACAGGCCTCTGGAATGGCTTCCAGCATGCCCAGACCTGATCGCAAGTAAACTAGGGGAATTTATTCCATCCAGACCTTCAATCCCTTTACCTCACAGCCTGGTACCTGAGCGGCTAGAGTTCCAGGCTTTGGGTCTTTCTGAGGATGTTCTCACAGTGGTGGAGGCATCCAGAAAGGAAATGACCAGGAAATGTTATGCCTTCAAATGGAACATTTTTCCATTTGGTGTCAGGGCAAGGGCCTGGACCCTCTGTCCTATCCATTGGCTAACATTCTCGACTACCATTGGTCTCTGTCCAAAGGGGGTCTTCGGTCATCAACCCTTTGGGTTCACCTGGCAGCCATCTCTGCTTACCGGCTGCAGGCTGGTCAGCTGACGTTGGCGCAGGAGACAGTGGTCGGGCGCTTTTTTCAAATGCCTGGATCATATATCCCCTCTGGTGTGTGAACCTCCACCTCCATGGGATCTACTGCTGGTACTGGCAAAACTCATGGGCAAGCCATTTGAACTGATGCACAAGTGTGAGGGGTCAAACTTGGCGTGGAAGACTGCCTTCCTGGTGGCTATCACGTCTGCCAGAAGGACAGGGGAGCTCCAGGCACTCTTGGTGGACTCCTCTTATCTGATCGTCCTGCGCCCCCACCCGAAATTCCTTCCGAAGGTGGTGTCAGAGTTTCACCATAATCCGGTGTTGACTCTGCTGGTGTACTACCCCAATTACACCTTGGAGGCCGAGTACATGCTCCACACTTTGGACCTGAGACGAGCTCCCTCCTGTTATAAGGAGAGAACGGCAGAGATTCGGGGAGAGGTTTTCCAGCTGTTTGTCACCTACGCTGAAGCTGCTTCTGGCAGACCTGCAGCAAAGTGGATGATTGCTCGATGGATAACATCTTGCATTAGTCTGTGCTACGAGTTGGCGGGCAAGGAGCCTCCCAAAGAGATAAGATCGCATTCTATCCGCCATACTGCTGCATCGGTGGTTGCTTCCAGGTACATCCCTATCCTGGAAATCTGTCAGGCTGCTACCTGGAAGACAGCAAACACCCTCATTACCCACTACCACATCGACCTTGAGTCACGACGGGATGCTGGATTTGGGGCCTCAGTTCTCCGATCTCTGTTTCCCAAGTAGGGGGTGTGCGCCTTGCCTCCCTCCTCCCAGAGAACTGCTAGGAGTCTGCCAGTAAGTGTGGATGAACAACATATCCACGATCCTAGAAAAACAGGTTACTCACCTGTAACAGTAGTTCTAGGAGTGGTATATGTTCATCCACACGGACCTACCCGACCTCCCCGGCCGCGGATGCACAAATCTGGCTTCCAGCGGGCTAAGATCTGGTGTCATGGGGTGGACCCGAGGGTTATACCACCCGGGTGGGTGGGAGGAGCCAGCTTGAAGACTTTCCGGCTGATTTAAAGGGGAAAGGGACTCTGTCAATAAGTGTGGATGAAGTCATATACCATTCCTAGAACTACTGTTACAGGTAAGTAACCTGTTTTTTCTAACCCCAGGAACCCAGTAATATTATTACTCTTGCAGTGCTCCCTTAAGCCAGCACTGCCACAGAGAGAATAGAATGTTATGCTAATCATGGAATGTTCAGCTTGTGCATCTGTTTTCAAACTGCCCAGTGTCAACTGCCTACATTCTACCTCAGATTTCTTCTCTCTGCTGCAAAGTTCAGATGCCCTTGAGATCTCTCTGTCGACAGATTCCTGTAGTGCATAGAGCAAAAAAACTAGAGTATTGTTTTATTTTTCATTACTGCCTAATGTCATTGTTCTTTAGTGTTTAATACCTCATAGTTTTAAATTTATTTATTTATTTATTGAATTTTGATTACCGGGTAGGCCCACTGGGCCCCAGAGGTCCCTTTTTCAGGGGCGACCTGGGAATTATAGGACAAAAACATGGTAAAACAGTTAGTACAGATACAGCTTTGGCATTCTAACATGTGTATATATAGCAGTGATATATTACATAGCCGGTTACATTGATTAACTGAGGTGTACAATATAGGAGAGCCTATGATTATAATGCGTCACGGTTACCCTCTTAGAAAAGAAACAATCTTAGGGGGAAAGACAACTGAGAGGGTTAGTGCTGCCAGCTCGGGTGGAGGTGACGTAAGTGCTCTGGCCGGCAGGTAGTGTGGAGGTGTCAGGTAGCGTAGCATAGGCATTGACTCGTAGCAAGCATATGAGCCTTGAGTCTTGTTCAGAAGCACGTTAATGATGTGGCTTCCCGAACCTCCCGAGGAAGGTTGTTCCAGAGGGAAGGGGCAGCGTGGGAAAAGGACCTGTCCCCTGCCTTGGTCCTTACCCTAGAGACCTCTAGGAGAGCTTGGCCTGATGTCTGTAGGTTGCGCATATTTCACTTAGCAGTTATGAGCCCTGCCAGGCTTGGAGGTGTGTGGAGCTAATTAGCTTATGTGCTAGGCAGAGCACTGGGTACCTGAGGTGGGATTCGAAAGACGGCCAGCTGAGTAGTGCCAGTGAATCACAATGGTGGCTCCTAGAGTGGGACAGAGTGGCGAAATGGACCACCTTATTGTACAAGATCTGTAACTTACTGAACTCCAGCTTGGCCACTCCCTGCAGTACTGGGGCTGCGTAGGTGAGTGTTGGGAGTAAGACACACAAGGCAATGGCAGTCCTGGCTTCAGGGATCAGCTGATCCTTGATCCGATAGAGTGTACCTAGTTTGCCATGGATAACTTTTGTGACTTGATCAACATGTTGCTTTAGGGTAAAGCCTTGGTCCAAGCTAAGGCCAGGGTATTTTGTAGAGGCAACCACTTCAAGTTTGTTACCAGCCCTGGAAGTAAGTTGTAGGAGTTGTGTCCTGCCTAGGCCAAGGGATCTGGGTCCGAACAACATAGCCTTAGTTTTGGTTATATTAAGGACCATTTTATTCTCCGTGAGCCAGTCCTCCATAATGAGAATGTCCTCTTGGAGGGATGGACCAAGGTCATCCAGGTTGTCACAGGCTCTCTAAATCACAGCGTCATCAGCGTACTGGATGACATTACTGCTCCCACAGTGGTTGTGCAGCTCATTTACAAACAAGGAGAACAGGAGGGGACAGAGTATAGATCCTTGTGGTACCCCCTCCTTGAGGGGCAGTGGATCAGAAATGTTGTCCTTCCACTTGACCCTCTGTATGTGCTCAGTAAGGTAGCTTTTAAACCATCTGAGGGCATGAGTGTCCAGGCCTATGTAGCACAATTTTTGAAGCAAGGGTCGGTGGTCCACCAAGTCGCAGGCCTTGGAAAGGTCAATGAAAACTGCACCCGTATTAGACCCCGAGTCAAGTTCCCTAAGCACATCTGCTGAGAACTTAGGGCAGTGTCCATCCCATGTTTGGCTCTGAAACCATGTTGCGCCGGGGAAAGAAGCAGGTGTGCCTCTAAGTACTCACTGAGTTGGGTGTATACCAGTTTCTTCTGAATTTTTGCAAGGATACAAAGCAAGGAGATCAGTCTGTAGTTGCCAGTTGGTTCCGCATGCCCACCTTTGTGAAGAGGGACAACATGAGCCTGCTTCCGCAGCTCTGGGACAGACCTCTTTCTAGTAGGGACCTGTTTATGAGCCAGGTAAGAGGCCTAGCTAGTGCTGGGGCACCGTCCTTGAGTAGTCTAGCTTGGATGCCATCAAGCCCACCTGAACCTCTTGTTTTCAAGGACTTTAGAATGGAGAAGACTTCATTCACCTTAGCTAACCTCAGGTGGAACGATGGACGGTCTAGGTTAGGTTCCAGTATGAGGGGCTCATTTTTGGTCACTAGGCACCCAGCCTTGTAACCATCTAGGTTTGTGAAATGGCTACTGAGGGCCTCAGCAATGAGTGTCCCATCTTTCAGTAACTGCCCATTAGCCACTATAGGGCCTGGGGCTGTCTTTTTGTTTCCCTTTATCAGCTCATTGATGTGGGACCAGAATAACTTAGGGTTGCCTAGGTTAGTTTTCTGGAGGTGATTGACGTATGCATTTTTTGCTAGCTTAACAGCAAGTTTACTTTGGTTTCTAAGAGCTCTGTAGTTTACGAGGTCAGCTAGGAGCGTAGAGCTCTTGAACTTTTTCCAGGCTTTGTCGCAGCGGATCATCAGGGCCTTTAAGGAAGGAGAGATCCACTTATAGCAGCTTCCTTTTACACGATGAGTCTTCATCGGGGCAACTATATCTGCAGCTCACGTTAGGGATTTCAGGAAGAAGGCGACTACCTCTTCCAGGGAGGGAGGCATCGTAATGGACTCCAGTCAATGTCACCTAGCAGTTTATTGAATTGCTCAGGTGAGAATTTTGAGTAGTCCCTCGTAGTGCGCACTCTAGGTTGAAGCCTATCCGCCCTATTCTTCCAGACATAGAAGATGGGCGAATGGTCGCTCAGAGCATCAGCCATGGTGCCTGCTAATTGAATATTCTTTGGGATTGACACCAGGGCCCAGTCGATGGTTGAGTGTCTTCCTGTTTTATGATTCATTCTGGTGGGTTGAGTGACAGTCTGGGCAAGATTAGCCTCATGCAGCAGGCCATCAATAGAGGACTTAGCCTCTTGGGCCCAGTTAAGGTTAAAATCCCCCAGTAGGAGAAGTTCAGACGCAACCTCAGTGGCTAGGTCTTTTGTGAGTGTCTCCAGAGATTGGAGAGCATTATTAGGGGGGCTATATACACACCCTGTGGTCAGGTGCTTGACACCGCCTAGGGTGAGTCGTATGAAGATCGATTCAATTTCAGGAGATGTGCTGTGCAGCATGTTGACATGGGAGAAGATAAGGTGTCCTTCACGTAGATAAGTACCCTGCCCCCTTTGGCATTCTGTCTTTCCTGTAGTGGATATATCCTGCGGTGGCTACTTCGTGATCGGAGACGTGGGGTTTTAGCCAGGTCTCCGATACTGCTGGCACGTCTGGTTTATATAAGGCAAGCCATGCTTGGACTTCATGTATCTTAGGCTGAAGACTACATATATTCATATGAGCTAGCCGCATCCCCTTTGATGATAGCCAGGTCTGGTCTTGTGAGGAGGAGATTGTGATATTAGCAATTCCGGGGTCCGGGTTCTGTTGGATATCACCCGCAAGTAGCATTAGAGCTGTGAGCAGGAGACTGAGGGTGAGGGTAAGAGATGGGAGCCTCAATTTGCTGTGTATACTCCTGCTATGGAGTAGGGACCTATAGCAAATCCCATTTCTTGTGAATTCATAGGCAGCTAGCAGGGAGATAGTGCACTCGGGGATGGAGAGTAGTAGTGACTGGTTGGGTGTACAGCAGGTCCATGAGAGCCTTGGGTGTTAGGGTCCCATTGGCAGGTGAGCCAGTCCACCCAGAGTACAGATAGAATATAGGTGGCAGCGAGGAGGAGACCTCTGTTTGGCCTGCAGGATCTCCGCTTGCCAGCACATGTTGACCGCTGGCTGGGCATCCTTACGTCAGGGTGCAGACACTGAGTTCTCATGCCTTTGACTGTCGATAACAGATTAGGTCTTAGGCAGCTTAGGACAGGCAAAATGCAGTTGGAGAGGACAGAGCGCAATTCAGTACAATATTGGTTCAGCACTCAAGTAATAATAGGATTACACAGAATTAACTTACTACCTATTGTTTTCCGTGCAATATTGTTTCAGCATTCGAGTAATAATAGGATTACACAGGATTAACTTCCATCCTGTTGTAATTCTAACATTAGTGGCCAGCAAAGGCAGACCACACTATGCCTGTGTTAACACTTGTCATTGGATCACGTTAGGGATATACTGCTGCATGCATTAAGTTGAACAGGCTAGTATCAGATCAATCATTGTGAATAGGGCGGACTCCTCCTAGATTAATGGCCCCAGCCCTCTGTACTGGTTATTTAGGAGTAGTGGGCGGGGCAACTACCTATTTAATGGGAGGAGGGACTGGGGCGGGAGGGAAATTTCTAAACTTTCAGCCAACTCCCCCCCGGAAATTCAAGTCGGGAGCCCCGACTGGCACACAGTCCTTTGTTCAGTTAACTCAAGTCGGGAGCCCTGACTGGCAAAAAGTCCTTGGTTCTGTTTGAATTGAGCCCTGAGGAGCTCCGGTTTCATGCTGCTGTGCACAAGCCGAAAAACTGCAGCTTTGTGCAGATTCGCCGCCCTCCAGCTCCGTGAGCTGATGTCGCAGCCTGAGTCACTTGCTTTTATAGACTAGCTGGAAGCAGAAGCGCAGAGAGAGGACTTTGGTGCCTCTTGGGGATTTGAATAATTTCTAAACTTTCAGCCAACTCCCCTGAAATTCAAGTCGGGAGCCCTGACTGGCAAAAAGTCCTTTGTTCAGTTAATTCAAGTTGGGAGCACCGATTTATCAGTTCCTCGAGGTTCCTTTCAACCAAGGGGCAACCAACCTTTTTTTATTTAATCTGAACCTTTTTAGAGGGTTTTGGTTACTTTAGTCTTTAATTTTATTTAATTTTAACCGTTTTTGAACCGAGGTTTATTGGTTTTCTTCAGCGGTTTCTCGGTTCCGGATCCAATCGGAACCGATAGTTTTTTCACTTTATCGGTTCCTGAACCGACCGTTATTCTGTTGAACCCGACCACAAATATTTAAATGTAGTCTGTTTTTTAGTTGGTTACTGGTTCCTGTTTTCTATAATATCAGACAAGCATAAAAAGAAAACTGGACCCTCTGGGTTCCAAAATTGCTTGAAGCGTGCAGAGGAGTTTGCCAAGGCACACAAGCATGATCTTGTTTGATCTGCCTTAGGCAACAGCACTTCAATAAAGACTGTGATATTTGTAAGTCTTTCCCTGTTAAGACCGTGGAAAAATGCAGGGAGAGGCTTAAAAGAAAACTAGAGGAGGGGTCCATGGGCTCTAACCAGTCCACCCCCTCTAAGACCATTGCAGTTCCTTCCAGAGCCTCTAAATCCACCCCTGATACAGGTGAGGGCTCTGGCAAGAGAGGCAATCAGCCAGCTGACTCCCTGGTGCCTGCCAAAAAATTTAAGATAACCGAACACACTGAGGAAATGCCTCATGGGGTCCCTCAGGTGCCTATTAATGCTCCTTCTCCTGCCGAGTTGACACGGGCTTTCGCTTTACTCCGGATGCTGCAGGGCTTAATACCCCCTCAGCAGCCTGTGATTACTACTGCTGAAAAAAGCAACTGTTTTTAACCCTCTCTTGCCTACTGCTACAGTGGCATATGAGGAGGATGACCAAGATGAAGAGGGAATTGAACCTGAAGTGTCACCAGAACAGGATTTTGGCTCCCCTCCCAGACCCTCAGAGGATTTCTCTTCCCATTTTTCTTTTGTTAAGAAAATGGTAGAGATCCTAGATCTGCAAACAGCTGAAGAGATCCGGGATGAAGAGGCACAATACATGGAGCTTATGGGGCTGACACCCTCAAAAGGGCTTCTTCTGCCTATCTACAGATTCTTTAAGAAGGATGTTTTAGAAATCCTAAAGGCTTCCAATACAGTCCCACCCACAGACAAAACGTGTGAGAAGAAGTATTAGTTAGAAAGGTCTGGTGCAGAGTTTCTTTTTAGTCACCCAGACCACCAGGGTATTGTACAGCAGGTTGCCTGTGAGAAAGCCAAAACTCCCTTATCCTCACACCACCCTGAGAAGGATTCGAGAAAGGTGGACAGCATGGCAAAAAAGGGGTACCTTCGGCATCCCTGGCAATTCGTCAAGCCAGCTACCAGGTCTATGCAGCCCTTTATCAAAAAGCTCTCTAGCAGTCAGTAGTGGACAATGCAGAGGCTAACCCCTCTTTAACAGTGTCAGAGCTGCTAGACACAGCAAAATTGGGCATGGAGGCTTCCAAATATAAATTTCAGATGGCAGTTGACACCAATGATAGAGCTGCAAGGTGGATGGCTGGTACCATTGTTCTAAGACTGTTTGCTTGGCTGAGAGCTACCAAACTCACCCAGGACACCCAAACTGAGGCAATGGACTTTCCTGTCGAAGGCCACTCTCTTTTTGGTGCCCAGACTGACGCATATGTGAAAACAGTAGACGAATATAAAGCTACTTTTAGGAGCAACTTGACCAGAGACAGGCCCTCTACTTCATCTTATTCTAGAGGAGGCAGGGGCAGGTCCTCTCTTAGGTGGTCATTCTTTCAGGTATTGTCTGTTTCCTAGCAGCAGTACCAACCACAGCAGACTTGATTTTTACAGAGCTAGAGGTAGAAGAGGTTCTTGGAGAGGATCCCAATCTGCTCAGCCTCAGCAACAAGCAAAACAGAACCCCTGACTTTTCCCTTCAGGCTGCCTCTCCACATCTAGTAGGGGGCAGACTCAACCACTGTTTCCCGAAATGGTTAAAAATAACCACAGACAAGTGGATCCTGGAAATAGTGAGTCAGGGTCTCTCCCTTTGCTCAAGTCCCTTCCTCCTCCAAGGTTAAAACATTTTGCACCAGCTTCCTTCTCAGAAAGAAAAGTACTGAAGCAGGAGGTACAGGCCCTACTACTGGCTAAAGCAGCGGAGCCTTTCCCCCACAACCAAAGAGGGCAAGGGTTCTATTCCAGATATTTCCTAACAACAAAAAAGAATGGAGTGTGGCGGTCTATACTAGACTTCAGACTGCTAAACAGGTACCTGGTAAAGCCCAGGTTCAAAATGGTCACAATGGCCATGATTTGCCAACTCTGCAAAAAGGGGACTGGCTAGCCTCCTTGGATCTAAGGGACTCATATTTCCATATTCCCATAAGGGAGTCGCACAGAAAATATCTCGGATTCAGACTCACTTCAGGCCACTACCAGTTCTCAGCACTTCCCTTCGGCCTTACTTCTGCACCAAGGGTCTTTGCCAAGTGCATAACAGTAGTAGTGGCACACTTCAGAAGACTGGGTATCAGAATTTTTTCCTTATCGTGACGATTGGCTAATCGTGGGGAAATCCCACCAACACATGTCGGACCACCTTCAGGTAACCCAGGATATGCTGCTCTCCCTGGGATTCCTTCTCAGTATCAAAATGTCAGTCCTGACCCCTGTACAGGTTCTGCAGTTCATAGGTGCAGAACTGAATACAGTAGTGGGAAGAGCTCTTCTCCCTCAGGAGAGGGCGGAAAGCATTCAGTTTCTGGCAAGCTCATTTGCCCTGGGCAGGCCAAAGCCAGCAAAACAGTTTCTTCAACTGTTCGGGAACATGGCTGCAGCAACAAGCACAGTCATAGGTGCCAAGTTTCAGATGAGAGATATTCAGTTCCACCTCGGAGCACACTGGTGCCAAAGGTGGGACACCCTCTCAAAGCCAGTACCAGTCACACAAACATTATTACAGGCCCTCTAATGGTGGAGGGAACCAGAAAATTTAAGGGAAGTGGTTCCATTTCTGCAGGAGACTCCCTCCCTGGTTCTCGCAACCGATGTTTCCCTGCTTGGTTGGGGTTACCACTTGGGGGGGGAATCGCACCATCCACATGGTACTTGGGAGAGTGCAGACTCACTCCTGCACATAAACCTGCTGGAGTTGAGAGCTGTTTATCTGGCTCTTCAAGGTTTCTCTCATCTCATACAGGAAAAGGTGGTACAAGTCAGAACAGACAATACCACAACAATGTATTACATCAACAAAGAAGGACGGCAAGGTCCACTCCTTTGTGTACAGAGGCAATGAAGATATGAAGCCTCGCTTACTCTCTGAATGCCTCTCTACAGTCAGTTCATCTACCAGGCAAGGACAAGACCTTGGCAGATGCCTTGAACAGGATAAACCAGGCCCATCACTAATGGGCATTGAACAAGCAAGTATTCAGGAGGCGGGGGACCCCAGAAATAGACCTTTCTGCTTTCCACCAAAATCACCACTTACCTCTTCAGTGCTGCAGGGCCCCAGGGAAGGGGACAGTTCCAATGGGTGCCCTTATTCTGCATTGGACAGGCAGGTACCTCTATGCCTTTCTTCCTTTTCCTCTGATACTCAGGTTGCTCATCAGTCTCCAGTCACAACCAGCTTAGATGATTCTGGTAGCCCCAGATTGGGCAAGACAGCCTTGGTACTCCCGGCTGCTCTCAATGTCTGTGAGCAAACCGATTCACCTCCCTCAGAGGTACAATCTACTGACTTCCTTGCAGGGGAGGGTAGTGTACCCCAATCTCGGGTCTCTCAAGCTCAAGGCCTAGCTAGCTCTTTAGGACTTAGAATATGCAGATTGCCAATTCTCTGAAGCAGTTTTAGAAGTCCTTAAGGGTTACAGGAAGCCTTCCACCAAGAAAACCTATGCCTCAAAATGGAAAAGATTTTCCATTTGATGCAGTTTTATTTTTTTATTTATTTATGGAAATTTCGAATAACACCTTTGAGAACAAGCTCATTTCATAGGTTCCACGTCAGACGAACAATACATATTGGATAACTATGAGATGGAGAACAAACAAAACAAGGAATTATACAAAACATTACAACAGTATATCTGCCAGGCAGGGACAACACCTTGGCAGATGCCTTGAGCAGGATAAACCAGGCCCATCACGAATGGGGATTGAACAGTGCAGTGACAAGGGTATAGTCCCAGCACAGGCCGGGATCCCAACACTTTTTGATTATTTGTCTCTACTGCATTCCCTGGCGTTGCAGCACTCAACTCTGAAGGTGCACTTGGCGTCAGTTTCGGCATACCTTTCAGCTAGACAAGATACCTCCCTGGCATCAAACCCTATATTCAAAAGATTCTTTAAAGGGCTCTCTCATTTGTTTCCTCCTCACAGGGAACCAGTGCCAGCATGGGACTTTAATATTTGCATTGCCCAGCTTATACTTCGTCCCTTTGAGCCTATGGCGTCTGCAGAGCTTAAATTTCTTACCTGAAAGGTAGTTTTTCTGGTCGCAAAAACTTCTGCCAGAAGGATAAGTGAGTTACAGGCCCTCTGTGTGGAAAAGGACTATGTTTCTTTTCACAGGGACAAGGTAGCATTGAGAACTAATAGGAAGTTCCTCCCCAGGGTGGTTTCTGACTTCCATTTGAACCAGTCTATAACATTGCCAGTTTTCTTTACTGAACACTGTAGCTCAGGTGAGCGTAGATTGCACAGCTTGGATGTAAAAAGAGCACTGAGTTAATACATGACTCATACTAAAGATCATAGCCAGGACAGACAACTGTTCCTCACCTATGGGGAAGTAGGTAAAGGTACTCCAGCTTCAAAGAGGACCATCTCTTGTTGGATAGTCCAGTGTACTCAGTTTTGCTACTCAAAGGCAGGCAAGGTTCCTCCCTCTGGTCTTAGGGCCCACTCTACAAGGGGCACAGCTGCCACTATTGCAGCTGCCTGAGAGGTACCTCTAATGGAAATATGTAAAGCAGCTACCTGGAGGTCAGTCCAAACCTTCACTAAGCATTATAGCCTGAACACCCAGTCTAGGAGTGATGCCAGATTTGACACAGCAGTCTTACAGAGTATTTTTCCTAAATAGATTGTGGCCCACCTCCTTGAGGTACTGCTGCATAGTCTGCAAGAGTAATAATTTTAGTGGATTCTTGGGGTTAGAAGAAAAAAATTAGTCACCTCTAGTAATCATATTTCTTCCAAAGGGATCCACTAATATTACTCCCAGCCCTTGCCTTCCATTTCAGAATCAGTAACAAGAAAAATCCTCTCCACAGATGATAAAATGTATAGTTGGAGTGGCATGCCACCTGCTAGCACCTTCTAGTAATGTCTTAACTTGTAGGTTCTTTCTAAAGGCATATCTGACTTCAGGAAAAAAGGGGACATTTGTTTCTAGGGACATGGATATGTTGTTCATCCACACTGTCTGGCAGGTTCCTTGCCGCTTTAAATCTTGCCGGAAGGTCTTCAAGCTGGCTCCTTCCACCCACCCAGGTGGTAAAACTCTTGGCTGCGCCCCATGACGTCAGATCTTCCTTACCGCTTGGAAGCTCAGGTTCCCTCCTTAACGCTCTGCGTATAGACTGGATCCTAACTCTTCGGTTCACCCGAAAATAATTTTAAAGTTTTCAAGACTTCGTCAAATTCTTCCTTCGCCACCTCGATGGGACAAATCGACTCGGTTTTGCCGGTGCCCATGCGGCAGAAGATGTCCAGAGACGGATCCGCAGCTCCACGTCGCTCACTGCCTCAGCCTTGACCACGACCAGGGCCTTCGCCAATGTCCTTGAAGACCAGCTGCCTGGCTCAACCATGGGCGCCCGAGAAACTTTATCCTACCGTGAAGTCCATGGAGGCCTGTTGGGGTGTGTCCACGGCGCCGGGCTTTGGCTGAGCAACTTGAGCAGATGATCACCTTCAAGGAGGAGGCAGCCCAGGCCGCATCCTCATCTTCCTCGGTCACGGCATTTATCCCGCTCTCTCTGGGATCCTCCTACACAGCTTCTTTTAAGGAGCTTTGCCAGTCCCTCTCCACGAAGGGCGAGGGGCCATCGGGACACTCTTCTTGGTCAAAAAAGAAGGACTCGAAGGGTAATTCCCACCATCGACGCTAGGGAGCGGGAGAGGTCTCCTTCCCGACAATCGGACACTTACTGGTCGGTGGCTAAGGCTGTTGGTTTGCGGTGTCCCCATCAGGTCAGCCGCCGAGACACCTGGCCGACGCCGGGTCGAGATTTTTCTCAACCCGTCGGATGGACTGTCGACTGGTGAAGCAGACAACCTTCTTCACTGGTTTCCGTGGAAACTAAGGACTTGCCTGCACCTCCTGTGCTGGAGTCCCCGGTCAAGGTTCCTGAGCGAGGGAGGAGCGGTGTCCCTCGCCTCCCAGACCCACCTCTGAAACACCGAGGGTCTTGGTCTCTGACCTTGTTCTCGTCCAGCCGATCCCGCTGACATCGTGGTCTCGGCACCGAGGAAAGCGGGCGGCGCCACTCGTCCTGTCTTCCTCCTCGGAAGAGGAGAGGTTTGGCACAAATTGCGCCAACGCTACGGAGACTTAATGTGGCAGCAGCTGCTTTTGTCCGGGAACAATCCAACGCTGCCGCCTTCCCAGCCATTAAGTGGTTGTCACCCGAAAAGGTCAGCCAACCTCGCCAGGACGAGTGTTTCCAGGCTCCCTTTGTTTGTACAGCGCCTTGGATTCAAAGGCTTATATAAATAAAGTTGGTTGATTGAGGTGCCCAAGCCTGGGCCGATTGTTCAGCCGAAAACCAGCTGCCCCACCGATTGTGGTGGAACCTCCACAACCGAAATCGGGGCTCCACCAGTGACTCTCGGGTCGGGTCAGGGTCTGCCCCACCGGTTGTCGGTCACCCTCACTCCCGACCGCCCCTCGGCAGGTGGAGGGTGGCTCAGGCCCCAGGTAGCTCTAGCAGACCTCGGAGTCTGACGCATCTACTTCTCCCTGCTTTCCAGGGCCCCTTGACCTGGAGTCCTCCGGGGCAGTCGAATGGACGAGAGCCCATCATCATTCATGGGTCTGCTTTGGCTCATCTCGAGTCCACCAGGATGCAGCTCGAGCTCAGATCCAAGGGCCAAGCATCCCTCACGGAGATACTGACCGAGGGATTCTCCCACTGAGGCTCTTCCGTGGCTGGAAGCCATTGTTGGCCCAGCCCCAGCCTTGAACTTTGGCAGTGGCAGGCTTCCTGTCCTGTGCCTTCGCCAGGAAGTATGCGGTCCCTACCAGTTTTTCGCAACACCCTCTATGGGAGGGGTTGGTCACTGAGCTAGCGCCACCGCGCCCGGGAACGCTTAGGAATGTGGATAAGGCCCCCGACAAGGAGTCCAAAAGCTGGACTGTGCCGGGTAAGGTGTACGCTCTGTGCCCTCTCTGGCCTCCATAGGCCAGCTCTGGCTGCATTGATGGCGACTTCTCCCACGCCTCATGGGCTCCCTGGATGAGGTGATCCCTCATCTCCTGGCCGGCCTGCAGACTACGGTCAAGCAGGTGTGAGATCAGGGAAGGGCAGTGACGAAACAGCAGCTCCAAATGGCTCTAGACATCGGAGACTCCTGTGCCCGATCAGTAGCGGCCACAGTGGCCATGCGCCGCAGAGCCTGGCTGAGGATATCCACCTTTACGGCAGATACCCAGCACAAATTGGCGGACGTCCCCTTCTTGGGGACCGACCTGTTCGGCCCTGGAGTGGAAGGCCACCTCCAGAGGATTGAAAAGTCCACCGCTTACCCTGGAGTCGGTCACGCCCACTCAGAAGGACAAGGGCTGCCAGCAACATAAGTCCTTTTCGACCTTCTCGCCTCTGCGGCACATCCGCCCAGCAACACCAGCATCAGGGCCAGCAGGCTCTAGGCACCCCAAAGCCAAGCTCCGCGGCTTCTCCAACAGAAAGCAGGAGGAAAGGCCCAGGAGGTCCCTCGGCCGGTCCTTCCTCCAAGCCTGCCCAGTGACGGATGAGGGTGTCGCCCCAGCCTTGTTGCTCCCCCTGTTCCCTCCGTGGGGACGGCTCCACCACTTCCTTTCCACCTGGTCCGCTATCACCACGGACCCGCGTGTTGGAGGTGGTAGAAAGGGTCTGCCTCTGAGTTCGAGCAGGCCCCACCCTTCCGAGCTGTCTCCCCACGGGGGTTTACGGGGTCCGCAGCCTCCCTGTTGGCTCGTCGAGCTGACATTGCTCTACTCCTCGAAAAGGAGGTGATCAGGAAGGTGGCGGATCCTCCACCAGCCCCGGGGTTTGTGTCCAGGTACTTCCTGGTCCCGAAACGGATGGGGGGATGGCGCCCCATTCTAGACCTGCATGACCTGAACAGGTTCCTAAGGTCTTGAACCTTCAGGATGGTCACTGTGGCTCAGATCATTCCATCCTTGGGACAAGGTGTGTGGTTCTGTTCTCTGGACCTCCAGGATGCGTTCTTTCACGTCCCAATCCATCCGTCTCACCAGAGATTCCTCCGCTTCAGGGCAGAGGGGTCCCTCTACAAGTTCCGGGCCATGCCCTTCAGCCTTTCTCTAGCTCCCAGGGTCTTCACCAAATGCATGGCAGTGATGACAGCATTTCTGTGGCGCTGAAGGGTCCGGTGTACCCCTACCTGACGACTGGCTGATTGCGCCTCCTCCAGAATGGAGGTGGAGCGTCCAGGATCTGGCCTCCAGGTTTGCCTCAGGTTGGCCTCTCATCAACAAGGCTAAGTCGGAACTCGTGCAAGCAGGCGATTCAATTCATCGGGCCAGCTCGACTTCATGTAGCTAGAGCACGGCTCCCGTGGACAGGGCCGAGGTTCTTTCCTCCTTGCCCAATCATTTCAGTTTGGGCAATTGCACCCTGCCCGGGACTTCCTGCGCCTCCTGGGCCTCATGGCGCTGTACCAAGCGTGGTCCGTTGGGCCCGGCACATGCGTCCCCTACAATGGGACTGGCCAGCCAATGGTCACAGCGCCCATCCTTTGGATCAGCCAGTGACAGTACCCAGGAGATGTGGGACGCCTCCAGTGGTGGACCGCTCCAGCTCATCTGCAGGAGGGCATCCCGTTTGTCCGCCCCGAGCCAACAGTCTCTCTATCGACCGATGCACCTCTGATGGGTTGGGGTGCTCATCTGGGGGAGCACAGAGCGCATGGCCTCTGGTCCCCTCGGGAGTCCTGATGCCACATCAACCTGCTGGAACTTCGAGCGGTTCATCTAGCCCTCACCGCCTTCGCTCCGTTTGTACGGGGTCAAGTGGTCCAGGTCCAGACGGACAATGCCACGACCATATACTGCCTAAACTGCCAGAGCGGGACACGCTCCATGCCTCTGTGCAGGGAAGCTCTCTGCATTTGGTCCTTCGTGCGCAGCCTGGAGGCGGATCTCCTTGCCATCCATGTGGCAGGAGCCTCCAACATTCTGGCCGATGCCCTAAGCCGGATAGGAGCTGCGTCCCACGAGTGGTCTCTCCTGCCGGAAGTAGTACAAGATTTGTTCTCCCATTGGGGAATGCATCAGGTGGACCTGTTTGCCTCCAGGGAGAATGCAAAGCTGAGACTGTTTCATGCCCATCCTCCTCAGCAGGGCTCGCTGCAGGGGGATGCCTTCTCGAGGCTGTGGACCCCAGGCCTCTTCTACGCCTTCCCCCATTTCCCCTTGATCCACAAGATGCTTCTTAAGATGAGGAGGGACACGGCGCAAGTGATTCTGGTAGCCCCAGACTGGCCCCGCCAGTTCTGGTATCCAGATCTCCTCAGCCTCAGCTCCAGGCTCCCGAGGCAGCTTCCAGCCCGCCCGGACCTGATCTCAGTCAGTCAGGGGAAGATATTCCATCCGGACCTTCAATCCCTGCTCCTGACAGCGTGGTTCCTGAGCGGCTAGAGTTCCAGGCCTTGGGTCTTTCCGACAAGGTCCTCAACATTGTTGAGGCTTCCCGTAAGGAGTCGACCAGAAAATGCTACGCCTTTAAATGGAAGAGATTCTCAATTTGGTGTCAGGGCAAGGGCCTGGACTCTTCCTCCTGCTCCTTATCAAGCATTCTGGACTACCTGTGGTCCCTTTCTCAGCAAGGGCTTCAGTCGAGACCTTAAGGTGCACTCTAAGCCAGCTATTATCGGGCAGGGGCCGGAAGCAGTCGTGGTGCAGGAGAAGGTGGTCGGCGCTTTTCAGTGGGCTCTATCACATATCCCTCCGGTGGCAGAACTCCACCTCCGTGGTATCTACTGCTGGTATTGGCTAAGCTCATGAGCAAGCCATTCGAACCGATGCACAGGTGTGACATCTCTCACCTGTCATGGAAGACCGCCTTCTTGGTGGCTATCACGTCAGCCAGAAGGATGGGACAGCTCCAGGCACTTTCCATCGAGTCTCCTTATCTGGTCTTCCACAGGGACAAGGTTGTCCTGCGACCCCACCCGAAATTCCTTCCGAAGGTGGTGTCGGAGTTTCACCTTAACCAGGTGTTGACATCTGCCGGTGTTCTACCCCAGTCACACCTCGGAGGCTGAATATAGGCTCCATACTCTGGACCCTAGAAGAGCGCTCACTTATTATAAGGAGCGGATGGCTAAAGTTCGGGGAGAGGTTCGCCAGCTGTTGGTCACCTACGCTGAAGCCACACTTGGCAGACCTGCAGCCAAGCGGACGATAGGCAGGTGGGTCACCTCCTGCATAGATCTCTGCTATAGGTTGGCAGGCATGGAGCCTCCCAGAGGGATAAGAGCTCATTCTACCCGCCATACCGCTGCATCGGTGGCTGCTTCCAGGGATGTCCCTATCCAGGAAATCTGCAGGGCTGCTACCTGGAAATCAGCACACACCTTCATTACCCACTCACCACATCGACCTTGAGTCATGCCGGATGCTGGTTTTGGAGACTGGTTCTCCAGTCATTATCCCCAAGTAGGGTGCGCGCCTGCCTCCCTCCTCCTGGAGAATTGTTAGGAGTTCACAGATAGTGGGATGAACAATATCTATGTCCCTAGAAATACAGGTTCTAGGGACATGGATATGTTGTTCATCCACACTTACTGGCAGGTTCCTTGCCGCTAAATCTTGCCGGAAGGTCTTCCAGCTGGCTCCTCCCACCCACCCGGGTGGTAAAACCCTCGGCTCCGCCCCATGACGCCAGATCTTCCTTACCGCTTGGAAGCTCAGGTTCCCTCCTTAACGCTCTGCGATTAAGACTGGTTCCTAATTTTTCGAAAGTTCGAAATCAAAAAGTTTTTTGCTAAAAAGACTTCGGTCTTCTTCTCCTCGCGGCTGCGATGGACAAATCGACTCCCGTTTTCGGAGGTGCCCTTGCGGGCAGAAGATGTCTGGGGCGGATCCATCTCATGCGCTCACTGCCTGGGCCTTGAGCACACCCGCAGGCTCGCGACTTGTGCTCATGCTGCCCACGCCCTTGAAGACCATGCTGCCCGGTGACATAACTGGGGCGCCCGAGAAAATAATTCCACCGGTGAAATCTAAAGAGGTCTGATGACATGTGTCCACGCGGCGGTGCTCGGCGGATCAGCTCGAGCAGATGATCGCCCTCAAGAGGACGGCGCGGGCCACTTCTGCCTCGGCTGCGGCATTTGTCCCGGCTCTCTCGGTGCCTTGACTCGGCTTCTTTAAGGAGCTTTGTCTGACCCCCCACTAAAGGTGAGGGTCCAACTTTCGGACCTTTTTCCAGGTCCAAAAGAGAAAAAGTAAGTCTCTCCGTCGACGCCTTGGGAGCGGGAAAGATCCTCCCTTGTCGACAGTCGACTGCTGACCCTCAGCTTCAGCCACTGGCTTCACGGTGTCCCCGCCAGGCCAGTTGACCGAGACTCCGGCCGACGTCGAGATTTTCTTGACCCGCTAGACGGGTTGTCGGCTGGAGAAGCTGAGAATCCCTTTCCCCGGTGGGAGTTGGAGGATCTGGCTGCTCGCCTGTGCCTCCGGTTCCGGAGCCTTCAGTGGACTGCCCGGCCGAGGAGAGTGCCGATTTCGACACTTCCCTCGCCTTCCTCGGCCCAGTCGAGACTCTCTGTCTCGGACATCCTCGCCGGTCCAACCGATCCTGTTGCCATAGGCGGGTCTCGGCATCGCTGCAAGCGGGCGCCCGGCCGCCTTCCTCGGATTTGGAGGTTTTTCTGCGCAAGTTGCGCCGAAGTACGAGGAACTCATGTGGCAACAGCTCCTTTTGACCGGATAAGCTGACCCAGTCGCCTTCCCCGCCATTAAATGGTTGTCACCGAGCAGCCGAAACAACCCTCGCTAGTAGTCGAGAGAGCCTGTTCTTGGGCCGGTTGTTCGGCTAATTCCAGCTGCCCCACTGATTCTGGTGGAACCTCCGCCTCCACAGCCATTAGTTAGGGCTCCGACCAAAAATTCTCGGTCGGCCTTGGGTTTGCCCCATAGGCTGTCTGTCACCCTCACTCCCGATAAACCTCGGCAGGTGGAGGGTGGCTCAGGCCCGAGGCAGCTCTTTGAGGACTCTTCTGAGTCCGACGATGGTTCCTCCCTCTTCTCCAAGCGCATGGACTTGGAGTTCTCGGGAGGGCAGTCAATGGACGACAGCCCTTCGTCCTTCTTAGGGTTGCTTCGACTCATCTCAGAGTCCACCGGGATGAAGCTTTCAACCTGCTTAAACAGGCCAGGTATCCCTCACGGAGATTCTGGACCGAGGGATTCTCCCACGGAGGCTCTTCCGGTGGCCGGGTTATAGTGGGTCCGCCTGGAACTTTGGCAGCGCCCTGCTTCCTGCCCTGTGCCTTCGGCCAGGTTGGACAGGAAGTCAGCGGTCCCCACCGTTCCTGTCGGTTTTTCGGAACACCCCGGCCAAGGGTTGGTTACCGACAGCGTTTGCGTGCCGGCGAAACGCCAGGATGTGACAAACCTCCGGCCAAGGAATCCAAGAAATTGATTATGCCGGCTAAAAGTCTGTACTGTGTCCTCTTCTCTGCTCGCCAGGCCAGTTCGCCCGCCCTCATGGCACATTTTCTCACGCCTGTTGGGCTCCCTGGATGAGGTTGTCCTCATCTTCCCGAGATCTGCAGACTACGGGTCAGGCAGGTGCGGGACCAGGACAGGGCAGTGGCTAAACAGCAGCTCCAGACTGCGTTAGACATCGGGGACTCATGTGCCAGGTCTGTGGCAGCCGGAGTGGCTATGCGTCGTCGGGCTTGGCTGAGGATATCCACCTTACCGGATACCCAGCACAAGTTGGCGGATGTTCCCTTTTTGGGACTTGACCTTCGGCCCTGGGGTGGAAGGTCACCTGCAGAGGATCGAGAAGTCCAATGCTACCTTGACCTCGGTCTCTTCCGCCAGAAGGACAAAGGCTGCAAGCCACAGCCTAAGCTCCTTTCGTCCTTCTGCGCCATGCGCCCTGGCCCAGCAACGTCAGGGCCAGCAGGCTCGAGCTTGGTATCCCAAACCCAAGCCGTCGGCTTCCTCCAACAGGAAGCAGGGAGGTAAAGGCCCAGGAGGTCCCTCGGCCGGTCCCTCCTCCAAGCCTGCCCAGTGACGGGCTGAGGGGTGTCGCCCCCATCCCTGTCACCTCACCCCTGGCTCCCCCCGTGGGGGGACGGCTCAGACACTTCCTTTCCGCCTGGTCCGCTGTTACCACGGACAGGTGGGTACTGGAGGTGGTGGGAAAAGGCCTACCTCTAGAATTCGAGCATGCCCCGCCCTTCAGAGCCGCACTTTCGGGGCCCCGTCCGCAGCCTCACTGTGCCTCGTCGAGCTGACATCGCCTCCTCCAAAAGGAGGTGATCATGGAGGTAGAGGACCCCTTTAGACCCGGGTTCGTGGTCCAGGTATTTCCTGGTTCCAAATGGACGGGGGCTGGTGCCCCATTCTCGATCTACACGACCTGGAACAAGTTCCTAAGGTCTCGGACCTTCAGAATGGTCACTCTGGCACAGATAATACCATCTCTGGAACACGGCGTGTGGTTCTGCTCTCTGGACCTGCAGGACGGTTCTCAACGTCCCTATCCATCCGTCACATTGAGATTCCTCCGCTTCGAGCGGAAGGATCCTCTTCGATTCCAAGCCATGCCCTTCAGCTTATCTCCAGCTCCCAGGGTCTTCACCAAATGCATGGCAGTGGTGACAGCATTCCTCGGCGCCGAGGGTCGGATGTACCTTACCTGGACGACATGGCTGATAGCAGCCCCTCCAGACGGAGGTGGAGCGGTCCAGAGATCTGGCCTCCAGGTTTGCTCTCGTAGCCTTCTCACAACGCAGGCCAAGTCGAACTCGAGCGGGCAGGTGATCCTGTTCATCGGGGCAGAGTCGACTCTCTTCGAGCCAGAGCACGGCTCCCGGCGGACAGGGCCGAGGTTCTTACCTCCTTTGCCCAATCATTTCTGGTTGGGCAACCGCGCCTGCCCGGACTTCCTGCGCCTCCTGTCTCATGGCGGCCTGTACCAGCGTGGTCCGGTGGCACGCTGGCACATGCGCCCCTTCAGTGGGGACTGGCCAGCCGGTGGTCTACAACGCTGCATCCATTGGACCAGCTAGTGACAGTGACCCAGAGATGTGGAACGCTCTCCAGTGGTGGACCGCTCCATCCCATCTGCAGGAGGGCATCCGTCTTGTCCGCCCGAGCCGGCCGGGTCTCTATCGACCGTGCCTCTCTGATGGGTTGGGGTGCCCATCTGGGGAACACCGAGTGCACGGCCTCTGGTCCCCACGGAGTCCAATGCCACATCAACCTGCTGGACTCGAGCGGTCCGCTTAGCTCTCACCGCCTTTGCTCCTTTCTCTCCGGGGTCATGGGTCCGAGTCCAGACGGACAATACCACGACCATGTACTACCTGAACCGCCAGGGCGGGACGCGCCCATGCTTCTATGCAAGGAAGCTCTCTGCATTTGGTCACTGTGCGCAGCCTGAGGCGGATCTCCTAGCATTCATGTGGCAGGAGCCTCCAACACCCGGCCGATGCCCTGAGCCGGATAGGGGCTGCATCTCACGAGTGGTCTCTCCTGCCGGAGGTAGTACAAGATCTGTTCTCCCACTGGGCACACCTCAGGTGGACCTGTTTGCCTCAGGAGAATGCTGGCTGAGGCTGTTTTATGCCCGCCTCAGCAGGGCTTGCTGTGCAGGGGATGCCTTCTCGAGGCTGTGGACCCCAGGCCTTTTTACGCCTTTTCCCATTTCCCTGATTCACAAGGTGCTTCTCAAGACAAGGAGGGACAAGGCGCAGGTGATTCTGATAGCCCCAGACTGGCCCCGCCAGTTCTGGTACCCAGATCTCCTCAACCTCAGCTACAGGCTCCCGAGGCAGCTTCCAGCTCGCCCGGACCTGCTCTCAGTCAATCAGGGGAAGGTGTTCCATCCGGACCTTCAATCCTCTGCACCTGACGGCCTGGTTCCTGAGCTGCTAGGAGTTCCAGGCCTTGGGTCTTTCCGACGAGGTCCTCAATGTTGTTGAGGCGTCCCGCATGGAGTCGACCAGGAATGTTATGCCTTCAAATGGAAGAGGTTTTCCATTTGGTGTCAGAGTGAGGCTTGGACCCTTCCTCCTGTTCCTTGGCAAGCATTTTGGACTATTTATGGTCCCTTTCTAGTCAAGAGCTTAGGTCGTGACCTAAAGGTGCACCTAGCAGCCATCTCTGCCCGGGCGTGGGCAGGAGCAGTCGGTGGTGGGAGAGGTGGTCTGGCGCTTTTCAAGGCCTTGATCACATTTCCTCCAGTGCGAGAACCTCCACCTCCGTGGGATTTACTGCTGGTACTGGCAAGCTTCATGGGCAGCTTTATTCAACCAGTGCACAGGTGTGAACTCTCTCACCTGTCGTGGAAGACCGCCTTCTTGGTGGCTATCACGCCAGCCAGAAGGATGGGAGAACTCCAGGCGCTCTGCATCGAGTCTCCTTACCTGGTCTTCCACAGGGACAAGGTTGTCCTGCGCCCCCACCCGAAATTCCTTCCGAAGGTGGTGTCGGAGTTCCACCTCAACCAGGTGTTGACTCTGCCGGTGTTCTACCCCAGTCACACCTCGGAGGCCGAATACAGGCTCCATACTTTGGACCCTAGAAGGGCGCTCGCTTATTATAAGGAGTGCACGGCTGAAATTCGGGGAGAGGTTCGCCAGCTGTTGGTCACCCACGCTGAAGCCGCACCTGCAGACCTGCAGCCAAGCGGACAATAAGCAGGTGGTCACCTCCTGCATAGATCTCTGCTATAAGTTGGCGGCATGGAGCCTCCCAGAGGATAAGAGCTCATTCTACCCGGCTATACTGCTGCATCGGGTGGCTGCTTCCAGGGACGTCCCTATCCAGGAAATTGCAGGGCTGCTACCTGGAAGTCAGCACACACCTTTATTACCCATTACCACATCGACCTTGAGTCACGCCGGATGCTGGTTTTGGGGCCTCTGTTCTCCAGTCTTTATTCCCAGTAGGGGTGTGCGCTTGCCTCCCTCCTCCCGGAGAACTGCTAGGAGTCTGCCAATAAGTGTGGATGAACAACATATCCATGTCCCTAGAAATACAGGTTACTCACCTGTAACAGGAGTTCTAGGAATGGTATATGTTGTTCATCCACACGACCCATCCGACCTCCCTGGCTTCGACGCACAACCTGAGCTTCCAGCGGGCCAGATCTGGCGTCATGGGGCGGAGCCGAGAGTTTTACCACCCGGGTGGGTGGGAGGAGCCAGCTTGAAGACCTTCCGGCAAGATTTAAAGCGGCAAGGAACCTGCCAATAAGTGTGGATGAACAACATATACCATTCCTAGAACTCCTGTTACAGGTGAGTAACCTGTATTTACTCACCTGTAGCAGGAGTTCTAGGAATGGTATATGTTGTTCATCCACACACTCACCCGGCCTCCCCGGCTTCGACACACAACCTGACTTCCAGCGGGCTAGATCTGGCGTCATGGGGCGGAGCCGTGAGTTTTACCACCCAGGTGGGTGGGAGGAGCCAGCTTGAAGACCTTCCGGCAAGATTTAAAGCGGCAAGGAACCTGCCAGACAGTGTGAATGAACAACATATACCATTCCTCGAACTCCTGTTACAGGTGAGTACCCTGTATTTATACCAGTCTTTTGGTTGATGTTATTTGCCCAGTTGGGCATCATTTTTCTATAATTATTGAAATAGTGATTCACATGTTGTTATGACCTCTTTGCAGGCTTCTAAGAAATCTGAGGTAGAATGTAGGCAGTTGGCACTGGGCAGTTTGAAAATAGATGCACAAGCTAAACATTCCATGATAAGCATAGCATTCTGTTCTCTCTGGGGCAGTGCTGGCTTAAGGGAGCACTGCAAGAGTAATAATATTAGTGGATCCCCTTGGAAGAAACAAGATTACTACAGGTGAGTAATGTATTCTTACTGTAATTTCTTACATAACTGTACTTTCTTATTTAACTGTTTTTATTTCCCTATCTGGATGACTGGCTCCTGAAGGGCCTGTTGAGGGAAGCTGTTACACTCTATCCAGGACCCAGCAACAGTTCAGTCATTTGGGGATCACTGTGAACAAACCCAAATCAGTAATGATTCCCTGATAATACCTTCAATACTTGGGAGCAATACTGGACATTTCAGTAGCGCATTCTTTCCTTCCAGAAGATCAGGCAACCACCCAGTTAAAATCAGGCTCACCTGACCTCCAGTAAGGCACATGACTCCACCAAGCCAATGCCAATGCTAAGGCTTCAGGGAATGATGACTGAAGCCATCATTATGGTACCCTTGGAATGTCTCCACATGCACGTTCTGCATGGGACCCTGTGGGTTTGATGGTACTAGCTGTTCGACATCTGGACCAACTGATGATGGTCATGTCTTCTCTGCAGCATGCACTGCTCTGATGGATAGACTGCCTCAGTCTACTAATGGGCACTCCATTTTCAAATCCAGTGCCTCTGCAAATTCTAACAGACTCATCAGGTTCAGGTTGGGGGGGCACGTGTGGGTTCCCACATGAATCTTGGCTGCGGTATCAGACAGTTTTCTCCACATCGGTGTCCTGAAAATAAACATAGAATTTATTGACCGGTAAGGACTGCTTGGCCCACCTAGTCTGCTAATTTTTTCCCTGCCTATACTTTCACCATAGGCCCTACTTGATCTCCTGCTTAGCACCCCCCCCCTTCCCAAGCAAGAGTTCCTTGATCTCACTTCGATGGGGCTCTTACAGCAGGTTACACTATAAGGACTGAAGCCGGCAGGCACCAGGACCCCACGGAAAACTTCTAGCTAGCAGTCTATAGCGGGGGACCATCCCCTGACGACCCACTCCCGATGTCTGCCTGTGGTAGAAAAGAAGTAGTCCGTCAGCACCACCTTAGTTCTTTTCCCGCCATCGCTGCAGAAGTTGGACCCCAACGGATGCCTTCTGCTCACGTTGACCGCCATTTACACCACATTACCCGCGATGTATTATTTTAGCGATTTTTTTTTTTTTTGTGCTAAATTTAATACAATCTATCCGTGTCTTCTTCTCCTTCCTTGTCTGTTGAATGGCAGCGAATGAAGTGTGCTTTTGGAAAGCAACTGCCCCACAAGGACAGCCGTTCGGTGTGCTTACTCTGTCTAGGCCTGAATCACAACATTGAGGCCTTCCAGCATTGCCAAGATTTCAACCAACGCACCTGACTTCACCGCCAGAAGACCTTGGAATCCTTCCTGCTGCAGCCAAAGCTTTTAACGATGGAGAAGGAGCTTCACCAGAATACCTCCTCTTCTCCGGACTCCAGGGGCCTCCACTTCTTCAGCGAAGGATTCAAAGAAGTCTTCGAGAAAGCACAAACACTGGTCCCCGCGCAAGTCGGTCACTGATCATGGGTCTTCCTTCCGCGGGAGGTTTGCCCTTTTCACTGCATCAGCCCTCTCTCCATCCAGACTTCCAGTGGTCAAACCACACTCTCTCTTAACAATCTCGAGCGGTGGTTCTTTGGGACTCAGGTCTTCGACCTCAGTCTCTCAGCTCCTGAAGCTTAGGTCCATTCAGATCATGGTTGCTCAGCCAAGTGGCTCAGCTGGGTCCTCTTCGGGCGGTGGGTCTTTGCCTGTTGCCCTCCCTCCCTTCCGGTCAAGGCGTCTGCGAAGGCAGTTCCGAAATTGGGGACTGACGTCAGCTTGTGACATCCGGGGCATATGGTTACCTTCTCGGCGAGATTGACACCTCTGCCCTGCTCGGGAGTCGGCTCCCCTACACAAGCTTCTCCCTCCAGGCCGGCGCCGGCTGTTTCCCCAGACCGGCATCAGCCTACAGCAGTTCCGTCGATGCCGGCCTCATCGACGCCAACCCTGACGACACCGCAGCCATCATCCCCAAATCCCCCACAGTCACCAGCTTGACCCATCATTACCCAGCCGACGTCAGGGGGACCCAATGCCCGATCCTTCGACTTTAGTCAGACTGATGCCAGGGGCTTCTTTACCTCGGGATCAGACGCTGGTAAAGCCGAGACCAGGGTTACCGCAACTTGACAAACTGATGCCGGGTTCTTCCAAACCTATCCCACAGACGCTGGTTCCCCCGACGTCAACTCTGTTCCCACCTGCAGAATTTAACACACTTTTTGCAGCCTGGTGGGCATACGTCGGGGTCAAGGATGCCCCGAAGGCACCCCCACTCCAACCCCAAGGGACCATTCTCCTAAGGAGCAGGCTTCTTCTAGGAAGGCTCTGATGCCAGCTCCTAGGGAGCCTATGCCACAGGAAGCAAGGCCTGACATTGGTCGTTCTAGGCCTCGTAAGCATAAGCCTTGGCGCTCACCCTCTCCCTCAGCAGATTTGGGTGAGTCGGGAATATTCCTCCTCCTCATACGACGACTCCTGAGATTCAGCTATCTCATCAGAGCTGGAGGAGCTCAAGGATACCCTGTAGTCACCCCCAGACGACCCAACTTTCATGAATGTAATGAGGCACATCCAGGCCCTCATGGGCTGGGATACTGAGAAAGTGGACCCCGAACGATGTCAGCTAGCCACTTTCCTTCACAAGAAGGAGTTCTTGCCTCTAGTGGTTCCCCTTCTCATAGACTCCTTTTAAGGATGTCAATAGGGCAACTTGGAAATGCCCATCCTCAACACCTGTGACATCCAAAAAGGTGGATCGCTTGCATGATGCCCCAAGGGATGAATCCTTATATGGGGAGCACACTGAGGCTGATTTGGTCATTATCAGTGTGGCCCATGACCATTAAAAGTGACCCCGACACCTCAGCACTCAGCCTCCTGATAAGGACTCAAGGCAGCTAGACTCTTTTGGCAAAAAGATCTACTCCTTAGCCACACGTGCCATCGGTTCCCTAAACTTCCTTGCCCACAAGATTCAGTATCAGACTGCCCTGCGGGAGAAGGCTTTTGAAGTGGCGCAAGCTCAGCTGGATCTCTCCGGGAAGGCTGAGCTGTTGCACCTCCAGAAGTCATGCCCTGATGTGGGGACCCACATCCTCTGGGCCTCCTGTGATTCTGCGGACTCTGCAGGTAGAGCCGTGGCTATGGGAATTTGCCATTGCCACCATTCATGGCTTAGGGTTTCCGGGTTTGCCCCGGACATCCAGTCTAGGATCCTGGATGCCCCCTTTAGAGGCACAGTCTTGTTTGGCGAGGATTCTCAAAATATAATTGCTGTCCTCCAAGAGTCGGGTAAGGCTATCCGATCAGTTCATACCCTATGTCTGTCTCAGCCTAAGTCTTCCCTGCGACAGCCTTTCTGTCGCAACTCCAAACAGCAACCTGGAGGTCAGCAGGCCAGGGGTACCTTTAAGAGAAAGGCTATTTTCCCGAGTCACAGGAGGTTCAGCACCCAGAGCTCCTGGAACCTCGCAGGACACGTTACCTGTCCCCAGCTCCTCTGCCTGACTCCTTACCTGCCCCCCCCCCCAGAAGAATCCCTGGGGGAGGAAGTGGGGAGTCACTTCTCTCTCTCTTTACAGAGAGGGTCGGAGCAGAATAACTTCGGTCCAGTGGGTTCTATAGTTAGTGGCACAATTGCATACCCCAGAATTGTTGGAGATTCCTCTAGACAATCCTCCATCTCCCTGTAATTACCCCCAGACTCATCTCGACTTGATCCAAGACGAGATACAAGCACTTGTGCGAAAACAGGCCATTGAACCAGTTCCGCTAGCACAATGCAGGAAGGGCTTCTACTCACATTTCTTCCTGGTTCCAAAGAAAACAGGAGATCTGTGCCCGATTCTGGACCTCAGGAATCTGAACAAATTTATAGAGTACAAAAGGTTCAGGATGGTCACTCTTCTCGGCCTTCTTCCCTTGCTTCATCAGGGGGATTGGCTCAGCTCCCTGGATATCCAGGATGCTTACCTTCACATCTTGGTGTTTCCACTCCACAGGAGGTTCCTGCACTTCCGTTTTCAAGGAAACCAATACCAGTTTCGGACCCTGCCCTTGGGCCTGTCCTCGGTCCCATGAGTCTTCACGAAATGCCTCGCAGTAGTGGCAGCTGCCTTAGGAAGGGAAGGCCATTCTGTCTTCCCTTACCTAGACGACTGACTTCTGACAGCTCCTACCAAGGAGAGATTGCTCAGAACAATGGAGGCCATATTTTCTCTGTTTCGGGATCTGTGGATAACACTCAAGCTTCCAAAAATCATTTCCTTGGCCAAGTGAAAGACTCCAGTGCATAGGGGGCGATCCTAGACACTGAGCAAGGCAAGGCCTTTCTTTCTCCAGACATGGCAGAACACCTTCAGACTCCGGCTCAACTGGTGTTGTCGTCTTGATAAGTCTCAGCCACAATGAGTTTGAGTGCTGGGACATATGGCAGCGGCCATTGCGACATTACCCTTGGCTCTCCTGCACATGGGGGGTGGCCCAGTGGGACCAGCGTTCAGATGACTTGGACCTTCCAGTGCCAGTATCCAACTCTGTCAATCAGACCATGATGTGGTGGCTAACCCCTCCAACCTTTCCAAGGCAGTTCCCTTCCGGTTGGAGTCACCTCAGCAAATTCTAACCACAGACGCATCGGGCCAGGGTTTGGGTGCCCATCTGGCAGACCGTCAGACTTGGGGGACTTGGTCCGCAGTGGAACAGCATCTCCATATCAATGTTTTGGAGATGCGAGCCATACTATATCGTCTCCAAGCCCTTCGGACTCATCTACTGCCGGGTCCTCTCTTGATCCAGACAGACATGTCCGTGATCTCCCCCATGGTTCCCCCTATCTGGGACCTGCCCGCCGCCACCCCACCCCAGGCTTGCAGGCCCCCACACGGATACTGTTGGCAAACCCTGGCTCACCTCGGGTCAGGGCCACTGGGCGTCTGAGGCAGTGGGCGTCGGGGTGAGAGTGGGTCATCATGCGGGCGTTTTTTCATGCTTTTGCTCCTGGGGCAGGATGTGCAATGATGTCAAGCGTCTACCCCATGCGATGGCACCAGGAAGTGCATTAAGGATACGGACACTCTTCCCCTTCTCTCCTTGGAGAAGAGGGCCTCAGGACGCTCGATCCTTCTCCCCCAGCCGGCCCTCCTATTCACGGGTCCATTCCCGAACCCGGGTCATCAACGTCACAAGTGGAAATCCAACCACTGCGCCAGTGGGCTGGCTCCGTGGTCTTTTATATAAACAAGCAAGGGGGCACACATTCTTACCCCCTATACAGAGAGGACGTGAGTGTGTGGTATTGGGCCATAGAGCATCACCTGAGCGCTGTGTATGTTCCAGGTGTTCAAAACACCTTTGCCAACAGTCTAAGCTGTTCCCGGTCTAAGGTTCAAGAATCGGAACAACTTCCTGCAGTGGTCAAAGATCTCTTCAACAGGTGGGGCCACCCAGAGCTGGACCTATTGGTATCCTCATCCAATGCAAAACTGCCCAGTTTCTGCTTGCTAGATCCAGGGCCTGGTGTTTTCTAGTGAGACGCGTTGTCCCTCTCTTGGACAGGGAGGTTTCTGTATGCCTTTCCGTTACTGCAGAGAGTTCTGCTCAGTTTGCAGTCAGAAGGGGCATATATGATTCTGATAGCCCCCTTCTTGCCATAGCAAATTTGTTTTCCACTTCACCAGCAGATTGCAGTGGAATCCCCGATTTCCCTTGCCTCTGTGTCCTGACCTGCTCCCACAGGAGCAGAGCACTCTGTTCCATCCGGATCTAAAGTCTCTGCACCTTCATGCATGGCTCCTGCAGACTTAGCAATTGCCTGTTTTGGGGTTCCCCCAGGTGGCAGAGGTTCTAGTGGCAGCCAGAAAGCCCTCCACTAGATTCACTTATGCTATGAAGTGGAAGCAGTTCTGCATATGGGTGACCGCTCATCAGCTGGATCCCCTTACTTGTACAGAGAATCTTGTTCTAGAGTATCTCCTTTCCTTATCCAACTCAAGCTTGAGTTACTCGTCCATTAAAGTGCACCTTTCAGCCATCTCTGCGTACCATGCACCTATTGGGGGAAAATACCCTTGCCCAGCTTGACCTATCCCACACATTCTTGCGGTGTATTCTGCATCTGAAGCCTCGCATATGGGACCATGTCCCTCCTTTGGATCTGTTGTTCATCATAGAAAAACTTGCGTTGCCTCCCTTTGAGCCTGCAGCAAGTTGCAGACTTTGCTTTCTGTCGTGGAAAGCGTTATTTTTAGTTGCTATTACTTCTGCCCAAAGGATTTCTGGGCTCCAGGCTCTGATTTGTAAAGAGCCTTATTTAGTTTTTCATGTTTTTCACAAGGACAGGGTGTCCTTGAGAACCAGTCCTGAGTTCCTTCCTAAGGTGGTGTCCGAGTTTACTCTGGATCAGGACATCCACTTTCCTGTGTATTACCCAGAGTATTCTAAGTCAGGGGAGGCCTTATTACATACTCTGGATGTCCACCGGGTGCTTTGATGTTATTTGGACCACACCCGAGCCATCAGAAAAACTGATCACTTGTTTGTTTCTTTTGCCCCGAGAAAAGAAGGGGCTTCAGTTTCTAAACTATGTTTATCCAAATGGTAAGTTAATTGTATTGTTAATTGCTACTGTAAATATGACAAGCCTTTACCTGGCCCAGTTAAAGGCCATTCTACCAGGGGTGTAGCTGCTTCGTTTGCATCTTTCAGAAATCTATCATTGCTGACATTTGTGCAGCAGCCACTTGGAGTTCTGTCCACACTTTAATCCGGCATTACAGTCTGGACATTGCCTCTAGGCACAGAGCAGGTTTTGGACTAGCTGTCCTGCAGGGGCCTGCTCTCATGAAAGAGAAAGGGAACACTGTTTAGCCAGGAGTAGCACACTAAGCCAAAGCTTGTTACAAGGTGTGACCTGGGAGCACAAGGAAGTTAAGTGATTTACTCAGGATCACTCAGTATGCACCTAGGCAGCTGTGGGATTCAAATGCGGGTCTCCAGATCTGCAGCTCAGAGCCTTAACCCACTGCACTATACTGTCTCTATACTGCCATGAGAGCTGTTCTCTGTCCTCTACCTCCTCCCAGCTGACCCGGGGTCAGTTCTCTCACTGCTTGGGACTCGGTCCTTATAGTGTAACCTGCTGCAAAAGCCCCCTTGAAGTGAGATAGTACAGTTGCATAAGAACTTACTGTAACAGTAGATCTTCGAGAGCAGCTCTTTCAGCAGAAGCTGCTTTCCCTCCCTCCATCCCCCTGGTGAATGCTTCTCCATCCTTTTCAGTTTCCTCTGTTTCAGAGGAATGCCTAGGTTCTCCATTTTCTATACTTCTGGGGTCTCCAGCGGGAGATCTGAGGTGGTCCTGAGGGACCTTCCCTTTTATATTATAGGTGGACGTCAAGGGTGGGCTGACGACAGTGGGTGGTCCCCTGCTACAGACCGCTAGGTAGATGTTTTCCTTGGGGTCCTGGCACCTGCCTGCTTCAGCCCTTATGATGAAACCTGCTGCAAGAGCTCCTCCTGAAGATCTACTGTTAATGGAAGTTCTTACATGACTGTACTTTAAGACTCCCTCAGATAGTAGGAGAATGTGGGCTGTAGATGCTTGATGTTCGTTTGACTTTGCGTTGGTACTTTTTTTTTTTTTCATTCTTTGACCCCTTACACACACCATTGCCCAAACTCTCTTAGGAACCCCAAGGTGTCTGACTTTTCTGGACCCTGTCTCTCCACCAGCTTCCTCCCTCCACGCTGCCTCAGTTGCCCCCCGCAGGGTAGAGGGTCTGTGCCCCTCTGGCTACAGTGTCTTCATCAGGAGGCCGGCTGTGAGGTCCAGGACCAGTCTAATTTGGTCCTCCAGGGTCTGTCATCCTTCAACATTTGGACCAGTTCCCGTAGTTTTTCTCCCAGTCCACACAGGCGTAGTTGCGCTTGGGAGGCTGTAGGCAGTTGTTCACATCAGGTGAACCTGAAGCCATCCCTCCCCTTGGCGCTCTTGACTGCACTGCCACTTGTGGTCACCCAAGCAGTATTGCATCGAGGACAGCATCCCACCCTCTTCAGAAGAGGAGAGCATCCTCTGGGATTCCCAATCCTTCTACCCCCCCCCCCAAAGCCCCTGCAGTCCCGTGCTCATTTCTGAACTGGGGTCATTGGTGCCATGAGTGGTAGTGCTACCACAGCATCGACGGGCCAGCCCGCATTGGTATCTTGATCATACTAAGGCCTGTAGGGAACCCTCTCAACTGTTTTTGGCTTTGGCCCTCATGATGGTGGACTCTCCTGTTTGAAAGTGGGGCCTTTCCAAATGGTTGGCCTAATGCATTTTTTCTTTTACCAGAAGCATGGCAAGTAGCTTCTTGGCCCTGCTTGTGCTCGCTCCACTCGTAGCTTGGCTACTTCCATGGCTTGTTTTCACAGTATGTCTGCTGCCAACATCTGTGCTGCTGCCACTTGGAGTACTGTTCATACATTCATTAAAAATTACAATCTGGACATTGTCTCTCGTAGACGTGCCAGATTTGGCCTTACTGTCCTGCGAGGCCTTCTTACTCAGGGTATTTAGAGCCTTCCTTCCTATCTCAGTGCATTGGTACTGCTTGGGAATCATTCCATGATGTGGCTCAATGGAAGGAGATGTCCTCAAAGAAGATAGAATAGTTATTTACCCTAACAGTAGATCTTTGAAAGAATCTCCTCCATTACGCCACAGCTCTCCCTCTCTCCTGCCTCCCTTTTTCAGGTGGTGGGATTATTCTGTCTGCTCTCGTAAGCTGGTTCTCCTCTTATGCCTAAATTTGGTATGATTACTCTGGTTTCCATATCCTCTCCTATGTACTTGGTTTGGTCCTGGTTGCTTTCTCTGGTGGGGAATTGAGGCATAGTGGGCTCACCCATATTACGTTGGCACCAACAATACACGTAGGCATGGGTGGCTGCAGCTAGCAAAAGTTTCTGGGTGGTCCTGACTCCAACAGGTCACAGTTCCTTAATGTGGCTCAATGGAGGAGATTCTCTTGGAGATCTACTATTATGTTAAGTAACTATTATTTAACTTGTGACGTGGTCAGGAGCCAAGAGCCAGCTATGCTGTGGTGCACTTTGAAAAACTCTTTAGTTTTAAATTTAAGAGATTTCAGAAACTACTTTCAGCAAGGTCTGTGTGCTAAGCAGATTTAAATGCAAACATGTAGGCAAAATATCATGCTTGTTGCCTTTTGGGGAGATTTAAGTCAATTTGAGGATATGGTATGGAAGCCATAGACACCAGCCTGAGCTTCGTTCCCTGACATGCTGCTGCTCTCACTTTTGTTTTTCATAGACCATACCGATAAGGGGTAAAGGCTGTGTTTTTAACAGTTTTTTTTTTTACTTCTAGTGGGACTGTAATATTAATAAAGTACAAAGGTGTGTCTTGAATAATAAATGTCTCATCTGTTTTGAGTAGCCCACCCACCCACTCTGTTTTCAGAGTGGCACACCTTTGGTGTGCTAAGCCAAAGCCTTCGTTTACCCTAGGTGGAGCACCATAGTGCTTGTGAACATCACACTCCATTGTTGTTTTTTTAACTATTCTTTATTTTGACAGCAGGATTGAGAAGGGGCCAAGCAGCAGAAATAGCCATACTGGCCACTTGGATCAAGAAGACCATCACTGAGGCTTACAAAACCGCAAATCGGAATCCTTCAGTGCAAGTTGAAACACATTCAACAAGAGCAGCTGCCACTTCATGGGCAGAGAGGAATGAAGCCTCAGTGCAAGAAATCTGCACAGCAGCCATCTGGGCTACAATCCATACCTTTACTAGACATTATAGACTGGACACTGATAACTTGGAGAGGTCAGGATTTGCCAGAAAAGTAGTCTCCTCAGTGCTGTCACAGTAGCCCAACCTCTGTTTGCCCTTCTGCCCACCTGCTTTGGGTACACTGCTTCTTACTGCTTAGTTGGCAATGGACAGGGATGCTGTAAAGTGATGCAGTATGCAGTGGTAGTTTACTCACCTGGTGAAGGTGATTGCATGGGCATCACTTTACAGGATCCTTCATTCTACCCTTGAGAAGGCAGGGGATAGTGAGGGAGCTACAGTTTATTAGCTGCCGTTTTCTTAACTAGCATGCCGTATGGGCTGGATATAGCAGTGGTTTGTAATCCTACAGGGAATAAGTCAGTAGTTATAATGTATGTCATTATACAGTACGTTACTTATCTTGCCATGCCATAACACACTTACTCACCAGTATGTATATTAGGTACAGTGTAGCAAGAAGAAAACAGCTTGGAAAGATTCAAACTGAGTTCCTGCAGGAAGGATGGGAGCTAAGGTGGATCAGAGTACAAGATCTTCTTTGGGGATATCTCTTTCATCAGGTCACACCTATGGAACATAGCCATAAGGCGTTAAGATCCCATGGAAGCTTTTCCACAGCAGTCTACTAGTGGCCGCCCATGTCAATGTCATGTGCCGACATCACTAGTACCATACATACATGGGCGGCTCCACTCCCTGTTCAGTTCTTTTCCCACAGTCTGCCTGTTCGCATGGTCTCTGTGGAAGCTTTGTCACTCAGTCGACCGCCAAAATAACTTTTCTTTCTTTTTTTTTTTTTTCTGATCCACTTCTTGGGGTTCATACCATGGAGGCTTATTGAGCTCCAGCAGTGGCGTTCTGCCATGTATCTGGTGGCACTATTTGGGCCTCGGTAGATCTGGTTTCAGTCACTGTGGCAGTTAGCTGCGGAGCATTCCGTTCCCTTGTCTCTACTTTTAGGCACTGTTCCACCAACACCTCAAGCCCATTCCTCTGTATGCATAGCTCCTGGGGGGTAACTGTAGCTCACGTTGAGGTGTCTCGGAAGTGGCTGAAGTCCTGGTGGTTGCTAGAAAGTTCTCTACCAGGGCCCCTTATTGGCTGAAATGGGGACAAGTTGCCATATGCACCTTTTCTTAACAGTTGCTTCCATTCACTTGTCCAGTGAACCAGGCTTTTGAGTACCTCTTGTCTTTACCCAAGGCTGATCTCCAGGTTTATTCTTTAACGGTACTTTATCGGCTGTTTTAGCCTTTCACAGGCCCCTTGCGGTTGTACTGTAGCCTAGAAGATGTGCCCAGTACCTTTTCGAGAGGCCTCCTACACTTGAGGCCTCCTCTCCGAGTTTGAATTCTGGCTTGGGTTCTGGATTTCATCCTTCTGTGGATCACCCTGCCTTCTTTTGAGGCAGCCGTGTCTCACGGGCTACGCATTCTGTCGTGGGAAGCATTACTTACTGGCTTCAGGCCTTCATGTGGAGATGCATTGTTAGATTCTCCATTTAGACACAATGTCTTTACGCATTCACCGTACCTGTCTTTCCAAGGTGGTGCATGTCTTTCCGTGAAACCAATCCATCCACCCACTGGTCGCTTACCCTGTGCATGCTACTCCTGGGATCGCATTGCTCCGCAGTCTTGATGGGCATAACCTTCTGCGTTCCTTCGTTTCGCTGCAGTTCATGGACTTTCCTCCAGGGGCAGGGTGCTCTCTGTGGCTTGTTTCAGGCAGTGGGTCAGTTGCTGTTATCTGCGCTGATGCCTTTTGGACTACGATCCATCTTGTCGCAAAGCATTACAGTGTGGACGTTGCCTCTAGCGGGAGGGCTGGTTTTGGCCTTGCCATGCTCCAAGATCTACTTTTCCCAGCCTGTAGCTTCCAGCCACCCTCTCAGTCCAGTTGTTTGTAACTGCTTGGGACTCGTTCCATAGGTGTGACCTGATGAAAGAGAGATCCCCAAAGAAGATGGAATAGTTATGGAAGTTGTTGGCAGATAAGGGCCTTTGGCCCACCTAGTCTTCCCATTAACACTAGTCTAGTAACTGTGCTTCTTCAGGCTTTCCTGGAACTAGGTTGTACCCCATCTCCTACTATCAGTATCCCCCATGCCTATCACATGCATTCTTAAATCCTGTAATCGTTTCTGTCCCCACCTCCTCCTCTGGCAGGCTGTTCCATTTGTCCACCACCCTCTCCATGAAGAAGTGCTTCCCTCTCAATCTCCCTCCCTCCAGTTTCATCCTGTGTCCCCTTGTCCTTAAGCATCCTTTTCTCTGAAAAATTGTATTCTCCTGTACCTTATCCTTCCCTGTGAGGTACTTAAATGTCTCAGTCATATCCCACTATCCCTCCTCTCCTCCAGGAGGGGGTACATATTTAAATCCTTCAGTTTATCCCCATAGGGTTTGTGATGTAATCCCTGCACCATCTTGGTTGCCCTCCTCTGAACCACCTCCACCCTATGTCCTTACGTAGGTAGGGCCTTCAGAACTGGACACAGTATTCGAGGTGTGGCCTCACCAATGTCCTATACAGTGGTATTATCACCTCCCTTTTCCTGCTGGTGATTTCCCTGTATATGCATCCCAGCATCCTGTTTGCTTTTCCTGCTGCTTTGTCGCACTGCCTACCTACCTTGAGATCATCCGAGATGATAACCCCTAGGTCCCTTTCCTGCTTTGAGCATTCTGTTACCCGTTCTCTCCCCCAACTGTTTGATATGTTGTTCCTGGATTTTTGTGCCGCATGTGGATTATCTTGCACTTTTTAGCGTTGAATTCCAACTGCCAATCCCTTGACCCATCCTCAAGCTTCTGCATATCTCTCCTCATTCTATCCACAGCCCCTGGCGTGTCCACCCTGTTGCAGAATTTTGTGTCGTCAGTGAACCGGCAAATTTTCCCTTCTAGGTCTTCTGCAATGTCCCTAATAAAGACATTGAAGAGGACAGGACCCTGCAGGGATTCCTGTGGTACCTCGCTGGTCACCCTACCCTGCATAGAGTGACTGCCATTTACCACCACTCTCCGTGCCTTATTATCCAGCCAATTCTCTATCCACCTTACCACCAACTTACCCACTCCCGTGTTTCCCAGTTTGCATAACCACCTTCTGTACAGCACAGTGTCAAAGGCCTTGCTGAAGTCCAGGTAGACCATATCCACTGCCATCCCCCAATCCACCTTCCTGGTCACCCAGTTGAAGAATTCAACGAGGTTAGTCTGGCACAACCTCCCTCCGGTAAAACCATGTTGCCTTGGATCTTGTAGACCATTGGCAACCATGTGTTACGTTATTCTTTCCACTATTCTACCATAACAGTAGATCTTCGAGGGAATCTCCTTTCATCAGGTCATGCTGTCCCACCCTCCAACCCCTTCAAACGACATGAAGTCTTGCTGTATTCTGACATATGCAGTTAGCCCCAGCACTTGAACTGCCCCGGAGAGGAAAGAGTTAATTTCTATGCCAGGCATAGAACATTGAGCTTGAGCTCGGTTTTCAAACCTTTGTCTGTGGTGCCTCAGAGTGTAACTGTCCGATTCTTTACTCCGCTCAACTTAGTCGCTCCGGAGATTGCTCCTTCGCTTTGGTAAAGTTTCAACACGCGTCATTTTTTCAACTGATTTGTTTATTTTCAGTTTCAAGCCTTTGTCTACGGTACAGTAAGTAGTGTAGATAGACAGTGAACTGTGATTTTGTGTTTTTCTTCTGTGGAAATTGTAAACTTCGGTTCCTTCTCGGTCAGTCTGGTTGGGAACTGACCTTTTGTGTTTAAATTTATTTTCTGTGATTTTAGCAGTGGTGTGCCGGTTCCTATCGTTTCAGAAAAAACTAACTTTTTTCGGTTTCTTTACACAACCCATGACACAATTGGTAACTGATAGGGGTGTATTACCTGGCTAAAAGCTGTAAAGGGTAATTTTTTCTAGTCTGGCCATGTCTGAGAAACCCAAGGAAAAAAACGGTCCCACTCGGTTTCAACACTGTACAGAGTGTGGGGAGGCCTTTGCTAAGGGCTACCCCCACTTCATCTGCGTTTGTCAGGGGTTGGACCACCTCAAAACAGACTGCCAAATCTGCAAAATTTTCCTAAGACCAGTCTGGAAAAAAGATTGGGTAGGCTAAAAGAAAAGGAGGCTGAGAGGTCCACTGAGCCGGATGGCAAACCCAGTTCGGTTCCGACCGAACCTGAGGAGGTGCCCACTGACCTGGGCGAGACGTCCTCGGGCAAAAGGAGAGCAGAACCTGAGGGGTCGGTTCCGTCAAAAAGACAAAAAAAAAAAAAAGCCAGCCGGTTCGGATCCAGCATCTCTTACTCCAACCGCTGAAGAAATAGCCAAAGCGACCAGTATTGTTCAGTCGTGTCATCCAGTTCCGTCCAAACTGGCGCTGTCGGTTAGGCACTCAGTTCGGTTGTATCCAACTCCATTGGATTATGATCCAGATGCTTATTACGAATTGGAGTGGGAGGGGGACAAAGAGTTACCGATTGATGATGATGATGACAATGATTACGACGGTCTGGATGTGCCCATTGAACAGGACATCTCCCCAGACAGACCCTCCAGTGTCTCCCCTCCAAGGCTTTCTGAGTCCCCATCTCACTTTTTGTTTTACAAAAAGGTGGCTGAAACCCTCCAGCTCCCTATGGTTAAAGCTGTTGAGGAGGAAGAAGAGCCTGATTTTGTGGAGATGATGGACATCCCAGAGTTTGTCTGTTTCCCCTCCATGTGTCTTTACAAGACACTGGTTAGGTCCCATCTGAAGTTCTGGAGACCACACCTTCACAAGGACATTAACCACATTGAGGCAGTTCAGAGAAGGGCAACCGAAATGGTGCAGGGACTGCATCAGAAAACATATGAGGGCAGATTAACGGAGCTCAATATGTATACCCCAGAGCAAAGGAGGGAGAGAGGTGATATGATCGAAACATTCAAACACCTTAAGGGCATTAACAAGGTGAAAGAGTCTAACATGTTCAATATAAGAAAAATAGCAGACAAGAGGACACAGCATGAGCTTAGAGGGAGGCCGATTAAGGGGCTATATGAGGAAGTTCTTTTTCACAGAAAGGGTGGTGGATGCATGGAATGGCCACCTCAGGAAGTGGTGGATATGAATACAGTGCAGGGCTTCAAACAGGCATGGGATAGGCATAAGGGAACAATACAGATGAGTATGAATAGTTAGGCCATTGACAGAGCAAAGGCTGATGACACATTTATAAGGTAGAAAAAGAAATGGGCAGACTGGATGGGCCTTGCGGTCTTTCAAACACCATGAAGTCTTGCTATATTAGGACTTATTGCAGTTAGCCACTGCACTTGAACTGCCCCGGAGAGGAAGGAGTTAACTCCAGAGAATCTGGAGTTCTAAAGCGCGAGGGCGCTATACCAAAGCTCTATCTGGGCAGTTTCAAATGAAACTGTCAGATTCTTTACTCCGCTTCACTGAACAGTCGCCTCCGGAGATCAGCTCCTTCAGCTCGGTTCATTTCTCGGTCAAGCGAGTATTTTCGGTTCATTTGAACCGGCAAAAAGTAATTATTTTACCGCATTTCGGTTAAAGCTCTATCTGGTAAACCGTAAGTACAAAATGTAAAGTCTGTGTGGAAATTTAGTTATCGGTTCGGTTTTGAACCGATCGGTTTGCTTATTTTAACGTTTTAAAGTTTTGGGTCTTTAGAGTGCGGTACCCGGTTCTTATTGGTTCTAAAAAACCCTTGATTTTAAATAGGGTTTTTTCAAATACCCGTGAAACGGTTAGGAACCGATAAGGGTGTCTTGCCTGTACAGCCATAAAAAGGGCAAGTTTTGGTTAGGCTGGCATTATGTCTGAGAAACCCAAAAGAAAACCGGCCACTGGGTTTCAACACTGTGATGCTGTGGGGAAGCCTTTGCAAGGCTGACCCACACACCACTGTGTTTATTGTCTGGGGCTGACCACCTCCTGTCAGACTGCCAGGTGTTTAAAATTTCCTGCAGCCACCCTGAAAGAGATAGGGCGGCTCGGGAACTATTGTCAAAATCCGCTGACCCGGATGGCCAGCCCGGTCCAGTACCCACTGGACCAGAGGGAGTGCCCTCTGACCAGGGCTAGACTTCCTCGGGCAAAAGGATGGTTCAGAGGAACCAGTTTAAAAAAAAAAAAAAAAAATGAATATGAATATGACAGAGAAATCAGTAGGTTTGGAGTCCCAGATTGTCTCTCCAACTGCTGCAGAAGTAGTTAAGCCATACAGATTGTCCAGACACTGTTTCTAGGTCCTGTCGAACCATCTACAGTTGGTAAAAGGTGGCTCATTCAGTTCCAGTGGTTCAGGTTTATGATGTTGAGGAATTGTTATGAACCACAGGAGTGGGAGGAGGAAATTTGATCAATACATGTGTGACTGGTAGGGTCTGGACATGCCCACTTAAAGCGGACATTTTCTCCAGACATTTAGAATCTCCTCCTTTTCTGTCTGAGTCCTTTTCTCAGTTTATGTTTTACAAAAAGCTTGCAGAATCCCCCCAGCTTCCTTTAGAGGAGGCTATGGATGAGTAAAGGGGAGCCTGATTATGTAGGAATGATGGGCTAGGAGGTTGTCTTTCCTTTGCATAAGTCATTTAGGAAGTAAACAACAAAGATTTTATAAGATTCCTCTTTCTGTCCCTCCTGTAAGATTAAAAAAATGGACAGAAGGTGTATTTCGTCAGGCTCTGTTACAGACTTCCTCACTGAGCAGTGTAGTCATGTAGGTGTGGTACAAGCTGCAGCCTGTGTCAAGGCTAGTTCCCCTGGCCTCGCATCCTCCTGAATAGGATTCCAGGAGGATTGATGCCATGACAAGAAAACAGTATATGGCAGCTTCTGTGGGACTCAGACAGGCAAGTTGTATGGCTTATGTGGCTAGATTTCGGAAATCTAGGTGGGACGCAGTATTGCAGTTAGCCAAAGCAGGCCCATGGCCAGCTGGCTAGAGGTTGGAACAGGTGGCTGCTAATGGCACTGAAGCCTCTAAGTTCAAGTTCATACTGCTGTTGGTGTTAATCTTGTTTTCTAGGGTCATGACCACTTCTGTAGCTTTCCGTGAGGTTGGCATGGCTCAGATGCACTAATCTGTCCCAAGATACTCTGTCAAAGTCTATGGATTTGTTTCTTGTTGTGGGTAATTCTCTGTTTGAGGAACAAACAGAAAGCTATATGAAAAACAGGGATGATTACCTACAAAGTGCCCAGGTAGAGCTCAGGCCTCCTCTGCTTTCGCCAGAGGGGTCTCTTCAGAGGCAGAGATAGACGGGGCACAAGTAAACCGTCCCTCCCTTAGCCTAAGACTATTGCCAACAGGCACCTTGATGGGGTGCCCAGGACCGATCTCCTATACCAGTGGGCAGGTTGGTTTTATTTCAGCCAGAATTGGGTGTCCCTAACTCGGACAAGTGGGTTCTGGAAGTAATAGGTCTGGTTCTCAGCTTCAAACAGTTTCCAAAGATGAGAGCCAGACAGGTCCACCTACAAATCCTTGAATCCTTGCTTTGGGAGCAGAGGTTTCTTCTCCTCTGAACTGCAAAGCAGTAGAAGGGTCCCTCCTTGCCACCGAGGCAAGGGCTGTACTCATGATACTTTCTTACCCTATAGAAGGCAGGAGATTGGCGGCCCATCTCAGATTTAAGGTACCTGAACAAGCATCTTTTGAAAACAAAGTTAAAAATGTTAACTCTGGCTGAGGCCAGGGACTGGCTTAGCTTTCCTGGACCTCAAGGATGCCTTATTTTTCATGTTTTGATCAGGCCTTCTCACCGAAAGTACCCTCAGGTTACCCTCAGGCCACTACAGTTCAGGGCAATGCCCTTCGGCCTTACCTCTGCGCCAAGGGTATTGAAATTCTAGCTGTGGTAGTGGCTCTTTTAAGAAGGCAAGGGATTGCTTTGTTTCCTTTCCTGGATGACTGGCTCTTAGTGGGTCAGTCTCCAGATCAAGTAAAATCCCACTTGCAAGTCACCCAGCAGCTTCTCACCTTTCTGGGATTCCTGCTGAATTTACAAAGTCAGTTCTCGAACCAGTTCAGGTACTAACTTTCATAGGGGCAGAGTTGAACTAAAAGTTAGCCAGGCATTTCTCCCCTCTGAAAGGGTAGGCAGTCTCTTTGCCCTGGCATCTTCCATTACTCTGCGAGTCTCTTGACCAGCATAGCATTTGCTACAACTACTAGGGCACATGGCTGCTTCCACAGCTGTAGTGCAGGGAGCAAGATTCCAGATGAGGGACATTTAGTTCCATCTGAGGGCCTATTGGTCCCAAAGGAGGGATTCCCTTTCCAAATTGGTTCTAGTGACCCAATCCCTGATCCTGGCCTTACACTGGTGGCAGGATCAAAGCAATCTAAAACTAGGGGTCCTCCTCATTCCCTCACCACGGATGCTCCTGTGTTAGGGTGAGGAGCTGCTTAAGCGACCTGTCCACGAGGGAGTGTGGTCTCCCTAGGAATCTCTGCTCCACATCAATTTTGGAACTCAGAGCTGTCTTCTAGCTCTTAGGAGTTTTCAGCTTCTGTCCAGAACAAGGTAGTTCAAGTCAGGACAGACAACACCACAATAATGTGGTACATCAACAGGCAGGAGGGCACTCGGTCATCAGCCTTGTGCACAGAAGCAATGAAGTGATGGTCTCTGGCTTACTCCCTGAACACCTCCCTGATAGCAGTTCACCTCCCAGGGAAGGACAATGCCCTGGCAGATGCCCTCAGCAGGATTCTCAGGGCCATCACGATTGGGCTCTGAATCCTCAGGTGCTGGGTTCAGTCCTTGCCAGATGGGGCTCCTTTTCAGATAGATCTTTTCGCAGCCCCAGATAACCACTAACTTTCTCTGTTTTGTTGAGGCCTCCAGTGCTGGGATCAGCCCCCCTGGACGCTTTTCACTTGGATTGGAAAGGGAAGTTTCTGTACACCTTTCCTCCTTTTTCCCTTTCTTTCAGGGTACTAGTAAAAATCAGATCTCAGCCCTGCAAAGCGATTCTGATTGTTCCAGACTGGGCCAGACAGCCCTGGTACCCATTGTCTCTGTCCTTGACAGTCCACCCTACCCTGAGCTTGCCCAGAGTCCACGACTTACTGGCCTTGCACAAGGGAGAGTGTGGTATCCGAACCTCAAATTCCTCCTTCTCAAGGCAGCTCTCGAGGAGTTAGAATTTGCTGATTTACACCTTTTTCAAGGTGTCGCGAATATTTTAAAGGCTTCAAGGAAGCTTTTTCACTGGGGCCACTTACAATTCTAAGCGGAACAGGTTTTCAGTCTGGTGCGCTGAGAAGCAGATTATACCACAGTCTGCTTATCTGCCCATTTTTCTGGACTTTTTGGTCCATTTAAAATTCCTTAGGTCTTGGGCCAGCTACCTTAAGGGTTCCTCTGGTAGCTGTCTCTGTTTTTTCTGCAAGCAGGGAAGCCTGCTTCCTTTTCTTCTCAACCTGTGTTTTCCAAGTTTTTAAGGGGTTGCTTCACACCAACCCTCTTTTGGGAACCAGCTCCTGCATGGAGCCTGAATGTTTGCATTGCTCAGTTAATGCAAACCCCTTTGGACCTCTGTCCCCAGCAGAGCTCAAGCTTCTCACTTGGAAAATGTTTTTTCTGGTGGTTTCACTCTCTGCCAAACGCATAAGTGAACTACAGGCCCTGGCAGTGGAAGAAGATTTTTCTCCCCACAGGGATAAGACAGTCCCTAGGACTAACACAGGGTTTGTCCTAAGTGGTTTCAGGTTTCCACCTGAACCAACCCATCTCTCTCCCAGGATTTTTCACTGAGCATTCTTCCTCAGGTGAGAGGAGACTGCACAGCTTGGACGTCAAAAGAGCCTTATGCTACTATTTGTAACACACAAGGGTCACAGGTTGAATCCTCCAACTCTTCCTTACCTAGGGGCGGGTTGGCAAGGAACCTGCCACTAAGAGGACAATTGCAAGGTGGATTGTCTCTTGTATCCATTTTGTTATCAAAGACTAGGTAGGAGAGCCCCCTCAGGACTGAGGGCTCACTCCACCAAGTGTACAGCTGCATCTCTAGCGGCTGCTGGGAGATATTCCCATTCTGGAAATCTGTCGAGCTGTTACTTGGAAGACAGTTCACACTTTTACCAAGTATTATTCCTCGGTTTCTGTCCAGGAGAGATGCTCGTTTTGGCACAGCTGTGCTTCAGAGCCTATTTCCTAAGTAGGTTCTGACCTCCTCCATGGAGGTACTGCTGTGTAATCTGCAATAAGTCCTAATATAGCAAGACTTCATGGTGTTTGAAGAAAAATGACTCACCTTAGTAATTGCTTTTCTTCTCATGGAGTCTTGCATATTAGAACCACCCCAACCTGCCCTCTCAGAACTTCTACTGGGGTGGGGTGGCAAATTAGTGCAAGCACTGTGTCATGCCATTGTAGTTCTTCCCTTCACCCTCTTTTATTTAGGGTTAGGAACTAGGGTTTTCTGTGTTGAGTGATTTGTTGGCCCTTCCTGGACTTGAGTCTTTGGGGAAGGAGGGTCCTAATAGTGCTTGTCAGGGGAAAACTAATAATACCATTATTCATTCTTATTATTGTTATTGTTGTTCCTATTGTTGTTTATATTGTTGTTATTACTACTAGTAGGTAGCCATTTGGCTAGTGTAGAGTTTTCCACACAGACTTGTTGCTTGGTGTTAGCTTAGTAAAGATCTGACAGTTTCATTTGAAACTGCCCAGATAGAGCTTTGGTATAGCGCCCTCGCGTTTTAGAACTCCAGGTTCTCTGGAGTTAACTCTTTCCTCTCCGGGGCAGTTCAAGTGCAGTGGCTAACTGCAATAAGTCCTAATATAGCAAGACTCCATGAGAAGAAAAGCAATTACTAAGATGAGTAATTTTTTCTTATCTGCCGTCAGCTTCTATGTTTCTATAAATCCTTGGGGAAATGAACACAAAAGATTTTACAGACACCAAATTCTTTACCTCCTGTGGATAAGAGGAATGGACAGGAGGTCTATGCTATCAGGCTCAGGTATGGAGTTTTTGTTCAGTCATTGTAGCCATGTTGGGGTAGTGCAGGCTGTGACAGGGCTAATATTCCTTTGGCTTCACACACCCCAGATAAAGACTCCAGGAAGGTGGATGCCATGGCCAAGAAACAATACTTGGCATCCTCCTTGGGACTTAGGCAGGCTAATTATATGACCTACACAGCTAGATACCAGAAGTCCACGTGGGATACAGTTCTGGAACTGGCTAAACAGGCTTCCCTCCAGCTAGCCAAAGAGCTGGAAGAGGTGGCTGCTGATGGGATTGAGGCATCCAAAGTGCAATTCCGTGCTGTTGTAGACTCTAACGATGTGGCATCGAGAGTCATGGCTACATCTGTGTCTCTCAGGAGATTTGCTTGGCTCAGATGCACTAGCCTTTCTCAGGACACCCAGGCTAAGGCCATGGATTTCCCTGTGGTGGGTAACTCTCTGTTTGGGGAGCAGTCAGAGGCTTGCGTGAAGAAGATGGATGAGTACAGGACTACCTACAGAAGTGCACAGGCCAAGGAACGGCAAGCCACTCCTCAAAAGCAGCAGTCTAAGGGCAGGCCCTTTCCCAGGCCTTTCTACCAAGCCCAGGCCCCCCTCTCCCTTCCCACAGAGGGGGTTCTTTCGAGGGAGAGGCAGGAGGGGGATGAGCAGGGCTGCATCCTCTTCCCAGTCCAAGGCTCCTGCCAAGCAGACACCCTGATGTGTCAGCCCAGGTCGACTCCCCAATTCCAGTAGGAGGCAGGTTGGCTTACTGCTTCCGGTCCTGGAAGTCTGTGACCTCAGACAAGTGGGTCCTGGAGGTAGTAAGCCAGGGACTGACCCACAGTTTCAAGAAGTTTCCAAATATGAGGATCAGGTCTTTTCCACCTGCAAACATCTCCGAAACCATTGCTCTAGAAGCAGAGGTTTCCTCTCTGCTGGCTGTGAGCCGTGGAGAGAGTTCCTGCTCTTCACAGTGGCAAGGGTCTCTACTCCAGATATTTCCTTACCCCAAAAAAGACAGGGGAGTGGCGACCCATCCTAAGGTATTTGAACAAGCACATCTTAAAACCAAAGTTCAAAATGGTGACTGTGGGAGTAATTCTTCCCTCTCTGAGACCAGGAGATTGGTTAGCATCCCTGGACCTCAAGGATGCCTATTTCCACATTCCTATCAGGTGCTCCCACAGAAAGTACCTCAGGTTCGAGCTGCCTTCAGGCCATTATCAGTTCAGAGCCATGCCTTTCGGCCTAACATCGGCTCCAAGAGTGTTTACAAAGTGCCTTGCAGTAGTAGTGGCCTTCCTCAGAAGGCAGGGGATCTCTCTTTTCCTGTACCTGGCTCATTGTAAGACAGTCTTCCGACCAGGTCAGTTCAGCTCTTCAAGTCACTCAAGATTTGCTCTGTTCTCTGGGATTTCTTCTCAATCTGCCAAAGTCAGTTCTCGAACCAGTACAGCCCCTCACTTTCATAGGGATAGAGTTAGAAACTGTTCAAACAAAGGCCTTCCTCCCACTAGCAAGGGTAAAGGCCCTTACAGATCTTGCTTCCTCATTTCATCCTCTGGTGTCTTGCCCAGCAAGACATTTTCTTCAGCTCCTAGGCCACATGGCAGCTTCCACTGCAGTGGTACAAGGAGCCAGGTTCCAAATGAGGGACATTCAGTTTCACCTGTCTTTTTGGTCTCAGAAAAAAGATTCTCTCACCACATTGGTTCCAGTGACTGACTCTGGTCCAAGCTCTCCAGTGGTGACTGGATCAGGACAATCTCAGACAAGGTGTCCCATTCCTCAATCACAGATGCTCTGAGCAGAATCTCCCGGACCATCACAAATGGACCTTTGATCCTCTCATACTGAAAGTAATCTTCACCAGGTGGGGCACTCCAGAGCTAGATCACTTCGCAGCCCCAGACAATCACCAACGTCCCCTCTTCTGCTGCAGACCCCCAGTCCTAGGGACTGTTCCCCTGGATGCCCTGCTATTGGACTGGGAAGGCAAGTTCCTTTATGCTTTTCCTCCCTTTCCCCTGTTCAGGGTTCTAGTCAAGATCAGGTCACAACCCTGCACAGTGATTCTACTGGCTTCAGACTGGGCCAGACAGCCTTGGTATCCTCTGTTGTTGTCCCTAGCAGTCTCACTCCCACTGTCTGTTCCCAAAAGAGACAATCTCCTGACCTCCTCTTCGGGGAGGATCTGGTACCCCAAACTGCAGTCTCTCGATCTCAAGGCCTGGCTCTTGAAGAGTTAGAATATGCAGGCCTGCATCTTTCTCAGGGAGTTTTGGACATCCTTTCTCGGAAACCCTCTACCAGGAAAACTTATAATTCCAAATGGAAAAGATTCAGCATTTGGTGTTCCCATAAGGATATTCTACCAGATGCTGTTGGCACTGCTACACTTTTGGATTACCTGGTTCACCTTAATGGCTTAGGCTTTAGGCCAGCCACTTTAAAGGTGGCGTCTCACCCTGTTTTTGGTAAGTTCTTTAAAGGTCTGGTTCATATCAACCCTTCTTTTAGAGAGCCTACTCCAGCTTGGGATCTCAATATCTGCATTGCGCAGCTTATGCAGCCACCCTTTGAACCTCTGGCTTCAGACGAGCTTAAGTACCTGACCTGGAAAACTGTATTTCTGGTAGCTATCAATCACTTCTGCCAGGCGAATTAGTGAATTACAGGCCCTGTCTGTTGAACCGGATTTTATCTCATTCCATAGAGATAAGGTGGTCCTCAGAACCAATAGGTGGTTCTTTCCCAGAGTGGTCTCAGATTTCCATCTGAACCAGTCCGTCTCTTCCTGTGTTTTTCGCTGATCGTTCTTCTTCAGGAGAAAGAAGATTATATCGTTTGGATGTTAAGAGGGCACTTAACTACTACACTGAGCATACTAAGTCACACAGGAATGATTGTCTCCAATTGTTTCTCACTTATGGTGAAGTGGGAAAAGATAGGCCTGCTACTAAGAGAACTGTTGCCAGGTGGATTGTCTCTTGTATACAATTCTGCTATGCCAAGCTAGGTAAAACACCTCCCTCAGGCCTGAGGGCTCACTCAACTAGGGGTACAGCTGCTTCTCTGGCTGCTGCCAGAGATATACCCTAGTTAGAGATCTGCAGAGCAGCCACCTGGAAAACGGTCCATACTTTCACCAAGCATTACTCTCAGGATATCCAGGCTAGGAGTGATGCTAGGTTTGGTACAGCAGTACTGCAGAGCCTATTCCCAAAATAGGTTTGATACCCTCCTCCATGGAGGTACTGCTTGGTAGTCTGCATATGTCAGAATACAGAAAGACTTCATGTTGTTTGAAGAAAAAATGACACCTTAGTAATTGTGTTTCTTCTAATGGAGTCTTGCTGTATTCTGACCTTCCCCCTGCCTTCCCTCTCAGAATCTAGTTTTGGGATGTGGGCTGGCAGGTACATTGTTGTACCTCAGGGGTGTACTTTGCACCCCTCCTCTCCCCTTCAGGGTGGGGTGGTGGTGGTTGTTTTGATATGTTTTAACTTAGATTTATATATCTTGTTCACTACCTGTGTTTTCTCTTGGGCTCTCAACTTGAGTCTTTTGGACCCAAGTTGTTGCCTGTCGGCTTATATGTTTTACAGTTTCCACACTGGAAGTGTAGTTAGTTTGCTCATAAGAATCTGACGGTTACACTCTGAGGCACCACAGACAGAGGTTTGAAAACTGAGGTCAAGCTAAACGTTCTATGTCTGGCATAGAAATTAACTCTTTCCTCTCTGGGGCAGTTCAAGTGCTGGGGCTAACTGCATATGTCAGAATACAGCAAGACTCCATTAGAAAAAACACAATTATTAAGGTAATTTTTCCTTCTGTCTCTGTTTCCTTTTGAGCTTTCTGGTAGCCCCAGCCTCTACTATGTTTCTGAGCACCTCTTCTCTCTCCTTGGTCCCTTAATAGAGGCCTTGCTCATCTGGTCTCCGTAGGGAAAAGAACTAAGGAGGGAGCAGAGCCGCCCATTTATATATCGTACTGGTGACATCGGCATGGGCGGCCCCTAGTAGACTGCTGTGGAAAAACATTCATGGGATCCTAGCACCTGATGGCTAAGTTCCATAGGTGTGACCCGATGAAAGATATCCCCAAAGATCATCTACTGTTTCAGTAAGTTGTTACATAACTGATCTTACTTCGAGATACAGCTCTTGCAGCAGGTTACACCATTAGGACTGAAGCCGGCAGGCGCCAGGACCCCGGAGATCTTTTCTAGCTAGCTATCTTCAGCGGGGACCGCCCCCGACATCGGTCCCGCCTCCGACGTCAGGCGTGGTACAAAAGGCGGTCCGCCAGAATCTCAGTTCTTTCCGCGTCAGTGCATGCCTCGACCCTATGGTTTAGTCTAGCGGCCAGCCGTGGTTTGAAATTTTGTTGTGGAAGATTTCTACAATCAGCGAGTGACCTGTCTGATGTCCTCTCCGATAGCGGCCATTCCTCTCCAGAATGCGCGTCGCGGCAAACAAATCCCGTTTAAGACCCGCACTCCGGCGTCGTCAGGTGCCTGGGCCCAGACCCGCGATACTGAGGCCTGCTCCCTGTGCCAGGGTTCAATAGCCGCACCAGGATCCGCCGGCAGAAGGCCCTTCAAGCGTACCTCCTAGAAGAACAACTGCGGGCGATGTCATCCAAGGGGGATTCGGCGCGCAGCGCGACAAGAAGAAGAAGAAGAAATCGAGGGATCCTGCCCGGTCGCTGGTTCGGGCCTCCGAGTCCCGGAGCTCTGGGTCTCGGTCGGACCGCTCTCCTTCCAGGGCCTCATCTCTGCCCCCTGCTGCGGTGCCCGCCACCAAGCCCGCTCAGGCCTCTGCCGCCAGGCCGTCGTCTTCATCTTCTGCCCAGAAGGCCGTGGTGAAGTCGGGGGAACGCCACCACCACCACCACAAGTCGGGCTCCCGCTCTCGGCCCCGATGCCGGTCTCCCGGGAAGACGCCTGAGCTTACTCCATTGAGGAAGCGGTGGATCAGCGTCAGCCAGACCATCGTCGGCCGTTCGCCACCGTTCCTCCGAGCCGACGTCGGTCTCTTCAGCGCATCGGACGTCGGTGGGGGGGGGCCGACGTCTGCGCCGCCTGAGCCGAGGGCTCCTGAGCCTCCGACGCCGGTCGGACAGGAGTCCCTCACCGAGGAGGATTCGGCCCAGCCCGATGACCAGGTGGGCGTTCCCGGCCGCGAAGAGTCTCCCCGGGGTTCCTCGCCACCGCCCGAGGCTCCCGTGGAGCCGACGTCGGGGCTGTCCTTGGCCGAGGTGAAGGACCTTTTTACTTACTGGTGGGATACCATCAGGAAGGACGTGGTACCCCCAGTACTTCCTCCTCCACCTCCTCCTCCTTCTACTCCAGCTCCGGCCCCACCTTCACCTGTGGGTTCAGCTGGCCGTTCTGTCCCCAAGGAGCCTGAGACTCCTCCCAGGGGCCGACATTCTAAAAGGAGACCTCCGTCCAGGTCTTCGTCTCCTGGATCACCCAGCCCTAAGATGTCCAGGAGGCGACATCAGTCGCCGTCGACGGAGGGCACGGGATCATCCTGTTCATCATCCAGATCCCCATCTCCGGACTCGCTTCCCTTGCCGGACCCACGTGAGACTCCAAGGTCTCCTCCGGACGATCCATCCTTCATGGATATAATGAGACATATCCAGGAGAACATGGGTTGGGAAGCAGAGGAACTTGACCCAAAGATTACGCTTGGCAAAATACCTCGCAGAAAGACCCTAAGCCTGTGGTGGTGCCACCCTTGATGGACACCTTTCGTGGATCGCCACAAGGCTGCGTGGAAGCGTCCACATTCACTCGGCGGTGCCGAAGAAGGCTGACCGGTTGTACAGGGCCCCTAAGGGGGACCAATACCTGTCACAGCACCCTCTGGCTGACTCCCTGGTGATCACAGCCTCTCATGATCGGTCCCAGAGACCGCAACATTTGAGCACCCTGCCACCGGACCCCGAGTCCAAACAGCTGGACTCTTTGGGGAGGCGCACTTACGCTTCCGCGACTTGCGCCCTCAGGTCCCTGAATTACCTTACCCATGGTGCAGTTCCAGAGCGCCCTGTTGGGAGCAGGGCCTAGAGGCGGCCGAGAGGCTGCCGGAAGGTGAGCAGAAAGAGGAGATGCTTCAGCTTCTCCGGACGGGTTCAGACGTGGGGACCCAAGTCTTAAGAGCCGCATGTGATTCAGCGGACTCGTCAGCCAGGGCGGTTGCTTCAGGTGTTTGCCTCCGAAGACACTCTTGGCTCCGTGTCTCCGGGTTCACCCCAGACGTCCAGAAAAACATTATGGACGCTCCCTTTGAAGGTGAGGTACTGTTTGGTAATCCGTCGGAACGTATAATTACCAAACTCCAAGAGGCTGGAAAGGCGGTCCGGACAGTCCAGGCGATGTACCGGCCGAGGCTTGGCTCCTTTCGTAGGAGCCAAGGCCGTTTCCGTGGGCGGACTCAGAGGCAGCAGCCCCGTTCCGCCACACAACAAAGGGGCTCTGGCTTTCGAAGGACCCAGGGGAAGCAGCCCGCCAGCAGGGGTCAGCGCTCTTCCAAGGCCACCCAGCCGGCGGGTCCTTCAGCCGCCACAGCATGACTCCTTTCCGGCCCCCGCCCCTCAGGATCAACGGGATGTTTCGGTCGGGGGTCACATTGCGAACTTCCTGTCGGGATGGCAGGCGATAACCACCGACAGGTGGGTACTTCAGCTGGTCAGCAGAGGCCACTTTTTAGAGTTCGCAGAACAGCCACCCTCGAGGCCTCCTCTGCTCTCCCGGTGCTCGGGTCAGCACCGCGACTTAATTTGGCAAGAGGTGATCGCACTCCTGGACAAGGGGGCGATTCAGCCTGTCCCAGGAAACCAGAGAGGACTAGGGTACTATTCTCACTTCTTCCTGGTTCCCAAAAAGACAGGGGACCTCCGTCCTATTCTGGACCTAAGCGACCTCAACTTGTCAGTCGCATACAAAAGGTTCCGCATGGTGACCCTTCCAGGTCTAATTCCCATGCTAAAACAAGGCGCCTATTTAGCGTCCTTAGACATGCAGGATGCCTACCTGCACATCCCCATAGCTCAAGCGCATCAGAGGTTCCTGCGCTTCGAGTTCTTAAGCCACCATTTCCAATTCCAAGCTCTTCCCTTCGGGCTGTCATCCACTCAAGGGTTTCACCAAGTGCATGGCAGTCGTGGCAGCTGCTCCTAAGGAGGAAGGGGCCACTTCATTCCCGTACCTCGGCGATTGGCTTCTCATAGCCGTCTCCAGAGAGGCGCTTCTGCAAGCGATCCACCACACTCAGGTCCTGTTCGAATCACTTGGGATTCTGATAAACCACGAGAAGTCGGTCTTGGTACTGTCGCAGAACCTGCAGTTCATAGGTGCAGTGCTGGACACGGTCCAGTGGAGGGCTTTCCTCCCAGTCGACAGGGCGGAACGCATCAGGTCCCTCATACAGGACCTATCAGCGAATCAGACCGCTCCAGCCAGGTCGGTCCTTCGCTTGCTCGGTCACATGGCTGCGGCCATTCCCACGGTCCCCCTCGCGCGGCTCCACATGCGCATAACGCAGTGGACGCTCAAGGCGCACTAGGACCAGAGGCAAGACCATATGCAGCATCCAGTCAGAATCACGAAACGAGTGGTTCAGGACTGGCAATGGTGGTTAGCCCCTAGGTCGCTCTCCAAGGCGTCCTTTAGCGCCCGTCCCGGAGATAACCCTCACCACAGGCGCCTCAGGTCTCGGTGGGAGCTCACCTGGATGGGGTGAGGTCTCGGGGTGTATGTAGTCCGCTGGAAGCTCATCTTCACATCAATGTTCTGGAGATGAGAGCGGTGCTCTGTGCTCTCCAGGCTTTCCAGTCCATGATCCCACCGTGTACCATCCTGCTTCAGACGGACAACACGGCGGTGGTGTACTACCTCAACATGCAAGGAGGCGCACACTCTTACCCCCTTTGCAGGGAGGCCATGAGAGTGTGGGATTGGGTAATCGGACACGGCGCAAGCTTAGTCGCGGTACATGTTCCTGGCGTGGACAACACGATCGCGGACGGTCTGAGTCGCTCCCAGGCCAGAGTCCACGAGTGGGAACTTCTTCAGGAGGTAGCAGAGGATCTGTTCCTTCGATGGGGAACTCCAGAGTTAGATTTATTCGCATCCCCATCCAACGCAAAACTGCCCAATTTTTGCTCGCTAGATCCAGGGCCTGGAGTTTTCTGGCGAGACGCGTTGTCCCTCTCCTGGGAGAACAGATTCCTCTACGCTTTCCCTCCTTTCCCGTTGATCCAGAGAGTTCTGCTCAAACTGCGCAGGGAGCGTGCGTGTTTGATTCTGGTGGCCCCATTATGGCCCAGACAAATCTGGTTCCCATTGCTGGCGCAGCTGTCCAGGGAACCCCCGCTCCCACTACCGCGCAGTTCTCACCTTCTGTCTCAGGAGCAAGGTTCGTTATTGCATCCGGATCTGCGGTCTTTGAACCTGCACGCCTGGCTCCTAGAGACGTAGCCATCATGCGACACGGGGTCTCGCAAGAGGTCGCAGAGGTACTCTCTGCGGCCAAGGAGCCGGCTACTCACGCTACTTACGCCATGAAATGGCGCCGATTCTGTCTGTGGTCACGGGCTCGTGACCTTTCTCCTTTAGGTTGCACTGTGGGGGCAGTCTTGGACTACCGCCTCCCCTTTTCATTCAGGGTTAGCCTACTCCTCTATTAAGGTACACCTTTGTGCTATTTCTGCCTATCACCAGCCGGTGGGCCAGCGCACCATTGCTCAACTGGACACCTGTCGGGAGTTCCTGAGAGGGGTGCTGCACCTTAGGCCTCCTATTAAAGATCGGTTCCTCCATGGGATCTTCTTTTGTTTTGGAGCAACTCACGCTCCTTCCTTTGAACCAGCCAGGATTGACGAACTCGTTTTCTGTCTTGGAAGACGTTGTTTTAGTTGCAGTTACTTCAGCCAGAAGGATTTCTGAGCTTCATGCCCTGATGTGTAAGGAGCCTTATTTGGTTTTTCACCGAGACAGAGTGTCTCTGAGGCAATCCTAAGTTTTTGCCTAAGGTGGTCTCAGCTCTGACCTTAAATCAGGATATCGACCTTCGGTCTACTTCCGAACTACTCCAATAGAGGAGAGGCTTTGCTCCATACTTTAGATGTTCACGCAGCCTGAGTATTACCTCAATAGAACTAAGTCCTTCGGGCTTCTGAGCAGCTTTCGTGTCCTTCAGACAGAGAATGAGAGGTCGCCAGTGTCTAAGCAATCCTTATCCGCTGGCTTGTGCAATGCATCTCTCATTGCTACCAGTCCAAACAAAAGCCCCTCCCGGGTTCCATCCGGGGCCATTCCACTAGGGGCATAGCCACTTCTTTTGCAGCTCTCATGAATGTCTCAACCTCAGCTATTTGCGCTGCGGCCACTTGGAGCTCTATGCATACCTTTATCAGGCATTACAGTCTGGATATCGCCTCTAGGCGAAGGGCTGGTTTCGGCCAGGCCGTGCTGCAGGGACTCCTGTCCTGAATCGGGGCCGGGTTGGTCCTCCTCAGTTTCTTCTTTTTCCTCCTTCCGGTGTGAAGGGGACAAGCTTTATTGCTTGGGAATCAGTCCTAATGGTGTAACCTGCTGCAAGAGCAGTATCTCGAAGTAAGATAGTACAGTTACGTAAGAACTTACCGTAACAGTAGATCTTCGAGAACAACTCTTACAGCAATCTCCGCCCCGTGTCACCTTGGAGAAGTCTTTCGCTCGCTGTTGCTCCTCATAAAAAAAAAAAAAAAAATAAATAAAAATGATGAATGAGAGAGAGTGAGGTGAATATTCAGCCAGCCAGTCTGAATGTCCAGAGAGCAGGAAGTTATTTACTTCCGCATGGCTGAGCGGCGCGGGAGTTGGATATTCACCTGTAAAGTGAATGCTTTTTCATCCTGGGGTTTCATACCTTTTTGCCCTTCTGGCGGTGGATCTCGGTCTCCCCTCTATTGCAACCTCGCTGGCGGAGTCTCAGCGGAGAACTGGGGATTCTGGCGGGACCGCCTCTTTAAAATCATCGCCTGACGCCGGAGGCGGATCGACGCTGGGGCGGTCCCCGCTGAAGATAGCTAGCTAGAAAAGATCTCCGGGGTCCTGGCGCCTGCCGGCTTCAGTCCTAATGGTGTAACCTGCTGCAAGAGCTGTTCTCGAAGATCTACTGTTACGGTAAGTTCTTACGTAACTGTACTTTCTTTCTGGTCACATGTGCATCATTAGCCTAGGAGGGGATGCTGTAAAGTGGTGCAGTATGCAAAGCGCCTTCCAGGAAATGTTGCAGGTTACAGGGGGCTCAAACAGAGCCTCTGACAGTTTCTCCAAAACAAAATTAAGGTCCTAGGGCAGAACTGGTTTACGGATCAAAGGAAGCATGTGATGAAAGCCCTTAAGGACACACTTAGAAACAAGTTATCACAGTTTAGTGTGCTTTCCTGGTCAAAAATTGTAAATAAATAACTAAGTGGTGATCTGTTTCTTGGAGCCAAGTGATTATGCTTGTGGCCTTGAAGATACACGTGTAAAACTGAGTTCCTGCAGGAAGGATGGGAGCCAAGGTGTGCCAGATTGTAAATTCTGGTCACCTGTGCATCATTAGCCCGTGGTCTGTGTCAGACATGCTGACTTTTTGCCTTGCTGTACTGCAGGGTGTCCTGTTGTGATGTTGTTCTAGACACTGAAATCCTCCCCGAGTACCTTGTGTAACTCTTGGGAATCATTCCAAAGGTATGGCCCAGTGGAGGAGATATCCTTAATTAAGATAAAACCGTTCCTTACCATAACAGTAGATCTTCGGGCCACAGCACTTCCACTCCCTTTCCCCTATTGTCTTATTATGGATGGTGTTGTGGCCTGCAGTGATACCTGCTGCCTTACTTGAGTGGACATACAGAGCCTCGTGTTTCTATTTCCAGTAAACAACCTAGCACAGAATATCGAGAAATAACTAAAAATAAATATAACAGAAATGAAAACGCTGAACTGTTCTGGAGGCCAGAAGAACGGAACTGTAACTTCTGGCCGACTGCTCTCTCCAAATGGAGAAACAAATCTGACTGTTGGTGGGAGTGCAGAGTTTGAACTTGGTTCTAATTCTAATGATTCCAAAATTAGCATAAATTTTATCTCTGGGGCAACTCAATCCAGAGTACTGATTGCTTTTGTAAAGCTATACTGATGGATTCTTGGGGATACGACTTCTATTACTGACCTAGTGTATTAAAGACTAAGCCTTGATGACGTAAAGCTTATTTATTCAGTTAAGTATGAAATCTGTGACTGAGACATTATAATGGGTATAGCACGGCTTAGTGTCTTAACACCCAAGTCAAGATGAGAAATAACATTATTTTGATCAAGATGCAGTTAGTATTTTTTATTTTAGTAGCACTAACCTTTAAGACCACTGAGTACAAATGGGCTTTCCTTTTTTTCAGTTGGAGATGGGAGACTTGGATATCCAGAAGATGCCCCTTATGATGCTATTCATGTAGGAGCTGCAGCACCAGTTGTGCCTCAGGCAGTAAGTTAATTTTCTGACTTATGTTAAGCAACAGTAGATCTTACTTCGAGATAGAGCTCTTGCAGCAGGCTATCACAATTAGGACTATGCCGCAGGCACTAGGACAACACGGAAAAGCTTCTGCCAGCAATACCAGCTGGGGACCGCCCCCGACGCCGACCCCGCTCCGACGTCGGTCAGGATACAAAAGGGGCGGACCCAGCTCCACCTCAGTTCTTTCCCGCCGCGTACCACGCACGTGAATAGCTGCTGCCTGCAATTCACCAGCGAGAACAGAGCTACAATCAAGATATTTTCGATGGTTTTCCGTTTTTTCGTTATCACCGCGACCGACGCCTGCATGGTCACCGTTAGTGGCTCAGTTTTTTTGGACTCTTGTTGTCTTTCCCTCGGTGTTTCCATCGCCGTTAGCGCTGACGTCAGTACTGCAGTTCGTCCACGCGGGTTCGATGTCTTCCCGGGCGTCCCTCTCACCTGAACACGTCAATAAGTGCGAGTGTGGCCGGCAAATTCCCGCCAAAGACGGTCATTGGCGGTGTGTTTTCTGCTTGGGCCCGGACCACGACACCGCTAGCTGCACCGACTGCCAAGCATTCACGAGCCGGACTCGCATCCGATGCCTGAAGGCCTATTTACTAGAAGAAGATGGACCTGCACTCGTCCGAGGGAAGAAGAAGGAAAAAAGCACCATAGTAAGGGCGCAATCGGTCCAGCGCACGTCTCGGTCCACTCGTGATGTGACCTTCCCGAAGAAGGCCTGTCGCCGGGCTCGGGTGATCGCCCTTTTCGTCCCAGGCTAAGGCAGGCCCGTCTGGGGAGCAGCCAGCCAAGCCTAAGGTGACTCGATTAAGGTCATCGCAAAGTCCGTAGCAGTTTCTGCTTTGGCCTACTGTCTCTGGCACTGGCGCCACTCTGCTACATGTGCGCCTCGGAGGCGGAAGGACTCTCAGCGCCCCTACATCACCCCGTCCGTCGGTCATGGCGCGGTCGAAGGACCAAGGACCCGGGGTCGGTCGTTGTCCCGCCGAGTCCCCGTCGCCCAAGTCCTCCTCCCCCCGGGCCTCCAGGAAAGCTCGCCATCGCGCCCTGCCGCGCCTGAAGCTTCTTTCCCGCAGCGGGCGGCAGAGATTTTCTCCCCGGACGAGCTGAAACAACTTTTTTCGTTTTGGTGGGGGCAGGTTCACAAACGTACCACCCCGTCGCCGGCCCAGACACCGGTACCAGATCCTGCGGGTGAACCACAGCCGGAGGGTGAGACCTCCCCATTGAGGCTTGTTCCGCGCCTGATCTGAAGACTGCCGGAGTCCTCCTTAGGTTCCCCTGACCGGCGTCGGACCCGGTCTCGTTCTCCGAGGCCCTTCGCGCGCTCGGTGGGGCCGGTTCCCGACGTCGGTCCCCTGACCGACGTCCGTCATCGCTCCGTCGTCAGTCCAAGGACCGAAGTTGGTTTTCGGACCATCGTCGGTCCCCTGAATACCGACGTCAGCGAAGGCATGGACATGAGGCAGAACCAGACCACTCTAAATCAGATAGTCGGTCCTCCTCTTCAGCATCATCCTCTTCCTCTTCCCTCAGCCTCAAGCGCTCCCCTGAAGAGAAGGACATGCCTCGCTCGCCTCCGGATGATCCCACATTCATGGACGTCATGAAGCATATCCAGGCTTCTAATGAGTGGGACACAGAAGACCTGGATCCGGAACGCCGGAGATTGGCCAAGTACCTGAGGCAGAAGGAGCCAAAGTCTTTGGTCATTCTTCCTCTGGCGGATACCTTTCAGGACCTGACTAAATCCACCTGGCTGCGCCCAGCCTCCATCTCGGTGGTTCCCAAAAAGTCGGACAGGCTTTACAAGGCTCCGAGGGCTGAACCTTTTTTGGCTGAACACCCTCAGGCAGACTCCACTGTGATCACGGCTGCTCATGACAAGTCTCGACAGCCGCAACACCTCAGCTCCCAGCCTCCTGACTTAGAGTCCAGTTACTTGGATCAGGTGGGCAAAACAGTTTACTCTGCCTCCACCTGCTCCATTAGATCCCTAAACTTCCTCACGCATATGGTGCAGTTCCAGAATGCGCTGTGGGAACGGGGTCTTGAGCTGGCACAGGCCATGCCAGACTCCAATAAAAAGATGGAGCTCCTGGCCCTCCTGCAGTCGGGCTCGGACGTCAGCACTCATGTTCTGAGAGCCTCGTACGATACTGCAGATACAGCTGCCAGAGCAGCTGCCTCGAGGGTTTGTCTCTGGCACCATGCCTGGTTACGGCTTTCGGGCTTCCACCAGGATCTGCAGTCCAGTATCCGGGACCTGCCGTCTCAGGGTACCGTCTTATTTGGGCAGGAGACAGAGAATCTGATCTCCCGTCTCCAGGAATCGGGCAAGTCTATCTGGTCGGTCCGTCAGATGTACCGTGGCGACCAGCCACACCCCCATCGCCGTCTGCTTTTTCGGAAGGCCTCAGGCAGTCAGACTTCAGCCCGTGGTTCCCAGCAAGGGCAGAGAGGTGGCTTCCGCCGGAGATCCGGAAACCAGCAGTCTGGTGGACCGTCTGGCCGTGGGCCCATGTCCTCCCAGACCTCTCTCCCTACCCCCGGTTCCGCCCAATGACTCCCTTCCACCCCCACCCCCGGTCGGGGGCCGCTTCTCCCTTCATCTCGAAGGGTGGAGCTCTATTACCACAGATCACTGGGTCTTGGACGTCATTCAGAGAGGACACATGTTGGAGTTCAGAGTTCCCTCCACGTACTCCACCAAAGCTCTCCTGTTATCCTCCTTCTCACATTCCACTCTTGGAAGGAGAAATTCAGGCCCTCCTGCAGAAGAGAACAATAGAACGAGTCCCCCTGGAGCAGTGGGGTCAAGGGTTTTACTCCCACTTTTTTCTGATACCAAAAAAGATGGGGGACCTTTGCCCCATTCTGGATCTCCGTCCTTTAAATCTCTTTATAGAGTGCAAAAAGTTCAGGATGGTGACTCTTCAAGGTCTCCTCCCTCTGCTGCACCAAGGGGATTGGCTCTGTTCTCTCGACATGCAGGATGCGTACATGCATATCGGGGTCTTTCCTCCTCACGGGAAGTATCTGAGGTTCTACTTTCTGGGAGAGCATTATCAATTCCGGGTGCTCCCGTTCGGCCTCTCTTCCGCTCCGCGAGTCTTTACCAAATGCCTAGCAGTGGTGGCTGCGGCGCTCAGGCCATTATGTTTTCCCTTACCTGGACGACTGGCTGCTGACAGCCCCGTCAAGGGATGGCCTCCTGCGCTCTCTCGGAGATGCCTATACTCTCTTCCGAGAGCTGGGGATCACCCTGAACTTAAAGAAGTCGTCCCCGGAGCCCAGCCAAAACCTCGCCTTCATTGGAGCGACTTGGACTCCGTCCAGGGCAGGTCTTTTCTCCCTCAGGACAGGGGTCTTCGCCTGCGAAGTTTGGCAGAACGGATTTCCATAGCACCTAGAGTTCTGGCTCGGAACTTCCTCAGTCTACTGGGGCACATGGCGGCCGCCATCCCAGTGATATCCTTGGCCCGCCTCCACATGAGAATCCCACAGTGGATGCTCAGGGTGCAGTGGGATCAATACTCCGACGACCTGGACGCCTTAGTCATGATCTCGGAGCCAGTCAGGAGAACGTTGCTTTGGTGGATGGGCCCCAGCAGTCTGGACAAGGAGGTCAGCTTTCGTCCGGAGACTCCAGGTCAGACTCTGACAACGGATGCCTCAGACCTGGGTTGGGGGGCTCATCTCGGTGGTCACCGCACGCAGGGGGTTTGGTTGACCGAGGAAAGGTCCCTCCATATCAATGTCCTGGAAATGCGAGCGATCCTCTACGCCCTTCAGGCGTTTCAGGAGGACCTGGTTCCCGGCTCTCTTCTCATTCAGACGGACAACATGGCGGTCGTCTTTTATATCAACAAGCAAGGAGGCACTCATTCCTATCCTCTTTGCTGGGAGGCAATGAGAGTCTGGTATACTGGGCGCTGGAACGGGGCATTTGTCTTGTCAGCGGTGCACGTTCCAGGAGTCCTAAACAGTCTGGCCGACTATCTCAGCAGGTCATGGGCCAGGGCGCAAGAGTGGGAATTGCTTCAGTCTGTGGCAGATCAGCTCTTCGGAAGGTGGGGCCTTCCCGAGCTAGATCTCTTGCCGCCATGCAACGCCAAGCTGCCACGCCTTTTGCTCATGAGAGCACACGCCATGCGTGGCCAGACGCGCTATCCCTTTGTTGGGCCGGGAGGTTTCTTTATGCCTTTCCGCCCTTCCCTCTCACCCAGAGGGTTCTGCTCAAGTTACAGGCAGAGGGGGCACGCATGATCCTGGTGGCCCCCAACTGGCCCCAGCAGATTTGGTTCCCACTTCTGCAGCGGTTGTCCCAGGAACCTCCAATCCTGCTGCCTCTATGCTTGCAACTGCTGTCCAAGGACCAGGGTTCTCTGGTCCACCCGGATCTTCGATCCCTGCACCTTCATGCTTGGCTCCTCCAGACGTAGCTGTGAATCGATACAGGGTTTCCCCGGCAGTGGCTGAGGTCTTAGCATCCGCACGTAAGCCCTCTACTCGCTCTGCTTATGCCATGAAGTGGAAGCGGTTCTGTCTTTGGGCCTTGCCTCAGCAGTTAGACCCAGTCCGTGCTCTGTAGAACTCCACTTTGCAGTATCTCCTCTCCTTGTATGAGAAAGGCCTGAGCCATTCCTCCATCAAGGTGCACATGGGCGATCTCTGCCTACCATGCTGGTGGGCTTACAGGGCATTAGCCCAGCTAGAAGTGCCCGCACCTTCCTTAGGGGTTCTTCACATGAGACCTCCCATCAGGTACCCTGTCCCACCCTGAGACCTCCTTTTTGTGTTGGAGAAACTCACCCTTCCCCCTTTTGAACCCGCAGCAAAGAGCGAGCTGCGTTACTTATCTTGGAAAGTTTGTTTTTTGGTTGCTGTTACTTCCGATCAAAGAGTTTCCGAGCTGCAGGCTCTGATGTGTAAAGAGCCCTTTTAGGATTAGTTTGGAGGGAAACCCTTTCCCTATGAAAAACCAAAGTTTCTTCCGAAAGTGGTCTTGGAATTGACCCTCAACCAGTTGGTTGATCTTCCTGTTTATTTTCCTTCTCCCTCCAATAGAGGGGAGGTTCTCCTCCACACATTGGATGTCCACAGGTCCCTGAGGTATTACCTCAGTAGAATGGTTCATCACTGTAAATCGGAGCAACTCTTTGTGGCCTTTCGTCCACAACACTTGGGTCAGCCGGTGTCCAAGCAGACTATCTCCAAATGGATAGTCCATTGCGTTTCGTTCTGTTACGAGCATCACCACAAACCCCTACTGGGTCCGGTAAGGGGTCACTCCACCAGGGGTGTTTCAGCTTCTTTTGCCGCAATGCGGAATGTCGCCATTCAAGACATCTGTGCGGCTGCGACCTGGAATTCGGTGCATACCTTTGTCAAGCATTACAGCTTGGATATCGTCTCCAGATGCTGTGCTGGCTTCGGCCTGGCAGTTCTACAAGGACTCTTGTCCTGACGGTCTCTGGAGTCAGCATATTCCTCCTCCTCCTGGGGCGACTGTCTCTTCGCTAGGGCACTGCTTGGGACTCAGTCCTAATTGTGATAGCCTGCTGCATGAGCTCTATCTCAAAGTATCAGTACAGTTACATAAGAACTTACTGTAACAGTAGATCTTCGAGAGGAGCTCTTGCAGCAGGCGCTGTTTTCCCTCCCACCTTCCCCCTCGGAGTGTGCAGGTTTCTTCTCTTCTCTAGGATGGGCTTCATCTCCTTCTCTTGTCAGGCCATCTGCTGGGTACTGGCAGGAAACTGAGGGTGGCTGGGTCCGCCCCTTTTGTACCCTGACCGACGTCGGGGCGGGGCCGGCGTTGGGGGCGGTCCCCAGCTGGTATTGCTGGCAGAAGTTTTTCCGTGTGGTCCTAGTGCCTGCGGCATAGTCCTAATTGTGATAGCCTGCTGCAAGAGCTCCTCTCGAAGATCTACTGTTACGGTAAGTTCTTACGTAACTGTACTTTCATTCTGTCACCTGAGTTTATATTTGTTAATCTCCAACATTTTACTATTGTTTCCCTCTATCATGCCTGGTACTGGTGACCACAATAGCACACACATTATAGGTAGTAGCTGGGCTGTGCCACCATTGTGAAATTTCTTACAGAAATCTTCTGTTGAATGCCAGTTAGTACCTTTACGCCAACCCTCAATAATGGAGTCAAAAGATAATCCTGCATCTCCCACCAACCTTGCAGGTTCTGTTCTGTATACACATCCTAGCATGATCCCCACAGTAAATGTACTATCATCATCACATCACACTGCAGCCAAAGAACCAGTTGCTTCTAACATAGTAACACTGTACTGTGGTGCTGGAATGAACTTGAGTTCATCTCATCAACTCCTCCTGCAACATGGCAGTGACTATACACAAGAGCATGGACACACTTCCAACTTATCAACCAGAATACTACTCATGCCGTGTAACCCTCAATACCTTTCTTCTCTGAAATCAGTCTAGTTCTGTCTTGAAAGCCTAAACATTTCAAGCTTCTGCAAACTCAACAGGCTATTCCACAAGTTAAGCACCCCACCCCCACCCCTGGTTGAGTTCATATCATCTGGTTTTGCTCACTTTCACCAGTTTGAGCGCAGACAACTACATCTTGTAAATTCCTGTGATTGTCCCCTCCCAGCCATCTCTAGGCTAAATAATTTGAGTGTGCCCAATCTTTCCTCATAGCTCTTGCACCTCAAGCTGCTCATCAGTTTGGTGGCACTGCACTGGACCCGCTTAATCTCTTTAGTGCGTTTCAGTATTGCTTTTGATCTTTCAAGAATTAATCTTCTCCACAGAATGACTGTCTTTGGTCTTTGAGCCAGTAGCACTAGAATCCCATGGGAACCAGAATATTTGGGAATGGCAAGCACTATGAGCATGGTGCCAGCCCCAGCCGCCTCAGTCCCTTTTTTCTCCTCCATGGAGAGTATATCTGATTTAGGGACCAACAGATCTTCTGTGTTTCGCCAGCGTAGACCATACGTTTTTAGTTCATGTTAATTATTGCAGTAGGTTTCTTCTCATAACCAAATATGTGATTTATTTAGCTGTTTGCAGCACCATCATAGTTTTCATCGCAGATCTACAAGTTTCTCACAGCCCAACCATTGTGTAAGGTAGGATGCCAGTAAAGGCCAGTTGCATTGGCAGCGAGTCTGTTTTGGACCATTGCTGCTCTCTGGGCAAGTTTTAATAAGAATATAATCACAAATCACTGCTCTCTTGGCGAGTGTCTTGGTTCCGGATGCCATCATACCCAGGAGGATAGGCATTGTTCCTGGAGTCGTAAAAAATAACAGCCCTTCCCCCACTCACACTCTACATTGGAATCCCAGGACCTCTTGTCCTTGCCCACAAAAACTGATGCAAAGAACAGTAGTTCTGTTCTAGTTCTTGCCACTCTGCCTTGAACTTGAATATATTAGCTCTGTTCTGTATCTAACTGGTGCCGATATCCACTCCTTCATTTTTCTTGAAGGGGGGTGGGGCACAATACCAGTCTCCTTCATGCAGAGGTGTCTGCACCCCAGTCTTCGACGTCCTCTCTGTAAGCTGGAATGTCTCGGATGAGCGGTTTTGATTTGTACACTATGGCATGGGGTTCCTTTGGGTGTGTACCGCATAAAGTCAGTCTCCCAACAGTCTTGCCCCAAGCAGGGTTTCTCTAGCTGACACCAGAGTCTGTTTTTCACTCACTGTCCTTCTGTACCATTTGGTACAAAGCACGGGTGCTGATCCTCATCAAATAAACCTGTTAAGCAGGCTTTTCTACAGTGAGGACTTCACTGTGGGGCTACTTTGGTGTCAGTGTCGGCCTCAGTGTGGATGTTGCTGCTGGTCTTGGTGCGGATGTTGTTGCTGGCCTGACTGCTTTTGTCGCTTCTGACCTTGTTGCAGAACTTTCCTAGCTTTATTTTCAATGAAATTTTTCTTGCTGTTTGTGCTTTTCACACAATGTGTGTATCACTGATGCTGACTGATTTTCACAGAAGTTTGTGAACATTCACGCATTTAATGCTTCACTTAGCTGGCATATTTTCACTAGTCTTGTTTATTTTTTTTTCTACATGAGTGATTTTTATACACGTCTGCCTATTTCCACTCAGTTGGTCCTTCTCCTTTATCTTGTCATTTTCACTGTAGTGTTTTGTTTTTTTTTTTAACGTAAGCTGGCCTTCTCACGCTGTGCGTGCCATTTTACACACATCTTGCGCTATTTCTCATGCAAGCCTATGATATTTTTTACATGTTTGTAATGTTACACAAATGACATTTTTCTTATATCTTACGTTATTTTTCATACAATTTTCAGTTATTTTCTTGCAAACATTTGTCATTTCTCAAGCAATCTTGTAGTATTTTGGTAGTTTTTGTGCAGTTTTTGCTAATTATTTTTGCAAAAACTCATATTTTTTTTTTCTTTTAGCAATTTATATTTTTCCTCACGTTGCCCTACTTAGGCTTTACATGCGCAGCCCCATCAACAACGTCTACCTACACTTCTCTTACCCTGTGGCTGACTTCTCACAGTGGAGCCAGGCCTGGTCAGGCTGTATCGCCCACCTCTATTTCTTGATGGGTAAAATCCTTGACTGAGTGGAGCAGCTGGTGGCAGAGCGCGGGGCCAGGGCACACCAGCAGTCATCCTGCTGTGCACTAATGCATTGCTGTTTTTTTTTTTTAATCCCTCCCTCCTTCCCTTAATGTGTGTGCATGTTGCAGCATCCTGGGGGGTACATGGCAATGTGTGGTCAGCCACACTGCCAAGCGTATCTCAGTCAGTCCGCAGCCAGTAATTGTTGTAGGAGCGGTGCACTGCAGTCCCCGGGAGGAGAGCATCTGCTCCTTATCCTACACTGTAGTCGACCCGGGTGTAGGTCATAAACCCTGGTCACCAGCATTTCGGGGGGGACACTTTACCTCTCGGTGCTAGCTAACGTGTTATTTTTCCCTCTTGGCTTCCAGTTTGCTGCATCACACCCTATTGCCTCTGCTGTGCTGTTGACTAAGGAGTTCTTTGCCTGCCAGTTTGGGTCTCCTGGGGATTGCCTTTCTGGTCCTTGGTAGGACTGCCCCCCATCATATGCCCTGCTTCACACTGTTGGTGTGATATGACTACATGCCTTCATCCCCATCTCCACATTGATGCCTTGCATGGGGAGTTGTCTGGGTGTTATGTCCACTGTTTATGTCCTGCACATTTTGGTGTCCTTTTTCAGGGATGAAACCACCCTGTTTTATGCTCTTGTTTCTCTGCAACACTGCCCATTGAAGTCTTCTTGCAGAAGTAGGTCTCCTATGGGCCTTGTCTAACAATTTTTGCATTCTCAGTGTTTGTCCTCTGAGGCATCCTTGGCAGTGTCGTCGAGACACAGGTCAGAATGCATAGGAACACCTGGAGCAATGTAAAATTCGCAAGATAGAGGATAATGTATGGTCTTTGGTTAATAACCACACTGTAAACACTTCGAGAGGTTGCAATGACATCATTGTAAACCTCGAGAGCGAAGCTCGAAAGGTTTTCAGATGTCGTGGCAACCTCGAGAAGTGTTTTCAGCGTGGTTGTTAACCAAAGACAATACATTATATTTTATAGTGTATGGGCTACCAAGATAGTGTAATCGCAGATTGAATTACTTTACTGAGTTACTTTACAGAACATTGATTGTTGCGAGCATTCTGTTTTGTTAGAACATAGATTGTTGTGAGCATTCCATATTGTTATACCATTGATATGACATACTCAAGAAGGGTTAACAACAGAGTGATGTCATAACGATGGCATAACATAGAGGATAATGCCTAGGAAGTGGTTGTTAACACGCTGTAATCACCTAGGCGGTTGCAGGACAATTATAAACCCGAGAGCGCAGCTCGAGAGGTTTACAGTTGTCCTGGCAACCGCAAGAGGTGATTACCTCCGTGGTTAACAACCACTTCCTAGGCATTTTTCTTTATAGTGTATGGAGTGAAAAAACATCCCAGAAAAAACACAGCGTTGAGGCTGATAGAATGTAAAACTTACCATTACGTTTATTGAATACATTGTGAACATGCAACTCATGGCAACGGATGACATTGCGACATTTGCTTTTATTTAAAAAATCACTAAATGGTTAATAAGAGTCAGTTACATCCAGCACATTTGCGGTTGGTCAGTTCTTGTCATGTGATGTGCGCGACGTAGTCGTCTGCGACTTCACCTCTTAGTGTGCGTGGGTCAGACATAGAGCTTGTGCGAACAGCAGGAGGTAGGCCTGGGGAGATTAAATAAGCAGAAAATTGAGCTTTTTTACTGGGTACTCATTTTATCTATTAAATAAGAAGGTTCTTTTGGTGTGCGATGGGGCTGATACTTACTAAGATTAATCGGACTGTGCTGGTAGCCATAGCGACATGTGCTGCGATGCTTTACGGACTGAATGAGTGGGCTTGTTTCCTTTTTGAATGCTAACTGATTAGCGTCCCATGTTTGGAATCATGTCACCTGCTTTGTTCTCTTCTGTAATCCCATCGATGTGACGTCTCTATGCAAGGTTTACAGCATGTGACGTCACATTGATGGGATTATCAGGTTGTAATACTGCAGAAAACACAGGTTAATTGACTGTCTCCATACATTATATAGAGGATAATGCCTAGGAAGTGGTTGTTAACCACGCTGTAATCACCTACAGCGGTTGCCAGGACAATTAAGTAAACCTCGAGAGCGTAGCTCGTGAGGTTTACAGTTGTCCTGGCAACCGCGAGAGGTGATTACCTCCGTGGTTAACAACCACTTCATAGGCATTTTTCTTTATAGTGTATGGAGTGAAAAAACATTATCCCAGGAAAAAACAGCGTTGAGGCTGATAGAATGTAAAACTTACCATTACGTTTATTGAATACACTGAACATGCAACTCATGGAAACGGATGACATTGCGCCATTTGCTTTTATTTAAAAAATCACTAAAGGGTTAATAAAAGAGTGAGTTACATCCAGCACATTTGCGGTTGGTCAGTTCTTGTCATGTGCTGTGCGCGACGTAGTCGTCTGCGACTTCATCTCTTGATGTGCGTGGGTCAGACATGGAGCTTGTGGGAACAGCAGGAGGTAGGCCTGGGGAGATAAAATAAGCAGAAAATTGAGCTTTTTTACTGGGTACACATTTTATATATTAAATAAGAAGGTTCTTTTGGTGTGCGATGGGGCTGATACTAAGATTCATCAGAGGAGGAGTCACTGACAACTGTGATTCTTCTACGGTTTTGCTTGCCGTAGTAGTTGTTATTCATTATTACAGTGATTCCTTCTCCAAAAAGATTGAAGTTAACACCTAGGTCACTCAGTGGGTTTCTCTGCAGTGTGGGTTCATGTGCTACAACTGGTTTGGGATGTGCACTGCCATCGTGATGTGTGCTGCGGTGCTTTACGGACTGAATGAGTGGGCTTGTTTACTTTTTGAATGCTAACTGATTAGCGTTCCATTTTTGGAATCATGTCACCTGCTTTGTTCTCTTCTGTAATCCCATCGATGTGACGTCTCTGTGCAAGGTTTACAGCATGTGACGTCACATTGATGGGATTATCAGGTTGTAATACTGCAGAAAACACAAGTTAATTGACTGTCTCCATACATTATAAGGTTGTAATCTGCTTGATTTCAGTTAATAATAAGGGGTTCCCATACATTATTAGTGTTTTATTATCATCAGTAACAGTAAAATAAAAATTGTTTAGTATAACTATTTACAAAGACGGTACAGAGAAAACAAAAATCCTTTATCTGAGGGTATCTACAGTTCCAAGTTTGTCTCTCCCAGCAAAGGTTGCTGCTCTTTTTATAAGAAGTCTTTGCTGGACAATTAACTTCTTCATCCTGAGCTCGTTAAAGAGACATCCTGTTTCTCACAAAATGTATCAGAGTTCTTGTTAGTTTCTTTGCAGAGCAGGCTTGCAGATAGAACAGCGCCCCAAGCTGGCCTCCTGCTGATATCTCTGCAAAGGAGTCTGCAAATCAGCCTGAGAGGAGCTCAAACTGCATCTCAGGTTAACCCCCTAAATTCCAAATAGTTTTTTGCAATCATTTCAACAGTACAGCAATGTACATTTTAAACCAAGGGATCCCAGTATCACTGACAGTTTCACAGAAAGATACACACATATTTTTATAGCTGTATATTTGCAAGGGGGAAGAAAAGACAGAAACAGCAAGTGAAGGCAGAGTGATAGTGATCTGCAGAGACTTGCGAGACTGTGAGAGTGATCAGTTCCTAGGTCTCGGGAACATTTGGTTGCACAACCAGACAGAAAAGGAGAGGATAGAACAGATTGTTGCTTTTAACTCTTTCTGCATAACAAATGGGATAGGGCCTTATTCAACCGTGTCATAGGCAGGTGTCTTGCTTTCCTGTTGGTCAGCCTCTGTTGTGCTGCAGCCATGGAGTCCTTATCCTTTGTGAAAGGATTTCTGGAAGATTGTCCCTTGTGAGGATCCGCATTCCAGCTACCCTTTCTGTATAGGTTCTGCCTGTATCCCTTCATGCACAGCTGCTCTGCTCTTTTTCAGTCCTGCCCCTGTGGGGATGACTCATAAGGGGATCCCCTGCTGGATTTTCTCTCCTTAGCCTTGTTCGATGCATTTCCCAGGACTTTTTGGATGGTAGGACTCCCTTGGACGTCCTTATCTACCATCCTGTTGGCAGCTTCCGGCCTTTGGCCCCTGACAACTTTCTCCTGGTCTCTTTTGCCCTCAGGAGTGTCTCTCTTAAGCCTCACACTTCAGGCATCCTGGCTATTGAACTGCTCCTTGGGATGTCTGTTTGTCACATCTGCTTTCCTCCAAGAAGTTCCTTGGGCCTTCATAGTGAACCCAGTATAGTTGCCAGCAGTTATCTGGCATCTCATTCTGGTGCTCAGAGAGCTAACTCCTTGCCTTTTCGAACAGCTATTGCTTTTGTCTTTTATCCTCACAGCTTCATTGTTTTCTCTCCCCCAGCCCATACTTGTTTAAGGGATATACTCTGCTCCAGGAACATACCCTGATCAGGCCTGCATTCCCTGTTGTCCCCCAAGTCCCCTGGTGAGGTCTGATGTCTCCCATGGCAGAGGTGGGGGGGGGGGCAGTCCTCCCCAACACAGTCTACATGTGTGGACTAGGGTGCAATGGTGGCCCCAGTGACTGTAACCTGGAGACTTACGGGATCCAGACCTTAATGTAGACAGTGTATGGGTTTTTTCTTTTCCTTAGTCCCTCCCTCCTTCCCTGGCATATAGGAGTCCGGTAGTGGTCTTGGTTGTACACAGCACATGATCTACAGAGAGAGCAGTTTCCCCTGGCCCACTGCAGCAGTTCCTGCGGCACTGGTTGTCCGATGCCAACCCGTCCTGACAGCAATGCTGCTACATTCTGGCTTGCCTCTCTGTGTGGCTTCCCGAGCTTGCTTCCAAAGTCAGGTTGCCAGCACAGCAACACATCGTAGCTGCCGGGGCTAACTTCCTTTTTAGGGTTGGATGCTTTCCTGTTCAGGAGTTATTTTCTAGGTCATGCTAATCTTGATTCTGGTTGCACTTGTTTTGTGTCCCAGGAAAGAAACATAGAAATTGTCAGCAGATAAGGACCGCCAGGCCCATCTAGTTTGCCCATAAACCCCCCTTTGTTTGCAGCCTCTGACTAGGTCAACAGCTTTCACCTCCCCTTCCCACTTCTAGGGTTCCCTTATGTCTGCCCCATGCACGTTTAAATCCCTCCACTGTGCTTGCTCCCACCACCTCCTGTGGCAGACTATTCCATGCGTCCACCACCTCACCGTGAAGAAAAACTTCCACACATTTCCCCTTAACCTGCCACCCTCCAATTTCATATCATGCCCGCTTGTTCTTGTACTCCTCCTATATTGGAAGATCTTCCTGGACTAAAAGTCTCCATCACTCATTCACACTAGCGGGACTACGCCAGAAGCGCTAGGACCCCATGGGAGCCAAAAATCTTCAGGAGGGCCGGCGCCGGGATAGGATCGCGCTGCAAGACTAGCTCGTGCTGTATAGGCTATCTCGGCATCTACCCTTCAACCACCTCAGTACCTTTTCTCCCGCCGTTGAGTGCACTTCGATGACGATGTTGCTCGCCTTCTGGGAGTCAAGTCTTCGTCTATACGACAGCAGCTGTAGCCGTTAAGTATTCGATTAATTTACTACTTTTAGTGTTCTTTTTTTCTTTAAAAGAAAAAAAAAATGAAGAAGAGGAAGAAATTCTCAGCCTGCCATCAACAGAGTCGACCTCAGTTGGTAGCGGTGATGGTGAGGAGACTTCATTCGAAAGCTGTGATGGCAGTGGGGCTGTGTCCAGTCCGTCGCCCTTTGCGGGGAGGGGGCTCCACCACAGGTAGTGGGACAGGCTCAAGCACAAAAGCAGCGGGCCTGTTCTTGATCGGGACCCGCTCTATGCGTGACCTCTTCTTCCTCCTGTCGATGGAAGAAGAAGAAACGGTACTGCTCGTGGTCGTCCTCTGGTATGTCTGCACGGGGATCATCGGTGGTGGCGAGTGGTAGGCCTGACCGGACTTCGGTGGGGTCCTCTGTGGCTCTGTTCTTAACAGCCATGATCTTCGACACTGGGACCCATCTCTGTCCTCCATGGGTCTCTTGTGAGCAGTTTCACCTCTGGGTCGCTCTTTTAGAGCAGGGGATCCAACGTCTGCTCAATTGATTTGGCCAGTGGACCCGGTTCTGGGGCCTTCAGGCCTCGGATCCACTGGGCCATGTCCGGGTCAGGCGGGCAGGATGTGCAAGGTGCCTTCTCCGGTGCCAGTGCCATCGACGCCGACCCTGCATGCCTTACCCCCTCACCTTTTCCTCTGCAGGGGCCTGCATGGGTACCACTTTCCTTCTCCCCCTTTTTTTCTTCAGGTCTAGGGCCAGTATGCCTGACGCCGTGTATGGTGCAGGTGCCGTGAGTGGTGCCTGCTCCGTGAATGGTGCCAAACTCCTCAACGCCGTTCCGGGTGGCGGCGTCTCTCATGATTCTGGCCTGGACTTGCCTTTTGGAGGTTCTTCTGGGGTAGAAGTGGATCTGGATGAGTCTGTCCCTGTCCTACTTTGTCAACGCAGCGGATGACTCATTTTAGGGGCTGGAATGCAAGAGTTCTGTATGAGAAGAGCCTGTGATGGAAGATCTTCTTTACAGTTTTTTCTCGAGGATATGGGGTCCACCATAACTTTTCAGACTTCATCTGTGGACCAAAGCAGACTTCTATGTCTGGAGTTCCTACAGTCCTCAGTACGAGTACACCCTGTGGAACAGACTCAGTTCAATAGTTGAGAGCCTCCTGGACTCTGCCACTCCATTGCTAGGGGCATATTGCCCAGTAATCAGCTAAAAGCTTTTATAGACCCCTGAGACACTGCCCCTAGGGCAGCTACCGTTGGCAGCAGGTGATTAATACCTCCTTGGCAGTGCTTAATGATTCAGCCCTCAGATTAAGCTCTGAAGGGTGCTCAGACTCCTGCTGCCCCTCAGAGGGACAGCACCGTCGTCATTCTTGTAACAGGCAGTCCTTTCAGGGTAGAGGCCTGGAAGCCTTTGTCAGGAACCAACTCCTCAACTGCAAAAAAATAAAAAATTAAAAATTGCAGCAGAGGGCACAGGGCCCAAAAGCACCCGGCACCATCCTCTTCGATCCGGCCCAGGTCCCACCTCCGCTATCTGAGGTGGACGCTTCTCAGTGGTAGTGGGGGGCACCTGATCTGGTTTTATAACTAGTGGAAGTCCTATTCAGCAGACGTATGGGTCATCAGGTTTGTCCAAGAGGGATACTCTCCCAATTTCGCAGAGTTTTTCTGTAGACCCAGGCAGCAGCCCAGTCTGTTTGCCTCTCTGTCAGACCCTCTTTCCTGTAAGAGACGAGGCCTCAGAGCAGTAGAAGTTGTTCCACGACGAGTCAGAACACAGTATCTTACTTTGAGAGGGCTCTTGCAGTAAGTATTCACATATAGGACTAAGCCTCCAGAAGTTAGGACCACACGGAAAAATCTCTAGCTAGCACAGTCTCTGGCGGGGGACCGCCCCATGTCAGGTGACCGGCGTCATCAGACGTCAGTAAAAAGGGGCGGTCCCCCACGCCCGCCTTCCAGTTCTTTCCCACCATCTGCTTGCAAAAGTACCTCGCAGAAGAACAGTGCTCTTTTGTCTTGCCATTTTGGATGAGTATCACTCTTTTCGACTTTAAATTTTTGATTTTCTTCTCGAACATAGTTTTTTAGTATCTCGCTGTGTATGTCGTCCCCGACGCCCTTCAAATTGCATATGAATAAGTGTGACTCATGCGGTTCCCAGCTCCCTCACAAGGAAAGCCACACTCTGTGCCTTTTCTGCTTATGCCTGGACCACCATGTGGAGGAGTGCCAGCACTGCCGAAATTTCAAGTTCTGCTACCCGCAAATGGAGGCAGCAGTCCCTGGAAGCTCACTTGCTGAAAAAGGAAATGGCATCCATGGAAAAGGAATTGAAGAAATTGAGGCAGGCGCCCACTCCCCGAAGGCCACAAGATAAAGAGGGATAAGGAGAAGCACCTGGACCAGGACTCATCGTCCACAGCTGCAGCGACTTCGGCTAGATTTGCGTCCCTTAAGGTATGTTCCCCTCTGGGGGACTAATCCTCGACAGCTGCCTTGGTGGTTACCAAGCTGATGTGGCCCCCCCCCCGACGGGCTTGCACTCAGGCCCGCCGGGGACCTCCAGGGCAAAGGAGGCCTCCCTACCGCTATGGCCGCTCAACTCTCTCTGCCTACTAGTAAGAGTGGGTCTGGTCCACCTGCTGGGCCAACGCCAGGACCTTCTGCTCTGTCAGAGCCCCTGGTGCCTGGATACCTGATGCCGCAATACCCGACGCTGCAGTATTCAGCTCCACAGTACCATACGCCGCAGTACCCGGCACCTCAGTATCCGACGCTGGGCCTCCTGCCATCGGGTTACAGGTACCTTTTCTACGGGTTTCCCAGTTACCCGTATTCAAGCTGTATTCCAGTCCTCCTCCTGCAGCCTCAGGTGGACTTGAAGGAGGTTTTGGCCTCCTGGTGGGCTGAGGCTAAGATCCAACTCACCAGGGAAATCGAGAGCCATTTACCGACACCAGACCCCTTACATCAGCAACAGGAGACTCCTTCCCCCTTGCCCGACGCCAGAGCTGAACTGTCTGGATCCCAGATCGGGGAGGACACGCACCCCCGGGGTACCCCCAGAGAGGTCGATCCACCCAACAGGGAGGGCCCTTCCTCTTCATCATCGGAGCCATCAGATTCAGACACTGCTTTTGATCACTCTGACCCTGGGGACGAGCCACACACTCCAGAAAACCCAAGGCCTAAGGACTCTCCGAAGTCCGGAGGATCCTTATTTTCTGGAGCTGCTAAGGAAAATCCAGGCAGCTTGTGAGTGGCATTCAGTGGAGCCAGATCCACAATGCAAAAAACTTGCTACCCACCTGGATCTCCCAGAAACCGCTCGCACACTGATTCCACCCTGGATCGAGCCTCACGCAGATCTTGTATCCACTATTTGGAAACAACCTTCCTTGCTAGCCCCTCTTCCTAGAAAGACAGGCTATATCAGACTCTGGAGGGTAAAGACTTTCTGAGTCTTCACCCCAAGGCGGGTTCGGTGGAGATTAGTGCCGGTCATGACCTATCCTCCAACCCAAAGCATCTCAGCTTGTCCCCTCGTGACAAGGCATCTCGACTTCTGGACCAGTACGGGAAGAAGATCTATGCATCTTCTACCCTGGGTATGAGGGCCCTAAACTATGTTGGACACATGGGGGGACTACCAGAAGTCCATTCTTAGTCAGGTTGAAGTCAGACTGGACTCTCTCCCTGATTCCCAGACCAAACAGGAACTGGGAGATCTGGTCCGTTCCGCGCCTTCGGCCTGTAGGCACATGTTACATGCCACATACGACGCAGTGGACACTGCAGGTAGGAGCTCAGCTTTCGTCGTAGGCTTGCGACGTCATGCCTGGCTCCATGTGTCAGGTTTGGTCCCTGAAATGCAGACTGCTATCCAGGATGCTCCCTTCAGGGGCTCCGTACTATTCAGAGGTGATGTCAAGGAATTCATAACCAAATTGCAGGAGAAGGGTTTGGCACTTAAGTCTGTTCAGACTATGTACAAATCCTCTCAGGGGCATAAACATCCCTTTCAGTGCCAAAATCGCCCCAAATAAAAACAAACACAGGCCCGATGTCCAAATAAACGTTGAGCTGCGTCAGCAGCCAAAGCTCCCCCAAGCAAGAAAGCCTCCGGAGCTCTGGCTATTGCTCTGCCCTCTGCCTCCTGACTCCCTGCCTCTCCCTCTTCCTCTGGCTTTCCAGAGGAATTGGTAGGGGGTAGATTCTCCTCCCATGTGCCGGGTTGGGAGAGGATATTGGCAGATGCTTGGGTGCTTCAGCTGGTCTCAGCGGAGCACTCAGTAGAGTTCACTGAAAGGCCTCCTTGCAGACCTCCCCCTCTGTCCTCGTACTCCCCTATTCATCTTGGTACTAGAGGAGATTCACTCTCTTCTTCAGAAGGCAGCAATAGAACCCGTCCCCTCCCCCTTTCGGGGGACGGGTTACTATTCTCACTTCTTCCTAGTACCAAAAAAGATCGGAGACATGAGACCCATCTTAGATCTCAGCTCTCTGAATCAGTACGTGGAGTACAAGCAGTTCAGAATGCTCTCTCTACAAAGCCTTCTTCCCATGCTTCGGCCGGGACAGTGGATGTGTACTTTGGATATGCAGGATGCATACCTCCATATCCTCATATGCCCTTCCCACCGCAAATATCTCCGTTTTTGTTTCCAGGGGGTGCACTACCAGTTCAGGGCCCTCCCATTTGGTCTTTCCTCAGCTCCCCAAGTATTTACCAAATGCTTGGTGGTAGTGGCGGCCTTCCTGCATACCCAGGGAGTGCAGGTCTTCTCCTACCTGGACGACTGGCTTCTAGCAGCTCCGTCCAGGGAGGAACTCTTACACTCCCTTTCTCTTACCCTACAGGTCTTTTCCAGTCTGGGTATCACTGTCAACCAGGCCAAGTCCCATCTGGTCCCTTGCCAATGACTGCAGTTTATATGGGCAGTGTTGGATACTACCCTAGACAAAGCTTTTTTGGCCCCGGACAGAGTAGAGTCTCTCTTAAACCTGACTCGCCTCTTGTCCGGCCTCAGACCGGTCGGAGCCAGGAAGGTCCTTCACCTTCTCGGACTCATGGCGGCCGCCATTCTGACTGTCTCTCTAGCAAGGCTCCACATGAGAGTCTCCCAATGGCCTCTCCGGTCTCAGTGGGACAAATCTCAGGACAACCTAGACCACAAGGTCCTAGTGTCGGACCCGATGATCAGGGACTTGCAGTGGTGGACGGTTCAGGAGAACCTCACCCGAAGGGTCCTGTTCTGCACCGATCCTTCCACCCAGACCCTGACGACAGACGCGTCAGGTGCAGGCTGGGGTGCCCACCTAGGGTCTCACAGGACCCAGGGCAGCTGGTCTTACCTCGAGCAGCAATTACACATCAGTGTTCTCGAGCTGAGGGCAGTTCTTTATGCCCTACAGGCTCTCCTTCCCTTCATTCTCCCCGGTCATCTTTTGATTCAATCAGACAACATGTGTAGCCTGGTACCTCAGCAAACAGGGAGGGACTCGTTCCTACCACTTGTGCCAGGAAGCAGTGAGAGTCTGATACTGGGCATCTCAGCACAACCTGCATCTGACGGCAGTCCCATGTTCCAGGAGTGGAGAACACCCTAACCGACGCTCTCAGCTGCTCATCGGTCAGGTCTCATGAGTGGGAACTGGATCAAAATGTCGTAAACGACATCTTCCAGCACTTGGGGGACTCCTCAGGTGGATCTCTTCGCCTTCCCTGACAACGCCAGGGTTCCCGACATTTGCTCAGTCGCTCCAGGGTGAGACATTTTCTGGCAGGACACGCTGTCTCTCTGTTGGAAGGGCAGATTCATTTATGCCTTCCCTCCCATTCCTTTGATTCCGAGGGGGCGCGAGTGATCCTCATCGCTCCCTTCTGGCCAAGGCAAGTCTGGTTCTTTCTTCTGCAGCAGTTTTCTGAGGAACCTCCTCTTGCTCTGCCTCTGTCGCAGCATTTGCTGACCCAGGATTGGGGGACCCTGGTCCATCCAGGACTCAAATCACTTCTCCTTCATGTGTGGCTCCTATAGATGTAGCCAGGATGTGCTTCGGTCTATCACCTTTAGTAGCGGATATTTTGGCGGAGGCCAGAAAGCCTTCCACCAGGTCCACATACGCTATGAAGTGGAAGCGATTCACCATTTGGGCTGGTTCTTAGGAGTTAGAATCTTTCTCCTGCCCAGCTAATAAAGTCCTGGACTACCTGAGGTATCTCTGTGATCTGGGCCTTAGATACTCCTCTTTGAAGGTACATAATGGCAGCCATTTCAGCCTACCACATTCCCTTTGGGGACAGGACTTTAGCTCAACTGGAATTCTCCAAGACCTTCCTAAAAGGGGTTCTCCACCTGAGACCCCCATCTGCTCTCCTGCTCCTACTCCTACTTGGGACATGAATTTTATTTTAGAAAAGCTCACGCCTTTTTTCAGTCATTTGTGGATGACGATGACTCCTCCCGCTTTTCTGTTTGTTCCAGACTGCTTGGGACTCAGTCCTATATGTGAATACCTACTGCAAGAGCCCTCTTGAAGTAAGATAGTACAGGTACGTAAGAACTTACTGTAACAGTAATTTTTTGAGAGAGGCTCTTGCAGTAGGTATTACCTTCCCTCCCTCCGTCCGTCCCCCTGAGTTTCTTCTTTTCCTTCTATGGGGGGCATATCCTCTTCTCTCTTGTCATGCCTCTTCTGGTCTCTGGTGGGAAAGAACTGGAAGGTGGGCGTGGGGGACAGCCCCTTTATACTGACGTCTGATGACGCCGGTCACCTGACATGGGGCGGTCCCCCGGCACAGACTGTGCTAGCTAGAGATTTTTCCGTGTGGTTCTGACACCTGGCAGCTTAGTCCTATATGTGAATACCCACTGCAAGAGCCTCTCTTGAAGATCTACTGTTACGGTAAGTGCTTACGTAACTGTACTTTCCTAATTCCTTTGCTTGGTTCCAGGATAACAGGAAGCATGTGCCCTTTTCTTGACCTTGAAAGGTTAAACAAGTACCTGTTCAGGGAGGAGTTCACTACAACCTCAGTATTCAAACCTTCACTTTCTGGACGTTTGGCTCCGAGCCAGCCCATCCGGGCTAGAGTCTCAGGAAGCAGTTGCCACAGCTTCTCAGTTGCTTTTTTCCAGGAGGGGTTTTCTGATTCAGGGAAGGTGCCAGATTCACCACCTCAGCAGCTCCTTTTCTTAGGAGTCCTCCTGGATACCTCCAGGGCGAGGGCTCTTCCTTCCAGAGATTGGAAGAAATGACATCTTCAGATGTCTCGTTACTTCATGGAAAGCGACTCTGTCCAGGCCCTTTTCGATGCAGCGGATGCTGGGACTTATGCCTTCGTCCGGAACAAATAGTGGTCTCCGACCACGCATCCGCAATCCTCTGCATAAATGACAGTATCTCGGACAAAATTATTTACATGGTAGACGCAGTTGGCCTAGCTTCTACTAGGCCTACCCTTTCCCTCTAAATCCCAGTTCACCATTATCATGGTTGCACTCCTGATTGGTTGGGGAGCTCACTGTCAGAACCTCCACACTCTGGTCTAGAGCCAGGAGGAGGAGCATCATCTTCTCATAAATTTGTTAGAGACGAGCGCTGTCTCATACGCTTTCCAAGTCCTGAAAGAGGCTCTCTGCCACGAAGTGATCCCACTTTGGACAGATGACAAGATTGTGATGTTTGCATCAACAAGCAGGTTGGAGCACTCTCCTACACTCTGTGCAGGAAGGCTGTGGGGAGGTGAGTGTGGTGCCTTGAGCACGTTGCGTCAGTTATTGTGCAGTTGCCATTTGACGTGTGGGGCAGTCCGGACCTGGTCCTTCTGCGCCCCTCTCAACGCAAATCTGCCTCTATCCTGCTTCAGAAATCCAGACCCTGGTGTTTTCTGTCAGGATGTATTCACTGCAGTAGACAAGCTGCTTCTGTACACTTTCCTCTTCTTCCCTTAGTTCAGGGAGTGCTGCTCAAGTTGTAGGCAAACGGGGGCAGGATGATTCTCATCATCCCAGACTGGCCTCGGCAGATATAATTTGCGTAGATAAACAGTTGGTCAGAAGTTTCCCCCAGATGACTCCCTCTTCGAGCAGATCCTCTGACACAGGGACTTTGGTCCATCCTTCCTGTGCTCCCTTGATCTCCATGCCAGGCTCCTGAGGAGATGAAAGTGGGCAAGTTTTAGGTTTCCAGACAATTGTAGAAATCTTCTTAGCCGTGCATAGACCCTCCACCAGGAGAACTTACACAGCTAAGTAGTTACACTTCACTGGTGTGCAAAGTTCCATCAGGACCCTTTTGGTTGCCCACCAAGTAAACTTTTGGGGTACCTCGTGGACCTGTCAAATGCAGGTCTGCATTTCTCTGCAGAGAATGTTCACCTCTGTGCGTTTTCGGACTATCTTGAGCCAGTAGACAACCTGTCACTGGCTCAGTTACCATTGGTCAAGTTTTGCTTCTCTCTACTTTTATTTATTTATTAATGATGTTGGCATTACAATCCTTTGAGTCAGTGACTCTTTTACAAAGGCTCCTCGTCAAGGTAATACACAGTTACAATAGACAGTGAAATACATGAGACAAGATAGTTACAGCAAGTTACAAGGGTAGTGCAAATAAAATGAAACAGTGGAGCAGTTCCTCTACAATCTGAGTTTGAGAGGACGAAGGCTGGACAGAAGTCCATTGTCAAAGGTAGATCTGTATCCAGCAATGAAGCAGTCAGGTGGGTGGAAGCTAGGGGCAGTTAGTTGCGGATGGTGCGGAGGTAACTCTGGAGTGAGGATTTGAATGGCCCAAGTCTGCTGTCATTGGTGATGTAGGCAGGGAGGGAGTTTATCAGCGTGGGGGCTCTGTAGACTAAGGACCTCTGGGCCAGGGCAGTCCTGACTCTGGGTACATGCAGCAGCGCTTTTGTGGAGCTACTGGTGGAGGGGTATAGTGGAGGCAGGTTGGGTTCAAGCTGATAGTCTGGGTGGGGCCAGTCCAACCATAATGTGTCTGTCTACAGATTCGAGGAGATTTTTTGCAAGTAGAGTGCGACAAGCTTGCTCGGTTCTTTGCAGCTAAGGTGGCTGACATCAGGGCGGAGCTCCAACCTGCACACTCTATGGACATTGCTTTAGATTGGCGCTCGGTCATAGTCCCTCAGTTTTCCTGGAGTTCCTTTGACTGGCCAGAGTTCATGGATGTCATGCGGATTGTCCAGGGTATGCGCCCTACGTGCTGTAGTTTAGACCCAGGACCAGCAGCCCTGATTATGGACTGTAGCGACATAATTGACTCGGTCCTAGCATGGATAATCTGGTGCTCCTTGGAAACAGGTGAATTTCCTAGCTTCCTGAAGGAGGCGTTGGTGACACCCATCCTGAAGAAAGCTTCTTTGGACCCAGATTGCCATGCTAACTACAGACCAATCTCGAACCTTCCTTTTATAGGGAAGGTGATTGAGAAAGTAGTGACCCTACAACTGGAGAACCATTTAACCATCCATGACATCTATGAACCTCTCCAATCTGGTTTTCATAAGAGGCATAGTATGGAGACGGCGCTGGTTTGGGTGCTCAGTGATCTCCTGATGGCTAGGGATCGGAAAAACAGTTCCATTTTGGTGGTTCTTGTTCTCTCATCAGCATTTGACACTGTGGACCATGGGGTCCTCCTCGACTGCCTGAAGTTCATCTGTGGCCTGTCTGGTGCAGTCCTCAGATGGTTTACATCTTTCCTCACTGGAAGATCTCAGAGGGTGGTGTCAGGAATTCATTCCTCTGACCCGGTTCCTCTATCTTGTGGGGTTCCTCAGGGGTTGGTGTTGTCCCCCATGTTGTTTGCATTGTACATGCTACCCCTTGGAGACATTGTAAGAAGGTATGGGCTGAGGTTTCACTGCCATGCTTATTATACCCAGCTCTACCTTTCTTTTGCACCTGATCAGGATAGAGCTCTCTCAGTATTTAAAAACTGCCTCGCTGAAATCCAAGATTGGATGAATTCGAGCTGGTTGAGGTTGAACTTGGAAAAGACTGAAGTATTGGTTCTGGACCATGGGCACCAGATAGAGGGATTGGGGGTTGGTTCGCCCTCTGGACTTTCTTGGGGGGGCTTTCCACTCCCTGCCTCTGAATGGGTGTGAAACATGGGGGTGATTTTTGACGAGGGGCCGACACTGCGATCGCTGATGTTGGCAGTCGTCAAATCCTCTTTCTACCATCTGAGGAACATCTCCAGGATTAAGCACCTCATTCCGTCTTGCGATCTTCCCACGTTGGTCCACGCCTTTGCGTCCTCGCGCCTTGATTATTGTAATTCCCTGTACTTGGGGCTACGGGGGTGCATATCCACCGTTTGCAGCTGGTGCAGAACGCTGCAGCCTGGTTATTGATGGGGACCCCCCGGTCCTCTCATATTTCCCCGGTGCTGCACGAACTGCACTGGGTGCCAGTACAGTGGCGGATCACCTTTAAAGTCAGACTTCTGACTTACAAAGCCCTACACGGACAGGGCCCGGACTACCTGAAAGAGCTTCTGGTCCCTTATTGCCCTGGGTGATTGCTTCGCTCGGCTGATTTGGGGGGGGAAGGGATTGCTAGAGATTCCAAGGGTTTGTTTAAAATCTTCAGGGGCTCGTGCATTTATGTATGCGGCCTCAACCCTTTGGAATTCTCTACCCTGTCAGGTACAGGAGAGCATGACCATGGGGGGATTCAAACAAGCTCTCAAAATCTTTTTGTGGCACCAGGCATATTCTGTGTGATTAAATTTATCTGCATTTTATTGTATTTACAAACTGCATGTTTATTGTATTTTTTTTTTAATTGCTTTGTAAGGCGCCTTGGTAATTTGAAAGGCGCAATAAAAATAAAGATTTGTTGGCCGGCTCGTCGGCGCAGCAGCTGGATTTTCATTTGCGACACTGGCTACCCGGGTTCGGGAATGGACTCGGGTCGTCGGAGAGCCGGCCAGGGGAGAAGGTTGGAGCGTCCCTAGACAGCTCGCCTTCTCCAGGGGGGAGGGCGGGGATGTGAGCCGGGCACCTGCTGGCCCCTGGCGGAGGCCGGGAGCATGGCAGAGTGTCAGGGCTCAAATGTCCGGGGGAGTGACGGACATCGGCGTTCGCCATGACGTCAGCTACGTCACTCTCCAAGAGAGAAAACCGGAGAAAAAATTGGCTCCCTGGCTAGCCAGATGACGGCTCTCCGGTCTCCTCGCTGCTGTCATAGCCCCACGATCTCCCAACCCTGCAGCACCTGGAACCGATGCCGCAGTGCGCTGGACGACCCCCAACGGTGCCTTCCCTCTCGGAGGAGGGGACCCACCCGGCGAAGGGTTACGCCGGGCTACCTCCAGGGAGGCTGCGATCTGGGGCAGAGGTAGGTCATGGGTATGGCGGACAGACGGGGTAAGGACCTTGAGTGCCCGAAGGAGGTGCTGGCCGGGAGGAGCAGAGGAGGAGTATAAATAAAAAAATTTATTATTATAATTTTTTTGGCGAAGAGGCAGGACTTGGTACTGTAATCTTTCTTCAAAGTCGAGTAGGTTTGATAGATGATAAAGATTGCAAGTGTGAGTGAGTCTATCACAGGCTGTAAGGAGGAGGCATGCTTTTACTCTTTGGAGGGCTGTGTTGGTGGCTGAGCCGTAGATAATGAGCCTATAATCCATGAGGAAGAGGACTGAGGAGGTAATAGCGAGCCTGAGTGCTTCAGGGGGGAGGCAGTGCCTGTGGCGGTAGAGTAAGCCAATGCGTAGGTTGACTGAGGAGCAAAGGAGGTGGATGTGGTCATGGAAGGAGAGTGACGGGTCGAAAGTTATGCCAAGGCATTTGAGACTGAGAACCTGTTCGATGGGGTGGAGGCCATTGGACATAATTCGAAGCTGGGAGTCGCGGGACCTACTTTGGTTGTGGGTGAAGAGCTTTGTTAACTCCAGAATGAAGGAGAGCGCTCCCTTTATCTCTCTGAATGTTAATAGTGTTCTGCGATTCTGCATCGACAGAATGAAGAGATACACATCCGAGCAGCTATTGTATCTTTTTGCATGCCTTGGCTGGGTCAGCCTGTTGCCATGAGATGTATTTCTGCTTGGTTAGTAGCATGTCTTCGACACTACTAATCCATGGCACAGCTCAAGTTGGAAGGATGGGTTCTCGCCACTCTACCAGAGCGGTTATGGCTTTCCTGGCGGAGATTCGTAATGTACCCATTGCAGACATCTGCAAGGCTGCGAGTTGGAGCTCAGTGGTCACCTTTGTAAAGCACTATGCTCTGGATGTCCTGCCTGACAGTTAACGTTCTTGCAGTACAATCCTTATGGACTTCTGTCCTGAGTGTGCTCCGCCTCCGCCCACTCTATTCGGGGCGATTTTAGCTCGGTACTCATTATAGGGATGAGTGGTGGAGACTTTATGTCCAGGAAGATATGGAAATTACATACCTACCGTAATTCTGATCTTCTTGGACAAAGTCTCCACCACTCATTCACATGCGCCGCCCACCAAGTTCACTCATTCTGTTTTGGTCTTCACTTCCTTGTTGTTCAGGCTATGAAGGCATTGTTGAATTGACCCTTCTTACATGGGTCATCCGGGCCTTCACTTGCCTGGAAGGTAGGATTAGGTTTTCTTTCATTAGTTTAAGCTGCACCTCCTCAGGTGAAAAGGTACTGAGGCGGTTGGAGGGGCAACGCCGAGATAGCCTATACAGTGCGAGCTACTCTCGCTGTGCTGCACATTCGTGGTCCTATCCAGGCGCCGGCCCGTCTGAAGATTTTTGGCTCCTGCAGGGTCCTAGTGCCTCCGGCGTAGTCCCACTAGTGTTAGTGAGTGGTGGAGACTTCATCCAAGAAGATCAAAAATTAACGGTAAGTACGTAATTTCCATGTCGCCCCCCCCCCCCCCGCACCTTGTTTATGCCTGAATGTTTCTGTCATGTTACCTCGATCCTCCTCTCCTCCAGTGAATACATGTTGAGGTCCATTAGTCTCTCCTCATATATTTTCTGGTGCAAGTCCTGTACCATCTTTTTTGCCCTTCTCTGGACTGCCTGCACCCTGTTAATGTCCTTACAAAGATGCGACCTCCGGAATTTTACACAGTACTGTAGCTGCAGGCTCACTAGTGTTTTATACAATGGCATCACCACCTCCCTCCTTCTGCTAGTGAGACCTCTGCCTATGCATCCCAGCATGCCACTGGCCCTCCCTACAGCCTTTGTACTCTCTGTTTTGACACCTTTAGGTCATCGAAATGATAACCCCCAGATCCCTTTCATCCTTGGTGATCGTCAGCACCCTCCCACCCCCCAAAATTTCATGTAATTCTCTCCAGGGTTCCCTCATCCCAGGTGCATTATTTTACACTACTTTGAACTGAACCCCACCTGCCACTCCTTGGACCATTTTTCAAGTTTTCCCAAGACCCTCCTCATTTTCTCCACCCCCTCTGGAGTATCAACCCTGTTGCAGATCTTGGTGTCATCAGCAAACAGGCAGACCTTTCCCTACAGCCCTTCTGCTATGTAACTAATGAAGACATTAAACAGGACTGGCCCAAGGACTGATCCCTGAGGTACCTAATTGGTCACCCCCCCACCTGATTGGCTCCCATTTACCACCTCCCTCTGCCTCCTGTCTGGTAACCAGTTCCTCACTCAGTTTACTACTTTGTGGCCCATGCTTAGACTACCCATCTTGTTAACTAGCCTTTTATGTTGGTCAGTGTCAAAGGCCTTGCTGAAATCGAGGTAGGCGACGTCCACCACTCCCCCCTGATTTACCTCCCTTGACACCCAGTCAAAGAAATATGTCAGATTTGTTTGGCATGACCTCCTTGCTGGGGAGGATATTCATGTTGAGACTCTCCCTTCCTCAGACATTTAGGCCCAACTCTAGCTATAGACACTTGTTGGCTTCCCTCTGTTCTGTCTCTATTGCTAGGCAGATAGGAGTTCTTCTTAGTAATGTTCACTCTTTTTCGAAACACTTCACCCAAAGGATACATTCTAGAAAGCATGCATCAGGCTGCAGGACGTGCCCTTTTCGTAAGTCCTTTTGCCTCCACTGCCCTAGTTTGGAAGCTTTAGTACTGCTTGGTCACTTGACCAAAGAGTGTGGCTCAGTGAGAAAATTGATTCTTGAAAGATAAGAAAGTTCATTTGGTACATCTCTCTCCATTGAGCCACATCATGGAACTGTAAGCCGTCAGCGTCAGGACAACACGGAAAGTTTTGCTAGCTGGGTCTGCCCATGTCAGTGTGCCTTGCCGCCTATATAACATGGGCAGCCCCATCATGCCTCAGTTCTGTCTTCCGCCGTCAACCGCCTGTTGGTCCATCGCTGCTGAAGAATTCCATCAGACTTTGTAAATATCGTAAACACAATGTCTTTGTTATTATAGACGTAATACTTTTATGCCGCCATTGAAAGAACAGCAACCGTTGCCCGTTTCCGTCGATGTGGTGATGTTAAGATATACAAGGATGACAACCACTCTGTGTGCATTTGCTGCTTAGGCCTTTCTCACAATGTGAAGGCCTGCAGCATTTGCCAGGGATTTAACCAAACCAGTAGAAGTCACAAAAAGGCCTTGGAGCTGTATTTAAAAATAAAGGCAATGGAGGAGAAACAAGGTGCGTCGGAGGCGGCTTAACCGTCGTCAACCACTCCCTCGATCCTGGGTTCGCCATCAACTCACCGTTCTCCGCGATGAATGGCATCCATTACTGATTCAGCGAAAAAGAGGGACAGGTCTGCCAAGTCAGCATACAAACACCACCACACAGACAAGGAAAAGAGCTGCAAAGAAAAGAATACCTCTGCAGCCCTGTCCCAGTCTCCTCTAAAAAGAGGTAAGTCAAGTGAAAAAGGCAACACACAGGCCAAGGCCTATGGTTCTGCTGCCTCCCTGACCTTCTGTCAGATACCAAAGTCTCTGCCGTTGGGCACTGTCCCCTCAATGGTTCCTTTGTCCCATCGACACACAGCTACTATGTTAGATGTCAGCTGTTTCAAAGGCTAATGACATTGCCTCTGTCACTGACACCCTCAGAGTTGTCACCGTTGATCTTCTCAACGGCACAAGGGTTCCGTCTGGTTACAGTAATGCCAGGCAAGGATCATCCTTCGTTGAAGGTAAGTCCTTCGAAGGTGCCTCCTTCACAGCCTCCTGTGCTCGTGCACCCATTGCCACTGCCCATCGAGGAGGAGGAGGAACTGGAATATAATCCATAATATATGAAGGGTAGAATATGATGAAAATATGGAGGACGGTCTGAATCCCCTGAATGTAGGTGGTTCCAGATCCACTCTGTTCTGTTATCACGGGAGTGTAAAAAACACTTCATGGTCCCCTCCTGAGGATGTCTCTTTCCAGGCTTTCTTTGGACAGGTCCAATCCAAACTAGGATTTGTGACTGAGGGAGGACTCTTAAGAGAAATCTGAGTTCTTGGAGGTGTCTTCCTCCCCAACAATATTTATTCCTCCAGTCCATTCAGCTGTAGAGGATGTCACCCTAGCTGCCTCGCACAAGGCCGATGCTGAGCCTGCAGTCCCAAGGAAGGCTGATAAACAATATCTAGCACCTTTTAGCAAACCATATTATTCTTCTCAACCAGAAACTGATTCAGTGGGGATAATGGCTGCCCATTATCACCAAGTCAAAGTCTCCAAAACATATGAGCTGTCTTCCTCTTAATGAGTCGAGGAAGCTTGATGTAATCTGTAGTTGTTTGGGGGGGGGCGGATAAACCTGTCTGGGAGGGCCTGTGGGGAGCAGGAGGGCAGTGATAGAATGCGATCTGGATCCGTTCATCAGGCAGGAGTGGAGAACCTATGGCGTGGACTAGTAGCAAAACAGGCTAAATCATAGGAGGTGGGGGGGCAGGTGGGTTGGGACTGACGGGGCCTACTGGAGAGTGGATAGCGGAAAATCAGGACAAAAAAAGGAGGTTGGCTTTGAGTGCTATAATAAATTGAGCCATTGAGTAAGTTGGTTGGAGAGGACGTGGTGAGGGGGGTTGAGGAGGAAAAAGGTGCAGGAGAGAGGGATACGGTGAATTGGATGAGGGTGGGCATCGGTAATTCAAATAAGTATGCTAGCAGGGGAAGGGGCAAATCAAGTGTCAAAGAAGGGAAAGGGGGGAACCAGCAGAGGGAAGGTGTGGAGGCTGCAAGTCAACTCAGTGAGAAAGAAGGAGAGATTGAGACGCAGGTAGGGGCGCCACCGAGGGGAGGATCATTCAGAGAACGTCCCAGAGGTAAGGGGACCTGCAGGTGGGCATGGAAGGGGCAAGAGGAAAGGGGAGGGAGTGATGGTGATGGGAATGCCATGTTTGGGGGGGACTGGAGAGGTGAGAGCTGGAAGGGGGGAGGAGGTCGGAGAAAAAGGCTTGACTGGGGTAGGGAGTGGTGTGGAGGCTAAACTGGGGGGAGCCGGGGAACTCAGTTATAAAAGGCATGACAAGAGGGGTAGGGCGGCTAGGGGTTCTCTTGTAAAGGGTCCGGAGAGAAGCCATGGGGAAGTGGTCCCGAGGAGGGGGGGGAGGTGAAGGGGGCTGGCAGGGAAGTCCAAAAAGGGGGTGCACAAAAGATCAAGGGGGAGACTAAGGTTCTCCTACTAGGGGACTCCATGATCAGGGGTATTCATTGGGCGGGGCAGGGGAGGGAAAATCCAGTCCAGTTTAGGTAGTGGGTATTTCCGGTCTGACTGTGCATAGAGCGAAGTCCATGGTGTATGAGCTGGCAAGGGACTGTGGAGGATCACTGGACTTCCTGAGACCATCTGGGAACAAATTTATATTGAGGGGAATAGTGTGCTGGAAATTCAGGCAAGGTTCCGAGAACTGGCCAGGGCCTTTCATGACAATGGATGCACAGTCTCCTTCTCAGAAATCCTGCCAGTGCCAAGGACCACTGTGGAGAACAAAACAGAAGATCAGGGAGATTGACTGGCTCGGGCAGTGGGGTGAAGCACGGGGGATTGGGGTATTGGGAGACTGGGGGGAAATTTGGAAAGACAAGGGGGCTGTATGCCCGGGATAGGCTTCACCTAAATCCAGTAGGGAAGGAAGTTCTCAAACGGGGGATGACTGATTTCATTCAGGCTAGATGGGGTTTAAACTTGTGAAGGGGGAAGGGGGCACTAGCAGGCTGATCCGGCCATCCATACCGCCGGTAGGACTGGCCTGCAGCCCCATAGAGGGGGGACAGACAGTACCCTAGGGAGAAGTGTGGACGGACGTATGAAAGATCTGGGGAGGATATGGTAAAGAGGGGTAGGGACAAGGGTTGGAAGGTGGCTTTAATAAATGGCTTTAATAAATGGCAGTAGCCTGGGGAATAAAATGCTTGAGTTCTAGCCACGCTGTTTGAGGGCGGGGTGGATGTAGCAGCGGTCACTGAAACTTGGGCCACCCCTGGCCACGACTGGGACCTTAATCTGAGTGGGTATCTTGTGCTAAGGAAAGACAGAAAGGTGGGCAGAGGGGGAGGATTAGCAATGTTCATTAGGGATAACATTGAGATTGAGTGGGGAGGAAGCAGAGGGCAACGTGGAGGCCCTGTAGGTCACCTTGCGAACCTCTGTGGGAGGGGAGATCAAGTGAGGGGTGGTGTATAGGCCCCCAGGACTAGTGGAGGACCTGGAGGATTGCCTGTTGGCTAACATTAAGGGGCAGTGTGGACTGGAAGGGGAAGGAGTGGTATTGATGGGGGACATAGAAACACAGAATTTGACGGCAGATAAGGACCGCTTGGCCCACCTAGTCTGCCCATTTCCCTACCTAACGGATAAGCTGCAGATCCTAGTTAACCAGCAGCCTACTTCCTCCTCCTACCCCCCCACTAGAATTGCCTTATGTCTGTCCCATGCATTCTTGAATTCCCCCACTGTTTTTGACTCTACGACCTCCTCAGGAAGGCTGTTCCATGTATCCACAACACTCTCTGTGAAGAAATACTTCCTCACATTACCTCTGAGCCGTCCTCCCTCTATCTTCAAATTGTGCCCCCTTGTTTTTGCACATCTCTGTTTCTGAAAGATGCTACCCTCTTGGACTTTGTTGATTTCCTTGAGGTATTTGAAAGTTTCTATCATGTCCCTCCTTTCTTCGAGGCTATACATCTTTAGTTCCTTTAGTTCATATGTCTTCTGATGCAGACCTTAATATGCCAGCTACTGATTGGGGTACTATGATGTCCACTGTAACCAGAGAGCAGAAGCTGCTGGATGGCTTCCTGGACGTGTTGCTCAATCAGCAGGTGATGGACCCAACGAGGGAGGGTCATATCCTGAATGTGGTTTTAGTGGATGGGGATCTTGTACGAGATCTGGTTGTGGAAGAACCCCTGGCTGGGGCGACCACAACACAGTCTGATTTTGGCTTAAACTGGGGGGTCATTCAGGGTCAATGATAGTTGATGTTAGGGGGGCAGACTTTCAGAACATGAGGAAAATTCTCAAGGGGCATTTGCGGGAGATAAAACCAGGTTTGAATGTGGAAGATAGGTGGGAGATCATAAAGCAGGGGCTACTGGAGAAAGAGCAGAGGCTGGCGCAGGGGATACGTGGTGGGGAAAAGGGGTTCTTTAGGTATATTGGTGAGCGGAGGAAGGTCAAGAGCCAGCTCAGTAGGTTGAGGACAGCTGGGGCATGGGTGGAAGGAGCTGGAGAGCAGGCGGAGGTACTGAATGCCTACTTTGCCTCAGTTTTCACTAGGGAGAGGCTGGGGAACTTCCAAAAAGGGGTTGAAGGACACAGAAGGCACAGCAGACCTGACTATTGGGGTACCTGCTGAAGAACAAGCCGCTGAGGAAGATAGGCCAGGGGTGAGATATTAGGCTGCTTCTGCTGAACTGGGGGGGAATAGATGCTGATATTCCTATCAGTCGGGTGTGGGAAGCCCTCCAGTCCCTGAAAAAGGATAAATCTCTGGGGCCTGATGCTATTCATGCCAGAGTACTGAGATGGTTGGCGGATATTTTGGCTGCGCCATTGGCGGATCTCTGTAACTTGTCACTGCAGATAGTGAGGGTGCCAAGGGATTGGAAGCAGGCGCATGTTGTGCCCATCCATAAAGGGGGGATCGAGAGAAGAGCCAGGAAACTATAGACCTGGCAGTTTGACGTCAGTGGTGGGGAAGGTAATGTAGAGCATACTTAAGGAAAGGCTGGGAGGTTTCTTGGAGGAGATGGGTTACCTGGATGACCAGCAGCATGGGTTTGTGCCAGGTAGATCGTGTGAATAATTCAGAGCAGTGCAGGAGGGCTGCGGTCAGGGCAAATAGGATGCTGGGATGCATTGCTAGGGGGATTACCTCAAGGAACAGAGGGAGCTGATTTTGCCACTGTACAACAGCCTGGTTAGACCACATCTTGAGTACTGTGTGCAGTTCTGGAGGCCGCACCTAAGGAGGGACATCCAGATCCTGGAGAGGGTTCCGAGGAAAGCAACCAGAATGATCTGGGGACTGGGGGATATGACATATAAGGAACAACTAGGGGAAGCTCAACCTGTTCTCGCTAGAGGAGAGGAGGGACCGGGGAGACGTGATTGAGGTCTTAAAGTACCTCGGGGGAGTAAATAAGGTAAGCTGTGATAGGATCTTTAGACTGAAGGAGGGTGGAATCACCAGAGCACACAGTCAGAAGATTGAGGGTGGTAGGATTAGGGGGGAAAGGAGGAGGAGGTATTTCACTGAGAGAGTGGTGGAGCCATGTAATGCGCTGCTGGGGGAGCTGGTACAGGCAGCTATGGTGGAGGGATTCAAGAGAGGGTGGGACAGGTATAGGCAAGGGGTGAAGCAAAGGCTGGTTTGCTGGGGGGGGGCAGGACTGGGGGATGAAGTAACAGTGGAAGGAGACAGATAGAGGGCTACGGTACCCAATCAGGGTGCTGAAGCACAAGCAGACTTGATAGACCAACAGGCCTACTCTGCTGGCGTCTAGTGTGTTAGTAATGGGAAAAGAGCACTTGTTTAAGGATTGTGGGTATGTTGTTCTATCCACACTTGTTGGCGTGTCCTTTCCCTTTAAGATTCTTGCCAGAAGGTCTAAAAGCTGGCTCCTCCCACCTACCTGGGTGGTATATGCCTTGGCTCCACCCCTTTACACCAGATCTTCCTTTCTGCTGGAAGATTCAGGTTCCCTTCTTATCACTCACGCATTACTGTAAGCCCTGGCACTTAAATCTACGGATTTACCCAAACTCTGACTCATTAGAGTTTCTCACAGTCGCTTTGCAATCTCGACTGCGATGGAGGACAAGTCCTCACCTGGTTTCCGCTGCTGCTCGTACGGGCAAAAGATGTCTGGCACTGACCCGCATGCCTCGTGCGTTTATTGCCTGGGTCTCAGTCATGACATCCAGTTGAGCGAAATGTGTCGTGCTTTTCATCCAAACATCTTGGACGATAGTCTTGCACGACTGCAACTGGGCAGACCAGAAAAACGGAATCTGCTGGTCAAATCCAAGGAAACCCGTTGGATGGTCTCCGTGGCTGTGGGGTCCACCAAGCAGCTCGAACAGATGAAGACCTTCGAAGAGGAGGCGGCTCGGGTCGTGGCTTGATCCTCTTCCATGTCCATCTTCGTCCTGCTCAACCTGGGCTCCACCTTCTTAGGCTCCTTTCGGGAGTTGTCAGTCCCTCCCTACCAAGGGAGAAGGGCCCTCGGGTGCGCACGTCTCTCGGTCACGTGAAGAGGACAAGGAGCCTAAGGAAACTTCATCTCGCCGATGACGCTCCTGGAACCTTGAGAGATCTCGGTCCAAGGAATCTTCTGCCTTGACTTCAGTCGAGGTTGCAGCCTTGGCCACTGGCTTCACAGTGCCCCCATCAGGCCAGCAGGCTGACGCGGGACGACAATCTGATTAAGATTATCCTCAACCCTGTCGACCCGTCATCACTCAGTGAGGCTGACAACTCCTTATTCAGGACCCTGATCCTGCCGCCCGCTGGGAATCCCCCCATGGTCCAGATCCCTGACCAGGAAGAGCCGCGGTCCTCCCCGGCTCCTTCCAAGTGACCCCGTCGGTCCCCCCAACGGTCCAAGTCGAGGTCTCTGACACCTTTGACCGACAGGCTGAAGAAGGCGCATAAGCACTCTAAGAAGCAGCACTGGCGCCACACTTCATCCTCCTCGGATGAGGAGAAGCTTCAATGGAAACTCTGACACTACAAGGATTTAGTATGGCAGCAGCTAATTATGTCTGGCCAGAAGTCAGCTCTGGCTTCTACCCCAGTCATTACTTGGCTGTCGCCCTCTAGGCCGACGTCTACTCCTCAGGAGCTGGTCTGCACTGTTCCTCTGCCTGCGGAATCAGTCAGGACCATCCCGGCTCGGCCAGAACCGGCCTCTCCACAGACTGCGGTAGAACCGCCACCGAAGCAGCCTCCTGCGGGTGCTCCTTCTAAGGAGTCTCGGCCTGTTACGGGCTTACCACATAGGCTGTCCGGCGCTATCACATCTGACCATCCTAGGCGGGTGCTGGGCGACTCTGGTGGCCGGCCGATCTATCCAGACTCTTCGGAGTCAGAGGACTCCGACCTACATTTTCGCCCCTTGGATGAGGAATCTGTTGGTAGTCTTTGAACGGAGGAAGGCCCTTCTTCCTTCATGGGCATCCTCCACCTCATCTCCGAATCGACGGGGATGCCCTTAGAACCCGTTCAGAAACAGGTCAAATACCACCTCATTGATATCCTCAAACGAGGGGATTCACCAGTGGAAGCCTTTCCAGTGGCTGAGGCCATTATCGGTCCAGCCTTGGAGCTGTGTCAGTACCCTACTTCCTGCTGCGCGCCTTCAGCTCAAATGGCCCACAAGTATGTGGTACCCATTGGGTCCCTTTTGGGATTCACAGAGCACCCCTCAGCCGAGGGACAGGTGACTGAGTCTGTGTTCAGGCATTCGGTTAATTCCGGAGACACTGATAGACCCACAGACAGAGAGTCCATAAATTGGACCATTTGGCCTGGAAAGTCTGTGCCACCTCTTGGCTGGGCCTTCAACAGGCAAGCTCGGCCATCATCATGGCACACTTCTCTCATGCCTTCCTGGGCTCCTCTCAGTGAGGTTCTTCCTCACCTCCCCGCAAACCTCCAGACCACGGTCAAGCAGGTCCGCGACCAGGGTCGGACGGATGCGAAACAGCAGCTCCAGACGACCTTGGACCTTGGGGAATCCTGCGCCTGCTCAGTGTCAGCCATGCGCTGTGCAGGGCTTAGTTGCAGGTATCCACCTTCACTGGGGACACCCAGCACATGCTGACGGACGTCCCTTTCCTGGGTACCGACCTTTTCGGCCCAGGTGTGGACGGTCACCTCCAACGCATAGAAAAGTACAGCGCCACCTTTGACTATGTGACCTCTGCTTAGAAGGAATCCCAGAGTTCCAAAAAGCAGAAGAGAAAGCCTTTCGGCCTTCTGCCTCTGTGGCCAAGCAGCCCCATTTTCAGTCAGGGCAGCATCAGCTGCAGGCTCAACTTTGGCACCCTCGTCCCAAGTCCAGGCCCCCGGTGGCCCGTAAACCCGGACAGGGTTCAAGTGGTCCCCAAGCTGGACCCTCTTCGTCCAAGCCTGCCCAGTGACGGGATGGGGTGGCCATCTCCATACCTTTCACACCAGCTGTCGGTCCTCCCGTGGGGGGCCAGCTCTGCCACTTCCTTTCCACCTGGTCCACTGTTACAACGGACAGGTGGGTTTTAGAAGTGGTCGGCCAGGGACTGCCTCTGGAATTTATTTATTTATTTATATTTTTGGTAACCAGGTAAGAGGACCATTTTCAGTCACGGCCTGGGCCACAAGGTGGCGACACAGCGAGAACATCAGTGGACACAGTTTACATTATGATCAGTCAAATGCAAGCACTTCTGGACAATGAAAAAACAGACATAAATTACATATTGTATACAGGCTTGGCAGATAAAAGAACAGAAGTACAGAGGAGAAAGTAGTTAAGCATTTGCACACAGTGTACATTATGGTAATCAGTAGTTAAGCATTTGCACACAATTTACATTATGGTAATCAGTCCACTGCAAACAGTTATGGACAGTGAAAACAAACATAAATTACATATTGTATACAGACTTGGCAGATAAAAGAACAGAGAAGTACAGGCAGAAGTACAGAGGAGAAAGTAGTTAAGCGTTTGTACACAGTATACATTATGGTAATCAGTAGTTAAGTATTTGCACACAATTTACATTATGGTAATCAGTCCACTGCAAACAGTTATGGACAGTGAAAACAAACATAAATTACATATTGTATACAGGCTTGGCAGATAAAAGAACAGAGAAGTACATGCAGAAGTACAGAGGAGAAAGTAGTTAAGCATTTGCACACAGTTTACATTATGGTAATCGGTCAAATGCAAACAGTTTACATTATGGTAATCAGTCCACTGCAAACAGTTATGGACAGTGAAAACAAACATAAATTACATACTGTATTGTATACAGACTTGGCAGAATAAAAGAACAGAGAAATACAGGCAGAAGTACAGAGGAAAAAGTAGTTAAGCAATTGCACAAACTAGACCAGGAGAAGTTGAAACCAGCAGACAAACTGACATTTGGTCTAGGGTAGACTCGCCTGTCCTGCGTCTTGCTTGAGCAGGCCGAGTTGAGAAAGCCTATCAGGTAGACTGTCTGAGTCAGAATGAGAGTCGCACGTGAGGTGGTGCTCAGGAGAGTAGGGGGCATGGGTGGGGAAGAAAAAGGGGCGGGGGCATAATGGCTACAGTTAGGGTTGGTTTATGGCAGCTTTCGGGTTCCTGCATGGCCCAGCGAGCATTTGCAGGTAGACTCTTCCAGTAGCCAGGCCTTCAGGTTAGATTTAAAAGGCATGGGATGGAGATGTTCGAATGGATGCAGGAAAGGCGGTTCCGAGGGGTAGAGGGCAGATACAGAGAAAGCCTTGCTGCCCATAACTGTAGAGATACGAGGAACTTCCAGGGCTGGAATGGAGGAGGCAGTAAGAGATCTAGTGGCCACTCTGTTTATGAGGAGGTGACCATAGAGGGATAATAGTTTACTCCTGAAGGCGCTGTCCACAAGGCAGCCTGTGGCGTAGTCAAGGTATTACTGGAGAGAGAGCCATCCTAGGGACTGGTAGAGTGTACAGTGGTAGGTAGAGGAGGGGGCTTTGAGAACAAAGCAACAGATAGCATTATATGTCGTGTATAGTCGGGAGTGTTGCTTCGTGGACATGAGGGAGTAGTAGATGGGGGAGCAGTAGTCTAGGAGAAGGAAAAGGTTGCCTTGCGCAATGGCAAGGTGAGAGTAGGTGAACTGCGTGGTACGCTGCACCTAGCTTCTGTTAAATCTTTCTTATAGTCAGGGTTGTGTGATCATTGAAGGTGAAGGAGGAGTTGAGAGTAACGCCGAGATATTTGAAAGAGGTGACCTGCTTGAGTGGGGGGCCTGCAGGTGTACATACGGTGAGGGAGGAGTTAGATTTGGTGGCCTTATTTAGGAAGGGCTTTGATCCAAAGAGCATGGCCTTCATCTTTTTCCCATCGACTAGGAGTTTTCTGGATGTGAAACAGCTTTCTTCCGCAGTGTAGTTGCTAGTGAGGGTGGAGGAGACGGATTCCAAGGAATTATCGCTGTGATACAGGACTAGGTCGTCCGCATAAAGGAGTGCATTGCAGTTTAAACATTCTACTGGTAGAGCATTGATAAACATGGAGAAGAGAAGGGGGCCGAGAATAGATCCCTTGGGAACTCCAGTGCTTGTGGGAAGAGAAGCTGAGGCCACTTTGCCTATGAGCACGGATTGGGACCTGTTTGTGAGGTAGCTATGGAACCAGGCTGCAGGTCCAGGGGCACAGCCAAATTGTCGAAGTGTGAAGAGAAGGAGATGATGATGATGATGATGATGATGATGATGATGATGGTGGTGGTGGTGGTGGTGGTGGTGGTGGTGGTGGTGGTCTACGAGGTCAAATGCCTTTGTCAAGTCGACAGAAACTGCACCCATGGCCTTTCCCATGTCCATATTTTTGAGGGCATGGTTTGAAAACACGGCCAGGGCATAGGAAGTGCTGTGATGCTTATGGAAACCATGCTGGAGAGGACATAGGAGGTTGTACTTATTGAGGTGTTCAGATAGCTGGGTATGGACAACCTTCTCTAGTAGTTTGCTAAGATGTGGGAGCAGGGAAATGGGTCTGTAGTTCTCTGGGGCTAGGGGGTCTCCAGCCTTGAAGATGGGGATCACGTTGGCATGTTTCCAGGTGTCCCGACACTGTGGATGTGGACAGCGTGAGGTTAAAAATGTGTTTTAGTTGTCTGACAAGGGCTGGGGAGATGATCCTCAGAAAAGTGGGGTAGAGCCCATCACTTCCAGGACTACCACTGGAAGGGAGGGTTTTCAGGAGTTTTATCATGATTTTGGCACCAATATCTCTGAAGTAGAGGGGGTAGAGGCACCAGTGTTTAGAGGAGTGGAGGGGTTGGTGTTGCTATTTAGGTTGGAGGAAGGATGGGGGGGAGCTTGCTTAGGTACGGGGTCTGGTTGGTAAACAGCGTTGAAAAAGTCCACGATATCCAGAGGATCATCGATTGTGCCTGATGGGGATGTAAGTTGTGATCTTACTTCGAGAAACAGCTCTTGCAGCAGGTTACACCATTAGGACTGAAGTCGGCAGGCGTCAGGACCCCACGGAATTCTTCTAGCTAGCTATCTTCAGCAGGGACACGCTCCCGGCGTGGAATCCGCGCCCGGCGTCAGGCGTAGTACATGAGGGGCGGTCCGCCAAGATTCCCCAGTTCTTTCCCGCCGTCGACTTGCATGTCTCGGACGCTTCGCTCGTTTCTAGCGCGATGCTCGTTAGTTCTTCCTTCGGGGGAAAAAGTTTGTTTTTTTGGCTCTTTTGCTGTCTGTTGTCCTCTCCAATCTCCGTTGAAGGCCATCCTTCGAAGTGCGCCTGTGGGAAGCAAATCCCGTTTAAGGATCCGCATTCGGCCTGCGTCCGGTGCCTGGGCCTAGACCACGACACCCGGTCCTGCTCTTTTTGCCAGGGGTTCAACAGCCGGACCCGGATCCGTCGCCAGAAGGCCCTTCAGGCGTTCCTGCTCAAAGAAAAAATCAGGACCATGGATGCAGCCTCCAAAGGGGAATCCTCAGAGAAGGCCCGGAGACACCCCGAGAAGCACAGGAAGAGAGTTAGATCCAAGTCCCTGTCTAGGGCCTCTGACTCCTGTAGCTCCGGCTCCCGGTCCGACCGCTCTCCTTCCTGGGCCCGTTCTCAGCCTCCCCCCGCTGCGGTGAAGACCCCTTCAGGCTCCTCTTCTGTCTCACAGGCCAAGACCTCCAGGCCTTCCTCATCTTCCTCTTCTAAGGCCCTGGCTAGGTCGGGGGACCGTCATCACCGCCATAAGTCCGGTTCCCGCCGTTTCGAACCAGGCGTCCGGTCTGCCTCTTTGCCTCCTCTCCAGAGAAGACCAAAACTTACCTCATAAAAGCCGTCGGACCGGCGGCCCGTCCGACGCCAGCCCTACACCATAGGTCCCAGGAACCGTCGACCACCAGACGCCCATCATCGGTCGTCGGCCGGGGGACCGACGTCCGTACCCGTACCCATTGAGAAGAGGACCCCAACGCCTCCCACAGACATCGGTCAGGAGACGATTACGGAGGAGGAGCTGACCCAGCCCGAGGACCAGACGGGCGAACCTGGTCCTGTCGCACCCCCCAAGGAGCCCTCTCCGGAACCTGAGACCCCTGGAGAGCCGACGCCGGAACCCGACGACCGGCCATCGGAGCCCGGTCCGTCATCGGGCCTCTCCATATCTGAGGTCAAGGAGTTGTTCACTTACTGGTGGAACACCATAAAAGGGGATGTGGTTCCCACCCCTCCTCCTCTTCTTCCTCCTCCTCCACCTGCGAACCCACCGGCCCCTGCGCCCCCTACTCCGTCCGGGGCGGCAGGCTGAGTACCTTCCCCCCCAGGAGCCGGCGGATCCTCCTAGGGGGAGACCAGACAAAAGGAAACCTCCGTCCAGATCTTCTTCAGGGTCACCCAGCCCTAAGAGACCCAGAAGACGCCGCCATCCGCCGACGGAGGACATGGATCGGAATTCTCGAAGGATCCAGATCCCCTCTCCGATCCACATCCCTTCTCCGACCCACGTGAACTTCCTAGATCTCCTCCGGATGACCCATCGTTCTCAGAGATCATGAGGCATATCCAAGAGAACATGGGCTGGGATGCGGAAGAATTAGACCCCGAGAGACTACGCCTCACCAGGTATCTTTGGCAGAAAGATCCCAAGCCTGTGGTGGTACCACCCTTGGTGGACACTTTCGAGGACGTCACCAAAGCAGCGTGGAAGCATCCACACTCGCTCCCGGCGATGCAGAAGAAAGCTGACCGCCTGTACAAGGCCCCTAGGGAGGACCAGTATCTGGCTTCACATCCTCTGGCCGACTCTCTGGTCATCACAGCCTCTCATGACCGGTCCCAGAGACCGCAACATTTGAGCACCCTGCCACCGGACCCGGAGTCCAAACAGCTGGACGCTATGGGCAGGCGCAGGTATGCTTCAGCTACTTGCACCATCAGATCCCTGAACTACTTAACCCACATGGTACAGTTCCAGAATGCCTTGTGGGAGCAGGGACTGGACCTGGCGGACAAATTGCCAGACGGTGAGCAGAAGGAGGAGATGTTGTAACTCCTCCATACGGGTTCGGACGTTTGAACCCAGGTGCTGCGAGCCACGTACGATTCCGCGGACTCCTCGGCCAGAGCGGCAACTTTGGGCGTATGCCTCCGGAGACACTCATGGCTCCGTGTCTCCGGATTCAACCCGGACGTCCAGAAGAACATCCTGGACGCCTCGTTTCATGGAGAAGTTCTTTTTGGTGAGTCCTCAGAGAAGGTCCTCACCAAACTTCAAGAGGCTGGGAAGGCGGTGCGGTCTGTCCAGGCTATGTACAGACCCAAGCTTAGTTCCTTTCATAGGAACAAGCCGTTCGAGGCAGTGCAGAGACAGCAGTCAGCTGGCCCCGCAACAGAGGCTCTTCTCCTCCCAGAGCCAGGGAAGTAGATCCGCGGGCGAAGCCAGCAACCAGCTAAGCTGCCCAGCCCGCTGGACCCTCAGCCGCCACAGCATGACTCCATCCCGGTCCCCGCCCCTCAGGATCAACGGGACATCAAGGTCGGGGGTCGCATTGCGGACTACCTGCCAGGGTGGCAGTCCGTAACCACCGACAGGTGGGTCCTTCAGTTGGTCGAAAGAGGCCACTTTATAGAATTCGCAGACAAGCCACCCTCGAGGCCTCCTCTGCTCTCCCGTTACTCGGGTCAGCACAAATTGCTTATCAGGCAAGAAATACTCGCACTCCTGCAGAAGGGAGCGGTGGAGTATATTCCAGAGAACCAGATAGGATCCGGATGCTATCCCCACTTCTTTCTGGTTCCGAAGAAAACAGGGGACCTCCGTCCAATCTTGGACCTCAGCGACCTAAATACATCGGTCGCCTACAAACGATTTCGCATGGTGACCCTTCAGGGTCTCATTCCCATGCTAAAGCAGGACACCTTCTTAGTGTCCCTAGACATGCAGGACGCCTACCTGCATATCCCTGTGGCTCAAGCGCACAGGAGGTTCCTGCGCTTCGAGTTTGTTGGCGACCATTTTCAGTTCCGAGCTCTTCCGTTCGGACTGTCATCGACCCCCAGGGCCTTTACCAAGTGCATGGCAGTCGTGGCAGCGTCTTTAAGGAGACAGGGCCACTATGTGTTTCCGTACTTGGACGATTGGCTTCTCATGGCCGCCTCCAGAGAGGCGTTGTTGCTGGCTATCCAGAGCACCCAGGACCTGTTCCAGTCTCTGGGCATCCTAATCAATTACGAGAAGTCTCTCCTCGTACCGTCACAGAAGCTGCAATTCATAGGCGCAGTTCTGGACACTGTCCAAGGGAAAGCATTTCTTCCCGACAAAAGAGTGGAACGCATCAGATCCCTCATCAGGGACCTCTCGGCTAAGAAGACTGCCCCTGCCAGGCTGGTCCTTCGTTTGCTCGGACACATGGCTGCGGCCATTCCAACTGTCCCTTTGGCAAGGCTCCACATGCAGGTAACTCAGTGGATGCTCAAAGTGCAGTGGGACCAAAGGCAAGACCACATGCAGCAGCCGGTCAGAATCACGAATGCCGTGATTCGAGACTGGCAGTGGTGGCTAGACCCAGGTACACTCTCTGCGGGTGTTCCGTTCACAGCGCCGTCCCCGGAGGTGATTCTTTCCACAGACGCCTCAGGGCTGGGGTGGGGAGCACACCTGAACAGGGTCAGGTCCCAGGGAATGTGGACCCCTCAAGAAGCTCATCTCCACATCAACATTCTGGAGATGAGGCGGTCCTTTACACCCTGCAGGCCTTTCAGTCAGAGATCCCGCCGAATACTCTTTTGCTCCAAACAGACAATACGGCGGTGATGTATTACCTCAACAAACAAGGAGGCGCACACTCTTACCCCCTTTGTAGGGAAGCGATGAGAGTGTGGGATTGGGTAATCCGACACGGCGCGAGCATGATTGCAGTTCACGTTCCCGGAGTGGACAACACAATCACAGACGGCCTGAGTCGTTCCCAGGCCAAGGTCCATCAGTGGGAATTTCTTCAAGGGGTAGCAGAGGATCTGTTTCTTCGATGGGGCACTCCAGAACTGGACTTACTCGCTTCCCCATCCAGCGCAAAACTGCCCAATTTTTGCTCGCTAGATCCAGGGCCTGGTGTTTTCTGGCGAGACGCGTTGTCCCTCTCCTGGGCGGACAGATTCCTCTACGCTTTCCTTCCCTTCCCGTTGATCCAGAGAGTTCTTCTCAAACTGCGTAGGGAGCATGCAACACTGATCCTGGTAGCCCCATTCTGGCCCAGACAGATCTGGTTCCCCTTGCTAACGCAGCTGTCCCGGGAACCTCCAATCCCGTTGCCTTTCAGCTCCCATCTCTTGTCTCAGGAGGAAGGTTCTCTAGTCCACCCGGACTTACGCTCACTGAACCTGCATGCATGGCTTCTAGAGACATTTTGTGACACGGGGTCTCGCAAGAGGTGGCGGAAGTTCTTTCTGCAGCCAGAAAGCCTGCAACGTACGCCATGAAATGGCGCCGCTTTTGCTTGTGGTCGCAAGCATGCGGCCTTTCCCTTCTAGGATGCCCGGTGAAAGTGGTGCTGGAATACCTGCTTTCCCTATTCCATTTGGGTCTCGCTTACTCCTCTATTAAGGTGCACCTCTGCGCGATTTCTGCTTACCACTTCCTGGTGGGACAGCGCACAGTGGCACAGCTGGATGCCTCTCGAGATTTCCTGAGAGGGGTGTTACACCATAGGCCACCCATTAAGGATCCAGTTCCTCCATGGGACTTAACTCTTTGTCCTGGAACAAGTCACGCTTCCCCCCCTTTGAACCTGCCGCGGATTGTGAGCTGCGTTTTCTGTCGTGGAAAACGTTAATTTCGGTTGCTGTCACGTCAGCAAGGAGAGTTTCCAAGCTCCACGCTCTCATGTGTAAGGAGCCTTATTTACTTTTCCACCAGGACAGAGTATCTCTGAGGACGAATCCTAAGTTTTTGCCTAAGGTGGTCTCTGCCCTCACTCTCAACCAGGACATCGATTTACCTGTATATTTTCCTAAATATTCCAATAGAGGAGAGGCATTGCTTCACACCCTGGATGTTCACCACTGTCTAAGGTATTACCGTCAAAGATCTTTCCTAATTTCCTCCTCCCAGAATGCTTACAGACGCTATTGCTTGGAAATCGGTCCTAATGGTGTAACCTGCTGCAAGAGCTGTTCTCGAAGATCTACTGTTACGGTAAGTTCTTACGTAACTGTACTTTATTTGTTTGTTTGTCTTGGGGTTTAGTATGGACCCAATAGATGCCCAGGAACTACGAGGATTTCCTAGGGTATTTTGCTGAAGGTTGGTGAAATACTCTTTCTGAGTGACTTTGTCATCTGCCTACAGGCATTTTGTAGCTCCCTGTAGGCATTCCATAGCTGGGGGGATGGGGACGCTTTGAAAGCTTTCCAACTAGAGTCCCTGACTTTCATTTGTAATAACAGTTCTTTTGTTATCCAGCGTTTGCAGCCGCCTCTAACGTTTCTGGATTTGATAGGAAAGTAGTGGTCCTGTAGTTTCTGAAGGGTGCTGGTGAAGAGGTTGACAGCAGAGGAGACGTTTTCTGTCAGATATAGGGAGGACCAGTTTACGGATTCTGCATCTCTAGTCACGAGGTCACGGTTTGTGATATTAAAATTTCTGAAAGGTGGTAGTTTTGGGGGGGGGGCGCACTGACTTGTTGTTTACGACGATGTAGATGGGGGCGTGGTCACTGATCGCGTCTGACATGGTCCCTGCTTGGAGGATTTGATCAGACTGGTTAGTTATATTCCAGTCGAGGATAGAGTGGTTTGTTATGCATTGGTTGTGTCTGGTTGTGGTAGAGATTACTTGCTCTAGGTTATGGGACTTTAGTAGGGTTGTGTAGTCCGGGTTTGGGCTCACTGCCCAGTTGAGATTGAAATCCCAGAGTAATAACGCATCCGTAGATGGTGTGGTGCATGCTAGACCAGAGAGGAAGCTAGACTGGCCCTGGGTGATAGCTGGAGGGGGTGTTGTAGCAGCAACCGACATAAAGTTTTTTTGATGCACTAATAGTTAGCTCGGTGATAATCCATTCGCTTATGGAGTTGGTGGTAGAGCAGGCAACAATGGCAGCTGATATGTGGTCTTCGAGATATAGTGCAACACCTCCTCCTCTCTTCCTACCTGGTCTATCCAGTCGGAGGAAGGAGTAGCCTTGGAGCTGGTACAGTGCAGAGTTATGGCTAGACTTTAGCCAGGTCTCAGATAGACCCAGCATGTGGGGCTTATATAGGGTCACCCAGGCCTCTATCTCTGCAGATTTGGAGGGGAAGCTACAGACATTTAGGTGGGAGAGCTTTAATCCGTGGCATCCTACCCATGTGGCATCAGTGTGGTCAATGTGTGTTTGTAGGGCCAGGGTTGGTTTCTGTGTCACCCGCAAGCAGAGCAAGGAGAAGGAGGGACAAGAGTGGGCAGGTTGGAGGCTGCCAGTGGTGTTTGTGGAGCGTGATGGAGTGAAGCAGATACCCTATCTGTCTTTGTTCCGCATTAGATAAGGATGCCAGAAGTATAGGTGCCAGGGATGTGTCTATATTTGTGGCCATGTTTGGCAAGCATGTCTGATTTGGTGGTGAAGGAGTCAGGATGCAGTGGTACATGAATTTTTGTTCAGTAGCTAGGACTGATGCGGAGAGGTCTGTGGCCAACAACAACCCAGTCAAGGTGGATATAGCCAGCAGGAGAAGACTTGCATTCCTAGGGGTCGGTGATGAGGACAGGCTCTTTGCGTTAGGAGGAGATACGAATAAGAGGAATGACCTGGTTGCCATGTTCAAAGATTTTGCAGTGTGTCTCTTTAAGGGGAGATATGCAAGGCTTGTGGAGGGTGGGAAAATTGGAAATCCTGTGGTAGCGAGTAGCAGTGGCCACAAGTGGTGCTATTTGATAAGCTGCAGATGGAAAACTGCACTGATTTTTTTTTAAGTGCATGTGACAGTGAGCTATAAGTTACAGAGCCGACCAAGGGTGGTGGTGGTGCAGAGCACCGGCGGGGCCAAACTCAGCCCAAACAACTAAGCCATTTGCTTCGAATTACTGATTCCTGCGTTGCGGTTTGTGGCATACCTGGTTTTGGTCCGGTGAGCTCAGCGCTCGGGGTAGGGTTCCTATTCAGTCCCTCACGACCACCGAAGAGCTGCAGGAGGAAGGAGAGGAGTATAAGTAATAGGTAGGTGGAGATGGGGCTGTGAATTGGGGAGGGGAGAAACTTACAATGAAGGAAATTAGCTGGCTGCTAGTTGAAAGAAGAGCCCTGAAACTAAACTCAGGAGCACTACCTAATTTAGATTTGAGCCCAGTGGGAAATTTGAGAAGTGGGGAAGGGGAGAGACTCCGTAGCACTGAGTCCAGGAGCCAAATGCGCAAGAAGAACTCGCTTCTTTGGCTGGTTTAGGCTGAAGGTGCCTGAAAACGGGGCCCAGGAGATTAAATGTTACTCCCTGGGGTCCAGTTTGTATTTCGGCAAGCAAACTCACAATTTTCAGGTTTGCGAGAGAGAATTCAATTTGAATTGGTGCCGAATTAAGTAATTATTCGAACAGTACCCACCAAGCCGAGCCTGCGCCCCACGGGAGGAAATGGTGTCTGTATACACTCTGTTGGCTCTCCGAGACATCGCCCAGCTCCTCCCCAAGGAGGTGGTGGCCAGAGTCTCTGATCCCCCTGTAAACCCAGGGTTCCTTTCCAGGTACTTCCTGGTCCTGAAACAGACAGGGGGCTGGTGCCCCATTCTAGATCTGCACTACCTGAACTAATTTCTCAGGTCCCGCACATTCAGGATGGTAACTCTGTCACAGATCATACCATCTCTCGAGCAGAACATGTGAGTTTGCTCTCTGGATCTCCAGGACGTGTTCTTTCACATCCCGATCCGTTCGTCTCACCGAAGGTTCCTCCATGTCCGAGCAGGAGCAGCCCTCTTAGAGTTCCGAGCCATGCAGTTCGACCTGTCATTCCCCCCCCGGGTCTTCACCAAATGCATTGCAGTGGTGGTGGCCCATCTTCGGCGTTGAGGGGTCAGGGTGTACCCCTATCTCAATGACTGGCTCATAGTGGGTTCCTCCAGACAGGAGGTGGAGAGGTCCAGGGATCTGGCCCTCCTGACCTGCATTGATCTCGGTCTCTTGGTCAGCGAGACCAAGTCAGAACTCGTACCTTTGCAGGGGATCTGCTTCATCGGGGCAGAGTTTGATTCTTACTGAGCTTGAGCCAGGCTGTCGATGGACAGGGTGGAGGTTCTTTCGTCCTTTGCCCAGTCATTTCTGGTTGGGCACTTGCGCCCTGGCCGGGACTTCCTGCACCTTCTGGGGTACATGGCGGCCTGCACCGCCGTGGTCTGATGGGTCCAGTGGCATATGCACCCCCTTCAATGGGAGCTGGCCAGCCAGTGGACTCAGCGATATGGTCATTTCGATCAGCTGGTCACGGTGACTCAGAAAGTGTGGGACGCTTTCCAATGTTGGACCATCCTAGCACATTTGCAGGAAGGGATCCTGTTTGTCCATCCCGAGCCAATGGTCGTTCTTATGGCTGAAGCCTCTTTCACGGGCTGGGTGCTCACATGGGGAATTGCAGAGTCCACGGGCTCTGGACCCCCAAGGAATCCCGATGTCATATCAACCTGCTGGAGCTCAGAGCAGTCCGACTGGTACTGTCAGCATTTGCTCCTCTCCTTCAGGGTCAAGTGGTGCAAGTCCAGATGGACAATACCACGACCATGTACTATCTCAACAAGCAGGGTGGCACGCATTCCCGGCCTATGTGCAGGGAAGCGCTCCACATCTGGACCATCATGTGCCGGCTGCCGGCTGGAGGCAGATCTCCTAGCCATCCATGTGGCAGGAGCCTCTAACCAACTGGCGGACGCTCTCAGCCATGTGGGCGAGATGTCCCACAAGTGGTCTCTTAATCCAGAGGTAGTAATCAACCTGTTCTTCCACTGGGGCAAACCTCGGGTGGATCTGTTCGCCTCCAGGGCGAATGCGAGGCTGAAGCCGTTTCATGCCTGTCCCCCTCAGCAGGACTCACTACGGGAGGATGCCGTCTCGAAGCTGTGGACCCCAGGCCTCGTCTGTGCCTTCCCTTCACTTCCCTTGGTTCACAAGGTGATCCTCAATGTCAGGAGGGACAAGGCACAGGTGATCCTGGTAGCCCCAGACTGGCCTCGCCAGTTCTGGTATCCAGATCTCCTCAGCCTCCGCTCCAGGCCCCCGAGGCGTCTTCCAGTACGCCCGGACCTGACATCAGTCAATCAGGGGAAGGTATTCCATCTGGATCTTCAATCCCTGCACCTGACAGCCTAGTTGCTGAGTGGATAGAGTTCCAGGCTTTGGGTCTGTCTGAGGATGTACTCGCAGTTGTGGAAGCATCCAGAAAAGAGCTGACCAGAGGTGCTATGCCTTCAAATGGAAAAGGTTTTCCATTTGGTTTCTGGGCAAGGGTTTGGACCCTTTGTCCTGTCCAGTGACTAGTATCCTCAACTACCTTTGGTCTCTGTCCAAAGGGGGTTTTCAGTCTACGACCCTTAAGGTGCACCTGGCAGCCATCTCTGATTTCCGGGCACGGGCTAGTCAGCAGACAGTGGCACAGGAGAAGGTGGTGTGGTGTTGCATCTTTAAAGGCCTCGACCATATTTTCCCTTGGGTGCATGGACCACCACCACCATGGGATCTACTGCTGGTACTGGCAAAACTCATGGGCAAGCCATTTGAACTGATGCACAGGTGTGAGGTGTCACATCTGTCGTGGATGACTGCCTTCTTCGTGGCTATCATGTCAGCCAGAAGGACTGGGGAGCTACAGGTGCTCTCTGTTGTCTCTCCTTACCTGGTCTTCCACAGGGACAAGGTTGTCCTGCACCCCCACCATAAATTCCTTCCGAAGTGTCAGAGTTTCACCTTAACCAGATGTTGACTCTGCCAGTGTTCTAACCCAGTTACATCTTGGAGGCCGAGTACAGGCTCCATACCTTGGACCTGAGATGAGCACTCTCTTACTATAAGGAGTGGATGGCTGAAATTCGGGGAGAGGTTCACCAGCTGTTTGTCACCTACGCTGAAGCCACACCTGTCATACCTGCAGCTAAGTGGACGATTGGCAGATGGATTACATCATGCATTGATCTCTGCTATAGACTGTCGGGCAAGGAGCCTCTCGTAGGGATAAGAGCTCACTCTACCCCCCCATACTGCTGCATCAATGGCTGCTTTCAGGGACATCCCTATCCAGGAAATCTGCAGGGCTGCTACCTGGAAGTCAGCAAACACCTTTATCACCCAGTACCACATCGACCTAGAGTCACGCCAGGATGCAGGTTTTGAGGCCTCAGTTCTCCAGTCTCTGTTCCCCGAGTAAGTATTGAGGGAGTGTGCGCCTTGCCTCCCTCCTCCCAGAGAACTTTTAGGAATCTACCAACAAGTGTTGATAGAACAACATTTCTAGAGACATGGATATGTTGTTCATCCACACTGTCTGGCAGGTTCCTTGCCGCTTTAAATCTTGCCGGAACGTCTTCAAGCTGGCTCCTCCCACCCACCCGGATGGTAAAACTCTTGACTCCGCCCCATGACGCCAGATCTTCCTTACTGCTTGGAAGCTCAGGTTCCCTCCTTAACGCTCTGCGTGATGGACTGGATCCTAATTCTTCGGTTCGCCGAAACTCATTTTAAAATTTTCAAGACTGGTCATCTTTCTCCCTCGCGACTGCGATGGACAAATCGACTCCAGGATTTCGGCGGTGCCCTTGTGGGCAGAAGATGTCCAGGCCGGACCCGCCCTCCACGTGCGTCTACTGCCTCGGCCTAGAACATGACCCGCGAGGCCAGAGTCATGCCGTGCACCGCCAACGTCCTGGAGGACCGCGCTGCCTGGTTACAGCTTGGGCGCCCGAGAAGCGCTTACCCACTGTTGTCAAGGAGGTCTGCGGGTTACCGTGGGCGGCTGGCTCGGCTGAGCAATCTCGAGCAGATGATCGCCCTCGAGGAGGAGGCGGCCCAGGCTGCATCATCCTCTTCCTCGGTCGCGGCATTTATCCCGCTCTCTGGGTACCTCGTATTCAGCTTCGTTCAAGGAGCTTTGCCATTCCCTTTCCACGAAGGGAGAGGGGCCATCGGGACATTCCTCTCGGTCCAAAAAGAAGGACTCAAAGGGTAAGTCCCATTGTCGCCGTTCATGGGAGCGGGAGAGGTCTCCTTCCCCGGACAGCTGGCTGTCGACTTCAGTCGAGGTTGCGGCTAAGGCCGCTGGTTTCATGGCGTCCCCGTCAGGCCAGCCGACTGAGACACCTGTCGACGCGGTCAAGATTTTTCTCGACCCGTCGGGCGGGCTGTCGACTGGTGAGGCCGACAACCCTTCTTCACCAGTTCCCCCGGTGGAGACAGAGGATCTGCCTGTGCCCCCGGTGCAGCAGTCCCCAATTAAAGCTTCTGAGCCGAGGGAAGGCGGGTGTCCCCGCTCCTTCCCAGAACCCATCTGGAAACACCGAGGATCTCGGTCTTGGTCTCCAGACCGTCTTGGTCCAGCGATCCGCCCGACATCGGGCGGTCTCGGTCTCGGCACCAAGGTAAGTGACGCCACCGCTCGTCCTCGTCTTCCTCCTCGGAAGAGGAGAGGCTTCGGCGCAAATTGCGTTGACGCTATGAGGACCTGATGTGGCAGCAGTTATTTCAGTCCAGGAACAAGTCGACGCCGTCCCCGGCCATCAAGTGGCTGTCAACCCGAGCGGCCGAAACAACCCCTCGCTGTAGTCGAGGTGCCCCAGCCTGGGCCGGTTGTTCGGTCGAAACCAGCTGCCTCACCGATTGTGGTGGAACCTCCGCCTCCGCAACCGAAATCGGGGGTGCCGACCAAGGATTCTCAGTCGGGTCAAGGCCTGCCCCACAGGTTGTCGGTCACCCTCACTCCCGACCGTCCTCGGCAGGTGGAGGGTGGCTCGGGCCCCAGGCAGCTCTTTGCAGACTCCTCCGAGTCAGACGACGACTCCTCCCTGTTCTCCAGGCCTGTTGACTTGGAGTCCTCCGGGGGCCAGTCGTTGGACTAAAAGCCCATCGTCCTTCATGGGTTTGCTTCGCTCATCTCGAGTCCACCGGATGCAGCTAGAAACCGTGTCCAACAGGCCAAGTATCCCCTGACGGAGATACTGGACCAAGGGGATTCCCCCACGGAGGCCTTTCCGGTGGCTGAGGCCATTGTTGGCCCAGCCTTGGAGCTTTGGCAGCGGCCTGCTTCCTGCCCTGCGCCTTTGGCCAGGATGGCCAGGAAGTATGCGGTCCCTACCGGCTCTTTGCCGGGTTTCGGTACACCCCTCTGCCGAGGGTGTTAGTCACCGACAGCGTTTTCGGCGTTCGGGAATGCTAGGGGCGTGGACAAGCCCCCGCGAGGTCAAAAAGCTGGACTACGCTGGGTGCAAGGTATACGCTGCGTCCTCCCTTGGCCTCCGCCATGCCAGCTCGGCCGTGCTGATGGCACACTTCTCCCGCGCCCTCATGGGCTCCCTGGATGAGGTGATCCCTCATCTCCCAGCCGAGCTGCAGACCACGGTCCGGCAGGTGCGGGACCAGGGTAGGGCAGTGGCTAAGCAGCAGCTCCAAACAGCTCTGGACATAGGAGACTCCTGTACCAGATCGGTTGCGGCCGCGGTGGCCATGTGCCGAAGAGCATGGCTGAGGATATCCACCTTCACGGCGGATACCCAGCACAAATTGGCGGATGTCCCCTTCCTGGGGACCAACCTCTTCGGCCCTGGAGTGGAAGGTCACCTCCAGTGGATCGAAAAGTCCAATGCCACACTGGACTCTGTCACCTCGCCCAGAAGGACAAAGGCCGCCGACAGCAGCAGCACAAGTCCTTTCGCCCTTCTGCGCCTGCGGCACATCCGGCCCACCTGCACCAGGGCCAGCAGGCTCGCGCTTGGCATCCCAAACCCAAGCCCGTGGCTTCCTCCAATAGGAAGCAGGGAGGTAAAGGCCCAGGAGGTCCCTCGGCCGGTCCCTTCTCCAAGCCTGCCCAATGACGGGTTGAGGGGTGTCGCCCCCAGCCTCGTCACTCCCCCCTGGGTTCCCCCCGTGGGGGGACAGCTCCGCCACTTCCTTTCCGCCCGGTCCGCTATCACCATGGACCGCTGGGTGTTGGAGGTGGTAGGAAAGGGCCTGCCTCTGGAGTTCGAGCAGGCCCCACCCTTCCGAGCCGTCGCCCCTCAGGGGGCCATGGGGTCCGCAGCCTCTCTGTTGGCCCGCCGAGCCGATATTGCCCTGCTCCTCGAAAAAGAGGTGATCAGAAAGGTGGCAGATCCTCCTCCAGACCTGGGGTTTGTGTCCAGGTACTTCCTGGTCCCAAAACGGACGGGGGCTGGCGCCCCATTCTCAACCTGCACGACCTGAACAGGTTCCTAAGGTCTCGGACCTTCAGGATGGTCACTCTGGCTCAGATAATCCCATCCTTGGAACGAGGCGTGTGGTTCTGTTCCCTGGACCTTCATGACGCGTTCTTTCACGTCCCAATCTGTCCATTCCACCAGAGATTCCTCCGCTTCAAAGCAGAGGGATCCCTTTACGAGTTCCAGGCCATGCCCTTCGGCCTTTCCCTAGCTCCCAGGGTCTTCACCAAATGCATGGCAGTGGTGACAGCATTCCTGCGGTGCCGAAGGGTCCAGGTATGCCCCTACCTGGATGACTGGCTGATTGCAGCCCCCTCCAGGGTGGAGGTGGAACGGTCTAGAGTTCTGGCCCTCCAGGTTTGCTCTCAGGTTGGCCTCCTCATCAACGAGGCCAAGTCGGAACTCATGCCAAAGCAGGTGATACAATTCATCGGGGCAGAGCTCGACTCTCTACGAGCCAGAGCACGGCTCCCGGCAGACAGGGCCAAGGTTCTTTCCTCCTTTGCCCCATCATTTCAGGTTGGGCAATCGCGCCCTACCCGGGACTTCCTGCGCCTCCTGGGCCTTATGGTGGCCTGCACCAGCGTGGTCCATTGGGCTGGTATATGCGTCCCCTTCAATGAGGACTGGCCAGCCAATGGTCACAGCACTTCGATCCGCTGGATCAGCTAGTGACAGTGACCCAGGGGATGTGGAACGCTCTCCAGTGGTAGACCGTTCCAGCACATATGCAGGAGGGCATCCCGTTTGTCCGCCCCGAGCCGACGGTCTCTCTATCGACCGATGCCTCTCTGATGGGTTGGGGTGCCCATCTGGGGGAGTACAGAGCGCACGGCCTCTGGTCCCCTCGGGAGTTGCCATATCAACCTGCTGGAGCTTGAAGCGGTCCGTCTAGCCCTCACTGCCTTCGCTCCGTTTCTACAGGGTCAAGTGGTTCAGGTCCAGACAGACAGTACCATGACCATGTACTACCTAAACCGCCAGGGCAGGACGCGCTCCATGCCCCTGTGCAGGGAAGCTCTCCGCATTTGGTCACTCGTGCGCAGCCTGGACGCGGATCTCCTCGCCATTCATGTGGCAGGAGCCTCCAACACCTGGCCGATGCCCTAAGCTGGATAGGGGCTGCGTCTCACGAGTGGTCTCTCCTGCCGGAGGTAGTACAAGATCTCTTCTCCCACTGGGGCACGCCTCAGGCGGACCTGTTTGCCTCCAGGGAGAATGCGAAGCTGAGACTGTTTCATGCCTGCCCCCTCAGCAGGGGCTGGCTGCAGGGGATGCCTTCTCGGAGGCCGTGGACCCCGGGCCTCTTCTCCTTCCCCATTTCTCTTGATCCACAGTGCTTCTCAAGGTGAGGAGGACAAGAGGCGCAGGTGATTCTGGTAGCCCCAGACTGGCCCGCCAGTTCTGGTATCAGATCTCCTCAGTCTCGGCTCCAGGCTCCTGGCGGCTTCCAGCCTGCCGGACCTGATCTCAGTCAGTCAGGGGAAGGTATTCCATTCGGACCTTCAATCCCTGCCCTGACGGCCTGGTTTCTGAGCGACTAGAGTTCCAGGCCTTGGGTCTTTCCGACGAGGTCCTCAACGTCGTTGAGGCATCTCGTAAGGAGTCGACCAGAAAATGCTATGCCTTCAAATGGAAGAGATTTTCCATTTGGTGTCAGTGCAAGGGCCTGGACCCTTTCTCCTGTTCCTTGGCAAGCATTCTGGACTACCTGTGGTCCTTTTCTCAGCTAGGGCTTCGGTCGACGACCCTTAAGGTGCACCTGGCAGCCATCTCTGCTTGCCGGGCTCAGGCCGGGAAGCAGTCGGTGGCACAGGAGAAGGTGGTTGGGCACTTTTGCAAAGGTCTTGATCACATATCTCCTCCAGTGCGAGAACCTCCACCTCTGTGGGATCTACTGCTGGTATTGACTAAGCTCATGGGCAAGCCATTCGAACCGATGCACAGGTGTGACATCTCTCACCTGTCGTGGAAGACCGCCTTCTTGGTGGCTATCACGTCAGCCAGAAGGATGGGACAGTTCCAGGCGCTTTCCATCGAGTCTCCTTATCTGGTCTTCCACAGGGACAAGGTTGTCCTGCGCCCCCACCCGAAGTTCCTTCCGAAGGTGGTGTCGGAGTTTCACCTTAACCAGGTGTTGACTCTGCTGGTGTTCTACCCCAATCGCACCTCGGAGGCCGAATATAGGCTCCATACTTTGGACCCTAGAAGAGCACTCGCTTATTATAAGGAGCGGACGGCTGAAGTTCGGGGAGGTTAGCCAGCTGTTTGTCACCTACGCTGAAGCACGCACCTGGCAGACCTGCAGCCAAGCGTGCGATAGGCAGGTGGGTCACCTCCTGCATAGATCTCTGCTATAGGTTGGCGGGCATGGAGCCTCCCAGAGGATAAGAGCTCATTCTACCCGCCATACCGCTGCATCGGTGGCTGCTTCCAGGGATGTCCCTATCCAGGAAATCTGCAGGGCTGCTACCTGAAGTCCGCACCACTTCATCACCACTACCACATCGAGCTTGAGTCACGCCGGGATGCTGGTTTTGGGGCCTCGGTTCTCCAGTCTTTATTTCCCAAGTAGGGTGTGTACTGCCTCCCTCCTCCCGGAGAACTGCTGGAGTCTGCCAGACAGTGTGGATGAACAACATATCCATGTTCCTAGAAATACAGGTTACTCACCTGTAACAGGAGTTCTGGGAATGGTATATGTTGTTCATCCCTACATTCCAGACCTCCCCGGCCCGACACACACCCTGGCTTCCAGTGGGCTAGATCTGGTGTCATGGGGCGGAGCCGAGAGTTTTACCACCCGGGTGAGTGCGAGGAGCCAGCTTGAAGACCTTCCGGCAAGATTTAAAGTGGCAAGGAACCTGCCAGACAGTGTAACATACACCATTCCTAGAACTCCTGTTACAGGTGAGTAACCTGTATAGCCACGATCCTAGAAAAACAGGTTACTCACTTGTAACAGTAGATCTTCTACGAACTGGTCTCTTGCAGTAAGTCATTACTTATGGGAGTATCCACCAGATGGCACTGTCACACACAGCAGCTTCTTGCAGCAGTCTTCCATGGGGGCCGACCACACGACACCGCTTCCTGTGGATGTGTATATGAGTGGGCGGCACCCAGTACCATCTGTTCATTTTCCGGCCGGCTTCAGCTCGCACACTCTGCTCTGCTGACCTCCTGGGTTGCCGTCTTCGACTCGACCTTGAATTGATTTTCTACCTTTGGGTCTGGGACCTGGGACTTGCTCTCAGCACCGCTGGACTTCCATAGCAGGCCTGTGACCCACTCACAGTACCCCTGCTGTTCCCAGACCCGGGCTCTCTTGCTGGGACTGGGGCTTCTTTAGGGCCTAGCCTGATTTTTATTTTTTTTTTTTCTTCTCTTCTTCTTCTTCTACTGCAGGCTCGGTTTTCCATTAGAGCTCCCCGGTACACCTGCTGCTCCCTGTCACAGGCACTCTTGCTGGGTCTGGGGATTCACTTGGGCTGCTGTTAACAGCCCAGACCGATTTTGCTTCTCTCTGACGAGCCTGTGGAATACTCCCAGGCCCTGGCTCTTCTTTTTCCAGGACCTGGGCCTGTGCACCACTCACTGCACCCCTGGCTCCTGCCTCTGGTCCTGGTTATGTGTACTACTTCCAGGCCCTGGCTCTTCTGCTTCCACTAGGCCAGGCCTGTGCTCCTCACATTGGCCCCAGCCCTCCTTGCTCACATCGCCCCTGCTGCTCCCTGGCCCAGGCTGTCTTGCTGGGCCTTGGGACTTGCTCATGGCTGATCATCCAGCCAGGCCGGAACGGACCTCGGGGGAGGGGCACCTTAAAGGCTTCCCCCAGTCAAGGGCACTCGTTCCAGGCATAGGAGGGAGCGGGATTCACACTCTTCACACTTCCTCCACCTTACTCCATCGTCAACGGAGCGTTCCTCGATGTCAGGTCTGCCCCCCAGTCGACTGAGCCTGCTGGGCTTGTTTTATTTTCTGTTTTTGTCCCATAGACAGAGCTTGTTTTTGCGCGTCTCCCATCAACGGGCTGTGTTGCCCTGTCAACGAAACGTGCCTCAGTGACGGAGATGCTTCCCCCGTCGACATCACATGTTCTTTGCTCTCCCTCGTCGATGGGAGCTCTTCTCCCGTCGACTGGACATGATTCTGCTGTTCTCTCGTTGATGGAGGCTTATTCTCCATCGACTGGGCACTCCTCTTCGATGGGGAAGCCTCTCCCATTGACGGAACGGCGTGTTTTGCATGCTGTCACCGTCGACTGAGAGGCTTGTTTCTGGTCTCTCGTTGATGGGGCTGATTCCACCGTCGACAAAGGAGCTTCTCCTCCTTTCCTCCTTGACAAGGATGCTTTCCTTAGCGATGAGGGCCTCACTGGGACACACCCTGCTCGGGGCTTTGCTACCGTGGCGCCCCGGCTCGTACGGCACCTTGTTTCTGTCTCTCTGAGATCTTCCCCGTCGCTCGCTTTTTGCGCCTCTTTGACGCGACTTTTCCCGGGCCCCTCGGGAAGAACGGATTTCCGGATGCACCCAGACAACATTGCTCAGCTCCTCCATAAGGAGGCGGTAGCTCTTGTGGCAGATCCATCTGCAGACCCAGGCTTTGTCTCCAGGTACTTCCTGGTGCCCAAGCGGACAGGGGGCTGACACCCCATTCTAGATTTCCACGACCTGAATCAATACCTCAGATCATGCACCTTTCGGATGGTCACTCTGTCCCAGATCATACCATCCTTGGAGCAAAACATGTGGTTCTGTTCATTGGATCTGCTGGACATGTTCTTTCACATCCCAATCCGTCCGTCCCATCAGCGGTTTGTCCGATTCAGGGTCGAAGGGACCTTGTACGAGTTCCGAGCTATGGTGTTTGGCCTGTCATCTGCCCCACGGGTCTTCACCAAATGCATTGCAGTGGCAGTGGCCCATCTCCGGCGTTGGGGGCAGAATTTAACCCATACCTCGATGAGTGGCTCTTGGCAGGTTCTACCCAACAGGAGGTGGAGAGGTCCAGGGATCTGGTCCTCCATACCTGTTCCCAGCTCGGCCTCCTGATCAACGAGGCCAAGGCGGAACTCGTGCCTTCTCAGGTGATGGGCTTCATTGGGACAGAGCTCGATTCTTGTCAAGCCAGAGCTCGGCTCCCGGCGGACAGGGCGGAGGTTCTCTCCTCCTTTGCACAATCATTTCTTGTTGGCACTTGCGCCCTGCCTGCGACTCTCTGCGCCTTCTGGGTTACATGGCAGCGTGCACCTCAGTGGTCCGTTGGGCCCGGTTGTACATGAGCCCCCTCCAATGGGAACTGGCCGCCCAGTGGAATCAGCGTCACGGTCATTTCGACCATCTGATCACTGTAACCCAGAAGATGTGGGACGCTCTCCAATGGTGGACCACCCCAGACCGGTTGCAGGAAGGGATACTGTTTGTCACCCGAGCCACGGTTCGTTCTTACGACCGATGCCTCTCTCATGGGCTGGGGATCCCACATGGAGGACAACAGGGCCCACGGACTCTGGACCCCCGAGGAGTCCCGATGCCACATCAACCTCTTGGAGCTCAGAGCAGTCAGACTGGCACTGTCAGCTTTCGCTCCTCAGCTCCGGGGTTAAGTGGTCCAAGTCCAGACAGACAATACCTCGACCATGTACTACCTCAACAAACAGGGCGGCACACACTCCTGTCTGCTATGCAAGGAGGCACTCCGCATCTGGACCTTTGTAGGCCGGTTAGAGGTGGATCTCCTCGCCATCCATGTGGCAAGAGCCTCGAACCAGCTGGCGGATGCTCTAAACCGCTTAGGCCAGATATCCCACGAATGGTCTCTCCATCCAGAGGTAGCTTACAGCCTGTTCTCCCATTGGAGCAAACCGATGGTGGACCTGTTTTCCTCCAGGGAAAACACCAAGCTGAGGCTGTTTCATGCCTGCCCCCCTCAGCAGGGCTCGCTGCAGGGGGATGCCTTTTCGAGGCCGTGAACCCCAGGCCCCCTCTACGCCTTCCCTCCATTTCCCTTGATCCACAAGGTGTTACTCAAGGTGAAGAGGGACAAGGCTAAGGTGATTCTGGTAGTCCCAGACTGGCTGCGCCATTTCTGGTATCCAGATCTCCTCAGCCTCAGCTGCTGGCCCCCGAAGCGGCTTTGTACACTCCCGGACCTGACATCTATGAACCAGGGGAAGGTATTCCATCCGGACCTTCAATCCCTGCACCTCACAGCCTGGTACCTGAGCGGCTAGAGTTCCAGGCTTTGGGTCTTCCGAAGATGTCTACACCATGGTGGAGGCATCTAGAAAGGAATCGGCCAGGAAATATTACGCCTTCAAATGGAAAAGGTTTTCCATTTGGTGTCAGGGCAAGGGTCTGGACCCCTTATCCTGTCCTGTGGCTAACATTCTCGACTACCTTTGGTCACTCTCCAAAGGAAGTCTACGGTTATCGACCTTAGGGTGCACCTGGCAGCCATTTCTGCTTACCGGGCAGGGCAGTCAATAACATTAGTTAGAAGACAGTGGTCGGGCGCTTTTTCAAAGGTCTGGATCACATATGCCCTCCGGTGTGTGAACCTCCACCTCCGTGGGATCTACTGCTGGTATTGGCAAAGCTCATGGGCAAGACATTCGAACCCATGCACAAGTGTGAGCTGTCACACTTGTCGTGGAAGACTGCCTTCCTGGTGGCTATCATGTCTGCCAGAAGGGCAGGGGAACTCCAGGCGCTTTCGGTGGACTCCCCTTATCTGTTCTTCCACAGGGACAGAGTTGTCCTGCACCCCCAACCGAAATTCCTTCCGAAGGTGGTGTCAGAGTTTCAACTTAACCAGGTATTGACTCTGCCGGTATACTACACTAATTACACCTCGGAGGTTGAGTACAGGCTCCATACCTTGGACCTGACACATGCTGTCTCCTATTACAAGGAGAGGACGGCAGAAATTTGTGGAGAGGTTCGCCATCTGTTTGTCACCTACGCTGAAGCTGTTTCTGGCAGACCTGCAGCCAAACGGACCATAGCAAGATGGATTACATTCTGCATAGGTCTATGCTATGAGTTGGCGGGCATGGAGCCTCCCAGAGGGATAAGAGCTCATTCTACCCGCCATACTGCTGCATCGGTGGCTGCTTCCGGGGACATCCCCATACAGGAAATCTGTCGGGCTGCTACCTGGAAGTCAGCAAATACCTTCATTCTAGGGATGTGGATATGTTGTTCAATTCACACTTACTAGCAGGTTCCTTGCCGCTTTAAATCTTGCCGGAAGGTCTTCAGGCTGGCTTCTCCCACCCACCGGGTGATAACACTCTCGGCTCTGCCCCACGATGCCAGATCTTCCTTACCGCTTGGAAGCTCAGGTTCCCTCCTTTGCGCTCTGCATTTTAGGCCTGGATCCAAACTCTTCGGTTAACCCGAAACTAATTTTAAAATTCACAAGACTTGGTCTTTATCTTCCCTACGCAGCTCGATGGACAAATCGACTCGGTTCGTTGGTGCCCATGTGGGCGAAGATGTCCGGACGATCTGCACTCCGTCGCTGCATGCGGGCTTGGCCACAACTCCAAGACGTCGCGACTTGTGCAAGTCCTTTTCAGCTACGGTCTTGGAGGATCGCGCTGCCAGATTACAACTTGGGCGCCCAGAGAAACTTTATCCTCCGGTCAAGTCGAAGGAGGCCCGTTGGGCAGTGTCCACGGCTGCGGGCTCGGCTGAACAGCTCGAACAGATGACCGCCCTCGACGAGGAGGCGGCCCAGGCCGCATCATCATCATCATCCTTGGTTGCGGCATTTATCCCACTCTCCTTGGGCTCCTCCTACACGGCTTTGTTTAAGGAGCTTTGCCAGTCCCTCTCCACCAAGGGAGAGGGGCCTTCGGGACATTCCTCTCTGTCCAAAAAGGACTGTAAGGGTAAGTCCCACCGTCGACGTTTGTGGGAGTGGGAGAGGTCCCCTTTCCTGGATAGTAGACACTCTACTTCGGTCGAGATTGCAGCTAAGGCCGCTAGCTTCATGGTGTCCCCGTCAGGTCAGCTGGCTGAGACACCTGTTGACGCAGTTGAGATTTTTCTCGACCCATCAGACAGTCTGTCGACTGGAGAAGCCGACAACCCTTCTTCACCGGTTCCCCCGGTGGAAACTGAGGACTTGCCTGTGCCTCCTGTGCCGGAGTCCCCTGCTAAGGTCCCTGAACCGAGGGAGGAGCAGGTTTCCCCCGCCCCCCCTCAGACACACCCCACCCTCAGTAACACCGAAGGTCTTGGTCTCGGACCTCTTCCAGGTCCAGCCAATCCCACCGACATCAGCAGTCTCGATCTCGGCACTGTGGAAAGCGGCGGCGCCGGTCATCCTCGTCATCGACCTCTTCGGAGGATAGGCTCCGTCGCAAATTGCGTCGGCGCTACGAGGATCTAATGTGGCAGCAGCTCCTTTTGACCGGGAATAAGCCGACTCCGTCGCCTTCCCTGGCCATTAAGTGGCTATCACCGGAGCGGCCGAAACAACCCCTCGTGGTAATCGAGGAGCTGAAGCCGGCACCGGTTGTTCGGCCAAAACCGGCTGCGCCACCCATTGTGGTGGAACCCCCGCCTCCACAACCTAAAACTGGGGCCCCAACCAAGGATTCTCGGTCGGGTCAGGGCTTGCCCCATCGGTTGTCGGTCACCCTCACTCCCGATCGACCTCAGCAGGTGGAGGGTGGCTCAGGCGCTCGGCGGCTGTTCACAGACTCCTCTGAGTCTGACGACGACGACTCCTTGTTCTCCAGGCCGCTTGACCTGGAGTCCAGCGGGGGTCAGTCGGTGGATGAGAGCCCATCCTCGTTCCTTGGAATGCTTTGACTCATCTCAGAGTCCACTGGGATGAAGCTCGAACCCATTTCCAAATGGGCCAAGTATCCCCTCACGGAGATACTGGACCAAGGGGATTCCCCCTCGGAGGCCTTCCCGGTAGCCTAAGCCTTACACAGGATACCAAGAACAAGGCCATAGATTTTCCTGTGAAAAATCATTCTCTGTTTGACCAAGAAACTGAGGCCTATATGAAGAAGGTGCATGAGTACATGTCCACCTTGTAATTCAGCAAAGGAGAAACGTCTTCCTTCTATAGGCCATATGGAAGGGGGGGCGCAGAGGCAGAGCAGCTTACAGCAGGCCTTTTTATCGGGCCCAAGCTAATCCTCAGTATCAGCAATACACTCAACAAGCAGGATATTTTAGTCTAGTAGGGGATCCCAGACCACCCAGGCCCAGCGTCAAGCAAAACAGAACCTCTGACTCAGTGGTTAAGGCTGCCGCCCCTATCCCAGTAGGGGGCAGGCTGACTCACTATTTCCAGGCCTGGAAATTCATTACCGTAGAACAGTGGGTCCTGGAAATAGTGAATCAGGGTCTGTCCCTGAGTTTCAAGTCCTTCCCTCCCTTAAGAACAAGAGTGTTCAAATCAGCCTCCCTTCTGGAAAGGAAACTCCTGGAGAAGGAGGTGCAAAGCCTCCTTCTGATATAAACAGTGAAACATGTTCCAGCTTAAGAAAAAGAAAGGGGATTTTACTCAAGATACTTCCTCAGCAAAAAGAAAAATGGGGAGTGGCAGCCTATCCTAGACCTCAGACTACTGAACAAGTATTTAGTAAAGCTAAAGTTCAGAATGGTCACATTGGCAATGATTCTGCCAATCATTCAGAAAGAAGACTGGCTGGTATCTCTGGACCTAAAAGATGCTTGCTTTTACATCCCCATAAGATAGTCTCACAGAAAATACCTCAGATTCAGACTTCCATCAATGCACTACCAGTTTTCAGCCCTACCCTTCGGTCTCACCTCAGCCCCAAGGGTGTTCACATCGTGTCTGGCAGTGGTGGTGGCACACCTAAGAAGGCTAGGTGTCTCATTCTTCCCCTATCTCGATGACTGGCTGGTGGTGGGAAGCTCACCTCAGCAGGTGCAAGACCATTTGCAGGCAACACTAAACTACTTTTTTTTTTTTTTTACACTTTATTTTCCTCCGGTCACTGGCATCCTGGGCATCTCTCTGGTGGGGATCCACGCTGAGTCACCTCTGCTGACCACCATGCCCTTCCTGTGACCTGCAACGGGAGAGGTGGGACCACAGAGAGTCAAGTCTGGATTGGGACTGGCATTGGGCATGTGGGCTCTGCCACTCGAGCCCCGCCATTGCCTCCCAGAAGACTGGCATTTTCCACCTTCCATTCGTCCCGAGGTGTGAGTGCGTCTGTGGGGAGGCCATGCTGAGGCGGACCATCAGCTAGCGTCTGCATGTCACCTCGCCCCCGTAAACAGTACCTTACTGTTTATTTCATTTATTGAATTTTGTTGACTGGGTGGGCCCGCTGAGACAAGGGTCCCTTTTTCAGGGGCGACCCAGGATTAGTTACACGTATGATAAGAAACACATTGACAATTACAGTAGAAGGTACAGAGCTCAGTAATAGCAGTCACAAGTAGAACATAAAGGTCATTACAGAGGAATAAATCAGAGACTGAACACACAATGCAGGGCTAGCCCGTTGGTTAACAACAAAGGACAGAAATAAGCAAACATCATTCAGGCATGATAACAGTTTAAGGAAAAAAAGTCCTAGGTTGTGCGGGGTGGTACCCCGGTCTCCACCAGAGGCCGCTGTAGAGCGGTGTGTCCCCGGATACCCACCCCAGGAGAGGAGAGCAGTCCTCTGGGCGTTCAATCCTCTCCTCCCCTGCTGACCCCCGATGGCCCAAGTCTGCTCCCGAACCCGGGTTGCCAGCATGGCACGAGGTATGGTGTCCAGCACCTCCATCCTCTGTGCCACTGGGCCGGCTTACATTAAACCTTTTACAGCCACTAGGGTTCCCGGTAAATCGGGAGAAATCTGTCCTCACCCCAGTGCAGGTGGTGCACTTCATAGGAGCAGAACTGAATACCTTAGAGGGAAGGGCCTTCCTCCCTCAGGACAGAGTGCAAAGCATCCTGCAAATAGCTGCTTCTTTCAGACTGAACGAACCAAAGCCAGCAAGACAGTTTCTGCAGCTTCTAGGACACATGGCTGCGCACAGTTTTGGGTGCCAGATTCCAGATGAGAGACGTACAATTTCACCTCAGAGCACATTGGTGCCAAAGAAAAGATTGTCTCTCAAAGGTAATTCCAGTAACAAGAATGTTACTGCAAGCCGTTTGGTGGTGGAAGGAAGCAGTCAACCTCGGAAGGGGTCCCCTTTCATCAGGAAACCCCATCAGCCATCCTCACAACTGATGCCTCTGTGTTAGGGTGGGGTGCATACCTAGGGGAACACACCACATGTGGAACCTGGTCCAGCACAGAGTCACTCCAGCACATAAATCTGTTGGAGCAGGTCGACCCAGTGGCATGAAAGGTTGAGGCATCACTGCCTTACCTCCTGCCACGCTGGCGACCCATGTTCACAGTGTGAGTGGGTTGCCGGGGGTTGGCTGGGGAGGGAGAGGATTTAGCATCCAGAGGACAGCTCTCCTCTCCCAGGGACAGGTGGGACCAGAGACTGGTGCTTGCCTGTCTCCTAGCGGTGGCTGGAGGCTGGCACACCGGTTCTACAGGGGGGCCGAGGCGGAGCAGATGCCTGGTGTACCGCGTGCAGAAGTGTATGTGGCTCGGCCATTGGTGTCATTGCACTCTGTACCTCTTCTGCTCTGGGGGAAGGGAAAAAACATGGAGGCCGAAAATGCCACCGACCGGCAGGATGATGCTGGCTCCCTGCAGGCGCCGCACCTGGCCAGCTGGCACCTCTAAGCCAAGAGGTAAGCATCTGTGGATGCTGGGATGATGGCGCTGGGGGGCCAGTGGAAAGGGACAGTCGGTGGGGAGATAAAGAAATTAGAAAAATAAATTAAAAAATCTGTTGGAGCTAAGAGCAGTGTTCCTGGCATTGAAAGCATTTGTGCCATTAGTACAAGGAAAAGTGGTGCAGGTCAGAACAGACAACACCACAACAATGTACTACATAAGCAAGCAAGGGGGGACAAGATCAGACCCCCTGTGCATGGAAGCAGTGAGGGTCTGGAGCCTGGCTTACTCACTAAGGGCCTCACTACGGGCCATCCATGTGCCAGGGAAAGACAGTACCTTAGCAGATGTCCTAAGCAGAATCAATCAGGCCCACTACAAGTGGTCCATCAACAGGCAGGTATTGGAAGCAGTGTTCAGAAGGTGGGATCCACCAGAGATGGATCTCTGCATCCCACAAGAATCATCACCTGCCTCACTACTGCTGCAAACCACCAGCCAAGAGTACAATTCCCCTGGATGCTCTGACCCTGGACTGGTCAGGGAGAAGCCTGTACGCCTTTTCCCCCATTCCCCCTCCTTTTCAGAGTCTTGATCAAGCTCAGGTCACAGCCTGCATCAATGATCTTGATAGCACCAGACTGTGCCAGACAGCCCTGGTATCCTCTACTACTCTCCATGTGTATAGGCAAACCAATACATCTTCCCAGGAGGTACAGTCTGTTAACCTCCCATTAGGGCAGGATCCTGTACCTGAACCTCAGATCACTCAGACTCAAAGCATGGCTCTTGAGGACTTCGAGTATGCAGACTTGCAACTCTCTCAAAGTTTTCTGGATATTTTGAAGGGTTACAGGAAGCCTTCTACAAAGAAAACCTGTGCTTCAAAATGGAAGAGATTCTCTGTCTGGTGTGCTTCCAACAATATCACCCCCACTCAAGTAGGGAACCGGTACCAGCTGTCTTGGACTATCTTACCTACTTGCACTCCCAGGGCTTGCAACTTACATCCCTGAAAGTTTATTTAGCTTCAGTGTCTGCTTACATTTCTGCTGGGAGGAGCACCTCCATGGCATCTAATCCCATTTTCAAAAGGTTCTTTAAGGGTTTGTGCCATTTATACCCACCTATTAGGGAACCGGTACCAGCATGGGACCTGAATGTAGGCATTGCTCAGCTCATGAGACTTCCATTTGAGCCCATGGCCTCCGCATACCTGAAATATGTTACTTGGAAAACTGTTTCTGGTAGCCATCACCTTAGCAGGAAGGATTAGTGAACTTCAGGCCCTGTGTGTCGAAAAGGATTACCTTTCCTTCCACAGAGACAAGGTAGTACTGCAAACAAATAGGGAATTCCTCCCTAAAGTGGTTTCTGATTTTCATTTGAACCAGCCAATTGCCCTGCAAGTCTTCTTCACTGAACACACACTAGCTCAGGTGAACGCAGACTCCGTAGTCTGGATGTCAGGAGAACATTAAGCTACTGTATGACCCACACCAGAGACACAGACCGGACAAACAGTTGTTCTTCGAGAGGGTTCTTGCAGTAGGTAATTACTTGTAGGACTGCGCCCCGTGGCATCAGGACCACATGAAAACTTTTGCTAGCAGTGTCTGAGGGGGACCGCCCCAACCGTAAGTGAACGACGTTAGCCTGACACTGTATAGTGGGCGATCCCCACCGGCCCTACTCTCCAGTTCTTTCCCTACCATCACCTGTGCATCGCCGGACCTTCTGAAGCTCATCGCAGCAGTTCGATCGCCTTATTTTCAGATGAGTATCCATTTTTTCTCTTTATTATCCTTTCAACATATCTTTGTGTATGTCTTCCACTTTATCAACAGAATCACATAAAAGCAAGTGCGATTCTTGTGGCGTCCAGCTACCGCATAAGGGTCAACATACCCTCTGCCTCATCTGCTTGGGCCCAGACCAGAACATCGAGGAATGTGAGGCCTGCTCCCAGTTCAGTCAGGCCACATGGAAAAGGTGCCAGCAGTCCCTCGAAGCCCATCTTCTCAAGCTAAAAATGGTATCGATGGAAAAGGAGCTCAAGAAACTTAAAAGCACCTCCTCCTCTCCGACCGACTCCCACAAGAAGAAGAAGAGGGACAAAGAAAAACACCGAGACCAGGAGCAGTCCCCCTCTCATCCGAAGCTGCCCTCAGGCACTTCGGGTGAGCAGCATCCCTCTTCCTCCGAGAAGACGAGTACCACGGCCAAGCCTGTACTCCCTCCCAAAGAGCAGACTTCAGCCCCCCCCCCCCACTGCCACCGGTAACCATGACCACGGGTGCCTCGGATACGGCGCCATTAGGCCTGTCATAACCAAAAGCTCTAAGCTGGCAAATGCGGCCAATAAGCTGCTCATCGGACTCTCCGATGAACGCCTAGCCGGGGGGGGGAGGTGTCCAGCTCCTGCGCAACCCAGGTTGATAAGTTGGTCGTCGGATCCTCTGACGATCGCGCAACCACTTTACATACGTCGGACCTTCCTGGCAGTCCTGATGATGCACAGCCGGACATCAGCTCCATCCCAGCTGGGGGGGGGGTGCAAGAGTCGCCCTGGGGTTCCCTCCACAGTGAGCCCCCCATCTCCTCCTCCTCCATCGGAGCCTCCATTGTTGTCCGCAGGACCCAGTGGACGGAGACCTTCCATCAGGAATCCCTGATGAAGGAGCTTCCACAGGCTTAGCGTTAGCTCCACCACCCCCAATAGAGGTGCCAGACTCTGCTCCTCCTCAGCGCCCATCGGCCCCTTTAGTCCCTCCATTGGGCCCTCCTCCGTCAGGGCCTCCATCAGGTTTACCACCATCAGGACCCCTGCCTTCGGGGCCTTCAGCAGGGTACCCCACCCCAACCCTGTCAGGGCCGCTGTCAGACTTTCTGCCATCGGGCCGCCATCAGGCTACCCTCAGTCAAGGCCGCCGTCAGGCTGCCGTCTGTCAGGGCCCCCGTCAGGTTTTACACCATCAGGCTACCCTCCGTCAGGCCCAACACCGGACCCTTATTGTGCGAGTTATTCTTACTATCCTGGATATCCTGGGTTTCAAATGCCTCATTTCCAGTCGTTGTGCTATGCCCATCATTATGCTGCACCGGGCTTCCTGACACATGGAACCCATGCCATGGGATCAGGCTACCATACAGGGTGTCAGGCTTTTCACCCTCAACCACAGGTGGACTTCTGTGAGATTTTACAATCGTGGTGGTCCGAGACAGAATCTCAGTTAGTCTTGGAACTGGACAGCAGACAACCATGACCTTTGGAAGTAGGACGTCCAGACCAGACCCCTAGGGCTGCCTCTCTGGTCACCCCTCAAGCTTCAACGTCAGGCCTGACAAAAGGCTGTACACAGGCCTCAACGTCAGATGTGGCTCTATTAGAGAAAGAGTCTGCTCCTCCAAATAAGGAACCTGCGGATTCCGATGATTCGGATTCTGAGTTGTCCTCAGAGGGCTCTAGATTCGAGACCCCTCCTCCAGAGGAGCCGGTCCCTAGAGAGTCCCCAAGTCACCCCAAGGATCCCCTCCTTTGTAGACCTTCTGAGACAAATGGCAGCGGCACAAGGCTGGAAGTCTGATGCTCAAGACCCAAAATGTCAGAGGTTGGCCGAGCACCTAGATTTCCCTGAAATTAGTCTGGTTCTCATCCCTCCATGGCTGGAACCTCACGAGGATCTGTCCTCGACCGTCTGGCAGAAGCCCTCCTCTATCCCGGCTATGGCCAGAAAGGCTGATTGGGTTTATAGGATGCCAGAGGGCAAAGACCACATCAGCGTACAGTGAAAGGATGACTTAGTGGTCATACTTATGGCCCACGATAGGTCCGCCAAGCCTAAGCACCTCAGTACTTTTCCCTCTCGACAAGGAGTCCAGACAACTGGACCAGTTCGAGAGAAAGTTGTACTCCTCTTCAGCGCTAGCCATTCATGCCCTCAATTACGTGGCACACATGCTAGTGTACCAGAAATCTCTGTTCCACCTTCTTGAGACCATAGTAGAGGCCCTCCTGGACTCTGAATCTGAAACCACCTTGGCGAATATCCTCCAGTCTGCTAAGGTGGCCGGACGGCATTCACTCAGGGCCACCTATGATGCAGTGGACTCTTCCACTAGAGGCACGGCCACAGCAGTCAGCCTTTGCAGATTCTCTTGGTTAAGAGCGTCAGGTCTAAGGCCGGCCCGGTGGTGCTGTGGGTTGAGGTGCTGGATGCCACTCCTCGCGCCTTGCCGGCGACCTGGGTTCGGAAGCGAGCTTGGGTCTCTGGGGGCTGGCTGGGGAGGAGAGGACTGAGCGTCCTATAACAGCTGTCCTCTCCTGGGGTGTGGGTGGGACATGTCTCCCAGTACTAGTGACACCCTGCGCAGGCAGGGATCACTGCACTTGGGGAGCGCTCGCGTAGGCTGGGGAAGAGGTGTAGGCCAATGTCCCTGTGGGGGTGTGCACATCGGCGCTAGACTTCATTGCATGTCCACATCTCTGGGGGGAGGCACACCACAACAAGGAAAAACTCAGCGCTCCGGGGTAGGCGACGGCACCTGACCCCCATGCCCTCTGCCGGATCCCATCCACCCGGCCTCCCAATTCCTCTGCCCAGGCCCCACCCTGGGGGGGTGAAGCTGGTGGTGCAAGCTGGGGGGGGGGGTGGAGAAAGGAGGCTCGGGATGGGGGGACCTCAGGCAGGTAAGGATGCCTGAGAGATGCCCACAGGCTGTGACTGGAGGGAAAAAGAATGTGAAAAAACAAAAAGTGTGTCAGGTCTGGTTCCTGCTGTCCAGACAGCTATTCAGGATGCCCCCTTCAGAGACTCTGTCCTGTTCAGCGCAGATGCCCAGGACATTATATCGAGCCTTCAAGATAAAGGCACTGCCCTCAGGTTGGTACATATGATGCGTCAACCGAAACCTCAGCCAAAACATCCTTTTCGCCAGCAAAACAGACGCCAGGTGAAACCACAGCAGTCACCTTGGCACCAGTTCAAACATAGGACTCCCAACCCTACCACCATCCCTCCAGCCAAAGAGAGCTTCAGGGTGGCCCACCCAACCCCTCCCACTCCTGACTCGCTGCCCACCCTCCCTCCTTGTCTATTGGAGGAACAGGTGGACGGAAGGTTTGCAAGGCACCTGGGAGACTGGAAGTCCATCACAACAGATGCCTGGGTCATTCAGCTAATCAAGCTTGGTCACACACTCGTGTTTCGCGAAAACCCCCCAAGCAAACCTCTGTGGTTTTCCCACTATCCAAGGGTACACATTCCCCAGTTAAGGGAGGAAATCATGGCTCTTCTTCGAAAGGAAGCAATAGAGCCAGTGCCAGACCAGGTTGGGAAGAGATTCTACTCCCATTTCTTTCTGATTCCAAAAAAGACCGGGGATCTGCGCCCGATACTAGACCTCAGCACCCTAAACCTATTCATAGAATATAAGTGGTTTCGGATACTGATGCTCCAAAGCCTGCTGCCTCTCCTGTCCAAGGGACAGTGGCTTTGTGTCCTGGACATGCAGGATGCATACCTGCACATCCCAGTGTTTCGTCCTCACTGCAGATTCCTCAGGTTCTCCTTCCAAGGGGAGCATTACCAGTTCAAAGCCCTCCCCTTTGGCCTATCTTCAGCACCGTGGGTTTTTACCAAGTGTCTCACTGAAGAGACAGGGGCACTATGTCTTCCCCTGCCTTGACGATTGGCTTCTTGCAGCCCCGTCGAGGGAGGGGTTGGAGGCATCTCTGTCAGCTACCCTGCACCTTTTCGAGCGACTGGGTATTACTGTCAGTTGCCCCAAATCACAGCTCATGCCTTCCAAGCGCCTGCAATTTAGTGGGGTGATTCTGGACATGGTCCAGGATATGGCCTTCCTTCCCCGGACCGAGCAGAGATTCTGCAGAGGCAAGCCCAGCTGGTAGCTTCCTACAGACACACTTCAGCCTGGGTGGTCCTCCGCCTTCTTAGCCTCATGGCAACGGCTATCCCCACTGTTCCAATGGGCAGACTCCACATGCGTATCTCGCAGTGGACTTCCAGGTCTCAGTGGGACCAGAGGGCAGACGACTTGGACAGCTGTGTCCAAGTTTCCAGCCTGCTGCAGAAAGATCTGCAGTGGTGGCAGAACTCGGACAGTCTGATCCGAGGTGTTCCTTTCCAGGCCCCTCCTTACTCCCAAATCCTGACCACTGACACGTCGGGGACGAGATGTGGTGCCCTTCTCGGGAATCACGGGACCCAGGGCCTGTGATCAACTGAGGAGCTTCACTTGCACATAAATGTGCTCAAAATGAGAGCAGTTCTTCATGCATTTCAGGCTTTTCAGCACATGCTTCAACAGGCTACACCATTGGTCCAATCAAACAACATGTGCATAGTGTGGTACATCAACAAGGGGGGGGGGCACCTGCTCGTATCCTCTATGTAGGGAAGCAATGTGGGTCTGGAATTGGGCTGCCCTGCACAAGGTTCACCTCCTGACAGTTCATGTTCCAGGCATGCAGAACGTTCTCACAGACCATCTCAGCCGCACCAGGGTAAGAGCGCACGAGTGGGAGCTAAAGCAGGATGTAGTAGATCACATTTTCAACCTCTGGGGTTGTCCAGATGTGGATCTGTTAGTAGCCCCATCAAACGAAAAATTTCCCAAGTTTTGCTCAATTGATCCTGTGCATGGTGCTTTCTGGCAAGACATGCTGTCGCTTTGTTGGACAGGGAGGTTTCTATATGCCTTTCCAGTTTTACAGAGAGTGCTGATCAAGCTTCAGACAGAAGGAGCTCAAATGATTTTGATCGCTCCCTTTTGGCCTCGACAAATATGGTTTCCGCTGTTTCAACAGCTGGCAGTGGACACTCTGGTTCCTCTACCGCTTTGTCACGATCTCATGACCCAGGAAGGGGGCATGCTAGTCCATCCAGGTCTGAAGTCTCTTCATGCGTGGCTCCTGAAGACATAGTTGCTTCCAGATTTGGAGTTTCCACTAGGGTAGCTCAGGTTTTGGTAGAGGCCCGAAAGCTTTCTACCAGAACTACATACACCATAAAATGGAAGCGCTTTTCCATCTGGGCCACCTTGAGGGGTTGGGATCCTTTTTTGTGTCCGGTTCTTCAGGTCATGGTGTATCTTCTTCATCTTTCTGACCTGGGCTTAAGCTATTCATCACTGAAGATGCATTTGGTGGCCATTTCTGCCTACCATGTTTTATTGGAAGGCAAAACTCTGGCTCAGTTGGAGGTTTCTAAAACCTTCCTGAAAGGAATTCTGCATCTGAAACCCCCAGTGCGTAACCCCACTCCACTGTGGGACCTTAATTTTATTTTGGAGAAATTGACCTTGCCTCCTTTTGAACCATCAACCACATGTGACTTGCGCTTTTTGTCCTGGAAAGCGCTCTTTTTAGTTACTGTTACTTCTGCTTGAAGGATTTTCGAGCTTCGGGCACTGATGTTTGTAAGGAGCCTTATTTGATTTTTCACAGAGACCGGGTGGCTCTGCACACTAATCCTAAGTTTGTTCCAAACGTTGTCTCAGAGACTACCTTGAATCAGTTTCTTCAGCTGCCGGTATATTATCCTGAGTATACAAATCAGGGGGAGGCAATTCTGCACACGTTAGACGTTCACAGAATTTTATGTTATCACACTAACAGGACAAAACATATCCGAAAAATAGATCAGCTTTTTGTTCCTTTTGGACCAAAGGGAGACGGTGCAGCAGTTTCAAGCAATATATTTCTAAATGGTTGGCTAACTGCATCGGTTTTTGTTACCAGAAGTATGGTAGAGCCCTTTTGGGGCAGGTTAAAGGACATTCTACCAGAGGTAAGGCTGCCTCTACAGCCTGTTTCAGAAATGTGTCCGCTGCAGAGATTTGCGCGGCCGCCACTTGGAGTTCCGTGCACACTTTCACTAATCACTACAGTTTGGACTTTGCCTCTAGGCGCAGGGCTGGTTTCGGACTGGCGGTCCTCCAGGGATTCCTATGTTTTTGGCTGCGTATTAGCCTTTCAGTTCCAGCCTCCCATGTTTTTCTATCCCTTGGACTCTTATTGCTTGGGACTCAGTCCCACAAGTAATTACCTACTGCAAGAGCCCTCTTGAAGTAAGATAGTACAGTTACATAAGAACTTACCGTAACAGTGGATCTTTGAGAGAGGCTCTAGCAGTAGGTAACCTTTTTCCCTCCCTCATTACCCCCTTTTTAGTCTGTAGCTCCCTTTCCTTGAGCCTGATCTTGGTTCCAGGAGCCTCTTTCCCATTCTGCTGTCACGCCTCTTGGAGGTCTCTGGCTGGAGAACTGGAGGGCGGATGTGAGGACTGCCCACTATATAGTGTCACGCTGACGTCGGTCAGATGACATCGGGTGGGCAGTCCCACATAAGACACTGCTGGTAAAAGTTTCTGTGAGGTCCTGACACCAGGTGGTGCAGTCCTACAAGTAATTACCTACTGCAAGAGCCTCTCTCGAAGATCTGCTGTTAGGGTAAGTTCTTACATAACTGTACTTTCCTGACTTATGGGTGTATGGATAAAGGAAACCCAGCTTCAGAGAGGTCCATTTCTCACTGGATAGTCCAGTGTATTCAGTTTTATTATTCAAAAGCTGGAAAGGAGCCTCCAACAGGGCTGAGGGCTCACTCCACCAGGGGTACCGCTGCTTCCATAGCAGCTTACAGAGATGTTCCCTTGATTGAAATCTGTAAAGCAACTGGTACTTTGCCGCACGAGTCCCTGAGCCCAGCGAGTGTTTTAGTTCCACAGCCCGGTCTTCTTAGTGCCTTTTTCCCGCTTAAAGCTGTAATCGCTACCGCTCCTGTCAGACGTGCCTTCAGCCTAGCCGCCTCCTGATCCAGCTCCGTTGTTATTGATCCCTTTGTGCCTTCCCATTAAATGCTGCACCTCGAAATTGTGTCCCTCAGCTCCTCCTTACCCTCAGGCGTCATCCTCTTGCTTCTGCAACACTCTTCCCCCTACCTGAGCGTTATCTAGCTGTACTTTGGCGTGTCGCCTCTGTGCCCAGCCGAGTTCTTAGCTCCATAGCCGCGGGTCCCTTTAGCGCCTTTTTCCCGAAAGCCGCAACTAGCCAGTCAGAGCATGAGTCCCTGAGCCCAGCCAGGTTTTAGTTCCACAGCCCCAGGTCTTCCTAGTGCCTTTTCCCGCTAAAGTCGTAATTACACCGCCCCTTGCCGTACGTGCCTCAGCCTAGCCACCTCTCCTGATCCGGCTCCGTTGCTATTGGATCCCTTTGTGCCTTCCCACTAAATGCTGCACTTTGAAACTGTGTCCCTTGACTCCTCCTTGCCCCTTACCTCTGGTTTCATCCTCTTGCTTTCTGCAACACTCTTCCTCCTACTTGATTGCTCATCCCTCCCCTGCTCTGCCGCCCTTGCCTAGCACCGCAAGGTCAAGTAGCTGCTATCTTCCGGCCCTTTCGCTCATTACCTCCACCCCTCATCAGTTTCACACCCTCCCTTGCTGTCCTAAAACTCCTTACCTTCCCTTTCCTCTCCCTCTCCCCCCAAATGTGATCTCCCGCCAGTACCCTCTGCCTATTTGAAACCGTATGCCTGCCTTTGAAAATCGTATGTCTGTACTTGTACCACTGTACCTTTGCCTGTATTATGTTAACTAAACTGACCTATTTTGTACTGTAATTGTGTCTCCCGGGTCGTGCCTGAAAATAGTCACCTGTTGGCTAGTGCACCTACCCAGTTAACAAAAACTAAATAAACTAGCTGGAGAACAGTACACACCTTTACTAAACACTGTAGCCTGGACACTTGGTCTACAAGTGATGCCAGGTTTGGCACAGCAGTCCTGCAGAGTCTGTTTCCAAAGTAGGCTCTGTGCCCACCTCCAAAGGTACTGCTTTGAAGTCTGCATAGAGTCAGGAATATAGAAGTATACCTAGGATAAGAAGAAAAAATCACTTACCATAGTAATCTTGTTTTCTTCCAGGGTATTCTTCTATATTCATAACTCTGCCACCCTGCCTCCCCTTCCAGAACCAGAGCTTCTGCACTCCTAGCTGATTGCACAAACGTGGAGGGCCAAACACAGGTATACGTTGTTTAAACCCCTACAGGCCCCCCAGGTGATTCTGACATTAAAGGGAGTGGCTAATGATGTTAGTTGTAGTTTACTGTTCATCATAGTGTAGTCTTTACTGCAGGTAGATAGATAGGTATAGTACTAGTTACAGTTTCCTTGCAGGCCCCTCAGGAATATGATACGGTATTGGAACGTGGCAGCTGATAAGGGCAGCAGTTTAAATAAGTAGTACGAGCCAATGATAGTTTCTGTCATATTTGCATAACGTTCTATCTCCTGGCAGTTCTACTTAGGAGGCTGACTGCATAGAGTTATGAATATAGAAGAATACCCTGGAAGAAACAAGATTACTATGGTAAGTCATTTTTTTCTTCATGTATGCATTTTCCACGTTCCCTCATACAGAGAGTTCTGATGAAGTTGAGGGCAAAGTCAGCCATACTGATTCTGGTGGCCCCATACTGGCCCAGGCAAACCTGGTTCTCTCTGCTTCATCAGGTGGCAGTGGAACCTCGTCTTGCTCTTTCTGCAAGCAGGACTTCTGTTGAAGGAGTAGGGTGCTCTGGTGCTTCTAGATCTTCAGACCGTACACCTCCAGTCTGGGATTCTGAGGACATAGAGCTCTCTCGCTTTGGGGTTTCCCCGGTGGTTGCTGCTGTTCTACTTGCAGCTTGGTAGCCATCTATTCAGTATACCTACTGGCAAAAATAGAAGCTTTTATGGTATGGTATGCTACCCATCAGCTTGGACCCTTTTACATTTGCAGTCAGTCTGGTGCTGGACTACCTTCTTTCCCTTATGAACTTGGGCCTTGGGTATTAATCCATTAAGGTCCACTTGACTGCGTTGTCAGCTTTTTATGCCCTCACTGATGGCAAAATGATGCTTGAAGTTTCTCGCAGGCTCCTCAGAGGTATTGTACTTCTGCATCGCCTGGTCCATGATAGGGGTCCGATGCTGGACTTTAATTTGGTTCTGGAGACCCTTACTGTGCTTCCCTTCAAACCTGCTGCTACATGTGAGCTGTGTTTCCTCTCTTGGAAGACACTGTTCATAGTGGCTGTGACCTGTCCTAGGCACATTTCTAAATTTCAGGCTCTGGTTGTAGATCCTTCTTTTCATATTTTCCACAAGGATAGTGTTACCTTGCATACCAGTCTTCGTTTTCTGTCAAAGATCATTTCTGAGTGAACACTAAATCAGACTGCTCACCTTCCAGTCTATTTCTTTACTCCCAAGGATAGTGGGGAACACCTACTGCATATGCTTGATGTCCGTCAAACGTTGCGTTGGTGCCTATATCATACTAATGATTAATAATAATAGTCTTTATTTATAATGTGCCTTTCAAAATCAAGGCGCAGTACATATTTAAAATAAATTCACAATAAAACATCATGATAAAATAGCTAAAACAAGTTCAATCAATCCATGTCGGCACCATCCCCATATGCCTTATTCCATAAAAAAGACTTCAGTGCTTGTTAAAAGCCCCCCACAGTCATGTACTCTCTAATCCAACGGGGTAGAGAATTCCAGAGGGTCGGTGCCACGAACATAAAAGCCCGGGCCCCAGAAGATTTTAAAACTACCCTCTGAATCTCCAGCAACCCCTCATTGGCAGAGCGGAGCAGTCGCTCCGGGAGATAAGGCACCAGAAGCTCTTTCAGGTAGTCAGGGCCCAGTCCGTAGGGGCTTTATGCAAACCCGACTTTTTAAAGGTGATCCAACACTGAAGCGGCAGCCAGTGCAGTTCCCGCAGCACCGGTGTAATGTGGGAGGAACGAGGAGTCCCCATTAACAACCGGGCTGCGGAGTTCTGCACCAGCTGCAAGTGGCAGATATCAACCCCTGGAAGCTCAAAGTAAAGGGAGTTGCAGTAATACAAACGCGAGGTCACAAAGGCGTGGATCAGTGTAGGCAAGTGCCCAAACGGAACAAAGTGCTTGATCCTAGCGATGTTCCTCAGATGGTAAAAGGATAACTTAACGACAGCCGACACCTGAGAATGTAATGTTAGCCGGTCGTCAAGAATCACCCCTAGGTTGCGCACCTATTCAGAGATAGGGAGCTCAACATCCCCCAGGAATAAACCTATGGAATGATTTTCTCCCCACCCCCCATCCGGTGACCAGAATCCACAACCATCACCTCCATCTTCCCAGAATTCAACTTCAGCCAGCTGGACCTCATCCAACCTTGGATCTCACCAAGGCAGTTTTTAAACACTGAGAGTGCTCCATTCTGGTCTGGTGCGAAAGACAAGTAGAGCTGGGTATCATCGGCATAACAATGAAACTCCAGCCCATACCATCTTACAATGTCTCCAAGGGGAAGCATGTACACCGCAAACAACATGGGAGACAGCACTGAGCCCTGAGGCACCCCACAAGACAGAGAGGTAGGATCGGAGGAAAACACCCCCGACACCACCCTCTGAGTTCTACCAGTGGGGACAGAAGTGAACCATCTGTGAACCAAACCTGAGAGCCCCCAGATGCATCTCAGGCACTCAAGCAGCACCCCATGGTCTACGGTGTCAAATGTTGATGACAGATCAAGCAGAACCAAAATGGACTGTTTTTTCTGGTCTCTCGCCATCAGGAGATCATTGAGCACCCGACACAGTGCAGTCTCGGTGCTGTGCCTCTTTCGAAAACTAGATTGAAGAGGGTCATAGATGCTATGGATGGTCAAATGGTTGTTCAACTGAGCAGCCACTACTTTCTCAATTACCTTCCCCACAAAGGGAAGGTTAAAGATAGGCCTATAGTTAGCAAGAGAGTCTGAGTCCAAAGAAGCCTTCTTCAACACTGGTGTCACCACTGCCTCCTTCAGGGAGCAGGGGTACTCACCAGAGTCTAAGGAGCACCAGACTATCTGCGCCAGAACCGGGATAATAACCTTCCCACAGCCCATAATCAGGGCTGTAGGACCCAGGTCTAAACTACAGCATGTAGTGCGCATACCCTGGACAATCCTCATAACATCCTCGATTTCCGGGCCTTCGAAGGAACTCCAGGAAAAAAAAAGGGATTGTGACTGGGCTGGTCTACGATACCCTATAGAGACGCCGCGCTGGTTCTCGCCCCCTGATGTCGTCCACCTTATCTGCCAAGAACCGAACAAGTTCCTCACACTGCAGTTGTGAAAAGGCTCTAGGAACCTGTAGACAGGCTGGGTTGCACAGCCTGTCTACGGTTCGAAAGAGCTGGGCCGGTCGGTTCTGAGCAGCAGCAATTTCCCCGGACAGGAATACTGCCTTCTTACGGGCAATTGCTGACTGATAGTCGTTAGTGCTCTAGCAGTCTAAGATGGTCGGCCTGTAAGCCAGATTCTAGAAAATCTTTTCAGATATTTGTGGCTTTTGCCCCGAGAATGGTGGGCTCCCCTGTTTAGAAGCAGGGCCTTTCCAAATGGTTGGCCTGCTGCATTTTTTTTTTTTTTTTTTTCTTTTTTTTAGCAGAAATGCAGTAAGAAGCTTCCTGTTCCTGTCCGTGCCTGTTCCACTCATGGGGTGGCTACTTTCGTGCCTTGTTTCCACAGTGTGTCCACTGCTGATATAAATGCTGCTGTCACTTGGAGCACTGTTCATACATTAACTAAACATTATAGTTTGGACATCATCTCTCATAGACTTGCCGGATTTGACCTTGCTATACTGTCCTGCAAGGCCTCCTTACTCAGGGTCTTTAGATGCTTCCGTCCTCCCTCTCTGCTTTGGTACTGCTTGAGAATCATTCCATATTGTGGCTCAGTGGAGGGAGATATTGTCAAAAAAAAAATAGAATAGTTAATTACTGTAACAGTATTTTTCAAGTGAATCTCCTTCATTAAGCCACAGATCTCCCTCCCTTCTTCCCTCCTTTTCAGGTGGTGGGTGGTTACCCTGCCTGTTCTTGCACGCTGGTTCTCCTCTTGTGCCTGAATTTGGCATATTTACTCAGGTTTCCATATGGTTCCATGTGTGCCTGGCTTTGTCTTGGTTGCTTCAACCCCTGCTGATTCAATGATCCTCCAAGCTTGTTTTCATCAGGGAACTGCAGCATGTTGGGTCCTCTCACATTTTATAGGAGGCGATGATGCATATTGACGTGGGCAGCTCCAGCTAGCAAAATTTTCCCAGTGGTCTGATGCCGACTGCTTACAGTTCCATGATGCAACCCAATGGAGGAAAATCTCTTGAAGTTCTGCCGTTATGGTAAGTGACTATTCTTTTTTCAGGAATATCTTCTTCATAGAACCATACTGTTCCTCTTGCCATCCCCAGAACTCGCAGGATTTTACTGTACATGTATGTTTTTTCTGCCACTTATGTTCACCATAGGGTATGGGCTGTTGGCAGGTATTTAAATTCTTACTTTCTTTCAGTATTGTGACATTTGCCGACCTGCCATTGCAGCAGTAGTGCTACTGCTTGAGGTGCCAGCAACCTGAGTTCAGAAGCAAACTCGGTGTCAGAGAGTCAGCTGTGTGGAGGAGGATCGCGTGTCCGTGGGATTGCTTTCCTCTGGGGGTTGGGGACAGGGAGCCCGGCATGTGCCTGACCCCTAGTGAAAGTATGTAGAAGGCAGTAGGGGCCACCAAAAGTGCATGGAGGCATGGTGGCTACCCGTGCACATTGTGTGAAGGTTTATCAAGGCCCTGACGGCACTGCACAAGTGCACTTCCAGAGGAGATAGTCACCAGTAGGCTCTTGCACCTGGTATCCAGGCCCTGTCTAATGCACTGGATCCTGTTTGGTGGGGTTGGGGCGGGTGGAGGGGGAGGTAAATCTTGGAGGAAGTCGCAGACATATAAGACCTGGAGAAGCTGGGGTGATAGGGCTGCGGTGACCAGTAGAAGGGGGCAATTGGACAAGGACCAGAAAAAAGATTAAAAAATACATATAGTAACATTTTTGCTTTTTAAAAATTTAAGTAGATTTTTTGGTTGGTACTCCGTCTCTCTCTCCTTGGAGGAGGAAAAAGGTACTGAGGCAGTCAGGCACTGTTTACACTATTGATGCACATGGCACCATGTTTGGTGCTATGTACATGCACATAGTGCTGCCAGACTCAAAAGTTCTTGTTCCTGCAGGGTCCTAGAGTGCTTCCACTTCTAAAGCCAGAAAGTATGTCTCTAAGGAGAAGATATTCTTGAAGATCTAGAGTTAGGGTACGTAACTTTCCTCTCTTACACCAGGGGTCCTTTAGTATCAGTAGCTTAAAGGAGCTAGCTGACCAGGTAGTATTGCCCCGGAGGTGTGGGTTATGCTAATTAATCAGCATCAGCCAGTCAGGATAGACTTTGGGGGTGTGCCGAGGAGAGACTACCTGAGAAGGCACCAGAATTTTTTCTCTGCTGACTGAACAACACTGCCTCTGAGGTGTTCCACTCATTTAGCCAAGAAAACAAGTTTTCTTGAACTTCTGTGGTAAAATCTTTTGTTTAATTTTCTTTTACTGTGCTGAGTGTATTTTACTAGTTTTATCACAGTTCCCAGGAACCGCGTTTATCGGTTGGTTCTGCGGTTCCCTCCTATATTTTCTTTATTTTATTTTAACCGCATTTGTGTATTTCGACGGTTCCTTTTAAACTTTTTATCGCAGTTCCCTTTTTTCTTCAGGAACCGCTATTTTAAGGCATTTTTTACTTCAGAAATAGCGATTCAAACAACATGAAGTCTTTGCTGTATTCTGACTATATGCCGTTAGCCCCAGCACTTGAACTGCTTCAGAGAGTAAAGGGTTAACTCTGTGCAAAGGCATAGAACGTTGAGCTTGAGCTCGGTTTTCAAACCTCTGTCTGTGGTACTCTGAAGTGTAACTGTCAGATTTCTTACTCTGCCTAACTGTGAAGTCACACCAGAGATCTCTCCTGTGCTTTGGTTCAGTTATAGTTTGAATCGGTCGGTTCTTTCAAACCGTTTCATCAGAAAATCGGTATTCTTGCCTCTGTCGCGGTACCAGTAAGTGGTAGTTGTAGGTAGTGGTTGATTTATTTTTTTTTTTGCTTAATCTGTTTATGTGCATCACACACACACACACACACACACCCCAACCGGCCACTCCTTCAGGGCACCAACGCCTTCCTGCCTCCCTCCAACCTCCTGCCACCTACTCCCAGTCCCAATTGCAGCCTACCTTGGGTAGCCTGGCGTATCCCTATGCTGGGAGGGTCCCCCTCTTCCAGGGGGGAAAGGCCTTACGGCCGACCTTTTGCATCCCAGGTGCTGCGGGGCTGGATCCAGGCTGGCTCCAGGGCTTTTGGTGGCAGGGGCCCAGGCGTTCGTCGTCCAGTCAGCCGGGGGCTTTATTTCTGTTTTCTGTGCCCTAGCTATCGCAGTTCTCGACCTTGCATAAGCACGCATGGTATTCCTGGGGTGGGGTGTGTCGAGGCCACACGTCCCCAAGTTCGCCACCAATCCGCCCACAGGTTACCAGGCAAATCCCACCCCTCCCGGGAGGGAAGCATCCAATGAACGCTTGTAGAACCCCTCCCTTGCCGGTCTCCGCTCCTGGTATCCAGGCTCGGGGTGCGAACCCGGGTCACCAGCGTGCCGAGCGAACCCCTTTGCTTAGCGCCACGGAGCCGGCACAGTGGTTGATTTCTTAAGAAATTGTTTTGTTTTCGGTTCTTTGCAGGTCGGTCCGGTTTGGAACCGAAACCTGTTCTGTTTGTGTATTATATTTTTTGACTATGTGGTTTTTCCGGTACTTATCAGTTCCTAAAAAAAATCCGGCCTTTGGGATTTTTTTTAACCGACCCGTGACACGGTTGGAACTGATTAGTTTGTAGTCACCTGGCTTGACAGCTGTTTGGGGGTGACTTTAGATTTGAAGGCATGTCTGAGAAACCCAAAAAGGAAACTGGACCCACTGGCTTTAAGCACTGTACCATGTGTAAGGAGGCCTTTGCTAAGGCCGACCCTCACCTCATATATGTGTACTGTCTGGGGTTTGACCACCTCAAAGAAGACTGCCAGATATGAAAGAACTTTCCCAAAGCCACTCTGGAAAAACGTTTGAGTAGGCTAAGGGAGAGGGAGGCCGAGAAGTCCACTGACTCGCATGGCCAGCCCGGTTCGGTTGCGACTGAACCTGTGGAGGTGCCCACTGACCTGGGCAATACCTCCTCAGGCAAACGGAGAGCAGATTCTGCGGAATCTGTTCAGAGTAAAAGAGAAAGAAAATCGGTTGTTTGGCTCTGGCTTCCCATGATCCGACCGCTGAAGAGATAGCAAAAGTGATTTCTGTAGTCCAATCGCGTTGCCCAGTTCAGACCGAACTGGCTTCAGTTCAAAGCAGGCTGGTTCAGTCGGAAATGTCTGCTTCAGAAAAAGAACCTGAAATTTACTATGAGGGCGATTGGGAGGAGGAGGAGGAGGAGGAAGATTACAATGAAGAGGATGAGGGCTTAGATGGGCCGGTAGAGCCTGACATCTTCCCAGACAGGCCCTCTCAGGTTTCTTCTCCCAGGCTTTCTGTCCCTTTCCCATTTCTTGTTTTACAAGTACGTGGCTGAGACTCTTCAACTTCCTTTGGAAGAGGCTGAACAGGATCAGGAAGAACCTGACTACTTAGAGATGATGGATATACCAGAGTCAAAAAGGATGTCTATCCCCTTACACAAATCCTTGGGGAAGCAGAAAAATCTTAGTTTCCTACATCCATACCGCCTGTGGAAAAAAGAATGGACAGGAGGTATACTTTGTCAGGTCCTGGGACGGAATTCCTTACTAATCACTGCAGCCATGTTGGGGTAGTACAAGCTGCAACCTGTGACAAGGCTACACATTCCCCTGGCATCCCCCGCCCCCAAGACAAGGAGATTCCAGGAAAGCGGGTGCCATGGCAAAAAACAGTACTTGGCATCCTCTTTGGGACTCAATCTAACTACATGGCATATACAGCTAGGCACAAAAAATCTATGTGGGATATGGTTCTGAACTGGCTAGGAAGGCCCCCACCCCCAGCTAGCCAGTGAGCTGGAGCAGGTGGCAACTCACGCTGCTGTAGATTCTAGTGATGTTCATTCCAGGGTCATGGCTACATCTATCTCCATGAGGAGATTTGCTTGGCTTAGGTGTACCAACCTCTCACAGGATACCCAGGCTAAGGTTATGGATTTTCCTGTTACAGGTAATTCTTTCTTTGGGAATCAAACAGAGAATTACATGAAAAAGATGGACGAGTACAGGACCACCTGTAGGAGTGCTGCAGCCAAAGAAAAACAGATCACTCCTCAGAGGCAGCAGTTTAGGGGCAGGGACAGACCTTTTCACAGGCTTTTTTAGCGAGCACAGGCCTTCTCTTCTTTTCAGCAGAGGGGGTTCTTTAGGGGAAGAGGTTGACGGGGGCTAACTAGGACCCCCTCAGCTACTCAGACTAAGCCTCCTGCCAAGCAGACACCCTGAGGTGTCAGTCAGGGTCGCCTCCCCGATCCCAGTAGGGGGCAGACTGGCTCATTACTCCCAGGCCTGGGAGTCTGTTACTTCAGACAGTTGAGTCCTGGAAGTAGTGAGCCAGGGACTTGCTCTCAGTTTCAAAAGGTTGTCAAGAATGAGAACAAGGTCCTTCAGTCCTCCCTCTCCCTTGGAGACAAAGGCCTTAAAAGCAGAAGTCTCCTCTCTTCTGCTTTTGCAAGCAGTGGAGAAGGCACCTCTTTGTCACAGGGAAAAAGGAATCTGTTCCAGATATTTCCTTACCCCAAAAAAGACAGGGGAGTAGCGACCCATCTTAGATTTAAGGTACCTGAACAGACATTTGACAAAACCAGAATTCAAAATGGTGACTCTGGGAGTAATTATTCCTCTCTGAGACCAGGAGACTGGCTAGCCTCCCTGGATCTCAAGGATATCTACTTCCACATACCTATCAGACATTCCCACAGAAAGTACCTCGGGTTCGAGTTGCCCTCAGGCCATTATCAATTCAGGGCCATGCCCCTCGGCCTAACATCTGCGCCAAGGGTGTTCACCAAGTGTCTTGCAGTAGTGGTGGCATTCCTCAGGAGGCAGGGCATCCTTCTGTTCCCATACCTGGACGACTGGCTCCTGGTGAGCCAGTCCTCAGACCAAGTCAAGTCAGCCTTAGAGGTCACTCAAAGACTTCTAGAATCCTTGGGTTTCATTCTAAATCTAGAGAAGTCTGTTCTAGAACCAGCTCAGCTTCTCACCTTCATAGGGGTGGAAATAGATACTATTCAGGCAAGGGCTTTTCTCCCTCTCTAAAGGGTTCAGTCACTGGTCACTCTGGCCTCCTCTTTTCGTCCTCTAGTGTCTCGTCCAGCCAGACACTTTCTACAACTGCTGGGCCACATGGCAGCTTCCACAGCAGTAGTTCAGGGAGCAAGATTTCAGAAGAGAGATGTACAGTTTCATCTCGGATCTTACTGGTCTCAGAAAAAGGATCCTCTGCCAAACCCTAGTCCAGGCCCTCCAGTGGTGGCTGGAGGAAGACAGTCTTCGACAGGGTGTCCCCTTTATCAGTTAGGTCCCTTCTCTGACTCTCACCACAGATGCCTCCCTGCTGGGGTGGGGAGCCCACCTAGATCATCTTACAGGTCAGGGAACTTGGTCTCACCAGGAGTCCCTTCTGCACATACATCTTCTGGAATTAAGAGCCATCTTTCTGGCACTTCAGACATTCTCAACTTTTATTCAGGTCAGCACTGCCCTTGTGTCTTCCCAGACAACACAATCTCCTCACTTCCTTTCAGGGGAGGATTCTGTATCCCAATCTTCAGACTCTCCGGCTCAAAGCCTGGCTCTTGAAGAGCTAGAATATGCAAGCTTGCACCTTTCTCAGTCAGTTCTGGATATTTTAAAGGTTAGCAGGAAACCTGCTACTAGAAAGACTTACAACTCCAAATGGAAAATATTTGGGTTTTGGTGTTCCCAGAGGCATACTAAGCCAGAGCTGGCTGGTGTTGCCACTGCATTGGACTATTTGGTGCATCTTAACAGTTTAGGCCTCTAGCCTACTGCTTTCCAGGTACATGTGGCAGCTGTGTCTGCCTTCCTTTCTGCTGGTAAGGGCTCTACCCTAGCTTCTCATCCAGTCCTTAAGAATTGTTTTAAAGGTTTGGTTCATGTCAGTCCTCCCTTTAGGGAGCCTACCCCTTCTTGGGACCTGAACATCTGTATTGCACAGCTTATGCAGAACCCTTTTGAACCTTTGTCTTCAGCTGAACTGAAATACTTGACTTGGAAGACTGTGTTCCTGGTGGCTGTTACGTCTGCCAGGAGAATCAGTGAGCTACAGGCCTTACCAGTGGAACCTGATTTAATTTCCTTTCATAGGGATAAGGTGGTCCTCCGCACCAATAGAAAGTTTCTTCCCAAGGTGGTGTCAGACTTTCATCTGAACCAGTCTGTCATTGCCTGGTTTTTCACTGATCATTCTTCCTCTGGGGAGAGAAGGTTACACAGTCTTGATGTAAAAAGGGCTCTTAGTTACTATATTGAGCATACTAAGGCCCATAGGAAGGACTGATCTTCCCTTGTCAATCTTCACCATTCATTACTTCCTGGGTGTAAGCCGGGGGCGCGCACCCGTCGCGAGCTTTTTTTTTTTTAAAATTGCCTAACGGCCCCGCCCTCGAGGCGACTTCATGCGAGGCGGCGCTATGTGCACCACTCCTCCTCCAACTCAGTTCTGTTTCTCCCGCCCGTCGAGGCAGCACCTGTTCGCGGTAGCTAACGAAAAGTCGCGTATCCGACTCCTTTTTCTACACTCGACGCCTACGGTAAGACTGTTCCTTTTTCTTTCCTTTGTACGGCGCCGGGTGTATTTCCGATTGTGTTTAATCTTGTTTATTTCACGTTATGTCCGGTTCTGGAGCGAAACGTTCTTCTAAGACGGGCCGTGCCCCTATGCGTCGGTGCTCCTGCGGCCGGCATTTCTCCGTCTCGGACCGGCATGACGTCTGTCTTCGTTGCCTGGGACCCAACCATAATATGGATTCGTGCGACGCTTGTTTCTCGATGGACCGTCGCGTCCTCGAAGTCCGCGCGTACAAGCTCGGCAAGGCCCGCCGACTTGAGGGGCCAGCGTGGCTCGCGGGGAATCTGGTGAGATCCTTAGGCCTTTCCCGGGTCCCTCTCGAGCCTACACGGATCCGAGGAGGAGGGGTCTCCTCTTCCCTTCTTGCCGAGGCAGCCCTTCCGCGGTGTTGGGGAGCGTCGTGCAGCCCTCCGGGGCGCAGCGCTGACACCGCCTGGCAGTCACCTCTTCCGAGGTGCAGGCTCCCCGATGTCGGCCCTTGGCTGGGCCGGCTCGGGTGGACCCCTCGGCGTCGCCTCGCGGCGCCGTTTTGGATCCGGCGCCGTTCGCGGTGCCGGTGATCAGCAGCGCCCTTCCGGCGCCGTTTTCAGATCCAGCGCGCTTCGCGGTGCCGGTGATCAGCCAGGCTTCGTAACACGCCGCTTTGGATCCAGTGCCGTTCGCGGCACGGTGATCAAGCGGCGCCGTTAGTGTCGATTTTGGCCTCGGCGCCGTTCGCAGTGCCGATGAGCCTGGCGGCGCCGCCAGCGGTGCCGCTTCGCCTCCCGGCGCCGCGGTGGCGTCGGCGGCCTTCCCCTCCTCAGGCGGTGCGGGTCTGCGAGCCGCTGGGGTGTGGGGTTGGGCCTTCATGCTGCTGGCGTGCTGGGGGGCGGCTGATGTCGCACTCGGTGCGGGGCGTTCGCGGCCCGTGGCCTCGAGGGACCCCTGGGGTGGCCGGCATCGGGGTCCTGCTGGTCCGTCCTCCTCGGAGGACGATGGCTCAGATGTGGACCTATCCTGGCATCCCCATTCTTCGGAATCTGGGTCCTCGGTGGCTAGGGGTACCAGGCGGCGCAGCGGGCCCCTCCCTCTGTCCCCCTTGCCGTCGTCTCCTGAGGGTTCCTCGGCTGGGGGTGGCCGAGAGTCCCGGGGGGGCAGACGTGGGGGTGACGGAGGGGGAGGCTCCCCTCTCTGGAGGTCCGGTGACAGCTACCCCCCGGGGTGCTGTTACCTCCTCTGGGGTTAGGGGAACGTTGCAGTCGGGGAGGAGGGCCCTCTCGGAATCCGAGGGGTTGAGGGGCAGGCGTCCTGCTGCTCGGTCTTCTTTGGCCACCTCAGGGGGGGTGGCCAGGAGCCGTAGCGCAGAGCCCCGCCCCTCCCCAGGGTTCTAGGGTGTCCTCTGGCGGCGTTGTGTGGACTGCCCTTCTGGATCCATGCAGTCCAGGCGTCGTCACGGGGTTTCTCCCCAGGGCTCTTCAGTTCCGCTTCCCCAGAGTTCCGTTCTGCGGCCTGGTTTGATATCGAGGATCCCTCCTACTAGAGCTCCCTTCCCGGTTCAGAGCCCTCGCAGAAAACAGTTGCCTCCTCGGAGGTGCCCCTCTCCCATCTCTCTTCACCACCCCAGCTCCCAGGCCATGATCGCTCTGGTCCGTTATCCTGGGAGCAGTTCAAAGGTTCTCAGGCGGCCTTCCCTCATATGTTAGTTACATACATGGCGCGGGTCTTTCGACTCTCCCCACCGCCGCAGGAATCCTCTGGACATTCCAGTTCCCCATCATCCTCGTCTCCCTCCTCTGAGGAGAGGAACCTACTCATCTGTCCTCCGATGCTGATTTCACAGAATATCAGCGTTCCTCTCGAGATGGTGAGGGATCTTGGATTCCTCGTTGGAGGACAATACCAAGAGGGTGAGCGTGAATTCCTTGGTGAATTCAGTGCCCAGCACCTAGTGGTACCTTCCTGGCCTATCCCCTTCCAGGGCGTCTATCCGGTCCTGGCAGTTCCCTGGTTTCTTCCCCAGCCCGGCGGACTGCCAGCGAGGTATTGTGCCCCTCTGGTCTCAGGTTCCCTTCCCAACCCGTCCTCAGGTTTGGTATACCTGGATACTCCTTCTGAGGCGCATGATTGCCTGGCACGCGGCCATCCCAGTTCGGACTCTCTCCAGTTGGGCCGTTGGGGCAAAGTGTTCTCTTCTTCGGCGTGCGAGTGCATGTATTGCATCACATCAGGCTCATCCGCTGCCTACAACCGGCATCTGTGGTCGATGATGTCCCAGCTGCTGGCATCTATGCCTGACACGAGCAAACCAGACAAGCCGTTGCCCTCTCCGCGGTAGGCCTGGAGCTGGCAGACACCAAGCAAGGAGCATCTTATGGCGTCAATGGGTGGCTTCCAGGCTTGCGGGGACAGCGATCTGCATCAGGCGGGCGGCATGGCCGTCTCTCAGGTTGTCACCCTGGCCCGGCGAGGGTGATGGCGCTCCGCCTTCAGGGGACCGTCTTTTCTCATCCAGAGCTGGGGAGACTTTTGCAGGGCTCCCTCCGTCTCCTCGTCCTCGGGAGGCACCTCTAGCTCTTCTCCCATAGGCTTTCTGAATAAGACAGGGTCTTCTCCTTCTGTTTCTCACCAGCAGAGGCTGGGGTCTTGTTCCCTCAGGGTGTGGCCTCTTCCCCCTCCTGGGAAGAGGGCTTGATACTCACCAGGAGTAATGAATGGTGAAGATTGACAAGGAAGATAGGAAAATTAAGTACCTACACGTAATTCTTGATCTTCTCTTATCTTCACCATTCATTACTACTATCCTATCCTCAGTGGCCTCTTCCTGTGGCTTCTCCACCTCCCGTCTCCTTCCTCTCTCTGCATTATATAAAATATAGGAAAATTGCTTCATTTTCCAAAAAAAAAAAAAAAAAATCTTCTTGGGGGGTTAAAATCAGAAAAATTATTTACTCTAGATTCATGGGCCATCTCGCGGTTTGCTTGGCGATCAGACTGCACAACTATCTCTTGCTATTCTTATGGCAAGATACCTCTGGGTTGTTTGGCCTGGCTCAGGCTATTCAGTTTTGATCCTGCAATCCCGTGTTCAAATGGTTGCCTAAATCTAATCCCCCCTCTATTCTTGCCTTGCAGAGCAGAGGAGCAGTATGTCTGTTCCTTTCTCTTCTAAAAAAAAAAAAAAAAATTGCTGAGGAACTCTCTCGACTGCTATAGGCATCGTGGTATCTGGGTCATGCATCTAGTTAAAAAAAAAAAATTTTTTCTATCTGTAAAAAAAAAAAAAAAGAATAGGAGAAATCAAACAAGAGGCAAATGAGCAAGGTGACATACAGCTGTTTCTAAGTGGTTTCTCCCTTTAAGTGTCATCTGGACAATTTTTACGGTAGAGCTCTGCTGACCATATCCAATCTTAGCCAGCCCTAAGCCTTGGCGACCTTAGCCAGTCAGTCTGAGTCCGTTTCTATCTTGGGCGCCTGAAAGGCTTCATTTTCCATTTCTAAACCCTGAGCAGCGCTCTCATGCTGCTGGGTTTTATTCTTCCTCTCCTCGACGCCCTCCAGTTAAAGGCCTTCATGACCCAGGAGCCGGGTGGGTGTCAAGAACAATGGCATGTTGAAGATGAGGACTATGCCTCCTGAGTCTGTCTAAGCGGGTTCGGTGAACCTTCTCTTCAGCTCTATCTCCGAGTTCTTGCTTCCCCTTTAGTCGAGCCTTCAGCTACAAGCTAACTATGCTCGTTGGGCATTCTGGTCCTTCAACATCCATCCTCTCTTCTCTCTTCTTCTTCTTCTATTTTCTCATTTCCTTACTCATCTCTCCTCCTAAGTCGCCGGGTAAGGCCCTGCACTCCTAGGCTGGGATGTTCTTATCTCCTCTGTCCTTCCTCCATCGGCTTATTCCTTTTCAGTTCATTCTTCCTTGCTTTGCTATCCTAGGCTATCTTGCCTCGCTATCTATATTTCTCTTTCATTTTGCCTCTCCGGCTCACAGAACTGAGTTGGAGGAGGAGTCGATACTACATGGCCGCCCCTCGCACATGGCGCATGACGTCGCTCTGAGGCGGGGCCGTTAAACATTAAAAAAAAAAAAAAAAAAGCTCCCGTGATCGATGCGGCCTCCAGCTTACACTCATAAGTAATGAATGGTGAAGATACAAGAGAAGATCAAGAATTACGGTAGGTACGTAATTTTCCTTTCTCAGTTGTTCAAACAACACAAAGTCTTGCTGTATTCTGGCTATTGCAGTTAGGTCCTGCCTTTCAACTGCCCTGGAGAACAAATAGTTAACTTTACATGGCCAGCATGGAATGTTCAGCGTGAGCTCGGTTGAAGCCCCTGTCTACTGTTGTTTAAACTCCAACCGTCAGATTCTTTACTCCACCTCACTGAACAGTCGCTCCGGAGATTTCTCCTTTGCTCGGGTCAGAAAAGTTGGTTAAAGTTTAGTTTTAAGCTCGGTTTCTACCGAATTTCACTACGAATCTGTCGGTTTAAGTCTCTGTCACAATAGTACAAGGTACTAGATAGGTTTACATTTAGTTTCTGTGTGGAACTTGTAAATTTATTATCTGTTCGGTTGAACCGATCAGTTTGGTCTAAAAGTTTTGAATTTGTTTAGAGTGTGTAGCTTGGTCCATACTCGGTTCTAAAAGCAGTTTAGTACGTTTTTCACGACCCATGTTACGGTCACGGGAACCAATAAAGGGGAGTCTTGCCTGGCGGATTGCCGAAAAGAATGCGTTTTGGATAGGATTGGCCATGTCTGAGAAACCCAAGGAAAAAAGCGGGCCCACTGGGTTTCAACACTGTAGTGTGTGTGGGAAGCCTTTGGTGAAAATGATCCCGCACCACCTGTGTTTATTGTCTGGGTTGACACCGATTCAGACTACCAAATTTGAGAGTTTTCAAAGCTATCCTGGATGAAGAGTCGGTAGACTGAGGGAAAGGAGGCAAGTCCGCTGATCCGGATGGCCAGCCGTTCGGTTAGACCGAACCAGAGATGCCCTCTGACCAGGGCAAAACTTCTTTGGGCAAAGGAGGCGATTCTGAGGTCGGTTTCCGTTTAAAAAGAAAGAGAAGAAAAATCTCGATTCGGATCCACAGATTCTTTCTCCAACCGCTGATAAAATAGCCAAAGCGATGAGATAGTGCAATGGCGTAACTTCAGTTCCGGCAGGACCGGCACCATCTGGCAGGGGCTCGGTTCAAGTCGGTTCCCAGTTCCAGATTATCTTTAGAAGAATTTTAGAACCAGAGGAGGAGGAGGCGATGATGGTGAGTGAAAGTTGGATGTGCCTATTGACCCGGACATCTCCCAGACAGGACCTTCAGGTGTTTCTCCTCTAGGCTTTCTGGGTCCCCCTCCCACTTTATGTTTTACAAGAAAGTGACAAAACCTCCAGCTTCCAATGGAAAAAGCAGTAGAAGTTCAGGAGGAGCCTGATTTTGTTGAAATGATGGACATCCCGCATGGTCCAGGAAGCTGTCTGTTCCCCTCCACAAATCTTTTGAGAAACAGACATTTAAAATTCTAAGACTCTAACTCCATACAGCCTGTGGACGAGCGAATGGACAAGGTATACCCTTTCAGGCTCGACACGGGTTCCTTTCTCAGCAATGCAGCCATGTTGGGGTAGTGCAGGCTGCTGCCTGTGATAAGCAATATTCCTTGGCATCCACACCTGCCAGATAAGGACTCCAGGAGGATTGATGCCATGGCAAAAAACAGTACAGCAACATCTCTGGGACTCAGGCAGGCTAACTATATGGCCTCAGCTGAATACCAGAAGTCAGGTGGGACACTCTGCTGGCCCAGGCTAAACAGGCCCCTGACCAGCTTACCTGAGGAGCTGGAGCAGGTGGCTGCGGATAGGATTGAGGCATCCAGGTGCAGTGTGGACTCCAGTGATGTTTCATCTAGAGTCATGGCTACATCTGTGGCCCTTCGGAGGATGGCTTGGTTTAGATGTACTAGCCTATCACAGGCTAAGGCCATGGATTTCCCGGTCATTGGTAATTCTCTGTTTGGGGAGCAGACAGAGAACTACATGAAAAAGATGGACGAATACAGGACTACCCACAGAAGTGCTCAGGCCAAAGAAAGGCAAGCCACTCCTCAAAGGCAGCACTCCAGGGGCTGGGGCAGGCCCTTTCAAAGGCCTTTTTAACAAGCGCAGGCCTCCTCTTCTGCTTATGCTCAGAGGGGGTTCTTCAGAGGGAGGCTGATGGGAATGAGGCAGGCCTGCTTCACCCCTCAGCCTAAAGCCCTGCCTAAGCAGACACCCTGATGGGTCTGCCGGGCGATTCTCCAGTACCTGTAGGGGGCAGGCTGGTTTACTCTGTCCAGGACTGGAGTCTCTGACATCAGACAAAAGTGGGTCCTGGAAGTAGTAAGCCAGGGGTCTGGTTCTCAGCTTCAGAAAATTTCCCAAGATGAAGAACCAGATCCTTTCTCCTACAAATCCATCGAGACCTTGCCATAGGGCAGAGGTTTCTTCCCTCCTGGCTCTCAGAGCCATAGAAAGTTCCTACCCTACACAAGGGCAAAGGATTGTACTCCAGGTGCCTCTAACCCTAAAACACAGGAGAATGGCGGCCCATCCTGGATCTAGATATCTGAACAAGCACCTTTTAAAACAAAGTTCAAAATGGTGACTCTGAATAATTCTGCCTCTCTAAGGCCAGGGGACCGGCTAGCCTCCTGGACCTCAAAGATGCCTATTCAACATTCCCATCAGAGTGCTCCCACAGAAAGTACCTCAGGTTGAGGTTGCCTCAGGCACTATCAATTCAGAGCAATGTCCTTTTGCTAACATCAGCCCTAGGGTGTTCACAAAGTGCCTGGCAGTAGTGGTTGCTTTCCTAAGGGAAAAAAGATCTCCATCTTTCCATACCTGGACGACTGGCTCATAGTGGGTCAGTCTCAGACCGAATCAAGTAACATCTGCAAATAACTCAGCAACTACTCACTTCCTTAGGATTCCTCTTCAACCTTCGAAGTCAGTTCTCGAGAACAGTACAGCTCCTCCCCACCTTCATAGGGGCGAACTGGATACAACTTTGAGAGCAGAGGCCTTCAACTTCCCCTGGACAGGCAAGGACCCTAATGGAACTGGCCTCTTCATTCCACCTTCAGGTGTCTCGACCAGCAAGGCATTTCCTGCAGCTCCTGGGCCACATGGCAGCTCTGCAGCAGTGGTCCAGGGCAAGATTTCAGATGAGGACATTCAGTTCCACATAAGAGCTTTCTGGTCCCAAGACAGGATTCCCTTACCAAACTAGTCCCAGTGACTGAGAACCCTGATCCAGGCTTTGCAGTGGTGGCAGGATCAGGACAATTTAAGACAAGGGTTCCTTTTTTGTCACTCAGTCTCATTCAGTGATACTCTACAGATGCCTCCCTTCTGGGCTGGGGGCCCCCTGGGGGATCTTACCAAGGCTGTGGTCACCTCAAGAATCTCTGCTTCACATCAATCTCTTGGAACTCAGGCAGTGTTTCTGGCACTGAAGCCTTTTCAAATCTGTACAGAACAGGGCAGTCAGATCAGAACAGACAATACCACCACAATGTGGTACATCAAAAGCAAGGAGGCACTCGGTCTAGTGACCTTGCACAGAAGCAGTGAGTTGTGTCCCTGGCCTATTCCCTGCAAACCTCTCTGATAGCAGTTCACCTCTGGGAAGGACAATGTCCTAGCAGATGCTCTCAGCAGGATATCCCAGGGCCATCACGAATGGACCCTAGATCCCCTAGTTTTGAAAGTGATTTTCTCGAGATGGGGCACTCCACATATAGATCTTTTGGCAGCCCCAGACAATCACCAACTTTCTCTCTTTTGTTGGAGACCCCCAGTCTTGGGCTCAGTCCCCCTGGATGCTCTGATTCTGAAGTGGGAAGGGAAATTTCTGTATGCTTTCCCTCCTTCCCTCTCCTGTTCAAAGTGTTAGTCAAGATCAGGTCTCAACCATGCAAAGTGATTCTGATTGCTCCAGACTGGGCCAGACAGCCCTGGTACCAACTGTTGCTGTCCTCGGCAGTCCACCTTCCCTGTCTCTTCCCAGAATTACAACCTGTTGACATCCTCTGGAGGATTTGGTATCCGAACCTCAAATCTCTCAATCTCAGGCATGGCTCTTGAAGAGTTAGAGTTTGCTGATCTGCACCTTTCTCAAGGGGTTCTGGATATCCTAAAACTTCTTGAAGCCTTCACCAGAAAGACTTACAACTCAAAATGGAAAGGTTCACTATTGTGCGCTCTAATAATACATATTCTCCAGAATCTGCTGGTTGCTACAATCCTGGACTATGGTTCATCTTAATGGCTTAGGACTTGGGCCAGCTACACTGAGTACTTCTGGCAGCTGTTTCTGCCTTCTTGTCAGTAGGCAAGCCCTCTCCTCTGTCAGCCCATCCTGTGTTTTGTAAGTTCTTCAAGGGATTCCTGCACACCAGTCCCCCCTTTAGGGACCCTGTTCCTGCTTGAGACTTTAATGTTTGCATTGCTCAGCTTATGCAACCACCCTTTGAGCCTTTGTTCTCTGGAGAGCTTAAGTACTTGACTTGGAAAACTGTGTTTTTGGTAGCCATTACCTCTGCCAGGTGTATCAGTGAATTGCAAGCTGTCAGTGGAGCCAGTTTCATCTCTTTCCATAGAGATAAAGTGGTCCTAAGAACTAACAGGAAGTTTTGCTAAGGTGGTTCAGATTCCACCTTAATCAGTCTATGTCTCTCCTGTTTTTCTTCACTGACCATTCCTCCTCTGGAGAGAGGAGGCTGACTAGACTGGATGTTAAGAGGCCTTCAGCTACTACATAGGCGCACCAAGGTCACAGGTTTGAGTCCCTCCAGTTGTTCCTCACATATGGAGAGGTCCGGTGAGGGCAAACCTGCTACTAAGAGATCTATTGCCAGGTGGATTGTCTCTTGTATACAATTCTGCTATAAAAGCTGGGTAGAACCCCACTCTCAGGCCTGAGGGCTCACTCTGAGCAGTACATCAGCTTCCCTGGCTGCTGCAAGGATATTTCCCTATCTTAGAAATTTGTCAAGTAGCCTCTGGAAAACAGTCGCATACATTCACCAAGCATTACTCTCTGGATATCCAGGCTAGGTGATGCTTGGTTTGACACTAGCAGTACTTCAGAGCCTCATTCCCAAAGTAGGTTCTGTCCCTCCTTCATGGAGGTGCTGGTAGTCTGCAGTAGTCAGAATACAGCAAGACTTCATGTTGTTTGAGGAAAAAAATTACCACCTAGTAATGTTGTTTCTTCTAATGGAGTCTTACTGTATTCTGACCCTCCCTCAGAACCTGGTTTTGGGATGTGGGTAGGCAGGAGCAGTGTTGGCACCCTAGAGGTGCCCTTTTCACCTCCTTTACGCTGGCTTGTGTTGTGTTTTGTTTTTGGGTTTCCTGACTTGAGTCTTTGCTTTGAAACCAAAAACCCACACTAATTTAGTTGCCAGTTGGCTAGTGTGAGTTTTACAGTTTCACACAGAACTTCTAGTGAGTATTGCTCGTAAAGATCTGACGGTTGGAGTTTAAACAGCAGCAGACAGGGGCTTCAACCAAGCTCGCGCTGAGCGTTCCATGCTGGCCATGGAAAGTTAACTCTTTGTTCTCTGGGGCAGTTGAAAGGCAGGACCTAACTACAATAGTCAGAATACAGCAAGACTCCATTAGAAAAAACAACATTACTAAGGCGAGTAATTTTTTCTTTCTTACTTATGGTGAAGTCGGAAAGGGCAAACCTGCTACCAAGAGGTCTATTGTCTCTGTGTGGATTGTCTCTTGTATTCAATTCTGCTCTTCTAAACTTGGGAAGGAACCTTCCTCAGGCTTGAGGGCTCATTCTACCAGAGGTACAGCTGCTTCGGTCGCAGCAGCTAGAGATATACCTTTAGTGGACATATGCAAAGCAGCTACCTGGAAATCTGTTCACACTTTTACCAAGCATTACTCTCTGGACATCCAGTCACAAAGTGATGCTAGGTTTGTACGAACTATGCTGCAGAACTTGTTAAAGTAGGTTCTGTGACTCCCTTCTCCAAGGGGGTACTGCTTGGTGTAGTCTGCATATAGTCAGAATACAGCAAGACTTCATGTTGTTTGAAGAAAAAAATTACTCACCATAGTAGTGTTGTTTCTTCTAATGGAGTCTTGCTGTATTCTGACCTCCCTTCCTCCCTGCCTCTCCTCCTGGAACCTAGTAGTTTTGGATGTGGTGGGGCAGGCATAGTGCTGCACTCCAGAGATGTACTGGACATGTGTCCATCTTAGGGGGTTTCTTTTAGTTTGTTTATTAGCATTTTGGTAAATCACTACCTGTTGTGTTCTTTTTGGGTGTTCTCGACTTGAGTCTTCTGACCCTAAAAAAGCCTCGTTTTGCCATTTGGTACAACATTTTGGAAACAATTTCTTCCTTTGAGTTAGTTTAGTGCTCGTAAGAATCTGACGGTTACACTTCAGAGTACCACAGACAGAGGTTTGAAAACTGAGCTCAACGTTCTATGCCTTTGCATAGAGTTAACCCTTTACTCTCCAGAGCAGTTCAAGTGCTGGGGCTAGCTGCATATAGTCAGAATACAGCAAGACTCCATTAGAAGAAACAACATTACTATGGTGAGTAATTTTTTCTTCTTTACCGCAAGGCAACCAAGTGCATTCCATTACTAACAGTAGTGGAACCATTTGATTTGGTTTCTGTCAATTGGCATGTCAGAAATCCACCAAAAAAGAACTGGACCCACAGGTTTTTAAAATTGACAAAATTGTCACAGGATTGTGCCAAAGCTAGCTGCGATCTGGCCAGTAAACGTTTGGGTCCAGACCATTACTATTCACTTTGCTCAAAACTTTGTTCCAAAACCTTGAGAAACTGAGCAAAGAGGCTTAGAGAGAGACGGCTGAAGAAGGGTCCTCTTCAGTCCCAAAAATACCCAGGCTTACCGATAAGGGGCCTTCAAAAAATTCTAATAGAGGTGCTGATGAAGCATCTACTAGCTCTAAGCCTAAAAGAGGCACTGATGAAGTGTCTTTAAAAGAAAAAAATAATAAGTCAGGTGCTGATCAAGTACCTTCAAAACCTAGAGCTTCCAAAGGGGCTGATGAGGTTCCTTCAAAACATAAAAATAATAGGGGCACTGATGAGGTGCCTGGATCTAAAAGGAAGCCTGACTCTGCCACTGATGAAGTGGCACCAAAAAAGTATGTAACGAAAAATTGCCTTCTGTTCCTCACGATAATGGTAAGGGTGATCAGGCAGGGAGTAAGAAACATAAAGATAAGTCGAAGCACACGCAGCCTGACAGTCTCCCGGATTTTTAGAAGGAGCTGCCTTCGGCCGAAGATATGGCAAAGGCTTGGCGTGTTTTCCAGACCCTACAAGGCATCGGGTTTATTTTTTCTGCCCTGTCAAGCAAACACCCTTCTGCAGCCCCCTCTGATGTAGGGGCCTATGGGGATGATGATGAAGGTGATTATTGTGATTCTCCAGATAATCTCTCAAGAGTTACTCCCCTGGAGCCTGACATTTCCCCTGATCCTCATTTTGGTGCTTCCCCCTCGGATCAGGAGGAAAATTCATCCATGCTAACTTTTTTCCAGCATCTGGTGGATACCCTGGACATACCCTGCCAGGAGTCTAACCAGGAGGAAGAGGAGGATGATGACTACAGGGAAATGAAAGGTCTCCCTTCTCCTAAAAAGATGGTTCTCCCTGTTTACAAAGCTTTTAGGAGAAACACCACAAAACTGCTGCAGACTCCATCTTCTTTACCTGGGGTTGATGAAAGAATTGATAAAAAAAAAAAAAATGCCAGCTCTCTAGGGCAGACACTGAATTTTAACTGTCCACCCTGGGCATGAGGGTGTAGTGCAGCAGGCTGCATGTCATAAAGCTGGAGTGCATTTGTCTTCTTTGCCCCTGGACAAAGACTCCAGAAAGATTATATTGCAAAGAAAACTTACACCTCTGCTTCTTTGCTTCTCCACCTCTCTTCTACCAGAAGGCTTTGCGGAAGTCGGTTCTGATCGTTGCTCAATCAGAGTCTGAGTCTGTGGTCCATGACTTAATTGAAACTGCTAAGACTGCCCTGGAAGCAACTAAGTACCAGTTCCATATGGCAGATAACGATGCTGCATCTAGAGTCATGGCCCAGGCCATTTCTCTCGGAAGATTTGCCTGGCTAAGAACCACCAATATGACACAGGATACTCAGTCTAAAGCTCTGGACTTTCCCTGTGACAAGAATCTCCTATTCGACTCCAGGACAGAAGAGCACATGAAAAAAGTGGATGAATACAAGTCCACCTGCCAGAGCAATACTACTAAGCAAAAGTCTTCCACCCAAACGTCTCAGCCCAAGGTAGGCAGAGAAAGGGGATATTTTACTACTCTCAGACAAGAGGATACTATAGGTGGGAAGGGGCAGGAGAGGCCAGAGAAAACTGGCCACCTCCCAAGTCCCTGTTTCTGAGTTGAAGCCCTGACAGTAATGCCTTGGTCGCCTCCTCTCCACCAGGAGGGGGCAGATTCTCCCACTACCTCCAAGCTTGGACCCACATAACTTCAGACAAGAGGGTCCTGAAGATAGTGGAAAAGGGCCAGCCACTTCACTTCAAAAAGAAGCCAGCTTTAAGGGGTTCTCTGTTTTCAAAACCCCTAACCCCATCAGAAAAACTTCTGCTGGAGGTGGAAGTTAACAGTCTCCTGGCATCAAAGGTGGTGGAAAGGGTACCAGCCTTGCAGAAAAACAAAGGCCTTTACTTAAGGTATTTCCTCACCCAAAAGGAAACCGGGGAGTGGCAACCTAACCTAGACCTCCAGTATCTCAACAGACATCTGCTGAAACCAAAATTCAGGATGGTGACACTAAAAATGGTCATTCAGTCTCTGCAACAGGGAGACCAGCTAGTCTCTCTGGATCTATTTTCACATCCCTGTAAGGCAGTTCCACAAAAAAATCCTGAGGTTCAGGCTTCCTTCTGGGCATTACCAATTCACAGCCATGCCCTTCAGCCTAACATTTGCACCAAGGGTATTTACCAAATGTCTGGCTGTCGTGGCAGCACATCTCAGAAAACAGGGTGTTTCAGTGTATCCCTACCTGGACGACTGGCTGATAGTTGGGAAAACTCTAGGTCCGGTCCAGGAGAACCTGTCGATCACAAAAAGCACTCTGCTGTCTCTGGGTTTCCTCATAAACCTAAAGAAATCTCACTTAGAACCAACCCAGCTCCTAACATTTATAGGGGCACAGTTGGACACAGAGCAGAGCAGGGCCTTCTTTCCACCAGAAAGCATTCATAATTTCCTGACAGTGGCAAACGCTTTCACCCTGGGCCATCCAAGGTCGGCCAGACACTTCCTAAAACCCCTGGGACACATGGCATCCATGACTGCTGTAGTACCAGGAGTCTGGTACAGCATGAGGGACATACAGTACCACTTCCGCTCCCACTGGTCCCAAAAGAGCAATGCTCTGTCCAAACTTGTACCAGTCACACAGAATCTTCTTCAAGTTCTGGGCTGGTGGAAGGACAGTGCCAAACCTGTCTGTAGGTGTTCCCTTCCAGATCTCCCCTCCTACAAAAATCATCACTACAGATGCTTCCCTGCTAGGATGGGGAGCACATCTGGACAATTCCTGTTGTCAGTGGCACTTGGACCCCAAAGGAGTCAAGGTCGCACATCAGTCTTATGGAACTCGGGGCCGTTTATCTGGCACTGAAATCTTTTGCTCCTCATATCAAGGCCACTTGGTGCAGGTCCAGACGGACAACACCACTGCCATGTTCTACATAAACAGGGTGGCACAAGATCCAGGAGTCCTCGGTACAGAGGCATTGAAGATTTGGACCGTGGCATATTCCCTAGAGGGGACTCTATCAGCCATTCACCTTCCAGGCAAAGACAACACCCTGGCGAATGTCCTCAGCCGCATAAGTTAGAGACACAGCGAGTGGTGCCTCAACAAGCAGGTACTAGCCACAGTGTTCAGGAGATGGGGGACCCCAGAAATAGATCTGTTTGCCTCCCCTTCAATCACCAGCTCCCTCCCTCTCTTCTGCTGCAGGCCACCAGTCCTGGGAACTCTCCCAACAGATGCCCTGGTGTTGGATTAGTCAGGGAAGTTCCTTTATGCCTTCCCTCCATTTTCTCTCATTTTCAAGGTCCTGCTGTAACTCTGGCTCTAACCAGCACTAATGATTCTAGTGGCTCCAGATTGGCTAAGGCAAGTTTGGTACCCCCTGCTGGTAACTCTTTTCCACAGCAGGCCCATTCGCCTTCCCCTCAGCCACTCACTCCTGACCCTTCCCCACTCAGGGGTGACTTACCCAAACCTGCAATCTCTTTACCTCAAAGCTTGGCTCTTGAGAAGTTAGTTTCCTGCTTCTCAGTACTCGGAACAGGTCCTTAAAATGCTGAGGATGGCAAAGAAACCCAACACGAAAAAGATGTGCGCAGTCAAATGGAAGAGATTTTTCATCTGGTATAAGGGCAAGAGGACTAGTCCCTTCTCAGCCTCTGACACCACTCTGTTTGACTATCTGGTTCATCTCCAGGCCTCAGGCCTGAAGTCATCTTCACTCAAATTGCATCTGGCTACTATTTCAGCCTACTTTCAGTAGGAAAGCCTAAATCTGTTTACTCCACATAGTGTCCAAACAGTTCTTTAAAGGCCTGTCACACCTTCAGCCTACTGTTAGGGAACCTGTTCCCCCTTGGAGCCTTAATCCGTTTATAGCCAAGCTCATGGAGTCTCCCTTTGAGCCCATGGCTACAGCCCACCTCAAGCATGTTACTTGGAAGACTGTCTTCCTAGTAGCCATTACTTCTGCTAGGAGGATTTCAGAGCTGCAAGCTCTGTGTACCGAGCCCAGCTATATTATCCCACACAGGGATAAGATTGAGCTCAGGACAAACAGAACGTTTTTGCCCAAGGTGGTGTCTTGAGTTGTACCTTAACCAGTCCACTACCCTACCAGTATTCTTTACTGAAAAGTACACTCCTGGAGAACAAAAACTCCATAGCCTGGATGTTAAAAGAGCTCTGTTCCACTATTTGGAACACACTAAATAGGTTAGGGGTTCTTCCACCCAACAATTCCTCACCTACAGGGAAGTAGAGGTAGGCCAGCCACCAAGAGAACTATTTCTTATTGGATAGTCCCTTGCATTTGCTTCTGCTGTGACAAAGCTGGCAAACAGCCTCCTGAGGGCCTCAGAGCCCACTCTACCAGGGGCATGGCTGCCAGAGTGGCAGCTGCTAGGGACATCCCTTTTCTGGATGTCTGCAAAGCAGCCACTTGGAAGACTGTACACACATTCACTAAGCATTACTGCCTAACTGTACAGTCTAGATCTGATGCCAGATTTGGACAGGGCGGTGCTGCAGAGCCTCTTTCCTAAGTAGGTCCTCTGCCCTCCTCCCAACTACACTGCTTGTCTGCGTTAAGTTACTGATGCTAAAGAACCCCGGGGGTAAGAAGAAAAAATTACTCACCATACTAATCTTCTTTCTTCCAAGGTGTCCTTTAGTAAGCTTTTAGTAAGTTCCCGCCCTTCCTCCCCTGACAACCTGACTTCAGAGGTCTCTGCCTTTGTCTTCTAGCAAATTTCCTAGGTTTCCATTTGGAACTTTGTTTTAAACAAAGTTTCTCTGGTTTATTGTTATACATGCTTTTTGCATGATTTTTAATTCCTGTTGGTTCATAACTTTGGGTATGTGCCCATTTATCTTCAAAAACATTCTGGTGCCTTCTCAGGCAGTGTCTCCTCAGCACACCCCCAAAGTCTATCCTGATTGGCCGATGCTAATTAATTAGCATAAACCACACCTCTGGGGCAGTACTTCCTGGTCAGCTAGTTGCTTTAAGTTACTGATGCTAAAGGACACCTTGGAAGAAAGAAGATTACTATGGTGAGTAATTTGTTACTCTGCTGATTGCAGCAGCACACTGCCTGCCTGGCTTAAGCTTACTATCCATAGTTACCCCTAGACACTTTTCCTGGGTTGTGCAGTCCATTGTTTCATCACACAGGGTGTCTGCACATCACAGATGTCTTGCCCTTATGTGTAGTATATTGTACTTCCCATCATTAAATCTAAGCCCCCAGGTATTGCAAGGAAATTTGAGGAGCTGGGGGAGAGCCCCTAGCAGGTGGTATGCACGGTGACTTTTGCCAAGGTGTCTCCTGTATACAGCTGGGGGTGATTTTAACGGTTGAAGGTACATGGTGCATGCAGGTGGGGCTTTGGCTACATTGGGGACTGGGGCCAGCCTGGGAAGATATGGGCCTTTTTATGGGAGATGGTCTGTGTTCTAGGAAGAGAACCCCAGTCCTTAATTTGAGGTAGTTTAAATGCTTCTTGATGAGCATTTAACCAGCTGTTGGTGGAGTGGGGGGGGGGGGCCTTTGAACTAAGGAGGCAGTAGGAGGGTAGCCTGGATTTGGTGGCCATAACAGAGTTGTGGTGCACTGACAGCCACAGCTGGGACAGGGATGCTCCGGGCCACTTTTTGTTCAGGAGAGACTGGGAAGGGAGGAAGTGTTGTGCTATATGTAAGGGAGGGAATCAACTCGGAGGAAAAGGAAGGGCTGGAGGTACTGTGGGTCATCCTGAAGACTGATCATGGGGCTGCTATCCGTACGTAGGTGGTATACAGAGCTCCAGCACAGGGTGAGGAGTTGGATATGGCACTTGGAGAAGCTATTATCAGGATGGCAAGTGAGGGGGAGGTGCTTGTACTTTGTGATTTCATTCTGCCAGATGTTAACTGAGCCTTCCAACTGGAGTTTCGTTCAGGAGCATTGCCATCCTTGACTCCCTACGGGGGGCTTTTCTCAGGCAGCTAGTCAATGAACCCAGTAGGGATAGGGTCGTACTGCACCTAGTGCTTACAAAAGGTGACGGCATTGCAGACTTCACAGTGGGCAGTCCCCTTGGTACTAGTGATCATTGTACTGTGTGGGTTAACATTAAAAGGGAACGGAGGCAAACTGCATGAGGATGAGGTTCCTAGACTTTAGGAGAGCTGATTTTAAAGAAATGGGAGACTGCTTCATGGGGGGGATTGCCAGGGAGGGGTAAATGTACAGTGGAGAAAATAAGGGACAGTATAATTAAGGCAGCCAGCATCTGCTTGAAGAAAATGACTAAAAGCAGAACGGAAAAGAGACCATTATAGTTCTCTAGGGAAGTTGCCAGGGTGGTAAAGAAACAAGGGCAGTATTCAGGAGATATAAGAAAGTGAAGAGGGAGGAAGACAGGGAGGTGTAAAAGGGGCAGATGGAGAGCAGGATAGCCAAGGGGTTTCATGTTCAAGTTCACATTTCTTGGCAGGAAAAAAACTCCGTTGAGCAGGCTCATTTACAAGGAGGTCCTGATTAACAGGGACATTACACAAGCATATACAAAGTAATGTGCATTAAACACACGAATAATCCATGAGAAAAAAAATAGGACAATAATATTTACATCATATATGCATAGGAGCACTAAAGCTAGGAGTTAGATAAATGGTTAGCTGTGGGTAACAAGGTAGGACCTCATGAGGAAAGTAGAAACTACAAGGCCAGCAAAGAAAGTAAAGATAGTGGCACAGGCTGGGTGGGATAAGGTCAGAGGGAAGGGAGGACAGAGGATGGTAGGACGGAGGTAGGAGGGGGCAGACAACAAGGTGGAGGGGGTGGGAGAAATGAATATAACAGGGTGGCTATGTTGGCTGGGGCAAGGGCACTATGGAGGCGGCAGGGAGAGGAGGTAGAGATAGAAGGTAAAGAAAGGATAGATGTAGATAAGGGCAGGGACTGTTGAGTGATGATAGTGTGGGATATGGGCTGGGGTAGATTGTGTGGTGATGGTAGTGTAACATGGAGAGAGGAAGGGGGAATGGAAGTATAATGGAAAGTCACTTGGGGTGAGGGAGGGGGGTAGACAGGAAGATAGAGTGGTCACTGCAAAAGACCAGGCAGGGAGAAGGTGCTTTATCAACCACAGTCACCGAAGTCCCATAGGCTGTCATAAACAAGTCTTCTGAAGCTATTCAGGGCATCAGGCTTTGCAGTTTCAGCCTGGATTGGGCTTTTATTCCAGGCAACCAGGAGGGCATGGTTTATAGCCATGTTTCCAAACCAGGAACCGGAGGTTGGAACGTCTTGCATAATGAAGGAGTTACCACATAGGGGCAAGTAATTCGTTGAAAGAGGTTGGAGATATAGGGTGGGCAGTTTTGACAGCAGGGCTTTGTAGAGCCAGGTGACAGAGTGGAAGAGACACCTGGATGCTAAGGAGGTCCACCCGAGGGAGGCATACAGGTCACAATGATGAGTCCAACAGTGAGCGTTGGAAATGAAGCATATCGCTCTGTGATAAAGAGTGTCCAGTTGACGTAGCAGGGCATCAGAGCATCTGCCATATAGAATATCGACATAGTCGATAAGTGGTATAAAGGTTGTTTGGACCAAGCGCAGTCTGGAATAAGAATCGATTAGAGATTTATTCCTATAAAAGAAGCCAATTTAACGTAATTTCTTTGCAGGGGAGTTGATGTGAGCTGAAAAAGTTAGAAGTTAGATGTCGATCTAGTTCACAGCCTAGGTATTTAAAATTGTGGACTAACTCGAGATCATCACCATGTAGAGTCTTGATGGGGCAAGGAAGCAAGCGAGATAGGGACAGAGGGCAAGTGATTGGAATAGAAGAACATCACTTTTGTCTTGTTAGTGTTTAACAGCAGTTTGGAACGTATGAGATTGTGCTGGAGGAGATAGAATTCTGCCTGTAATTCTGTACGGGCTTTGTCTACCGAGGGACTGGATGTGTATATCGCTGTATTGTCCGCGAAAAGGTGTAGTTTTGCTTTGCTGATGCCATTCTAATTAAGTTGATGTATATCATAAATGGAAGTGGTCCAAGGATCGAACCTTGGGTACCCCTGTCCTGAGCGGAAGAAGCAGGGATAGGGAGCCATCAGTCTTCACCTGTTAAGATATAGCTGACAAGTAACTGTCGAACCATGACAGCGCAGTGCCGGAGATTCCATGTCAGTTCAGTGAATCGAGGAGTAGAGCATGCTCGACTGTGTCGAATGCTTTGCTGAGGTCCAGGAAGACTGAGGTCCAGAAAGTCTTACCTCCTGGGGTAGCTAAGGGGAATAAGACTTTCGTCAGGTATATAAGTGAGGAGAAGAAGGCAAGGGATTGTGAGGATAAGGAGAGCGGGGGGGGGGGGTGCACTGCTGCGTTCTTTCTAGGAACCAAATTTGGTGGGTCAGATGACCCACTGAAAAAGTGGGTCATTTCTGGAAAAATGTGGGTCATACATGACATTTCTTTAAAAAATTGTATACAGAGTTTTAACTAACGTGGCATCAGTATCATAAGCTGATTAACTATTACAGCAAGTGCAGATCAACAGGGGGAGGTGTGAGTTGTGACTCAGAAAAGAAATGGCATTTACATGATGTCAGAAGGGGATAGCAGTTTACAAGAAGGCACTGAAATCTGTCACTGCCGAGCATCAATCAAGATCATAGGCCTGAGGCAACAGCCAGAGGTCTTGTGTCCATCCAGTAGTAGCGTCTGTTTGCAATGTGGTAAACTGTGAATTTTTGCCAGCAAAAAAAATAAAAAAGCACCACCCTTTCACTCTTATGAGAGAGAGAGAGAGATAAGAGATATTAATCATTTTGGAAGAATACACAGAGGCATTAATAAACAGCCCTAGTTAGAGTCCCGATAGCAGTTACAGATCTAAGGTTATCAGGCTAACTATATTAAGATATTTATAATCTATTATTACTTTAATATGGAGCATGATATCAAGAGGGATACATTAAAATATCAGTCACAGTTTGGTTATGTGCTGAACTATGTCAGTCAGTGCAGTCCCCATGCTGGAATAACCTCCTCTGTTTTTTCCCTCCAAGTATTGATTGCAGAAAGAACATCAAATTCAGCTTGGCTGGGTCCCTCAACTGCAACAGTCAGCAGATCACTGACTCTAGTAGCAGACAGTCTATTTCTCATGCTAGTTTTTTACAGTGTTCTGGACACTGAAGCCCCTCTCACAGTCTGCTGTATGGACTGGGGCAGTTAATGCCAATGCAGCCAGTGTCAAAAGATTTGGGAAGTCTGACATATATTTGTTTATGAACCCCCAAAGAGTTTGCATGTTGTTCCTCTGGTATCCCTCTCTCACAAGTGGCTTCAGTAGTTCCCATTCTACTTTGGTGCAGTCTACATCCACAAGTGGTGGTGCCACTGTCTCAAACTGTTTGTGTCTCTGCTCTTGACCGTAATGATCAAGCAGCATGTGAATTTGTTCATTTCCCCAGGTTTCAAGATCGTCTTTAGAAAGGCTGCTGACAGGCCTAAGACCCAGTACTCCAAAAGCGGCCAACTTGTTTCTGTCATACCCAGGGAATCTGTCTTTTAAATTTGCAACCAACTGGTCAATGAAATGATCCTTGATTGAAAGGTTTTTGCCTCCCCTTAGTATGTGATGCCCCTTGAACACCAGCCTTCCCTCATCTTCCTGGATATCCTTCTCCACTTCATGTAGATACATGTTTTCCTTTGTTCCAGATTTTGTTTTTTCTAAATCAGAGAAGCACTTCTCCAGACTGACATGGACTATCGAGATGTCCAGATCTCTTTTCTGAAACACTACACTAAGCTGGGTAATTACAGCAAGTACATTCATTAGCATATAGGTTGTCATTATAAAGTCATATTTGGACATTTTTAAGGCATAACCTTTTGCTCTAGCATCCGTCTCATTGCAGAAAAAGTGAGAAGGGAGTCTAGGGTGTGACGAACGGTCTCAACTGCTTTGTAAACTGCTATCCACCTCACATCATGGACCTCCTTCACTTTTAGAGTTGGTTCCTCCAGCATTTCTTGTATTTGTTTTAGTTTGTCAACTCTCTTGGCTGATCTTTTAAAATGGTAGAAAATACCAGTTAGCACCTCTTGGTGTTCTTTTAGGTAGGTGCAACCCTATGAGCAACACAATGTATATGTACTAGCATTGGGTTTTCACGCAACATGTGCCCAGTGACTCCCTCATCAGTCCCTGTCATGACTTTTGCTCCGTCACTTCCCAATCCCATTACTTTTTTCATGCTAATTTTTTTCCTGCCTAGGAATTGCTTTAATTCTTTAGCTATCCCTGCTCCAGTGGCATCAGAGATCTGTAAATTCTCTAGAAAATGAATAGATGGAACAAAACTTTCAGGATCAAGCACTCTTACATACAATACTAGTTTTTTGGCGACAGTGATGTCTGTGCTCTCATCACAAATTAATGTGATGTATGTGCTATTTTCGAATTTTTTACATGTCTCCTGCCTAATTACCCAAGGCTATTCATTCGAGAATGTCATTGGCTGTAGTTTCTGATGAATACGAGGCATTCTTGGCCACAGACAGTTTGTCAACAAAAGGACAATCTAAACTAGACAAAAATTCCATTAAACTTGTATATTTATGAACTGGCAAGTTTTCTTTGGCCATCCAATAAACACTCTTCATGGCAACTAGAATAGCTTGTTCTTTTTCAGATACAGCTTTTCTGAATGCATGCTGCAAATCCCCCTCCATATTTTCAGCTGCCATAGCATCTCTGTGATTTGCCTAGTCAGGGTGCTTGTCCTGAAATTGTCAATGCAAGAAGTCAGACTATTTTGTTTCTTTCTACTGTTGCACACAGAACAAGTCATCACATTTTTTTCTGAATTGTATCTCAACCACCTGTACATTGTGAGCCAGCTGCCCTGAAAATTCCGTTTAATACTGGCCACATGGGACTGGCTGTAGGTAGGTAGTTCACAAGCAGCAGACTCAAAATCAAGTTGTGACTGGCTAGCCCTGTCAGGTGACGGTCCCAACTGTGTGTCTGCCACAGTGACGGAAAACATAGCAAACTCCGACAGAACTGGCACCTCATTGCTCCCATTTGAATTTTTAGAAGACCCTGATCCTGATGCAGCAGTACATGGTCTCTTAGGCGAAGAAGACCTGAAAAATGTTGTAATGTTCACTTGTTTTTTTGCCATGACTAGACTGTTATTTTTATAAGCAAGCAGCTGTAGCCTTGTTTAGTATTCTAGTTCTTATGAGGAGGGCGACTGAGGAAGTAAAAGAATTATATAATGACAAATAATGGGGTTGGTGTGTTTCACTGACAAAACGTTTTAATAAAAACTATTTTTCTAGGGACATGGATATGTTGTTCATCCACACTTATTGGCAGGTTCCTTGCCGCTTTAAATCTTGCCGGAAGGTCTTCAAGCTGGATTCTCCCACCCACCCGGGTGGTAAAACTCTCGGCTCCGCCCCATGACGCCAGATCTTCCTTACCGCTTGGAAGCTCAGGTTCCTTCCTTAGCACTCTGCGTTTTCGACTGGTTCCTGATTTTTTCGGTCTCTCCGAATTTAGTTGGAAGTTTTCTAAACTTCGATCTTCTTCCCTCGCTGCTGCAATGGATAATTCGTTTTCCGGCTCCCGGAGGCGCCCAGTTTATTCCTCCAGGAAAGTCCCGCTCTCCACGTGCGTTTACTGCCTCGACTTGGACCATGATCCGCAAGTTTGTGATTTTTGCTGTGCCCTTTCGACCAGCGCCCTGGAGGATCATGCGGCCCGTTTGGGGCTCGGGCGACCTGAAACTTTTTCTGCGCCGGAAAAATCTTTGGAGACTCGTCGGGCAGTGTCTGCGTCGGCTGTCTCGGCTGAGCAGCTCGATCTCCTTTACCCTTTGGAGGGGGCGGCGACCAAGTCTGTTCCCCCCATCTCCTCGGTCGTGGCGCTTATCCCGCTGTCCTTGAGTTCTCCTCATTCAGCTTCATTCAAGGAGCTTCGCCAGTCCCTTTCCTCGAAGGGAGAGGGACCTTTGGGACCTGCCTCTCGGCCCAGGTCAATGGAGTCGCAGGCTAAGTCCCATCGTCGGCGCTGGCGGGAGTGGGAGAGCTCCCCTTCCCCTGCCGGCCGACTTTCGACTTCGGTCGAGGGTGCGGCTCAGGCCGCTGGCTTCACGGTGTCCCCGTCAGGTCAGCTGGCCAGGACTCCCGTCGATGTTGTCGAGTCTCTCGACCCGTCATCCAGGCTGTCTTCTGCTGGAGTCGCCATCCGCCACGGTTCCCCGCGGGAGCGAGGATTCTGCCTGTACCTTGGGCGACAGGCCCTCGTCTTTTCGTCCCTAGCCGAGGAAGAGCGGGCACTCCCCGCTCCTTCCCAGACCCACCCTTGGTTCCCCTGAGGATTTGGGTCTCAGTCAAGCCGCTCCCGCCGTCTTCAGCGATCTCAGTCGGGGCACCGAGTTAAGTGGCATTACCATTCTTCCTCGGATGAGGAATGGCTTCGATGCAGATGGTGTCGACGTTACGAGGAGTTCATGTGGCAGCAGTTGTTATTGTCCGGGAATCAATCGACACTGATTCATTCACCGTCCAGCAAGCAGCTGCCGCCTCGATCGCCGACACAACCGCCGCTGCAGTCACGAGGTGCCCACTCCCAGGGCCGGTTGTTCGTCTCGAACCTTGCTGCTCCCCACCTCCGCTCGTGGAACCTCGGTCGGGTCACGACCTGCCCGCAGGTTGCCCGTCCCTCACTCCCGCCCACCCTCAGCGGGCGGTGTGACTCAGGCCTGAGGCAGCTCTTTGCAGACCCTTGAGTCCGGTCGACTCCTCCATGTTCCCCAGTCGGGAGGCCAGGGTCCCTCTCCGGGCGCCTCTGTGAAGACAGCCCGACCGTCCTTCCATGGGTCTGCTTCAGCTCATCTCGGAGTTCACGGGATGCAGCTTGAACCCGTGTCCAAGCGGGTCTCTTATCTAATGATTCTAGACCGGGGGACACCCTCTGAGAGCCTTCCCAGTGGCAGAGGCCATTGTCGGCCCGGCCTTGGGCTTTGGCGGCCTGCTTCCTGTCCTGCGCCCTCGGCCAGGATGGCCAGGAAGTACTCTGTCCCTGTCGGTTCTTTGCCCAGTTTCTCGGAGCACCCCTCGGCTGAGGGGTTAGTTACCGATAATGTTTTCCAGCGTTCTGGGAACGCTCGGGATGTGGATAGGCCCCCTGACAAAGAGTCCAAAAGGATGGACTATGCCGGGTGCAAGGTTTACGCTGCGTCCTCCCTAGGCCTCCGACAGGCCAGCTCGGCTGCACTGATGGCACATATCTCCCATGCCCTTTTGGGCTCCCTGGACGAAGTGCTTCCTCATCTCCCGGCGGACCGTGGTCCGGCGGGTGCGGGACCAGGGTAGGGCGGTGGCGAAGCAGCAGCTTCAGACTGCTCTGGACTTAGGTGATTCCTGTGCCAGGTCGGTGGCAGCCGCAGTGGCCATGCGCCGCAGGGCGTGGCTGAGGTTATCCTCTTTCTGTACGGAAACCCAGCACAAGTTGGCGGACATCCCTTCTTGGGGACTGACCTCTTGACCCTGGGTGGAGGACACCTCAGGGTCCGAAAGTCGATGCCATTCGGACTCGGTCACCCCTGCCGGAGGGACAAGGGCCGCTTGACCTTCACTGCGTCAAGCCCCTTGGCCCCTCGGCCCCTCGCGGCTCTCGGCCCTTCATCTCCATGAGGGCCAGCAGGCTTGCGCTGGGCGTCCTGACCCCAAGCCAGCGGCTTCCCCTAAAGGGAAGCAGGGAGGTAAAGGCCCAGGAGCTCCCTCGGCCAGTCCCTCCTCCAAGCCTGCTCAGTGACGGGCTGCGGGGCACTGTCCCCGGCCCCGTCACCCCTACCCGGGTTCCCCCGTGGGGAGACGGCTCCGCCCCTCCTCCGCCTGGTCCGCTTTCCCGGACCTCTGGGTGTCGGAGGTGGTAGGGGAAGGTCCTGCCTCGGGATTGCGAGCAGGCCCCACCCTTTCGAGCGGCTGCCCCATGGGGGTCTTGGGGTCCGCAGCCTCGTTGTCAGCCCGCCGAGCCGACTTGCCTGGCCCCTTGAAATAGAGGTGTTCAGGAAGGTTGCGGATCCTCCTCCAGACCCTGGGTTCACGTCCAGGTATTCCTGGTCCCTATCGGATGGGGGGCTTGCGCCCCATTCTTGATCCGCATGTCGGGATGGTCTCTCTGTCTCAGATATCCCATCCTCAGAACGAGGCGTGTGGTTCTTTTCCTGGACCTCCAGGACGTACTTACACTTCGTTCCGTCCGTTTCTTGGGAGACTCCTCCATTTCTTAAGCGGGGGATCTCTTTATGAGTTCCAGGCCAGGCCCTTCGGTCTCTGCTCAGCAGCATTCCTGTGGCACTGAGGGGTCCAGGCGTAACCCCACCCGGATGGCGGCCTGACTGCAACCCTTCCAGGGGGACGGTCCAGAGTTCTGGCCCTCTAGGTTGCTCTCAGACTGGTCTGCTTTTTAGTGGAGCCACGTTGGAACTCGTGTCTTAGGGGGTGATCCTTCTTCGGGACGAGGCTCGACTCCTGGCGGACAGGGCCGAGGTTCTTCCTCCCTTACCTAGTCAGGTCTGGCTAGGCAATTGCGCCCTGCCCGGGACTTCCTGCACCTCCTGGACCTTGCGGCAGCCTGCACCAGCGTGGTCTGTTTGGATCCGCCGGTTCATGCGTCCCCCTATGGGGGCTGGCCAGCCAGCAGTCACAGCACTGCGTTCCTTTGGACCAGTCCGTGACAACAGCCCAGGGGTTAGGGAACGCTCTCCTCCGGACCGTTCCAGCTCTTTTGCAGGAGAACATCCCGCTCGTCCGCCCCAAGTCGACAGTCTTCTCCGACCGATGCATCTCGAATGGGTGGGGGTGCCCATCAAGGGGTATACAGAGTGCACCGCCTCTGGTCCTCTCGGGAGTCCCGATGTCTTTCCTACCTGCTGGAGCTCCAGGCGGTCCGCTTAGCTTGCACCGCTCGCTCCGTCTGTGCGGGGTCTAGTGGTTTGGGTCCAGGCAGACAACACCACGACCATGTGCTGCCTATCCCGCCAGGATCGGATGAGCACCTTGCCTCTGCGTAAGGAGGTTCTCCATATTGGTGTTTCGCGCAGCCGGGAGGCGGTTCCTAGCCATTTCATGGCAGGAGCCTCCATCACCCTGACCGATGCCCTAAGCCGGATAAGGGCTGCGCCTCACAAGTGGTTTCCCTGCCGGAGGTAGCACAAGATCTTCTCTTTCTAGGTCACACCTCGGGTGGACCTTTGTTTTTTCCCTCCAGGGAGAACTCGAGGCCAAGACTATTTCATGCCCGCCCCCTCAGCACGGCTCGCTGTAGGGGATGCCTTTGAGGCCGTGGACCCCGGGCCTCTTCTACGCCTCTCCCCCATTTCCCTTGGCCCTCAGGCAAGGCGAGGAGGGACTAGGCACAGGTGATTCTGGTAGCCCCAGACTGGTTTTGCCAGCTCTGGTATCCAGCTCTCCTCAGTCTCAGCCCCAGGCTCCCGAGGAGGCTTCCAGCCCGCCCGGTCCTGTTCTCTGTTTTTAGGGGAAGGTACTCCATCCAGACCTTCAATCCCTGCACCCGACAGCCTGGTCCCTGTGCGGCTAGTGGCCAGGCCTTGGGTCTTCCGGCAAGGTCCTCGATATTTTTGAGGCGTCCTGCCAGGAGTCGACCAGATATGCTCGCCTCCAAATGGAAGAGTCCTCCATTTGGTGTTGGGATAGGACCTGGTCCCCTCTCCTGTTCCTTGGCGAGCATTTTGGACTATCTGCGGTCCGTTCTTTTCTTGAACAAGGGCTTCGGTCGACGACCCTCTAGGTGCTTCTGTTAGCCACTCCTGTCTTCCGAGCGCGGGCTGGAAGGTAGTCGGTGGCGCAGGAAAGGTGGTCTGGCGCTTTCCAAGGCCTTGATCACACCTCCCCTCTGGGGAGAGTATCCCCCCTTTTGGTGGGATCTTACGCTGGTATGGGCTTAGCTCATGGGCAAGCCGTTCGAACCTTTGCACAGGTGTGAGTTTCCCCACCTGTTGTGGAAGAACACCTTCTTGGGGCTGCCATGCTAACCAGAAGGACGGGAGAGTTCCAGGCGCTCCTTTGAATCTCCCTATCTGGTCTTCCACAGGGACAAGGTTGTCCTACGCCCCACCTGAAGTTCCTTCCGTAGGCGGTGACTGAGTCCTTTTTCCCCAACCGGGTATTGTCTCTGCCGGGGTTCAACCCCATTTACGCCTCAGAGGCCGTATATAGGATCCATTGGGACCCTATTTAATGCTCGCCTTCCCAGGGAGCGTAGGGCTGAAGTTCGGGAGAGGTTCGCCAGCTGTTTGTCATCTACGCTGAAGCCGCACCTGGCAGACCTGCAGCCAAGCGGACGACGAGCGGTTGGGTCACCTCCTACATAGATCTCCGCTATAGGTGGGCTGGCATGGAGCCTCCCAGAGGGATAAGTGCTCATTCTGCCCGCCCTTCCGCTGCATCGGTGGCTGCTTCCGAGGATACCCCTACCCAGAAGCAGGCATACACCGGTTTCCCCTTCCACATCTACCTTGGTCACGCCGGGATGTTGGTCGGGGCCTCGGTTCTCCAGTCTTTATACCTAAGTAGGGGGTGTGCGCCTTGCCTCCCTCCTCCCGGAGAACTGCTTGGAGTCTGCCAATAAGTGTGGATGAACAACATATCCATGTCCCTAGAAATACAGGTTACTCACCTGTGGTTCATCCACACGACCCACCCGGCCTCCCTGGCTTCGACGCACAACCTGGCTTCCAGCGGGCTAGATCTGGCGTCATGAGGCGGAGCCGAGAGTTTTACCACCCGGGTGGGTGGGAGGAGCCAGCTTGAAGACCTTCCGGCAAGATTTAAAGTGGCAAGGAACCTGCCAATAAGTGTGGATGAACAACATATACCATTCCTAGAACTCCTGTTACAGGTGAGTAACCTGTATATTATGACAAATGTGTCAGAGTCGTCTTTTATTTGCACTACACAAGACATGCCAGTAGAGAGTAGGGAATTCAGAACACACTGAAGTAGTCAGTCACTCTCACTTGTTTTTCAGTCCCACCCACCTGACCCTGCTTCTCCTGATGTTAGTTTCTTAATCTGCTGCAGTGTCTTTCTTTTTTTATTGCAGAATTTATTTATTTTTTGGACTGTTCCTTTTAATAATGCAGCTCTCTGGCTTTCCCTGTCTGACTGCAGTGTGAGCAGACAGGATACTTTAAATGATGTCTATATGTGCCTTTGCCTGCAGCAGACTTATCTGAGACAGAGCCCTGCCCCTTGCATTTTAATTCAAGTTCACTAGTTCTTCACTCTTAATAAATCTATTTCCCTGCCTGCAGCAAACTACTGAGAGATCAGAAGTTCAAGATTCTGCCCACTTCTTGTCCTGCTTGATTTTTTTCTGTTGCGTTTCCTGCCTGGATGTCCCCCCACACTCTGGCTTAAATCACAGTCAGTAGCTGCTGTTTATTTATTGATTATGAATCTGCAGCTTGACTCAGAGCAAACACACACACACTCAGTTATAATTATTTATTTGACATTTTTGTGGGAAGAGGTGAAATTCAGACAGATATTGCTCAGTCAAGATGTGTAATCAGATGGAGACTAATATCACAGTGTAGGTGAAAAAGACACAGCCCTAAGCCCCCCACTTACACACAACCCCTCACACACTGCTTTATCTAATTTTCAGTAAGTCTGTCTGCCAGTTGTGAACAAAACTAGACAGCCCCCCTCACACTCTCTGCTTCAATTTCTACCTTTCCTGTGCCTTTTTAACCTGCTTTGGCTTTCCTGCTGCCAGCTTAGATGAGCTATAAAGAGCAACCCTCTCTCCCCCACACACACAGATCTGAGTCAGATTTTTCACTTTCAGTTCCAAAAGCTATTTTCTAGGGACGTGGATATGTTGTTCGATCCACACTTATTGGCAGGTTCCTTGCCGCTTTAAATCTTGCTGAAAGGTCTTCAAGCTGGCTCCTCTCACCCACCCGGGTGGTAAAACTCTCGGCTCCGCCCCATGACGCTAGATCTTCCTTACCGCTTGGAAGCTCAGGTTCCCTCCTTAGCGCTCTGCGGTTTAGGCCTGAATCCCACTCTTCAGTTAATCGAAACTAATTCTCAAATTTACAAGACTTGGTATTCTTTTCCCTAAAGTGGCTGCGATGGACAAATCGACTCCCAGTTTAAATGCGGTGCCTGTGATCAGAAGATGTCCCAGACTGACCCGCACTCCACATGCGTTTACTGCCTAGAACTCGGCCACGATTCGCAGGCTTGCGATTTGTGCAAATCCTTTTCGGCTTCGGTCTTGGAGGACCACGCTGCTCGACTTCTTTTGGGGCGACCTGAAAAATGGTATCCACCGGTCAAGTCGAAGGAGGCCCATTGGGCGGTGCCCGTGGCGGCCGGCTCCGCAGATCAGTCGGAGCAGATGATCGCCCTCGAGGAGGAGGCGGACCAGGCCACATCTTCTTCCTCCTCGGTTGCGACATTTATCCCGCTCTCCTTGGGTTCTTCATATACAACTTCTTTTAAGGAGCTTTGCCAATCCCTCTCCACCAAGGGAGAAGGACCATCGGGACATTCCAGTCGGTCCAAAAAGAAGGACTCCAAAGGTAAGTCCCACCATCGACGTTCGTGGGAGCGGGAGAGATCCCCTTCACCGAATGGTCGACTTTCGACTTCGGTCAAGGTTGCAGCTAAGGCCGCTGGCTTCACAGTGTCCCCGTCCGGTCAGCCGGCCGAGACACCTGTCAACGCAGTCGAGATTTTTCTCGACCCGTCGGACGGTTTGTCGATTTAGTGATGCCAACAACCCTTCTTCACCTGTTCCCCCGGTGGAAACCGAGGACTTGCCTGTGCCTCCTGTGCTGGAGTCCCCGATTAAGGTCCCTGAACCGAGGGAGGAGCGGGTGTCCCCTGTCCCCTCTCTGACCCACCCTCGGAATCTCCGAAGGTCTCGGTTTTGTACCTCTTCCAGGTTCAGCCGGTCCTGCCAACGTTGGCGGTCTCAGTCTCGGCACCATGGAAAGCGATGGCGCCGCTCATCTTCGTCGTCCTCTTTGAAGGATAGGCTCCAGCGCAAGTTGCGTAGCGCTACGAGGATTTAACATGGCAGCAAGTCTTATTATCCAGGTATAAGCCGACTCTGTCGCCTTCTCCGGCCATTAAGTGGCTGTCACCTGAGTGGCCGAAACAACCCCTTGTAGTCGAGGAGCCAAAACCGGCACCGGTTGTTCGGCCGAAACTGGCTGCTCCACCCATTGTGGTGGAACCTCCACCACCACAACCGAAGACTGGGGCCCCGACCAAGGATTCTCGGTCGGGTCAGGGTTTGCCCCATAGGCTGTCGGTTACCCTCACTCCCGATCGACCTCGGCAGGTGGAGGGTGGCTCAGGCTCTCGGCAGCTTTTCGCAGACTCCTCGGAGTCTGACGACGACTCCTTGTTCTCCAGGCCGCTTGACCTGGAGTTTACAGGGGGTCAGTCGGTGGATGAGAGCCCATCCTCGTTTTTAGGAATGCTTCGACTCATCTCAGAGTCCACTGGGATGAAGCTCGAACCCATTTCAAAACGGGCCAAGTATCCCCTCATGGAGATGCTGGACCGAGGGGATTCCCCTATGGAGGCCTTTCCAGTGGCTGAAGCCATTGTTGGCCCGGCCCTGGAGCTGTGGCAGCAGCCAGCATCTTGTCCCGCACCTTCGGCCAGGATGGCTCGAAAGTATGTGGTCCCTACAGGTTCACTCTCTGGTTTCTCGGATCACCTCTCTTTGGAGGGGTTAGTGACCGACAGCGTTTTCTGGCTTTCCGGGAACGCTTGGGATGTGGACAAACCGCCCAATAAGGAGTCCAAGAAATTGGACTACTCAGGGCAGAAGGTATGTGCTACTTCCTCCCTAGGCCTTCATCAGGCTAGCTCGGCCGTTCTGATGGCACACTTTTCACACGCCCTTTTGGGCTCCCTGGATGAGGTGATTCCTCTTCTCCCGGCTGACCTTCAAATGACGGTCAAGCAGGTGCGGGATCAGGGAAGGGTGGTAGCAAAACAGCAACTCCAAACTTCGTTGGACATTGCTGATTCATGTACCCGGTCAGTAGCGACTGCAGTGGCCAGAGCTTGGCTGCGGATCTCCACCTTTACGGCTGATATCCAGCACAAGCTGGCAGACGTCCCCTTCCTGGGTACCGACTTGTTCGGACCCGGGATGGAGGGTCATCTCCAATGGATCAAGAAGTCCAGTGCCACCTTGGACTCGGTCACGTCTGCCCAGAAGGACAAAGGCCACCAGCAGCAGCATAAGCCCTTTCGTCCGTCAGCCCCTGCGGCACGTCTGGCCCAGCAACACCAGCATCAGGGCCAGCAGGCTCGTACTTAGCACCCCAAAGCCAAGCGTGCTGCTTCCTCCAGCAGGAAGCCGGGAGAAAAAGGCCCAGGCGGCTCCTCGGCTGGCCCTTCCTCCAAGCCTGCCCAATGACGGCTTTGAGGGGTGTCGCCCCCAACCTCATCACTCCTCTCCGGGTTCCCCGTGAAGAGCAGCTCCGTCACTTTCTCTCCGCCTGGTCAGCTGTCACCACGGACCACTGGAGTGGAAGTGGTAGGCAGGGGTCTGCCTCTGGAATAAGAGCAGTCCCCCTCCTATCGAGCCGTCACCCCACGGGGGGCTACGGGTTCTGCAGCCTCTCTGTCAGCTCGTCGAGCCAACACTGCCGTGCTCCTCCAGAAGGAGGCGATCAGGGAGGTGGCAGCCCCCCCCCCGACCCAGAGTTTGGGGCTGGCACCCCATTCTTAACCTACACGACCTGAACAAGTTCCTAAGGTCTCACACCTTCAGGATGGTCACTCTGGCTCAGATCATTCCATCCTTGGAACGAGGCATGTGGTTCTGTTCTCTGGACCCTTCATATCCCAATCCGTCCGTCTCACCAGCGATTCCTCCACTTCAGGGCAGAGGGATCCCTTTATGAGTTCCGGGCCATGCCCTTCGGCCTCTGTCCAGCTCCCAGGGTCTTCACCAAATGCATGGCAGTGGTAACAGCATTCCTGCGGCGCCAAGGGGTCCGGGTGTACCCTTACCTGGACGACTGGCTGATTGCAGCCCCCTCCAGGTTGGAGGTGGAGTGGTCCAGGGATCTGGCCCTCCAGGTCTGCTCTCAGATTGGCCTCCTCATCAACGAGGCCAAGTCAGAACTCGTGCCATCACAGGTGATTCAGTTCATTGGGGCAAAGCTCAACTCTCTTCGAGCCAGAGCATGGCAGCTGTTCCCACAAATACTTTAATTTCCTTTGCAGCAAATTTAAGAAGTAGAGACAGCACGTTTTTTTGTGGGGGGGTAAACAAGAAGTTTGATGTCTGGAGAGTGAGCGCTCCACTCAGTTTGCAGCAAATTTAACTAAGAGGCATTTTTAAGTCCCCAGGCCATTAACTTTTCCTTCAGCGACTGCTTCTCAGCATGGGTCTCTCAAACCTGACATGCCCAGGGGCCGGGCCGTTCCAGAGCCGGAGCCTTTAGTCCCTCCTCTTCTCCAGCATGGTCTCTGTAAACTCGACACACCCCCATGGGCCGGGGGCATTCCTCAGCTGGCAAGCAAGCCTTTAGTCCCTCCTCTTCTCCAGCATCAACACACCTTCGCTCCCACTTGTGTCTGTGCACGTAAGCCCCACACACGCGCGCCCAGGATTCTTAAAGCTACAGGTGCGGCAAAAGACCCAAGCCACAGTATTATGACGGGTCGGGCCACATGTGAGGTGTGCCAGTGGCGCAATCCCGCGGCCTGAAATTAACACTGGTAGAGAGTACAGTCGGAGGGAATTCAGAACACACTCTCTAGCAGTCAGTCACTGTCTGCTTGCTCCTTTATTTTTTTCTGTCCCACCCACCCTGCTTTTTGCTAAAATTAAATTTTCTGCTGTGTCTTATTTCCTTTTCCAATTGCAGATATATATTTGTTTTGACCGTTCCTTTTAATAATGCAGCTCTCTGGTTTTCCCTATCTGACTCCAATGTGTAAAAGCAAAGACAGAGCTCTGACTCTTTCTTCTTTACTTCAAGTTCACTTCTTAGACTCACTCTTAATAAATCTATTTCTCTACCTGCAGTAAACTACATGAGATCAGAAGTTCAAGATTCAGCCCCCTCACTTCCTTGCTGTGATAAATATTTGATTTTGTTTTAATCTTCTGAGGTTCCTGCCAGTGGATGCTGTCAGTATATCCCCCACACTCTGGCTTAATTCACAGTCAGTGGCTGCTATTTATTTTTATTAACGATTATAAAATCTGCAGCTTGCCTCACACACAGTATGACATTTTTCTGGGAGGAGGTGGAATTCAGACAGATATTTATTAATCCACTTTCCTTCACAGTTTCAGATATTGACTGCTCAAGCAGTGTAATCAGATGGAGACAAAAAAGGTGAAAAAGACAGCCCCCCCTTTACACACACACACAACCCCTCTCCTGTATTCTTATCCATTTATTTTTTCAATTCTTTTAAGTCTACTGTGGCTTTTTAACTTAACTAAGCAGCCCCCACACACACACACTCTTTGCTTCAATTTCTGCCTTTCCTGTGCTCTAATTGAATTCTGCTATTAGGTGAGATAGAGCAACCCTCCCCCACACAGAGATCTGACTCTGTTCTATAAAATGTCCACTCTGGCTTTATATTTCTTCACTTTAAGTAGTTGTGGAAAAGCAGTTTATATTCTTTGCCTTTTCTTGGTAGGTAGATGGCTCAGAGGGCAGAGGCCCCACAGCTCTGCCTTGCTGCGGTCTCAACTACCCTCCCCTATCACAATTGTTTTAGTATCAGTCCAGTTGTCTGTAATTTAGATTTCACAAAATAATCCAAAGTCTACTCTCTCAGACTCTCACAGCTAAATATGCCTGATAGTATACACTGTCAGAATCAGCGATTATAGCGCCAACGCAATTACAGCTCAGTCTTTAAAGAACTACAAGCTGATGCAGCTCACTCCACGAAGGTGACTCCAAAGTGCGCAACAAGGGAAACAGCGCGGTTTTGGTAGCTCTGTTCTGTGCCATGTGATGTGTCTCAGTGCACATCACATGGTCCACAACAGAAGCACCGGCCCCTTGCATCCAAATCAGCCATTCTGTGGTTGAATACTGTCAGAAATGCCCTCCTCCAATGACTGTGTTGCTGCAGTTTGTAGCTAAAGCTGCCACTCAAATTGAATACTCACTCAGATCTGCAAACTTCTTGTTTAACCCCCGGCCCTTCAAAAAAACAAAACATGCTGATCTCTGTTTGCTGCAGTGGGTGAAAACAGCATGATCACCAGCCTGGCGCAGCTCTGAGAGAAGAAACAATAAATTATCCCTCGATCGGAACACACACTAAAGGCAGAGATGTATTTCTAAGTACTCGTATGTTTCTGGGCTATGTGTAACCTTTTATCTACTAACTACATGTCGGCAGCACTCCGAACCGGCAACCACACATCTATCATTCTCCTTAGCAGATCCCTTACAGCTCAGCTCACGCAAAGGCAATTCTCTGCTAAAACAGAAAAATTGTGTGGTTGCCACTTCAGAGTGTTACCTGACATGTAAAGTTAGTAGATAAAAGGTTAAACATAGCCCAGCAACATAACAGTACTTAGAAAATGCATCTCTACCTTTACCCCTTTAGTGTGTGTGTTCCAGTCGAGAGATAACAGTTTACTGTGTCTGCACTCAGAGCTGCGCCAGGTTGGTGCACATATAATTTAATTCCCGATTTACAGCAGACAAAGATTTAACAAATCCATCTATTCAGCATTGTGCCACGGCATTCCTACGGTCGGCATCCTGTCCAGTGCATTGTTCTTAACTCCTCCTCCATACCTGCTGTGCCCCCAAGGGGTTACGAAATTTTCCCTTTGGCATGATCTGAGTCGGTCTGTAAACCCGACACGCCCCCTGGGGCCGGGGGCATTCCTGAGCCGGCAAGCTGTCCCTGCTATTTTCCAGCATGACTCGCCCTCCCCAAGACCATTTCAGTGCGCTGTGTCTGTGGATGACTTAAAGTGTACCCGCGCCCAGGATTCTTAAAGCTGCAGGTGCGGCAAAAGACCCAAGCCACAATATGAAGATGGGTCAGGCCACATGTCAGGCATGCCAGTGGCGCGATCCCGAGGCCTGAAATGAACACTGGTACTGCATAGAAGAGGACAAATTAAAAGCGGGGGGTGGCACCATGTAGCAGCAGGAACAAAAGGGGGGTGGACACAAGTCCATTTTCAGAAGAAAGTGTCCTGAAGGGACTTGCAGCTCTGAAACTGGACAGGGCTATGAGACTGGACTGGAGACACCCAAGGGTACTAAAGGAACTCTGGGTGATGCTAACTGACCCACTGACGGCCTGATTTCGACAGCTGTCTGGGAACAGGTATGGCTCAGGTGGACTGGAGGAGAGCAGATATGGTCCCTCAACATAAGAGCAGCAGCAGGGAGGAGGCTAGAAACCATAGGCTGGTCAATCTCACGCCAGTGGTGGGAAAGTTAATGGAAACCATGCTTAAGGAAAGGCTGGTAGGATATCTTGAATCCAGTAGGCGCAAGACCAGAGACAGCATTGATTCATGGGGAGGAGGTCATGCCAGACAAATCTGATGGACTTCTTCGACTGGGTGACCAGAAAAATAGATCGGGGAGGGCAATGGATGTGATTTGTCTGGACTTTAGCAAGGCGTTCGACACTGTGCCGCACAGACGACTGATAAAGAAATTGAGTAGCACAGGGGTGGGCTCCAAAGTGGTGAACCGAGTTAGAAAATGGTTAGCGAATACGCGACAGAGGGTGGTGGTTAATGGCACTCACTCCAGTGGTGGGAGAGTGACCAGCAGGGTGCCACATGGCTCAATACTGGGACTGGTCCTCTTTAATGTCTTCAGAAACAACATTGCAGTAGAACTGGAAGGGAAGGTATGCCTTTTTGCAGATGAAGACACCAATATCTGTAATAGGGTGGACACTCTGGAGGGGGTGGAGAAAATGCATAGGGATCTTGGGAAACATGAGGCATGGTCAAGAGCAAGGGAGTTGGTGCTCAGTTCCAAAAAGTACAAAATCATGCACCTAGGTCGTAGTCACCCAAGAGCTGAGTATAGAATGGAGAGGAGGTGCTGACCATCACTAAGCAGGAAAGGAACCATGGGGTATCATATGTGATGACCACAAAGTGGCAAGACGTGTGACAAAGCAGTGGGTATGACCAGTGGTGCAAGTGGTAGACAAGAAGTACAGGAACTCAGGCACTGGCAAATATGAAATGCAGAATGAAGATCCTCAATCTTAAGGATAGCTGTATCAAGACACGTCTATCTGTTTAGACACGAGTAGATTCAGTTAAGAGATATTGAAGTATTTCTAGCAAAATAGCATTGTGTATATGTCAAATGTTGCTATGGAAACCCTGATTTCAGGTCACAGGGCCAGAAACTGTCATTATGTTCCTGGTTTAAGAATTTCAGTTCCAGTGTCAGTGGGAAGAAGTACAGGAACTCCGTTCCTGCTACAAAAAAATTACAGAAACTCAGTTGCTGCACGTTCCTGTTCACTTTCATCACTGGGTATGACCAGTGGGATGCTGGGTTGCATAGGGAGCAGTATAGCTGGAGGAGGGAGATGGTGTTGCTACTGTGTCTCTCGCTGGTGAGCCCCCACCTGTAGTATTGTGTCCAGTTTTGGAGACCACACATCAAAAAGGATATAGACAGGGTGGAGGCAGTCCAGAGGAGGGCAGCTAAAATGGTGCAGAGGTTGTATCAAAAACACTACAAGGAGAGACCGAGTGATCGCAACATGTACACCCTGGAAGAGAAGAGAGAGAAAGAGGAGACATGATAGAGACCTAGAGGAACCTCCCAGGTGTAAACAGGTTGCAGAAAAAGAGCACTAGGACCAGAGGGCCTGTGATGAAGCTGGGGGGGTTAAAGGGAGATGGGATGAAGTACTGCTTCACTGAAAGAGTGGTAGATGCCAGTAATAGACTGCCAGTGGAAGTGGTGGAAGCAAATACAGTAGGGGGTTTCAAGCATGCGTGGGATAGACATAGGGGAATATTGGTAAATATGTAGGGAGGAGGGAAGGTTCCCAGAGACCAGTTAGGGTCTGAGGAGACAGACTAAGCAGGGACCATCTGGGTGGACCAAGTGGTCCTTTTCTGCTGACAAATTCTGTGTTTTTGACCCATACCCCTAGTGTATGAGAGTCCCCCTGTAGTGCATCTTGCTCTTCTACTATGTCTACTCTTACATATGTAATGTCCTCTGTAAACCTTCGGAATCTGCTGCTGAGCAGCTCCTCAGTGTCACTGAATTCAGAATTGGCCGTTGGGTATACTCCACTCTGAGTGGTGACCACCTACCACCACGGTCCTGTTTCCTACCTGTCAGCGAATATGCTGTCTATAGTACATCCTGTACACTTGGTGGACTTCATATTATGGTACATTTTTCTATGGGTTTTCCATGCAGTACAGTGTCAGTGGCCTTGCTGAAATCCAGGTGGACTGCATTTGCCACCTTTACTGTCTCCACCTCTCTAGATATCCCTTCAAAGAAAGCAATCAGGTTGATCAGGCTCTACCTTTCATGAAGCATGCTCTTCTGGAGGGCAGCTTATGCTCTTCTATTGCAGCTGTGATTGACTCGGACTCTTTAGCAAGCATCAAGGTAAAACTCACAGGTCTGTAGTTACCAGGGTGCAACCTCCCCGCTTTATTGAATAGGTGCATAACTCTGGGTGTTTTTCTAATAATCCTCTGGCACTGTTCTCCTCTGTAAGGATTCCTGAAAGATTATCACAGGAGCTCAGGCAGAAAATGACAATCACGTACTTTCTGTAATTCTTGGAGCTCCTAAGAATATCTTCTGCACTGATTCCCACTTGTGGATCTGAGGCAAAGGTGCTAGGACCCAGCAGTAGCCAGAGCATTTCAGAGGGCTGGCACCGAGGTAAGCAGCACACATGCGCAACACTGCAAGATGGCATACGCAGCTATCTGGTTATGTTGACACCAGCCTACATCCGCCTCAGTACTTTATCGAGGAGGTGCAGCATAACCGAACAAGTACCTGTACACTGAAGGGCATAAGATAGCCCTGGTGACCCACGTAAGAACAGCTACTAAATCCAGGAACACAGTGTCTTCATAGCCCAAACCAAGTATAAAGGGGTGAAGACCAACACAGCCATACTGGAGTGAGTTTGGGGGATGGCAGGCATGTGAATCAGTGGTGAATATATTCTTAGAAGATCAAGAATTCCAGCCAGCCCAGTGGTGTAGAGGGCTGAGGTGCTGCAGTGCCACTTTACCTCTTCCACGCCAGCAACCTGAGTTCAGGAATGAACTCGGGTTGTCAGGGGTTGGCCCCAAGGGATGATGGTGCTGGGGAGGAGTGAGTGGCCATCAGGCAGCTCTCCTCTCCCGGATTAGGTAAGTAAGTCTTCCCGGCTCTTGGCTGCCACCAGATGGAGCTCTGGTGGTACTGCCGATCCTCGGGTGGGTGGAGCAGGACTGACAGTTCCGATGTGCATGTGCACCTCCACGCACATGCACAAACTGTGTAGACTATAGCCCTGGAGCGAGGGAGAAATTTTTTTTTTTTTAATTGTCTGACGCAGGACATATGAAGCCATGCCCACCTGTCTCCATCCCACGCCACAGCCTGTCACCTGGGCCCAGTCAGGATGTGAGTCACTGGGTGGGGGAGGACAGCCCTCCCCTTCCCAGCCCTGCTATGCGGGGCAATCCATGGGGGTCTCAGGCTCCATGAGTCAGGGGAGGTGGGGACATTGCTGAAGAGCTTACCTGCAACCACGCCAAGCCTGGAGAAAAAGCTTTATGGAGGGGGGAAAAAGGATCAAGAATTATGGTGAGTGTCACAAATGCACTCAGCAGGTCAGGCTCTCTGCTCCCACAGTGCCAACCTCCGGGCACAATAGTGTGAACAGGTAACAGACAGGGTAACCTTCCTGTCTGCTTTTGGGTCTGAATCACCTTTAGTCTCAAGTTCTGGGGGGATTCAAACTGTGAACCTTATGCTAACATACCCAAAGTACAGGTTCAGATATGTACCCTCTTCGGGGATTGCGGTACAGTCTTTCGCCAGGGGCACCAAGCCAGGCTTCCAGAATGAACCCTTTTAACTCTGTAAGAGACCTTGGGTATATTCTTACCTTTTTCCAAGCTTAGTAACACCATCAAGCTGTTGAACAGTTTTGTCAAGACTTAACCCTCTATACGTCACATGCAAAAAGAACTGGCAGACACCCAGGCAGTCTTTTTTAAAAAAAAAAAAAAAAAGGTACTTTACTAAAAGATGATAAAAATATGAAAACTGTAAACAGAATAATATATCAAAGAGCTCACAATCACATAAAAGAACAAGGGAAGATTACAAAACAAAACTCCTACCACAATATATTTAGACCTTTGCTGTCTAAGGTATTACCTCTGGAAGTGCTTGTTATATCAGAGAGCTCTGTCTCTCTTGAGTCCCAAAATGGTATATCATTCATTTCAGACACAAGTATCAGTTTAAACTGTGTCTCCACACACCTTTTGTGAGTCATCTAGCTCCTCCTTTTAGAATAAAAAAAAATACAAACATGATGTCCTGTCAGGAGGTATATTAAATAATGTGACAGCAAAAACCCGTTTCCCAAATTGAGTGTTTGATCAAGCCTTTCCTTTGAACTGGTGGCTGGTTCCTGTGTTCCCAAGGAGATCAAAGGGTTTCTTTTTTTTTTTTTTTTACTCTCTCTTTATCCCACCTCTGTCTGCCCTCAGCTCTCCGCTCAAATCGGACCCCTACAATGCCCCAAGCATGCCAACCTCCCGACTCAAGGTCTGCCCCTAGAGTGCCCCAGCTCGACTCCCCCAAGGTCCTTGATGGCCCGGATTGTCCCCTGGGCGGGTTGAGGAGAAGTTCCCCTTACCTTCCCCCGAATGTTTCAGGGAGAGGGCTTGCACAGCGGAGTCTGCCTTTTGCCAGTGGTGGCGTGCATGCTGCTAGAGAGGTCGTCACCTAGGAGAGGTGAAGCATGTTTTTCCGTGTTCTGTTCCCGACGCCGGCATGCAATGGGGAACAAGGGGTCAGGCGCATGTTGAGATGTGCATCCGCCCCAGTCCCCTGCCAGCATCAACCCTCTGCGTCGCTGCATGCCCCAACCGCACCAACATCCCCCTAGTTCACCAGGAGGCAGCGGTATTGCGGCGGAAAGAGCTACTAACCCCCCTGGAGAAGGAGAGCATGCCATTGGGCGCTTAATCCATCTCTTCCCCCCCGGCCCCGCTGACCCACTGGCGACCTGAGTCCTTTCCCAAACCCAGTTCGCCGGCATAGAGCGAGGTGTGGCGTCCAGCGCCTCAACCCTCAGCGCCACTGGGCCGGCTGATCAAAGGGTTTTTATGACATTTTAACACATGTTGGTATCAGTGGCCTGTTCCTCTTAAGACGTCATAAAAGTTTATTAGGCTCATCCTCTGCAGACTCAAAGTTACATTTGGTTTTCAACTTCAAAGCAGCAACAGGCCATAAAAGATAATAAAATGCCCTCTGGAAGGAAGGTAATTAATGAACTGGTTCCTGGTCAGTTTACATATCCTGTAGCTTCACTGAAAATCGGGGGAGGGGGACCACCATGAAAGCACAGGCTGTCTCATGTGAGACAATGGCATACTATATTTTTATATTACAAATATCCTACAACAATCATAACTAGCTGGCCAAGTGTCTCACTCCTCTCCACATTCACACAGAAGCAATAAGCTGAATGTCCAAAGCAGTAACTGGAATTGTGCCATATGGCTTTATTCACAGATGTTACTTTAAAGCACAGATGGACCCCCAGTGGTTTGTCATTGCAACACAGGTACACTCTTTATCCAGAAACACTTTGCTAGGCAGTACAGTTTTCCACAGAAACATCTCTATCCATTTTCCAAAGTGTATGCTTGTGGCCTGAACCACATACTTGAGCTGCTTTCAAACATTTCCATTTCTGTGGCCTGAACCACATTATATAAAATTCATCCTGTGCATTGGCCTTTGTTCAGGGGACCTCGATGCCTGTCAACAAACTGGTTAGCCCTGTATTGAAGCTCCAGATGGCGTTCTTCCCATCTTTTGCCCCAAATACAGTCTCTGCCATTCCGTCAGGGTTAAACTAGAAGAAGCCTTAAGTCCCCACTGAATTGCTAAAGACTCCCGAAATTTACTTTAACTTTGCACCCTGAGGTGAAAAGGGTCCTGGCCGGTGTGATCTAGCCTTATCTTGGGCACACACACACCCCAGACAACCTCCCAAGAAAACATTCTCCAAATTCTTTACTCACAGATTAGTTGCTCCTTCCTCCCAGTCCTGGAAGGAACAACATAAAGGCCCCTTTTCTTCTCTGGTAGCTTGTCAGATTCCATTCACAGTCCTTCTCTAAGGCAGCTGTACACATCTGGACCTTCAGGGGATTGCCCCTTGGATCCATAATACATTGCAGCCCCTCTCACTCTCCCAGGAGTGAAACTAAGAGTCCTGCTGGCAAACGGTTTCCACCTTTTCACAGGCAAACCGAAGATTTTACCAAACTAGAGTGAGAAGTGACCAGGGCTCCCTTCTCTGAGCCCTACTGGCAGACCTCCTGCCACTCTAACTCAGACTAACAGAACATTTTAAACTCCCCCTGAGCAGCTGACTCAAAAATGGTTACGCTGCTGTGAGAGTTCTAAGTGACGTAATCATCCCTGTCTCAGGCTGGCTGAGTAAACAATGATGTCATTATGTAGAAAGCCCCTAATGAGCTCCCTAACACCCGCCTAAGAGTAGTACTAATGGGATTCTAGTAACCCCAGGGGACTGGGTGGTTATAGACTTATGCAGCTAAATGGAAAATATTTTCCATCTGATGCAAGGGGGAAAAGGATCACTCCTCTCAGACCATCAGTCTCTAATCTTTTAGACTATTTAGTGCACCTCCAGGCCTCGAGTCTAAAGGCCTCCTCCTTGAAACTTCACCTAGCTGCAATTTCGGCCTACCTTTCTATTGGAAAGGAAAAATCATTTTTATTCTTTCCTGTTTTTAAACAGTTTTTCAAAGGCCTTCTCCACCTTCAGCCCCCAATCACGGGATCCTGCCCCTCCTTGTGATCTTAACCTGTGTATAGCCAAGCTCATGGAGCCACCCTTCGAACCCATGGCTACGGCTCATTTGAAATATGTCACTTAGAAAACTGTCTTTTTAGTAGCCATCACCTCTGCAAGGAGAATTTCAGAGCTTCAGGCACTTTGCACTGAGCGGAACTACATTATCCTACATGGGGACAAGGCAGAGCTCAGAACCAACAGAAAATCCCTACCCAAGGTGGTCTCAGAGTTCCGCCTTAACCAGTCTGTTTCCTTGCCAGTTTTCTTTACTGAAAAAATCCACTCCTGGGGAGTGAAAACGTCACAGTTTGGATGTCAAGAGAGCCCTATCTTATTATTTGGATCATACCAAACAGTTTAGGGGCTCCTCCACACAGTTATTCCTCACCTATGGGGGAGGTAGGTAGGTAGAGGAAGGCCAGCCACCATGAGAACTATCTCTCTCTGGAAAGTCTCTTGCATTCGGTTTTGTTAAGACAAGGCTGATAAGCAGCCTCCTGAGGGCCTCAGAGCCCAAGGGGCACTGCTGCCTCTGTGGCAGCTGCAAGGGACATTCCCCCACTGGATGTCTGTAAAGCAGCTACTTGGAAGACTGTACAAACATTCACAAAGCATTACTGCTTGGATGTACAGTCTAGATCTGATGCCAGATTTGGCAGGGTGGTTGTGCAGAGCCTGTTACCTAAGTAGGTTCTGTACCGCCTCCCAACTGTACTGCTTTGTAGTCTGCACATTGTTACTGATTCTAAAGGACCACTGGGGTGAGAAGAAAAAATGACTTACTGTAGTAATCTTCTTTCTCCCAAGGTGTCCTTTAGCATCAGTAAGCTCCCACCCATCTTTCCCTAGAAAACTTACTGAAGAGGACTCTGCTTCTGTTTCTACCAAATTTGTGTGTTAAAGTTTTTTTTTTTTTCTATGTTTGTTGTTCATGCTGTTGCATGATTTTTAAATCCTGTTGGTTCACACCTTGAATGGGTATGTTCCCAATCTAGCTTCGGAAAAATTCTGGTGCCTTTTAGGCAGGCTCTCCTCAGCACACCCTCAAGCTCTTTCTTGATCGGCTAATTCATTAGATTCATTATCATAATCTCCACCTCCGAGGCAGTTCAACCTAGTCAGCTGACTGCACATTGTTACTGATGCTAAAGGACACTTTGGAAGGAAGAAGATTACTACAATAAGTAATTTCTGTCCTGTGGTCAGTGGAACCAAGGAAACTGCCCACCTCAACATGTGTGATCCTGTCCCCGGCGGTCAGCACCAAGTCCAGTATAGCCCCCTCCAGAGTGGGTTCTACTACTATCTGCCTTAAGTTTGCCCCTTTTAGGGTGGTCATGAAGTCCCTGCTTCTTCTTGTACCTGCAGTCTGAGTTCCCCAATCTGCATCTGGCAGGTTGAAGTCTCCCATTAGCAGTAGTTCCCCTTTGGTTGCCATTTTGTGGATGGTCTCCACCAGAACTTCATCTGCTTCCTCCCCCTGTGCAGGAGGACTGTAAACCACTCCAGTGCGAATGGCAGTCTTATTTCCTGCCTCTAGGGTGACCCACAGTGCCTCCATTCCTTCCTGTAACTCTTGAGCCTCCATTGCTTTAATCCTCTCCTTCACATACATAGCCACCCCACCCCCCTTCTTCCCTTCCCTCCTTAAAAAGAGTGTGTCCTGGTATGGCTGTATCCTAGTCATGGTTCCCTGTATACTACGTTTCTGTAATAGCCACAATGTCCAGGCTTGTGTCTGCCATCAATGCTATTAGATCTGGGATTTTGTTTCCCAGACTGCGGGCATTTGCTCACATTACCTTCCATCCTGTGCACCTCTCCCCCCCTCTTCTTTCTCATTTTCTGGTCTGTGCCCTGTGACATGTTTCAGTTATATTTTCTGTTTTCCTTCCTATTGTGACTATTTTTTTTTTGTGTGTGTGTGTCCGTCTACTAATTGGGGTCTCCCTATTTCCAGATATGTCGTGTGTGTGTGTGGGGGGCTACAGTAATCCCCGTGATTGCATTGCCCCCAGCTAGTTTAAATGCCTGCTGAGGAAGCATTAAAACTTTTCAGTGAGGATACCTTTAACCCCAGATAGATGTAGGCCGTCCGGTGAATACAGTCCTTCATCCCTCCAGGTGAGGTCCCAACTTTGGGGGGGGGGGGGGTGCTGAACTATTTGGCCCTTATGGTAAACAGTATATGGAGGATCTATGACCAAAGCATGGATTTCAGACAAACTGTGTTGAGGTAATGGCCGCTAGAAATGCTGCTTTCCAAGTAAATAGCTTCAAGTCACGCATTGCAAGGGGTTCAGCAGGCTTGCAAGTGAGCATATCTCACACAAGGTTGATATCCTATGCAGCTACAGGCTTTCTGATGTGAGGCTTTGAGTGCAAAATGCCCTCGAGGAACCTCTTAAAAACAATGGCAGCCGTACCAGATAGAGGGTTCCAGCGGGATCGTGGTAAGCAGATACAGCACACAGATGGACCTTTACTGTGGAATACTGTAGGCCAGAATCAGAATGGTCCAGTAGGTGCTTCAGAACCTTGTCATGCGGACACCCAAAGGGTCCATGTGGAATTAGTGCCCCAGGTGGAAAATCTTTTCTATTTGGCTGTGTCTTCCTAGTGGAAGGTTTATGCAAAGCCAAAAGTATTTGAGACCCTCAGCGATACCTTGTATTTGTTCACTTCTGTCTGTTCAGGAGCCAGGCCGGAAGATGAAAGGGAATGTAAGTTGGGAAGGGCCAGGTGTCCCAGAGTCAGTAAGTCCATTCTGAGTGGTAGAGTCCTTTAGTTGCTGACTGAAAGTATGTTCGACAGAGGAAACCATATCTGCTGAATCCAGCAGGGGGCCACCAGTATCATCTTGCCCCCTTGTGCCTCTTAACTTGAGCAGTACCCTCTGCATAAGAGGGATTGGAGGGAATGCATATAGAAACCAATTTTGCCATTGCAGTCTGCACCCTGACAGAAAACACCATGTCCTGAATTTCTGGAGCAGAATTGAGGCATTTTGACATTGAGTGAGGTTGCAAAAAGGTCTACATCTGGAGTACCCCCAACTCGTCAAGGAGTAATCTCATGACATCTGGAGCTAGTGACCACTCATGAGGATCATCCTCAGTTTGACTGAGTTCGGCTACCAGAGTGTTCTGGACTCCTGGCAGGTGTATTGCTTGGAGCAGAATCCCCTGTTCCAGACACCATTCCCACTCTCTTATCACCTCCTGGCAGAGAGGATAAGAGTTTGCTGCTCCTTGTATGGTGATGTAGTACATGACAGACTTGTCTATCTGGGGAGGAGTGTTTTATGGCTGACTAGGTCCACTTGGGCTCTCGGACCATGTAAAACAGCTCACATCTTCAGCACAAGATGGACCTGAGAGAGTCGCAAGTGTAACAATCAACAATAGGAAAAAAAATAACAGTAGCAATAAAACATGGTCTGATAAGGTTTACATGTGGGTGTAACAAAGAAGACATATGCAGCACACATTGAGCAATTAAACTTTCCGTTAAATTATATCAGTTGAGTATATACATTGTATACAGTATATACAATATGGTACACAACTTCACAGTAAGAGTAAGATGAGGTACAGTGTCAGTTCTGTAGAGTGGGAAGGGTGAATTGGCGGAAAATAGTAGAAAGGATTAATAATCGCTTGAGGCAGTTACAAGTCATGATGAGAGAGCGAGCCAGCAAGGTTTTAAAGGTAGCCATATTGACAGGGAATGTTAATTCAAGGTCTTTTGGATGCTATTCCAGAGAACAAGGTAGGGCAAGACTTATGGAGGCCTCACCAAAGTGCGTTCGAATTCTGGGGACAATTAGGATTATATAGGAAAGGCTCCTAAGGGGGTAGTTCCTAGCGATGCAGGAAGGCAGACAGTCAGATATGTACTGGGGCAGCTTGTTGGCAATAGCTCGGAACGTTCAGGTGACTACATTCTTCTGTCTTCTGAATTTGACATAACCAGCCTAGTTCAGAGTATAGGGAGCAGTGATGGGTAGAGAATGGGGCACCGGTGATGAATCGGAGAGCACAGTGGTATAAGGTGTGGAGCTGTTTTAAAACTGTACTGGGGCCCTGTCTGTAGAGAAAGTCCGCAAAGTTGTGGAGTGGGAGAAAGGTGATCTGAACCAAACGTGTTTTAGCTTCAGGCATAAGTAAATGCCTAATGCGGTAGAACTGTCCAAACCTTTGTTTTAGTTTTTTCGTTAGTTCTTCAAAATGGTCAACGAAGAACAACTTATGCTCAAACCAGAAGCCCAAATATTTAAATTTGTTTACAAACTCCAGATTCTCCCCCAGAAAAGTGATAATGTGAGGTGCCGGGCAGATACTGGCTGGTTTAGCGGAGGGTGAAAGGAGCATTGCATTGCCTTCGTCTTTTTGTCGTTTAGCAAGAGTTTTAGATGGAGGCAAATTTGTTGCAGAAGGTTAAAGTCTAGTTGTAGGTCATTGCAGGCGAGCTCCGAGGAGGGTATGTCTATGTAAAGAACAGTGTCATCTGCGAAAAGGTGGATGTTGGCAGCTTTAATACTGGAGTTTGTTATTGATGTATATAGCAAATAGTAAAGGGCCTAAAATGGACCCTTGGGACACACCTCTCATAAGTGGTTTCAGAGGGGAGAGGTCCCTGTCTGCTTTAATATGCTGCTGGCGGCCGGTAAGATAACTAGAGAACCAGTTCAGCGCAAGGGAGTCCAGGCCAATGTTTTTCAGCAAGAGCAGAAGCAGGTCATGGTCCACTGTATCAAAGGCCTTGCTAAGGTCAAGAAATAAGGTGCAAACAGTTTTTATCTTCCAGGGACCTTAACCACTCATTGGAGACCTTAGCAAGAGCAGAAACTATGTTATGACATGACCTGAATCCGGACTGTACTGGGTTCAGAATGTTGAATGTTTCCAAATACTTTCTAAGTTGGGAATTAACCATTTTTTCCAGTAATTTGGAGAGGATGGGAAGGAGGCAAATGGGTCTATAATTGTATGTCACTCAGCTCACCAGATTTGAAGAGATGAATAATGTGGGCGGTTTTCCAAACCAGTGGGAGAACCCTCTGTGCAAGGGACAAATTAAACAGGTGTGTGATGGGGGCGGAAAATAAACGATAACCTATTTTTAGATAATGGGGATCGATGAGGTCTGCGCCTGCGCTTTTCCTGGGGTAAGGTCCTAATAGGAGGACCTCCACTTGTTTTATTATGACAGCACTGAAGGAGAAGGTAGTATCTTTGGGAGGAAAAGCTGAGATGGAACTGGATGGGCCCTGGGATTGGACCGCTGGCCCAGAGACAGAGGAAGGTCCTTCATCCTTTCAAGGGATCCTCCGCCTCATCTCTGAGTCTACAGGGATGCCCCTGGAGTCTATCCAGAAAAAGGCAGAGTACCCTCTCACTGACATCCTCAAGAGAGAGGATACCCCGACAGAGGCCTTTCCTGTGGCTGAGGCCATTGTTAGACCGGCCTTAGAACTGTGGCAGCATCCTGCCTCTTGTCTAGCTCCATCTGCCTGCATGGCCCGCAAGTACACGGTGCCCATGGGGTCTCTTGCGGGGTTCACAGAGCACCCTTGGGCCGAGAGCGTGGTGACTGCCTCTGTGTTCAGGCATACTGGCAATTCTGCCAGCACTGACAGACCTACTGGTAAAGAGTCCAAGCTCTTGGACCATTCAGCCAGGAAGGTCTATGCGGCTTCCTCCTTGGGCCTTCGCTAGGCAAGTTCGGCCGTCATCATGGCACAATTCTCCCACGCCCTCCTCAGGTTGCTAGACGAAGTCATCCCACATCTCCCCGTGGACATGCAGACTACGATCAAGCAAGTCCGGGATCAGGGCTGAGCCGTTGCCAGACAGCAGCTCTTGACGGCCCTGGATCTCGGGGACTCTTGTGCCCATTCGATGGTTGCCACAGTTGCCTTCCGTCGCAGGGCTTGGCTGAGGCTCTCCTCCTTCCCAGCGGATACCCAGCATAAATTAGCTGACATGCCCTTCCTTGGGACCGACTTGTTCGGCCCGGGAGTGGCTGGTCACCTTTAGCGTATTGAGTAGTCCAATGTCACCTTGGACGCTACTTTTTTTTTTTTGTGGCAGGGCTCTCTGCTAGATTTCTGCCCTGGTCACGGCCCCTGGACTTCCACCTTCTGTCACTGCCGTGATCCCCCGCGCCCCCCCCCCCCCGGAGGGTGGGGCCACGGAACTGGTCCCCAATCCAGTCCGCGGTACAAGTAACTGGTTGGGGATCCGCGACAGCAGCTAATTGAAGCCCAGGGAGGGCTTCATAGAGGCGGAGGCCCCACCTGGATTTTCTAGTTGGTTCCCTGATGGAACCGGGTGTGTGCAGTGACGCAAGCCGGGGGAGAGCCAGCACACGTGCCCCCCTCAAAGTGTCTGCACTCAGCTTCCCCATGTTCTTGCCCGGCGCCATGCACCCCAGCTTCCACCAGTAGGTGACGTGACACCGGTGCTGTGCTTCCCCCCTCACCAGAGAAGGAGAGCAGTCCTTCGGACGCTCAATCCTTCCCCCTCCCCTGCCGACCCCTGGTGGCCCGTGTCCATTCCCAAACATGGGTTGCCGGCGTGGCGCGAGGTGTGGTGTCCAGCGCCTCAACCCTCAGTGGCACCGGGCCGGCTGGATGCTACCTCTGCCAAGAGTTCTTTGGGCAGGAACCAGCAGAGGAAAAAGAAAAAGCTGTTTCGGCATTCTGCCCCTACGACTCAGCAGTCCTCCTTCCAAGGCGGACAGCAGCAGCAGCAGCAGGCTCAAGCTTGGCGCCCTCGGCCCAAGCAGGGTCCTCAGCAGGCCTGTAAAGGAGGCAGAGGTTCCCGTCCGGGATCCTCCTCCAAGCCTTCTCAGTGATGGGACAGGGGCTGCCATCCCCGCTCCCATCATGCCAGCTCTGGGTCCTCACGTGGGGGGGCCAGCTTAGCCACTTTCTTTCTGCCTGGTCCATTGTCACTACGGACAGGTGGGTTCTAGAAGTGGTCGGTCAGGAAATTCGAGCAGTACCCTCCAAGCCGAGCGTGTGCCCCTCGGGAGTAATGAGTTTCCGCTCAGACCCAGTCGGCTCTTAGAGCCGACATTGCTCGGCTCCTCCTCAAGTAAGCAGTAGCTCCAGTGGCGGATCCTCCAGCAGATCCAGGCTTTGTCTCCAGGAACTTCCTGGTACCCAAGCGGACAGGGGGCTGGTGCCCCATTCTAGATCTGCACGACCAGAATCAGTATGTTAGGTCACTTACCTTTTGGATGGTCACTCTGTCCCAGATCATACCATCCTTGGAGCGAAACATGTGGTTCTGTTCACTGGATCTGCAGGACGCATTCTTTCACGTTCCAATCTGTCTGTCCCATCAGCGGTTCCTCCACTTCAGGTTCGAAGGGACCCTATACAAGTTCCGAGCCATGCCGTTCGGTCTGCCATCGGCTCCATGGGGTCTTCACCAAATGCATTGCAGTGGTGGCAGTCCGTGTCGGGGGGGGGGGGGGCAAAATTTACCCCTACCTTGATGATCGGCTCCTAGCAGGTTCCACCCAACAGGAGGTGGAGTGATCCAGGGACTTGGCCCTCCAGACCTGCTCCCAACTCGGCCTCCTGATCAACGAGGCCAAGTTGGAACTCGTGCCTTCTCAGGTGATGGGCTTCATCGGGGCAGAGCTCGACTCTTGTCAAGCCAGAGCTTAGCTCCCAGCGGACAGGGCGGAGGTTCTCTCCTCCTTTGCCCAGGACTTTCTGTGCCTTCTGGGTTACTTGGTGACATGCATCTCAGTGGTCCGTTGGGCCCGATTGCACATGCGCCCCCTCCAGTGGGAGCTGGCTGCCTAGTGGACTCAGCGCCATGTTCATTTCGACCAGCTGGTCACTGTAACCCAGAAGATGTGGGATGCTCTCCAATGGTGGACTGCCCAGACCTGTTGCAGGAGGGGATCCCGTTTGTCTGCCCCAAGCCAACGGCCGTCCTCACGACTGATGCTTCTCTCATGGGCTGGGGAGCTGACATTGGGGACGAAAGGGCCCATGCGCTCTGGATCCCCAAGGAGTCCCGATGTCACATCAACCTGTTGGAGCTCTGAGCAGTCAGACTGGCACTGTCTGCTTTCACGCCTCAGCTCTGGGGTCAAGTGGTTCAAGTCCAGACGGACAATACCACGTTCATGTACTACCTCAACAAATGGCAGCACGCACTCTCGTTTGCTGTGCAAGGAGGCGCTCCGCATCTGGCCCCTCATGAGCCAGTTGGAGGCGGATCTCAGCCGCTTAGGCTAGACATCCCATGAGTGGTCTCTCCATCCAGAGGTAGCTTACAGCCTGTTCTCCCGTTGGGGCATACTGATGGTGGACCTGTTTGCCTCCAGTGAAAACACCAAGCTGAGGCTGTTTCATGCTCGCCCCCCTCAGCAGGGCTCGGTGCAGGGGGATGCCTTCTTGAGGCCGTGGACTCCAGGCCTCCTCTATGCCTTCCCTCCATTTCCCTTGATCCACAAGGTGCTTCTCAAGGTGAGGAGGGACAAGACAAAGGTGATCCTGGTAGCCCCAGACTGGCCGCGCCATTTCTGGTATCCAGATCTCCTCAGCCTCAGTTGCAGGCACCTGGAGTGGCTTTGCACATGCCCGGACCTGATATCACTCAACCAGGGGAAGGTATTCCATCCGGACCTTCAATCTGTGCACCTCACAGCCTGGTACCTGAGCGGTTAGAGTTCCAAGCTTTGGGTCTTTCCGAAAATGTCTACACTGAGGTGGAAGCATCTAGAAAGGAATTGACCAGGAAATGTTATGGCTTCAAGTGGAAAAGGTTTTCCGTTTGGTGTCAGGGTAAGGGCCTGGACCTTTTATCCTTTTCAGTGGCTAACATTCTCTACTACCTTTGGTCTCTCTCCAAAGGGGGTCTACGGTCATCGACCCTTAGAGTGCACCTGGCAGCCATCTCTGCTTACTGGGCGCGGGCTGGTCAGCTGACATTGGCACAGGAGACAGTGAATGGGTGCTTTTTCAAAGGCCTGGATCACATATCCCCTCCGGTGCCTGAACCTCCACTTCCGTGGGATCCTCTGCTGGTACTGGCAAAGCTTATGGGCACGCCATTTGAACCAATGCACAAGTGTATCTTGTCACACTTGTCATGGAAGATTACTTTCCTGGTGGCTATCGCGTCTGCCAGAAGGACAGGGGAGCTCCATGCGCTTTCGGTGGACTCCCATTATCTGGTCTTCCACAGGGACAAGGTTGTCCTACACCCCCACCCAAAATTCCTTCCGAAGGTGGTGTCAGAGTTTCACTTTAACCAGGTGTTGACTCTGCCAGTATGCTACCCTAATTACACATTGGAGGCCGAATATTGGCTCCATACTTTGGACCTGAGACGTGCTCTCTCCTACTATAAGGAGAGGACGGCAGAAATTCGGGATGAGGTTCGCCGGCTGTTTGTCACCTGCACTGAAGCCACTTCTGGCAGACCTGCAGCCAAACTGACCATTGCAAGGTGGATTACATCATGCGTAGGTCTGTGCTATGAGTTTGCAGGCAAGGAGCCTCCCCAGAAGGATAAGAGCTCATTCTGTCCACCATACTGCTGCATTGGTGGCTGGTTCCAGGAACATCCCTATCCAGGAAATCTGTCTGGCTGCTACCTGGAAGTCAGCAGACACCTTCATCACCCACTACCACATCGACCTTGAGTTACGCTGGGATGCTGGTTTTGGGGCCTCCGTTCTCCAATCTCTGTCCCCTAAGTAGGGGGTGTGCACCTTGCCTCCCTCCTCCCGGAGAACTCCTAGGAGTCTGCCAAAGAGTGTGGATGAACAACATATCCACACTCCTAGAAGAACAGGTTACACACCTGTAACAGTAATTCTAGGAGTGGTGTATATGTTCATCCACACAGACCCACCCGACCTCCCCGGCTGCGGACGCACACAACCTGGCTTCCAGCGGGCTAAGATCTGGCGTCATGGGGCAGCGCCAAGGTATATACCACCCGAGTGGGTGGGAGGAGCCAGCTTGAAGACGTCTGGTGCTCCTTAAAGGGGAAAGGGACATGCCGAAGAGTGTGGATGAACAACATATACCACTCCTAGAACTACTGTTACAGGTGAGTAACCTATTCATCTAGGGACATGGATATGTTGTTCAATCTACACTTCTTGGTAGGTTCCTTGCCGCTTTAAATCTTGCCGGAAGGTCTTCAAGCTGGCTCCTCCCACCCACCCGGGTGGTAAAACTCTCGGGTCCGCCCCATGACACCAGATCTTCCTTACCACTTGGACGCTCAGGTTCCCTCCTTAATGCTCTGCATATAGACTGGATCCTAACTCTTCGGTTCACCCGAAAATAATTTTAAAATTCTCAAGAATTCGGTCAAATTCTTCCCTCGCAGCTGCGATGGACAAATCGACTCCCGGTTTTCAGCGGTGCCCATGTGGGCAGAAGATGTCCAGGATGGATCCGCACTCCACGTGCGTCTACTGCCTCGGCCTTGACCACGACCCACAGGCCTGCAAGTTGTGCAGATCATTCTCGGCCAGCGTCCTTGAAGACCGCGCTGCCCGGCTACAGCTTGGGCGCCCTGAGAAACGTTATCCGCCGGGGAAGTCCAAGGAGGCCCGTTGGGCGGTGTCCGCGGCGGCTGGCTCGGCTGAGCAACTCGAGCAGATGATCGTCCTCAAGGAGGAGGCGGCCCAGGCCGCATCCTCATCTTCCTCGGTCGCAGCATTTATCCCACTCTCTCTGGGATCCTCCTACACAGCTTCCTTTAAGGAGCTTTGCCAGTCCCTCTCCACGAAGGGAGAGGTGCCATCGGGACACTCTTCTCTGTCGAAAAAGAAGGACTCGAAGGGTAAGTCCCACCGTTGGCGTTCGTGAGAGCGGGAGAGGTCCCCTTCCCCAGACAGTCGACACTTGACTTTGGTCGAGGTTGCGGCTAAGGCTGCTGGCTTCATGGTGTATCCATCAGGTCAGCGGCCGAGATACCAATGACGGCCAGCGTCCGAGATTTTGCTCGAGCCGTCCAGATGAGCTGTCGATAATTGAAGGCGACAACCCTTCATCACCGGTTCCCCCGGTGGAAACCGAGGACTTTTCTGCGCCTCCTGTGCCGGAGTCCCCGGTCAAGGTTCCCGGGCCAAGGGAGGAGCGGGTGTCCCCCGCTCCCTCCCAGACCCACCCTCGGAAACACCAAGGGTCTCAGTCTCGGACCACATCTCGGTCCAGCTGATCCCGCCGACATCGGCGGTCTCGATCTCGGCACAGAGTTAAGCGGCGGCGCCGCTTGTCCTCGTCTTCCTTCTCGGAAGAGGAGAGGCTTCGGCGCAAATTGCGTCGACGCTACCAGGACTTAATGTGGCAGCACCTCCTTTTGTCTGGGAACAAACCGACGCCGTCGCCTTCCCCGGCCATTAAGTGGCTGTCACCCGAAAGGCTGAAACAACCCCTCGCGGTGGTCGAGGTGCCCAAGCCTGGGCCGGTTGTTCAGCCGAAACCAGCTGCCCCACAGATTGTGGTGGAACCTCCGCCTCCACAACCGAAATTGGGGGCTTCGACCAAGGACTCTGTCGGGTCAGGGTCTGCCCCACCAGTTGTCGGTCACCTCACTCCCGACTGTCCTCGGCAGGTGGAAGGTGGCTCAGGCCCCAGGCAGCTCTTCGCAGACTTCTCGGGAGTCTGGCGACGACTCCCTGTTTTCCAGGCCCCTTGACCTGGAGTCCTCCGGGGGGGGGGGGCAGTCGATGGACGAGAGCCCATCATCATTCGTGGGTCTGCTTCGCTCATCTCGGAGTCCACCGGGATGCAGCTTGAACCCGTATCCAAGCGGGCCAAGTATCCCCTCACGGAGATACTGGACTGAGGGGATTCTCCCACGGAGGCCTTTCCAGTGGCTGAAGCCATTGTTGGCCCAACCTTGGAGCTTTGGCAGCGGCCAGCTTCCTCTCCTGTGCCTTCGGCCAGGATGGCCAGGAAGTATGCGGTCCCTACCGACTCTTTGTCCGATTTTTCTGAACACCCCTCCGTGGAGGGGTTGGTCACCGATAGCGTTTTCCGGCGCTCCGGGAACGCTAGGGATGTGGATAAGCCCCCCCCCGACAAGGAGTCCAAAAAGCTGGACTATGCCAGGTGCAAGGTGTATGCTGCGTCCTCCCTCGGCCTCCGTCAGGCCAACTCGGCCATACTGAAGGCGCACTTCTCCCACGCCCTCATGGGCTCCCTGGATGAGGTGATCTTTCATCTCCCGGCCAACCTACAGACTATAGTCAAGCAGGTGCGGGATCAGGGAAGGGCAGTGGCTAAACAGCAGCTCCAAACAGCTCTAGACATTGGAGACTGCTGCGCCCGATCAGTAACGGCCGCAGTGGCCATGCGCCACAGAGCCTGGCAGAGGATATCCCCCTTCACGGTGGATACCCAGCACAAATTGGCGGACGTCCCCTTCTTGGGGACTGACCTGTTCGGCCCTGGAGTGGAAGGCCACCTGGATCGAAATGTCCAACGCTACCCTGGACTCTGTCACCTCCACTCAGAAGGACGAGGGCCGTCATCAGCAGCATAAGTCCTTTCGACCTTCTGCCCCTGCGGCCTGTCCTGCCCAGCAACACCAGCATCAGGGCCAGCAGGCTCGCGCTTGGCACCCCAAAGCCAAGCCTGCAGCTTCCTCCAACAGGAAGCAGGGAGGAAAAGGCCCAGGAGGTCCCTCGGCCGGTCCCTCCTCCAAGCCTGCCCAGTGACTGGTTGAGGGGTGTTGCCCCCAGCCTCGTCGCTCCCCCCCGGGTTCCCCCCATGGGGGGATGGCTCCGCCACTTCCTTTCCGCCTGGTCCGCTATCACCATGGACCTCTGGGTGTTGGAGGTGTTAGGAAAGAGTCTGCCTCTGGAGTTCGAGCAGGCCCCGCCCTTCCAAGCCATCTCCCCACAGGGGGCTACGGGGTCCGCAGCCTCCCTGTTGGCTCGTCGAGTCGACATTGCCCTGCTCCTCGAAAAGGAGGTGATCAGGAAGGTGGCAGATCCTCCACCAAGCCCGGGTTTGTGTCCAGGTATTTCCTGGTCCTGAAACGGGGGGGGGGGGGCCCCCATTCTAGACCTGCATGATCTGAACAGGTTCCTAAGGTCTCGAATGTTCAGGATTGTCACTCTGGCTCAGATTATTCCATCCTTGGAGTGAGGCGTGTGGTTCTGTTGTCTGGACCTCCAGGACACGTTCTTTCATGTCCCTATCCATCTGTCCCACCAGAGATTCCTCCGCTTCAGGGCAGAGGGGTCCCTCTATGAGTTCCAGGCCATGCCCTTCGGCCTTTCTCTAGCTCCCAGGGTCTTCACCAAATGCATGGCAGTGATGACAGCATTCCTGCAGCGCCAAAGGGTCCGGGTGTACCCCTGTCTGGACAACTGGCTGATTGCGGCCTCCTCCAGAATGGAGGTGGAGTGGTCCAGGGATCTGGCCCTCCAGGTTTGCTCTCAAGTTGTCCTCCTCATCAATGAGGCCAAGTTGGAACTCGTGCCAAAGCAGGTGATACAATTCATTGGGGCAGAGCACGACTCTCTGCGAGCCAGAGCACAGCTCTCGGCGGACAGAGCCGAGGTTCTTTCCTCCTTTGCCCAATCATTTCAGGTTGGGCAGTTGCGTCCTGCCTGGGACTTCCTGCGCCTCATGGGCTTCATGGCGGCCTGCACCAGTGTGGTCCATTGGGCCCGTTGGCACATGCATCCCCTACAATGGGGACTGGCCTGCCAATGGTCACAGTGCTCCGATCCTTTGGATCAGCTAGTGACAGTGACCCAGGAGATGTGGAACGCTCTCCAGTGGTGGACCGTTCCAGCTCATCTGCAGGAGGGCATCCCGTTTGTCTGCCCTGAGCAGACGGTCTCTCTATCGACCGATGCCTCTCTGATGGGTTGGGGGTGCCCATCTGGGGAGCACAGAGCGCACGGCCTCTGATCCCCTCGGGAGTCCTGATGCCACATCATCCTGCTGGAGCTTCAAGTGGTTCATCTAGCCCTCACCGCCTTCGCTTTGTTTGTACTGGGTCAAGTGGTCCAGGTCCAGACGGACAATATCACGACCATGTGCTACCTAAACCGCCAGGGCGGGACGCGCTCCATGCCTCTGTGCAGGGAAGCTGTCTGCATTTGGTCCCTCGTGCGCAGCCTGGAGGCGGATCTCCTTGCCATCCATGTGGTAGGAGCCTCCAACATTCTGGCCGATACCCTAAGCTGGATAGGGGCTGCGTCCCAGTGGTCTCTCCTGCCGGAGTAGTACAAGATCTGTTCTCCCACTGGGGCACGCCTCAGGTGGACCTGTTTGCCTCCAGGGAGAATGCGAAGCTGAGACTGTTTCATGCCCGGCCCCCTCAGCAGGGCTCGCTGCAGGGGGATGCCTTTTCGAGGCCGTGGACCCCGGGCCTCTTCTACGCCTTTCCCCCATTTCCCTTGATCCACAAGGTACTTCACAAGGCGAAGAGGGACAAGACGCAGGTGATTCTGGTAGCCCCGGACTGGCCCCACCAGTTCTGGTATCCAGATCTCCTCAGTCTCGGCTCCAGGCTCCCGAGGTGGCTTCCAGCCCGCCCAGACCTGATCTCAGTCAGTCAGGGGAAGGTGTTCCATCCGGACCTTCAATCCCTGCACCTGATGGCCTGGTTCCTGAGCGGCTAGAGTTCCAGGCCTTGGGTCTTTCCGACGAGGTCCTCAACGTCGTTGAGGCATCCCGTATGAGCGCCCACTCAGAAAATGCTACACCTTTAAATGGAAGAGATTCTCCATTTGGTGTCAGGGCAAGGGCCTGGACCCTTCCTCCTGTTCCTTGGCAAGCATTTTGGACTACCTGTGGTCCTTTCTCAGCAAGGGCTCGGTCGGCGACCCTTAAGGTGCATCTGGCCATCTCTGCTTACTGGGCGCGGGCCGGGAAGCGGTCAGTGACGCAGGAGAAGGTGGTCGGGCGCTTTTTCAAAGGCCTCGATCACATATCCCCTCTGGTGCGAGAACCTCCACCTCCGTGGGATCTACTGCTGGTATTGGCTGAGCTCATGGGCAAGCCATTCGATCTGATGCACAGGTGTGACATCTCTCACCTGTCGTGGAAGACCACCTTCTTGGTGGCTATCACGTCAGCCAGAAGGATGGGAGAGCTCCAGGCGCTTTCCATCAAGTCTCCTTATCTGGTCTTCCACAGGGGCAAGGTTGTCCTGCGCCCCCAACCGAAATTCCTTCCGAAGGTGGTGTCGGAGTTTCACCTTAACCAGGTGTTGACTCTGCCGGTGTTATACCCCAATCACACCTCGGAGGCCGAATATAGGCTCCATACCTTGGACCCTAGAAGAGCGCTCGCTTATTACAAGGAGCGGACGGCTGAAGTTCGGGGAGAGGTTCGCCAGCTGTTTGTCACCTATGCTGAAGCCGCACCTGGCAGACCTGCAGCCAAGCGGACGATAGGCAGGTGGGTCACCTCCTGCATAGATCTGTGCTATAGGTTGGCGGCTTGGAGCCTCCCAGAGGGATAAGAGCTCATTCTACCTGCCATACCGCTGCATCGGTGGCTGCTTCCAGGGACGTCCCTATCCAGGAAATCTGCAGGGCTGCTACCTGGAAGTCAGCACACACCTTCATTACCCACTACCGCATCGACCTTGAGTCACGCCGGGATGCTGGTTCTGGGGCCTCGGTTCTCCAGTCCTTATTTCCCAAGTAAGTATAGGGGGTGTGCGCCTTGCCTCCCTCCTCCTGGAGAACTGTTAGGAGTCTGCCAAGAAGTGTGGATTGAACAACATATCCATGTCCCTAGAAGAACAGGTTACTCACCTGTAACAGGAGTTCTAGGAATGGTATATGTTGTTCATCCATACGACCCACCCGGCCTCCCCGGCTTCGACGCACAACCTGGCTTCCAGCGGGCTAGATCTGGCGTCATGCGACGGAGCCGAGAGTTTTGCCACCCGGGTGGGTGGGAGGAGCCAGCTTGAAGACCTTCCGGCAAGATTTAAAGCGGCAAGGAACCTGCCAAGACGTGGATGAACAACATATACCATTCCTAGAACTCCTTTTACAGGTGAGTAACCTGTATTTTTGGCTTGCACTGCTTCCCTAACCTTTCCGGAGAACCATATTGGTCTTGTGTCTTTTTTCTTTTCATTACCATTCTCATGCAAGACTGCTGCCTTGAGGATGGTCCCCTTGATTGGCCCCCATCTTTCTTCCACATCCCTGCTGCTGTCCACTCCAACTAACTTGTCCCGGAGCAGCTCACTCATCTGGCTGAAGTCTGCCCTTCTGAAATCTAGGACATCAGCCTTTGATGAGGGCTTACTTGTCCCAAGGACCAGGTCGAACCATATAGAGTTATGGTTGCTGGACCCTAGTGGCTTCCGTACCCTCACTTCTCCTACCACTTCCGAGTTGGTGAGCACCACACTGAGAATGGCATCCTGCCTGGTGGGTTCCTGATATCCTAGTAGTGATGCCTGTGATCACTGTGCATTGAGCATACACTGAGTTGTCTTCATTTACAAAAAATGCCTGAGGCACTGTGAACACTGAGGAAGCTATCAGACACAGCATGCACTGCATGGAGTGGGCTTGCGGTCCATGATGTAGTGTGCCAGCTGCAGAATTGCTTGTGGTTTGCTCTCAAGAAGGAAAACTCGGTCCCGGGTTGTGCCCAGAAGAGCTCCTGTGAACAGCATTTGCTGTGAGGATTGGAGAGGAGACTTGTCGAGGAAGCCCCCCTTTGAAGTGAGGAACTGAAAGGCAGTGGCTGCTGCCTGTTTCATCTCCTGTCTGGATGGGCTTCAGATCAGCCAGTCGTCCAAGTACGGGAAGATACAGAGTACTAATTTCTCCTGCTGCACAAGTACTGTGAAGCACTTTGTAAATACTCATGGCACTGAGGAAAGCCCAAAGGGCAGGATTCTGAACTGTTAGTGTTGCTCCAGAACTATTAAACTGGAGTATCTCTGGTGACTGTGGTGTGCCAGTATGTGCTGGTATGCATCCTGTATCTCCAGGGATGCTAACCAGTCCTGTGGTTTCAGTAAGAGTAGCAGAGAACCCAGAGAAATAATTTTGAATTTTTCTTGATCCATGAATTGCTCGGATTTCTGAGGTTGAGAATATGGCGCATGCCCCCTTATTTCATTGGAACCAGGAAGTAGTGGGAGTAGAGCCCTGTGTTTCATTCTGACTCTGGCATATTTCCACTGCCCTGTTGCTCAGAAGGCCCGTAGTCTCCTGCGCCAGAAGCTCTGACACATGAGCTGATAAAGGGAGTTGCCTTGTGGGTGAATGGTCCAGAGGGATTTCTGTAAAATCAAGAGAGTCCCTCTCAGATGATCCTGAGAACCCAGTTGTCCATCATAATGGACTCCCAGAGTTCCACCTTGGGCAGTGGAGACAAGACCAGGGCTGGAGTTTCAGATAATGGCACTCGGTGCTTCTGGTGCCCTGTGCCTTCTCAAGCTTGGGAGCCTGACTTTTGTTTTGTGCTCCACTGCCTTTGCCATGAAAGGACTGATTGTTTTGAAAAGAACCACGTCCATTGCCTTTGTGAGGGTTAAAGGGAGCTGGTCTGAAAGTGTTAAGGGTCATTTTAGTTTCTTTTGATGCCTTTAAAGATTGTTGCACCTGTTTTTCGAACAGGTAAGTTTCATCAAAAGGAACATTTATAATCTGTTGCTGGACGTCCTGGGTGAAGCCAAAGGTTTGCAGCCAGGAATGCCACCTGATGCAGATGCCTACAGTAGCAGAGTGGGATGCAGTATCAAAGGCATCCATAGATGCTTTAAGCCGGTGATTGTTGGATTCCGTGCCTTGTTTGACAGTCAGCATTATATACTGTTTAACCTCTGATTCTGACAGAGACTCTGCCAGAGCCTTCAGCTTGCTCTAAAGGGTAGTCTCACACTTGGAAAAATGTCCTTGGTAGCTGGCAGTCCTCATGTAAAGGGTAGCCGAAGCATAGTCTCGCTTACCCATAGTGTCAGTCTTGCATGACTCCCGGTTAATGGGGTGCTAGTGACTTCTTTACATGTAATAGCCTTATCGGTCTCCGCAAGAATGATAGCGTCATTAGCTACAGGTTGAGTGACGTACACCAACTTATCTTTAGGAGCATTGTCATTTTTTTTTTGTCTGCCTGCTTAGGGACAGCAGCAGCCACCGAAGCAGGTCTGTGCCAAACCGCATCAGATGAGGTCTCAAATGCAGGGAAAATAGGAGGAACTAAATTGACCGATATATTGGACACATTTAGGAACCCCATCCCAAGGAGCTTACCTTTGTCAGTGGCTGGTAGCTCGAAATTCAATGTCGAGTGCATATGCCTGAGCAGAGCTTGAAAAGAGAGATCATCCTGAGGCACAGACACAGGAACAGGTTCTGAGGTGTCTAGACTATAGAAGGAGTTGTCATCACCACCTTCAGAAATAATGAGGTCAGGGTTAGACTTATCCCCCTGTACACCCTCCTCGAAGGGGGGTGGAAGAGGGGTTGGGGTTGTAAGCCCAACAGTCCAGTACACCCTCCTCAAAAAGGGGGCATAAGAGGGGTTGGGGTTGCAGGCCCAGCAGTCCAGAATGTGGCTTGGTAACACCAGTGACACCAGCCCCAAAGGATGACGGGCTGGTGCCAAGGGCGACACCGGAACCAGATCTGGCACTAGGCAGGTCCCAGGCACAGAGGGCAGTGCCAAAACCGGCACCAAATCCAGCACTGGGCCAAGCCCTGAAGGGCCTAAACCCCACGCCGGACACGGCACCAGACCTGGCATCGATGACCCAGCTGGCACCAAAATGACCAGCAGTGGCACTGTGGCCTCCCCATCCCTACATGTGATGGGGGTGGACCTGTAGTGGAACAGGCGTCAGTGGTGCGGCCCTGGCAGAGACCTTGAGTGTTGCCAGATGCAGACGTACTGCCTGGCTTTATGGCACCGCCTGCAGTACCGGTTCCACCAGCTCTGAAGGGTAGGGACTGGCTCCACTAGTAGTGTCACCCAGGCCAAACACTGCTCCATAAGAGCTGCCCAGTGGTGGAACCGCTCACTAGTGTCCCAGCTTACGGACAGAGAGGGGCTCCAGGCCCAAGATAATGATCTCTCACAGCAAGAGACCCTCTGTGACATTGAAGGCCTCAGACTCCAAGAAACTGAATACCTTGCGGCAGACCTCGCAGAAAGCAACCTCGACTGGTGCCATTTCTTTTCCGTCTGACAGGAAGAGAATGAAGTCAAGGCTAAGTGGTGCCTGGACCCTAATGCAAAGCATATGCATGATTAGGACGGCTTCCTTTTACGCTCGTGGGAGTACTGTCCTTGCTCCCAGGCACTGGACCAGGGAAAGTGGATCTGACATTGCCACGTTGCCAGAGCAGCCTGTTCCTTCAGGCTCCCTACTGTTGTCCATGGTCTTCGACTGTTGATGCTTGGCAGGGCTGAGAAAATGCTAAGATAATTTTGTGACAGATGCACTAAACTGACACAAGAATATCAAACTGTAGCTTTAAGTGCTAAAACCGAGCGAACCGAATGCTGCTGTCATATAGATATGAAGTTCTGACTCCTGGAGGACGAGCAACGACACTCAGATGCGCATTCAGTGGCAGGAAAAAAGGAACTGAGGTGGTTGGGGGCTGGCATTGATGTAACCAAGAGGCCGCGTGCACTGTCTCGTGGTGCCATGAATGCGCGCTGCTTACCTCGGCACCAGCCCTCTGAAAAGTTCTGGCTGCCGCTGGATCCTAAGGCCTCCAGCTCAGACCCATTAGTAGGACTCAGTGGTGAAAATTGAATCTTGGAAAATCTCTTGACTGTGCTGTTACCTTCAGTTGGATACCATCTGGACCCTGGGATTTTCCTCAGTTCACACCCTCTGGATACTTTCATATTAATTCTGGTGAGACCAGCCCTACTTCCTGTTTGACCTGCACCTCTCCCATAACTTCCACTCCAGCTGGTCACGACCCTTGCCTTCCTGGCTGAATAGTGGCACAAAGTATTTAGCTGCTTCTGTTTTCTCCCTGCCAGTGGCCCCCCATTTTCCAAAAAAGTTATCAAGGACCCCACCTTATCCTTGACTCTCCTCTTGTTCCTTTTGTATTGAAAATATTTTTTATTCCCATTTATCCCTGGTGTAATCATGCTTTGCATTCCTTCTATAATATTCTGTGCTTCTACTCTGCTTCCCTTACTCTATTTCTGAAATCCTTCCAGAAGCTTATTGGTTCTAGCCCCACACAGGTACTTGGGGTAATACCCATAACTAGCACTCTAGTGCATAAAAGGGGGTGCTGCAGTGTTGTTGCCATCCTTTGGATGAGATGTTAAGCTGAGGTCCCTCTTCTGCTCATCTTTTGTCACTGTACAGGTGGAAGTTAAAGATCCCATGGCACTTGTCAAAGAAGAGTGGGGGATTTTTTTTATTAAAGTTAAAAAAAAATTTAAACGGAACTACAATACAACCATATTACAAAAAAAAAAAAAAAAAAATCACAAATACTACATCAAAGAATAACTGTAATGAACTTAAAGAAATTAAATACACATCAGATCTACCCCATTTAATTACTACACGTTTGCTGAAAGAAGCCAGGGGGTGAGTTTCCACAAATCATTAAATGCCACTCTTGGTAATATTTGATATTCTTTGGTATAAACCGTCAGTATTTCTTTATTAATTTTCTCAGTAAGAATTTGTAGCGGGATGTTTCTCTGTTGAAATATCCACAGATATCTATTTCTTGCAACACTTGAGCTGGAGTTCTCTAACTTCAACACCTCTGAAAAGGTTTTTGCAAGTCCTCAGGGTTTCCAGAAATCCAGCAACAGGGAAAACCTTTGCTTCAAAGTGTAGAAGGTTCTCCCTGTGGTTGGTATGAACCTAAGCAGCTCAGTCATTTGCAAGCGGATCTGCCCACAATCTTGGACTACCTAGTCCACCTTCAATCCCTGGGCCGCAGGCCCTCAGTCCTTCAGATGCATCTGGCAGCAGTGTCCACTTATGTTTCAGCAGATAAAGAGAAAACAATGGCTTCACATCTTATTTTCAGAAAGTTCTTTACAGGGCTCCTGCACCTGCATTCCCCTGTCAGGGACCCACTCCCTGCATGGGATTTGAACCTGTGCATTGCTGAGCTCACTGACCCTCCTTTCGAGCCCATGGCTACATCACTTGGAAAACTGTCTTCCTTGTGGCCATGACTTCTGCCAGAAGGGTCTGCAAGCTGCAGGCTGCCTGCACAGACCCAGATTACATAATTTTTCACAGGGACAAGGTAGCCCGACGAACAAACAGAAAATTCCTCCCTAAGGTGGTGTCCGAATTTCACCTGATCCAGTCTATTACTCTTCCAGTGTTCTTTACCGCCAAGTCCTGCTCTGGGAAGTAGCAGCTCCACAGTCTGGATGTTAAGAGGGCACTAATTTACTATTTGAACCGTACTAGGGAAATCGGGTCCTCCCATTCACAGCTGTTTGTTACATATGGCGAAGTGGGCCAAGATAAGCCAGCTTCCACATGCACTGTTGCTTACTGGATAGTCTCCTGCATCCTATGCTGCTATACTAAAGCTGGCAAGCTACCACTACAAGACCTCAGAGCACATTTTACATGTGGCACTTCTGCCTCTGTGGCAACTGCAAGGGATGTTTCCTTGCTAGAGATTTGTAAAACAGCTACCTGGAAAACCGTATACACCTTCACAAGACACTATTGTCTGGACTTACAGTCCAGAAGGGATGCCAGATTTGGCACTGCTGTCTTGCTGAACCTTTTCCCTAAATACATTCTGTACCCAGCTTCCCAAGATACCGCTTTGCAGTCTGCAATAGTAAACATAGTGAGGGATTCATGGGGTGTGAAGAAAAAAATCACTTACAATAGTAATGTTGTTTGAGTCAGGGACTCATTTACAGAGGTTCCACGTCATAACAGAATACAGTAGGGTTAGATGATAGTACAAGATAAAACAAGATTGTTGCAAATACAGAGAATAGGACAAAATATACATCATAGTAAACATCATAATGGAACGGACAAGCTATCATGTATAAGACTAGGTTCATAATATGTATACCCTAGAGCAAAGGAGGGAGAGAGGTGATATGATCGAAACATTCAAACACCTTAAGGGCATTAACGAGGTGAAAGTCTAACATGTTTCAATATAAGAAAAATAGCAGGACAAGAGGACACAGCATGAGATTAGAGGGAAGCCGATTAAGGGGTAATGTGAAGAAGTTCTTTTTCACAGAAATGGTGGTGGATGCATGGAACGGCCTACCTCAGGAAGTGGTGGGTATGAATACAGTGCAGTTCTTCAGACAGGCATGGGATAGGCATAAGGGAGCAATACAGATGAGTATGAATAGATAGACCATTGACAGAGCAAAGGCCAATGGCACATTTATAAGGTAGAAAAAGAAATGGGCAGACTGGATGAGCCTTGCGGTCCTTATCTGCCGTCAAATTCTGTGTTTCTTCCAAGGGATCCTTCACTGTGCATAACAAACCCACCCTACGTCCCCTTCCAGAACCTGGTAAAGGTTCTTCAAAAATGAGTTATTTTTTTAAGTCTCCAGTCTGCTTGAGCATTACTGGTGCTTTGCCCTCAATCAGTTTGTGGGTACTTCTGTTGCAGTTTTTGGTCTGTTCGTGTTTTGTCCCAGCAGGGACTGAACATTTTTGGGTCTTCTGTTTTGTATAGATTTAGCTAGTTTAGTGCTCATTGCTCACCTTAGCTGTAGAAATAAATCTGCCATTAGAATGTTAGGGTGAGCCTGAGCACACAGCAGAGTTTGAATTTTATTCCGAGGTTCTGTAATTAGCATAAAATGCTAAGCTCCAGGGCAGCTTAGATCTGTAGGCTGAATGCAATAGTAAGCATAGTGAGGGATCCCTTTGAAGAAGCATTACTGTGGTAATTTTTTCATCTGAGCAGGCCTTCCCCAGCTAGTGAGCATTTAGATTAGAAATAGCTTTGATATTTTAATGATTATGTATTTTTCTTACTATATTTTATTTTTACAAGATTTTGTTTTATAATTTTAAATTATGTATAATACCCTGAACCCGTGGAAAAGGGGGCTTTATAAATAAAATTGCCTTGCAGTAGGTGTGGGCATAAATGGAGTGTGATAAATCCATTTATCCAAGTAACTGTGTACATCCATTTATTAATGTACACACTTAACATGTTTATGTACACAGTATCTAAATCACTGTCCCCTCCCCCCCTGGCTCGTTCAGTCAGCCAGCACTACTTGCCCAATTTCAGTTTAGAATTACTTCTCCTTTTGAAACTGTCTGCAGCTGCATTCTGTTTGTTTCCTCCTGCTCCCCAGCCAGGCAGCCTGACTGCCCCGCTGACTGCCTGCCCCAGCTCCCTGCCTCCCACTCACTTGATCTACTCGCCTCCTACTTCATTGGGTCACCTGTCACACAACCAAACAGCGCCGTACACCATAAAGTTAAGGGCAAAACTTTATTTAAAAAAAAAAAAAGTTACACTGCAAAAGCAGTTTGCCTGGGACAAGCTGTCCTCAGGATCCCTTGCTAAACTTGGACACCATGTTCGAAATTTTTTCCCCTCAGCCATTGCAACCACCAGTGAGCTGCCATGAGAACAGCTTATACAAGAAACGAAGCAGCTGTTTAAAAAATTAAAAAAAAAAAGTTTAAAAAAAAAACACAAAAACAAAGAAAAACAGCACACTTTAAAAGTACAGTATCACACATGACCTTCCCCTATTGCATAAATGAAATATGTGGGTGGGGGGAGTAGGTGATACAGCATTTGTCTTGTGTAGTTGCCATTGACCTCTCATAACCATCACTTGTGGCTCCTCCACTTGTGAGGTCACTTGAGGTTAGTGGCAACTACACAAGGTAAATGTTGTATCACACATCACACCATATCCCTTCTGTACGTGTGTATGTATGTGTATGTATATATATATATATATATATATATATTACGTCTGTATATGTGTATATATGTATGTATATATTTTTATTTATTACAATCTAGGATTATACCTTTCAGTCAGGGACTCCTTTACAGAGGTCCCACGTCATAACAGTATACAGTAGGGTTAGACGGTAGTACAAGATAAAACAAGATTGTTGCAAATACAATGAGTAGGACAAAATATACATCATAATGGAACGGACAAACTATCATGTCCAAGACTAGGTTCATAAATTTTAAGCAGCCAGAACATGTTAAAAGAAAATAACAGTTCTGTTGCCAAAGTGCAAGGCGGGTAAGTCGATACGTAAGTCACCTCCAGTAATAAAGTGCCATGTGGAGGACGGCTAAAGCTGGATATAGGTAGCAGGGGAAAAGGGAGACAAGTTGGTGAATGTAGGATGGGGCAGAAGTAGGAGGATGAAGGGAGGTGAGTGTGTAAGGAATAGAAGTGGTGTAAGCAGAGGAGAGGAAGAAAAGGTGGGCAAGAGGGGCAGATGGAGCAAAGAAATGAAGTCACAGAGGAAGGGGGTGGGTGGGTGAGAGGGTGGGTTGGGGTGGATTGAGCATGGAAAGATGACGAAGTGGGTAAGGGTGAATGGAAGAGGAGAGAGAGAGCTATTACTAGCTATGACCAGCAAAGATGTCAGTCATAGGAGGCTCTTTATCAGGCAAGAGTGGGGTGAGGGGTAAGTGTCAAGTAGAGGGTGGAGACCATGGTATACAGGAAGTGGAAGGAATAGTGGAAAGGTTGACGAGGCGAGGAACAACTGGGTGAAAAATGGGAAATTGATATGGGGGAGGATGGAAGATTAGGATTCACAGTCAGACACAAGCCAGATCAAAGTTTTGTTTTAAATGGGCCAAGTTTGTCTTCTGCAGATAGTTCTTTGCTGAGAGAGTTAAGCCAGGTAGGTGCACAGTATTCATAACAGGGCTAGAAATAATTTTTTGCAGATGGCTGTCCAAGGGACATGCGCAATATTTATTTTGATTGTCCCACAGAATTTGTACCTGTCCTATCAATTTTTGTTTACTTATTTTACATTTATGTTTCCAAAAATGAGCTGATAATAACTAGTGTGTCCCCTGACTGGTGCAGTGCCTTGAAAAGGGCTTAGTAAATGATGATGTCCATTGGAAGGTGCCCCGAACAAGGGCTTCTTTAATATTAACCACTGGCTTGTACATGGCCCTGAAAAGAACATAACAAATGTGCCCTCAGTTCAGTGCCCTCTTCTGCTCAATAGTAGCCCTGGCATGGCCCTTACTTAACTCCCTTCTGCTATGCCCTGACACGTCGATCAGCCTCCTTTGCTTCTGTGTATAGCACAGACACTAAAAGTCCCCCACCACCCACCCACCCAAATCAGCAACCTTGACAAGGGCTTTTAACCAGCCTCCCCATTTCCTGTCTCTGGAGCCCTTCCTACTCTGACCAGGGCTTTAAGTGGTTGTCTCAGGCCATTGAGTTCCTCTCCTGATCTCCAAATATTGAGCTTCCTCCTGTTTCTGCCTTGACTGTCTGTCATGAAAAGGGCCTTCAAATACAATTTTCTAGCCCTTACAATGGCTTTTAAGTTGCCTTTCACAGCCTCCTCTTAGCTAGTTGACAGCCCTGGAAAGGGTTTTTATTTTGCACACCCAAAACTCTGCTGCCGATGAACAAAAGCTGTTCTTGGGCTGGTATTTCATGTACAGCACACAGAAAAATGCAGTGCAGAAAGCAAAAGGAATATGGGCAACTACATATGCACGATGGCAGAGAACACATACCTAGCGCGGCCTGCTGCTTGACAAAACTGCCACCACACAGAACAGGTCATCACGGGACGATGAATTGAATGGGACAGCTCTCAAGATATGACACCATAATGTTGGGACTTCCACAGCCCAGCCTTACAGCATGCAGTATCTTCTGTGTCCTAGCTAATGCTTTTTCATTTGGTGCCTGTCCCAGGGGCAGGCAGAAAAAGGAAACCAGTGGTCACTAGGAAAAACTGGGTGTCTGGGACAGGCAGACAGGTGTTTATTTCGACCCCTGATTCATAGGATCTTTGACCTTGTGAGGTCCTCTGGAAAGGAACTTTCAAGGTTTGGACATTTTGACCCCTAGTGCACCTGGGTGAGTTTTGTTGCATTAGAAGGTCTGGGGTGGGGGGGTTGTGTAATTCCAAGTATTGTTTGTTTGGCGAGCAGGCACGTCTGGTATCGACTTCAGCAGTCTAAGTTGAGCCAGCTACTTTGGGTGTATAGTTTGCATGTGTGGGTAAGACGTTGTGCGCCCAGCACAAGCCTTGGTGAGGGTCGTTTTGTGTCTTCTGAGAGCCGTGGTAGTTGCTGCACCGTACACGACCAGGCCGTAGTCAATGACTGAAAGCACTGAGCTTGACACTGCTATCTTTAGAACCTCATTAGTAAAGCAAGGTTTGTGTCTATAGAGTAGTCCTAGTTTAATATTAGTGGTTTTAGCGACTTGGTCGATGTGTCAAGAGTAAGAAAGAGCACTGTCTATCGTTACGCCCAGATATTTAAAATGAATAACCATTTCAGGGGGGAATTTTGGTTGTTGACAACACGTAGCTGGAAATTCCCATGTTTATTGTCGATTAGTAGCAAAAATCATGGTCTTTGTTTTTATAGTTTAGGAGAAGCTTTGAGTAAAAAAACAAACACACTTCTACCAGGGAGAAATTGGCCGGCATCTGTATTTCAAGTTCGATGGGGTTTGAATGGCATGAGTACATTACAGCATCATCGGCGTATAGTAGTATTTGATTGCTGACTACTAGAGGGAGCTGGTTGAGAAAAAGGCTAAAAGGCAGGGATCCAAGGACGGAGCTGGTAGTGACACACTGGTAATTCGAGCAGACGTCATTTATTTTGACTTTTTGTAGTCTACTATGGAGGTAGCTTCTAAACCAGAAAGTAGATTCAGAGAGATAGACCAGTAGAGGATAATTGGCAGAGGAGGAACTCTTGATTAACAGTGTCGAAGGCCTTGGTGAGGTCAGTATATCTAGCCCCCACCAAGAGCGCTATGAATAAAACTAGTGAATTCTACTAGAGCAGTGGTGGTGCTGTGTTTCCAAAATCCGTGGTGCTGATGGCATTGTTGCTGGTATTTGTCTAGGAATTTGACTAGCTGGTCGGAAACTATGCATTCCAGTACCTTCGACGGGGGAGGGGGATAGAGGTGGGGTGATAGTGTGGTTAGCTCTGTCTCCACTTTTGAAAACCGGTGTGACTGCTGTTACCTTCCATAATTGTGGGAACTTCCCAGTTACGAGGGATAAGTTCAGAATTTTGGTGAGGGGAGCAAGAACAACATCAAGTGTGAGTTCTAGGAGCTTTAAGTCGAGTTCGTCATTACTGGCCCTTGATTTATCAAGTACTATAGTGATATATCTCTTTGCCTGAGATGGGGTAACTATTTTAAGGTGGGGGTACGGAGCCTTGTTGGAAGGCGGTGTTAGATTTTATGTGTTTGGGTGCAGAAGGGAGTCTGGGTAGAGCACCACTCAGGTCAGTAAATGCTTTATTGAAGGTCTCGGCAATGGTCGTAGGGTCCTGGGTGGGAGTTTCGTCAACATTTATTAAGGTAGGAGGACACTTGTTTAGTTTACCAGATAGAGATTTGATGTTTTCCCAGAAACGCCTGCTGTCACCCCAGGAGTTTTCGAGCTCCCTTTGAAAGTGGTGACTTTTGGCCCTACGGATTGCCCATGTACAGTCATTCTAGGAGCGTGGATATGTTGTTCATCCACACTGTCTGGCATTGTCCCTTTCCCCTTTAAATCTTTCCGGAAGTCTTTAAGCTGGCTCCTCCCACCCACCGGGTGGTAACTATAGCTCCGCCCCCATGATGCCAGATCTTCCTTTCCGCTGGAAGATACAGGTTCCCTCGTGCTACTCTTTGTAAAGTACCGTAGGGCCCTGGAGTCAAATCGACGGGTTTCACGACCACCGCCCTAAACCGGCCAGAGTTTACTTATCTGGATCCAAACGCTCGATATGGAGGACAAGTCGCCCTCGGATTTCGCCGTGTCCTTGTGGACAGAAAATGTCTCACCCCATCCCCACCTCTCGTATGCTATTGCCCAGGGCGCTGCACGATACTACGGCTTGCACCATCTGTTTGGCCTTCCATCCCACCGTCCTGGAGGACCGCAAGGCACGCCTTAAGCTGGGGAGACCGGAGCTTTGCAATCCACCAGTGAAATCGAAGGAGGCCAGGTGGGCGGTTTCTGCGGCTGCGGGATCCGCCGAGCAGCCCGAACAGATGGCGGCTTTCGAAGAGGAAGCTGTCCAAGCTTCGGCCAACCGAGGTTTCTTCGTCCCGCTCAACCTGGGCTCCACCTTCACTGGGTCCTTTCCGGAGTTGTGCCAGTCTCTCCCTACCAAGGGTGAGGCGCCTTTGGGCTCACACTCCTCCCGATCCAAGAAAAAGGACAGGGACCCCAAATCATCTTCTAGCCGAAGAAGACGTTCCTGGGACCGAGAGCGGTCCGACACTCAGGAGCAGGCAGTCTCGGCCACGGTTGAGATTGCTTCCTCGGCTGCTAGCTTTTCGGACCTTCCGTCAGGCCAGGGCACCGAAGCCGAGGATACGGCAGAACCGGCCAAGATTTCTCTCGACTCAGTCGAGCCGTTGTCGCTGACGCCTGTCGATGACTCCTTGGAGAGGACTCCCATTCTCTCCTTCCCCAACGAGGAGACACGTCCTTTGGGCATCTCAATCGAGGGACAAGAGCCGGAATCTTGGTTTTCACCGAATCCGGCTTCTCCCGACCGACAGAGCCGACGCCGTCGGTTTCAGTCGAGGAGTAGGACCCCCTCGGTTGAAAAACCAAGAAAGGGTCATAAGCACTCCCAGAAGAGGCGCCGCCGCCGTTCCTCATCCTCCCCAGACAAGGAGAGACTTAGACGGAAACTCCGTCGACGTTATGAGGACCTCATGTGGCTGCAACTCCTTTTGACCGGTCAAAAGCAGTCTACTCCGGCTGTACCGGCCATTACTTGGCCCCAGCCTCTTCGGCCGACACCGACTCCCTCAGTTCCGAGGACTCCGGTTCTCCCTCCGGTGGGACCGGCACATATTTCTGGTCGGCCTGTTATGGGCTCCCCACCAATTTTGGTGGAACCACCACCTAAACAGCCTCAGGGAGGGGCTCCCTCTAAGGAGGATCGGACAACTACGGGCTTGCCCCATAGGTTGTCCATTACTGTTACTCCTGACCGCCCTAGGCGCATCGAGGGGGACATAGGTGGGAGACCCCTGTATCCTGATTCCTTGGACTTGGATACTACTGGCCTTCACTCACATGATGGGATGTCAGTGACAGGCCTGGAGGAAGGGCCGTCTTCCTTCCAGGGCATCCTTCGACTAATTTCTGAGTCCACAGGTATGCCTTTGCAGCCTATACAAAAGAAAGCGGAATGTCCTCTCACTGATATACTTGAGAGAGGATACCCCGAAAGAGGCCTTTCCAGTGGCGGAAGCCATAATTGGCCTGGCACTGGAGCTTTGGCAGCGCCCTGCCTCTTGCCTGGCTCCATCTGCCCGTATGGCCCGCAAATACGCGGTGCCCATGGGGTCCTTGGCGGGCTTCACTGAGCACCCCTCAGCCGAGAGCCTTGTGACTGCCTCAGTGTTTTGGCGCATGGGCAGCTGTGCGGATACTGACCGCCCTCTGGACAAGGAGTCCAAAAATATGGACCACTCGGCCCGGAAAGTTTATGCGGCATCATCCCTGGGCCTTCGTCAGGCCAGCTCGGCAGTGATTATGGCACACTTCTCTCACGACCTACTGGGGTCGCTTGATGAAGTCCTCCCTCATCTCCCAGCAGACATGCAGACCACGGTCAAGCAGGTCCGTGACCAGGGCCATGCTGTTGCTAAACAGCAGCCAGGCGACCCTGGACATTGGAAGATTCCTGTGCCTCACTATTGCCGCGGTGGCCACTTGCCGCAGGGCTTGGCTGAGATTATCCTCCTTTCCAGCGGATACTCAGCACAAGCTAGCTGACGTGCCCTTCCTTGGCACCGACCTCTTCGGTCCGGGAGTGGCAGGTCATCTCCAGCGCATTGAGCAGTCTAATGCCACCTTAGATGCCACCTCTGCTAAGGGTTCTTCAGGCAAGAACCAGCAGAAGCGCAAGAAGTCCTTTCGGCATTCTTCCCCTGCGGTTAGACAGCCCTCCTTCCAGGGAGGTCAACAACAACAGCAGGCTCAAGCTTGGCGCCCTAGGCCCAAGCAAGGTCCCCAACAGCCCCGCAAAGGAGGCAGAGGTGCTGGTCCAGGTGCCTCCTCCTCCTCCAAGCCTGCACAGTGACGGGTCGGGAGTGGCCTCCCCGTCACGCCAGCTCTGGGTCCTCCCGTGGGGGTCCAGCTCTGCCACTTTTTTTCTGCCTGGTCCGGTGTCACTTCAGACAGGTGGGTTCTGGAAGTGGTGGGGCAGGGACTGCCTCTAGAGTTCGAGCAGTACCCCCACCCAGCCAGGCCCGTGCCCCGGGAGGAAAGGATCTCAGTCGGTCCTTCGGGGCGACATTGCTCAGCTCCTCCACAAGGAGGCGGTAGCTCCAATGCCAGATCCTCCTACAGACCCAGGCTTCGTGTCCTAGTATTTCCTGGTAGCCCAAGCGGATGGGGGGTTGGCGCCCCATCCTAGATCTCCACAACCTGAATCAATATCTCGGGTCTCACACCTTCCGGATGGTAACTCTGTCCCAGATCATACCATCTCTGGAGCGAAACGTGGTTCTGTTCACTGGATCTTTAGGACATGTTCTACCACATCCCAATCCGTTCCTCCACTTCAGGGTCGAAGGGACCCTGTACGAGTTCAGAGCCATGCCGTTCGGCCTGTCATCGGCCCCACGGGTCTTCACCAAATGCATTGCAGTGGTGGCAGCCCATCTACGGAGTCAAGGGGTTCGTATTTACCCCTGTCTAGATGATTGGCTCCTGGCGGGTTCCTCCCTATAGGAGGTGGAGAGGTCCAGGGACCTGACCCTCCGAACCTGTTCCCACCTGGGCCTCCTAATCAACGAGGCCAAGTCAGAACTCGTGCCCTCTCAGGTGATGGGCTTTATCGGGGCAGATCTCGACTCTCGTCAAGCCAAAGCTCGGCTCCTGGTGGACAGGGCGGAGGTTCTTTCCTCCTTTGCCCAATCACTTCTGGTTGGGCACTTTCGCCCTGCCCGGGACTTCCTGCGCCTTCTGGGTTACATGGCGGCGTGCACCTCAGTGGTCCGTTGGGCCAGATTGCACATGCGCCCCCTTCAGTGGGAGCTGGCCGCTCAGTGGTCTCGGTGTCAAGGTCTTTTCAACCAGCTGGTCACTGTAACCCAGAGGATGTAGGACGCTCTCCAGTGGTGGACCGTCCCGAGTCATTTGCGGGAAGGGATCCCATTTGTCCGCCCTGAGCCGACGGTCGTCCTTACGACCGATGCGCCTCTCATGGGCTGGGGAGCCCACATGGGGGACCACAGAGCTCACGGGTTCTGGACCCCTGAGGAGTCCTGATGCCACATCAACCTGTTGGAGCTCAGAGCAGTCAGACTGGCACTGTCAGCTTTCGCTCCTCAGCTCTGGGGTCAAGTGGTTCAAGTCCAGACGGACAATACCATGACCATGTACTACCTCAACAAACAGGGTGGCACATACTCCCGTCTGCTGTGCAGGGAGGCGCTCCGGATCTGGACCTTCTTCAGCCGGCTGGAGGCGGATCTCCTGGCCATCCATGTGGCAGGAGTCTCGAACCAACTGGCGGATGCTCTCAGCCGCATAGGCCAGACATCCCACGAGTGGTCTCTCCATCCAGAGGTAGCTTACAGCCTGTTCTTCCATTGGGGCAAACCATTGGTGGATCTGTTCGCTTCCAGGGAGAACACCAAGCTGCGGCTGTACCATGCCCACCCCCTCAGCAGGGCTTGCTGCAGGGGGATGCCTTCTCGAGGCCGTGGACCCCAGGCCTCCTTTACGCCTTCCCTCTATTTCCCTTGATCCACAAGGTGTTACTCAAGGTGAGGAGGGACAAGGCGGAGGTGATCCTGGTAGCCCCAGATTGGCCACACCAGTTCTGGTATCCAGATCGCCTCAGCTGCAGAGCCCAGGAGCAGCTTTGTACACACCTGGACCTGATGTCATTGAACCAGGGGAAGGTATTCCACTCGGGCCTTCAATCCCTGCACCTCACAGCCTGGTTCCTGAGTGGCTAGAGTTCCAGGCTCTGGGTCTTTCCGAGGATGTCTACACCATCGTGGAAGCATCTCGAAAGGAATCAACCAGGAAATGTTATGCCTTCAAATGGAAAAGGTTTTCCATTTGGTATCAGGGGAAAGAGCCTGGACCCCTTATCCTGCTCTGTGACTAACATTCTAGACTACCTTTGGTCCCTCTACAAAGGGGGTCTTCGGTCATCGACCCTTAGGGTGCACCTGGCAGCCATCTCTGCTTACCGGGCGCGGGCCAGTCAGCCGACATTGGCACAGGAGACGGTGGTCGGGCGCTTTTTCAAAGGCCTGGATCACATACCCCCTCCGGTGCGTGAACCTCCACCTCCTTGGGATCTCTTGCTGGTTTTGGCAAAGCTCATGGGCAAGCCATTTGAAACCCATGCACAAGTGTGAGCTCTCACACTTGTCTTGGAAGACTGCCTTCCTGGTGGCTATCACATCAGCCAGAAGGACAGGGGAGCTCCAGACGCTTTTGGTGGACTCCCCCTTATCTGATCTTTCACAGAGACAAAGTTGTCCTGCGCCCCCACCCAAAATTTCCTTCCGAAGGTGGTATCAGAGTTTCACCTTAACCAGGTGTTGACCCTACCGGTATATTACCCTAATTACGCGTCGGACGCCGAGTACAGGCTCCATACCCTGGACCTCAGGCGTGCTCTCTCCTATTATAAGGAGAGGACAGCAGAAATTTGGGGAGAGGTTCGCCAGCTTTTTGTCACCTACGCTGAAGCCGCTTCTGGCAGGCCTGCAGCCAAGCGGACTATTGCAAGATGGATCACATCATGCGTAGGTCTGTGTTATGAGTTGGGCAAGGAGCCTCCCAGTGGGTTAAGGGCTCATTCTACTCGCCATACTGCTGCATCGGTGGCTGCTTCCAGGGACATCCCTATCCAGGAAACCTGTCGGGCTGCTACCTGGAAGTCAGCAAACACCTTCATTACCCACTACCACATCGACCTTGAGTCACGCCGAGATGCTGGTTTTGGGGCCTCGGTTCTCCAGTCTCTTTTTCCTAAGTAGGGGGTGTGTGCCTTGCCTCCCTCCTCCCGGAGAACTGCTAGGAGTCTGCCAGACAGTGTGGATGAACAACATATCCACGTTCCTAGAAAAACAGGTTACTCACCTGTAACAGTAGTTCTAGGAGTGGTATATGTTGTTCATCCACACGCACCCACCCGACCTCCCCGGCTTAAGGTGCACAACCTTGCTTCCAGCAGGCTAGATCTGGCATCATGGGGCGGAGCAGAGGTATTTACCACCCGGGTGGGAGGGAGGAGCCAGCTTGAAGACTTCTGGCAAGATTTAAAGGGGAAAGGGACAATGCCAGACAGTGTGGATGAACAACATATACCACTCCTAGAACTACTGTTACAGGTGAGTAACCTGTTTTTCCGGGCCACCTTGTATTTCTGGATGTCGGTAGCTAAGCCAGTACTTCTGGATTTATACCATGGATTGTCACGATGTTTCACAAGATCAAGTAATTGCGGGGAGATCCAAGAGTTTTGATGGCCCTTGATCTTGTGCTTGGTGAATGGGGCATAAATATCACAAGAGTCATTAAATGTTTGGATAGAGTTTTAGGGCATCATAAACGGTGTTCAGGAAACTCCAGTCTTGGTTGCTTAGATGCCCTTTCAGTACATTCAGCTTACCTTTTTTTTTAGCAATCTTGTAGTGACGGTTTTGGTTGAGACCTTAGGGGACTTGTTTGATCAGGTGAAAATGATAGAGGAATGATCACTAAGGGAATACTGAGATGTGATTTATTCTTTCAGGGCGATTGGTGACCAGCCAGTCGATGAGAGTTCGTGTTCCAGTTTGGTAGTTTATCCGAGTGTGGGTGCGCACTAATTGAGAGGCATGTACTGAGGATAGAGTATCTTTATAGGAACCTAGTTCTTGGGAGATCCAATTGATGTTGAAATCCCCCAGCAAGATAATTTCAGTTTTGGAACTGCTCCTAACAAGGTAGTCAGTTACGACTTTGAATCCACTATCTTGTGCCTTAGGTGGAATGCAGGCGAATACTACCGTATTGATTTTCCATTTTTATCAGTTAGTATACTTACTGGTAGCAGCTGTGTGTAACATGTGACAGTAATGTGTGGCAACATTTGCCCTTGGAGGTGTTCCTTCAGATATAATACACAGCCTCCCCCATGTTTTCCAAGCCTATCATGTCTGAAAGTGTTGTACCCTGGGAGTTGTATGGCTGTGTCCGAGATCCTAGGACTCAGCCATGTCTCAACTACTAACAAGATATCCAGTTGGTGTTGGGTGGCTCACACTTGGAGTGCATCAAATTTGTCTACATGTTGCAGATATTGATGGAGGCTATTTTTAGACTTGGTTGATGTTTGAGTGCCCTGAGAGTGCGACACAGGTCCAGGGTTAGGGTGGACATTACCTGACAGGAGTAATAGAAGGTAGACCAGTCTTATAACCTGTCATTTTATGTGGCGCAAACCCTTCCCACGGTTTTCAGAAGTGGATTTGTGTAGTTTTGCTTTGATACAATTGAAGACTAAGTTGGTTATTGGTTGGAGAAGGGGGTACGTATTTTGTCTTTTTCCACCCAGATAGACTCTGGATAAGGGCACATCCTTTAAGCTTACAGACGCAGTAGTGGAGGTGGATTTAGACACACCTGAAAAGCATGATTTGGGAGATGTTACTAACTGGGATGAGAAATGGTAGGAGGTGCAAACACAATAGATGAGGAGTGAGAGGTAACGGGGGCTCAGAGATTGTAAATTAGGCTGGGGGATTCTGGCACCAAGCTTCACAGCCAGGACAAAAGTAATGAGGAGTAGCCGGAAAAACACTAAAGAAAATATATACTGTGTGTGTGTGTGTGTGTGTGTGTGTATATATATATATATATATATATATATATATATATATATATATATGTATGTATATATATATGTGTGTGTGTATGGTAAACAAATTCCCAGGACACGTTTGCACTCCTCCAGTGTGGTTGCTGAGGCATGAGTGTTCCTCAGCACACACTGGAGTGCCTATATATGCCAATGAAGGCAGCACCCTGGAGTATGGCTTTACATTTATAAACATCTCAGTACTGAAAGTTTTTAGTTTAGAAAGTAGCACCATACATTAATGAGTACATATAGGCACAGCAGGTAACATGGCTTGTCCAATCAGAAAGTAACATTTGCAGCAGTCATCTTAACTCATTTTAGAATTATAAACTGTATATTGTATGTGTGTGTTGACATCTTGCTCAGTGCTTGTCATTGGTAATACAAATCTTATTGATTCCAGCTTATAGACCAGTTGAAACCTGGAGGAAGGTTGATCCTGCCAGTTGGCCCAGCAGGTGGAAACCAGATGCTCGAACAATATGACAGACTAGAAGACGGCAGCACCAAGATGAAACCTTTGATGGGAGTAATATACGTGCCTTTAACAGACAAAGACAAGCAGTGGTCAAGGTGGAAGTGAATTTCTTCCAGTCTTTCTTCTTCCTCTCACAAAAGGTGAAATGGTGTGGATTGGAGCAGATGACCAGGCTGCAAGGGGTGCCGTTACTGCTTGTGTTCCATTTTGCTACTCCATACCATGAAATAAAAAATGGTTATGACATTTGAGTTAACAGTGCTTCACATTGACATCAGATTGCAAAAGCATGGGAAGCTGGTGCACAGGATGTGGGTTTAATTACAAATCTAATTTGCACATTGCATGTATTCCACTTTTTCTGCTTATATGCATGCTTTTTTTTTTTTTTCCTTTTGCCTGTTGTCATTGCTGTGTTTGTTGCCTTAACTGATGTGCACCACTTTCTTTCAGTAATTGACGTGTTTCATCTCTGGAAATGGTCCCTTCATGAGCTGTCATTTTTTTATTTAGGCAACATGGAAAAGAAAAGCTTGAATTTTTTTTTCTGTGCGCCTCCCTGGCCCCCTCCAGTGCCCCACTGCTTTAAGGCTGCTCAGTGCCCCTGCTGCCCACCGGACTAACTTCTCACTGTTTCTGGTTTATCCCTGCTGGGATCCCCGCCGATGCCTCCAGGAAGGAAGTACTTTGTGATGTTGGAGGTGGAACTGGTTGGGTGGTCTGATCATCACACTATAAGGTTCAATTTCCAGGCTCCCCCCAGTAGGCTTGCTCTTGTGGAGATGGTTCAGTACCGTCTTTTAAGGGTGTGACCCTAGATGGTCTAATGGCGGTACTTGACCTATCGGGATTCCCTAGTGCAAGTGTGGGTCCAGAGAACCTGGTGCAAGCCTATAATAAAGCTGTGACAGAGGCTCTGGATGCCATTGCTCCTGTCTGCATTCGTCTCCTCACCCTTCGTCCTTGGTCCCCGTGTTTTGATGGGGCTTTGAGGGAGTTGAGGCGTGAGGACCCAAGAATAGAGCGTGGCTGGCAGAAATTGGGCCTTGAAGCCGACAGGCTTAGATTGATGGACCATTACAGGGTTTATCAGTCGTCTCTCTTGTGTAAGAAGGCAGCGTTCCTGTCCAGCGAGATTGTCGCAGCACTGAATCGACCAGCTCAGCTCTTCCTAACTGTGGACAGACTGTGCAGTCCAGCATGTCTCCAGGTTCAGAGAGTGTTTTCACAGGTTAAGTGTGATGAGTTTGCGCGATTCTTTGCTGATAAGGTTGCCGACATCAGATCTGACACCCATGCAGCTCACTCTAATAGGGGTGGCAGTGGTCGGTTACTATGCCGTGGTTTGGTTGGTGTGACTTTGACTGGCAGAAGTTTGTAAAGATCATGCAGATTGTCCAGAATTTGTAGCCGACCTGCTGTAGTTTGGATCCGGGTCCAGCTGTCCTCCTGGTGGGGTGTGTTGATGTCATCTGCCCGGTCCTTGCAGACATAGTCTGGTGTTCGTTGCAGTCAGGTGAGTTTCCGGACTTCCTGAAGGATGCAGTGGTTACACCTCACCTTAAAAAGCTTCACTCGACCTGGATTGTCCTGCCAACTACAGACCGGTCTCTAACCTTCCCTTTGTGGGGAAGGTTATTAAGAAAGTGGTCATGCAGCAGCTGGAGAATCATTTAACCATCCATGATATCTATGACCCTCTCCAGTCGGGATTTTGGAAGAGGCGTAGCATGGAGACGGCCCTTGTTCGGATGCTCAGTGATCTCCCAATAGCGAGGTATCAGAAGAGCCATTCCATCTTGGTTCTTCTTGATCTCTTTGCAGCGTTTGACACCATGGACCATGGGGTGCTGCTCGAGCAACTGCGGTTCATCTGGGCCTGTCTGGTACGGTCTTCAGATGGTTCCATTCTTTTCTCACTGGCAGATCTCAGAGGGTGGTGTCCGGGGTTTATTCCTTGGGATCGTTCTCTCTGCCATGTGGGGTGCCGCATGTTGTTCGCGGTGTATATGCTGCCGTTGGGGGACATTGTAAGATGGTATGGGCTGGATTTTCACTGCTATGCAGATGATTCCCAGCTCTAATTGTTTTTTTGTGCCTGAACAGGATAGTGCGATTTCTTTTAACAACTGCCTTGCTGAGATCCAGGACTGGATTACTATCAGCTGGTTGAAGTTGAATTCTGACAAAACTCAGGTGTTGGTTGTGAACCTGGGTAGAGGGGTCGGCGGCTGGTCAGGCCTCCGGGCTTTGGTTGGGGGCCAACAGCTTCTGACCTCCGAGCAGGCGTGGAATCTAGGCTTTATTTTTGACAGTAGGCTAACACTGAGTTCCCAAGTGTTGGCTGTTATCAGATCCTTTTTTTTACCATCTGAGGAATATCACCCGGATTAAGCACCTTGTTCCGCCTGGTGACTTTCCAACTTTGGTTCACGCCTTTGTGACCTCCTGCCTTGATTACTGTAACTCCCTGTACCTAGGGCTACCGAGGGGTTGATATCTGCCGCTTACAGCTGGTGCAGAATGCTGCTGCAAGGTTGCTGGCTGGTTTGTCTTGATCCAGTCATATTACTCCTGTGCTGTGTGAACTGCACTGGCTGCCAGTTCAGTGGCGGATCACCTTTAAGGTTGGTTTGCTGACCTATAAAGCCCTACATGGACAGGGTCCGAGCTACCTGCAAGAGCTCCTTCATCCCTACTGCCCTCTCCGACCGCTCCACTCCACTGACAAAGGATTGCTAGAGGTTCCCAGGGTTTGGCTGAAGACATGTGGGGCTGGTGCGTTAGAATACGCGGCCCCTGCCCTGTGGAATTCTGTACTTCGTCGGATATGAGAGTACCAGACTGTGGAGGGCTTTAAGACCACTTTAAAAACCTATTTGTTTGAGCTTGCCTTTCCAGACTATATTGATTGACTGAGTTTACGTTCTGTGGATTTTATGGCTGATTATTTATTGAATTTAGTGTACTGGCACTATGATAATTCGGAATAGCGCCTTTTCAAAAATAAAGCGAATTGAATGTTGGGAATGTTAGATGGGGGAGAATAGAATGTCATGGGGGGAGTGCGAGGACCATGTTCCAGCTCGTCATGATGGGGCATAGTTTTTTCTTGTTCCTGCACACACACACACACACACTGCTCACCTCCCTAGCAGGTGCATACTCTGTGTGTGAGAGTGGTGGCTTGGCTGCATGGTGATGTATGATCACCCAGCTCACCGAGTGCACTTCCACCTGCCATCCATTAGGTGCCCTCTCAAGGCTGGTGTGTTGCTCAACCCACCCCCAGGTAAAGAGCATCCTTCTAGATGATCTGCTGCTTTTCCTGACAGCCTTTGCCCCTGCAATTCTGGACACTTGATGCAAATTCAGTATGCCAGAGTGTCGAGCAGATGCTCCACTGCTCAGTGCCATGGAGCCAGTCTGGAAGATTTATTTATTATTCGTTTTTTTTTTATTATTTATTTTTTGAGTGTTAAATAAAAAAAAGAGGTCAGTCTAATGTTTTAATTTATAAATATACTGTCTTTGCTGTGGACTTCTGACCCTTCCAAAAAAGGTTTTTGTGGTGTTCCATATTGTTGCTGGGCATTCATTTACTGCTCGATTACACATGCTCACCAGCTTGGGAGCAGCTTAACTCTCCAAATCTGTGACATCATCATAAAAACCTGGCTCGTGCCCTTCTGTGACAGTTGTCTTAGGATCCTCAGATCTTCTTTGGGGATATCTGCCTCCAGTGAGCCGCACCTGTGGAACATAGATGCCGCCGGCATCAGACCTCTCTGGAAATTTTGGCCTATTGGGCCACCCACGTTTATGTGCATCATTGGGTAGCCCCAAACCTCCTTATTTATTTTCTTGTCTGTCTTCGACTTCACGTCAGGCCAGTGAAACTGTTTCCTTGGACTTCATTGCTGTATGCTTTGCTGGCCTTATCTGCTTTTCTTCAGTGACGTAAGCCTGTATTTCTGCTTCCCGCATGGGCCTTGTCTCCTGTGATGCCAACACTGCCTGCTGTCCTACTGACACTGGCTGTTGCTTTCTTTCTGTGAATCCCTGCTGGTCGCCTTCTACTGTCTGTGTTCCCACTGCCAGTTTGTTGTCCCACCCTTCCTAGCCTGGGTCTCTGCCAGTGGATGCATTTATCCATTGTGGTGTTGAGTACTAGTAATGTACTTGGCCGTATCAGCAGTTTTTGACTGGCTTCGGATACCAAGATCGGTTTCTGGCATGATAGCCCACCCTCCTGTTATGGCGGGGCTCGTGGCTTGTGACAGGGTTGAATAAGGTCCTGCCCCATTTGTTATGCAGAAAGAGTTTAAATAGCAAGGATCTGGTTCTATCCTTTCCTTTTCTGTCTGGTTGCGCAATCAAATTTTATTGTGGGACCTAGGAACTGATCACTCCAACGGTTTTGCAGTTCTCCGCCTCTCGCTATCTCTCTGCCTTCCCTTGCTGTTTCTGTCTTTTCTTCCCCCTTGCATATCTGCAGTTATAAAAATATATGTGAATCTTTATGTGGAAATATCACTGACATTGGGTTCCTTTGTTTAAAACTGCTTATAGTTATACTGTTTTGCTACACCTGCAAGGAATGAAACTGATGAGAACATTCTGTAAACTTACTACAAGAATACTCTGTGAGAAGCAGGTTCTCTTAATGAGTTCCCAGACAGACATAAAAAGAGCAGCAATGCTTTTGCTAGAGAGACAAGGAGAGTGAGAGACTGAAACTTGGAATTAAGAGATGCCCTCAGATGAAGGACTTTGTTTTCTGTGTTTGTACTGCCTTTGTAAATAGTTATAGTGAATAATTTTTATTTTCCTGTTAAGAAAAACAAACTGCTATTTGTGAATTTTGAAACTGCTCCTGGTTTTCCTATGTTTCCTGACCTGTGCCTCGACGACGGATGGTGTTAGAAGTGGAATTTACTCCATGCATACTCTAAGCCAGGAGTTTTGTACGTGGGTACTAGACCTGGTACCATGGAAGCATAGCAGAAAGGTATGGAGTTTGCAGCAGCAAGCCCAGGATTCATTACCAGAAAGATGGCAGCCAAACTAGCAGAATCAAAAGTCCAATCTGAGACTGTACAGCCAGCATCAGTCATGGAAAAAAGAACAGGCAGTGACAGAACCTGAAAGCCTGTCTGCCTTCTTCAAATGGTGGACAGAACAGCAGAGAAAAGAAGAGATGCAGCAACAGGAGCAGCAAAGAAGAGAAGAGAGGCAGCGATGGCTGGATGTCTTGCAAGATATCAAAGTTGGAGGATCTGGCACCGGTCCAGCAGAGCAACAAAACACAAACAACTTAAAATACATCAGACTTACAAAGTTGTGTCCCTTGGATGATATCGAAGCATACCTGACAACTTTTGAAAGGGTTGCCGCAGCCTGCCAGTGGCCAAAGCAGCAATGGGCAATCAGGCTGATACCTTACCTAACAGGTAAAACCCAGCTTGCCTACAGTAATCTGGACACTGCACAGTCTGAAAACTATGACCTGGTGAAAAGAGAGGTTCTTAAAAGATACAACATCTCAGGAGAGACCTACAGGCAGAGATTTTGGTCTTTGAAGTACAACTCAGTCTACAATCCTCGAGAAGCCTTCACCCAATTCTGAGAACTCATTATGAAATGCTCCAACCAGAGAGCAAAACACTCCCATGGATCATCAAAACATTTGTAATGGAGCAGTTCATCAACATCCTACCCACAGATGTACAGCTTTGGGTAAAAGAACACCAACCAGAAAGTAGGGAAAAGCCTGTTTCTTCGGCTGAAGACTACCAAATGGCCAGACAGACGCACAGCAGCGAGGTGTCAGCCAAGCACAGGTAAGACTCTCCTTTTCCCATTTAAACTCCCAAGTCTGATAACTCTGGTGGGGGTAACAAATCTGCACCCAAAGACTTTTATTTCCTGTAACTGTAATAAACCAGGTCATATTGCAGGAAATTGCCGTAATAAGTAAGAGTGACACTGGAGCAGATTTGTCCTTAGCAAATTGGGGCAGGTACTTAACAGATGAGGCGGTGAGTGTCAGAAAGTAGCCCCAGTGACTAAGAAAGATAAGGTGCCCCTACCCTTGATAGATGTGCCTTTTGAGAGAATTGCAATGCATGTGGTTGGCCCCTTAGACAAAAGTAAAAAAGGTAATTGATTAATTGTGATAGTATGTGACTATGCTACTCTATACCCAGAGGCAGTTCCAGTGTGTACTGTCACAGCCCCAAAAGTGGTAGCAGAGCTTGCCAAAATTTTCAGCAGGGTGGGTATACCTAAAGAGATTATTACTGATCAGGGTAGTAATTTGGTGCTGCGTTACTGAAGGAGCTGTACCGACTACTAGGTATCACTGCCATAAGAACCTCCCCTTTATCATCCTCAGACAGACTGTCTTGTTGAGCGTTTTAATCAGACCCTAAAACGCATGTCAGAAAGGTTTGTAAAAGGGCAAGGGAAAGACTGGGACCAGTACTTACCTTACCTGCTTTTTGCTTACAGAGAAGTGCCACAGGCATCAACAGGTTTTTCACCATTTGAAATGCTGTATGGTAGACAACCTGGAGGGCCACAAGATGTAATAAAAGAAACATGGTAAGATAACCCCCCATCAGAAACAATCTATTACATATTATATGTGTGCCCTGAGAAAGAAGCTCGCAAAATATGTTGAAATCACCCATAGTAATCGGGAAGAGGCCCAAAACTAGCAGAAGGTGTATTATGACCATGGGGTTAAAAAAAGGGGTTTGAGCCAGGTGAAAAGATGTACTACTGTTACCCACTACAGAAAATAAACTGTTAATGAAGTGGCAAGGGCCTTATAAAGTGCTTAGACATACTGACACAGTTAACTATGAGATTGAGACCCCCAATAGGAAAAATCCTATAAAGATATACCATGCTAACCTCCTCAAGAAATGGGTTGAAAAAACACGACAAGCTGTTTTGCTGGTTTTACCAGAAATTGATAAAAAAAGATAATGATGTAGCTTTTGATAGGCTGGAACAAACTGCAGCAGCTGATGCTATAAAGGTGAATGTTTCCTTAACCTCCGAACAAACCGCAGAAATGTGTAACTTGCTAAAGACATTTAACATTACTTTTACCACAGTACCAAGCCGAGCAAAAGAGCTTGAGCACATAATAGTGATAAGGAATGCTCACCCTATTAGCCAAAAGACATACAGATTACCAGAGTGGTTAAGAGCAGACATGGTTAAGGAAATACAAAAAAAATGAAAGAATTGGGAATCCTCGAAGAGTCGAAGTGCTTGGTCATCACCAATGGTGATTGTAAACTAAAAAGATGAGGGTGTAAGAATCTGCCTTGATGTTGGGAAACTTAAGTGTCAGAAGTTTGATAGTTATCCTGTGCCCAGAATAGATGATTTGGTGGGCAGACTGGGGAGTGCCAAGTATATCAGTACCCTCAATCTCACCAAGGGTTACTGGCAAATCCCCCTAGCAAAAGAATCCAGAGTCAAAACTGCATTTGCCACTTCTGTAGGATTCTATCAGTTCACCACCATACTGTTTGGTTTACGTGGCGCACCCGCTACTTTCCAGCAGTACATGGATGTAATTTTATCCCCTCACGTTGGTTATTGTGCTGTGTACCTGGATGATGTCGTGATATGCAGTCCAGACTGGAAAAGTCACCTGGAACACTTATGAGCAGTTATCCAGTCTATCAAAAAGGTAGGTCGGACAATTAATCCTACCAAGTGTGCATTGGGCATGCAGGAAACCAGATATGTGGGCTGTGTTTTGGGAAATGGAGAAGTTAAGCCAGAGGTTTCCAAGATAGAAGCTATAGCCAACAGCCCTGTCCCCAAAACCAAGAAACATGTCAAGTCATTTTTAGGGCGGGCTGGTTATTATCATAGATTTGTTTCCAGCTTTACCAAGGTAGCTACTCACAAAGAAACTGTTCCCAAATAATGTGAAATGGACCCCAGAGTGTGATGAGGCTTTTCGGGCCGTTAAGGCCGCATTATGTTCAGCCCCTGTTTTAAGAAGCCCAGACTTTGAGAAACCATTTCTGTTACAGACTGATGCATCAGATAGGACTTGGTGCAGTCCTGAGTCAGCATATAGATGGGAAAGAACATCCTATTCTATAGATGAGTAGGAAATTGCACGACAGAGAGAAAAAGTACTCCTCCATTGAAAAGGAATGCTTTGCAGCAAAGTGGACCATGGAGTCCCTTAAGTTTTATTTTCTAGGAGCTGACTTTGTACTTGTAACAGATCACGATCCTCTCTGTTAGCTTAACCAAATGAAGGATAAAAATTGGGTGTGGCTGGGGCAGCTGTAGTAATATGAAACTAAGAGCTGCACAATCGGGCAGACTTGATAGACCTGTGGGCCTTTTTCTGCAGGCAATTTCGTATGTTCATATTCTAGAATCACACGGTGGCACCTCGCAGTGCAGCCATTTAAATTTAAAGTGATGCACAAATCTGGGAAAGAGAATGTCAATGCTGGTTTTCTGGCAAGATATGGATCAGGAATTGAGAATTCTGAAGGTTGGAAAAACAAAATGTGTGAATTTCAGCTTCTCTGTTTGATATACTGCATGTGCACTGAAGTGTAAAGGTTATAAGCTAACGTTAGAAGAGAATTAATAGAACTTTTTTTGGGGAGCGATATATATTTTATGCTTTTACCCTGTTTTCTCCCACCCCGTCTCTGGCATGCATGCATGCATGTGTATGAAAATACTGCAGCGCCGCGCCGTGTGCCGAGACGCCGTCGCCATTGTCGCCCCCTCCGCCTGAGCCGACACCAGACCTCCACCTGGTGGCGGTGGGACTCGGGAGGCGACCACCTCTTCAGGAAGGAGAGCTGCTGTAGGGCTGCTTGATCCTGCCCCGTGCCGGCACCCCAGCGACATTCCAGAACCTGGGTCGCTGGCGTAGCATGAGGTAAGGCATCCAACGCCTCTGCGCTACTGGACTGGCTTAACAGAAAGTTTTTAAAATGGGTTCCCTTTTAAAGAGTGAGGGGTATGTGACAGGGTTGAATAAGGCCCTGCCCCATTTGTTATGCAGAAAGAGTTTAAACAGCAAGGGTCTGGTTCTATCCTCTCCTTTTCTGTCTCTTGTCTGGTTGCGTAACCATATTTTCTTGTGGGACCTACGAACTAATCACACCGACAGTTTCACAGTTCTCACCCTCTCACTATCTCCCTGTCTTCCCTTTCTGTTTCTGTCTTTTCTTCCCCCTAGCATATCTGTAGTTATAAAAATATATGTGAATCTTTATGTGGAAATATCACTGATACTAGATTCCTTTGTTTAAAACTGTATATAGTTATACTGTTCTGCTGCCTCTGCAAAAAATGAAACTGACAAGAACAACCTGTAAACATACAAGAACATGCTATGAGAAGCAGGCTCTTGTAACGAGTTCCCAGACCAAAACTTATAAAAAGAGCAGCAGTGCTTTTGCTAGAGAGACAAGGAGAGTGAGAGACTGAAACTGAAACTTGGAATTAAGAGATACCCTCAGATGAAGGACTTGGTTTTCTGTGTTTGTACTGCCTTTTTCAATAGTTATGGTGAATAATTTTTATTTCGCTGTTATTGAGAAAAATAAACTGCTATTTGCGAATTTTGAAACTGCTCCTGGTTTTCCTATGCTTCCTGACCTGTGCCTCGATGACATGGCTCCCTTCGGCTCTTTTGCTTGGCTTTACCTCATTGATGGCTTTGCTGTTCGGGCTAGGTCTGCTGTTTTTTGGCATTCTCCTTTGTGCTGGTCATCACCTGACTCTGTCTCATTGGTGTTCTTGCTCTGTGTCCAGTCCCATGCTTTGTGCATGGCTGTGTTTTCATTTCCATTGTCAGCTCTGCCTTCAATTTAGCTTTCTGCTCATTCTGGCCATCCTCTGGAATGTTTTGGTCGGTTCCCAGCTTCTTGTCCGGAAACCTGGTTCTGTGGGGCTCGTGGCTTCCTTCGGCTCCATCGACACTTGTCTTTGCCTTGTCAGTGTTCTTGCTGTGGGGTTGGGATTCTCGGTTTTTGTGGTACTCTCTTTTTCTGCTGGTTGTCACCTGGCTTTGTCTTGTCATTGTCCTGCTTTATCTGCAGCCCTCTGCTTGTCCATGGCTGTTTCCATGCAATTTGTTGTTGTCTGTAGTAATGTCCAGCCCTCCTGCCCCACTGTCATTGTGGTGGACTTCTGGTCTCTGGCCAGGCCACCATGCTCCTTGGGCATGTGACTCTCTCGGGCCTCACTGCGTGGCTTTGCCTCGCTGGCTGTTTTGTTTGGGTGCCATTTTCTGGTGACATTTGGATTTGTTCACAGGATCTAGGACCGTTGACCTTTTTTTTTCTGGGTGGTCTCTGTGTCCATATACAGGTTGATCTGTGTGTCTCCTGTTGGCACTTTTTATTGTATTTTTATTTTTGCACCATTGTCTGGTTGTGGGTTCTAGGTTTCTTGCTTCCGTGGCTTCCATTTTCTTTGGCTGTAGGACTTTGGCCTGCATGAGGATTGGCTAGTATGCCTTCCTGATGGGCTTTTCCTCTTGTTATTTGGGGTACTGCTTGGAATTGTTCCATAGGTTTGGCTCACTGGAGGGGATATCCCTGAAAAAGAACAATTACTTAACAATAAAGTAGATCTGAAGTGCTATCCTCCAGTGAAACACCGTGCACACCCTCCTGCCTTTCCCCTTGGTCTGTGGTAGTACAGTGGGGGTTTCGGGCATCATCATTTTGCACTACCCTGTGCAGGGTTTTCTTTCTTTCTTTCCTGGTCATCGTTGCTATCTTTTAGAGCTTCGATGTGCTTGTCTTTGCCATTCATTGGTTTGACACAGCATCATTTTTTGTTTGGGTGGGGGGACAGACAGAACCAAGGAAGTTTGAGGCTGCCAACGATACATAGATGCTAACTATGCACATGATCTTGAGTGGCCCACTAGGCAACAGTTCCTGGATAGATCCAATGCCGGTTGTGTCCATGTTCCGTAGGTGTGGCTCTCTGGAGGAGATTCCATTGAAGATCTACAGTTACTAGGAAGTGTTCTTTCTCACGTGTTGGTCAGAGGGGTTGGCAGTGTAGCTGTGGGCTCTGCTGCCTGAAGGTTTGCTTTGAATTTGTTTTCCTTTTTTTTTGTTTTTTTTATCCCTACTGTATTAACTCTCAGCAGAGAATCCAGTTTGTTTTAACGGACTGAATTTTAACATTTAAATCGTGCCCATTTGTTTCCTTAACTGGCTCCTGTTTCAGCGCCAAATTCCTGTTATAGGCTAGATGTTCTACCATTCTGGCTGAATTTCTCAATGAGCTCAAATGATGTTATGTATAAAAATCTCTTGATATTGTGGTCTGAATTAAGTCTGGTATCTGTGTAAGTTATTTAAAATAAAACAAGAAAGTTCCGTAGCGCTTCACATTGTCACTGAGAAGTCTTAAATATAGGTAAAATGCCCCCATACTAGAGATGCTGGCATAGCTCAAGGTAGTGACAGCACAGAATTTTGGTGGTGCGAGAGATCGTTATCAAGGACATATCCTCCATTGTGCCGCAACTTTTGAACTGTAAGCCATCAGCATCAGGACCACTTGGAAATTTTTGCTAGCTGGGGGTCATCCACCATGAAGTGCAGTATCTGCGCCTGTATAACATGGACGACTCCTTCCCTCCTCAGTTCTTTCTCCCACTGTCGACTGTCATCGGCCCTGCAGAGAAACAATGCGATCGGATACTTGACTTTATTTTCTAACTTCGTTATACTTCTTCACATCATTATTTTATGGCACTATCGAAAGAACCTTTATCTAGGTTTTGTGCCTGCAGTGAGAATATTTACAAAAATGATGCTAACCCAGTTTGTGTCTGCCATTTGGGATTGTCCCACAGTATGAGGGCATGCAAGATTTGCCAGGGATTCAACCAGGACACAAGAAGATGCAGAAAGAAAGCTCTAGAAGCCTTCATTTGCCATCAAGGCCATGGAAGCTACTGCCAAGGCCGTGAGCTCCAAGCTAGCTTCTCCCTCTGGTTAGTGCTCCACTGCTAGAAAGGAGACTCCTTGGTGTTTGGGGACTCTTTCGCCAATGCAGTTGTCGAAATCGAAGAACAAAGAAAAGGATAAATCGTTGAAGTCTTCCTCTTCCAGCCATCACCACAAGCATAAGGACAAAGCTGTTCCCTTTGCTGGTGAAGGCATGGTCTTCTTGAAGTCATCCTCATTGTCTGCTCCAGTGGTGATGACTTAAGTCCCCTACAGTGTCGAAGAAGACACCAAGATTGGGGTCGGCTCTGGCACTGCCATACCTACTACAGATGGTGTGCAGCCCGTGTCATTTGGTTCTTACTCATTGATGCCGGTAGTCCTGGGCCCTTTACAGGGCACTGTCAACTCTTCGGTCATGTTAGCAATGGTCTTTAAACTGTTTGTTTGTTTGTTTATTTAATGAAATTGGTTGACCAGGTAGGCCCACTGAGACTAGTGTCCCTTTTTCAGAGGTAACCTGGAATTAATTACAATACAGTAACATAAAAGTATGCATACATGAATGAGGATGTGCAGAAAACAGATAAGTAGATGCAATATTACTTAGATATGCAGTCACAGAACATGACACATCTAGGGTAATTTGGACATTGTTACATTACACGACGTGTACGCGGGTACAAGTTTCAGGGTTACGGTACAAGCATCAGCAGGGCTGGCCAGTCAAGCGCTCACTCTCTTAAAGCATGTGTTACTATGGAGAATTGCATAGTCAGATACAGGGAAGTGCAGAGTAATCAATTACAGTGATTGCCTATAAGCAAATGAGCTTTGATGGTGTTTTTGAAGGTGGCTGTGGTAGTGCAGTTTAAGACCTCTAGCGGTAAGCTATTCCAGAGAGACAGTGCAGATATAGCAAAAGAGCTGTCACCTATTGAAGTCCAGGCCCTCGGAACCTCTAACAGTGGGTTGGTTACGCCGACTGTTGTCATCACTCCCGCTGACGATAACGACTGTCCCATGGACAGGGCCTCCCCTATCGGCACTGTCAACAGGATCCAGAAGGACACCTGCTTTTCCTCCCTTGCAGCCACAGCCTTTGTTGCCAGCTCCAACTTTTACTCTTGTCATTCCAAACTAGGAAGAGGAGGAGGAGTAGTAGTAGTATAATCTTGCTCCCATGAATATGGAGGAGGATTTGGAAGATGAGGAAAAGGGAACATGACCCTTGCGGTGAGGACTCTGTCGTATACACACTCAGGTCTCCTTCTGAGGATGCCTCTTTTCAAGTATTGCTGAGGCAAATCCAGACTGTAATTGGCTTTGCTGCTGAGGCGGAGGACTCCACAAAAAGGAATTTGTTGGAGTTTCTGGGGGTCCCTACTCTTCCATCTATTATCATACCTCTTGTATATCCTGCCTTGAGGATGCTAACGTTTGCTGCCGGACACAGGCCTAGTACCTTGCCTGCATTGCTCAGAAAGGCTGTTAAGCAGTACCCTGCTCCATTTGCTAAGCCTTACTGTGCCTCACAGCTGAAACAAATTCTGTGGTGGTTATGGCTGCTCATGATCGTTCTAGAGCCCCTACACACACAGCTCTCTGCCTCCAGGTAAATAATCTAGGAAGCTGGGTGTTATGTGCAGAAGGGCTTGAACCTCTGTGCCCTTAGGCCTCAGAATAGCTAGCTTCTAGAACTGAATGATTAAACATCCGAATAGCCTGTGGAAAGGCTGGCCCGCCAGGACAGCAGTTGGATTTCACTTGCGGCGGCGACCCAGGTTTGGAGCGAACCGGGGAACAGGAGAGTTGCCGGGTGAGAAGGATCGGCGATCCACATGGACTACTCTCCTTCTCTGGGGGCCTATGACCAAGCCGTGGGGAACCCTGGCGGAGGTTGAAGGTACCTCAGTTGGCTTAGTGCCTGGCACCAGCACAAGGCAGGCCAGATGCAGGACGTCATTCCGTCCCACCCCGGAAAAAATAAAAAAAAATCATGCTGATGGTGGCCTCTATAGAGCCTGCCTCCGTCTTCGATTAGCGCTTCCTTGCCGGCTCTCCCGGACAGTCATAAATTGTGGCAGTACTGCCGGTGCCGTGACCCCACCTCGGGAGGTGTCAGGGGTGCCGGGGGGATGCAGGATACAGGAGGTGGAGGTGTGGGGTCTGTGACGGGCTGAAGTCTGCGGCCTGAAGCAGTAAAAAGCAGAATTAAAAAAAAAAAAAAAAAAAAATAGCCTGTGGAAGTCTGCCATTTCCACTGCTTAGACTTTGCCTGACAGTCTTTCCAAGGCTGATTTTGCTTCAGTCTATATCAGCTGGTATTGATATGGGTAAGCATTTATTGCGTCCTGCACACGATAACTTTAGAGATATTCCTAGCAATGTGTAACTGGGTTTGCCACTGATGTGCAGCAGTCTATGTTGAATACCCCTTTTAGAGGCTTCAGACTGTTTGATGGTGATGTTGAGAATGCTGTGTGCGAGCTTCAGACCTCCAAGATGACTTTACGGTCCCTTAAGTCTCTGATCCCTCAGTCCACTAGAATGTGTGGTAGGGGCTCATTCTATTGCCTGCTGCTTATGGTGGCCATGCCTCCCATCAGCAGCCCTGTGGCTGTGGTGAATCTTCTCCCGGGTACCCTCTCCCCTGGTGCCCATGCCAAGGCACCCAAAGGTATCATTCAAGGTGACACCCTGCCACCCCTGAGTCTTCAACGCACCCCCCCCCCCGGCACTGCTGCCTCTGGGGGTGCAGATTGGGGGGAAGGATCTCCCTTCATCTTCAGATGTGGAGGGAGATAACAATGGATGAGTGTGTCCTGGAAACAGTGGTAAAGAGGCATACTCTGGAGCTATCTACCCCTCTGGCACATCCACCACCTCCTTGTCATTATCCTCCAGGCCACTTGTTTCTAATGCTAATGGAGGGTTTAGTCCCTTATTTAAAAGCAGGGTTCTATTCCAGATACTCCTTGGTTCCCTAGTGAACAGAACATCTAGGTCCTGTACTGGATCTGAGAGACCTAAACTTATTCATCGAATACAGACAGTTTAGAATGGTATCTCTTCAGGCTTTCATCCCCTTACTGCAAAGGGTGATTTGCTTTGTGCCCTAAATATGAAGGATCGCAGTACCTTCATATTAAGACTAGCAAATGCCACAAGCAGTACCTCTGCTTCATGCTGGAGGGCAACCATTATCAGTTCCCATCTTGCCCTTTGGCTTATCCTTGACACCCTGGGTATTTAGCAAATGCTTAGCGATTCTGGCAGTTGCCTTTTGGAGGAAGGAGCTTTGTCTTCCCATATCTGGACAACTGGTTCCTTAAGGCCTTGTTCAGGAAAGCAGATCTTACTTCGAGAGGGCTCTTGCAGTAGGTAATTACATATAGGACTGACGTCGGCAGGCGGCAGGACCCCACGGAAACATTTCTAGCTGGCAGTCCCTGGCGAGGGACCGCCCCCATGTCAGGTGACCGGCGTCAGTAGACGGCATAAAGGTGCGGTCCCTGACGCCCACCTTCCAGTTCTTTCCCACCGTTGGCTCGTGCAGCACCTCGCGGAAAAGTTCTTTGCTCGTCAGCTTCCCTTCATCGGTTTTACCGAGTATTTTCGCTTTTTCGCTATCAATCATTAGTACATCCGTCAGTGTATATCGTCCCCTACACTCTCCAAGCACAAAAATAAGTGTGACTCATGCGGCGCCCAACTCCCACACAAGGACTGCCATTCCCTGTGCCTGTTCTGTCTAGGCCCCGATCACCCCGGTTGAGAAGTGCCAGTACTGCCTCAGTTTTAACGTGGCTACCCAGAAAAGGCGGCAGCAGTCCCTGGAAGCCCACATTCTGAAGAAAAAGATGAGCTCCATGGAGAAGGAACTCAAACTGTGGCAGGCATCCACTTCCCCCGAAGGCCATCGGAAGAAAAAAGACAAGGAGAGGCACCGGGACAAGGGCTCCTCCACTGCGACCCCCTCGGGAGTCGCCATGCTTCAGGTAACGTCCCCTCTGGGGGACCGCTCCTCAATGGCCGCCTCAGAGGCTACAGGGGTGGCGTCGCCCTCCGTCTGGCTCTGGCCCTTGAGCGCCTCCGGGCTATCGAGGCCTCCACCCCAGTACCAGCTGTAGCTGCGCCTAATAGGCGTGGCGCTCCGGTAAGCCAGACGTCGGCTCCTCCGACGTCCGCGCAGAGAAGGCTGGTAAGTCGCACAACCCTTCAGGGCGGCGCCCGACCCCTCTTCCGTCGGACCAGACCGTTCCTTCATCATGGTCTGCCTCTGGTGATGGGTCCCATAAGTCGGACGCTGGCTCCTCCGGCGCCCGCCCGCATCTCGCTGAAAAACCGCATGCCGGTTCGTCCAACGTCTGTTCAGCGAAAGAGCCGACATCCACGTCTCTCCCCCGCCCCCATGTCTGTCGTCCCCGGCTCTCCGCAGACTTCGCTGCCCAACCCCGGGGATTTTTCCTCTCCATCCCCGGGCGATGCTGGGGTTCCGCCTCCATCAGACCATCCACCTGCGGGTCCGCCGGATCTGACGTCGGTTCCCCGGACGCCGGCTCCGACACGGTTTACCGATTCCGCCCAACATCCTGCTCCGGGACGCCGGGCCCTTCGAGCCTTCCAACCTGGACCAGCCCGTGAGGCCTCCGGCCGGGCTGTGTGCTCCGGCAGCTCCTCCGGCTCCCGGGTACCTTCCGTCGTATCTGGGACAGCAGTATCCGGCGCCGCAGTACCCGGCGCTACAATACCTAACGCCTGGTTTTCTGCCTCCGGGTTTCGGATACTCTCCGTATGGATATAGTCCATACCCTTATCCCCCTCCTTCTCCTCCTCCACCGCCCCCTCAGCCGCCAGTGGTTGCAGGAGACTCTGGCCTCCTGGTGGGCTGGGAGGCCCAAGCTCAACTCACAGAGGTGGAGGCAGCCTACGCAGCGGTGCGGTCCCGGTTCCCGTCGTCCCGCGGCGCCTGCTCTCTCACCACCTCCGAACACCAGGGCTAATCCCTCTGGGTCCAGAGAGGGGCAGGACACGCTTCCTCGAAGGCCTCCCAAGGGGTCCGTTCCTCCCCTGGGTCAGGAAAGAAAGTCTTTTTCTTCTTCTTCTTCCTCTTCCCCCTCAGACTCTTCCGACAGTTGCTCCGAAAGGGACGACAAGCCACGCTCTCCATCGAAGCCCAGGCCAAGGACTCCTCCGAAGTTGCCTCCGGAAGATCCTTCCTTTACGGAGTTGCTGTGCAAAATCCAGGAGGTTGATCAGTGGCAGTCTTTGGAACCAGACCCTCAGCGGATGAAACTTGCCGAGCATCTGGATTTGCCCGTGACAGCTTCTACCTTGGTGCCACCCTGGATCGAGCCTCATGCTGACCTTGTTACCACCATTTGGAAGCAGCCGTCGGCTCTAGTCCCACTTCTGCAGAAGTCGAACAGGCTATACTAGGCTCCCGAGGGTGTTGACTTTTTAGATTCTCACCCTCGTGCTGACTTGGTAGTGATTAGCGCCACTCACGGCCGGTCGGCTAACCCAAAACACTTTAGGCCGTCGCCACCTGACAAAGAATCCCACCTACTGGACCAGTATGGTAAGAAGATTTATGCTTCATCCACGCTGGGGATCCGGGCCCTGAACTATGTCGGTCATATGGGGGATTACCAGAAGGCCATTCTTACTCAGGTGGAAGCCAGACTGGACTCCCTGCCGGACTTTCAGGTCAAGCAGGAGTTGGCTGATCTTGTCCACTCTGCACGTTCGGCCAGTCGATACATGCTCCGTGAGACCTACGATGCAGTGGACACTGCTGGATGGAGCTCAGCTTTCGCCGTAGGCTTACGTCATCATGCTTGGCTCCGTGTTTCAGGGTTGGTCCCGGAAGTGCAGTCCGCTATCCAGGAAGCGCCCTTCCGGGAGTCGGTGCTTTTTGGTGGCAATGTCAAGGACATCATCACCGATTTGCAGGAGAAGGGGATGTCACTAAAGTCCGTTGACTCCATGTACCATTCCCACCAGCCGCAGCGCTGTCCCTTTCGCAGATGGAGTCGGCCCAAGGCGAGACCTCAGGGAAAGCGGGCCACAAAACATAGGGCCCCCACAGCTGCTAAGCCCCCCCGCCCAAAAAAGCAGCGGGTGCTTCAGCTGCGGCGCTGCCCCACACCACCTGACTCCTCTCCTCTCCCACAGCCTCCGGACTCCCCGGAGGAACTGGTAGGAGGTAGGTTTTCCCTCCACCTTCCGGGCTGAGAGAGGATAACATCAGAATCTTGGGTGCTCCAGCTGATCTCAGAAGAACACTCAATAGAGTTTCTACAGAAACCGCCTCACACCCCATAAAAGTCGTCTTATTCACGGGAACATCTTCTCTTGATCCAGGAAGAGATTTCAGCTCTGTTACTGAAAGAAGCGATAGAACCCATCCCTCTTCATATTCAAGGGATGGGTTACTATTCCCACTTCTTCCTGGTCCCAAAGAAGACAGGAGATCTAAGACCCATTCTAGATCTCAGTCCCCTGAATCTTTTTGTGGAATACAAAAGGTTCAGAATGCTCTCTTTGCAGAGCCTTCTGCCCCTCCTCCGTTCGGGACAATGGCTGTGCGCTCTGGATATGCAGGATGCTTACCTGCACATTTCCATTCGCCCGTCTCACTGCAAATACCTTAGTTTTGCGTTCCAGGGGGACCACTACCAGTTCAAGGCATTTCCTTTGGCCTATCCTTGGCTCCCGAGTATTTACCAAATGCCTTGCGGTGGTGGCGGCCTACCTGCATACTCGGGGGTGCAGGTATTCCGTACCTGGACGATTGGCTCCTGCGGCCTCATCCAAGGAAGCGCTCCTGCACTGCCTCGCTCTTACCCAGCAGGTCTTTGCCTGCCTGGGTATTACCATCAGCCATTCCAAGTCTCACTTAATCCCATCTCAGAGACTACAGTTTATAGAGGCGATTTTAGACACAACCATTGGCAGGGCCCTCCTGCCACCGGACCGGGCGTGCACCCTCCAGACTCAAGTAAGTCTGTTGTCCGGCCACAGGCGGGTCAGTGCAAGATCGGTCCTTCGCCTTCTCAGGCTCATGGCAGCTGCTATCCCGACAGTCCCTCGCGCTCGGCTCCACATGAGAGCTTCTCAGTGGACACTCCGCTCCCAGTGGCATCAATTGGTGGACGACTTAGATCACCCAGTTCTAGTCTCCTCACCGATGCTCCGAGACTTGCAGTGGTGGGTGGTTCGAGAGAACCTGCTTCGGGGAGTTCCTTTCTTTCTTCCTCCCCCCTCCCAGACTCTAACCACAGACTCCTCGGGCGAAGGTTGGGGAGCCATATGGGTCCCATGAACCCAGGGCTCTTGGTCCAACTCAGCAGACACTCCTCAGTGTTCTCGAGCATCGGCAGTTTATGCTCTCAAGCCCTTCACCTCTGCATTCTTCCCGGCCATCCAGACGGACAATATGTGTGTGGTTTGGTACATCAACAAACGAGGAGACTCGGTCCTACCCTCTTTGCAGGGAAGCAATGAGGGTTTGGGATTGGGCAACACAACACGACCTTCACCTCACGGCAATTCATGTTCCAGGAATCGACAACACCTTGGCAGACAAGCTAAGTCGCTCGTCCGCTCTGGCTCACGAGTGGGAACCTGACCAGGGGGTACTAGAAGGTATCTTCTGACACTGGGGAACACCACAGGTCGATCTGTTTGCTTCTTCTCTAAACGCAAAGCTTCCTGACTACTGCTCACTCGTTCCAGAGCGAGGCATTTTCTGGAGAGACTCTCTGTCTCTAGACTGGAAGGACAGATTCGTCTGTGCCTTTCCCCCAATTCCTCTTATCCCACGAGTCTTGCAGAAACTAGTTTCAGAAGGAGCACGAATGATTCTGATTGCTCCTTTCTGGCCCAGGCAAGTTTGGTTCTCTCTTCTACAACAATACTCAGAGGATCATCCTCTTCCTCTTCCTCTACCTATATCATGAGGTTTGCTGACCCAGAATCAGGGGACTCTGGTCCATCCAGGTCTCAAGTCACTTCAGCTTCATGCATGGCTCCTGCTGACTTAGCTCAAACTCGCTTTGGGGTTTCTCCCCAAGTGGCGGAGATTTTGGTGGAGGCTAGAAAACCCTCTACTAGATCTACTTAAGCCATGAAGTGGAAAAGGTTCACTATCTGGGCTGCTTCAAAAGATGTGGAACCCTTTTCCTGTTCGTCTCGGCTACTGCTGGAGTACCTACGCCATCTCTTTGACCTGGGTCTTAGTCACTCTTCTCTGAAAGTCCACATGGTGGCCATCTCGGCCTATCATGATCCCTTTGCAGACAAGACGTTTGCTCAACTGGAGGTCTCTAAGACTTTCCTTAGAGGGGTCCTCCATCTGAGACCTCCTATATGTACTCCTGCCTCTCCTTGGAATTTGAACTTTGTTCTCGAGAAACTTACTCTGCCTCCTTTCGAACCAGCAGCTTCCGCAGACTTGAAGTTCCTTTCATGGAAGACTTTCTTCCTGGGGGCCATTACTTCCGCTCGGAGAATTTCCGGCTCAAGCCTGATGTGTAAAATTCCATACTTGATTTTCACAAGGAGCGTGTGGCTCTGCGCACTAACCCTAAGTTTCTCCCTAAGGTGGTAGCGGAGTCTACTCTGAACCAGTCCATAGAGTTACCCACCTTCTTTACGCAGTACTCCAAGCAAGGGGAGTATTTACTCCATACTATGGATGTTCACCGGATTCTGAGATACTACACTAACAGGACAAAAGATCTCAGGAAGATCAATTGTTTGTCTCTTTTGCTCCCAAAAGGGAAGGCAATGCAGTTTCAAAACAATGCCTATCTAAATGGTTGGCTCATTGTATCACTTTCTGTTATGACAAGTACAACAAGACCCTGCTGGGTCAAGTAAGAGGCCACTCCACCATGGGAGTCGCTGCCTCAGCGGCTTGTTTCAAGAATGTGTCAGCGGCGGACATCTGTGCTGCCGCCACCTGGACCTCCATCCGCTACTTTAAAAACACTACAGTTTGGATATTGCCTCTCGTAGAGCAGGCTTGGCTGAGCTGTCCTGCAAGGCCTCCTATCTTAAGGCTTGCACAGCTAGAGGTTCTACTGGGAGTAGATTTCCTCCTCCCATGTGCTGCTCCTTGTTCCAGACTTCTTGGAACTCAGTCCTATATGTAATTACCTACTGCAAGAGCCCTCTCGAAGTAAGATAGTACAGTTGCGTAAGAACTTACCATAACAGTAGATCTTCGAGAGAGGCTCTTGCAGTAGGTAATACTTTCCCGCCCTCCATCCTCATAAGCTTTTTCAGCTCCTTTTCCATTGAGGGAAATATCCGCTCCTCTCTTGTCCAGCCTCTTTTGGCCTGTGGCGGGAAAGAACTGGAAGGCGGGTGTCAGGGACCGCCCCTTTATACCAACACCTACTGACGCCGGTCACCTCACTTGGGGGCGGTCCCGACTGCTAGCTAGAAATTTTTCCGTGGGGTCCTGCCGCCTGCCGACGTCAGTCCTATATGTAATTGCCTACTGCAAGAGCCTCTCTCGAAGATCTACTGTTACGGTAAGTTCTTACGTAACTGTACTTTCTGTATACACTGTCCAGAATGAGACAGTGGTTTTAGGAACTGGGTGTCATGGTAACATACTAAAGTCCATACTTATTCCTTGTCTGTGCCCCCAGTATATTGGTGCAGTGCTGGCCTTGGTGGTGGGCAGTGCCTTCTTACCTGCAGACAGGGCGAAGGCCCGTGTTTTCCAGGCCTAGCAGATTCACGCAAGTCATTGTGTGCTTTGACGATGTTGCATCTGGTGGGGACGACGGCTGCAGCCATCATTATGGCTCCCTTTTCCCACCTCCATATGCTCTTAACGCATTGCACTCTTTGAATACAGTAGGGTTAGTTGATGGACGAGTTATAACAAATGGTCCTTGTCACATCCCCCTTTCTGCTGTGCTCTAATGTGGTGGATGGACTACCTGAATCTGTTACAGGACTTTGCATTTTTTTCCATGACTTCTGTACAGATTCTTACAGCAGATGCATTGGGAGTCTGGCTGGGGTACCCATTCTGGGTCCTGTCAGACCCAGGGTTCCTGAACCAGTCTTCAGTCTGATCTCTGTATCAGTGTTGTGAAGATGAGTGCTTTTCTGCTTGTGTCCAGGCCTTTCAGGAGCATCTCAGCCCCAGTCCCTTGCAGATACAAACAGGCAGCAACAGTGTCAGGCATTACATAAACAAGCAAGGGAGCACTCTTGTCCCCTGTGCAGGGAAATGAGAGCGTGGTACTGGACCATGTCTCATGGCCTTCAGCTGTTGGCCGTGTTTCTTCCAGGTGTCCAGAATGTTTTGGCAGACAGGCTGAGCAGGTCTCAGTCCCTGGTGCATGAATGGGAACTGCTGACCTCTATGATAAATGACATCTTTGCAAGATGGGGTCATCCAGAGATGAACCTTTTTTTTTTTTTTTAAATGTCCCCACACAATGTAAAACTGCCATGGTTTTGCTCGCTCACTGCAGGTCATGGAGTTTTTTAGTGAGACACATTGCCTTCTCCTGGAAAGGGAGGGTCCTTTATGCCTTTCCTTCAGTCCCTGTCATACAGAGGGTTCTGCTAAAGCTGTGGGTGGAGCATGCCGCTCTAATACTAGTGTCTTCTTTCTAACCATTTCTATTTCTGCAACGTCTGGCAGTGGAACCTCTGGTTCAACTCCCTTTGTCGGGGTCTACTGTCCCAGGATCATAGGTCATTTGTTCATCTGGAGCTGCTGTCCCTGCATCTGCATGCCTGGCACCTGAAGATGTTGCCATTGCTTGATTTGGGGTTTCACCCCAGGAGGCTGATGTCTTGGTTACAGCTAGAAAGCCTTCTACCAGATACACCTATTATTTGAAGTGGAAGCGCTTCTCAGTGTGCTATGCTTCCTGTTCTGTGGACGCATTTACCTGTCCTGTCAGTACTGTATGGACTGCCTTATGTCCATATGTGACTCCGGTCTGCAGTACCAGTCTATGAAAGTACATTTGGCTGCCACTTCAGCTTTCCATAAACCTATCGATGGGTTCACAGTGGCACAACTAGAGGTGTCCTGTACATTTCTTAAGGGTATTCTGCACGTGTCCCCCAGTTTGTAAACCGGTTCTGCCTTGGGACATTTCATTCTTGTGAAATTTACTTTGACTGTGTGGTGAGCCTACTGCGACCTGTGAAATGCGTTTCTTTTCACAGAAAATGTTTTTTTTTTTGTGGTCACTATGACTCATGCTCCTCGAATTTCCGAGCTTCAGGCAATGATGCACAAGAAAAGAAGAAAAGAAAGACCTGCAAGTACTGTGGGTCATCCTGGAGACAGGCTGTGGGGCTGATATCCGTACCTGGGCAGTGTACAGACCTCCAGCACAGGGAGAGGAGTTGGATAAGGCACTTTGGGAAGCCATCATCAGAATACCAAGTAAGGCAGAGGTGCTGCTAGTTGGTGACTTCATTCAGCCATATGTGGAGTAGAGCTTTCCAGTGGTGGCTTCGGCAAGGAGCAGGGCCATCCTTGACTCACCCTACAAGAGGCTGTTCTCGGGTAGCTAGTCAAAGAACCCACTAGGGATGTGACATTGCTGGACCTGATGCTTATTAACAAGGACAGCATTGCAGATGTCATAGTAGGCAGTCCCCTAGGTACAAACTACCACCATACAGTGTAGTTTAACTTAAAAATGGGAGCAGAGGCAAACCACATGATGACTGGGGTCCTGGACTTTAGGAGGGCAAATTTTAAAGAAATGGGAGACTGCTGCCAAAACTGCTTCGTGGGTAGGTGGGGGATTGCCAGGGAGAGGTAGAGGCATATTGGGGAACAATATGGGAAGGCATAATTAAGGCAGCCAGCCTCTGAGTAAAGGAAGTGAGTAAAAGCAGAAAGAATAAGAGACTGTTGGTCCACCCCGGAGGCCCCGCCCTGGGGGGTAAGCCAGAGTGGAACATCGGGTGGGATGACCTCGATGTCACCACGACGGTGGACATGAGCACGATGCATGGGCTGATATGGGAGCTGTCCTGGCTATAGAGTGCAGCAAGTAAATAAACAACAAAAAAAGACTATTATGGCTCTTTTGGGAAGTGGCCAAGGTGGCGAAGGAAGAAAGGGTGGCACTCAGGAAGTGCAGGAAAATGCAGAGGGAAGAGGACAGGGAAGTATACCGAGAAAAGCAGAGGGAAGCAGGTAAGGCGGTGAGCTGAACAAAGGGCAGACAGAGGCAAGGATAGCCAAAGGAGTTGCCAGAAGAGATGACACTTTCTTCGGATACATAAGTGAGAAGAGGAGGAGGAGAGATAGTGGGGATTAGGAGGGCGGCAGGGTAAACTTCACAGAAGAGGACCTCAAAAAAAAAAAAAAAAGTACCATCCTAAACAGGTACTTCTGCTCAGTCTTCATAGCAGAGGGAGGGGGACAGACCACCAGGGAGTAGCAGGAACAAAGTCGGGGGAAGCTGGGTGGACATAAGTCCATTTTCAGAGGAACGGGTCCTGAAGGGACTTGCAGCTATGAAGGTGGACAAAGCTGTGGGACCAGACAATATACACTCATGGATATTAAAGGAACTCGGTGAGGTGCTAGATGCCACACTGTTGGCCTTATTAAACAGATCACTAGAAACAGGCATGGTTCCAGAGGACTAGAGAAGAGCAGACATAGTCCTCCTTCATAAGAGCATCAGCAAAGAGGAGGCTAGTGATTTTAGGCTGGTCAATCTCACTTCAGTTAGCGTGAAATTAATGGAAATTCTGCTTAAAAAAAGGCTGATCTAGTATGTTGAATCCAGTCTTTGCAAGACCACAGGCAGCATGGATTCATGGGGGAGATCATGCTAGGTGAATCTGATGGATTTCTTTGACTGGGTGACTAGGAAAATAGATCAGGGGAGGACAGTGGACATGGCCTATCTGGACTTTAGCAAGGCCTTCAACACTGTGCTGCATAAGAGATTGATAAAGAAATTCAGCAGCTTAAGGGTTGGATCCAAAGTGGTGAACTGAGTTAGAAACTGGTTAACGGATAGGTGACAGAAGGTGGTTGTTAACGGCACTCACTCTAATGATAGGAGAGAGCCCAGTAGAGTGCTGCAGGGCTGAGTACTAGGATCGGTCCTCTTCCATGTCTTCATGAGTGACATTGCAGAAGAAGTGGAAGGGAAGATATGCCTTCAAACAACATGAGGTCTTGCTGTATTCTGACTATATTCAGTTAGCCTCAGCACTTGAACTGCTCCAGAGAGTAAGGGGTTAATTCTATGCCAGGGCATAGAACGTTGAGCTCTAGCTCGGTTTTCAAACCTCTGTCTCTGGTACATCTCAATGTTAACTGTCAGATTCTTTACTCCACCTACTGTGAAGTCGTTCCGGAGATTTCTCCTTCCCTTCGGTTTGGTAAAGTTTGAATCGCTGGGTTTGTTCAACCGATTTTCTTGTTTTTTCAGCACCAGATCTCTGTCTTCGGTACAGGGTAGCGTAAGTAGATAGTGATTTGTTTCTGAATTTCTTGTGGAAATTGTTTTTCTTTTGTTTCCTATCGGTCGGTCCAGTTGGGAACTGAAACAATTTCTATTTCTCTTTTCTGGGATTTTAGTACTGGTGTCGGTTCTTATCGATTAAGCGAGATTTTTCTTTGCTTTTTTTTTCCACACCCGTGACAAACGGCAAATAAGGGTGTGTTGCAGCTTAAAAGCTGTTAGGATAATTTGTAGGTTAAGATTATGTCTGAGAAACCCAAGAAGAAAACCGTCCCACTGGGTTTCAGCACTGTACTCAGTGTGGGAGGCTTTTCAAGCTGATCCCCACCTCGTTTGTGTTTATTGTCTGGGGTTTGACCACCTCAAATCAGACTGCCAAATATGTAAACACTTTCCCAAAGCCACTTTAGGTAAGAAATTAAGTAGGCTGAAGGAAAGGGAGGCCAAGAAGTCTGCTAAACCGGATGGCCAGCCCGGTTCGGTTCGGACTGAACCTGAGGGGATGCCTCCTGACATGGGCAAAAGGAGATCTGACTCTGAGGGGTCGTTTCCATCAGAAAGAAAAAGGAAGTCGGCCGGTTCAGATCCTGAACCGCAAGTTCCAACCGCCGCTGACATGGCCAAAGCGATAAGCATTGTGCAGTCACTTTGTCCGGTTCCTTCCAAACCGATCCCTCCGGCTAAGCGGTCAGTTTGGTCAGACCCAACTCCATCAGATTATGATCCGGAATTGTTTTATTATGTGGAGTGGGAGGGTGGGAGACGAAAAGGAGGAAGAGGATTTCGAGGATACTGAATTTGGAGGCCTAGATGAGCCTATAGAGCCTAACATCTCCCCAGACAGACCTTCCAGTGTCTCCCCTCCCAGGCTTTCTAAGTCCCTTTCCCATTTTCTGTTTTACAGAAAAGTGTCTGAAACTCTCCAGCTTTCAGTGGTGGAAGCTGCTGATAAGGAAGAAGAGTCTGACTATATAGAAATGATGGACATCACAGAGCCCAAAAGGCTGTCTGTCCCTCCTCACAAGTCCTTGGGGAAACAGACAAGGAAAATTTTGCAAATGCGTAACTCGTTACCTCCTGTGGATAAGAAAATGGACAGGAGATGCACACTGTCAGGCTCAGGTACAGAATTTTTGTACAGCCATAGCAGCTATGTTGGGGTGGTGCAGGCTGCAGCCTGTGACAGGGCTAACATTTTTTTGGCTTCACACCCCCCAGATAAAGATTCCAGGAAGGTGGATGCCATGGCAAAAAAACAGTACTTGGCATCTTCCTTGGGACTCAGGCAAGCAACTTACATGGCCTATACAGCTAGGTACCAGAAGTCCAGGTGGGACACAGTAATGGAACTAGCAAAGAAGGCCTCCAACCAGCTAGCTAGAGAGTTGGAGGAGGTGGCTGCTGATAGAATAGAGGAATCAGAAGTGCAATTTCATGCTGCTGTCAACTCTAATGATGTGGCATCTAGAGTCATGTCTACATCTGTGTGTCTCAGGAGATTTGATTGGCTCAGATGTACTAGCCTGTCTCAGGATACCCAGGCTAAGGCCATGAATTTCACTGTGGTTGGTAATTCTCTGTTTGGGGAGCAGGCAGAGGCTTCCTTGAAGAAAATGGATGAATACAGGACCACCTACAGGAGTGCACAGGCCAAAGAGAGGCAAGCCACTCCTCAGAGGCAGCAGTCTAGGGGCAGGGGCAGGCCTTTTTACCAAGCCTAGGCCTCCTCTTCCTTCCCACAGAGGGAGTTCTTCTGAGGGAGAGGTAGGAGGGGGATGAGCAGGGCTGCATCCTCTTCCCAGTCCAAAGCTCCTGCCAGACAGACACCCTGATGTGTCAGTTTGGGTCACCTCCCCTGTACCAGTAGGGGGCAGGCTGGCTTACTGTTTCCAGGCCTGGAAGTCTGTTACTTCAGACAAGTGGGTTCTGAAGGTAGTAAGCCAGGGCCTGGCTCTCGGTTTCAAGCGATTTCCAAAAATGAGTCAGTTTTTTTTCCTCCTGCATCAGCATCAGAGACCATTGCCTTAGAGGCAGAGGTTTCTTTCCTGCTAGCCCTCAAACCTGTGGAACAAGTTCCTCCACAACACAGGGGCAAAGGGCTGTACTTCAGGTACTTCCTTATCCCAAAAAAGACAGGGGAGTGGCAACTCATCCTAGACTTAAGATATCTGAACAAACATATCACAAAACCAAAGTTCAAAATGGTGACTTTGGGAGTAATCCTCCCCTCTGTGAGGCTAGGGGGATTGGCTAGCATCACTGGACCTCAAGAATGCCTATTTCCACATTCCTATCAGGTGCTCCCACAGAAAGTACCTCAGGTTCGAGTTGCCCTCGGGCCATTACCAATTCAGAGCCATGCCTTCAGCCTCACGTCAGCTCCAAGGATATTTACAAAGTGCCTGGCAGTAGTAGTGGCCTTCCTCAGAAGGTAGGGTATCTCAATCTTCCCATATCTGGATGACTGGCTCATTGTAGGCCAGTCCTCAGACCAAGTCAAGTCAGCTCTTGAAGTTTCTCAGAATCTGCTAAGTTCCCTAGGATTCATCCTCAGTCTTCCCAAGTCAGTTCTCGAACCTGCACAACTCCTCACTTTTATAGGAGTAGAGTTAGATACAGTCCAGGCAAGGGCCTTCCTCCCACAGACAAGGGTAACCGTCCTTACAGATCTGGCCTCCTCTTTTCAGCCTCTGATCTCTCAACCAGCCAGGCACTTTCTCCAACTCCTAGGCCACATGGCAGCTTTGACTGCTGTGGTACAAGGGGCCAGGTTTCAGATGAGGGACATTCAGTTCCACTTAAGGTTGTTTTGGTCTCTGAAGAAAGATTCTGTCACCAAACTGATTCCAGTGACTCGGACTCTGGTCCAGGCGCTCCAGTGGTGGCTGGATCAGGGCAATCTCAGACAGGGTGTCCCATTTCTCAGTCAAGCTCTGTCAGTGGTTTTAACCACAGATGCCTCTCTCCTAGGTTGGGGAGCCCATCTTGGACTATAACTGCACAGGGAATTTGGTCACAGCAAGAATCTCTCCTTCACATCAGTCTCCTAGAACTCAGAGCTGTGTTCCTAGCCCTCCAGGCTTTCTTGGAGTCAGTCAAGGGCAAAGTGGTGCAAGTCAGGACGGATAACACCACCACAGTGTGGTACATAAGCAGGGAGGCACTCTGTCTACAGGCTTTTGACAGAAGCCATGAAATTGTGGTCTCTAGCTTACTCTCTCCAAGCTTCCCTGACAGCAGGTCATCTTCCAGGGAAGGACAATGTGCTGGCAGATGCTTTGAGCAGAATATCCCAGGGCCATCAGGAATGGACCCTGAACCCTCATATCCTGAAAGTCATCTTCACCAGATGGGGCACTTCTGAGATAGATCTCTTTGTAGCCCCAGACAATTATCAACTTCCTCTGTTTTGCTGCAGACCTCCAGTCCTAGGGATTGTTCCTCTGGATGCTCTCCTATTAGATTGGACAGGCAGGTTTCTTTATGCCTTTCCTCTACTATTCAGAGTCCTGATCAATATCAGATCTCAACCCTGCACAGTGATTCTAGTGGCCTCAGACTGGGCCAGACAACCCTGGTATCCTCTCTTGTTGTGTCTAGCAGCAACACTCCCCGTCTCTGTCCAGGAGACACAATTTGTTGCCTCTTCTCAAGGAAGGATTTAGCATCCCATTCTCCAGTCTCTCAGTCTCAAAGCCTAGTTCTTGGAACAGCTAGAATATGCAGGCCTGTATCTTTCTCAGGGGGTCACGGATATTTTGAAGGTCTCTAGGAAACCTTCTACCAGGAAAACCTATAATTCCAAATGGAAAAGGTTCATTTGGTGTTCTCAGAGAGATATACAGCCAGAGGCTGCAGGTATTGCCACAGCCTTCGATTATTTGGTTTATCTTAATAGCCTAGGCCTGCGACCCTTAAAGTTCATTTAGCAGCTGTGTCTGCTTTTCTTTCTGCAGGGAAGGGATCTTCCCTGGCATCCCATCCTGTTTTCAGTAAGTTCTTCAAAGGCTTGGTCCACATTAACCCTCCTTTTAGAGAGCCTACTCCAGCTTGGGATTTGAATGTCTGCATTGCAGAGTTTATGCAGCCACCCTTTGAGCCTTTAGCTTCTGATGAGCTTAAGTACTTGACTTGGAATACTGTGTTCCTGGTAGCTATTACTTCTGCCTGGAGGATCAGTGAATTGCAGGCCTTGTCAGTTGAACCTGACTTAATTTCCTTTCATAGGGACAAGGTGATCCTCGATACAAATAGAAAATTTCTACCTAAAGTGGTATCAGATTTTCATCTGAACCAATCTGTGTCTTTACCTGTGTTTTTCACTGACCATTCTTCCTTAGGAGAGAGAAGATTGCACAGTCTAGATGTGAAAAGGGCTCTTAGCTATTACATAGAGCTTACTAAGGCACATAGGAAGGATTGTCTTCAGCTATTTCTCACTTATGGAGAAGTGTGAAAAGGTAGACCTACCACTAAAAGGACTATTGCCAGGTGGATTGTCTCTTGTATCCAATTCTGCTATTCCAGATTGGGTAAAGAACCTCCTTCAGGCCTGAGGACCCACTCGACTAGAGGTACAGCTGCTTCCCTTGCAGCTGCTAGGGATATCCCCTTGGTAGAAATATGTAAAGCAGCCACCTGGAAAACAGTTCAGACATTCACCAAGCATTACTCTCTGGACATCCAGACCAGGAGTGATGCTCGGTTTGGTACAGCAGTGTTGCAGAGCCTATTCCTAAAAGTAAGGTTCTGTGTCCCCTCCTCCTAGGGGGAACTGCTTGGTAGTCTGCATATAGTCAGAATACAGCAAGACTTCATGTTTGAAGAAAAAATTACTCAGCATAGTAATGTTGTTTTTTCTTCAATGGAGTCTTGCTGTATTCTGACCCCCCTCCCCTCTCAGAACCTAGTTTTCTAGGATCGTGGACGTGTTGTTCATCCACACTCTTTGGCATGTCCCCTTCTGCTTTAAATCTCACTGGAAGTCTTCAAGCTGGCTCCTCCCACCCACCCAGGTGGTATATACCTCGGCTTCACCCCATAACGCCAGAGCTTCCTTTCCACTGGAAGATTCAGGTTGCCTCCTTCGTGCTCTTGCATTTCGTAGGCCCTGGCTTTCAGACCTTCGGTTTTACTGAAACTTTGCATTGTTTGTATTAGCGATCGCAAGTTTTCTGCTTCAGTCATGGAAGAAAAATCTTCCCCCGGATTTCGTTGGTGCCCGTGCGGCCAGATGATGATGCGTACCGATCCTCATAACACGTGCAACTACTGCCTCGGTGTCGGCCATGACACCTCGACTTGCAGTCTGTATTTGGCTTTTCATCCCAGCGTCCTCGAAGACCGTCTCATATGCCGGAAACTGGGGAGGCCGGAGAAGAGGAACCCTCCAGTGAAATCCAAGGAGGCTCGGTGGGCGGTTTCCACAGCTGCGGGATCCGCCGAGCAGTTGCAACGCATGCAAGCATTAGAGGAGCAGGCGGCTCGTGCCACGGAGTCTTCTCGGAGCTTTTTCGTTCTGCTCAACTTGGGCTCCACCTTCTCGGGTTCCTTCCGGGAGTTGTGCCAGTCTCTCCCTACTAAGAGAGAGAGGCACCTGCGGGCTCGCAGTCCTCTCAATCCCATAAGCGGGAGAAGGATCTGAGTGCGTCTTCGTCTCAACGGAGACGGTCTTGGGACCGGGAGAGATCTCTGTCCCAGGAACATGTTGTCTCGACTTCGGTCGAGATTGCTTTTTCAGCCGCCAGCTTTTTGGACTTGCCGTCAAGCCAGCCGACCGAGGGTTTAGTCGATGATGTGGAAATCATCATCGCTCCTGTTGACCCTTTGTCGCTGACTCCAGTCGACAACTCCTTGGAGAGGACTCCGGTCCTTGTTTCCCCTGATGAGGAGACCCAGCCTGCTGGAGTCCCCCTCGAGGAACCGGTCCTGGAGTCTGGGAAGCCACCAGCCCCGCCGGTGTCTCCCAACCGAGTCGGCCTGCCCGATCTCGATCGAGGTCTAGGACCCCTCGACCGACAGGCCTAGGAAGAGCCATAAGCACTTCAAAAAGAGGTGATGCCATCTTTGTCCTCGTCCTCCTTGGATGAGGAGAGGCTCTGGCGGAAACTCCGGCACTATGAGGACTTTGTGTGGCAGCAGCTGATTTTGTCCGGGCGTAAGTGTACCGCAGCTTCCACCCCAGCCATTACTTAGCTTTCACCTCCCAGGCCAAAGCCGACTCCTTTGGAGCCGACCAAATTGGATCCCCAGCTCGCAGAGCCGGCAAGACCACCTGTTTGGCCCAAAACGGTCTCTCCACCTATTGTGGTGGCCCAGATAGCCTGTGGGAGGGGCTCCTTCCAAGGAAGACAGTCCGGACACCGGGCTTCCCCGGCGATTGTCTGTCACAGTCACCCCAGACCACCCCTGGCGAAGCGAAGGTGACCTGGGCGGTAGGCTGTTGTACCCGGATTTGAGCGTCACCAGTTTACATTCACATCCAGGTGGTGATGAATCGACTGCGGGCCTAGAGACAGAGGAAGGTCCCTCGTCTTTCCAGGGATCCTTCGCCTCATCTCTGAGTCTACAGGGATGCCCATGGAGCCAATCCAGAAAAAGGCAAAGTACCCTCTTACAAACATCCTTAAATGAGGGGATACCCCGACGGAGGCCTTTCCTGTGGCCAAGGCCATTGTTGGACCGGCCCTAGAACTTTGGCAGCGTCCTACCTCTTGTCCAGCTCTGTCTGCCCACATGGCATGCAAATATGTGGTGCTCATGGGGTCCCTAGCGGGATTCACAGAGCACCCTTCGGCCGAGAGCCTGGTGACTGCCTCTGTGTTTAGGAGTACTGGCAGATCTTATCTGTGTCAATCTTCACCATTCATCACAGATGGGTTACCTGGCCGGAGGTCGGGACCCGGAGCTTTTTTTTTAAAAAGGGGTAGTGAAGCCAACACACCATCGGCGCACGCCTCGAGGCCGGCGTATGCGTGTGGCGCTGAGGGTTGGGCCGTTAGCTGTGTCGACCCGCCTGCCTACCAGTCCTTCGTCTCCCGCCATCGAGGTCGCCTCGTAGGAAGCTTCAGGAAGAATTTAGACCTGTTTCAGTCCTTCGCCTTCGGCTTTTCAGTCCATCGGTTACCTGCTGGTTCTGTGTTCTGCCTCCACTCGACGTCGCCTGGTAATATCTTTCCTTTTTATTTGAATTTTGCAACGTTGAGTCTCTTTTGGTGTTTTTTTCCGTAGGTCATGTCTCGGTCAGAGGGCAAGAAGTCTTCGAAGACGGGTCGGCCCCCTATGCGTCAGTGCCCATGTGGCCGAAAATTCTCCGTCACCAACCAGCACGACCGGTGTCTTGGCCCGCTTCACGACATGGACTCATGCAACGCCTGCTTCTCCATGGACCGCCGGGTCCTCGAACAGCCTTGTAGCGTTGGTAGGCGAGCTCCACTGACTTTCGCGGGTAGGGTTCGCACTCAGGCCAAGCCGCGCTCTCTCGGCCCTTCCTCCAGGTCCCCTCCCGGTTCTATACGGACCGAGGAGGAGGGAGCCTCAGCTACTTGTAGCCTGGCCATCGACGAGGCTCCTCCCGCGGCGCAGGAGGCCCGTCCCACTTCCTCCCTGGAGCGGGCAGGAGGCGCCGCCATGGCTATCGCCCCTTTGGGGGCGAAGGCTCCACCGGTGTCATTCCCGCGGCTCGGAAGGCCCGGATCGGCACCGTCCTCGATGCCGTCGGTCGGCGCTGTCTGAGCCTTCAGCGCCGTTCACGGCGCCATGGGCCCTGGCGGGGCCGTCGTTGCGCGAGACTTGTCGCTCGGCGCTGTAGGCTCGGTCGATGCCGTTCATGGCGCCAACACTATTCGCCAGCGCCGTGAGACCAGATCTAACGTCGTCCCTTCACCATGTTTTGCCTACCGGCGCCGTCCACCGGTGCGAGGTTAACAAGGCGCCGTGTCTTTGGGGCTCAGCGCCGTGGACGCCGACTCCGTCTGTCAGTGCCGTCATGGCGCTGTACACCTCTCAGCGCCCGTTTGCGGCGCCGTATTCAACGCCGGGTCACCTTCAGGGCCGTCATCGGCGTGCTACAGTCCTCGGTGCGCTGCAGGTGCCGTGGAGCGGTAGCGGCGTCAGCGCCGAGGGTGCCACCGGGGCTGTTGGCGCCGTCCCTGTCCTTGGTACCGTTCCCGGTGTCGGTGGATTGGATGGTGCGACTGGCCCTGGCACTGGACCTCTGGCTTGGGCTGGCGCCATGCCTCCTGCAGGTCCCACTCGCGGGGTTGCGGAGGGCGCGGGTGCCGACTCGGGCACAGCAATGGCTTCCGGGCCCAGTGGCAAGGTTAGTTCTGCCCGCCCTCCTACGGTGTGGCTCAGGCTTCAGACTCTACCTGTCAGTGAGCTCGAGTCAGGCAGACGTCAGTCCCCTCCTCGGGTTGGCTGCAGACGTGGGCAGCACTGTGGTCTTGTCGACGAATGGAGCCAGCCCCCTACTGAGGAGAGATCGGTGGCCCCCGAGACTAGGATCAGTGGTGCTGACCAGCAGGCAGTGGTGCGTACCACCATAGCTCTGCAGCCTGGTCTTGGGGGTTTCATCGACCCCTCAGTGGTGGTACCCCCTCCAGTGGTGTGTCTTGATCGCCCGACTTTGGGGCCTATCGAGAAGCCTGCAGGAGGGGAGGATACTGCTCCCTGGGTCTCCCCTTCGGGGGGTGCCCAGAGATGCCAGCTACCTAGGCTGTCCCTCTCGAGGAGGAGGACTCTTTCGGACTCTGAGGGGTCGAGGGGTGTGGGGTCACCACGTCGGCCCTTTTCTGGGGTCCGCTCGGGCCCTGGACGGAGCCGTAGTGCAGATTTCCACCCTTCCCCCTCGGGTTACTTGAGGGAATCCCGTTCTTTTGAGGCAGGGGACCGTCCTTCTGGACCTTCACGGCCCCGTTCGCCTCACTCTGGGGATTCTTCTGGGCGCAGCCAAGGCAGTACCAATGTGGTTGTACAGCTGTCGGCTGTGGGGTCTTCCAGGGCACCCTCCTCAGGTGCTCACAGTCCGCTCCCTATCCCTCTGCCACATTCTCCTGCACTCCCAGACATCCTCGGTCCTAGCGGCCCTCTCACCTGGGAGCAGTTCAGAGCGGTGGCTGCCCGGTTCCCTGCTTACGTTAGGGCAATGGACAGCCAGGTTTTTCAACCTCCCCCGTGCAGCCACCCTCTGAACACATGGTGACCTCCAGCTCCTCATCCCCCTATTCAGGGGAGAGGAACCTTCTGTCCACATCTCTCTGGCTGCTGATCTCTCGAAGTATCAGCGTTTCCTCGTGGGGATGTTGGAGGACTTGCACCTTTCACCCTCCTCTATCAGCAGTCCTGAGCACGCAGCGTACGCCTTTCTAGGCGATTTTGGCGAGGCCACCCTTGTGGTGCCGCCCTGGCCAGCACCCTTTCGGGAGGTGTCGTTGCGTTTCTGGCAGAGGTCCTTCTCCGGAGTTCCCGGCCCAAGGGACCTCAGCCAGAGGTATTGCGCTCCCCCGGAGTCTCCAGGTTCCATGCCTCATCCACAGTCTGGTTTGACGCACTTGGATACTCCTGATGGGCTTCGCGCCCTTCACCGTGACCGGCCCCCAGATCAAGACTCCTCAGATTTTGAATTTTGGGGGAGGAGGACCTTCTACTCGGCACAGTTACTCCTGTCTATTTCTGCTCATCAGGTCCACTATACAGCCTACAACAGGTTCTTGTGGTCCAGGCTAGGTCAGCTCCTAGCCTCGTTGCCTGACTCGGAACAAACCAGACAAGCCATCGCGCTCTCTGCATGTGGCCTGGAGCTAGCAAGGCACCAAGCGAGGGCATCTTATGATGCCAACGAGGTAGCTACCAGGGTCGTGGGGACAGCGAGCTGCACTAGGAGATCGGCATGGCTACGTCTTTCCCGGTTGTCACCCTTGGCCCGGCGTAGGGTGATTAGCTCTGCCCACCAGGGAACCTACCTTTTCTCCCGTAGAGTGAGATGGCACTTGTCAGGGCAACTTCCTTCCCCCTCTGGGGGAACCCCGTATCTCTCTCCCCACTCTCTGGCCTCTCCAGGCCCGGCAGGTTCCCCCCCCTTAGTGTGTCACCCACTGAGGGCTAAGGGACTTTGTCCCTTAGGGTGTAAAGAAACAACCCTTAGGGAGCTTGGTACTCACCCATATGTGATGAATGGTGAAGATTGACAAAGATAAGATATGAAAATTACGTTACCTACCGTAATTCTGATCTTTCTGTGTATCTTCACCATTCATCTAACCCCACCATCCCCTGGGGCCTCAGTCTCTGGGTCCCCTCCCTCTCTGTGGCTCCCCTCTCCTCCTTGGAGGCGGGGTAGTAAAGGGACACACAGGGGTATTTCCGATGAAGAGTAGACAGCTCAATGGCACTCCTTCTCTACTACTTTGTCTCCACCCCGATGGGGTGGGAGTTGGTAGTTGCCCTCCTTCTGTTTTCCATCCAACTATTTCTCAAAAAAAAAAAAAAAGCCCTTTTTTTTTTCACCAAACATCTTTTCCTGAGAGAGTACTAAATCCCTGTACCCTGTCCTTCCTCCAGAATAGCCGACACTGCTTCTGGGGTATTTGCTAGTTATTCTGTGCCTTGAATTCTGGCAGAGAGCTTTGCTACTCCTTGCAGTTCCTATACAATCTGGTGACGGACAAGGGCTCGGATACCTTAATACCTCTCCCTCTCTACTAAATTCTCTCCCCTCCCTTCTTCCGTTTCCAGAGATTGGGGCCCCTACCCAGTCCCCGTAGTCTAACCTCTTCCTTGCTGTCCTCTCAGTCGTTATTTCTCCTTTTAGTTCAGTCATCCTTTCCTTTTTCTGTCCCTTGGACTCTCTTGTCCCACCCTCCATCCCTTCCTCTTACCTCTCCGGCAACTCAGAACTGGTAGGCAGGCAGAGTCGACACAGCCTAACGGCCAACCCTCGGCGCCAGCAGTATGTCGGCTCGAGGCTGGCGCCCGGTGTCGGCTCCATACCTTTTAAAAAAAAGCTCCTGCGGGTCCTGACCTCCAGCCAGGTAACCCATCTGTGATGAATGGTGAAGATACACAGAAAGATCAGAATTACGGTAGGTACGTAATTTTCATTTCTGCCGACGCTGACTGACCTCCTGATAGAGTCCAAGCTCTTGGACCATTCAGCCAGGAAGGTCTGTGTGGCTTCCTCCTTGGGCCTTCGTCAGGCAAGTTCGGCCGTGATCATGGCACACTTCTCTCACTCCTTCTGGGGTTGCTAGATGAAGTCCTCCCACATCTCCCCACAGACATGCAGACCACGGTCAAGCAGGTCCAGGATCAGGGCCGAGCTGTTGCCAAATAGCAGCTCCAGACGGCCCTAGACATTGGGGATTCTTGTGCCCACTCAGTGGTTGCTGCAGTTGCCTCTCATTGCAGGGCTTGGCTGAGGCTCTCCTCCTTCCCGGCGGATACCCAGCACAAACTAGCTGACATGCCTGCCCTTCCTAGGGACAGACTTGTTCGGCCCAGGAGTGGCCGGTCACCTTCAGCGCATTGAGCAGTCCAGTGCCACCTTGGACGCTACCTCTACCAACAGTTCTTTGGGCAAGAACTAGCAGAGGAAAAAGAAGCCTTTTCAGCATTCTTCCCCTGCGGCTCAGCAGTCCTCCTTTCAAGGCAGACAGCAGCAGGCTCAAGCTTGGCCCCTTGGCCCAAGCCTGGTCCCCAACAGGCCCATAAAGGAGGCCGAGGTTCCGGTCCTGGAGCCTCCTCCTTCTCCAAGCCTGCGCAGTGACGGGACGGGGGCTGTCATCCCCTCTCCCGCTTCCTTAGCTCTGGGTCCTCCCGTGGAGGGCCGGCTCCGCCACTTCCTTTCTGCCTGGTCCGCTGTCACTTCAGACAGGTGGGTTCTCGAAGTGGTTGGTCAGGGACTGCCTCTGGAATTTGAGCTGTACCCTCCAAGCCGAACCCACGCCCCTCGGGAGGAAAGAGTATGCGCTCAGACCCAGTCAGCTCTCAGAGACAACATCGCTCTGATCCTCCAGCAGACCCAGGCTTTGTCTTCAGGTACTTCCTGATGCCCAAGAGGATGGGGTGGGGGGGGTTGGCGCCCTATTGTAGATCTGCACAACCTGAATCAATATCTCAGGCCACGCACCTTTCAGATGGTCACTCTGTCCCAGATCATACCATCCTTGGAGCGAAACATGTGGATCTTCCCTTGTCAATCTTCACCATTCATTACTTCCTGGATGTAAGCTGGAGGCGCACCCCACAGAGCTTTTTTTTTTTTTTTTTTTTTTTTAAAGCTAGCTCTAATGGCGCGCCAGAGACCAACGTCATCATGACGACGTTAGTAACTACCGACTCCTCCTCCAACTCAGTTCTGTTTCTCCCGCCCGTCGAGGCAGCACCTGCTTCGCTGGAGCATTTTTTCAACTCGTAGTTTTATTTGACTCCTCCATTTGTATCGCTTTTCGGCGCCCATGCAGGTACGACTGTTCCTTTTCTATTTGTCGTGCGGGTGTGTTTCCTACTGTGTTTTTCCTCAATAGTTTAGCCTTATGTCCGGTTCTGGGTAAGCATTTTCGAGCGGGCGGGCCCCTATGCGTCCGGTGCTCCTGTGGCGGCATTTCTAAGTCTCGGACCAGCATGGCGTGTGTCTTTGTTGCCTGGGACCCAACCATGATATGGATTCGTGCGATGCCTGCTTTTCCATGGACCATCGCGTCCTCGAAGTCCACGCGTTCAAGCTCGGCAAGGCCCCGCCGACTTTCGGCGGGCGGCATCGTTCGCGGGACTCCCAGGTAAGGTCTCTAGGCCCGTCCCCCGGGTCCCCTCCCGGGCCTATACGGTCCGAGGAGGAGGGGGCCTCCTCATCTCTTCTTGCCGAAGAGGAGGTCCCTTCTGCGGTGTCGGGGGAGCGTCGCGGTCCCTTCCGGGGCCGCGGCGCCGACACCGCCTCGGCAGTCACCTCCTTGGAGGTGCAGGCTCCCCCAGTGTCAAGGCCCTCGATTTCTGGGCCAGGCACCGGCAGACCCTCGACGCGCGCCTTCGGCGCCGCGCCCGGATCAGCGCGCGTTCGCGGTGCCGGTAATCAGCGGTGCCGTTAAATAGCGCATTTGGATCAGTGCTGTCATGGCGCCGGTGATCATAGCCGCGCCGCTTTGCTTCAGCGCCGTTAGCGGTGTCGTTTGCCTGATTCGCCTCCTCGCGGCGCCGGCTCGGTTTCGGCGCGGAGCAGTGCCATTAGCCCGCTGGCGTGGAGGATCTGGGATCGGGTCTGGCTGTTGCCAGCGTTGAAGCGGCGGCGCGCCTCTGGTACCAGTGCCGTTCGCGGCCCTGTTGCCTCTGGGACCCCCGGGGTAGCCAGCATTGAGGTCCTGCTGGTCTCGTCCTCCTCGGAGGCCGATGACTCGGGGCGTGGACCCATCCTGGCACCCCACTCTTCGGTCGGGGTCACCTGTGGCTCGGTACCAGGCGCGCAGCGGGCCTCTCCCTCTGTCCCCTTCCGTCCTCTCCTGGGGGCTCCCGGCTGGGGGTGGCCGTGGGTCCCAGGAGGGGCGTGGGGGTGACGAGGGAGGCTCCCCTCTGGGGACGGTGGCAGCTACCCTCGAGGTGCTGTTGCTCCCTCTGGAGGGTGGGAGCAGCTGCAGTCGGGGAGGGGGCTCTCTCGGAGTCCGAGGGTTGAGGGCAGGGGAACAGGCCCTCGGTCTTCTTTGGCCACCTCAGGGGGGGTGGCCAGGAGCCGGAGTGCCAAACCCCGCCCTTCCCTCCGGGGCTGTAGGGTGCCCTCCGGTGGCGTTGTTGCGGGCTGCCCTTCTGGATCCATGCAGTCCCGACTTAGTCGCAGGGAGGTTCTCCCCCTGGGCTCTTCCAGGCTCCGCTTCCCCAGGGTTCTGTCTTGCGGCCTGGTTTGCTGTCCGGGACCCCGCCAGCTCGGGCTCCGTTCCCCGGATTCCAGAGCCCTGGCAGAGATCTGTTGCCTCCTCGTGGGTGCCCTCTCCCATCTCTCTGCCTCCTCCACCCCAGCTTCCGGGCCATGTCGATCTTACGGGTCCGTTATCCTGGGAGCAGTTCAGAAGTTCTGTGGCCTTCCCCTCATATGTTAGATATATGCATGGCCCGGGTCTTTCGACTCTCCCCACCACATGGGAGTCTTCTGGGCATTCCAGTTCCCCATCATCCTCGTCTCCCTCCTCTGAGGGGAGGAACCCCTGCTCATCTCTCCTCTGATGCTGATTTCACGGAATATCAGCGATTCCTTCGAGGATGGTGAGGGACCTTGGATCTCCTATATTGAAGAGACAATACTGAGCGGAGAGCCTGAATTCCTTGGGAATTCAGTGCCCAACATTTGGTGGTACCTTCCTGGCCTATCCCTTCAGGAGGCGTCTATCCGGTCCTGGCAGTCACCAGCCGCTTCTTCTCCAGCCCCGGCTGACTGTCAGCGTAGGTATTGTGCCCCCTCGGAGTCTCTAGGTACCCTTCCCAACCCCCCTTCTGGTTTGGTCTACCTTGACACTCCTTCCGGGCGCCGCTGCCTGGCGCACGACCGCCCACCGGATCCGGACTCTCTTCAGTTCTACCGTTGGGGGCGAAGAGTGTTCTCCTCTTCTTCTCGTGCGGCTGCTTGTATAGCATCACATCAGGCTCACCACGCTGCCTACAACCGGCATCTGTGGTCGATGCTTTCTCAACTCCTAGCGTCGATGCCTGATACGGAGCAAACCAGACAAGCTGTTGCCCTGTCCGCTGTAGGCCTGGAGCTGGCAAGACACCAGGCAAGAGCATCTTATGACGCCAGTGAGGTGGCTTCCAGGCTTGCGGGGACAGTGATCTGCAATAGGCGGACGGCATGGCTCCGTCTCTCAAGGTTGTCACCCCTGGCCCGGCGTAGGGTGATTCGCTCCGCCTTCCGGGGGAACCGTCTCTTTTCCTCTAGAGCTAGGAGACTTTTGCAGGGGCTTTCTCCGTCTCCCTGTCCTCGGGAGGCACCTCCTAGCTCTTCTCCCACTTAGGCTTCTGTGAATTAGCCAGGGTCTTCCCCTTCTGTTTCTCACCAACAGGAGGCTGGGGGTCTTGTTCCCTCAGGGTCTTTACCCCTTCCCCCTTCTGGGGGAAGAGGAGCTTGGTACTCACCCAGGAAGTAATGAATGGTGAAGATTGACAAGGGAAGATATGAAAATTACGTACCTACCGTAATTCTTGATCTTCTCTTGTATCTTCACCATTCATGACTGACCCCTCCCACCATCCCCTCAGTGGCCTCCTTCTGTGGCGTCTCCCCCTCCCGTCTCGTTCCTCCCTCTTGCTCAAAAAAAAAAGGGGGAATCTCTCTGTCCTTTCCTGTTTTTCCAAAAAAAAAAAAAAATCCAGGAAAATTATTTACTCTAAGATTCATGGGCTTTTGTTGCAGGAGTGCTGAGTTGTGAGTAAGCTACACGACTATCCCTCCACCATGTTCTCTGGCGAGGCACTCCTAGGGACCTTGCCTGACTCTGTCTATGCACAGTTTGATCCGCAGTATTCTGCTAATCAATTACTAAGCCCTAGAATCAACCCCTTTTTGTCTTTTTTCTTGCAGGCAGGAGGCAGATGCAGTTGTTTCCTTCTCTTTAAAACTGAGGAACTCTCTCCGACTGCTTGAAGGCAGCTCCCTGGCTTCTCAGGTCATGTTTTCTCTCATAAGCCTGCGAGTTATGCTCTGTCTTGAAATTTTCCCTTTTCAAGGGTCCTTCTGCGGACAGTGTTGCAGAAAAGCAGTGCCAACCATGACCGGTTCTTGCCAGCTTCAAGTCTCTCTTGCCTTGCCATAGCAAGTCCGGTTGAGTTCCATTATATTACCTACAAACCGCCTGGAAAGGCTAAAATTTTCTTCCTAAACCCTTGAGCAGCTCTTACATGCTGCCTGGGAATTATCCTTTTCCTAGCCGGGTGTCCTCCAGGCGAAGGCCTGCTCCCGACCAGGAGCCCGCAGCTAGGATCAAGGACCATGGCATGTTGAGGTCAAAGACTATGCCCTCCTTAGTCTGTCTAGCGGGTTCGGTGAACCTTCTCTTCAGCTCTGCCAGTGAGGATTCTTGCTCCTTATTCGTCGAGCCTTAAGCCTCTCAGCTAACTATGCTTGTTGGGCATTCTGGTCTCCTCAACATCCCATCTTTCTTCTTCTTCTCTCTTCTTCATTCCTTCTCCTTCCCTTTCTATCTACTCCTCCTAGAGTCGCCCGGTAAGAGGCCCTGTGATCCCTAGAGCAGGAATATACTCTCTCCTCTGTCTGTTCTCCATCGAGCTTATTCCTTTTCAGTTCATTCTTCCTTACTTTGCTATCCCTTGGCTATCTTGCCTCACTTTCTCTTTTTCCATAATTTAAGTTTTTGCCTCTCCGTCACAGAACTGAGTTGGAGGAGGTCATTAACTACTAAGGCCGCCCCTCGCATGGCATGACATCGGTCTCGGTGGCTGCAGTAGCACAAAAAAAAAAAAAAAAAAAAAGCTCCCGTGGCGAGTGCACCTCCGGCTTACACCCAGTCAATAATGAATGGTGAAGATACAAGAAGATCAAGAATTACGGTTAATACGTAATTTTCATTTCTGTTCACTGGATATGCAGGACGCGTTCTTTCATGTTCCAATCCGTCCGTCCCATCAGCAGTTCCTCCGCTTCAGGGTCGAGGGGACCCTCTACGAGTTCCGAGCCATGCCGTTCAGCCTGTTATTGGCCCATGGGTCTTCACCAAATGCATTGCAGTGGTGCCGGCCCCTCTCGAGGCGGGGGGTCAGGATTACCTATCTCGATGACTGGCTCCTTGCAGGTCCCACCCAACAGGAGGTAAGAGGGTCGGACCTGACCCTCCATACCTGCTCTCGACTCAGCCTCCTGATCGAAGCCAAGTTGGAACTCCTGCCTTCTCAGGTGATGGGCTTCATCGGGGCAGAGCTCGACTTTTGTCAAGCCAGTGCTCGGCTCCCAGTGGACAGGGCGGAGGTTCTTTCCTCCTTTGCCCAATCATTTCTGGTTGGGCACTTGCGCCCTGCTCAGGACCTTCTGCGCCTTCTGGGTTACATGGTGGTGTGCACCTCCGTGGTCTGTTGGGCCCAGTTGCACATGCACCCCCTCCAGTGGGAGCTGGCCGCTGAGTGGACTCAGCGCCATGGTCATTTTGACCAGCTGATCACTGTCACCCAGAAGATGTGGGACGTTCTCCAGTGGTGGACCGCCCCAGAATGGTTGCAGGAAGGGATCCCATTTGTCCAACCTGAGCCGACGGTCATACTCACGACCGATGCCTCTCTCTTGGGCTGGGGAGCCCACATGGGAGACAAAAGGGCCCACGGGCTCTGGACCATTGAGGAGTCCCGATGCCACATCAACCTGTTGGAGCTCAGAGCAGTCAGACTGACATTGTCAGCTTTCGTTCCTCGGCTCCGGGGTCAAGTGGTTCAAGTCCAGACGGGCAATACCACGACCATGTACTACCTCAACAAACAGGGCGCACGCGCTCCCGTCTGCTGTGCAAGGAGGCACTCCACATCTGGACCCTCATGAGTCAATTGGAGGCAGATCTTCTTGCCATCCATGTGGCAGGAGCCTCAAACCATCTGGGGGATGCTCTCAGCCACATAGGCCAGACAGCCCACGAGTGGTCTCTCCATCCAGAGGTAGCTTACAGTCCATTCTCCCATTGGGGCAAACCAATGGTGGACCTGTTTGCCTCCAGGGAAAACACCAAGCTGAGGCTGTTTCATCCCTGCCCCCCCCCCCAGCAGTGCTCACTGCAGGGGGATGCCTTCTCGAGGCCATGGACCCCAGGCCTCCTGTACGCCTTCCCTCCATTTCCTTTGATCCACATGGTGCTCCTCAAGGTGAGGAGGGACAAGGCAAAGGTGATCCTGGTAGACTCAGATTGGCCTCGCCAGTTCTGGTATCCAGATCTCCTCAGCCTCAGCTGCAGGCCCCCGAAGCGGCTTTGCACATGCCCGGACCTGATCTCTCTCAATCAGGGGAAGGTATTCCATCTGGACCTTCAATCCCTGCACCTCACAGCCTGGTACCTGAGCGGCTAGAGTTCCAAGCTTTGGGTCTCTCCGAAGATGTCTACACCATGGTGGAGGTATCCAGGAAGGAATCAACCAGGAAATGTTATGCCTTCAGATGGAGAAGGTTTTCCATTTGGAGTCAGGGCAAGGGCCTGGACCCTCTGTCCTGTCCAGTGGCTAACATTCTCGACTACCTTTGGTCTCTCTCCAAAGGGGGTCTGCAGTCATTGACCCTTAGGGTGCACCTGACAGCCATCTCTGCTTACCGGGCGCGGGCTGGTCTGCCAATGTTGGCACAGGAGACAGTGGTCGGGTGCTTTTTCAAACGCCTGGATCACATATCCCCTCCTGTGCGAGAGCCTCCACTTACTAACATACTAAAATGCCAGCAGAATAGGCCTAACGGTCTTTCGTGTCTGCTCGTTTGGTCAGCCTCCACCCTGGGTGCTGACCTTGCTGCCCCCCTCCCCTCCTCTGGCTTCTCCCTTCCCAGTTCCAGATATCCTTGCTGCATTGGATTTTGCTTCCAGAACTCTTCCCCTGTACCTGTCCCACCCCCTCTTGAACCCCTCCACTGTCTCTGCCTCCACCAGCCCCCTAGGCAAGCGCATTCCATGGCTCCACCACCCTCTCGGTGAGTAGCACCTCCTCCTTTCTCCCTGAATCTTCCCCTCCAGCTTCCACCCATGCCTCTAGTGGCCCCTCCTCCTTCCTTGAAGCACCCCGACTGTTCCTCCCCTATTTACCCTCTTCATGTGCCTGAAGACCTCTATCATGTCCCCGGTCCCGTCTCTCTTCCAATGTGTACATATTTAGCTCTTGAGCCTCTCCTCATAGGTCTTGTCCCCAAGCCCCAAATCATTTTGATTGCCTCCTCTGGACCCTCTCCAGGAGAGTAATGTCCCTCTTTAAGTGTGGCCTCCAAAACTGCCGCAGTACTCAAGGTGCAGCCTCACCAAGCAGTTATACAGAGGGAGTATCACTTCCCTCCTTCTGGAAGTGATCCCCCTAGCGATGCATCCCAGCATCCTGTTGGCCTTGGCTGCTGCCCTCCTACAAGTCTCCGAGTTGTTCATCTTGACATCCACCACCACCCCCAGGTCCCTCTCAGCCATCGAGACTTGTAGCATTCCCGGGTGTACACTTGGCCTGAGTTTCTGGCCCAGTGGGGTCTTCTGCTGGTACTGGCAAAGCTCATGGACAAGCCAGTCAAACTAATGCACAAGTGTGGCTTGTCACACATGTCATGGAAGACTGCCTTCCTGGTGACTATCACGTCTGCCAGGAGGACAGGGGAGGTCCAGGCGCTTTCGGTGGACTCCCCTTATATGATTCTTCCACAGGGACAAGGCTGTCCTACGCCCCCAACCGAAATGCCTTCCGAAGGTGATGTCAGAGTTTCACCTTAACCAGGTGTTGACTCTGCCGGTATACTACCCTAATTGCACCTCGGAGGCAGAGTACAGGCTCCATACTTTGGACCTGAGACTGCTCTCTACTGCTATAAGGAGAGGATGGTGGAATTTCGGGGTGAGGTTCGCCAGCTGTTTGTCACTTATGCGGAAGCCACTTCTGGCAGACCTGCAGCAAAGCGAACTATTGCAAGATGGATTACATCATGCATTGGTCTGTGTTATGAGTTGGCAGGCATAGAACCTCCCAGAGGGATAAGAGCTCATTCTACCTGCCATACCGCTGCATCGGGGGTTGCTTCCAGGGACATCCCTATCCAGGAAATCTGCCGGGCCGCTACCTGGAAGTCAGCAGACACCTTCATCACCCATTACCACATCGACCTTGAGTCACGCCGGGATGCTGGTTTTGGGGCCTCAGTTCTCCAATCTTTGTTCCCTAAGTAGGGGGTGTGCACCTTGCCTCCCTGCTCCCGGAGAACTGCTAGGAGTCTACCAAAGAGTGCAGATGAACAACATATCCACGCTCCTAGAAAAACAGGTTACTCACCTGTAACAGTAGTTCTAGGAGTGGTATATGTTGTTCATCCACACGGACCCACCCGACCTCCCCGGCTGCAGACGCACACAACCTGGCTTCCAGCGGGCTAAGATGTGGCATCTTGGGGCGGAGCCGAGTTATATACCACGTAGGTGGGAGGAGCCAGCTTGAAGACTTCCGGTGAGATTTAAAGCAGAAGAGGACATGCCAAAGAGTGTGGATGAACAACATATACCACTCCTAGAACTCCGTTACAGGTGAGTAACCTGTTTTTTTGGGCTGTGGGTTGGCAGGTACAGTGTTGCACCTCAGGGATGTACCTTGCACCCCTCTCTTTACTTAGGGTGGGGTTACTCTTTTGTTATTGTTATATATTTAATTCACTTTCTACTCTGTTTCTTCTTGGATTTTCGACTTGAGTCTTTTGGACCCAAGCTTTGTAGCCGTTTTGGGCCTAAAATTAAAACAATTTCCATAATTCTAGTTAGTTGGTTTTTGATCATATGAATCTGACAGTTACACTGAGATGTACCAGAGACAGAGGTTTGAAAACCGAGCTCGAACTCAGCATTCTATGCCCTGGCATAAAATTAACCCCTTACTCTCCAGAGCAGTTCAAGTGCAGAGGCTAGCCGCATATAGTCAGAATACAGCAAGACTCCATTAGAAGAAACATTACTGTGGTGAATAATTTTTCTTTTTGCAGATGATATCAAAATCTTTAATAGGGTGGACACTCAGGAGGAGGTAGTGAGAAAGCTTAGGAATCTTGGGTAACTTGGAGTGGTGAAAAGCATGAAAAATTGGGGTTCATTGCCAAAAAATACAAAATCGCACACGTACGGCATAGGATCCCAGAAGCAAAGCATAGGATTGGAGGTGGGGAGGGGGGGGTCTGACAGTTAAAAAGCAGGAAAGGGGCCTTGGGGTTTTCATAACTGATGATCTCAGAGTGGCAAGGCTGTGTGACAAAGCAGTGGGTAAGGCTAAAAGGGATGCTGTTGTGCACAAGGAGGGTATCTCCAGCAGCAGAAGAGAGGCGGTGTTGCCACTGTATTGCTCGCTGAAGACACCCTACTTGGAGTCCTGTGTCCAATTTTGGAGGCTGCACTTCAGAAAGGACATAGACATGGTAGAGGCAGTCCAGAAGAGGGCAGCTAAAATGGTGCAAGGGTTGCACAAGAAGCCCTATAAGGAGAGACTGAGGGAACGTAACATGTACACTCTGGAAGATAGGAGAGTGAGAGGGGACATCAGAGACCTGCAGTTACCTCACAGGGGTAAACAGGGAGCAGGAGGGAAGTTTTTTTCAAATGAAAAAGAACATCAAGACCAGGGGGCATGCATTGAAGCTGGGAAGATGGAGTTTAAGAAGGAAGTGTGGAAATACTACTTCACTGAAAGGGTGGTGGATGCCTGGAACAGACTGATGGCAGAAATGGAGGCAAAACAGTGGGTGGCTTCAAGAGTGCATGGGCTAGACATAGGGGAATATTAGTAAATAAGCAGGGCGAGGGGTGTGTCGCCTGAGACCAGCTGGGGTTTGCGGAGACAGATTAGGCAGGAAAATATGGGCAGACTTGGTGGGACAAGCTGTCCTTTTCTGCCAACAAATTCTGTGTTCTAGGATCGTGGATATGTTGTTCTATCCACACTGTTTGGCATGTCCTTTCCCTTTAAGATTCTTGCCGGAAGGTCTAAAAGCTGGCACCTCCCTCCCACCCACCCGGTGGTATATGCCTTGACTCGCCCTTGACGCCAGATTTTCCTTTCCGCTGGAAGATTCCGGTTCCCTCCTTATCGCTCATGCATTACTGTAGGCCCTGGAGAATAAATCTACGGATTTACCAAAACTAAAACTCGTACAAGTTTTTTCTAATCGCTTTGTGATCTTGACCGTGATGGAGGACCAGTCCTCTCCCTGTTTCCGCCGCTGCCTATGCGGGCAAAAGATGTCTCGCACCAACCCACACGCCTCGTGCATTACGTCCAGGCATGCGAAATGTATCACGCTTTTCATCCAAACGTTTTGGACAATCGTCTTGGACGACTGCAACCAGGCAGACCAGAAAAACAGAATCCACCGGTCAAATCCAAGGAAGCCTGTTGGGCCGTCTCCGAGGCTGCGGGGTCCGCCGAGCAGCTCGAACAGGTGAAGACTTTCAAAGAGGAGGTGGATTGGTCCTATTCTGTGTTCCTCTTTGTCCCAATCAATTTGGGCTCCACTTCCTCAGGCTCCTTTCAGGAGCTGTGCCAGTCCTTTCCAACCAAGGGAGAGGGTTCCTCAGGCACTCATGTCTCTTGGTCTCGTAAAAAGGACAAGGAACCTAAGGAATCTGCATCTCGCCGATGACGTTCCTGGGATAGTGAGAGATCTCGGTCCCAGGAATCTGCTGTCTTGACTTCGGTTGAGGTTGTGACCTCAGCCGCTGGCTTCACGGTACCCCCGTCAGGTCATCTGGCTCAGATGCAGGACGATGATCCGGTTGAGATTATTCTCGACCATGTCAACCCGTTGTTGCTCGATGAGGCCAATAACTCCGTATTTAGAACCCAGGTCCTATCTGCCACCAAGGAGGAGACCCAGTTTGCTGGGAATCCCCTCGTAGTCCTGGTCCCTGACCAGGAAGAGCCGCGGTTCTCCCCGGGGCCTTCCGAACAACTCCGATGGGCCAAGTCGAGGTCTCGGACCCCTTTGACCGACAGGCTGAAGAAGGCGCGTAATCGCTCTAAGGAAGCAGTGCGCCGCTACTCTTTCTCGTCCTTCTCAGAAACTCTGTTGACGCTGCGTGGATTTAATGTGGCAATAGCTACTTATGTCTGGCCAGAAGTCGGCCGCAGTTTATACCTGGCCATTACTTGGCTGTCGCCTCAAAGGCCGATGCCTACTCCTCAGGAGCCGGTCCACACTGTCCCTCCGCCCACGGAGTTGGCCAAGACCATTCCGGCTTGGCCAAAACCGGTTTCTCCACCAACTGTGGTGGAGCCGCCACTGAAGCAGCCTCCTTCAGGGGCTCCTTCTTAGGAGTCTTGGCCTGTTCTGGGACTACTGCATAGGCTGTCTGTCACCTCGCCTGATAGTCCCAGGTGGGTTCGGGGCAACTCCGGTGGCCGGCCGATTTATCTGGACTCTTTGGATTCCAAAGACTCCGACCTACATTCTCACCCCTTGGACAAGGAATCCGTAGGTAGTCTTTCTACGGAGGAAGGCTCTTCTTCTTTTATGGGCATCCTCCACCTCATCTCTGAATCCATGGGGATGCCTTTAGAACCCATTCAGAAACTGGCCGAATACCCCCTCACTGATATCCTCAAACGAGGGAATTCCACCGACTGAGACCTTCCCAGTGGCCAAGGCCATTGTTGGCCTGGCTTTGGAGCTGTAGCAACACCCTGCCTCCTGCCCTGCGCCTTCAGCCTGCATGGCCGGCAAGTATGCAGTGCCCATTGGGTCCCTTTCAGGATTCACAGAACATCCCTCGGCTGAGGGACTAGTGACTGGGTTTGTGTTCAGGTGGTCGGGTAATACGGGAGACACCGATAGACCTCCAGACAAAGAATCCAAAAAAAATTAGACCACTCAGCCTGGAAAATCTGTACCGCCTCTTCTCTGGGCATCTGCCAGTCAAGCTTAGCAGTCGTCATGGTGCATTTTTCTCATGCCTTACTGGGCTCTCTCGATGAGGTTCTACCTCACCTCCCCACAGACCATGGTCAAGCAGGTCCGTGACCAGGGTTGGGCGGTTGCGAAACAGCAACTCCAGACAGCCTAGGACCTCGGAGATTCCTGCACCTGCTTGGTGGCAGCCACAGTTACCATGCACTGCAGGGCTTGGTTGCGGGTTTCCACCTTCAAGGCAGACACCCAGCACAAGCTGACAGACGTCCCTTTCGTGGGTACCAACCTGTTTGGCCCAGGTGTGGATGGTCACCTCCAATGCATCGAACAGCCCAATGTCACCTTGGACTCTGTTACGTCTGCTTAGAAGGAATTCCCAGGGTTCCAAAAAGCAGAAAAAGAAGCCTTTTCAGCACCCTGCCCCTGCGGCCAAGCAACCCCAATTCTGATCGGGGCAGCATCAGCAGCAGGCTAACCTTGGCACCTCGGCCCAAGCCTGGCCCTGGCGGCCCATAAACCTGGGGGACAGGGTTCAGGTGGTCCCCAAACCGGACTCTACTCCTCCAAGCCTTCCCAGTGACGGGATGGGGGTGGCCACCCCAATACCTGTCACACCAGCTCTGGGTCCTCCCATGGAGGTCCTGCTCTTTTACAATGGACAGATGGGTTTTAGAAGTGGTCAGCCAAGGACTGCCTCTGGAATTCAAGCAGTACCCACCAAGCCAAGCCCACAGCCCATGGGACGAAATGGTGTCCGTACACACTCGGTCATCTCTCCGAGATGACATCACCCGACTCCTCCGTAAAGAGGTGGTGGCCAGAGTCACGTACCCCTCTGTCAACCTAGGGTTCGTTTCCAGGTACTTGCTGGTCCCAAAACAGATGGGGGCTGGTGCCCCATTCTAAATCTGCACGACCTGAACCAGTTTCTCAGGTCCCGCACTTTCAGGATGGTAACTCTGTCTCAGATCATACCACCTCTCAAGCAGAACATGTCGTTCCTCTCTCAGGATCTTCAGAACGTGTTCTTTCACATCCCGATCCGTCCATCTCACCAGAGGTTCCTCCACTTTCCAGTGGAGAGAGCCCTCTTCGAGCTCCAAGCCATGCTGTTTGGCCTGTCATCGGCCCTTCGGGTCTTCACCAAATGCATTGCCGTGGTGGCAGCCCGTCTTCGGCATCAAGGGGTCAGAGTGTACCCTTATCTTGACTGGCTCATAACGGGTTCCTCCAGACAGGAGGTGGAGAGGTCCAGTGATCTGACCCTCCAGACCTGCATCGATCTTTGTCCCCTGGTCAATGAGACTAAGTCGGAACTCGTACCCCCATAGGTGATCTGCTTTATCGGGGCAGAGTTTGACTCTTGCTGAGCCAGAGCCAGCCTCCCAACGGACAGGGTGGAGATTCTCTCCTCCTCTGCCCAGTCATTTTTGGTTGGGCACTTGCACCCTGCCTGGGACTTCCTGCAACTTCTGGGGTACATGGCGGCCTGCACCACCGTGGTCCGATGGGCGCACTAGCATATGTGCCCCCTTCAGTAGGAGCTGCCCAGGCAGTGTACTCAGCGCCATGGTCATTTTGATCAGCTGGTCACGGTAACCCAGAAGATGTAGGACGTTCTCCAATGGTGGACTGTCCTAGCTAGCATATTTGCAGGAAGGGATCCCGTTTGTCTGTCCCAGGCCGACAGTCGTCCTCGCGGCCAATGCCTCTCTCACAGGCTGGAGTGCCCACATGGGGAATTAGAGTCCACGGGCTCTGGACTGCCAAGGAATCCCGATGTCATATCAACCTGCTGAAGCTCAGAGCAGTCAAACTGGCCCTTTCAGCATTCACTCCGCTCCTTTGGGGTCAAGTGGTGCAAGTCCAGACAGACAATATCACGACCACGTACTGTCTCAACAAGCAGGGTGGCACACATTCCCGGCCTCTGTGCAGGGAAGCGCTCTGCATCTGGACCTTTGTGAGCTGATTAGAGGCATATCTCCTAGCCATCCATGTGGCAGGAGCCTCAAACCAACTGGCAGACGCTCTCAGCCATGTGGGCGAGACTTCCCAAGAGAGCGGTAGTACATAACCTGTTCTCCCACTGGGGCAATTCTCAGGTGGATCTGTTCACCTCCCAGGAGAACACGAAGCTGAGGCTGTTTCATGCCAGCCCCCCGCATGGTTCACTGCAGGGGATGCCTTCTCGAGACCTCTTCTATGCCTTTCCTCCACTTCCCTTGTTCACAAGGTGCTCCTCAAGGTCAGGAGGGACAAGGCAAGGAGGATGCTAGTAGCCCCAGACTGGTCCCACCAGTTCTGGTATCCAGATCTCCTCAGCCTCAACTCCAGGCCCCTGAGGTGTCTTCCAGTACGCCCGGACCTGAAATCAGTCAGTCAGGGGAAGGTATTCCATCTGGACCCTCAATCCCTGCACCTGACTGCCTGATTCCTGAACAGCTAGAGTTCCAGGCTTTGGGTCTCTCTGAGGATGTACTCACAAACGTGGAAGCATCCAGAAAGGAGTCGACCAGGAGGTGCTATGCCTTCAAGTGGAAAAGGTTTTTCATTTGGTGTCAGGACAAGGATTTGGACCCTTTGTTCTGTCCAATGGCTAGTATCCTTGACTACATTTGGTCTCTGTCCAAAGGGGGTCTTCGGTCCACGACCCTTAAGGTGCACCTGGTAGCCATCTCTGCTTACTGGGCATGGGCCGGTCAGCAGACAGCACAGGAGAAGATGGTCTGGTGCTTCTTTAAAGGCCTCGACCATATTTCCCCCTCCAGTACATGAACCACCATCACCGTGGGATCTACTGCTGGTACTGGCAAAGCTCACAGGCAAGCCATTCGAATCGATGCACAGGTGTGAGATGTCACATCTGTCGTGGAAAACCACCTTCTTAGTGGCTGTCATGTCAGCCAGAAGGACTGGGGAATTTCCGCGCTGTCTGTTGATTCGACTTACCTGGTCTTCCACAAGGACAGGGTTGTCCTGCGCCCCACTCACAATTCCTTCCGAAGGTGGTGTCGGAGTTTCACCTTAATCAGGTGTTGACTCTGCCGGTGTACTACCCCAGTTACACCTCGGAGGCCGAGTACAGGCTCCATACCTTGGACCTGAGACAAGCTGTCTCTTATTATAAGGAGTGGATGTTCAGGGAGAGGTTCGCCAGCTGTTTGTCACCTACGCTGAAGCCGCACCTGACAAAACTTCAGCCAAGCGGACGATTGGCAGATGGATTACATCATGCATTGATCTCTGCTATAGGTTGGCGGGCAAGGACCCTCCTATAGGGATTAGAGCTCACTCTACCCACCACACTGCTGCATCGGTGGCTGCTTCCAGCGATGTCCCTATCCAGGAAATCTGCAGGGCTGCTACCTGGAAGTCAGCAAACACCTTCATTACCCGTTATCACACCAACCTAGAGTCACGCCGGGATGATGGTTTTGGGTCCTCAGTTCTCCAAGCTCTGTTCCCCAACTAAGTATTGGGGGGGGTGCGCCTTGCCTCCCTCCTCCTGGAGAACTGCTAGGAGTCTGTCAAACAGTGTGGATAGAACAACATATCCACGATCCTAGAAGAACAGGTCACTGGCCTGTAACAGTAGATCTTCTACAGACAGGTCTCTTGCAGTAAGTCATTACTTAATGGGAGTATCCACCAGGTGGCACTGTCACACGGCAGCCTTCCATAGGGGCCGTCCACACAAGGTCACTTCCTGTGGATGTATATAAGAGTGGGCGGCCCCCGGTACCCTCTGTTCATTTTCCTACCGGCTTCAGCTCGCACACTCTGCTCTCCTCACCTCCTGGGTTGCAGTCTTCGAGTTTCTACCTTTTGGTCTGGGACCTGGGACTACCTCTCAGCACCCCTGGACTTCCATAGCAGGCTTGTGACCCACTCACAGTACCCCTGCTGCTCCCAGACTCTGGCTGTCTTGCTAGGTCTGGGGCTTCTCTAGTGCCTTGCATGAATTTTTCTTTTACAGCAAGCCCGGTGTTCCATTAGTGCTCACCGTCCACGTGCTGTCCCCAAGCCCCGGCAGCTCTTGCTGGGTCTTGGGTCTTCCTCATGGCTTCTCACTCAGCCAGACCGGAACGGATCTCGGGGGTCATCTTCAAGGCTCCCCAGCCAAGGGTACCCATTCCAGGCATAGGAGGGAGAGGGATTCACACTCCTCACACTCCCTCCACATTACTTCATCAACGATGGCTTCTCCGTTGTCGACGGTACCTTCCTGGTCCACGGGGCTGCTCGCCCCGTCAATGGAGCCTGATGGGCTTGTTGTATCGTCGATGGACCATGTCCCATCCATGGAGCTTGTTTCTGAACATTTTTCGTCGACGGGCGGTGTTGCCCCGTCGATGGCACATTCCTCGTCGACGGGGCTGCTTCCCCCATCGGTGGCACGTGTTCTTTCTTCCCCTTCGTCGATGGACCCTCTTCTGTCGATCGGCCATGTTTCTTCTGCTCTCTTGTTGACAGAGGCCTTTTCTCTGTCGACGGAGCGCTCCTCGTCGATGGGGCAGCATGCCTTGCATGCCTCTACGGGACGGCTTCTCCGATCGACGGAGAGGCTTCCTTTTGATCCCTCGTCAACGGGGATGATTCCACCGTTGCTGGAGGGGCCTCTACTCATTCCCTCGTCGACGATGGGGTCTTTCCACCCCGGGACTCCCTGTGCTCAGGGCTCTGTTTCCATGCCCCCCAACCCCGGGTCGCCCTTTTCGCGCCCTTTGGTCATGACTTTTTGCGGGCCTTCGGACCCGCTGCATGGACCTCATCCTGAGTCCTTTGCTCCCTTTCCGGTCCCGGTCCACAGGGGTCGGGATGCCTCCCCCGCTGTTCGGGGTTGGCAGTTCCCAGGCTGGCTCGCCCTCCTTGTGATGCCGCCCTTGGGCATCCTCCATCTCAGGACCATTTACAGGCTTTGGGCATTGCCCGCATTGTGAAGGAGGTCCTGTGGAACATGGGTCAGGGTCCGACCTTGTCCCATTCCCCCTCCCCAACGCCCAAGCGCTTGCGCCCGGACCTGGCACTTCCTGCCTGTTTCTCTCTCTCCCCAATTTGTAGGATCTCCCTTTATCGGGATTTGGAGGTGGGATCCTGTATGGGAGTTGTCTCCGGCGGGGACCTTGGTGCCCCTCGTCCACATCCTCCGTTATGGAGGTTGCCCCCCCCGATCCCTCCTTCACAGAGCTCATGCTGCAGATCCAGCACGCTTTTGACTTCCCTGCTGCGGATCAGAACTCCTTTCGTCGGGACATGGCTGCCTACCTTAATGTTCCCGAGGAGCCTGCCATGGTGGTCCCGCCCTTGATTACTGTGTATCTTAACGCACTTTCTCATGCTTGGTCTCATCCTGCTTCTGCCCAGCCCCCCCTTCGTGGCCCTGATCGGCTCTACCGTGCCCCTCCTGCCCACCCCTACTTCTCCACCACCCCTGTGGCGGACTCAGTTGTCAGAGCGGCTGCCCATGACTGGACCACCTGACCTCGCCATACCAGTTCCGTGTCACTGGATGCTGATTCCCGGCACATGGATTTCTTTGGCATTCGGGTTTATGCCTCCAGTACTTTGCTACTTTGTATTCTTAATTATCTGGGTCATATGGTCTGGTACCGTAACACTCTTAGTGCCTCGGCTTTGGACTTCCTGTCCGATTTGCCTTCCTCCCCTGAGTCAGTCAGGCTGGCTCAGCTGCTATCTGCCATGTCCTTCCTTTCCCATCACCTGCACCGTGCGTGCTTCGCTGCAGTTGACTCATCGGCCCGACTCTAGACCTCCGGCATCACCCTTCGGCACTTGGCTTGGCTGCGGATTTCAGGTTTGCCACCTGACGTCCAGTTGTCTGTCGCCAGTGCCCCTTTTTCTGGGAACCTGCTGTTCAGACCTGGTACCCAGTCCATCCTGGATTCCCTTCTGGCTTTGGGGCATACTCTGCAGTCTGTTCAGGACCTCTGTCACGCCCCACCCCTATGCCCCAACTGGCGGGCCATCTTGTTTCTGGCCCCCCCTACCGGGGTGTGTCTCGGGTCTGTGGTAGGGCCTCCAGGGGGGGCGGCTCAGTCTGTCCCTCCACGGCATTCCCGTCCTTCACGTGGGATGGGACCCACTTCTGCACCCTAAACTGCTTTTCAGGTATCCCCCACCGCCTCTTGCACACCTTGGAGGTTCCCGGGGATCTCTTTATCTTTCTTGGAGGCTTGCTTCCGGACCGGATGCTTCATCCCTCCAAGCGGATCTGATTGGTACTCCTGCTACTCTCCCTCCTGGAGCCCTGCAGTTGTTCTTTCCTCTGACCATCTGGGATGTGTTTCCCCGGTGCTCCTTTTTCTGCTATCTGATCCGCTATACCTTATATTTCTGAATTTTACTTTATGCCAGAGACTGTCGACCTCTGCCTCGTCAGGATGAATCACTGTGCCTGGCCACCTACAGTTCTTTCTGTATCATACTTCCTGCATGCTGTCCTCACCCATCTTTGCGCCTTTTTGCCTGAGCGGGTGTGATTTGAGTTGACATTTCTCCTGATTTCATGCCACATGTCTTCGCCTAACCGTTGGCCTATCTGCCTGCATGGAAGAGGTTTGAGTTGGACATTCTGGTTACATATCAAACATTTGGTCCTTACCCCGCTCCGACCTATCTGCCTCCGGGGGTGCAGTTGAAGTTGACATTTTATTGTGCATTTACTTCTTTGGTTTTACCTTTCTTACCATTTGGATTTTACTGCTATGTAATCTCCCATAAGTAATGACTTGCTGCAAGAGACCAGTCTGTAGAAGATAGTACAGTTATGTAAGAACTTACCGTAACAGTAGATCTTCAGAGGGCTGTCTCTTGCAGTAAGTCCACTGCCCTCCGTCCCCCTGCCTTTTCGCCTCAAAAAAACTCATGACATTGGGTGGGATCGCTGTTCTCTGTTTTTCTGGCCCTTGTTTACCTCGGTCCAGGCCATGCTTGCCAAAGCAGACGGTGAACAGAGGGTACTGGGGTCCGCCCAGAGGAAGTAATGTCGTGTGGACGGCCCCCATGGAAGATTGCTAGTAGAAGCTGCCGTGTGACAGCGCCACCTGGTGGATACTCCCATAAGTAATGACTTACTGCAAGAGACAGTCCCCGGACGGTCTACTGTTATGGTAAGTTCTTACATAATTGTACTTTCTAGGAGTGGTATATGTTGTTCATCCACACGAACCCACCTGACCTCCCTGGTTTCGATGCCCAACTTAAGCTTCCAGCGGGCAAGATCTGGTGTCAAGGGCCGGAGCCGAGGCATATACCACCTGGGTGGGTGGGAGGAGCCAGCTTTTAGACCTTCCAGCAAGAATCTTGAAGGGAAAGGACATGCCAAACAGTGTGGATGAACAACATATACCACTCATAGAACTACTGTTACAGGTGAGTAACCTGTTCTTTCTGTACATTTAGCTCTGCCTAATGCCCTGTTTAAAAAAAAAAAAAAGCAGTGGGATTTTGAATTTGGGCACATCACATGCGTAATTTATGACCCACCACTTGTCCCTGATTGCCATCACAAACATGGTTGCCACCTTTACTCAATAAAAACACTTTCAATAACACCCTAATAAATAAAAAAACAGTAATACACTCTTAAGTCTGTTTTTGCTCGTGGTTTGCAAACTTTGTTCTTCATGTTTCAGAATGTAGAACCCATTGTTCTTAACATTTCAGAACGTGAAGAGCAAGGTTTGATATCCCTTCCAATTTGAGCTGCACCATACAGCGTCACGTAAGCATGAGCTGAGCTTTTCCCTGACCATGGAAAGCATTGCTTATTGATTCTAAATTTGCCGTTTAAAACTGTTACTCCAATCCTTTGAAACTGAGTGCAGTTTTTTGTAAATACCAGAAGCAGTCTTAGATTGCATTATAAATAATGCCCCCCCATCGTTGAACCGGTAGTTACATCAGTGACATAAGAAAAGCACTTGAGCTTTGCTGTCATGCCGCTGATATCACCAGTCAAGCTCAATGTTGAGAATCTGCACATTTTCAGTGAAGGCGGGTTTAATTATATTTCTTTCTTCTCATGATCCCCTCTTATAAATTTAAAAACTGAAGTACTATCTACAGTTTTAATTTCTGGTGGTTCTTTGATGATCATGAAAAAAAAATTCCCCTCCAATCCTTACCAGTTTGCCATGGCAATCTCTTCTTCTTACCTGCCACAGATAAAATTGAGACTAGGGCCGGGCTTTTCATAAAAACATCCCATCTATTGAATGTGTAGAAAGGCAGATGATTAACAGATTAAAGGGACACTGTCAACCTGTTTTCCATCATATTATTTCTAGTTAAAAACCCACATTATGATCGCATACTTTCTCTAAAATTCATTAATGTTGCTGTTTGTTTTGTCTGTCTCCTTTAGTAAAACTGAAATGCATGCTAATGACTTTTATAAACAGCCTTGTTTTGTTTACAATCCTGGATCTGTTCTTACTGCATAACTTCCTGAGCATTAGAAACACCTCTAAATAGTGCAGTCACTCATGATGCAGCACCCTCCTAAACTCCCATTGCATCAGGAGTAGCTAGACTGTGTCGGGAGTTTTACCAAATCCAGGAAAGATGCAGCTGGCCCTGATCAAGGAATGTACCTCTATGTTTCGATGAGTATAAATAGATAGACCACTGACAGAGCAAAGGCCGATGGCACATTTATAAGGTAGAAAAAGAAATGGGCAGACTGGATGGGCCTTGCGGTCCTTATCTGCCGACAACCTCTGTGTTTCCATGTAAACAAACCTGTTTTAGTGTGGTAACACCAGTATGTTTGGCAGTCTGTTTTTCAGTTTTAAAGAAAAAAAACAATGAGAATCAAACTATCAGCTACATCAGCAATCTTTACAGAATGTTGGCAATGATAAAGTGTGTTTTTTAAACTAGGGACACTTTGAGGCCTAAGGGGTTGACAGTGTCCCTTTAAGAGGGGCTACTTTTTACTAGTTACTTTTAGCAAAATAATATACTTCTAAGAAGGTTGGCTTTTTGCTATTTAAAATTCTCAGTTTACCCATTTTCTGCATGCAATAAGACACTCCAGGGTATGGGTTAGGCTAGATATACCTGCCCTTCTAGGAGCTGTGTACTGTCCTCTGCCTGCAGTGTCAGGCCTCCCAGTGCCTCTGTGGGTGGTTTATATCTGCTTAAGCCACACAGTTTCGCCGGCCGACGCTGCCAACCCGGGTTTGGGAACAAGCCTGGGGAGCTGGAGGGCTGGCTGGGTGGGAAGGCTGAACATCCGTGGACTGCTCGCCTTCTCCGGGGACAGGTTCGGTACTTGACTGACCCCAGGCGGAGGCCTTGAGTACAGCAAGTGCTTAGCCATTCCAGGAGGGTTGGGCGTGCCAGACGTCGGTGGAGCCCCGCCTTGACGTCAGGGTGCATGGCATGCCCAGGAAAGAACAGGGAAAAACACCTTCTTCGCTCCGGGTAGACGGAGCGCCAGCACAGACCTCAATGGTCCCCTGCTTGTCCCATGCGGCGGCCCCGACGAAGTGGCGTTAGTTCGGGGTGCTTGGGGCCCCACCTCGTCCCCGCCTGGAGGGAATCCAAGGCTACATGGGAGGACCGCCACAGGGCTCCAGGTACGGAAGGAACCGAGGCAGATGCCAGGCGCTCCCGAAGAAGCGGAGAGCAGGAGGCAGGGGTAGGTGGAAAATAGAAAGTAAAAAAAAAAAAATCCACAGTGTTTCATTACTGCTTGCATATGGCTCAGAAAGGTTTTTAATTGAGGATTCTAAGCTGTCACAAAGGGGGAGGATTCAAAGTTCTGTGAGATGTCGTAGCTTTGGAGGTGTGTTGGTCCCTAGTTGGTAAGCATATGTAACCCAGCAGTAAATGAATTCCCAATGACGACACTGGAACTAACAGAAAAATAAATTACAGTTAAGTCTAATAGAATTTCTTCTATAACCACACAACATAATAGGTTGCTTGAACTCTGGCTGTGTTCATGTTTGTAGCACAAAACATTTAAATTCATGTAGGTAGTATATGAAAGTACACAAGTTAATCTTACTACATTTGTCCTTCCTCTGCACCAGCATATGATATAGGTGGTTTTAAGAATGTGATGATAAACAAACCTTTCATGAAGAATGCATACTGCTGTGTTCTAATGGAGCTCCTGATCAAATTGGCCAGCTGTTTTCGACATTTTTTGCAGGGAATCTGATTTAGATTTATTTAAATTTAATTACTGGTCATCATTTTTTATTCATGGATAACTGTAGTTTCAAACAACATGAAGTCTTGCTATATTATAGACATTAGCAGTTTGATCCAGCTCTAGAACTGCTCCGGAGTGAAATGGTTAAAACCATTCCAAAATAGAATTTTGGCACGAGAGCAGCTCTATCTGTGTCATTTCAAACTTGAACTGTCAGATTCTTTACTCCGCCTCAGTGAACAGTCGCTCCGGAGATTTCTCCTTCTGCTCGGTTCATTTCTCGGTTTAAAAAGTGTTTTCTCGGTTGGATTTAACCGAGAATAGTTTTATTTTAACCGCAAAACCGTTCGGTTCAAGCTCTATCTGTGGTCACCGTAAGTAAATGAAGGTTTTGTCTGTATGGAACTTCTAAGTTATCGGTTCGGTTTTGAACCGATCAGTGGGTTTAAAACTCATTTAAAACTAAAAGTTACTATTTTAGAGTGCGGTTCCCAGTTCTTACCGGTTCTAAAAAAAAACAGATTTATTATGGTTTTTTCCAATACCCATGACACGGTTAGGAACCGATAAGGGTGTCTTGCCTGGCACTGCCGTTAAAAGGGCAAGTTTTTGGTTAGGCTGGCATTATGTCTGAAAACCCAAAAGAAAAACGGGCCCACTGGTTTTACACTGTGATGTTTGTAGGGAAGTCTTTGCCAAGGCTGACCCACACACCACATGTGTTTATTGTCTGGGGTTTGACCACCTCCAGTCAGACTGCCAGGTATGTAAGAATTTCCCTGCAGCCACCCTGGAAAAAAGATTGGGCAGGCTCAGGGAACAAGAGGCCAAAAAGTCCGCTGACCCGGATGGCCAGCCCGGTTCGGTGCCAACCGAACCAGAGGGAGTGCCCTCTGACCAGGGCCAGACTTCCTCGGGCAAAAGAAAAGCTGGTTCTGAGGAACCAATTCCAGTAAAGAAAACAAGAAAATCAGCAGGTCTGGAGTCAAAATTCCTTCTCCAACTGCTACAGAGATAGCAAAATAACCACAAATTGTCCAGGCACTGTCTCAGGGGTCGTCCGAACCACCACTGTCTGGTAAAAGGTCGGTTCGTCCGGTCCCAGTGGTTCAGGATTATGATATTGAGGAATTTTTATGAACCAGAGGAGGGGGAGGAGGATTATGAACAGTATGAATGTGGCTGGGAAGGTCTGGGTGTGCCCATTGAACCGGACATCTCCCCAGACAGACCTTTAGAATCTCCCCCTATGCTGTCTGAGTCCCCATCTCATTTTATGTTTTATAAAAAAGTTGCTGAAACCCTCCAGCTTCCTTTAGAAGAGGCTGTGGATGAGCAAGAGGAGCCTGATTTTGTAGAAATGATGGATATTCCAGAGTCTAGTAGATTATCTATTCCTTTAGATGTCTTTTAGGAAACAAACAATTACAATTTTAAAAGCTCCTAATTATGTGCCTCCTGTAGATAAAAAGATGGACAGAAGGTATACATTGTCAGGCCCTGATACAGAATTCCTTTCTCAGCAATGCAGTCATGTTGGGGTAGTTCAGGCTGCTGCCTGTGATAAAGCTAATATTCCCTTGGCTTCACATCCTCCTGACAAGGATTCCAGGAAGATTGATGCCATGGCAAAAAAACAGTATATGGCAGACTCTCTCGGACTCAGGCAAGCAAATTATATATGGCTTATGTAGCTAGGTATCAGAAATCTAGATGGGATACTGTTATGCAATTGGCCAAGCAGGCCCATGGCCAGCTGGCTAGTGAACTAGAACAGGTGGCTGCTGATGGTATTGAAACCTCTAAGGTTCAGTTTCATGCTGCTGTGGATGTTAATGATGTTTCCTCTAGGGTCATGGCCACATCTGTAGCTTTTCGTAGGTTGGCCTGGCTCAGGTGTACTAGTTTGTCACAGGATACCCAGACTAAGGCTATGGATTTTCCTGTGGTGGGAAATTCTCTGTTTGGAGAGCAGACAGAGAATTAGATGAAGAAGATGGATGAATATAGGACTACTTACAAGAGTGCCCAGGCTAAGGAGCGGCAAGCCACTCCTCAAAGGCATGCCCCCAGGGGTATGGGTAGGCCTTTTCACAGGCCTTTCTACCAGACTCAGGCCTCCTCTGCCTATGCTCAGAGGGGCTTCTTCAGAGGCAGGGGCAGACGAGGGGTGGGCAGACCTGCTCCACCCCCAGCCTAAAGCTCCTGTGAAACAGGCACCCTGATGGGGTGCCCAGGGCCGATTCTCCTGTACCAGTGGGGGGCAGGCTGGCTTACTTCAGTCAGAATTGGGCTTCTTTAACCTCAGAAGTGGGTTCTGGAAGTAGTAAGCCAGGGTCTGGTTCTCAGCTTCAAAAGTTTCCCAAGTTGAGAAGCAGACTTTTCTACCTGCAAGTGCTTAGAGACCCTCGCTCTGGAAACAGAGGTCTCATCCTGTTAGCTCTCAGAGCAGTAGAAAGGGTTCCTCCTGCATCAGGGCAGGGTCTGTATTCCAGATACTTCTTACCCCAAAAAGACAGGAGAATGGCGGCCCATTTTAGATCTCAGATATCTGAACAAGCATCTTTTGAAACCAAAGTTCAAAATGGTAACTCTGGCAATGATTTTACCTTCCCTAAGGCCAGGGGACTGGCTAGCCTCCCTGGACCTCAAGGATGCCTATTTTCATGTCCTAATCAGAAGATCCCATCGAAAGTACCTCAGATTCGAACTGCCCTCAGGTCATTACCAGTTCAGAGCAATGCCCTTCGGCCTTACCTCTGCTCCAAGGGTATTCACAAAGTGTCTAGCAGTGGCAGTGGCCCACTTAAGGAGGCAGAGGATTGCTGTTTTTCCCTATCTAGACGACTGGCTCATTGTAGGCCAGTCCCCAGAACAGGTAAAATCTCACCTGCAGGTCACCCAGCAGCTTCTCACCTCCCTGGGTTTCCTGCTAAACCTGCCAAAGTTGGTTCTGGAACCAGTCCAGGTACTCACCTTTATAGGGGCAGAATTGGACACAAAGCTAGCCAGAGCCTTCTTTCCCCAGAAAGGTAAGGAATTTAGTGGCTCTGGCCTCTTCCTTCACTCTGCAGGTCTCTCGACCAGCAAGACACTTTCTGCAGCTCCTGGGGCACATGTGCATCCACAGCTGTTGTGCAGGAGCCAGATTTCAGATGAGAGACATTCAGTTTCACTTGAGAACCTTTTGGTCTCAGAGAAGAGACCCCTTTCCAAGTTGGTCCCAGTGACTCAACCTTGATCCTAGCTCTCCAGTGGTGGCAGGATCAGAGCAATTTAAGAGCGGGGTCCCCTTCATTTCCCTTCTCACGACTCTGACTCTCACTACAGATGCTTCCTTCTGGTTGGGGAGCCCACATGGCGACCTTTCCACCAGGGAGTTTGGTCCCCAGGAATCTCTGCTCACATCAATTTGCTGGAACTCAGAGCTGTCTTTTTAGCTCTTCAAGCTTTTTCTGCATCTGTCCACGACAAGGTGATACAAGTCAGAACAGACAACACCACAACAATGTGGTACATCAACAAACAGGGGGGCACTCGGTCTTCGGCCTTGTGCACCGAGGCAATGAAGTTGTGGTCTCTGGCCTATTCCCTGAACACTTCCCTCATAGCAGTTCATCTTCCAGGGAAGGACAATGTCCTAGCGGATGCCCTCAGCAGGATTTCCTAGGGCCATCACGAATGGTCCCTGGATCCTCAAGTGCTGGGGATAGTTTTTTGCCAGGTGGGGCATCCTCAGATAGATCTTTTGCAGCCCCAGACAATCACAAACTTCCTCTGTTCTGTTGCAGGCCTCCAGTGCTGGGCTCAGTTCCCCTGGATGCCCTTCTTCTGGATTGGGAGGGGAAGTTCCTCTATGCTTTCCCCTTTCCTCTCCTATTCAAAGTACTAGTCAAAATCAGATCTCAGCCTTGCAGGGTGATTCTGATTGCCCCGGATTGGGCCAGGCAGCCCTGGTACCCACTCCTTCTGTCTCTGACAGTCCATCTTCCCCTGTGCCTCCCCAGGAATCACAATCTGTTGACTTGTGCCCAGGAAGGGTTTGGTATCCGGACCTCAATCTCAACCTCAAGGCCTGGCTCTTGAGGAGTTAGAGTTTGCTGATTTACACCTCTCTCAGGGTGTTCTTGAGATCCTAAAGGCTTCCAGAAGCCTTCCACTAGGCTACTTATAGTTCTAAATGGAAAAGGTTTTCCATTTGGTGTGCTGGGAAAAATATTTCCCCAGAATCTGCTGAATTGCCCATTTTGTTAGATTACATGGTACATCTTAATTCCTTGGGTCTCAGACCAGCTACCCTGAGAGTTCATTTGGCAGCTGTGTCTGCTTTTGTGTCAGCAGGAAAGTCATCCCCTCTTTCCTCTCATCCTGTGTTTTCCAAGTTTTTTAAGGGATTACTCCATACTAATCCTCCCTTTCGGGAACCGGCCCCTGCTTGGGACCTTAATGTTTGCATTGCCCAGTTAATGCAACCCCCTTTTGAACCTCTGTCTTCTGCAGAGCTTAAGTATCTAACTTGGAAAACTGTTTTTCTAGTGGCTATCACTTCTGCCTGACGCATACGTGAATTGCAAGCCTTATCAGTGGAGACTGACTTTATTTCTTTCCACAGGGATAAGGTAGAAGGTAGGACTAATAGGAAGTTTTTGCCTAAGGTGGTTTCAGATTTCCATCTTAATTAATCTGTCTCCCTTCCAGTATTTTTCACTGATCACTCCTCTTCGGGTGAGAGGAAGTTGCACAGCCTGGATGTTAAGAGAGCTCTTAGTTATTATACAGGCGTACAAAGGTCACAGGTTGAATCCTCCAACTTTTCCTTACCTATGGTGAAGTTGGGAAAGGCAACCTGCCACTAAGAGATCAATAGCCAGGTGGATTGTCTCTTGTATCCACTTTTGTTATCAGAAAGGGCAGAGCCCCCTCTGGTTTGAGGGCTCATTCTACCAGGGTACAGCTGCGTCTCTAGCTGCTGCCAGAGATATCCCTTTATTAGAGATTTGCCAGGCTGCTACTTGGAAACGGTACACACTTTACAAGCATTACTCCCTGGATGTCCAGGCCAGGAGAGATGCTCTGTTTGGCACAGCTGTTCTTCAGAGCCTATTCCCTAAGTAGGTTCTGCCCTCCTCTATGGAGGTACTGCTGTGTATTCTGCTAATGTCTATAATATAACAAGACTTCATGTTGTTTGAAGAAAAAATTACTCACCTTAGTAATGTTGTTTCTTCTAATGGAGTCTTGCTATATTATAGACCCCGCCCCCCAACCTGCCCCTCTCAGAACCTCTACTTGGTGGGGTGCAGGCAACTTAGTGTGGGCACTACTTATGTCCTGTTAGTATTTTGTCGACTTTGGGGGTGTGTATGTGTACGCGTGTGTGTGCTTTATTATACTTATGTTCCATTTTCATATTATTAGAATGGTGTTAGTATTTCTGGTCCCCTGACTTGAGTCTTGGGTGTTGGGACCATCAGTGGTTGTTATTATTTAGGTAACCATTTGGCTAGTGTAGGTTACAGCTTCCACACAGACCTTAGTGAGTTTGGCTCGTAAAGATCTGACAGTTCAAGTTTGAAATGACACAGATAGAGCTGCTCTCGTGCCAAAATTCTATTTTGGAATGGTTTTAACCATTTCACTCCGGAGCAGTTCTAGAGCTGGATCAAACTGCTAATGTCTATAATATAGCAAGACTCCATTAGAAGAAACAACATTACTAAGGTGAGTAATTTTTTCTTTATTCCCCATTACAACTGCCCGGTTGATATTTTGCGTTACAAGCTGACAGTCGTAATCACTCGCTGTCAATCTAGCTTGCGCTACACTACTGGCTACGCTTAGCGCGAGCTCACTGAACTCTTCTGAATATCACCACTTCCTCACATAGAAACAAGTCATGGGCATAAATGCTTCAGCACGGAAATAAAAAAACTCACAATAAAAGTGCCATCCTGACCAAAGGAAAAAAACATGGAAACGTGCTTCGACCTGAGAGATCTAAGAAACTGAGAAGACTTTCTGACACAGCAAGAGAACAGAAACACCATCCGCTAAATGGTAAGTGACATAAGGCTGTTTAAAATTTTAAAACGCAATTTCATAAAAAATTATGACCAGTAATTAAATAAAATAAAACGTGGGTGAGTGTAACCAGAATTTTACACACACCCTTGGCGTGGGATGCTTGTATAAACCCCTCTGACTTTATGTAGCATCGCACACTTTGGGTGTGTGTAAAATTCTGGGAACACCCACCCATGTATTATTCTTTATATTACAGCCAGCTAGTCAAAAACAGAATGTTGAAGTTAGTACAGTAAACATATCTGAAAATTGTACAAAGTAAATGAGTGAACCCTATCAAATTGCTGTTCTTAGTGCCAGATTACAATTATACATTCAAGTTTATTTTATTTATTTTGCAACTGTTTATGCAGGATAGCTCAGCTGAAATATAACATCTCATTTCTAGTGAGGTCCTGTATCTACCACAGCTGTATATATAGACTAGAGCCCTGGGAAGTTCATAAAGGGCAAGGTCACACGAGTATTTGGCTCTAAAGACATTTGTAAACCTGTGAAATTCCAATCAGGGAGGCAGACCACACTGCCTCCTAGTTATACGTATACAATTATTATTATATGTATACAGTTATTAGATGTTACAAAACAAAGTTTTCATGTAAAAAGGACACAGCACATACAAGAAAAAAATGTTCAGAAAAGGCCAGAGGACTCGAGGTAACACTTGTAAATTAGAACCTTTAGATCCATGTAGCCACTAAAGGGGGTGTGGGATAGATGAAGCCCACTTAAAAATAGCTAAAGCCTGGAATGAGGAAATCTAAACAGAACATTATGTTCTTTTCCCAGAACTTTTTATGGCCCAAGAGACTAAACCCGAGTAAGTTAAATCTGACAGTTTTTCCAACATTTGTAGCCCAGTTTTGCTGGCTCCTTGGTTTTTCTTTACTCTTTATCGGGCCATATCAGGTTAGCAGTTCTGCTTCCTAGGATTTTTGTATGTCCAGAAATATTCCTGTATGTTTTCACTCTGTACTCCTCCAGTGTTTTTAGGCCCCAGGTATCGAAAATGGCCTTAAAATCAGGGTCAGTGATTTTATGTGCAGTTTTGTGACTACAGCGAAGTAGGCTAGATAGGCCACATTGAAGGGTTCAGAATTAGGGGACACAGAGCGAGTCTTCGTGTTCCTTAGAGGATTTTTTTTTTTCCCCCAATTGTTTAACCAGGTGAGATACACTAAGCTGAAAGCTTGTTTACAGGTGCAACCTGGGAGCACAGGGAAGTTAAGTAACTTGCTCAGGGTCACACAGTATGCAAGTGGGGGCTGTGGGATTCAAACCCAGGTCTCCAGATTTGCAGCTCAGAGCCTTAAACCACTGCGCATTACTGCCTCCCTAAATTTGACATCCGTTCATGACTACCACAAAGCGAAATGAGTATCCCAGTTCTGTTTCTCCCACCGTCGAGGCTACACCTGCTGCGCGAGTTCAGAAATTCATAGTATGCCATTAGGCCTATCTTTGTCAACGCTGTTTTTCGACGACTCCTCATCCCGGTTCTCCATCCCGATGTCGTTGGTTGCCGGTAAATCCGTTCCTTTTCTTTAGTTGACAGCGTCTGGATCTTTTGCTGTGTTTTGTTTACTTTCACATCATGTCTGGTTCGGGAGCTAAGCGCAAATTGAAAGCTGGCCGTGCCCCCATGTGTAGGGTGCCCTGTGGCCGGCATTTTTCCATTTCGGCCGCATCGATTTTTGTCTGCGGTGCCTGGGACCTAAATTCATGATATGGATAGATGTGACACCTGTTTCTCCATGGATCACCATGTTCTGGAAATCCACGCGTTTAAAGTCTGCAGGGCCACGACGACTTTTGGAGGACGTCGCTGTCTGGCCTCCGAGGCCAGATCCTTAGATCCTTCCTCTGGGTCCCCTCCCAGGTCTTATACGGTCTGGCGAGGAGGAGGCCTCCTCATCTTCAAGCCTTGCTGAGGAGAAGGATTCTTTTGCGGTGTCGGAGGAGTGGCACGGCTCCTCCCGGGATCGCGTCGTCGACACCGCCTTGGCAGTTACCTCAACCAAGGTGCAGGCTCCCCCAGTGTTGCGGCCCATGGTTGCTGGGTCCGGCACTGGTGGACCCTTGACGCTGCCTTGCGGTGCCATTTTGGGTCCTGGTGCCGATCTGGGCAGCGCCACATGCTGTGCCAGTTCGGCCCTACATGACTCCGCTGGCAGCGCCGTTTTGGGTTCCGGCACTGGGGACCCAGTCGGGGCCATGGATAGGTCAGCTTTGGGTTCTGGGGCCATGGGCGGCACGGTGGGACTGTCTGGCGCTGTTAGGGATGTTGGCGCCGTTCGCAGCGCTGTCTCTAGAGATGTAACCGGGGTGGCCAGAATTGAGGTCCTTCTGGTCGACTCCTCTCCGGAAGGTGGTGACTCAGAGTTGCACCCGGACTGGCTGCCCGATTCTTCAGAACCTGACATCTCTGTGGGACGTGGTGTCAGGCAGCCCAGCGTCCCCATCCCTGAGTCTCCGGAGCAGTCTGCCTCTGAGGACCCCTTGGCTGGAGGTGGCCTGGGGTCCATTGGGGGGGATAGCTCTGGGGTTGAGGAGGGGGTTGTCTCCTCTGGAGGGGCTGCAGCAGCTGCCAGTCTTGGTGCTGCTGCACCCTCCGGGGAGACTGGAGACTCTAGCTTCGGTGGCCTCCCTTGGGAGGCCTCTGGATCAGGGGACTCCTTCGCTGGGGTTGAGGAGGAGGGCATCCTCAGAGTCTGAGGGGTCGGGGCGAGGGGCAGCAGCACTCCACTGCCACCCTGCGGAGCCCAGGGAAGAGCTGCTGTGCCGAGCCTCGTCTCTCCTCCTTGGGTTCCAGGGTTCCTTCCGGTTGCAGCGCTGAGGGTTGCCTTTCTGGACTCATACAACCCAGGCATGTCGCAGAGGAGATTCCTCATCTGGGCTCTTCCGGAGTTCGCATTCTCAGGATTCCACTCTGCGACCCAGTATGATCTCGGGGATCCCTGTAGTTCGGGCACCGTTCCCTGGTTTCCAGAGCCCTGGCAGAGGACAGGCACTTCCCTGCAGGTGTCCTTCTTCCATTCCTCTGCAGCCACCCTCCTCTTTTCCAGGCCACGTGAGCCCCATGAGTCCTACGGGGCCCTTATCCTGGGAGACATTCAGAGCCACTTCGGTGGCCTTCCCGTCATATGTTAGGGTCATGAATGAACAGGTCTTTCACTTGTCCCCACCGCCGCAGGAGTCTTCTGGACAGTCGAGTTCCACATCCTCCTTGACTTCCTCCTCAGAGGGAGAGGAACCCAACATTCACCTTTCTTCCGATGCTGATTTCACTGAATATCAGGGCTTCAGTCGAGGATGGTTAGGGATCTGCGTATCTCCTATGTCAGACGGGACAATACTGAGCGGCAGACGTGTGAATTCCTCAGCGAATTCAGTGCCCAGCACTTGGTGGTGCCATCCTGGCCTATCCCCTTCCAGGAAGCATCTATCCGCACCTGGAAGTCCCCAGCCGACCTTTCCCCAGCAGACTGCAGGAGGAAGTATTGTGCTCCACAAACGTCTCTAGGTTCTCTCCCTCACCCTCCTTCAACCTTGGCATTCCTAGAGACTCCTTCCGGGTGTCGGCGCCTGGCGCACAACCGACCACTGGTCTCAGATTCCCTACAATTCAACTGGTGGGGCCAAAGAATTTTCTCCTCTTCTCGTGCGATGATGTGCATTGCATCATATCAGGCACACCATGCTGCCTACAATAGGCACTTGTGGTCAATGCTGGCTCAGGTGCTGGCATTGCTGCCTGACTCTGAGCAATCTCGACAAGCCATTGCCCTCTCCACCGTAGGTTTGGAACTGGCAAGGCACCAAGCAAGGGCATCCTGTGACGCCAGTGAGGTGGCTTCCAGGCTTGCTTGTGGGAACAGCGATCTGTATTAGACAGATGGCGTGGCTTCGTCTGTTGAGGTTGTCACCCCTGGACCAGCGTAGGGTGATCCGCTCCGCCTAACGAGGGACCCGCCTTTTTTCCAGCAGGGCTAGGAGGCTTCTTCAGGGGCTTCCTTCATCTCCTCGTCTTCAGGGGACACCTTCTAGCTCTCCTCGGCCTTAGACGTCTCAGTCTAGTATGGTCAGGGTCTCTTCCTCCTGTTTTCCACCAGCAGGAGGCTGAGGGTCTTGTTCCCTCAGGGCTGTGCTAGGCCCCTTCGGGGGGGGGTGGGGCATGGTACTCACCCAAACAGTAATGAATGGTGAAGATTGACAAGGGAAGATATGGAAATTACATACCTACCATAATTGTTGATATTCTCTTGTATCTTCACCTTTGATTACAGAATCCCGCCCACCATCCCCTCATGGGCCTCATTTCTTGGTGTCTCCTCGCCTGCTCGCCCCCCCCCCAGGCTGATTGGGGGCTAAGTTCCCCTGGTTCCTTGGGACCTTCTGTTCTTCTCTAAAAAGCAGCAGAGGATTTGAAGAGGGAGGAGAGCGAGTGGAGCTTCGTCCTTTCCATCTGAGGGAACTCTTTCTGATTCTCTTTCTGGAAGGAGTCCACTTTTTGGGAATTCTACCTTCAGGTCAGATTTGGTTCAACCACCAGCCAGCAGGGCTAGTTTCTGAGACAGTCTTCGAACCTAGCTGGTGTTCCTGAATCTTGTCTTTTACAAATGCAAAACAGGAGTTATTCAAAAGGAAATTTCTAACCCAATTCGAAAATTACCAACATTGAACTGGTGGTCTGGTACTATTTGACTCCTGCCTTCAGCCAGGAGTCAGAAGGAGTTTCTTACCTGTTTCTGTTTATTTTCCAAAAATAGGTTGCCCCTCTTAGCTTCCCCAGTACTTAATCATATGACTGTGTACTAGTTGGGGGGTCTTTTCCTCCACATATTTGGGGCTCTTTCTCTTCGGAACAGATTATTTTCTTTGACAATCTGTCAGCTCTCAGCTTGAGTAATGGGTAATAGGATAGCAGGATGCGTAAGGGAAATCTGCCGCTCTCGTACCAAGCTGTGCAGAAGGTCCGGTTGAACCATCTAAACCAGTTTTGTCTAAAGGGATCCTTGCTCCCTTGCTTTTAAGCTCCGAGCTAGTAAGCTTCAAGCCAGTTTTACCCAAAATTCATGTCAGATTTTTCCCTCTTCTCACTATCCTCCTTCTTCCTCCTCCTCCTCCTCCCTTCCTCTCACTTTATCTGTTCCTCCCTCAGAGCCGCCCAAGGAGTGAGGCCCTGCGATCCCTTAGGGTAGGGTTCTCCTGTTTTCTGTCCTCTTTTCGGCTTATTCATTTTTCAGTTTGTTTCCTTTCCTTTCGCTATCCCGCGGCTCTCTTGCGTCGCTCTTATCTTTCTAATTCCAGTTGATGACCATGCCCTTTGGCTGCATTTCCTGCCCACTCCAACTTTGCTCCTCACATTTATCTTCATCTTCCACCCTTCCTCCTACTTATCACTCTGTTACTCTGTGTTCCTATGTATACATTCTACTTATTCTAGCTATTGTATTGATCTACCATTGTAATCTAATATGCCGACCTATTTATTGTTTTGTTCCTGTTTCTGTAACTTGTATTTGTTCTCTGACCTGGAACATTTGTAAAAGAGCCTGGCTCAAAGGTACTTGTAATCCTAGTTGTAATAAAAAAAAAAATAATAATTTTATTTCGCCTCTCCGGCTTACAGAACTGGGATGGAGGAGGAGTCTGTCACCTAACGGCCTCCCCTACTTTTGCAGATACGTCATACTCGTTGACACGACTCCTCCTCCAAAAAAAAAACTCCATAGCGGATGCGCACATCCGGCGTACACCCAAACAGTAATGAATGGTGAAGATACAAGAGAAGATTAACAGTTACGGTAGGTATGTAATTTCCATTTCTGTGTACCCAACATCATAAGTAGTAAAAAAATTGATAGAAAAAGTGCAGAGAATGGCTACAAAGAAAGTTAAACATGCAAAGCCTAAGCTACGGAGATAAAGTAAACTGGGACTTCATTCTATGGAATACAGAAGAATGAGAGGCGATCTATGTTTGACATACAAAGCTATACAAGATCAATCACTCATGGAAACAATAGGACTAGTTAGTCATAAATTAAATAAAATAACAAGATCTCATAGACGTAAACTGATGGGAAAACAGAACAATCAAAAGAAGCATATGGTATACACAGAATAATCACCTTGCCACAGTATATAGTTGAGAGTGATAACATGACCATATTTAAAAAAGAGACTAGACGACTACATGGGAGATAAAAAACAGACATTCCACCTTTAAGGAACTAGGGTTGTGAGTTCTAAAAAAAGACTAAAGCCTATTGAACTATGAACCTATAAAGGGGATTACCATAATACCTTGTCACCATGAGTTGCTGCTGTTCTTGGCATTGTTGATGGCTCATCTGGCCTTGGTACCAGTTTTGCTGATACAAGCCTTGGAGCCATTATTAGTGCTTTTCATGATACTGGCACTGGTGTCACCCTTGTGGCCAGTCATGGTGCTATCAATAACACTGTCTGTGCCCTAAGGAACTCAGCAGCCCCCTACCCCCAGACAAGCAGAATCCTGCATTGCAGCTTCAGCCACTCCCTTCTTGGGAACAGGTGTCAGCCCTCCGTGTTTCCCTCTTTCCAGAGCACAAAGATTACAGCAACTGTCTGGCATACCCTAGTATAGATAGTGCCATTGATGCTGCCTCAGTATACACCCCCTCCATTCCATGGATTGCCTCAGTAAGGTGCTTGGTTCCAGTACCTCCACTGATTTCTTCCCCTGTTGAGGTACCTTCAACCATCTTTGCTGCTTCCAAACTTCCACCAACACCTATTGGAACTATGTCAGAACAACAGTTCTCCATCTTCTAAATGCTAAAAAGTGCAAGATCATGCACCTGGGTCACAGGAATCCAAGGGAGGAGTACAGGATGGGTGGGACAGTTTTGGCCACCACAAGTCAGGAGAGAGACCTGGGGTTTATCATATCTGATGACCTGAAGGTGACCAAACAGTGTGAAAAGGCGGTGGAGAGAGCAAACGGTGTGTTGGGGCGCATAGGAAGGAGAGAGAGGTGGTGATGCCACTGTACAGATCACTGGTTATGCCTCAGCTGGAGTACTTTGTCCAGTTCTGGAGACCACATTTCTTGAAGGACATTGACAAAATAGAGTCAGTCCAGAGAACGGCGATGAAGATGGTACATGGACTGCACCAGAATCCCTACGAGGAAAGACTTAAAGACCTTAATATCTGTTCACTGGAGGAAAGAAGGGAGAGGGGAGATATGATAGAGACTTTCAAGTACCTTAGAGGAATAAACAGGGTACAGGTGGAAAGCATATTTCAGAGAAAACTCTGCACAAGAACAAGAGGGCATGATATGAGGCTGAAGGATGGAAGGCTCAGGGATAATGTTAGTAAGTACTTTATATGTAAAGGAGGTAAACTAAAAGCACTTAAGGTGTAGGAATAGAGGTCACACCCTGTCTAGGGTAAGGGTAAAAAGAATAAAAGAAGCAAAATAGAAACCTTAAAAACACTTTATCAAGGGTCAAGTAACAAAGGATTTAAGCAAAACAAAAAAAGGGAAAATTAGAAACGCCCTCTCAAGGGTAATGGTACAAGTTCTTCCAATTAACATAGTGAGTTTAGGAATAGGAGTGTTGGGAGTGGTGCAGTGGCTATGGAGCAACAGTGTTCAGAGAGAGACCTCCTGGAGACTGAGGTTCTCCCATATCTGCATGCAATTCTGTGGGCTGAGGGTGAAGGTTGTTAGACTGGGGCCAAGTTGGCTAGGATTTGGGGGATCTCTTCCTCACCGAGGGGCCACCAGGTCTACCACTGTTGGCCCAGAGGATGCCAATGAGGAGGACCGGCTAAACTGTGAAGGACTCTGGGAAGGTGGAGGTGGCAGTCGGGGACGCATTCCTCAGCTAGTGCCACTATGAAACTCATTTGCCTCTCTGGTGGGATGGGACTGCCGGGGGGAGGCGCCTGTCATTATGGCCAGGGAGGATGTGGGGGTTCTCCCTAGTGGAGGCCCCAAGGTGGGAGGGAGAGGACCACAGTAGAGGAGGAATCAGATTCTGATGAACGCTATCATCAGGAGGGTAGATTTGGGAGCAGGAAGGTGAGGTACCTACCTGGCAGCTCGGCTCTGAGGGGTGGAAAGTGGATCCTAAGGATCGCTAGCATGACTGGGCAGGAGGAGGAGCTGGATGTCATTGTCCACCTGGGGACAAGTGATCTGGCTTGGGACGGGGCTGATATTGTGCTAGGGGATTTAAGGGAGCCAGGGGAAGGATCTGAATGGTTTTCGCTGAGGTGCTGCCTTTCTGTGGCGGGGGGAGAATAGGGATCTCTGCACCAGCTGCTTCAACTTGTGGTTGAAGGAATGATAGAGAGAGGACGGGTTCAGCTACTTTAGGAACTGGGAACCGACCTTGGAGATATAGGGTCTGTACTGCGGTGATGGCCTGCATCCATCTGGAAAAGGAATCTCAGTCCTCGGTGGACAGTTTAAATGTTTCTTTGATGAACATTTAAACTAGCTGAGTGGGGTGGCGGAAGAAATCATGGAGGCATAAAACTGTCAACACACACACACACACACAGATGCAGAGAGAAGGGTGGACTTGAGGGGAGGTAAATAAACCAGGGTACAAAACAAAGAAAAAAACAGTATGGTTGAAATGAAAGGGAATGGGAACATGAGCTGTAAAAAGAGCGGAAAAGGAGGCAGGGCAAAAAGAAACAAGTGGGGTAGCAGGCAGAGTGGTAACAAAATGTGGAAGACCATGTGTGCAAATGCAAGAAGTCTAGGAAATAAACTTCCAGACCTAGAGGCCATTATGGCAGAGGCAGACCTGGATATAGTGGCCATTACAGAGTCGTAATGGTGATGCACAGGAAACTATGACTGGGACATGGTCATACCAGCCTAAACTCAGTTCAGGAAACATAGGGTGGGGAGGAGGGGTGATATGTGTAAGGGAGTGTATCAAAGCAGTGGAGACACATGGAATCCAGAGGGAATGGAGGGTTTGGAGGTACTGTGGGTCACTCTGGAGACTGGAAATGGAGACGCCATTTGCAGTGGCATGATCTACAGACCTGCAACTAAGGGGGAGAATTTAGATAAGGCACTGGTAGAAGCCATTGGCAGAATGGTAGAAAAAGGGGAGGTGCTGCTGGTGGGGGACTTCAGTCTGCCAGATGTAGATTGGAGCCTCCCAGCTGCAACTTCATTTAGGAGCAGGGACATCCTGGACTCCATGCAGAGGGCATTTCTCAGGCAACTAGTTTGGGAACCTACTTGTGATGGGGGCAGTACTGGGTCGAGTGCTCGCTAACAGGGACAGTATTGCAGACATTAAGGTGGGAGGCCACCTGGGGACGATCACTGTACAGTGTGGTTCAACATAAGGATGGTGGTGGAAGTGAACCACACAAGGACAAGAGGGAAAAAAAAAAAAAAAAGGTACAAGACATTTTTTAGGTACGTAAGTGAAAGGAGGAAAACTAGGGCCTGTCAAACTAATCTAATAGATTTCTTTGACTGGGTGACAAAAGCAATAGACCAAGGGGAGGCTGTAGACATTGCCTACCTAGATTTCAGCAAAGCCTTTGATTCCGTCCCACATAGGAGACTGGTCAACAAGCTAGGAAGTCTGGGGATGGGACACAAGGTGGTAAACTGGATTGAAAATTGGTTAAAGGACCGACAGCAGAGGGTAGTGATAAATTGAACCCAATCAGAGGAAAGGGAGGTGACCAGTGAGGTACTTCAAGGGTCAGTTCTGGGGCTGGTCCTGTTAAATGTCTTCATTAGTGACATTGCATATGGGCTGGAGGGAAAAGTTTACCCGTTTGCAGATGACACCATGATCTGCAGCAGGGTGGATACCCCAGAGGGGGTTGAAAGGATGAGAAAGGACCTGGAACAGTTGGAGAGATGGTCAGATGTGTGGCAACTAAGGTTTAATGCAAAGAAATGCAAAATCATGCACATGGGGAGTAGGAACCCTGGTGCAAGCTACAGGTTGGGGGGAGAGCTGTTTGCAGTTACTAAGGAAGAGAGGGACTTGGGAGTCATAATCACAGACGACCTGAAGGCCACAAGGCAGATGGCCAAGGCGGTGGGGAAGGGCACTGGGATTTTGGGGTGTATTGGAAGGGGAATCACAATCTGAAGGAGGGAGGTGATATTTTACAGGACCCTGGTGAGGTCTCCCCTTGAGTAATGTGTCTAGTTATGGGGGCCACACCTTCATAAGGACATTGACAAAATAGAGGCAGTGCAAAGGAGGGTGACCAAAATGGTGAAGGGTCTGCATCACAGTCCTTACAAGGAAAGAGTCAGAGACCTCAGTTTATACACACTGGAGCAAAGGAGGGAGAGAGGTGACATGATAGAAATGTTCAGATACCTCAAGGGCATGAACAAGGTGAAAGGGGACAACATATTCCAGTTTAAAATTAGTGCCAGAACAAGAGGGCACGATATGAGACTGATGGGTGGCTGCATAAGGGGTAATGTCAGGAAGTTCTTTTTTTACAGAGAGGGTGGTGGATGCATGGAATAGTCTACCCCAGGAAGTGGTGGCTGCCTGTACGGTGGCAGGCTTCAAACATGCATGGGACAAATATAAAGGAATATTAGAGACGGGATGAAAAAGCTAAAGCCAGTGACCAGATAGGGTCACTGGCCACTTCGTCAGGTAGCATAAACAGGCAGACTGGATGGGCCTGGTGGCCCTTATCTGCCAACAGTATATGTATGTATCTCAGAGAAGGATTGTGAGGTTAAGAAGGGCAGGTGGGGACTGTGCAGAGGATCAGGAAAAAGCAGATATCCTGAACAAATATTTGTATTCATTGTTCAAAGAGTAAGGGGATGGGCCACATAAAAGTAACAGGGGCACTGGAGAGAGGGAGGTAGATACAAGTCCCTCTACAGAGGAGAGTGCCCTGAAGGGAATTGAAAATCTGAAAGTCAGAAAAGCTCTGGAGCCAGGCAGAGTACACCCAAGAATACTGAGGGAGCTCATGGAGGCACTGACCGCACCTCTGACAGTCCTTTTTTAACAACTCACTGGAAACAGGAGTGGTTCCAGAGGACTGAAGGAAGGAAATGTAGTCCCACTTCACAAAAATGGTAGCAGGGAGGAGGAAGCCAACTATAGTCCAGTCAGCTTTATGTTGGGGCTGAGGAAGCTAATGGAGTCACTTTGAAAGGAAAAGAGTATTTTGAATGTAGCAGATTACAAGACCAAAGCCAGCATTGTTTCACAGGGTGGGGGGTATGTCAGACAAATGTCATAAATTATTTTTGACTGGGTGACTAGGGAAATCGGTCAGGGTGGGTTAGTAGACTTGGCCTACTTAGATTTCAGGAAGGCTTTCAACACCGTTCCACATAGGAGGCTCATAAAAAAACTGGACAGCTTAGTGGGTGAGTCCAAAGGTGGTAAACTGGGTAACACAATGGTTAAGGGATAAGCGACAGGGGTGGTAAACTAGTTCACTTGGAGGAAGGGAGTGCACAGGTCTCTGTACTGGGATCAGCCTCTTCAGTGTCTTTCAGAGTGACATTGCAGATGAAGGAAAGGAAGGTCTGCCTCTTTGCAGACAGGGTGGGCACTCTAGGAGGGGTGAAAGAAATGTGCAGAGAATTGGAGGTGCTGCTGGGTTTCAGTGTGAAAAAATGCAAAATCTTACACTTGGGGCACAGATCTCTAGAGGCAGAGTACAATATGGGAGAAGAGGCATTGACAGTCACCAAACAGCAAAGGGATCTGGAAATAATCGTATCTGATGATCTCAAGGTGGCAAGGCAGTGGGTAGGGCCAGTGGGATGTTGGGGTGCATAGGGAGGGGTATCACCAGCAGGAGGGGGGGGGGGGTGTTGCCACTGTATAGATTGCTTGTGAGACTCCACCTGGATTACTGTGTCCAGTTCTAGAGACCACATCTCAGGACATAGAATTGAGGCAGTCCATAGGAGAGCAACTAAGATGGTACAGGGTCTTCATCAGAAGCCTTATGAGGACAGACCGAAGGACCTCAATAGGTATACCCTGGAAGAAAGGATAGTGGTGGGGGGGGTTATGATAGAAACCTATAAATACTTCACAGGAGTAAATAAGGTATAGGAGGGGAGTATTTTTCAAAGGAAAAAATGCACGAGAACAAGGGGACTTGCAGTGAAGCTTGATTGGGTAAATGCAAGAGAGCTGTGAGGAAGTACTTCTTCACTGAAAGAGTGGTGGATGCCTGGAACAGTCTTCCAGTGGAGGTGGTAGGGTGAAAACAATGGTGGGCTTCAAGCATGCATGGGATAGGTACAAGGGAATCTTAGTGAAAAGCAAGGCGGGGAGATAAAGTAGGGTCTGCAGTGGAAATATGGGCAGAGAAAAAAATGTCGACTGCCATTTGGAGATATTCAGGTGGCAGCGCTGGGCACGTTGCATAGATGGACCAGCCCAGGCATTTGAGGACATCTCCATGGAAATGGAGCTCGTCATCACGCCATTGCACAGAGTAGGTCTGGGGAAACCTGGCTCAGGAGGAAAACTCCTCTGGCCGCAGGATGACGTTTGATCCCTTGTAGGCTCTATTCCAGTGACCGGGCTCCTGCCACAGTCCAACCAACCAGAATGTCAGTGAGAAGGTAAGTCCCGGGGAAGTCGGGTGACAGGGCTTTAGTGACCGGAGGATAAAAATCTCTATGGGGGGGAAAAAAAGTGTTTTACCGTAGTTTGAAACTGTTCACTGCCAGCATCCTAGCTGCACACAATCACTTCTGTTTGCTGTTGGTGTACTCTGCAAGTTCATTCTATCATTGCTTTCAGGGTGTTTTCTGCATGAGTCTTGGAGAGTAAGCTAATTTTGTATGCATGTGCTTTATGATTTTTTTTTCTTCTTTCTACCTAAACATTGAATCTGTACTGTTACCTGTGTTTTCTGTATCTTGTTCTGCCTTTACATATGTAGTTTGAGGCAGCCATGTGTCTGCTTTCTCCTTCTTCCCAAGTAGGCAATATTCTAACCCTAGGAATCCCTCACTTGAGCATTACACAGGCATCATCCTCCAGCCAGAGTGTGATGCCCCAGAGACGGAACTTTATGCTAATGATGTAACTTAGAATACAAGCTCAAACTCTGCAGTGTGGTCACACGTTCCCACTAGCTCTCTAACGTCAGTTTTTCCTCCACTGAATAGTCACCCTGAAGTACAGCTTCAGTATTCTGGTCTCCATAAGTGCTTATTCATTTTAAATTTCAGTGTTTTTGCCTAAACTTACTTAGTTTTCCATAACTGTGTTAGTTTAGATTCTAGAATACTCTGTATTTGTTTATTAGCTGTTCTTCGGTTCCGGATTGGTTCCCAGGAACTGGAGAAGGCCACAGCATAGCACGGTTCCTGCCTTTAGGGAACCGCTAATATTTTCTTTCTATTTTTGGCAAAAAATCTTTATAATTGGGTTTAAGTACCTGCTTACATTCTAAATGTGTTTTTCTCTCTTCAGTCGCAGTTCACATTTTTAGGGAACTGGACTAATTTTTAAAAAGTTATTTGTTTTTCCTCTGAGTAAACTGCTTATTTTTAAGCGTTTTTACTGAACTGCTCACGATTCCTGGTAAAAGGAACCACATTTTTAACAAATTTTTCCTCAGAACTGATACTTTTCTTTCAGGGTATGGAAAGAAAAAATTACTCACCTTAGTAATGTTGTTTCTTCTAATGGAGTCTTGCTATATTATGACTAATGCAGTTTGTCCCACCATTAGAACTGCTCCGGAGGTGAAAGAGTTAACTTCCATGCAGAGCATGGAACTTAGAGCGGAGCTCGGTTAGAAAAGCTTTGTCTGGGATATTTCAAACCGAAACTGTCAGATCTTTACGAGCAAAACTCACTAAGGCTCTGTGTGGAAGCTGTAACCTACACTAGCCAACTGGCTACTAAAATATTAACACATTTTCCTGGTCCCAACACCAAGACTCAAGTCAGGGGACCAGAAAAGATAAGATAAAATAAAACACAACACTCAAACACCCCAAAAAGAAGGGGTGGAAAACATAAAAGGGGGCATCAGTAAGTGCCAACAGTGGACTGCCCACACCATACCCAAAGTAGAAGTTCTGAGAGGGGCAGGCTGGGGGGGAGGTCATAATATAGCAAGACTCCATTAGAAGAAACAACATTACTAAGGTGAGTAATTTTTTCTTCAAACAACATGAAGTCTTGCTATATTATGACTAATGCAGACTACACAGCAGTACCTCCATGGAGGAGGGACAGAACCTACTCAGGAATAGGCTCTGAAGCACGGTTGTGCCAAACCCGAGCATCCTTCCTGGCCTGGATATCCAGGAGTAATGCTTGGTGAAAGTGTGTACTGTTTTCCAAGTAGCTGCTTGACATATCTCTAAGATAGGGATGTCTCTGGCAGCAGCTAGAGACGCAGCTGTACCTCTGGCAGAGTGAGCCTCAGGCCTGAAGGGGAACCTACCCAGTTTTTGATAGCAAAATTGGATACAAGAGACAATCCACCTGGCAATGGATCTCTTAGTGGCAGGTTTCTTTCCCAACCTCACCATAAGTGAGAAATAGTTGAGGAGTCAAACCTGTGACCCTTAGTGCAGCTCTATATAGTAACAGGGCCCTCTTAACATCCAAGCTGTGCAGCCTCCTCTCACCAGAGGAGGAATGGTCAGTGAAGAACACTGAAGTGAAATAGATTGGTTAAGGTGGAAATCTGAAACCACCTTAGGCAAAACTTCCTGTTAGTCCTGAGGACTACCTTATCCCTGTGAAAGGAAATAGTCAGTCTCCACTGATAAAGCCTGTAACTCACTGATGCGCCTGTGAAGTGATGGCTACTAGAACACAGTTTTCCAAGTCAGCACTTAAGCTCTGTCAAGACAGAGGTTCAAAGGGGGCTGCATCAGCTGAGCAATGCAAACATTAAGATCCCAGGCAGGGTAGGGGCCTGAATGGTGGATTGGTATGAAGCAATCCCTCAAAAACTTGGAAAATACAGGGTGAGCAGAAAGAGAAGAGGGCTTCCCTGCTGAAATAAAAGCAGAGACAGCTGCCAAATGCACTTTCAGGGTAGCTGGTCTCAGTCCCAAAGAATTAAGATGGACCATATAGTCCAAAACAGTGGGCAAATCAGCAGATTCCGGGGAAATATGCTTCCCAGAACACCATATGGAAAACCTTTTCCACTTGGAGTTATAGGTAGCCCTGGTGGAAGGCTTGCTAGAAGCTTTCGAGAACACCTTGAGAAAGTTGTAGATCAGCAAACTCTAACTCCTCAAGAGCCAGGCCTTGAGGTTGAGGGATTTGAGATTCGGATACCAGACTCTCCCCTGGGCACAGGTTAACAGATTGTGGTTCCTGGGGAGACACAGGGGAAGATGGACTGCTTAGGACAGAAGGAGTGGGTACCAGGCTGCCTGGCCCAGTCTGGAGCAATCAGGATCATCTTGCAGGGCTGAGATCTGATTTTGACTAGCACCTTGAACAGGAGAGGAAGGGGAAGGCATAGAGAACTTCCCTTCCCAATCGAGGAGAAAGGCATCCAGGGGACTGAGCCCAACACTGGGGCCTGCAACAAAAAGTGGAAGTTGATGGTTGTCTGGGGCTGCAAAAAGATCTATCTGAGGGGTGCCCCATCTGGCAAAAACTATCCCCAGTACTAGGGGATCCAGTGACCATTCGTGATGGCCCTGGGAAATCCTGCTGAGAGCATCTGCCAGGACATTGTCCTTGCCTGGGAGATGAACTGCTATGAGTGAAGTGTTCAGGAATAAGCCAGAGACCACAACTTCATCACTCGTGCACAAAGCCAAGACCGAAAGTGCCCTTGTTTGTTGATGTACCACATTGTAGTGGTGTTGTCTGTTCTGACCTGTACCACCTTGTTCTGAACAGATGCAGAAAAACCTGAAGTGCTAGAAAAACAGCTCTGAGTTCCAACAGATTGATGTGGAGCAGAGATTCCTGAGGGACCACAACCCCTGGGTGGAGAGGTCACCATGTGAGCTCCCCATCCCAAGAGGGACGATCTGTAGTAAGGGTCAGGAGTGAGATAGGAGGGTGAAGGGCACCTTGTCTCAGATTGCTCTGATCCTGCCACCACTGAAGGGCCTGGATCAGGTTCGAGTCACTGGGATTAACTTGGATAGGGGAATCTCTCTTGAGACCAGAAGGCTCTCAAATGGAACTGAATGTCCCTCATCTGAAATCTTGCTCCTTGCACTACAGCTGTGGAAGCAGCCATGTGTCCTAGGAGCTGCAGGAAATGCCTTGCTGGTCGAGAGACCTGCAGCGTGAAGGTTGAGGCCAGGGCCACCAGGGTCCTTACCCTTTCCAGGGGAAGGAAGGCTCTGGCCTGCTTTGTGTCCAGTTCTGCACCTATAAAGGTGAGTACCTGGACAGGTTCCAGAACTGACTTTGGAAGATTGAGAAGAAAGCCCAGAGGTAAGCAGCTGCTGGGTAACTTGCAGGTGTGATTTGACCTGGTCTGGAGACTGACCCACAATGAGCCAGTCGTCCAGGTAGGGAAGATGGCAATCTTTTGCCTTCTTAAATGAGCAACTGCTACTGCCAGACATTTTGTGAATACCCTGGGGCAGAGGTAAGGTCAAGGGCATTGCTCTGAACTGATAATGGCCTGAGGGCAGTTCGAATCTGAGGTACTTTGGTGGGAGCTTTGATAAGAACATGGAAGTAGGCATCCTTGAGGTCCAGGGAAGCTAGCCAGTCACCTGGCCTTAGGGAGGGTAAAATCATTCCCAGAGTCACCATTTAGAATTTTGGTTTTAAAAGGTGCTTGTTCAGATATCTTAGGTCCAGGATGGGCCGCCACTCTCCTGTCTTTTTTGGGGTAAGGAAGTACCTGGAGTACAGACCTTTGCCCTGGTGTAGGGGAGAAAGCCTTTCTACAGCTCTGAGAGCCAGGAGGGTTGAGACTTCTGTTTCCAAGGCAAGAGTATCTAGAGGGTTTGCAGGTGGAAATGATCTGATTCTCATCTTTGGAAATTTTTTGAAGCTGAGAACCAGACCCTGGCTTACTACTTCCAGGACCCACTTGTCTGATGTTAAAGACTCCAGTCCTGGACGGCAAGCCAGCCTGCCCCTCACAGGTAATGGAGAACTGCCCTGGCATCCCATCAGGGTGCCTGTTTGGCAGGGGCTTTAGACTGAGGGGTGGGAGCAGGCCTGCTTGTACCCCTGCCTGCCTCTCCTCTGAAGACCCCCTCTGAACATAAGCTGAAGAGGAGCCTGGGTCTGGTAAAAGGCCTGTGAAAAGGCCTGCCTCTACCCTGGGGGTCTGCCTCTGAGGAGTGGCTTGCTGCCTGGCTTGTGCACTTATAAGTGGTTCTATATTCATCCATTTTCTTCATACACCTCTGTCTGCTCCCCCAAACAGAATTTCCCACCACAGGAAAATCCATAGCCTTAGACTGGGTATCCTGTGACAAAGTAGTACACCTGAGCCAAGCCAACTACTAAAAGCCACAGATGTAGCCATGACTCTAGAGGATACATCATTAGAATCCACTGCAGCATGGAATTGCACCTTAGATGCCTCAACACCATCAGCAGCCACCTGCTCCAGCTCCTTGGCAGCTGGGCTAGGGGCCTGTTTGGCTAAAGCCATGACAGTATCCCATCTAGATTTTTGGTATCTCGCAACATAAGCCGTATAGTTTGCTTGTCTGAGTCCCAAGGACGCTGCCATGTATTGTTTTTTAGCCATGGCATCAATCTTCCTGGAGTCCTTGTCAGGAGGATGTGAAGCCAGGGGAATATTAGCTTTATCACAGGCTGCAGCCTGAACTACCCCAACATGGCTGCATTGCTGTGAAAGAAATTCTGTATCAGGACCTGACAAAGTGTACCTCCTGTCCATCTTTTTATCCACAGGAGGCACAGAATTAGGAGTTTTTTAAATTTTTATTGTTTGTTTCCTAAAAGATTTATGCAAAGGAATAGACAATCTCCTGGACTCTGGGATATCCATCATCTCTACAAAGTCAGGCTCCTCTTGCTCATCCACAGCCTCCTCCAAAGGAAGCTGGAGGGTTTCAGCAACTTTTTTATAAAACAGAAAATGAGAAGGGGACTCAGCAAGCCTAGGGGGAGATTCTCCTAAAGGTCTGTCTGGGGAGATGTCCGGTTCAATGGGCACATCCAGACTTTCAAAGTCACATTCACACTGTTCATAATCATCCTCCCCCTCCTCTGGTTCATAAAACTCCTCTATATCATATTCTTGAACCGATGGAGCCGACCGAACCAACCTTTTGCCAGATAGTGGTGGTTCGGATGGAACCGGGGAAAGTGACTGGACAATTTGTATTGCCCTGGCTATCTCTGCAGCAGTTGGAGAAGGGAATTTTGACTCCACGCCTGCTGATTTTCTAGTTCTCTTTGCTGGAACTGGCTCCTCAGAGTCAGCTTCACGTTTGCCGAGAAGTCTGGCCTGGTCAGAGGCACTCCCTCGATTCCGGTTGGCACCGAACCGGGCTGGCATCCGGGTCAGCGGACTTTTGCCTCTCGCCCTGAGCTTCATACCAACTCTCTTATCTAGGTAGCTGCAGGAAATTCTCTTAATCTGGCACTGCATTGAGGTGGTCAAACCCAGACAATAAACACAGGGTGTGTGGGTCAGCTCTTGGCAAAGGCTTCCCACAGACACTACAGTGTTGAAACCCAGTGGGCCCGGTTTTCTTTTGCTTCTCAGACATAATGCCAGCTCTAACCAAAACTTGCCCTTTTTTTCGCAGTGCCAGGTAAGACACCTTATCGGTTCCCAACCGCCACACGGGTCGTGGAAAACCGTAATGAAATCCATTTTTTTTAGAACCGATAAGAACGGGAACCGCACTCTAAAAAAGCCTTAAAACGCTTCAGAATGAAGTTTAAACAAATCTGATCGGGTTCAAACCGAACCGGATAAACATTTACAAGTTCCACACAGAAAACCTATCTATTACTTACAATACCATAGACAGAGCTTTGAACCGATCGGTTTATGTTAAAATAATGATAATCGCGTTGAATTTAACCGAGAAAAACTCTTTAAACCGAGAAAATGAACTGAGCAGCAGGAGGAATCTCCGGAGCGACTGTTCAGTGAGGCGGAGTAAAGAATCTGACAGTTTCAGTTTGAAATATCCCAGACAGAGCTTTTCTAACCGAGCTCGCGCTCTAAGTTCCATGCTCTGCATGGAAGTTAACTCTTTCACCTCTGGAGCAGTTCTAATGGTGGGACAAACTGCATTAGTCATAATATAGCAAGACTTCATATTGTTCGAATCATTTTTCACAATTTTTTTTCTGGAACCAACAGTGTTTTCAGCAGGTCTTCAATGTTTGACATAACTGATAGACCCAAGGAAAAGAAAACGGAACCAACAGGCTTTAAAAATCGTACTAGCTATTTTCAGCCCCTGGCAAAGGCAGACTGCTACAAACTTTGTTTAAAGTGCTTGTGTCCAGATCACATTTTACCAGTGGTGAGCTCTGTAAAATGTTTTGCCCTAAAACCCAAAAGAAAGCACCTAAAAAAAAAAATAAAAAAAAAAAAGTTTATGGCTTCTCAGTCTGCCACTGTGCCACCAAAACACAATAAAGGCTCTGAGGGAGTTCCTAATGATGGTGGAAAGCACTCTTCACAGGGTCTGTCTCCTCATATACAGCAGCAGTCCCTGTGAAAGGGGCAGAGAAAAAAGATAAAGCTGTTGCCATCAGATTAGCATGGTAGAGATACAAGGGTGTCCAGAAGTAGGAACCCTGCATCCAGTGATTGCAAAAATACAAAGTAAAAGCCTCAAAGCAGACACTGGAAACTGTGTCTAACAAAAAACCAAAATAATTTACTTGCCACTCCTTCTGAAAAAGGAAAGGCGCAGACTTTGGACCCAAGACAGGGCAATCTGTTCCTGTGTTTTCACTAGCCACTGTATGCGTATTCACTGAGTAAAATGAAATTCATTTTGCAGCAGCAGTGTTTTCCATTTGGTAATTGTTTACTATGCGAGTGCTGGTAAACGTTGCTTCTGATTGGACCCAAGACAGATGCCCTCAACAGAGGATGTGGCAAAAATGTGGCATTTTTTCCAGGCCTTCCACAGTGACATTGAGGAGATTCTTCTGGCTGAGTGCAGACGTCCTTTCCCAGGACATTCAGACCAAGGCCATGGATTTCCAGTTTGAAGGAAATTCACTTTTTGGTGACAAAACAGAAGCATACATGAAGAAAGTGGATGAGTACAAAACCACTTGCAAAAACAACACTGATAAAGAAAAGGCCTCCATGTCCTACAGGCATCATGGTAGGGGAGGGAAGGGTAGGGGCTTCTACCCCAGACTCTCCATCCCCTGTGAGTACCAATCCCAAAGAGGTTACTACAGAGGCAGGAGGGGCTCCAAGCATGCTGCTGAAGCATCGGCCCCAACCCCCAAGCCTCAGCCAAAACAAAACCCCTAACAATTCTGCTCAGGTTGCCCAACCATAGCCAGTGCGGGGAGGGGGGGTTGGCCCACTGCTTCCAGGAGTGGGTAAACATTACCACAGTAACTGGGTCCTGGAGATGGTGGGCCAGGAGTTGTCACTGCAGTTCAAACAATTCCCAAAACTTCAGAAAAGCAAAAATTTTCCAGCCCGTTCACCTACAGAGAGAATTCTGCTGTAACTAGAAGTAAGCAAATTGCTACAAGCAAAAGCTGTGGAACAGGTCCGTGCCTCACAGTGGGGGAAGGGCCTGTTTTCAAGATACTTCCTGACCCACAAGAAGAATGTGGATTGGTGACCCATTTTAGACTTAAGATATCTGAACAAGCATAATCATTCTTACGGGTAGCGTCATATGGCATCGGAACCATCCATTCCTTAACATGACTCAAAATGGACGCACAAGATAGTGAGTTAAGAAAAATAAAGATTCAAGATGTTCACACTGGGCACAGTAATACCGTCCTTACAAACGGAATTGGGTAGGGTCACTGGATCTGAAACATGTTTGTTTTCAAATCCCAGTCAGTCCTACCCACAGAAAATACATTGAGTTCAAACTAGGAAACTGCCAGTACCAGTTTGTGGTCTTCCCCCTTGGCCTCACCTCAGTACCAAGGGTCTTCACGAAGTGCTTGGCTGTGGTGGCAGCACATCTGAGAAAGAAAGGTGTGGTGTTTTTTTTCCCCTACCTGAATGACTGGCTAGTTGCAGGGAAACAGAACAAGAGGCAAAGTGCTCTATCCAGAATGTAAAAGGCACCTTGGAAGGCTGGGGTTCCTGATGAACCTTCAGAAGACTTGCACAGAATTTGTGCAGGTACTGGACTTCATAGGTGCAGAACTGGATACCCTGCATGGGAACTCTTCCTCCCTCAGGAAACGGTAGCAGATCTAATTACTTCTGCAAAATCTTTCACAGTGGGCCAGCCAAGGCCTGCAAGGTATTTTCTACAGTTACTGGGTCACATTGCTGCATCCACGACAGTGGTGCCATGGGCCAGGTTTTAGATGAAGGTCATTCGGTACCTCTTAAGAGACACCTGGTTTCAGAGATGGGACTCTTTTCTCTCCAAACTAGTACCAGTCACAAAAACATTGGTACGGGCACTAGAGTGGTGTAAGGACAAGAGCAACCCCAGAGAAGATATTCCCATCCTCTGACAGTCCCTGAAAAGCGTCCTCAAAACATGTTTCACTCCTAGGATGGGGTGCCTACCTGGAGAATATCACAGTAAATGGCATCTGGAGCTCACAGGAGACTCGGGAGCACATCAGTCTCCTGGAACTCAGGACAGTACTGCTGACGATGCAGTCCTTCTTCCAGCTTCAAGGTCAGTCTGTTCACATCTGAAAGAACAGTTATGTACTTACCATAACAGTAGATCTTGAAGAAAAAATCTTTCATCAGGCCTCACCTATGGAACTACAAGCCGTCAGGTGCTAGGACTACATGGAAATGTTTGCAAGCAGTCAGACGGGCGTCGTCCATGACAAAGTCGGATGTCTGCTTATACAGTGACTTGCAAAAGTATTCAACCCCCCCCCCCGGAAGTTATTAGATTTGTCTGGATTACAAATGAGACTTACATATATTATTTCAGTCAATATTTGTACTGCAAACTCATATGCTCTAACAGTATATTGTCAAAGCCAAAATTAATTATCCGTCAGCAGATCTTTTAAAGAAAATTAAAAGTGGAAAATGCTGCTTGCAAAAGTATTCAACCCTACACATTAGTATTTGGTAGAGCCACCTTTTGCTGCAATAACAGCTTTAAGTCTTTTGGGGTAAGTATCTACCAGTCTTGCACACTGTTTGAGAGTGATTCTTGCCCATTCTTCTTGGCAGATCTGTTCCAGGTTGTTCAGGTTGGCTGGGTGACGCCAGGCACCGAAGTTTCAACAGTGCCAGATTCGGTGGGATTGAGATCTGGACTTTGACTTGGCCACTGTAGACATTCACCTTTTGTTGTTTAATCACTCCTGTGTTGCTTTGGCCTTGTGCTTGGGATCATTGCCCTGCTGAAAGGTGAAGTTTCTCCCAAGCTTCAGTTTTTTAGCAGACTGAAGCAGGTTCTCTTGCAGTATCTCCCTGTATTTTGCTCCATCCATTCTTCCTTCAATTTTAACAAGATGCCCAGTCCCTGCTGATGAAAAGCATCCCCACAGCATGATGCTGCCATCACCATACTTCACTGTAGGGATGGTGTTTCTCGAGGCATGGGCAGTGTTAGGGTTGCGCCACACATAACGCTTTGAATTGTGGCCACAAATCTCTATCTTGGTCTCATCAGACCACAAAACCTTGTGCCACATCTTAGCTGGGTCACTCTCATGCTTTCTGGCAAACTCCAGATGTGCTTTTGATATGGTTCTTTTTTGAGTAATGGCTTTTCTAGCCACCCTCCCATACAGGCCAGTATTATGCAGAGCTCTTGATATGGTTGACTGGTGCCCTCACTCACTCTCAGCCACTGAACTCTGTAGCTCCTTCAAAGTGATTGTTGGCCTCTCTGTGGCTTCCTCACTAGTCTCCTTCTTGTTCGGATGCTGAGTTTTGAGGACAGCCTTGTCTGAGGTAGTGCCTGGTGGTGTGATGCAGCTTCACTTCCTCACTATTGATCCAACAGTGCACACTGGGATATCCAAACACTTGGATATTATTCGCACTCTTTTCCTAATTTATGCATGTCTATTACTTTATCTCTAACTTCCTTAGCATGCTCTTTAGTCTTCATTTTCACACCCTTCCTTCAGAGTCACAGTCTGACCAATGGTCATTAAACTGAGGGGGTTTATCCAGAAAATGTGAGCTACTTTAATGTTTCAGAGGAGGGTGAGGCCAATTGTAAGCCAATTGTGTCCTCGTTAGGGCAATATTTTTCATCTGTGTAAACTTGGAGCTTCCAGAGCACAGGGTTGAATACTTATGCAAACAGCATATTTCAGTTATTTCGTTTTCTTAAAAATATATTCTAACATGAAACCAATGTCACTTTACAATAATTATTTTGAGGGTCAGTCTTTTAAATAAAATATTACACAGAACAAAATCTCAATGTATCATTTGTCATTCAGACAAATCTGACAACTTTCAAGGGGGGGTTGAATACTTTTGCAAACCACTGTATATAAATGTGGGAGGCCCGTCCTCTCCTCAGTTCCCTGCCAGAGATCATACTTGGAGGACCCCTCTCTGTAGGGAACCAGGTGAGCCAGAGGACGATGGGTAGAATAAAATGGAGATAGGAGCAGCAAAAGCTAGAGTTTCAGGCCCATAAGGGGGAGGGAGCATGGGACAGCATGGCTTGATGAAAGAGATTCTCTCAAAGACCTACTGTTACGATAAGTATGTTTCTAGGGACATGGATATGTTGTTCAATCCACACTTATTGGCAGGTTCCTTGCCGCTTTAAATCTTGCCGGAAGGTCTTCAAGCTGGCTCCTCCCACCCACCTGGGTGGTAAAACTCTCGGCTCCGGCCCATGACGCCAGATCTTCCTTACCGCTTGGAAGCTCAGGTTCCCTCCTTAGCGTTCTGTGTTTTAGACTGGATCCTAACTCTTCGGTTCATCCGAAACTAGTTTTAAAGTTTTCAAACTTCGGTCTTCATCATCCCTCGCGGCTGCGATGGACAAATCGATTCCCGGCTTTCAGAGGTGCCCTTGCGGGCAGAAAATGTCCAGGACGGATCCGCACTCCACGTGCGTCTACTGCCTAGGCCTTGATCATGACCCACAGGCCTGCAAATTGTGCCGCTCTTTTTAGGCCACCGTCCTGGAGGATCGTGCTGCCCGATTGAAGCTCGGGCGCCCCGAGAAGCGTTACCCGCTGGTAAAATCCAAAGAGGCTCGTTGGGCGGTGTCTGCGGCGGCGGGCTCGGCTGAGCAGCTCGAGCATATGATCGCCCTGGAGGAGGAGGCGGCCCAGGCCACATCTTCCTCCTCCTCGGCCGCGGTATTTATCCCGCTCTCTCTGAGTTCCTCATACTCGGTTTCGTTTAAGGAGCTTTGTCAGTTCCTTTCCACGAAGGGAGAGGGGCCATCGGGACAGTCCTCTCAGCCTAAGAAGAAGGAGTCGAAGGGTAAGTCCCACTGTCGGTGTTCGTGGGAGCGGGAGATGTCTCCTTCCCCGGTCAGCCGACTGTCGACTTCAATCGAGGTTGCTGCTCAGGCCGCTGGCTTCATGGTGTCCCCGTCAGGCCAGCCTGCCGAGACTCCTGTAGACGCGGTCGAGATTTTCCTCGACCCGTCGGACGGGTTGTCGACTGGTGAAGCCGACAACCCTCCTTTGTCGGTTCCCCCGGTGGAGACCGAGGATCTGCCTGTGCCCTCGGGGCCGCAGTCCCCGGACAAAGTGCCTGAGCCGAGGGAAGAGCGGGTGTCCCCTGCCCCTTCCCAGACCTGCCCTCGGTCACCCCGAGGGTCTCGGACGACTTCTCGGTCAAGCTGTTCCCGCCAACATCAGCGGTCTCGGTACCGAAGTAAGCGGCGACACTGCCTCGCCCTCCTCCTCTCGGATGAGGAGGGCTTCGACGTAAATTGCATCGGCGTTACGAGGAGCTTGTGGCAGCAGTTATTGCTGTCCGGACTAAATCGACCCGATTCAGCCTCGCCATCAAGTGGCTGTCAGCCCGAACGACCGAGGGCCAGCCCCGCACCAGTTGAGTTGCCCATCCCGGGCCAGTTGTTCGCCGAAACCAGCTGCTCCACTGATTGTGGTAGAACCTCCGCCTCCACAACCGAGGTCTGGGGCACCGACTATGATTGTCGGGTCAGGTCGCCTGCCCCACAGGTTGTCTGTCACCCTCACTCCCGACCATCCTCGGCAGGTGGTGGGTGGCTCAGGGCCGAGGCAGCTCTTCGCAGACTCTTCGGAGTCCGATGACGACTCCCTGTTCTCCAGGCAGGTCGACCTGGAGTCCTCCGGGGGCCAGTCATTGGACAATAGCCCATCGTCTGTCTTGGGTCTGCTTCGACTCATCTCTGAGTCCACCGGGATGCAGCTCGAGCCCGTGTCCAACGGGCCAAGTATCCCTGACGGAGATACTGGACCGAGGGATTCCCCACGGAGGCCTTTCCGTGGCTGAAGCCATTGTCGGCCCAGCCTTGAGCTTTGGCAGCGGCCTGCTTCCTGTCCTGCGCCTCGCCAGGATGGCCAGGAAGTATCACGGTCCTCACCGGCTCTTTGCCCGGTTTCTCAGAGCACCCCTCTGCCGAGGGGTTAGTCACTGACAGCGTCTTCCGGCGTCCCGGAAACGCTCGGGACATGGATAAGCCCCCCGACAAAGAGTCCAAAAAGCTGGACTTTGCCGGGCGCAAGGTATACGCTGCGTCCTCCCTCTGCCTCCGTCAGGCCAGCTCGGCCATACTGATGGCACACTTCTCCCACGCCCTCATGGGCTCCCTAGATGAGGTTGTCCCTCATCTCCCTGCCAACCTGCAGACCACGGTCCGTCAGGTGCGGGACCAGGGCAGGACGGTGGTGAAGCAGCAGCTTCAGACTGCTCTGGACATAGGTGATTCCTGTGCCAGGTCAGTAGCGGCCGCGATGGCCATGCGCCGCAGGGCGTGGCTGAGGATATCCACCTTCACGGCAGATACCCAGCACAAGTTGGCGGACGTCCCCTTCTTGGGGACTGACCTCTTCGGCCCTGGAGTGGAAGGACACATCCAGCGGATCGAAAAGTCCAATGCCACTCTGGACTCGGTCACTTCCGCCCAGAGGGACAAAGGCCGCCGTCAACAACAGCATAAGTCCTTTCGTCCTTCAGCCCCTGCAGCATGACTGGCCCAACAGCACCAGCAACAGGGCCAGCAGGCTCGCGCTTGGTGTCCCAAACCCAAGCTGGCGGCTTCCTTCAACAGGAAGCAAGGAGGTAAAGGCCCAGGAGGTCCCTCGGCCGGTTCCTCCTCCAAGCCTGCCCAGTGACGGGTTGAGGGGTGCCGCCCCCAGCCTCGTCACTCCCCCCTGGGTTCCCCCCGTGTGGGGACAGCTCCGCCACTTCCTTTCCGCCTGGTCCGCTATCACCACAGACCACTGGGTGTTGGAGGTGGTAGGAAAGGGCCTACCTCTGGAGTTCGAGCAGAACCCGCCCTTTCAAGCCGTCGCCCCTTGGGGGGGCCTTGGGGTCCGCAGCCTTGCTGTCGGCCCGCCGAGCCGATATTGCCCTGCTCCTCGAAAAAGAGGTGATCAGGAAGGTGGCAGATCCTCCTCCAGACCCGGGGTTTGTGTCCAGGTACTTCCTGGTCTCAAAACGGACGGGGCTAGCGCCCCATCCTTGACCTGCAGCTGAACAGGTTCCTATGGTCTCGACCTTCAGGATGGTCACTCTGGCTCAGATAATCCCATCCTTGGAAAGAGGCGTGGTTCTGTTCCCTGGACCTCCAGGGCCGCGTTCTTTCACGCTCCCGACCGTCAGATCTCATCAGAGATTCCCTCCGCTTCAGGCGGAGGATCCCTTACGAAGTTCCGGGCCATGCCCTCGGCCTCTCTGTAGCTCCCAGGTCTTCACCAAATGCATGGCAGTGGTGACAGCATTCCTGCGGCGCCGAAGGGTCCGAGTGTACCCCAACCTGGACAACTGGCTGATTGCAGCCCCCTCCAGGTCGGAGGTGGAGCGGTCCAGAGATCTGGCCCTCCAGGTTTGCTCTCAGATTGGCCTCCTCATCAGCGAGGCCAAGTCGGAACTCGTGTCGAAGCAGGTGATGCTCTTCATCGGGGCAGAGCTCAACTCTCTTCGAGCCAGAGCTTGGCTCCCTGCAGACAGGGCCGAGGTTCTTTCCTCCTTTGCCCAATCATTTCTGGTTGGGCAATCGCGCCCTGCCCGGGACTTCCTGCACCTCATGGCGGCCTGCACCAGTGTGGTCCATTGGGCCCATTGGTACATGTGTCCCCTTCAATGGGGACTGGCCATCCAGTGGCCACAACGCTGCAATCCGTTGGACCAGCCCGTGACAGTGACCCAGGAGATGTGGAACGCTCTCCAGTGGTGGACCGTTCCGGCACATCTGCAAGAGGGCATCCCGTTCGTCCGCCCCGAGCCGACGGTCTCTCTATCGACCGGTGCATCTCTGATGGGTTGGGTGCCCATCTGGGGGAGCACAGAGCGCACGGCCTCTGGTCCCCTCGGGAGTCCCGATGCCATATCAACCTGCTGGAGCTCCGAGCGGTCCGCCTAGCTCTCACTGCCTTCGCTCCATTCTTACGGGGTCAAGTGGTTCAGGTCCAGATGGACAATACCACGACCATGTACTACCTAAACCGCCTGGACGGGACGCGCTCCATGCTGTTACGCAAGTAAGCTTTCCGCATATGGTCCCTCGTGCGCAGCCTGGAGGCGGATCTCCGAGCCATTCACATGGCAGGAGCCTCCAACACCCTGGCCGATGCCCTAAGCCGGATAGGGGCTGCGTCTCATGAGTGGTCTTTCCTGCCGGAGGTAGTACAAGATCTGTTCTCCCACTGGGGCATGCCTCAGGTGGACCTTTTGCCTCCAGGGAGAATGCGAAGCTGAGACTGTTCCATGCCCGCCCCCCTCAGCAGGGCTCGCTGCAGGGGGATGCCTTCTCGAGGCCGTGGACCTCGGGTCTCTTCTACGCCTTTCCACCATTTCCCTTGATCCACAAGGTGCTTCTCAAGGCGAGGAGGGACAAGGCGCAGATGATTCTGGGTAGCCCCATACTGGCCCCGCCAGTTCTGGTATCCAGATCTCCTCAGCCTCAGCTCCAGGCTCCCGAGGCGGCTCCCAGCCCACCTGGACCTGATCTCGGTCAACTAGGGGAAGGTATTCTATCCGGACCTTCAATCCCTGCACCTGACGGCCTGGGTTTCTGAGTGGCTAGAGTTCCAGGCCTTGGGTCTTTCTGACGAGGTCCTCAGCGTCGTTGAGGCATCCCGTAAGGAGTCGACCAGGAAATGCTATGCCTTCAAATGGAAGAGATTCTCCATTTGGTGTCAGAGGAAGGGCTTGGACCCTTCTGCCTGTCCCTTGGCAAGCATTCTGGACTACCTGTGGTCCCTGTCTCAGCAAGGGCTTCAGTCGACGACCTTCAAGGTGCACCTGGCAGCCATCTCTGCTTACCGGGCGTGGGCCGGGAAGCAGTCAGTGGCGCAGGAGAAGGTGGTCTGGCACATTTTCAAATGCCTTGATCACATTTCCCCTCCGGTGCGAGAACCTCCACCTCCATGGGATCTACTGCTGGTATTGGCCAAGCTCATGGGCAAGCCATTCGAACCAATGCACAGGTGCGATATCTCCCACCTGTCATGGAAGACCACCTTCTTGGTGGCTATCACGTCAGCCAGAAGGATGGGAGAGCTCCAGGTGCTTTCCATCGAGTCTCCTTATCTGGTCTTCCACCGGGACAAGGTTGTCCTGCTGCCCCACCCGAAGTTCCTTCCAAAGGTGGTGTCGGAGTTTCACCTTAACCAGGTGTTGACTCTGCTGGTGGTCTACCCCAATCACACCTCGGAGGCCGAATATAGGCTCCATACTTTGGACCCTAGAAGAGCGCTCGCTTATTATAAGGAGCGGACGGCTGAAGTTTGGGGAGAGGTTCGCCAGCTGTTTGTCACCTACGCTGAAGCCGCACCTGGCAGACCTGCAGCCAAGCAGACGATAAGCAGGTGGGTCACCTCCTGCATAGATCTCTGCTATAGGTTGGCGGGCATGGCGCCTCCCAGAGGGATAAGAGCTCATTCTACCCGCCATGCCGCTGCATCGGTAGCTGCTTCCAGGGATGTCCCTATCCAGGATATCTGCAGGGCTGCTACCTGGAAGTCGGCACATACCTTCATTACCCACTACCACATCAACCTTGAGTCACGCCGGGATGCTGGTTTTGGGGCCTCGGGCCTCTAGTCCTTATTCCCTGAGTAGGGTGTGTGCACCTTGCCTCCCTCCTCCCGGAGAACTGCTAGGAGTCTGCCAATAAGTGTGGATTGAACAACATATTCATGTCCCTAGAAATACAGGTTACTCACCTGTAACAGGAGTTCTAAGAATGGTATATGTTGTTCATCCACACAACCTCCCCGGCTTCGACGCACAACCTGGCTTCCAGCGGGCTAGATCTGGCGTCATGGGGCGGAGCCGAGAGTTTTACCACCCAGGTAGGTCGGAGGAGCCAGCTTGAAGACCTTCCGGCAAGACTTAAAGCGGCAAGGAACCTGCCAATAAGTGTGGATGAACAACATATACCATTCCTAGAACTCCTGTTACAGGTGAGTAACCTGTATATTGGGTCTGTCTTCTTCAAGGATATCTCTTTCAACAGGCCATACCTATGGATAGAGTACCAAGCAGTACTGACAGTGAACAGTCTGGGTGGCTGGAACCTACAGGCTTAAGAAAGTAGACCATCTTCCTGGACATAAAGTCTCCACCATTCATTCACACTGATGGGATCTATGCCAGAGGCGCTAGGACCCAGCAGGAGCAAAATTTTTGCAAGAGGGCCGGCGCTAGAGGTGGAGTCCACGAGGGAGGCGGGCGCCTTGTGAGCCTCGATTAGTGCAGCAATGACTTTTCGAGTCGACCTCTAACCGCCTCAGTTCCATTTTTTCCCGCCGTCGAGTGCGCTTCAGTGACAATGTCGCTCGCCTGCCGGGAGTCAAACTAGCAGCATAGTTTTCAGTTTATTGTTTTGTAATTTATCTACGAATAAGTACCGCTTACTTTAAATTTTACTTAAGAAAAAGAAGTCTTCAGCCCTCCATTGACGGAGCTGACCATGAGCCGGTCAGGTGACGGTAAGGAGACTTCCTTTTAAAGCTGTTCAGTCAGCCAGGCTGGGTCCAGTCCACTGCCCTCTCCGGAGGGAGGGTCCGACAATGGACAGTCCGATGCTCAGGGGGATGGGCGGTCCCCCCGGAAGCATAAAAGAAAACTGTCGCACTCTCGGCACCGTTCGGCCTCGAGCTCTTCCTCGGCTCACAGGTCAAAAAAGAGAAGGCATCACTGAAGGTCACCTTCTGGTATGTCTGCACGTCGACGGCCGGTCATTGGGGTCAGATGCCGGTCTTCTCCCCCAGAGTTGCCGGTTTCTGTCTCCGATGACCGACCTCTTCGGCATCAGAGCCCTTCCCTGCCTATTGAAAGGGCTTCCGATGAGCAGTTTCATCAGTGGGCCACTCCTATGGAGCAGTGGGCTCAGAGCTTGGTCCAGCTGCCTGGCCCGGTCACTCAGAGGCCTTCGGGCCCTTCAGGGGAGTGGGTATGGCGGTTGGACCTTCCTAGTCGCGCAGCGCCATATTTGGTGGCGGCTCTGCGCTCAGGTGTCCCCCTCACATGGCTGCGGCACAGGGGGCCACACCGATGCCTTTATCTCCTGGTATTCTTCCTTCTTTTTCTTCAAATTGAAGTCTTCAGGGCCCTGGATTGCTTTCAGCGCCATCGGGAGCTCTCTCGGCGTTGATGGGTCTCTGGCGTCGTCCTCGGCGCCAGCTCACCTGTCGGTACCATCCTCGGCGCCACTGGGGTTGTCGGTGCCATCCTCAGCATCGATGCGCCTGTCGGCGCAGAGTGCTGGGTTGTTTCCAACTGCGCCGTCTCCCTTGCCTTTGGCGCGGTGTTCTTCGGCGCCAAGTCTTGGTGCAGTGCTGTCCAGCCTTAAGGGGTTCTCAACTCCGAATCCTTTCTCTTCTTCATTTCATTGTGATTCTCACTCCTTTCATGTCCATACAGTCCCTCCCGGACTGTCAGGAGATGATATTGAGCCTGACCCAGATCTTCGACTGGGTGATGATGTTGACCGGGATCAGTCCTGCCGCAGAGCCAGTGGGTGAAGACCTGTCATTTAAGTCTCTGCTGAAAAATTTAAATACTACTCTTTTTCTCTCCAGACTACTGATATCGATCCTGGGACACTCTTAAGACTCCAATATCTTCATGTCCCAGAGATCCCTATGGATTTAACTCCCCCGGTACAACCATCTTTTGAGGTGCTCTTTCAGATGGTATGGAATAATCCCGCTCTCATTCCTTCTGTGGCTAAATCCGTAGACAGGAATTGTGCTGCTCCCAAGGAGCGATCCATTTTGGCCTCCCAGGCCTTTGCGGACCCTATTGTAGTCCTGGCAGAGAATAAGATCATTCTTCCTCAGGCTTCTACAGCCCGACCTGTAAACAAAGAATCTTGCAAGATAGACACCTTAGGTAAGAGGGTCTTTGCTGCCTATACCCTGGGTATGCGTATTGCCAGCTACCAGGGCTATTTATCTCAATATGAGTACGTTCTTTGGCATTCGCTCAAACAAATGGTGGAAGCTCTGCCTGAGTCGGACGCTAGTTCAGAGCTACTTCAGGCCATAACCAGGGGTATCGAGTCCAACAACCAGCAGGTTAAAGCAGCTATGGATGCTTTCGATACTGCTTCCCGAGCGGCAGGCATTTGTACCCGCCGTCACTTCGGGCTTCACAAATGATGCCCAACAGCAGGTTATGGCGTTACTGTTTGATGGTATGTATCTGTTTGGACCTCCAGTAGAGGCAAAGCGCTGGGCCACACAGAAGACTAGGTTAGCCATTAAAGCGGCACAAACCCACTCCTTCTAAAGGGGATGTTAAGGTCAGTTCACAACCGTCGGTCCTTTCATGGCAGGGGAGGTTTTAACAAAAACCAAGCCCCCCAGCTTCAGAAGAAAACGCAGCAGAAGGTACAAGGGCCCAAAGCGTCCAGTGCCACCTTCTGAGTTTCTGCTTCAGGTTCCACCTCAACTGCCCGAGGGGGACTCTTCCTCAGCGGTGGGAGGACGTCTGACTCAGTTCTACAACCAGTGGAAGTTCATAACATCAGACTAATGGGTCCTCTGGATAATCCGCGAGGGGTACTCCCTCAACCTTTCAGAAGCCCCTCTGGATCGTTCCCCCAAACGATAGCCCAGGCTGTCAACAATACAGTCAGACCTTCTTGCCTCAGACATACAAGGCTTTCTGAACAGCAGGGCAGTAGAAATAGTTCTGCTGGATCAATGAAACACAGGATTCTACTCCCATTACTTCCTGGTCCCGAAAAAGACTGGTGGCATGCGCCCCATTCTGGACCTCAGAAAGTTGAGCAAGTTTCTTTTCAAGGAAAAGTTTGAGATATCGCTCGGGACCCTGTTACCCTTGCTTCATCAACACGATTGGATAGCTTCCCTGGACATGCAGGACGCTTACCAACATATTCCTATACACCCAAAGCATCACAAATACGTACGGTTTGTAGCACTAGGCCAGCATTATCAGTTCAGAGTCCTGCCCTTTGGGCTATCCTCGGCGCCATGAGTTTTTACAAAGTGTTGTGCAATTTTCGCAGCGCATCTCAGAAAGATAGGAATACAAGTGTTCCCATATCTGGACAACTGGCTTCTAGCAAGCCCTTACAGGGAAGGAGCTCTCGACGCCATAGCCACGGCCACAGACTTTCTCACATCCATGGGAGTCCTGCTAAATCTCAAGAAATCACAGTTGCAGCCTGCCGAGAAGCTCCTTTTTATAGGAACTCTTCTGGACACCTCCTGTGCGAAAGCTTTTCTACCAGAGGACAGAAGGAGCGATATCCTACAGATGGCCCGGTACATCAGAGAGAACAGCTCAGTTCAAGCTATATCGATGTAACGGATGCTGGGTCTCATGGCAGCCTCGGTGTTCACTGTACCCCTAGCACACCTCCACATGAGAACCTCTCAATGGATGCTCAGTACTAGTGATCTCCAACCACTCACAGTCAGTCCTTTCTCATCAAGGTGGCAGAACCTCTGAAGAGGTCACTCACCTGGTGGTCGCAAGAAGACAAACTTCTGGAAGGGTATCCCTTTGCTCCACTGGATCATCGGGTTTCCATTACCACGGACACGTCCCTGGTGGGGTGTGGAGCTCACTGTCAGAATCTCCATAGCCAAGGTACATGGACTCGGGACGAGTCCCAGCTTCACATAAATGTCCTAGGAATGAGAACCGTCCTTTATGCGGTCCGGGCTTTGAAGGACAGTCTCTGTCACAAGAACATTCTCCTTCAAATGGACAACAAAGCAGTGATGTATTACATCAACAAGCAGGGCGGTGCATACTCTTACGCTTTATGCAGGGAAGCGATGAGAGTGTGGGAATGGTGCCTAGAGCACAAGGCTCTAATTCAGGAAGTCTGCCTGCCAGGAGTACAGAATGGACTGGCAGACCATTTCAGCAGAACAGAGACAGATCCTCACAAGTGGTCTCTCGGCCCAACTGTAGTTCAGTCACTATTCGCAGAGTGGGGAACTCCAGACCTGGACATTTTTTCATCCCCACTCGACACAAAACTGCCTTTCTTCTGCTCCAGAAATCCAGGGCCTGGCATTTTCTGTCAGGATGTGTTCAGGCTGCAGTGGACAAAACGCTTTCTATACGCCTTTCCCCCTCTTCCACTAATTCAGAGGGTACTTCTCAAATTCGAGACTCGGGGACAAAATGTTCCTCATTGCTCCCTTCTGGCCTTGACAGATATGGTTTCCGATACTCAACAGTATGTTGGAAACCCCTCTGAAAGCGCTTCCCCTTCAGACGAACCTTTTGACCCAGGGGCCTGTGGTCCATCCCAATCTGAGGTTGCTTCATGTTCATGCTTGGCTCCTGAAGAGATGGAAGTGAGCAGGTTCAGTGACTCTTGGAGAGTTTGATATTCTTTTGGCTGCGCTTAAGCCAGCCACTAGAAAAACGTACACAGCCAAATGGAAGCGTTTTTCTCTCTGGTGTGCAAAATCCTCTTTGAATCCTTTTTCCTGCCCACCAAATAAAGTTCTAGAGTACCTTTTAGACCTCTCAAATTCAGGTCTACAATACTCTGCAGTCAGAGTTCACCTTTGTGCCATTTCAGCTTATCATGAGCCAGTATTTTCCTTATCAGTGGCTCAGTTACCAGTAGTCAAGAGGTTTCTTAAGGGTATTCTGCATACCAGACGTCCAGTCGCAGCCTGGGACATTAGTCTTGTGCTAGACATGCTCACTCAAAAGCCTTTAGAGCCTCTAGCTACCTGTGAGCTGAAATTTCTCACTTGGAAAACGGCATTCCTGGTGGCCATTACCTTGGCCCACAGGGTCTCTGAAATACATGCCTTGGTCACAGACCCTCCGTATACAGTATTTCATAAGGACAAACGTTTCTCCCTAAGGTTGTTTCAGATTTCCATCTAAACCAACCTTTGGTCCTACCTACCTACTTTGCGAACTTCCAAAATGAAGGAGAGCGTACCCTTCATTCTTTAGATGTCAAAAGAGCTCTGCGCTTCTGTTTGGATAGAACAAAAGAAATTTGCGAAGCTCAACAACTGTTTTTCCTTCAGCAAGACCCAGGTGGGTCAACCTGTCACTATCAGATGCATTTCGGCATGGCTGGTGGCATGCCTTCGCCACTGTTATTCCATGGCACAAGTTAAGCTGGAGGGCAGAGTGTATGCTCACTCTACTAGAGCAGTTGCGACATCCGCAACGTGCCCATTGCAGACATTTGCAATGCGGCTACCTAAAGCTCAGTGCATACTTTCGTCAAGCACTGTGCCCTGGATGTCTGTGCCAGGCGACATCTTTCATTTGGCAGGACTATCCTTAATGGACTTCCGTCCTAAATTTGTGAGCTCTTGGTCTCTCCTGCCACCCTCTCGGGGGATTATTAGCGCGGTACTCTCCCATCAGTGTGAATGAGTGGTGGAGACTTTATGTCCAGGAAGATATGGAAATTACGTACCTACTGTAATTCTTGATCTTCTTGGATGAAGTCTCCACCACTCATTCACACACCCACCCACCATCCCCCGAACTCACCTCTGTTATTGGTCTTCACTCCCTCAATCTTTAGGCTGTGAAGACTTCTTTGTTGACCCTTCTTATACGGGTCGCTCGGACTACCTTATGTCTGTTTTTTTGTTAGGCTATCCTTCTAGGATAGTTACACTGCACCTCCTCGGAAAAAAAGGTACTGAAGTGGTTGGAGGATCGACGCTGAGATATAGTCATTGGCGCACAAGCTGAGACTCGCGCGCCGCTCCTCGCAGCTCCATCTCTGGAGCCGGCCCTCTTGCAAAAAGTTTGCTCCCGCTGGGTCCTAGCGCCACCGGCGTAGATCCCATCAGTGTGAATGAGTGGTGGAGATTTTGTCCAAGAAGATCAAGAATTACAGTAGGTTCGTAATTTCCATTTGTAGTACAGCTAAGCCAAAATTAGCCCATCTGCTAGAGACAGTGTCCAGACTGTAGTGTTTAGTGAAGGTGTGGACAGTTCTCCAGGTGGCAGCTGCACAGATGTATGCAGTGTAAAAATGTTTAAAAGGAACAACAGAGGTGGCCATGCCTCTGATGGAATGACCATGAACCACCCCAGGAAGTTTCTTACCGTACTTCTTACAACAAAACGTAATACAGTCAACTAGCCATTTGGACAAGTACCATTTGGAAACTGATGCGCCCTCTTTTCCAGGGGCGAATGAAAGAAAAATCTGCAAGGACTTTCTACAGTCCTTTGTGTGGTGTATTTATTTAGTTTTTGTTGACCAGGTAAGTGCACTAGACAAATCCTGCCTATTTTCAGGCACGACCCGGGGGAAGGGGATACAGACAAATGCCAACTGACCTTGAACCAGATTAAGCTGTTGGTGGTATTTTTTTTAGTGAATGAGGGAAATTTGACCAGGACACCGGGGAAATTCCCCTACTCTTTTCGATAAGTGTCATGGGATCTTTAACATCCACCTGAACTACCACCAATCCAGGAAGATGGGACCTCGGTTTAACGTCTCATCCGAAAGACTGCACCTCTGTAGTGCAGCATGAGAGGAGTGCTGCACTTCTGTGTCAGTACTGGGATATTAACCCAAGTGCCAGGTGTGGGAACTGAACCTATGGCCCTCTGATCTCCCGGCCTCAGAGGCGAGTGTGCTACCTATTGAGCCACTGACAGTGTAGTACCAGAGTATTCTTTGTATAGAGCAGTGCTTCTTCTGGATTAGCATGCCCAGGATAGTAAACTGTCAGGTGGATGATTTGATTTAAAGTAAACTCAGGCACCACCTTTGGTAGAAACTTAGGACTGGTAGTCAGACACTCTGTTTTTGTGGAAAATCAGATAAAGGAGGCTCTCGCACTACAGCCTGTAGGTCTGAAATCCTTTGAGCAGAAGTGATTGCAGTTAAAAATGCTTTTTTTTTTTTTTTTTTTTTTTGTCAACTCTTTTTCGCCCTGGTCGCTGGCTGCCAGGAACTCCCTCAGGTGAGACCCCACCTTGAGTGGCTCCTACTGGCCTGCCTGAATCCCTCCGATCAGGAAATCGGGCACAGAATCCTCTCCCACCACGGCCGCAGACATAGAAGATGATCTGGGAGAGCTGGTTGGGTGGGAACCAGCAGTGGGCATGTGTGTCTCTCCCTTGAGGCCACCGGGGTTTTCCACTTGTTCCTGTGGTGCCCCGAGGGGGGGTGGGCATGTAATGACACCAGCACACCAAGTGTGCATTCCCACACGACTCCCATGTGCCTCCACCCCGTCCTGTACCCTTCTCGACTGGTCTCGGCTACGGAGGCTCCCCATCACCACCGGGTGTCAGTGCTGCACTGGGAGCCATGGAAACCCTCCCCAGAAGAGGAGAGCTTGCCGGGGGTGGCAAGATCCTGCTCCTCCCCCAGCTGACCCCAGACAACCCGAGCTCACTCCCCAACCCGGGTCGCCGGCATGGCACGAGGTGTGGCGTCCAGCGCCTCAACCTTCAGTACAAGTGGGCCAGCAAACATAATGCTTTCCAAGAAAGAAAGCATAAGAGTGGGGGATAGGAGGAAATAGAAGAATAATCAGCATTTATGTAGCACTTTTCATACACAGTATTTCCCAAAGTGCTTTACAAGCAATGCTAGACTGCTAGTGAAGTGACTGAATGTGTAGTGGCAGCCATATCACACATCAGCACCCACACACAGCCTGGACAATTGCATGATCCAGGTTATGGGAAGGGGAATGTTGGCCAGGACACTAGGAATGTCCCCTACTCTTTGCGAAGAGTGCCCTGGGTTCTTTTACTTTCACCTGGACACCCACCAGGACAGCACCAGGATGAGTAGAAGGGACCTCGGTTTACTGTCTCATCTGAAAGATGGCACACCCCAGCAGTACAGACAGCACCCCCCTAATACAGCACTCGGATGCCAGCGTTTAAGGTATGAGTCCAATCCTGATGTGGGACGAGAACCTATGACCTTCTGATCCAGAGGTGGATGTGCTGCCAACTGAGCTACACTGTTGGTTAACTAGGATCTGCAGCTTATCCAATAGGTAGGGAAATGGGCAGACTGGGTGGGTCAAGCGGTCCTTATCTACCGTCAAAGTCGGTTTCTAATTTGCTACAGTCTCAAAAAGGGCCAGAGTAGGCTTTTCCAAAACAAAATTCAGGTTCCAAGCTGGGACTGGATTATGGACGGAGGGCTTCAGATGTAGAATGTCCCTCATAATGTACTGACTGCCTCCAACTGGGCAACCGTACCACCCTCTGTAGGCACATGGAAATTTGATATGGCAGCCAGGTGCACCTTGATAGAGGAATATTGCAGGCCTGAATCCAGTAAGGACAGCAGATACTCTAGAACCTTATCTTGATTGACCGAACAGGTGAACAGATCAAGGTAGAGAATGGCCCATAAAACAAACTGCTTCCACTTCACAGAATATGTGGATCTGGTGGAAGGCGTTCTAACAGCCACTAGAACATCAGCCACTTTTTGGGAAACCCCAGAATGAGCAATGGTCATGTCTTCAGGAGCCATGCACGCAGATGGAGAAATTTCAGGTCCAGATGGAGCAGGGTTCCCTGTTCCTATGACCATAGACCCCTTGCACGGGGGGTTCCACTGTTAGCTGTTGCGGTAAGGGGAACCAGATCTGTTGGACATAGGGAAGCAGTGACTTAGAGTTGCCCTCTCCATTGGCACTTGTAGTGCTCTCTGAAGTAGAGGGAAGGGAGGAAAGTCCTACAGGAACCTCCCTTTCCAAGAGAGGGATAATGCATCTTGCCAGAGAACTGCAGGCCCTGGAGTGAGCGAGCAGAAAAGCGGCAGTTTGGCGTTGTGTGGGGATGGAAAAAGGTCCAACTCTGGATGACGCCATCGTTCAAACAGGTCTTCAACTACCATGGTCTGCAGTTCTCACTCATGCATCCTGGACTGCGACCTGCTTAGCCTGTCAGCCAAGATGTTTTGAGCACCTGGAACATGTACTGCCAACTGTTCTAGACCATGTTCCAGAGCCCAGTACCTAGCACTGATTGCTTCCCTGCCTAGAGGACAAGAATGAGCTCCCCCTTGTTTGTTGATGTAATGCATCACACTGACATTGTCCGTCTTTGTTAGCAGAGGACCTGGTGAGAAGTGGGTCTGGAAAGCTTGGAGCCCATACAGAATAGCTCACATTTCTAGAACCTTAATATGCAAGGTGTTCTCCACTGGGGTCCACGTACCTTGCATCTGAGGAGAACCCAAGTGTGCACCCTAGCCCATCCCTGAAGTATCTGTTGTAAGAATCTGGAGAGGAGCGGGGATCAGGAAGGGAACCCTCTTGAACAGGTTGCTGGGTTCCATCCACCACCCAACACTTTTTGCATAGGGAACATAACTAGAACCATCTGATTTTCCTGGACTTCGTCTTCACCATTTTTGCATACTGCTGGGTTACAAGCCGGAGGCGCTGAGACCCTGCAGGAACCAAAAATCTTCAGGAGGGTTGGCGCCGAGGTAGGACCGTGCATGCATGGCACCACGAGGCTAGCTCTCGCCTATGTCAGCTATCTTGGCGACCCTCCACCCACCTCAGTTCCTTTTTTTCCTGCCGTCAAGTGCGCTTCAGAGACGTTGCTCGCCCACCAAGAGTCAAATCTTCATGTCTGTATGACAACAGAGTTCAGATTTACTTTGTTTATTTAAAACAAAAAAAGAGAAGAAATTTCTTATTTTCTTCTCAGCTCTACCATTCGAGGGAGTCAACTGTAGATGTGACTCTTGTCACAAATGCACTCCGCAGGTCAGGCCCTCTGCTCCCACAGTGCCAAACCTCGACGTGCAATAAGTGAACAGGAGACAAATAAGGTCGGTTTTGGGTCCAAAGCACCTACTAGCCTCAAGTCCTGAGGTAAAATATGAACCCTTTTTCACTAGCACGCCCAGTTAACAGGATCAGATATCGCACCCTCTTCGGAGAAATGCAGTGTAGTACTTAAACCAGTGGGCACTCAGCCTGGTTCACAACTTTCCCCTTTTGGACTCAGTTTGAGACCTAGGTGATTTCTTAACTTAGCAAGACAGTAACACACTTTTAAGCCCTTAACAGTTGTCAGGATTATCAAATACCATTCCAGCATTCACATGCAAAAGAAAAATGAAAAAAAGCCACAGGCAGAATTTCAAGAAAAATGTTTACTAAAAATTAAAAATAGATAAAATACAAAATGCAGAACATATTGAGTTTACAGTCTTTTAAAGTGAATGGATAATTATACAAAAAAAAAAAACAGGTTACTCACCTGTAACAGAAGTTCTAGGAGTGGTATATGTTGTTCATCCACACTCTTTGGCATGTCCCCTTCCTCTTTAAATCTCACCGGAAGTCTTCAAGCTGGCTCCTCCCACCCACCTGGGTGGTATGTGCCTCGGCTCCACCCCATGACGCCAGATTTTAGCCCACTGGAAGCCAGGTGTTGTGCGTCCACAGTCGGGGAGGTCGGGTGGGTCTGTGTGGATGAACAACATATACCACTCCTAGAACTACTGTTACAGGTGAGTAACCTGTTTTTCTAGGAGCGTGGATATGTTGTTCATCCACACGTATTGGCAGACTCCTAGCAGTTCTCCGGGAGGGGGCAGGCAAGGCACACACCCCCTACTTAGGGAACAGAGATTGAAGAACTGAGGCCCCAAAACCAGCATCACGGCGTGACTCAAGGGTGATGTGGTAGTGGGTGATGAAGGTGTTTGCTGACTTCCAGGTAGCAGCCCAGCAGATCTCCTGGATAGGGATGTCCCTGGAAGCAGCCACCGATGCAGCAGTAAGGTGGGTAGAATGAGCTGTTATACCTCTGGGAGGCTCCTTGTCCGCCAACTCGTAGCACAGACCTATGCATGATGTGATCCATCTTGCAATAGTCCATTTGGCTGCAGGCCTGCCAGAAGCAGCTTCAGTGTAGGTGACAAACAGCTGGCGAACCTCTCCCCCGAATTTCTGCTATCCTCTCCTTATAATAGTAGAGGGCTCATCTCAGGTCCAAGGTATGGATGGAGCCTGTACTCAGCCTCAAAGGTGTAATTAGGGTAGTAAACCGGCAGAGTTAACACCTGGTTAAGGTGAAACTCTGACACCACCTTCGGAAGGAATTTCGGATGGGGGCGTAGGACAGCCTTGTCCCTGTGGAAGACCAGATAAGGGGAGTCCACCAAAGCACCTGGAGCTCCCCTGTCCTTCTGGCAGGCGTGACAGCCACCAGGAAGGCCATCTTTCGACAAGTGTGACAAGGCACACTTGTGCATTGGTTCGAATGGCTTGCCCGTGAACTTTGCCAGTACCAGCAGAAGATCCCACGGAAGTGGAGGTTCACGCACCAGAGGGGATGTGTGATCCAGGCCTTTGAAAAAGCACCCGACCACTGTCTTCTGCGCCACCGTCGGCTGACGGGCCTGCGCCTGGTAAGCAGAGATGGCTGCTAGGTGCCAGCTCCCGTTGGAGGGGGCACATGTGCAGCCGGGCCCAATGGACCACTGAGGTGCATGCCGCCTTGTAACCCGGAAGGCGCACAAAGTCCCGGGCAGGGCACAGTTGCCCAATCAGAAATGATTGGGCAAAGGAGGAAAGAACCTCCACCCTATCCGCCGGAAGCCGAGCTCTAACTTGACAAGAGTCGAGCTGTGCCCTGAAGAAGCCCATCACGTGAGAAGGCACGAGTTACGACTTTGCCTCGTTGATCAGGAGGCCGAGTTGGGAGCAGGTCTGGAGGGCCAGGTCCCCTGGACCGCTCCACCTCCTGTTGGGTGGATCCTGCTAGGAGCCAGTCGAGGTAAGGATAAATCCTGACCCCACCCCACCGCCTGAGATGGGCCGCCACTACTGCAATGCATTTGGTGAAGACCTGTGGGGCCAATGACAAGCCGAACAGCATGGCTCAGAACTCATACAGGGTCTCCTCGACCCTGAAGCGGAGGAACCGCTGATGGGACGGACGGATTGGGACATGAAAGAATGCATCCTGCAGATCCAGTGAACAGAACCACATGTTTCGTTCCAAAGATGGTATGATCTGGGACAGAGTGACCATCCGAAAGGTGCATGGCCTGAGATATTGATTCAGGTCGTGTAGGTCTAGAATGGGGCGCCAGCCCTCTGTCTGCTTGGGCACCAGGAAGTACCTGGAGACAAAGCCTGGGTGTGCTGGAGGATCCACCACTGGAGCTACTGCCTCCTTGAGGAGGAGCTGAGCGATGTCGTCTCAGAGAGCCGACTGGGTCTGAGCGGATACTCTTTCCTCCTGAGGTGCGCGGCTCAGCTTGGAGGGTACTGCTTGAATTCCAGAGGCAGTCCCTGACCAACCACTTCGAGAACCCACCTGTCCGAAGTGATAATGGACCAGGCGGAAAGGAAGTGGCGGAGCCAGCCCCCCACGGGAGGACCCAGAGCTGAGGTGATGGGAGAGGGGTTGACAGCCCCCGGCCCGTCACTGAGCAGGCTTGGAGGAGGAGGAGGCTCCACGACCTAAACCTCTGCCTCCTTTGCAGGCCTGTTGGGGCTTGGGCCGGGGGGTGCCAAGCTTGAGCCTGCTGCTGTTGACCTTGGAAGGAGGACTGCAGAGCCACAGGGGAAGAATGCCGAAAAGGCTTCTTCTTTTTCTTCTGCTGGTTCAAACAACATGAAGTCTTGCTGTATTCTGACATATGCAGTGATCCCCAACATTTAAACTGCCCCAGAGAACAAAGAGTTAACTTTCTATGCAGAGCATAGAATGCTGAGCTCGAGGTTGGCTGGAGTCTCTGTCTGGAGTGTTTCAAACTCAAACCATCAGATTCTTTACTCCGCCTCACTGAACGGTCGCTCCGGAGATTTCTCCTTCAGCTCCGTTCAAAAGTCGGTTAAAGTTTCAGTTTTCGTTGGTTTTTAAACAGAAAAAGTTATCCGCGTAGTCGGTTCAGTCTCTGTATGTGGTGCCGTGAGTACTGGATAGGAATTGTTCTGTTTTTCTCTGTGGAACGTGTAAAAGTGTGGGTCAGTTCAGCTGAACCGACCATTTGATAGTGAAATCTTCTGTTTTGTGTTTTACTTAGTGTGTGGTTACCGGTTCTTAAAAAAAAAAACGTGTTTTAGTACGTTTTTTTCCAATACCCGTGACACGGTTAGGAACCGATAAGGGAGTCTTGCCTGGCAGTTGCCATAAAAAGGGTAAGTTGGTTAGGTTGGCCATGTCTGAGAAACCCAAGAAAAAAAACGGGCCCACTGGGTTTCAACACTGCAGTGAGTGTGGGGAGGTCTTTGCTAATTTCAGTCCCCACACCACCTGTGTTTATTGTCTGGGGTTTGATCACCTCGATTCAGATTGCCAAATATGTAAAAATGTTCCCAAATCTACCCTTGAGAAGAGATTAGGTAGACTGAGGGGAAAGGAGGCCAAGAAGTCCGCTGACCTGGATGGCCAGCCCGGTTTGGTTCCGACCGAACCAGAGGGAGTGCCCTCTGACCAGGGCGATACTTCTTTGGGCAAAAGAAGAGCCGATTCCGAGGGATCGGTTCAGACAAAAAGAAAACGCAAAGAAAAATCGTCCGGTTCGGATCCAGAGGTTCATATTCCAACCGCTGAAGAGATAGCTAGGACAATTCGGATTGTGGAATCGCTTTGCCCGGTTCCTACCGATCCGGCACCTTCTGGCAGGGGTTCGGTTCGATTGGTTCTTCCCGGTTCAAGATTATACCCTTGAAGATTTTTATGAACTGGAGTTTGAAGAGGAAGGGGAATTTCAGGATGATGATGGTGAAAGTGAGGGTCTGGATGTGCCTGTGGAACTGGACATCTCCCCAGACAGGACTTGAGGTGTTTCTCCCCTAGGCTTTCTGAGTCCCCTTCTCACTTTATGTTCTACAGAAAGGTGGCTGAAACCCTCTAGCTTCCTATGGAGGAGGCATTGGAGGATCAAGAGGAGCCTGATTATGTAGAAATGATGGACATCCCAGAGTCCAGGAGACTGTCTGTTCCCCTCCACAAATCCTTTGGGAAGCAGACACAAAAAATTCTAAAGTCTCCTAACACTATACCTCCTGTGGATAGAAGAATGGACAAGAGGTATACACTTTCAGGCTCAGACATGGAGTTCTTATACCAGCAATGCAGCCATGTTGGGGTACTGCAGGCCGCTGCCTGTGACAAGGCAAATATTCCCTTGGTTTCACACACCCCCAGACAAGGACTCCAGGAAGATTGATGCCATGGCAAAGAAACAGTACATGGTATCTTCCTTGGGACTCAGGTAGGCGAATTATATGGCCTATACAGCCAGGTACCAGAAGTCCAGGTGGGACACTGTACTGGCACTGGCTAAACAGGCATCCCCCCAGCTGGCCAAGGAGCTGGAGGAGGTGGCTGTAGATGGGAATGAGGCATCAAAAGTACAGTTTCATGCTGCTGTTGACTCCAATGATGTGTCATCAAGAGTCATGGCTACATCTGTGGCTGTTCGGAAAATGGCTAAGCTCAGATGTAATAGCCTCTCACAGGATACCCAGGCTAAGGCCATGGATTTCCCTGTAGTAGGTAATTCTTTGTGGAGCAGACAGAGAATTACATGAAGAAAATGGATGTGTACAGGACCACTTATAGGAGTGCTCAGGCCAAAGAAAGGCAAGCAACTCCTCAAAGGCAGCAGTCTAGGGGCAGGCCTTTTCATAGGCCTTTTTACCAAGCACAGGCGTCTTCTCCCTTTTCTCAGAGGGGGTTCTTCAGAGGGAGAGGCAGAAGAGAGATGAGCAGGGCTCCATCCACTCCTCAGCCTAAGGCCCCTGCCAGGCAGACACCCTGATGGGTCTGCCCGGGTCGAGTCTCTCCTATTCCAGTAGGAGGCAGGCTGGCTTACTTTGTCCAGGACTGGATGTCTATTACCTCAGACAAATGGGTCCTGGAAGTAGTAAGCCAGGGACTGCTTCTTAGCTTCAAAAAATTTCCAAAGATGAGAACCAGATCCTTCCCACTTGCAGGGCTCTCAGAAACCCTTGCACTAGAGGCAGAGGTTTCATCTCTTCTGGCCTCAAGTGCCATAGAGAGAGTTCCTACCCTACACTGGGGCAGATGTCTGTACTCCAGGTACTTCCTTACCCCCAAAAAAGACAGGGGAGTGGCGACCCATCGAGACCTAAGATATCTGAACAAACATCTTTTAAAACCAAAGTTTAAGATGGTAACTCTGGGAATAATTCTTCCCTCTCTAAGGCCAGGAGACTGGCTAGCCTCCATGGACCTCAAAGATACCTATTTTCACATTCCCATCCGGTGCTCCCACAGAAAGTACCTCAGGTTCGAGTTGCCCTCACGCCACTATCAGTTCAAAGCAGTGCCCTTTGGCCTAACATCAGCCCCAAGGGTTTTCACAAAGTGCCTGGCAGTAGTGGTTGCTTTCCTAAGAAGAAAAACGATTTCCATTTTTCCATACCTGGACGACTGGCTCATAGTGGGGCAGTCCCCAGACCAAGTCAGGTCAGACCTGCAGGTAACTCGGCAGGTGCTCACATCTCTGGGATTTCTTCTCAACCTTCCCAAGTCAGTTCTCGAGCCAGCACTGCTTCTCACCTTTATAGGAGCAGAGCTGGATGCTGTCAAAACAAGAGCCTTTCTTCCCCTGGAAAGGGCAAGAGTTCTTACAGAACTGGCTTCTTCCTTCAGCCTTCAGGTGTCTCGACCAGCAAGGTTTTTTTCTCCAACTCTTGGACCACATAGCAGCCTCTACAGTAGTGGTCCAAGGGGCAGGATTCCAGATGAGGGACATTCAGTTCCATCTGAGGACTTTTTGGTCCCAGAGGAAGGATTCCCTCACCAAACTGATTCCAGTGACTGGGACCCTGATCCAAGCCTTTCAATGGTGGCAGAATCAGGACAACTTAAGACAAGGGGTCCTATTCTCCACTCAGTCTCATTCAGTGGTCCTTACCACGGATGCTTCCCTTCTGGGATGGGGAGTCCATCGGGGGGGCCCTCACTGCTCAAGGAGTGTAGTCCCCTCAGGAATCTGTTCTCCATATCAATCTCCTGGAGCTCAGGGCAGTTTTTCTGGCCCTGCAAGCCTTCTCTGTCAGTACAGAACAAGGTGGTTCAAGTCAGAACAGACAACACCACCACCATGTGGTACATCAACAAGCAAAGAGGCACTCGGTCTATGGCCTTGTGCACAGAAGCCATGAAGTTGTGGTCCCTGGCTTACTCCCTGATAGCAGTTCACCTTCCAGGAAAAGACAATGTGCTAGCAGTTGCACTGAGCAGGATCTCGCAGGGCCATCACGAATGGACCCTGGACCCTCTGGTACTAAAGGTGTTTTTTTTTCAAAGTGGCACACTCCAGAGATAGATCTTTTTGCAGCCCCAGTCAGTCACCAACTTCCACTTTTTTGTTGCAGACCCCCAGTCTTGGGCTCAGTCCCCCTGGATGCTCTGGTACTGAACTGGGAAGGGAAATTCCTGTATGCATTCCCCCTTTCCCTCTTCTGTTCAAAGTTTTAGTCAAGATAAAGTCACAACCTTGCAAAGTCATTCTGATTGCTCCAGATTGGGCCAGACAGCCTTGGGTACCCTCTATTGCTGTCCCTAGCAGTTCACTTCCCCCTGTCTCTTCACAGGAATTCCAACCTGTTGACCTCCTCTCGGGGGAGGATTTGGTACCCCAATCTTCAGTCGCTCAATCTCAAGGCATGGCTCTTGAAGAGTTAGAGTTTGCAGATTTGCAGCTGTCTCAGGGGGTTCTGGATATTCTCAAAGCTTCTCAAAAGCCTTCCACCAGAAAGACTTACAACTCCAAATGGAAGAGGTTCAGCATTTGGTGTTCCAAGAAGCATATTTCTCCTGATACTGCTGAGTTGCCTACAGTCCTGGATTATATGGTCCATCTTAATGGCATAGGCCTCAGACCAGCTACCCTCAAGGTACACTTGTCAGCTGTTTCAGCTTTTCTATGAGTGGGAAAGCCTTCCTCACTAGCATCTCACGCTGTATTCTGTAAATTTTTTAAGGGATTGCTCCATACCAGTCCTTCCTTTAGAGACCCTGCCCCTGCCTGGGATTTGAACGTTTGCATTGCTCAACTTATGCAACCTCCCTTTGAACACATGTCCTCAGCAGAACTTAAGTACTTGACTTGGAAAACTGTGTTTTTGGTAGCCATTACCTCTGCCGGACGTATCAGTGAGTTGCAAGCCCTGTCAGTGGAACCTGATTTTATCTCCCTTCATAGGGATAAAGTGAACCAATAGAAGGTTCTTGCCCAAAGTGGTTTCAGATTTTCACCTGAACCAGTCTATGTCTCTCCCTGCTTTCTTCACTTATCATTCTTCCTCAGGAGAGAGGAGGCTACACAGTTTAGATGTTAAAAGGGCCCTCAGCTACTACATAGATCGTACCAAGGGTCACAGGTTTGACTCCCTCCAGTTGTTCCTCACTTATGGAGAAGTGGGAAAGGGCAAACCTGCCACTAAGAGAACTATTGCCAGGTGGATTGTATCTTGTATACAATTCTGCTATGAAAAACTGGGAAAGATTCCTCCCTCAGGCCTGAGGGCTCACTCCGCAGGAGGTACAGCTGCTTCTTTGGCTGCTGCCAGGGATATTCCGCTCTTAGAAATCTGTCAGACAGCCATCTGGAAAACAGTCCATACCTTTACCAAGCATTACTCTCTGGATATCCAGGCTAGGAGTGATGCTCGGTTTGGCACAGCAGTACTTCAGAGCCTATTCCCAAAGTAGGTTCTGTCCCTCCTCCATGGAGGTACTGCTTGGGTAGTCTGCATATGTCAGAATACAGCAAGACTTCATGTTGTTTGAAGAAAAAATTACTCACCTTAGTAATTGTGTTTCTTCTAATGGAGTCTTGCTGTATTCTGACCTCCCTCCTTGCCTCCCCTCTCAGAACCTGTGTTTGGGAAGTGGGTGTGCAGGTGTAGTGTTGCACCCCGGGGTGCTCCTTGTTTACACCTTCCTCCTTTTTGTTTGGGTGTTGATTTATTACTGTTATTCAAATTAGATTGGTTTTTGGGTTTCCTGACTTGAGTCTCCCTTTGGGAATCCAAAACTTTTTACTGCCTGTTGGCTAATAGGAATTTTTACAATTTCCATATAGAATTTTCAGTTAGTTGGGCTTGTAAGAATGTGATGGTTTGAGTTTGAAACACTCCAGACAGAGACTCCAACCGAGCTTGAGCTCAGCATTCTATGCTCTGCATAGAAAGTTAACTCTTTGTTCTCCGGGGCAGTTTAAAGGTTGGGGATTAGTGCATATGTCAGAATACAGCAAGACTCCATTAGAAGAAACACACTTACTAAGGTGAGTAATTTTTTCTTTTTGCCCAAAGAACCCCTGGTAGAAGTAGCGTCCAAGGTGGCATTGGATTGCTCAGTGTACTGAAGGTGATCGGCCACTCCTGGGCTGAACAAGTCGACCAATAGGAAGGGCATATCAGCTAGTTTGTGCTGGGTATCCGCCAGGAAGGAGAAGAGCCTCAGCCAAGCCCTGCGACGAGAGGCAACTGCGGCAGCCATCGAGCAGGCACAAGAATCCCCACTATCCAGGTCCGTCTGAAGCTGCTGTTTGGCAACAGCTCAGCCTTGATCCCTGACCTGCTTGACCGTGTTCTGCATGTCCACGGAGAGATGTGGGAGGACTTCATCCAGCAACCTTAAAAGGGCGTGAGAGAAGTGTGCCATGATGACAGCCAAAACTTGCCTGACAAAGGCCCAAGGAGGAAGCTGCAGAGACCTTCCTGGCTGAATATTCCAAAAGCTTGGACTCTTTATCAGGAGGTCAGTCAGTGTTGGCAGAACTGCCAGTATGCCTGAACTCAGAGGTCGTCACCAGGCTCTCGGCCGAAGGGTGCTCTGTGAGCCCCGCAAGGGACCCACTGGCACCGGCCGGTGTAGAAGCCGGAGTCGGCTTGTGCCCGGTCAGAATTGGCCGTTACCACATAAGGTCCTCGTAGCATCGACGGAGTTACCATGGAGCCTCTCCTAATCCAAGGAGGACAAGAACGACCGCATCGCCTCTTTTTAGAGCGTTTATGGCTCTTCCTCAGCCTGTCGGTTGGGGGGGTGGGGCCTGAGACCTCGATCGAGATCAGATGGGCCGACTTGGTCGGGAGACACCGGCAGGACCAGTGATTTCCTGGGATCAGGGACCACTTCTTCGATGGGAGTCCCAGCAGGCTGGGTCTCATCATCTGGAAAGACCAGATTAGGGGTTCAATCAAGGGAATTGTCAGCCAGAGCCAGTGATATTGGATCGATCATGATTTCAATATTGTCGATCGATAATTCGGTCGACTGACCAGACAACAAAGCCGAAAAGCCAGCGGCCGAAGAAGCGATCACGACCGCAGTCGAGATCGCACGTTCCTGGGATCGAGATCTCTCCTGCTCCCAAGAACATATCCATCAAGACAAAGTTGATCCTGGATCCTTCTCCTGCTTACGGGATCGAGAGGTGTGCGAGCCCGCAGGTGCCTCACCCTTGGTTGGGAGAGACTGGCACAACTCTCAGAAGGAACCAGAGAAGGTGGAGCCCAGGTTGAGGGGAACAAAGAAGCTCCAAGAAGTCTCTGCAGCACGAGTGGCTTCCTCCTCAAATGCTTGCATGCATTCCAGTTACTCAGCGGATTGCGCAGGCACGGAAACCGCCCACTGAGCCTCCTTGGATTTCACCGGAGGGTTCCTCTTCTCCAGCCTCCCCAGTTTCGGGCATGCGAAACAGTCGTCTAGGACACTGGGATGAAAGGCAAGACACAGCTCACATTTCGAGGTGTCATGCTGGACACCGAGGCAATAGACATGCAGTGTGGGGATCAGTGCATGACATTTTCTGGCCGCAAGAGCACCGACAAACTCCGGGAGAAGACTTGTCTTCCATAATCGAAGCAGCAAACTTGCAATCGCTAACGCGAACAATGCGAATTTTCGGAATGACCGAAGGTTTGAAAGCCAGGGCCTACAAGATGTGAGAGCACGAGGGAGGCAGCCTGAATCTTCCAATGGAAAGGAAGATCTGGCATCATGGTGTAGGGCCGAGGTATATACCACCCGGGTGGGTGGGAGGAGCCAGTTTGAAGACTTCCGGTGAGATTTAAAGTGGAAGGGGACATGCCAAAGAGTGTGGATGAACAACATATCCACACTCCTGGAACAAAGCCTTATTACTGAATTCCTTCTACCCTAGGTTTCAAGTAATAAATAGGTGTTTGAATTTACCTAAAGTGCTGTGAGAGTTTGTCAGGAGTCCCACCTCAAAATCGGAGGCAAAATGCCAAATGCACTGTTTTTTTCCCAGCTGGCTGGTAATATGTTGTCCCAACTCCTCTTCCCTGATGACACAGCCACAGATGCTGGCTGTGAGGTCACTCAAACCTGAGAATTGAATTAATCTATCAGTCATATCTCTCAGCCCACTGCTCAAACATTCCAATAAAAAAATGTATCTTCTTCTTAATTAGTGAGGCCTTATGACAGACAAAATTATCCCTTTGATGTCGTCAGAAGTTTCCTGAGAAGCTGTGTTCATCTAGGTGTGAAAGCTAACAGAAATTAAAACTGGCCTTTTCCTCAAAGGTCATAAAATGCATACTTTGTCCCTGCCTTTCAAAGTAAAGGGATAGTTTACAACTGTCATAACCTTGCCTTTATTATGTCCCAGGAAGTCTTGCAACTATGTGTCAACACAGACAAGGAAACTAGTTATCTAGCTAATGTAGCAACCATTTGGGGGGCCAAAGGTCAGGCCTCTTTAAAAGCTACTGGCTGCCATTTCCCTAAGCAGACATTCAAATAAACATACATTTATATCACAAATAAATACAATCATAACTAGTAGAGGGTTAACTTGTTACAACGGTGACAGTAGGGCCTCTCTATTGGAAGGCTGCTCTGGCAGCTGGGTTGTATCCTCCGGTCCACTGCCCTCTTTTTTGCAGGGGTGGGGGGGCCACCATGGGCAATCCAGTGTTCAGGTGGGAGGACAGCCTTCCTGCAAACATAACAAGAAGCGGGCCCGTTCCTGATGTAGGTAGGGGACCCAGCACCACTTGACCTCAAGCTCTTCCTCTTCCCGTCGGAAGGGGCAGAAAAGGTGCCGCTCAAGGTCGCCCTCTGGTATGTCTGCAAAGAGGTCTTCGCTGGTTGGGAGTGGTAGGCCATCCCAGTTCCCTGATGGCAGCCATTCCTGGCTCAGACTCTCAACACCGAGCCCTTCTTCGCCTTGCAGGGTTTCCAGTGGGTGCTCATGGTCTGCTGTCATGGAGCATTGGGCAAGGTGTCTGTCTCGTTTGGCCCTCCCGGTGAATCCAGTTCCAAGGCCCTTGGCCTAGGGACTTTGGAGCCATGGTTGGGACTTTCTGGGCAGGTTGAGCGTCTGTTGCCAGCAATGGATTTTCTTCCCTTGCTGGTGCCCGCGCCACTGACACCAGTTCCACGCCCCCCCCCCCACTCTGTTTCTTTGCAGGGGCCAGCACAGGTACCATCTTTCTGTCCTATTCCTTCTAGGTTTTGTCTGGATCTTCAGGCGGCACCAACTGGTTCGGTGCCAGCTTTGGTGCAACCGCAAACTTGGGCATGCATATTGCCACCTATCAAGGGCACGTCTCCCAATATGAGTATGCCCTTTGGACTTCTCTTAAGTTCTTACTGGAAGGTCTCCCGGAGTCTGACTCCAAAATAGAGATACTACAGACTGTTACCTGAGGGAGAGAATGTAATAGCCATCAACTTAAAGCTCCCATTGATACTTATGACACAGCTTCTAGAATAGCCGCTGCTGGAATCTGTATCAGAAGACATTCCTGGCTTTGGCCATCAGGGTTTTCCTCTGATGCGCAACAGCAGGTGATGAATGTCCCCCTTGATGGCACATATCTGTTTGGCCAACTAGTGGAACAAGCCCTGGAGGCCTCCCAGAAAACAAGAACTGCTATTAAACAGCCATGCCAGCTCCTCAGAGAGGCAGGAACTGTCAGTTTTTTTGTAACAGGCAGCCCTTTCGAAGGAGAAGCCAAGGAACCCACCTCCTCAGCCACAAAAGAAAACAGCACAAGGCACAGGGCCTGAAACCACCCAGTGCCACCATCTGAAAGTCTGGTCCCACTCTCACCTCAGCTGCCTGAGGTGGACATTTTCACGGCAGTGGGAGGTCATCTGACTCATTTTTACAACCAGTGGAAGTCTGTCGCCATTGACAAGTTGGTCCTCAGGATTGTTCAGGAGGGTTACTTTCTCAACTTTGCAGAGATTCCCCCAGATCTTTCAGCCAAGTGACAGCGTACAGTCTGTCAACCGTTCACTCAGACTTTCTCACTTCCAAGATATAGGGCCGTCTCAGAAACAGGGCAGTAGAAGTAGTTCCCAGGGAAGAGAGGAACACAGGTTTCTACTCCCATTATTTTCTGGTTCCAAAGACCACCGGCGGCATGCACCCCAATTTTGACCTCAGAAAGTTGAACAAGTTCTTGTACAAGAAAAAGTTCAAGATGATCTCCTTAGGGGTGCTACTAGCACTCCTCCAACAACATGACTGGCTGGCATCCCTGGACATGTAGGATGCCTACCAGCATGTTCTAGTACACCCACCCAAGTCACCACAAGTACCTTCGCTTTGTGGCCTTGGGCCAACATTACCAATTCAGAGCTTCTCAATGCCGCGAGTCTTTACCAAGTGTTTTGCAGTCCTTGCTGCACACCTTCGAAAGCTCGGCGTTCAGGTTTTCCCCCTACCTAGATGACTGACTTTTGGCAAGCCTGTCAAGGCAGGAGACACAGAATGCAGAGTCCACAGCCTCTCAGTTCCTCACTGCCATGGGGGTTCTGCTGAACTTGGAGAAGTCACAGTTCAACCCTCTCAGCAGCTCCTCTTCATAGGAGCCCTCTTAGGTACGGACATACGAAATTTGCCAGCAGATAAAGGCCTAGAGGTCTATCAAGTGTGCTTGAATGTGCAGCTAGCACCCCTTATTCTGCAGCTGCCCCTCCCTTCCACCCTTCCCCTTCATTAACCCTCCCCCTTGTTCCGTCCCATCCCCTTTTGAAGCAGTCCACTGTTCTACTGGATACCACTTCTGCGGGTAACGCATTCCACCCAGCCACCACCCTCTGCAAAAAAAAAAAAAAAAAAAAAAGTCTCCTCATCTCCCTCCTGACCCTTCCTCCCTCCAGTCTCATATCATGGTACCTGGTGTCCCTCCCCTCCCTTACTTTGAACAGCCCCTCTGTACCTGTCTTGCTTATTCCTTTCATGTACTTAAAGGTTTCAGTCATGTCCCCCTGTCCCTCCTCTCCTCCAGTGAGTACATGTTCAACTTCCTCAGCCTCCTCTCGTATGATAAGTCCCCCAGCCCCTTGATCATCTTTGTCACCCTACGCTGCACCCCCTCCAGTAACTTAATGTCCCTCTTCAGATACGGGTGCCAGTACTGCACGCAGTACTCTAGGTGCGGCTCCAACTAATGACCCATACAGTGGCAGAATCACCTCCTTCCTCCTCGAGGATATACCCTGCAGTACAACCCAGCATTTTGTTGGCTTTTGCAGCTGCCTTCCTACATTGTGCCGAGTTATTCATTGACCCTGTAATGAGCACACCCAGATCCTTCTCCTCCTCTGTTTGGGCTAGCTGCACTCCCCCAAGCTGGTAACTCCTCCTTGGGTTCTTCATCCCAAAATGCAGCACCTTGCACTTTTTGGCATTAAACCCCAGTTGCCGGGTGTCTGACCAGATTTCAGGCTTTGCCAGATCATCCTGCAACCCCTGCCACCCCCCTAGGTCATCCACCACTGCTCCTACCTTGGTATCACCAGCAAACAGACTGGACATCAAGAGCAAGATCAATGATATGTCTGCAATGAATATCCCAAACAACATTGGTCCCAACACCGAGCCATGTGGAACACCGATTGTCACTACCCTTGGGTGTGAGAGCTCCCCACCCACCACCACCCTCTGTTGCCTTCCCTGAAGCCAGTTTCCTATCCATCTCACCAGCTTTGCACCCGCCCCTGTGCCTTCTAACTTACTTCCCAGCCTTCCATGTGGCACGGAGTCGAATGCCTTACTGAAGTCCAGATATAGGACATCCACTGCATGGCCCCTGTCCAGTTGCCTAATAGAACTTCACCAGGTTGGTTGGGCAGGATCTGCCCCGTATGAAGCCATGCTGTCTGCTGTCCTTTGGCCTCTAGGAGGGTCACCAGTCTCTCCTTCAGGATAGTCTCCATTAGCTTACCCATGATGAATGTGAAGCTCACTGGTCTGTAGTTTCCCGGTTCATCCTTGGGGCCACGCTTGTGGAGGGGCACCACATGAGCCATCCTCCAGTCCTGAGGTACACACCTTGAATGTAGTTATGCATTAAATAGGTCTGCCAAAGGTCCTACAAGGATCTCTGCCAGCTCCTTCAGTAACCTGGGGTGGATGCCATGTGGGCCTAGCGCCTTGTCCACCCTCAGTGCCTTCAAACCCTCCCCTCCATGATTTCCCCATCTGTCACACCTTCTCCCCCCGTTTCTGCCATTTCTCCCTCCCCTTGGGTGTCACCCCTTCCTCTTCTCTTTAGTAAATACTGAGCAGAAGTACTCATTTAGTGCTTCTGCCTTATCGCACCCTGCTTCCACCCAACCCCCCCTACTACATAACCGAGGGCTTTTCACCCGGACAGGCATCAGTCACTTGCATGGTGGATACAGGAGGACAACTTCTACAAGGTCTGCCATTTGCCACGCTGGATTCTCAGATCACCATCACCACAGATGCATCTTTGCTCAGCTGGGGGGCTCATTGCCAGAGGAGTCTCATCTCCAGTGTTCTGGAGATGAGGGCAGTCCTGTATGCCCTACAAGTCCTAGAAGTGATCAGTCACAAGATGATTTTTCTTCATACAGACAACATCTGTAATGTACTACATCAACAAGCAAGGCGGAGCATGCTTCTACTCTCTCTGCAGAGAAGCTATGAGGGTGTGGGAGTGATGCCTTGATCACAATGTCCTGATTCAGGCAGTTTACCTGCCAGGAGTCCAGAACGATCCTATTTATTTATATTATTTATGTTTTTGGTAACCAGGTAAGTGCACTGATCCAGAGAACCAATTTCAGTCATGACCTGGGCCACAAAGTGGTGACGCAGTAACATAGTAGTAGACAATATATACATTTGTTGTACTGTACAAGCACAAATGGTTGACGAAAAACAGACATTGTTTACATATGGTATACAAGCATGGCAAAATAAGGTACCATGAAAAATACAGGCGGTAGTGCAAAAGGAGAGATATTTATGCATTTGTACAATTTGACAAGGAGCAGTTTAAGCCTAACAGACTGATTAACATCTAGTCTAGGTACCACGCCTGACGACCTGAGAGAGTTTGTGGCAAGCAGAGCATGTCTCCCAGACAGTGCGCCGTGCTCAGACAGAGGGGTAGCATAGGCTGAGTACATGGAGGGCAGGATAAGATGTGCTCTGCCCTATAGGTCCAGGAGCATCTTCTGTCACGGCCTGGATGGGGTACATTGATTTTTCGAGGGGTATTGCAGGTAAGCAGTGCAAGGTAGCATGAGGTAACTATCTAGCGGACCACCTCAGCAGGACAGAAGCAGATCCTCATGAGTGGTCTCTTGCGCTAGACGTAGTGCACTCGCTCTTTGATGAGTGGGGCAGTCCAGACCTGAACCTTTTTGCAACCCCACTCAGTGCAAAACTGCTTCTGTTCTGCCATAGAAATCCAGAACCTGGCATTTTCTGTCAGGATGCATTCAGGCTGCGGCGGATAAGACGTTTTCTGTACGTATTTCCTTATCTTCCACTAATTCAGAGGGTGCTGCTCAGACTGGAAGCACACCGGGGCAAAATTATTCTAATTGCACCGTATTGGCCTCGACGGATCTGGTTTCCCTTGATCAACAAGTTGTCAGAGGTCCCCCCAAAACAGTTGCCTCTTCGAATGGACCTCCTGACACAAGGACCTCCAGTCCATCCCAGCCTGCACACTCTTCATCTCCACACCTGGCTCCGGAGGAAATGGAAGTCGGCAGGTTTCAAGTGTCTCAGAGAATCCCTCAGATCCTCCTGGCAGCTCGTAAGCCTTCCACCAGGAGGACTTACGTGGCTAAATGGATGTGTTTCTCGGATTGGTGTGCTGAGATCTTCTTAGACCCATTTGTGTCCTCCAGAGAAAGTTCTGGAGTACCTGCTAGACCTTTCAGATGCAGGTCTGCAATACTCATCTGTAAAGGTGCACTTCTGTGCACTTTCTGACTATCACGAGCCAGTCTAAAGCATGACCCTGTCTCAGTTGTCACTGTCCAAAGCATTCCTTAAAGGTATCCTTCATATAAAGTCCCCAGTTAGGAAGCCAGTTGCTCTCTGGGACATTAACTTCATGCTAGATATGCTCACTCATAAACCCTTTAAGCCTCTAGCTATGTGTGATCTGAAGTTTCTGACCTGAAAGACCATCTTCCTGGTTGGTATCACTTCTGCTCGTAGGATCTCTGAAATTTATTTATTTATTTAAGAGATTTACCAGATAAGCATACTGAGCGGGGACCACTCATTTCCAGATGCAACCTTGGGGGTTACATAGAATCCAGACAAGTTCAAAATACAATACACTACAGTGGTTTGACAACAGGTTCAGAATACAATACAATACAGTGGTACAGCAACAAGATGAGTGGTTACATACAGGAAGAATTACAACAGGTTCAGAATAGGTACAGGCTGGATTGACCAGTTTTTGACATTACAAAGTCTAGTCCTAAGACCAGAGTGCATAGTTTGCTGTGACAAAGTTAGGCCTAGACTGCAGGGTGAAACAGCAGAGCAGTAGATGTATAGTAAATACAGTAGGAATTCTAGGCTTATTTAATTTAAGGCCCATTTAGATGTCTCTTGGTGGCAGGTCTAGGCTGTAGGTTGCAGTTGCATATATCTGAGAAGTGGGCGTGTAGGAGCTGTTTGAGGAGCCTTGGGGTGGGGGAGAGCCTAATATCTGCCGGTAGGTCATTCCAGAGTTTGGGCAGCCGATGTTTGAAGGCCGATTGGCCCTTCGATGTATGCATAAAAGGGACTTGGAGTTGTTTTGAGTCTGAGCCTCTGAGGGAGTATGCCGGGGGTGTTGACAGGATGGAGTGGTCCAGTATTTAGCTATGAGATCAGCGCAATGTAGTTGATGCCGAGACTCCAGCGATGGGAGGGGCAAGGGCGCTGTATAGGTCGCAATGATGGGTGGTGGGGGGACATTCCAGGATGAACCGACAGAAAGAATGAAAGAGGGGTCCAAGCTGGCCAAGGTGGATGAGGGGGCTGCGCTGTAGACCATGTCGCCGTAGTCAAATATGGGGAAGATCATTTTGAGCACTAATTCTCTCTTGACCGTGGTTGGTAGGCTGCCTTTATTGTGGTATAGTGCGCCTAGTTTAGGGTGTAGTTTTTTCTGTAGTGAGTCAGTGTGGGTGGAGAAGTCTAGGTGTTGATCGAGCCATACTCCCAGGTACTTAAAGGAGGTGCAGGATTCCAGGGTGGATCCATCCAGAGTGTGGAAGATGGGGGGAGCAACTAGACGGGAGAGTCTAGGCTGCATGCCGAAGGTTAGGAAGACTGTTTTCTTTGCGTTTAGGACAAGTTGGTTGAACCTGAGCCATGCTTGAACGGCATCAAAATCCTGCCGAAGAGTTGAATATGTGTCCCCGATGGAGGGTCCGGTGGCGTACAGTACGGTATCATCTGCGTACATTTGTATGGCTGAGTTGGAGCAGGCCAGAGGTAGATCATTTAAAAATATGGAGAATAGTAGGGGGCTCAGGACAGAGCCCTGGGGGAACCCCATGTTGACTGGGAGTGAGGTTGATACATGAGGGCCAGTTTTTACTGCCTGCTTTCTACCTGTCAGGTAGGCTTGGAACCAGCTGGTGGCTAGATAAGAGAGGCCTGCGTCTTGCAGTTTTGTGATTAGCTTTGGGTGGAATATGGTATCAAAAGCTTTGGTCAGATCTATGAATATGGCCGGGGTGATATGGCCCTTGTCCATACCCGAGGAAATATCGTTGTGAGCTACCAGTGCTGCTGATGGTGGAGTGCGATTTGCAATCCGACTGATGGGGTGAAGAAGGAGGTAGACTCGAGGAAGTGTGTGAGTTGGGAGAGGGCTAGGTGTTCTTGTAGCTTGGCCAAAACCGGTAGGAGGGAGATTGGGCAGTAGTTTCTGGGCGTAGATGGATCACCACCCTTTGGTAGCAGGATGACTACTGCCTCCTTCCAAGCTTCAGGAATTTGTGCTGTGGAGAAAGAGAGGTTCAAGAGGTCGGCTGGGGGGGGGCGACTGTGGCAGAGGCTGATAAGAATAGGAGTTTGGCGTCCAGTCCTAAAGGGCACTTGCCTTTGTTGGGGTTGAGGGCGGCTAGAACTTCTGCTGAGGAGACTGGACGAAAAGACAGTGTGGTGGCGTGGGGGGTAGGCTGGGGTATCGTGAAGGGGCTGTTTGTGGGTGTGGGGAATTGTTGGCTATCTAGGAGAGATTTAGCACAATTGGTAAAGAAGGAGTTGAATGCTGAGGCAACTTCACTGGGGACTGATATATTGTTGCCATGTATGTTTAGGGTAGGGGTGGGTGGCTGGACAAGGGGAGAGAGCAAGGTTTTAATGGTTTTCCAGAATTTGGAAGGGTGGCTTAGGTTAGTGGAGAGAGCCGCCCGGAAGTAGTTCTTTTTAGCCTGTGTTGTGGCTTTAGTGCAGTTATTACGGAGGGTTAGGTAATGCTGCAGAGATTCAGGGGAGCCTGTCAGCCTGTGTTTTTTCCAGGCCTAGTCCCTAGCACGACATCTGCAGATGATGTCGGCAGAGACCCAAGGGAGATGGGATTCCCTGACCCTTTTGTTTCTTAGAGGGGCATGGTAGTCCCATACGGCAAGAACTTGATTTTTGAACATGTCGAAAGCATGGTCGATAGTGGGCGCCAATTGAATAAATGACCAGTCGACGAGGGCGAGGTCATTTAGTAAGAAGTGGAGGCAGAGGGATTTGTATGCTCGTGTAAGGATTGTCGGGGGGTTTAGAGAATTGTGCACCTTCCTGATCACGTAAACCATATGGTGATCACTCAGGGAATCAGGTAGGAGGCCAGCTTTAATTATCCTGTAAGGGTGTGTTGTGAGAGCCCAGTCCAGGAGGGAGTGGTTTTGGGTTTATGCGTGTGGGTTGCTCTATTAGTTGGGAGAGGTTTAGGGATTGAACCCTGCTACGTAGTTTGGAGCAGTCTGTTGCTAGCCAGTTGTAGTTTAAGTCGCCGAGGATGTAGAGCTCACTGGCTGCAGCCGTAGCTTTAAGAGAAGCTAGATGGTCTGTAATGGTATTTCCCGGTGTAGCAGGGGCGCAGTATATCCCGGCCACATATACCGGGGAGGTGTGCGGAAGAACTAGTTTAATCATCTTAGTTTCTATTTGGGGAGTATGTCCGGGGAGTTGGACAGGGGTGAAGTGGAGACTGTTTGATATATACATGGCTATACCGCCGCCTTTCTTATTTCCTTGTCGGTCCTGCCTAATTACTGTGTACCCTGGGATGGCTATTTCTGAGTCATCATGGTGAGGTTTCAGCCAGGTTTCGGATGTAATACAAATGTCAGGTTGGAGGATTTGGGCAGTGACTTGCAGCTCCGGGACTTTTATTTAGTAAACTGTGGCTGTTAAGGTGAATTAGGCTAAGTCCCTTTGGTAGGGTTTGGGGGGAGGGGTTGGGCGATGGGCCAGGGTTTGTTTCAATGTCGCCCGCCCAGAGAAGCAGCAGGGTGAAATAATGTATGGTGGTGTGCCATTTGTTTCTGGATTTAAACCTGAGACGGGAGATTTGTGAGGTGTGGAGTGAGACAAATGCCCCTAGGTTGCGTAGGGCAGATAGGCACACGGGGAAAGAGGAGGGGGATGACAGAGGAGCTTATAAGCCAAATTCGGGTGGGCGTGTGAAACTGGCGCTCCGTGGGAGTTGGTAGGGGGCGAGGGAGAGGTGAGACTGAGCAAAAGTGGAGGAGGTCTGGGTTATTTAAGGGCTTGTTTGATGGGGGTAGAGATACAAGAGGCATAGCAATGGTTAGCATTGCAATTTGGTATAGGATCATGTTTGTGTATGTGATGGTTTCAGTAACAAGCTGAAATTTCGGTGTAGCAGCCTGTACCGGAGGGATCTGATAACCTGCAGATCTGAAAGTGGGCTGATAGGTTTTGGTGTGTCACCTGACCTCTCAGCTGCATATAAATTTGAGTGCCGACCAAGGGTGGTGGTGGTGGTGGCGGTGAGGAGCCGGCGCGCAGCGCCGGCAAGGCTAGAATCACAGCAGAGCAGTAGCAGCGCGATGTACTGAGCTCAGCCCAGCTGCATTTCAAATGTTGCAGTTGGCGCCAAATCAAACAAAGGAGCCCTGTCCTGGCTCAACCGATAGCTGCCTCATACCTGGTATGGCTTCGGGGGGGGGGTTCCAAAAGTGTGTCCAGGGGAGAGCTGTGACGAAAGCCCTCGCAATCTCGTGGGGGTTTCAGGGGGAGGGCAGCAGTCCCCTACCCTTGCGACCCACTGTGGAGGAGGAGAGGAGAGGATTAAATTAATATCAGCAGCACGAGGGGTGGAGTTGTGATCAGGTTTGTCTTTCAGAGTAAAACTTCGTTTTTTAACAATTGAGTTTCCCAATTAGTTATTAGAGCGCTTACAGAAAACAGGCAGTGTTCTGTAAAACAGCCCCGTTTGGTAAATAAAACGTAGTCTGCAAGCCCTTAGAGTAAATGCTTATACAGAACAGTAGCATATGCAGTCTCAGGCAGTGCTCTGTAAACAGCCCTGTTTGGTAAATAAAACGTACTACAGCCCTTAGAGTAAATGCTTTTACAGAACAGTAGCAATGCAGTCTGCAGTTCCTAAAATTAGAGCCTTTGTACAGTTCTAACATGCAGGGAACAGTTACAGCTGACTTTAACACGCAGTCTGCAGTCCCTTATATTAAAGTGCTTTGTGTAACTCCTTTACCAATTGCAGGGAAGACAGTTTGTCTAGGAATTTAAAACGCAGTCTACAGCCTATTAAAATGCTATGTTATGCAGGGAAACAGTCTGATCTAGGAATGTAAAACGCTGTCTACGGTCCCTCTTAAAGTACAAAGCCTTTTTTGTAACTTTTATCGTATGCAGGGGAAAAACAGTTTTAAATGAATTTAAAAAAACAGTCTGTAGATGTACGCCAACTGCAGTGCCCTTTAAAATCATGGCAGAGCAGTAGCAGCGCGATGTACTGAGCTCTGCTCAGCCGCAGTTCAAATTTTGCAGTTGACGCCAAATCAAACAAAGGAACCCTGTCCTGGCTCAACCGATAGCTGCCTCGCACCTGGTATGGCTTCATGGGGGGTGTGTCCAAAAGTGTGTCCAGGGAGACCTCCAATGAAAGCCCTCGTGACCTCGTGGGGGTTTCAGGGAGGGCTGCAGTCCCCCTCACCTCGCACCCACTGGTATGGCTACTGGGGTCCAAAAGTGTGTCCAGGAGAGCTCTGACAAAAGCCTCACGACCTTGGGTTAAGGGGGGCAGTCAGTCCCCTCGCGACCCATGCTTTGGTCACAGACCCTCCGTATACAGTCTTTCATAAAGACAAGGTGGTTCTCCGTACTAACCCTAAGTTCCTACCCAAAGTGGTTTTGAATTTCTACCTCAACCAGCTTCTGGTTCTGCCTACTTATTTTGCTAACTTCCAAAGTGAAGGGGAGCACACCCTTCATTCCCTGGGTGTTAAAAGAGCTCTGTGGTTCTTTATCGATAGAACTAGGGATACCCATCAGATCAAGCAGCTCTTTGTGTCCTTCAGCGTGGCTCGGCTGGGTCAGCCAGTGCCCATCAAATGTACCTCTGCTTGGATAGTGGCTTGCCTTTGCCATTGATACTCCATGGCACAAGTCAAGTTGGAGGGCCAGGTGCGTGCCCATTCTACCAGAGCTCCGCTCTGTTCCTATTGACAACATTTCCAAAGCAGCTACTTGGAGCTCGGTGCACACTTTTGTAAAGCACCTTGCTCTGGATGTCCATGCCAGACAGCATGCTTCCTTTGGCAGGACAATCCTTAATGGTCTTCTGTCCTGAGTGAGCCCCATATCCAACTGCGCTGCTCTGAGGATTTGTTTTTCAGCTTGGTACTCTAACCCAGCAGTATGAATAAATGGTGAAGACTTTTATGTCCAGGAAGATATGAAAATTACATACTGTAATGCTTGATCTTCTTGGACAAGTCTTCACCATTTATTCATATGCCCACCCACCACCCACTGTGCTCACTCAGTCTGTTTCTGGTCTTCACTCCCTTGGTCTCTTTGGGCTGTGTAGACATGGTTTGAGTTGACCCTTCTTATACAGGTCAAATTGGGCTGTCTTGCACCCTTGTTAGGTTAGGTGTTTCTTAACTTATTTTATACTGCATCTCCTCACTGAGGTGGTTAGAGGGTCGATGCCAAGATAGCCTACACAGGCACAAGCCAGCCTTACGGTGCCGGGCATGTGTGATCCTACCTCTGCGCTGATCCTGCTGAAGATTTTTGGCTACTGCAGGGTCCCAGCACCTCTATCTTGTGACCCAGCTGTATGAATAAATGGTGAAGACTTGTCAAAGAAGATCAAGAATTATGGTGAGTACGTCATTTTTATTTCTAGGAGCGTGGATATGTTGTTCATCCACACTCTCTGGCATGTCCCTTTCCCCTTTAAATTTCGCCAGAAAGTCTTCAAGCTGGCTCCTCTCACCCACCCAGGTGGTAAATACCTCGGCTCCGCCCCATGACACCAGATCTTCCTTTCCGCTGGAAGATTCAGGTTCCCTCTTGCTACTGCTGCAGTTCGTAGGCCCTGGGTTCCCAACGACGGTTTTCACTGCAATCGCTTGCTTTAAAACTCATCAGAGTTTACGATACCAATCCAAGCGCATCAGACATAGAGGACAAGTCGTCCTCCGGTTTTAGCCGGTGTCCGTGCGGACAGAAAATGTTGCGCACTGATCCCCACCTCTCATGTGTCTACTGCTTGGGTGTTGTACATGACACCACCTCTTGCATCATCTGTCTGGCCTTCCATCCCAACGTCCTGGACGACCGCAAGGTGCACCTAAAACTGGGGAGACCGGAGCTTCGCAATCCACCGGTGAAATCGAAGGAGGCCAGGTGGGCGGTTTCCGAGCAGCTCGACCAGATGGCGGCTTTTGAAGAGGAAGCTGCTCAAACTTCGGCCAGCCGAAGTTTTTTTCGTGCCACTTAACCTGGGTTCTACCTTCACTGGGTCCTTTCAGGAGCTGTGCCAGTCTCTCCCCACCAGGGGTGTGGTGCCCTTGGGCTCGCACTCCTCCCGCCCTAGGAAAAGGGACAAGGACCCTAAATCTTCTTCATCCCGAAGAAGACGTTCTTGGGACCGAGAGCAGTCTGAATCCCAGGACCTTGCAGTCTCGACCTCTGTCGAGATCGCTTCCTCGGCCGCCGGCTTCTCGGACCTTCTGTCAGGCCAAGGCAGTGAGGCTGAGGAAACTGCTGAACCGGCCGAGATTTCTCTCGACCCGATCGAGCCGTTGTCGCCGACTCCTTGGAAAGGACACCTATCCTTTCCTTCCCCAATGAGGAGACCCAGCCCTCTGGTGTCCCGATCGAGGGAAAGATGCCGGAACCTCGATTTTCCCCGACTCTGGCTTCTACTGATTGAACAAGCCGACCCCGTCGGTCTCGATCGAGGACCAGGACCCCTTCGGTCGAAAAACCGAAGAAAGATCACAAGCACTCTAGGAGGAGGCGTTGACACTGATCCTCATCCTCCTCGGACGAGGAGAGACTTCGACAGAAGCTCCGTCGACGTTATGAGGATCTCGTGGCAACAGCTGATTCTGTCCGTCAGAAGCCGGCCCGCCAGCAACACCGCCATTACTTGACCCCAGCCTTAGGCCGACCGAACCCTCCAGAACCAAGATCCTGTTCCTCCACCCGTAGGGCCGCACGCATTCCAGCCCAGCCAGTTAAGGTCCCCCCCATTTTTGGTGGAACCACTGCCTAAGCAGCCTCAGGGAGGGGCTCCCTTGAAAGAGGATAGGACAGACACCGGCCTCCCCCGTCGTCTGTCCATTACGGTGGTCCCCGATCGCCCTCAGCGTATCGAGGGGATATAGGCAGGAGACCTTTATATCTGGACTCTTCGGACTTGGATGCCACTGGTCTGCACTCTCATCCGGGCGATGACGAGTCATCAGTGGCAGGCTTGGAGGAAGGTCCTTCCTCTTTTCAGGGCATCCTCCGCCTCATTTCCGAATCAACCGGGATGCCCTTGTAGCCTATCCAAAAGAAGGCGGAATACCCCCTCACGATATCCTCAAGAGGGGGGGGATACCCCGACCGAGGCCTTTCAAGTGGCCGAAGCCATTGTTGGCCTGGCCCTTGAGCTATGGCAACACCCTGCCTCCTGCCCAGCTCCATCTGCCCACATGGCCCACAGGTATACGGTACCCATGGGGTCACTGGCGGGTTTCACAGAGCATCCCTCAGCCGAGAGCCATGTGACTGCTTCTGTGTTTACACACACGGGTAGCTCAGCTGACACTGACCGCCCTCCGGACAAGGAGTCCAAGAATATGGACCATTCTGCTCGGAAGATTTATGCGGCTTCATCCTTGGGCCTTCGTCAGGCCAGCTCGGCTGTAATCACGGCACACTTCTCTCATGCCCTTTTGGGGTCACTAGATGAAGTCCTCCCTCATCTCCCAGCAGACATGCAGACCACGGTTAAGCAGGTCCGTGACCAGGGTTGTGCTGTTGCCAAACAGCAGCTCCAGATGGCCCTGGACATTGGAGATTCCTGTGCCCGCTTCCTTAGCAGCTGCAGTGGCCACTCGCCGCAGGGCCTGGCTGAGGTTATCCTCCTTTCCAGTAGATACTCTGCACAAGTTAGCTGATGTGCCCTTCCTTGGCACCGACATCTTCGGTCTGGGAGTGGCAGGTCACCTCCAGCTTATAGAGCAGTCCAATGCCGCCTTGGATGCTACCTCTGCAAAGGGTTCTTCGAGCAAGAACCAGCAGAAGCGCAAGAAGAAGCCCTTTCGGCACTCTTCCCCTGCGGTTAGACAGCCCTGCTGTCAAGGAGGTCAGCAGCAACAGCAGGCTCAAGTTTGGCACCCCATGCCCAAGCAGGGTCCTCAACAGCCCCGTAAAGGAGGCCGAGGTGCCGGTCCAGGAGCCGACTCCTCCTCCAAGCCTGCTCAGTGACAGGTCAAGGGTTGCCACCCCTACACCCATCACGCCAGCTCTGGGTCCTCCCGTGGGGGGCCAGCTCCATCACTTCCTTTCTGCCTGGTCCGGTATCACTTCGGACAGGTGGGTTCTGGAAGTGGTCGGCTAGGGACTGCCTCTAGAATTCGAGCAGTACTCTCCCAGCTGAGCCCGCGTCCCCTTGGGAGGAAAGGATCTCAGTTCGCACTCAGTCAGCCCTTCAGAACGACATTGCTCGGCTCCTCCGCAAGGAGGCGGTAGCTCCAGTGCCAGATATCCTACAGACCCAGGCTTCATGTCCAGGTACTTCTGGTGCCCAAGCGGATGGGGGGTTGCCGCCCCATCCTAGATCTCCATGACCTGAATCAATATCTCAGGTCTCGTACCTTCCGGATGGTAACTCTGAACCAGATCATACCATCCCTGGAGCGAAACATGTGGTTCTGTTCACTGGATCTACAGGATGCATTCTTTCACATCCCAATCCATCCGTCCCATCAGCGGTTCCTCTGCTTCAGGGTCAAGGGGACCCTGTACGAGTTCCGAGCCATGCCGTTTGGCCTGTCATCAGCCCCCCCGGATCTTCACCAAGTGCATTGCAGTGGTGGCAGTCCATCTTCGGCATCGGGGAGTACGAATATACCCCTATCTCGACGACTGGCTCCTGGCAGGTTCCTCCCTGCAGGAGGTGGAGAGGTCCAGAGATCTGGCCCTCCAAACCTGCTCCCATTTAGGCCTCCTCATCAACAAGGCAAAATCGGAACTCGTGCCCTCTCAGGCGATGGGCTTTATCGGGGCAGAGTTCGACTCTCATCAAGTCAGAGCTCGGCTCCCGGCGGACAGGGCGGAGGTTCTGTCCTCCTTTGCCCAGTCATTTCTGGTTGGGCACTTGTGCCCTGCCCGAGACTTTCTGCACCTTCTGGGTTACATGGCGGCGTGCACCTTGGTGGTCCGTTGGGCCAGGTGGCACATGCGCCCGCTCCAATGGGAGCTGGCCGCCCAGTGGACTCAGCGTCATGGTCACTTCGACCAGCTGATCACTGTAACTCAGAAGATGTGAGACGCTTTCCAATGGTGGACCGTCCTGGACGGTCTGCAGAAAGGAATCCAATTTGTCCGCCCAGAGCCAACGGTCATCCTGATGACCTCTGCCTCTCTCATGGGCTGGGGAGCCCACATGGGGGACCACAGGGCCCACGGGTTCTGGACCCCCGAGGAGTCCCGATGCCACATCAACCTGTTGGAGCTCAGAGCAGTCAGACTGGCCCTGTCAGCTTTCACTCCTCAGCTCTAGGGTCAAGTGGTTCAAGTCCAGACAGACAATACCACGACCATGTACTACCTCAACAAACAGGGCGGTACACACTCCTGTCTGCTGTGCAAGGAGGCGCTCCAGATCTGGACCCTAGTCAGCTGGTTGGAGGCGGATCTCCTAGCCATCCATGTGGCAAGAGTCTCGAACCAACTGGCGGATGCTCTCAGCTGCTTAGGCCAGACATCCCATGAGCGGTCTCTCCATCCAGAGTTAGCCCTGTTCTCCCGTTGTGGCAAGCCTTTGGTGGACCTGTTTGCCTTCGGGGAGAATGCCAAGCTAAGACTGTACCATGCCCACCCCCCCTCAGCAGGGCTTGCTGCAGGAGGATGCCTTCTCAAGGCCGTGGACTCCAGGCCTCCTTTACGCCTTCCCTCCATTTCCCTTGATCCACAAGGTGCTTCTCAAGGTGAAGAGGGACAAGGCGAAGGTGATTCTGGTAGCCGCAGACTGGCCTTGCCAGTTCTGGTATCCAGATCTCCTCAGCCTCAGCTGCAGGGCCCCGGAGCGACTTTGTACACGCCCGGACCTGATATCGTTGAACCAGTGGAAGGTCTTCCATCCGGACCTTCAGTCCCTGCACCTCACAGCCTGGTACCTGAGTGGCTAGAGTTCCAGGCTTTGGGTCTTTCCGAGGATGTCTACATGGTGGTGAAGGCATCTCGTAAGGAATCGACTAGAAAATGCTGTGCTTTCAAATGGAAAAGGTTTTCCATTTGGTGTCAGGGTAAGAGTCTGGACCCCTTATCCTGCTCTGTGGCTAACATTTTAGACTACCTTTGGTCCCTCTCCAAAGGGGGTCTACAGTCATCAACCCTTAGGGTGCACCTGGCAGCCATTTCTGCTTACCGGGTGTGGGCCGGTCAGCCGACATTGGCACAGGAGACAGTGGTCGGGCACTTTTTCAAAGGCCTGGATCACATATCCCCTCCGGTGCTTGAACCTCCACCTCCGTGGGATCTCTTGCTGGTTTTGGCAAAGCTCATGGGCAGGCCATTCGAACCCATGCACAAGTGTGAGCTCTCACACTTGTCGTGGAAGACGGCCTTCCTGGTGGCTATCACGTCAGCCAGAAGGACAGGGGAACTCCAGACACTTTCGGTGGACTCCCCTTATCTGGTCTTTCACTGGGACAAAGTTGTCCTGCACCCCCAACCGAAATTCCTTCTGAAGGTGGTGTCAGAGTTTCACCTTAACCAGGTGTTGACTCTGCCGGTATACTACCCTAACTATACTTCGGACGCAGAGTACAGAGTATTATTAGAAGAGGACGGTGGAAATTTGGGGAGAGGTTCGCCAGCTGTTTCACCTACGTTGAAGCCGCTTCTGGTAGGCCTGCAGCTAAACGGACCATTGAGAGATGGATTACATCATGCATAGGTCTGTGGGATAAGAGCTTATTCTACCCGCCATACTGCTGCATCGGTGGCTACTTCCAGGGACATCCCTATCCAGGAGATCTGTCGGGCTGCTACCTGGAAGTCAGCAAACACCTTCATTACCCACTACCACATCGATCTTGAGTCACGCTGGGATGCTGGTTTTGGGGCCTCGGTTCTCCAATCTCTTTCCCAAGTAGGGGGTGTGTGCCTTGCCTCCCTCCTCCCGGAGAACTGCTTGGAGTCTGCCAGAGAGTGTGGATGAACAACATATCTACGCTCCTAGAAAAACAGGTTACTCACCTGTAACAGTAGTTCTAGGAGTGGTATATGTTGTTCATCCACACGCACCCACCTGACCTCCCAGGCTTTAGGCGCACCACCTTGCTTCCAGCGGGCTAAGATCTGGCGTCATGTGGCGGAGCTGAGGTATTTACCACCCTGGTGGGTGGGAGGAGCCAGCTTGAAGACTTTCCGGTGAGATTTAAAGGGGGAAAGGGACATGCCAGAGAGTGTGGATGAACAACATATACCACTCCTAGAACTACAGTTACAGGTGAATAACCTGTTCTTCTAGGTCATCTGTGAGCTGATACCGCTGGACTTTTAGGGTCTACTGGCGAAATCCGCATGTGCAGTCTGGCTAATAGTACTGTCCCTTTGGCCACTGCCATGAGACCCAGCAGGCATAGGAATGTCCTTGCTAAGACATAATGGCTGTCTTGTACTAGTTCTTGGGCAGCCAGGTGGTCGGCCCATTTCCAGGGTCAGTAAGGCGGAGCCCTGGGCCAAGTCCAGGACTGCTCCTATGTACTGCAATCACTGGCAGGGTGTCAGCACTGATCTTTGGTATGTTGACAGTCACCCCCAGAGCATTGAACAGCTGTCTGATTTGAGCTGAGGTCTTCAGGAGCTGACCCCTGGAGTTCCCTTTCAATAGGCAGTCATCCAGGTAAGGGAAAACATAGAAGCCTTCACTGCAAAGGGCTGGTTGCCACTACTGCCAAGCATTTGGTAACGACCTGTAGCGCAGACGAAAAGCCAAAGGGCAACACTCTGAATTGGTAATATTCTCGTTGAAACAGGAACTTCAAGTATTTTCTCTGAGGCTTCTGGGTTTTGATATGGAAGTAAACATCCTTCATATTGAGGGAACTGATCCAGTCCCCTGCTTGCAGCAGTGGCTGAAGGCCTTGCAAGATGACCATTCTGAACTTCTTGTAATCTATGAAGAAGTTGAGATCCCTGAGATCCAGGAAAGGCTGCAGGTCCCCTGTCCACTTTGGGACAAGGAATTACCGGGAATAAAAGCCTGTGTTCCTTTGTTCTAAGGGCACAGGTTCTGTGGCCTGCTTTTGTAGCAGAAGTCTTCAGTTCCTCCAGGAGCAGAGGTAGGTGCTCTAGAGGATAATGTCCTCACTAGTGGAGGATGATCTTAAGGTATGTCTAGAAGTTACAGAGCATGGCCTTGTTCTGTGATTTCCAGAACCCATGCATCTATAGTCTCCTCCTTCCACTTGTATTAAGTGAAGGGATAGGTGACCCCGTACAACCACTCTTGGAGGGAAAGGTGGTTGGGGGGTGTATAAGGAGTCAGGCTGAGCCAGATGGGGTAGCTCCCCTTGCGCCACCACCCCTAGGAGCTTTTGAATGGGCACCTGGGGTGCTACTGGGGACTGGCAAGGGTCTTGTTCCCTTGCCCCTACCCTGCTGTCTGGTGGCTGGGTGCTGTCTTGACACCAGCCAGATGAGAGACCCCTGCTTCTACCCCTAGGTGAAGTATGGTAGAGGGAGTGCACAGGCTTCAAGGTCTTGCCTGAGGCCTTAAGAGTTGATAGAATATCTTCGACTTCAGGACCAAACAACTTGTGCCCCTCGAAATGTGGCATTGAGAATGGACTATTGCACATCATTCGCAAAACTTGCCACTCTAAGCCAAGAATATCTCTGGAGACGGATGCCAAAGGCCGCAGCCCTGGCAAAGGCATGTGAGATATCATAGGCTGTGTGGAGCAAATGCTTGCTAACATCAGCCCCAGCAGTAAGGGCTTTGAGAAGCTCCTGTGTTGGGGTACCCTCTGGTAAGGCTTCTGCAGCTGCCTTGGCTTTTCTCCAGAGGGTGTTATGGTACTTCATCGTGTGGACCTGGTAGTTGGTAATACGAAGGCCCAGTGATGCTGAGGCAAAGGTCCTTTTTGTCTGAAACATCCAACCTTCTGGACTCTTTATCAGGAGGGATGGAACTAAGGTGCTTGTGCCCTAGACCTATCATGGGCAGCATTGATCACCACTGAGTCAGTCTCTGGTTGTGTGGCATAAAATGGCTTCCCAGAAGGGGCCATGTATATTTTGTCTACTTTCCTACGTACAGCTGAGATACTGTTTGGCCTGTACCAGGCAGCAAAAGTATTATCTTATAAAGCAGGGCGCAGAGGCTGCACCACAGTTGCAGGAGATTCTGGCAATTCCAGTTACTCTGAGATTTTTATTGATAGTGTCCTGTTCCTCCAGATCAAAGACCATGGCAGCTTGCAACTGTTGCGTCATCTTCAGGAAAGTGGGATCCTCTGGAGAGGACCGTGGTGTATTTGTCATAGAGTCCTTACTACAGGTGGACACACTGGAGCCGGTGACACGGTCATAGTGGCTTTCAGCATAGTCCTCAGCCTCCTCATTCTGCATTATTAAACGAGGGGGAGAAGGGAGCAGGCCAGTGACATTGTTGGCGCCCTAGGAGGTGGCTGTGGCAAGGGTGTACCTTGTGGCATCGATGAGGTGGTTAGTGATGGGCCCCATCGCCGGACCTCCTGTAACTTGGGAGGCCAGGTAGCAGGTGTCTAATCATATCTGAAAAAGATGACAGAATGGCCTGAGCATCGTCATCCATATAGTCGATGGGTGAAATATGTCACACAGAAAACCATTTTTCTGATTGCCATGACATCTGCTATGAGGGCTAAGTGAGTTGCAAGCCCTCTGCATAGAGCAAAACTACACCATCTTCTGCATGTACAAGGTAGTCCTTAGGGACCAGTAGGAAGTTCCTACCTAAGGTGGTATCGGAATTGAACCTGAACCAGTCAGTTGCCTTTCCTGTGCTTTACCCTGAGCATTCCAGTCCAGGTGAGCAGGGATTGCACTGCCTGGATATGAAATGAGCACTTGGCCACTACCTGGACCGGATAAAGGATGTCAGGTGCCAGGGCACTCGGCTTTTTGTTACCTGTAGTGAGGTAGGCAAAGGTAAAGCAGCAATCAAGAGAGATGTCTCTTGCTAGATGGCCTCTTTCATATATTTGTGTTACAAAACAGCTGGGAAAATGGCCCCCGAGGCCTGTGGGCACATTCCACAAGGGTTACCTCTGCCTGTGTGGTATCCATAAGGGGCATCCCACTTTTGATCATTTCCAGAGCAGCTACCTGGAAAACAGTGCACACCTTCACAAAGCAATATTCTGTAGACATACAGTCCCAAAGGAATGTCCGCTTTGGAACTGCTGTCTTGCAGAAACATTTTCTAAGTAGGTTGTGATTCCAACCTCCCAAGGTACTGATAGTGTCTGCTTATGTAAAGCATCAGTGAGGGATTCCTGGTGTGAGAAGAAAAAATTACTTACCGTTGTAATGTTTCTTCTCTGGGATCCTTCATTATGATTTACACTCCCTGACCCTTCCAGAACCTGAAAGTAGGTTCACACAAGAATCAGTTATTTTCATTAAGGTTGTTTGAGCATTACTATTGGAATTCATTGACAACTGTAACATGTAGTCAGTTCAATATTTTTCTACATGATGTCTTCATTGTTTTAGGAAAAAGGAACATTTTAAAATTTCCAGTAATCCATTAGGTTCGCAGTCGCAGCTCCCTCTGGCTATAGAAACAGATCTTGACTTTAGGGGCTGGAGTGGAGTGTGACCACATTGCAGCGTTTGAACCTTAAGTGCCAAATTTCATTTTTAGCATAAGGCTCCATCTTCAAGGCATCTCTCTCTCTGCCAGGAAGATAATGCTTCTGTGAATCGTAGTGAGAGATCCCCAAGAAGAAACAACATTATTATAGTAAATATTTTTTTTTCCTCTTTTAGAAGATGTATTTGTCAGTCATGCAATCCCTCCCTTACCCCCTTTCTAGTACCCAAATAAAAAAAGGGTGGTTCTGGTCGAATCCAATCGCATTTTTTAAATATTTTGTTGCTTTAGCATTTTGCAGTTTTTCATATTGTAATTTGTCACCTGAATATTGCATTTACATTTCTCAACACATGGCATAGCTTAGTTGAGTGGTCACGACTTACTTCTGCCATGACAATGCCTGAGGGAGTGTGACCACACTGCATGAAGTTCTGTGTCCGGTGCAACACCTCAGTGTTGAGATGCTACTATTTGTATGACTGACAAGTATACCCTCTAGAAGAAGTGTCATTACTACAGTGAGTAATATTTTCTTATCTGCTGCCAGAATCTGTATCTCTGTTACAAAAAAAAAATAAATTTGGCAAATGTTATGCATCATTCAGCCATTTCTGTACCAAATGAGAATATTTATCTTCACAGTTTGACAATCCGTTCTGTCTGAAACCTGAATAGCTCACCTTGTCTGCTCAGCTCGTGTTTGCAGTTCAACTTTAACCACGTGCATTGTTTTCTTTTTGCCTTTAGGGATGAATTGTGAAGCAACCTCAGTCTGCCTGAAAGTTGTATTATTGGGGAGTTTATTTCTCCAGTTTCAGAAGCTTTTGGAAACGAAAAAGATCGCAGCTTGTTTTGGACTTTTTTAAAACTGTATAAAATTGGTGTGAAAAATGTTCTCTTTTTGTTTTAGTGGCTGAAACTGGCAAGCCTGGTAGACAACTAATTTCAAGTTCAAAAAATGATTTTTTTATGTACACACCGGCATTTTTGCTTTTGGCTAAAGAAATGGATTTCTGCAAAAAAAAAAAAAAAAATGGACTTCTGTAAACCGCTACGTTAAAAGCAAAATCACACAGTTCATGATTTAGGTTTTGTGTGGGTGTTATGAAGGTTTATTTTGTTTTTCATTGTTGTACAGTATAAGCTTCAGTGTTCTGAGCCTTCCATGTTGAAACTAATTTGCATCTTATAACACTGTGTACAACATGCCAGCTGTCTCTTGCAAATGCTGCTGTTAAATTGTGGCAAGCTCCCTTCTCAAGCTTTTGACATGGTCACAGAAGTGCATGCAACAGATGAAAGATCCCTAGAATCGAGCGTTGCTGTGTGGTAAGCACATGTTCTTCAAGCAGCAGAGATGCACTCCTCTCCTGTTCGCAAGGAACAAATACTCTTGTAGAGGTTGGACATACGGATGCAGACATTTCATAACCACATAAAGTGGTTGAACCTTATTCTGTGTGTGTGTTTTTTTTCTTGTATTTAATTCACTGCTGGGATGGTGTACATGACTGCAATGTAACAGATGCTGTGTAAGCTGTGTCTTGGTTACTACCATATATACAGTGCTGATTTGCCAAAATAAATTTGAAAGAAGAATCTGCATCTGGATGTTTTGCTTTCTCATACCAAACGCCAACACTGCAGTATAGTGCAGTACTTTACCGGAAGGTGATGTGGGGTGGTTGCATTCTACCCTGTTGGAGGTCTCATTTAAGCCTCTTCTGTTTCTTATTTCTGGTGTTTTGGCAGTGTGATTAGTTCTAACAGCGTCAGTATTTTCATCTTCTTACTACATTAAACATATGGGGCCCAATTCCAAAAGGGGTTATGCATGTCGCAAGGTGACTTGCGCCAAACCCTTTGGCGCAAAACCAATCTTCCAACATGCGTTACGCCTTTTGCTATTCCCAGACACGGCCTGTGCCATGGCGCCTGCGTCCAAGGGGCCTTCTGCCGTCCGCAGCCCCTACGGCACGGAAGGGGGGGTTAAGGCAGTGTCTGCGCCCTGTTCCAAAAGGGCAGCTGCCGTAACCCGCCTACGCCATTCCAGGTCCCAATACAGCACTGCGGGGTTAGACCAACACTTAGCTGGTCTAAGGGGCATCAGTCCTTGGTTGCGCAACCAGACAGAGAAGAGACAGAAAAGGACAGATCCTTGCATTTAAACACTTTCTCCATAACAAATGGGACAGGGTCCTATTCCACCCTGTCACAATCCTATCAGAGACTGTGCCCTAAGATGGGGAAAGAGGAGAGTCTCTAAAAGGCCGTCACTTTCAGTGCCGGTTTCCGCACAGTGCTCACCTGTAAAGAGAAGTGCAGTAAACATGGGTAAATATGGAGGGATCTAGTAATGTTAATGTCTCTCCACAAGATTTGACTAAACCCTGAACTAGTGGCACTTCCATCAAGGCCAAGAGACCTTTAGAGGGGAGCACATTGTCTCTTGGTGCCACTGGTTGAAAGAATTTATACAAAGAGACGAAACTGGTGAAAGAGCTAGGGGCTAAACTTAGTGTATTATGTGACAGCCAACCAAGTGGTGGGAGCGAACTGGTGAAAGACCCATGTAGGAAACCCAGGAGGCTCCAGGTCAACCAGCTTTTCCCTCAGTTGGATAGACTATCTCCCTGAAAGAATTTATGAAAATGTGGCAAACGTTTCAATTCGTGCAGCAAACACAGGGCCCTACAGTACCTCCACCCCCTCTCCCTGTGGAAAGGGGGGGGGGATTTGATGAATTCAGTACACAGTATATCTGATAATATAGGGGATGATGAATTTGGCTTTCCTTCTCATTTTAAGGAAGACTAATCTTCAAAAAATAAATCCTCTCCATAGAGGCACACCCTTTGGTATTAGAGCTGGAGACAACAGGACCCCACAGAAACCAGAATCTTCCCAGAATTAATCTTCTCCGTGGAGTCCTACTTATGGGTCTAGGCTGGAGATGCTAGGATTCTGCAGGGCAAATCTTTTGGTCAGGAAGCCAACAATGGCTGTTGGCTGTGGTGCCTGAATGACCATGTCATGGCCTGGTTCAAGAGATGAAAAGCATGCAAGATGCCAGTTATTGGAACTCGTCTTATTACTACATACAAAATTGCAAGCAGAAAGAGGCCTCGGGCCCTCATGGTCTATAGAGTCTGCTCGAGTGTGCAGCTAGCCCCTCATCACGCAGCTGCCCCTTCTGCCACCCTTCCCAGTATCCATTCCCCTGTCCCAACCCCTCTTGAAACTGCCCACCATCTTACAGGACACTCTCTCGTCTGGTAAGGTGTTCCATTTGTCCACCACTCTTTTCGTGAACAAATGTCTTCTTGTCTCCCTCTTCAATCTTCCCCCCCTCCAATCTCAGTTCATGCCCTCCCATGTCCTTTCCCCTTCTCATCTGAAAAATCCCTTCTGTGTTGGTCTTGTTTATCCCCTTTGGATACTTAAAGGTCTCGATCATATCCCCCCTCTCCTCCAATGAATACATATTCTACTCTCCCAGCCTATCCTCATAGGGCTTGCTCGCCAATCCCTGGATCATCTTTGTGGCTCTTCGCTGCAGCCCCTCCAACAATCTGATGTCTTTCTTCAGGAAAGGGTGCCAGTACTGCACGCAGTACTCCAGGTGGGGCCTGACCAATGACCTGTACAGGTGCAGGATCACCGTCCTCCTTCTGGAGGAGATCCTTATTGCAATATGCCCCAGCATTTTGTTGGCTTTTGCTGCCACCTTCCTGCACTGAGCAGAGTTGTTCATGCTCCCCGTAATGATCACTCCTAGGTCCTTCTCCTCAGTGGAGCTCCCCAACTGTGCCCCATTCAAGTGATAATCCCTTCCCTGGTTCCTGGCTCTGAAGTGCAGAACCTTGCACTTCTTGCTCCTACTGCATGAACAAAATAATAAGGGCCCATAATTGTCCTCACATTTCTTCTTCAACAACTTGGGCATCGTGGAAAGAAAACCGAGGGGGGGGGGGCAGAGCCTTCAGCCACCATAGCAGGCCGTGATTTCTGTTGGCTCTGGCATGATTTGCTCTATTCACAGCTATAAAATGCATTTTACCTCTTCAGGCTTATTTATTAAACCTCCTTTGGCTTATTTATTTATTTAACAGTTTAACCAGGAAATACATACTGAGCTTCTAACAGCTCGTTTCCAGATGTGCCCTGGGGGAGAGGGGAGAGGAGATAAATATTGTAAGAAGTACAGAAGTCAAATACAATGATACAGACAGACATGCAGAGTCACAAATATTGGAGGCAATTTAGGAGTGAATGCAATTTAAAAAAAAATAACAGTATCATATGAAAAGAAGGGAAAAGTAGTACCACAGGGTTCAGTACTGGGAATGGTCCTCATTAATGTCTTTATAGGAGACATTGCAGAAGGGCTGGAAGGAAAAGTTTGCCTCTTTGCAGATGACACAAAGATCTGCAACAGGGTTGATTCACAAGGGAGGGTGCAATGGATGAGAAGGGTCTTGGTAAGACTGGAGGAATTGTCAAAAATATGGCAGCTTAGATTCAGTGCAAAAAAAGTGCAAAGTAATGCACCTGGGAAACAAAAGACCAGGGGAAGAGTACATAATTGGGGGGGGGGGGGCCCGAGGCACTAACAACAACTCAAATGGAAAGGGACCTGGGGGTAGTCATATCAGGTGACCTTAAGGTAGGTAAACAATGTGAGAAGGCAGTAAGGAGGGCTGGGGATAGTAGGATGTATAGGGAGAGGCATCACCAGTAGAAAACAGAAGGAAGTTGTTATCCTTCTGTACAGATAGTTGCTGAGACCCCATCTGGAGTACTGCGTGCAGTTCTGGAGACCGCATCTCCGCAAGGACATAGACAGGATGGAGGCAGTCCAGAGGAGGAGGACAACTAAAAATGGTGCAGGTTCTGCAACAGAAGCCATATGAAGAGAGACTGAGTGCTTAATATGTATACCCTTGAGGAAAGAAGGGAGAGGGGGGACATGATAGACATTTTCAGGTACCTCAAGGGAATCAACAAAGTCCAAGACAGGAGCATCTTTCAGAAAAACAGATGTACAAGAACAAGGGGGCACAATTTGGAGATAGAGGGGGGATGGCTCAAGGGCAATGTGAGGAAGTATTTTTTCACGGATAGGGTGGTGGACGCATGGAACCACCTTCCTGAGGAGGTTGTGGGGTCAGAAACAGTGGGGGAATAAGAATGCATGGGACAGATATAAGACAATTTATAGTGGGGGGTAGGAGGAAGTAGGCTGTTGGTTAACTGGGATCTGCAGCTTATCCAATAGGTAGGGAAATGGGCAGACTAGGTGGGCTAAGCAGTCCTTATCTGCTGTCAAATTCTGTGTTTCTGGCCGGCCCGGTGGCGCTGAGGGTTGAGGCACTGGACGCCACACCTCGCACCACACCTTCAACCCAGGTTCGGTAGCGGACTCGGGTTGCCGGGGGAGGGAGAGGTTAGAGCATCCGGAGGACAGCTCTTCTGTCCTGGGGAGAGGGCCAAGGGCTGCCCGATGGCCCATTAACCCCTGATCGAGATCAGGGGGTACTACAGGACAATCGGCATGCAACAGTGGAGCGAGCACGACGACGTCGGCAGGGTTGACATGTGCTAAGACATCATTGCACATTGCGCTCGCGGCGAAGGAAGTACATAGAAAACCCTTGGAGGTTGTGGAGATGTCGAGGCATCTCGTGATACGCCCACATCCCAGCGCCGGCCCGCACTACAGGATCCTCCCCGAGGTGCCAGCTCAAGCAGGTGGGACCCCTTGAGTCTGTAAGGTCGCCAAGGGTGGGCGAACCCTCCATCGGTACCCAGTTGCCAGGGGACTGGGTCTGAACTGGGCTGTTAGGGGGTGGAGTTCCTGGAAAGGGTTCAGGCAGGGAGTGCGAGGCCATCGTCGGGTGGATGCCCTGCCTCCAGGGAGCATAAAAAGAAATGTAAAGAAAAAAAAAATTTCTCTGTTTCTAGTGAAACAGCATGAAACAAAGGAAAACTAGAGAGGGAGAGGAGGAGGACAAACAGTTACAAGTAGGGAGGGCGTATAAAAGGAAAAGGGTCATGTACAATTGCAGGAAGGATAACAATGGACATAAAGAAGAGACCTTACAGAGAAAGGAGAATAGGCAGAACAAATAGAAAGGGGAAGAGAGGACCAAAACAGTAGGAAAAAGCAGACTGACCAGCAGTAGATTTTCGAGAGGGAAAGGGGGGGAGTGGTGTTAAGGAGAGGGTAAGAGGAGGAGATAGGAGGGATCTGAGGTAAGAGGGAAGGAGGCCAAACCAGAATTTGGAGAAAAAAAGAGACACAATGGGAAAGGTACTTAGTTTCAAGAGGGGAGAAAAAGGGCTGAGTAAAGAGAGCAGTGGTGAGTATGAGGTTAGCAATCTAAAGCAAAGTGACAGAAAGAATGAAAAAAAGGGGTCTAGTCTGGTAAGGGCAGATTTAGGGGCACTACTGTAGACTGTCACTATAGTCTAACAAATTGGAAGGATCATTTTTGGTACAATTTCTTGGCAGGCAGGGAGCAGGATACACGCTTTATTCCTGTACAAAGCACCTAGCTTAGGGTGACAAGTGAATTGCGTCAATATGCACTGAGAAATCAAGATGCCAGTCAAGGCAGACCCCGAGGTATCTAAAGGGGAAAGTATCATCAATCTTGGCCCCGTGAAGGGTATAAAGTAGAAGGACAGAAGTAAGTTTGGCATACCTCTGAGTGCCAAACAGTCATTGAGACTGTTTTCTTGGCAATGAGAGACAAAAGGTTAGACTTGAACCAGCACTGCATGTCATCAAAATCTAACTGTAGCTGGGAAGTAAGGTCAAGGTGAGAGGTGCCAGATGCAAAAAGAATTGTGTCATCAGCATACATATGAATGGACGTAGAAGAACGGACAGAGGGTAGGTCATTTAGGAATATAGAAAAGAGAATAGGATCCAGGAGAAGACCCTTGAGTGATTCCCAAGCTATTGGGGAGTGAGGATGAAATAGATTTACCTATCCGGACACCTTGGGGCCTGCCTTCAATGTAAAAAGCAAACCAACTTACAGAAGATTCAGAGCAGCCTGCAGCTTTACTTTTGTCCAGAAGGAGGGAATGTGCCACAGTGTCAAAAGCTATAGCGAGATCAACAAAGCTGGCAGAAGTAATCAGACCTTGATCCATACCTGTAAGTATGGAGTCAGTGAGCCGAAGAAGGGAGGTTTACTTTACTGCAGCAAAGTGTGTAGAATATATCTTCCCCAAATTAATTTTCACCATTCATTACCAGTGGGTCCTACTGGAGGTCAGGACCCTGCCCGGGGAGTACTGCCTCTTTAAATTTTCCTGAGCTGGAGGAGCCGACATTGGGATGACGTTGCCCATGAGGCCAGCATTCTGTGTGGCACTCGCAGGTTGGCCAGTAACCAAATCCGACTCTTCCTATAACTCAGTTCTTCTCTTACCACCATCGAGGAAGGATCCTGCATGGGAAGACTGCCTTCAAGCAACTGCATCATCGAAGTCTGCTAGGCCTGAACCCTTGATCCGACGCCGTGAATAGTGGTACCACTTCAGTTCTGGAATTTCTTTATTTTCTTTGTTTTTCGCGGTGCTGAGTACTTTATGGTTAAAATCCCATTTTATTATTTTGTTTCACACGACAGTATGTCGGGGTTGGGGCGTAGATCTATATCCAAATGTGTGGGAGTTGCCTCTATGCGTCAGTGCCTCTGTGGCAACTCCATGACCGTTACGGACCCCCACGACTGGTGTTTCGCCTGTCAGGGTCCTCGCCACGGACGAGTGCAGCACCTGTTTCTCCATGGATTATCGTACTCTCATTATCCATGCAGCGCGATTCGGGAGAGACCCCCTAACTTTGACACCCACTTCTCCACAGCTTGCTGGTGCAAGGGGTCCCAGCAAGGGGTTGGTGGGGCAGTCATCCTCCCAGGGAATGACTGGTCACCCCTTGCAGTCCAGAGTCTCCTTGGAGACCTGGATGACCCCTGAGATGGAGTCTGAGCTATACGCAGGTTCTGCCCGGGTGGTCGGCACCAACAGTGCATAGGGCTCCACTCTGCCTCCCTTGGTGCCGGGGAGCCTTGAATTCCGGGAGTGGCCCATTTGGAGATCTCCCTGACCTTGTCCCCTGCCTCGTGGGACGATGATCGGGATGATCCCAACTGGGTGCCAGACTCCTCTGATTCCGCCCAGGCTTCTCTGGGCCTTTAGAAGTTTCCAGGCTGACGTCTGGTGGTGCCTCTCCAGACCCTGCTTGCGCCACATCCTGTGCTGGGGCTGTGTCAGGGGCCTCTCCGGAGCTCCTGTGAGTGGCAGTGGTGTGGCCAGTGCCGTTTTGGGTGGCAGCACTGTGGTCAGCACCATTTCAGGTGGCATGGTCAGCACTACCTCAAGTCTCTAGCACTGCAACCGGTGCTGGCTTGGGGGCCGGTCTCCTCCCATTGACCAGGCAAAGATCTACCATGATTTGGATCTCGGCTGACGAGGAGGATACTCAGGAGGGCCCCTGCCTTCCCCCTGTGGGGGCTGGGGCTGCCCCTCCCAAAGTGACCAGTTCTGACTCTCACACTAAGCCCCTTCTGAGGGGCAGGTCCCTTTTTTTGATGTCAAGGGTTGGCAGGACCTGGTCTGAGAGGTGACTACCTAGGGGAGCCCCTCGGAGATCATCAGGGGTTGCAGTGTGGACCCATCTCTGTCTTCCTTTGCTTCGGGGAAGGGTCCTGCAGTTGGTGGGGGCAGGAGCATTCCAGTGGACTCAGCACAGCTCCTGTCTCCCCACTTGGGGGTTGCCCCCAAGAGCAACACCCAGCTCACCCCTCGACAGTTGGGCGCACTGGGGTGGGTGGGTCCGGCAGCCCCCCCCCCCTTCGAGAGGGGGGTCCCCTGTACGAACCCGCAGGTCTGGCAGAGGACCTTCCCTGCTCCCCCAGGCTGCCCCTCCTCCTGTTTCTCTGCCTCCTCTTCCCCCTTTCCCCACTGATCTGGGAGCAGCTCAGGGTTTCAGCGGCTGCGTTTCCTTGTTATCTCAGAGTCCTCTCCAGGTCATTTTCAGACCTCAGACTTAATGCGCTGCCAAGCTCTAACTCTGACTCCTCCACATCTTCAGCTTCCTCCAATAAGGAAGGGGATTCCTTTCACCACTACTCAGCTGACGGGGACCTTACGTCCTACCGGAGATGATGAAGGAGCTCCATCTTTCCGCTTTGTCGGATGGAACCCAGGACGTGCGACACTGTCATTCCTGGGGAATACAGTGCTGATTCCTTACTCATACCTCCCTGGCTGATGCCATTTGCGGAGGTTTCGCATGCAGTCTGGAAGCATCCCACTGCCCCTAGGGACTGTATGCTCAGGTATTGCGCAGCAGCGGGGTCTCCTGGTACCATGCCCCACTCCACTTTGGGAGTGGGGCTCCTGTACATCCTATCTGGACATTGTCACCCTCATCACAGCCACCCCTTCCCCACCGATGCTGACTCAGCTGAGTTTGACCAATGGGGGAGAAGGGTATTTTCATCGGCACGCCTTCTGCAGATCATGGCGCACCAGGCCCACCAGGTGGCCTATGCTAGGCACATCTGGACGCTGCTGGGACAGGTCCTTGCAGCTCTGCCTGATGGTGAGGGAACCCGGCAAACCATTTGCCTCACTGCTCAAGGTCTGGAACTGGCAAGACACCTCTCTAGGGCAGTCTGCGATGCCATTGAGGTGGCTTCCAAGTTGGTGGGAACTTTGGTCTGCATTAGGGGGACTGTGTTGCTTTGCCTGTCAAGATTATCACCCTTGGCCCGGCGTAGGGTGGTATCTTAATCATTCTAGGGGGTCCACTTCTTTTCTCGTAGGGTACAGTGGGTACTGCAGGGGCATCTCCATCTCTTGGGCCTCAGGAGCACCCACTGGCCCCTTCCAGTCCTCGGGCCTTGCCAGGCCTGTAAACGGCCCTCTCCTCCTGTGGTTATCCCCCACAGAGGACTGGGGGAAACATGTTTTTCCCTCAGGGTTTGCCATCTTTGCCCCGCAGACCCATTGGTAATGCATGATGAAGATTAATTTGGCTAAGATATGGAAATTACGTACTTAGCATAATTATTGGTTTTCCCAAATATCTTCACCATTCATTACACCCTCCCTATAACCAGGCTCTGGGCAGCGCTGTCTTTTCCCTTTTCTCTCTCCCTACTTCCTGAATTGGCACGAGAGTCAAGGGAAGGGATAGCTTTTCTTGGAGGCAAACATTGTTTCCTAACTCTTGGGCTCTGTCAGCCCTTCCTGGGTTGGCCTTCTGACCACCTTTTTTTCTGTTCCACTTCCCTGTAGGTGTATGGAGTATCCCTCTAAGGGTCTTCTGTTCTGGTGCCTCAGGTTGGCTGCTTCCAAGAAGGGTTGAGGTTTTGTATGGCGCTACAGCCTTGGCAGATGTTTTTAGATTCAGGGACCTTTTGTGGCTGTTCTTGAAAAATCCCTTGGGATCACTTTTGGCTAGTGGGTGTAATGACCACTTAGCATTCTTGCTTTGGTCCTGCTGGCTGTTTACATTAAGCTGTTTTGACCATTCCTTGAGTTGGTTGTAAGGGTCCACTGTTGTGAAATCTTAAAAAAAACAAACAAAAAAAAAACGGGGGAGGCCAGCATGAACATGCTCTCTGCTGGTCCCCCAACCCTTCTTCAGGATCTTCTCCTGGAGACCCCCTTGAAACCTTGGGAAGAAAGTGTGGCCATCTAGGCCTCTGACAGTTTCTCTCCTGGGGATTGTAGGAGACTTCTCTCTCTCCACCCCACCTCCTTGTCCTTCTCCCTCCTGTCTATTTGAGGCAGCTCTCTGGTCAGGGACTGCCGAGCTTCCTGGGGCCCCTAGCTGTCCAGGACCTACATCCTCAAATTATGCTAAGTACGTAATTTCCATATCTTAGCCAAATTAATCTTCATCATGCATTACCAATTCTGCTCTTTGGTACTTAGTCTGAAGAGCCTGTCTGGTCCCCATGTAGGGGACTGAATGTCTAGGATGGAGAGGAAGTGAATGGGGGGGTGAATAACCTCCTCAGGAGGGAGGCTGTTGACTCTTTTTCCTGTCTTTTCTTCCTTTTTAAATTTTTTTCTATTTCTCTTCTGCCTCTTGGGCTGCCCAGTGTGCTGGTCACCCCTACCATCGTAGTAGTACCTCTTGGCTATACCCTTTCTTTTAGTCTGCTTTGTTAATTTCCCCCAATCATTTGGGCACCCTTGCCCTCCTTCTATCCATATCCTTATTCTTTCTTCCTCGCCTGGCAGACAAGAACTGAGTTATGGGAGGAACCAGCGTCAGTTAATGGCCAACCCAAGAGTGCCATTAACCAATGCTGGCTTCACTGGTGGTGCCACCCGAGGTCCACTCCTCCAGGTCAGAAAAATTTAAAGAGGCAGTGCTCTTATTTTTTTTTTTTTTTTTTTTTTTTAGCCTGGGCAGGGTCCTGATCTCTGGTAGGACCCATTGGTAATGAATGGTGATGATATTTGGGAAGGTCAATAATTATGGTAAGTATGTAATTTCCATTTCTAGGGACATGGATATGTTGTTCATCCACACTCATTGGCAGTATCCTTGCCGCTTTAAATCTTGCCGGAAGGTCTTCAAGCTTGCTCCTCCCACCCACCCGGGTGGTATAACTCTCGGCTCCGCCCCATGACGCCAGATCTTCCTTACCGCTTGGAAGCTCAGGTTCCCTCCTTAACGCTCTGCGTTTGTGACTGGTTCCTATTTCTCCGTTTGCGGATTTAAAAATAATATTTGCAAAGGACTTCAGTTTCGATCCTCGCGGCTGCGGCGGATAAATCGCATCTCGGATTTTCGATGCCCATGCGGCAGAAGATGTCGGACGGATCCACACTCCACGTGTGTCTACTGCTTAGGCCTTGAGCACGACCCGCAGGCTTGCGACCTGTGCTCATCTTTCTCGGCCTACGTCCTCGGAGCCGTGCTGCCCGTGCAACTGGGCCGTCCCAGCGGCGTTCCCTCCGGTGAAGTCCAAGGGATGTCTGTTGGCGGTGTCCGCGGGCGGCGGTTTCGCGTGATCAGCTCGAGCGGATGGTCGCCTCCAAGAGGAGGCGGCGCGGGTCGTGACCTTCCTCGGCCGCTGCATTTATCCCGCTCTCTCTGGGTTCTTCCTACACGGCTCCTTTAAGGAGCTTTGTCTGTCCCTCCACTAAAGGAGAAGGGCTCGCGCCTGCTGGACCTTTTTCTCGGTCCAAAAGAGGGACAAGGGTAAGTCCTCCGCTCGACGCTCTTGGGAGCCGGGAAAGGTCCTTTCTCGGCCGCCGACCGTCGTGGTTTGGTCGATCGCTCGGCTTCGCCACTGGCCTCACGGTGTCCCCGTCAGGTCAGTTGACCCGAGACTCCCACTGATGAAGTCGAGATTTTTTCTCACCCATTGGACGGGCTGTCGCCTTTAGCAGCCGAGATTCCCCTCTCCGGTTCCCGGGAGAGTTGAGGATCCGTGGGCTCGCTTGTGCCTCCGGTTCCGGAGCCCTCGGATGGACCTTCCGAGTCGAAGGGGGTGTCGGTTCGCCGACACCTCCTGCACCGACTCCGGAAATTCCGGGACTCCTCGGTCTGGTTCGACCTCTTCGCGTCCAGCCGCTCCCACCGCCATAGGCGGTCCCGGTCTCGGCATCATGTGGCGGCCGCCGTCTCGCCCTCCTCCTGATGAGGGAGGCTTCGGCGAATTACCGACGGTACGAGGACCTTATGTTGCAACAGCTCCTCCTGGCCGGAATAAGCCACCCGCGCCTTCCCCGCCATTAAGTGGTTGTCACGGAACGGCCGACACAACCTCGACTTGCCCGAGGAGCCTATACCCAGGCCGGTTGTTCGGCCAAAACCAGCTGCTCCACCGATTGCGGTGGAACCTCCGCCTCCACAGCCACCAATTGGGGCTCCGACCAAGGATTCTCGGTCGGCTAAGGGTTTACCCCATCGGCTGTCAGTTACCCTCACTCCCGACCGACCTCGGCAGGTGAAGGTGGTTCAGGCCAGAGGCAGTTCTTCGAGGACTCTTCCGAGTCCGAAGATGATTCCTCCTTTTTCTCCGAGCGACTGGACTTGGAGTCTTCAGGAGGTCAGTCAATGGACGATAGCCCGTCGTCCTTCCTAGGACTGCTTCGGCTCATCTCGGAGTCTACCGGGATGGAGCTCGAACCCGTTTCCAAACGGGCCAGGTATCCCCTCACGGAGATTCTGGACCGAGGGGAATCTCCGACTGAGGCCTTTCCGGTGGCCGAGGCCATAGTGGGTCCGGCACTGGAACTTTGGCAGCGCCCTGCTTCCTGCCCTGCGCCGCCGGCCAGGATGGCCAGGAAATGTCTGGTCCCTACCGGTTCCTTGTCCGGTTTTTTGAACACCCTCTGCTGAGGGTTGGTTACCGACAAGCGTTTTCGGTAGCGCGGCTGCGCCAGGGATGTGGACAAACCTCCTGACAAGGAGTCCAAGAAATTGGACTATGTCGGTAAAGTCTACGCCAGTCCTTCTCGGCCTTCGTCAGGCCAGTTCGCGTCCTCATGGCACATTTTCTCATGCCCTGTTGGGCTCCCTGATGAGGTCATCCTCATCTTCCCCCCGATCTGCAGACTACGGTTAGCAGGTGCGGGACCAGGGCAGGGCAGTGGCCAAACAGCAGCTCCAGACTGCTTTGGATGTAGGGGACTCATGTGCCAGATCGGTGGCGGCGCAGGGCTATCGGCGGTCGGGCTTGGCTGAGGATATCCACCTTTACTTCGGATACCCAGCACAAGTTGGCGGATGTTCCCTTTTTGGGGACTGACCTCTTCGGCCCTGGGGTGGAAGGTCACCTGCAGAGGATCGAGAAGTCCAATGCCACCTTGGACTCGGTCCTCTTCCGCTCAGAAGGACAAAGGCCGCAAACCACAGCCTAAGCCCTTTCGTCCTTCTGTGCCCCCGGCGCGCCCGGCCCAGCAACGTCAGGGCCAGCAGGCTCGGCCTTGGCATCCCAAACCCAAGCCGCCGGCTTCCTCTAACAGGAGGCAGGGAGGAAAGGGCCCAGGAGGTCCCTCGGCCGGTCCCTCCTCCAAGCCTGCCCAGTGACGGGCTGAGGGGTGTCGCCCCCATCCCCGTCACCTTACCCCTGGGTCCCCCCGTGGGGGGACGGCTCCGGCACTTCCGTTCCACCTGGTCCGCTGTTACCACGGACAGGTGGGTCTTGGAGGTGGTGGGAAGAGGCCTGCCTCTGGAATTCGAGCAGGCACCACCCTTCAGAGCCGTCGCCCCTCGGGGGGCTTCGGGATCCCAGCCTCACTGGCGGCTCATCGAGGCCGACGCCGCTCTCCTCCTCCAGAAGGAGGTGGTAGAGAGGTGGTGGACCCTCCTTCAGACCCAGGGTTTGTGTCCAGGTACTTCCTGGTTCGAACGGACGGGGGCTGGCGCCCATTCTCGACTCCACACGACTCAAACAAGTTCCTAAGGTCTCGAACCTTCAGGATGGTCACTCTGGCTCAGATAATACCATCCTTGGAACGCAGGCGTGTGGTTCTGCTCTCTGACTTGCAGGGACGCGTTTTTCACGTCCCTATCCGTCCGTCTCCCAGAGACTCTTCGCTTCCAGCGCGAAGGATCTCTTCGAGTTCCAAGCCATGCCCTTCGGCTTGTCTCCAGCTCCCAGGGTCTTCACCAAATGCATGGCAGTGGTGACAGCATTCCTGCGGCGCCGAGGGGTCCGGGTGTACCCTTACCTGGACGACTGGCTGATAGCAGCTCCCTCCAGGAAGGAGGCGGAGTGGTCCAGAGATCTGGCCCTCCAGGTCTGCTCTCAACTGGGCCTCCTTATCAACGAGGCCAAGTCGAACTCGAGCGAGCAGGTGATTCTATTCATCGGGCGCAGCTCGACTCTCTTCGAGCCAGAGCGCTGCTCCCGGACAGGGCCGAGGTTCTTTCCTCCTTGCCCGATCATTTCTGGTTGGGCAATTGCGCCTGCCGGGACTTCCTGCGCCTCCTGGGTCTCATGGCGGCCTGTACCAGCGTGGTCCGTTGGGGCCCGCTGGAACATGTCCTTCAGTGGGACTGGCCAGCCAGTGGTCACAACGCTGCGATCCCTTGACCAGCTTGTGTCGGTGACACAGGGATGTGGAACGCCTCCAGTGGTGGACCGTTCAGATCATTTGCAGGAGGGCATCCTGCTCGTCCGCCCGAGCCGACGGTCTCTCTGTCGACCGATGCCTCTCTGATGGGTTGGGGTGCCCATCTGGGGAACACGGCTCATGGCCTCTGGTCCCCGAGGAGTCGATGCCACATCAACCTGCTGGAGCTCCGGCGGTCCGCCTAGCTCTCACGCCTTTGCTCCGTTCCTCCGGGGTCAAGTGGTCCGAGTCAGGCGGACAATACCACGACCATGTACTATCTAAACCGCCAGGAGCGGACGCGGCCCATGCTTCTATGCAAGGAAGCTCTCCCATTTGGTCACTGTAAGCAGCCTGGAGGCGGATCTCTAGCCATTCACGTGGCAGGAGCCTCCAACACCCTGGCCGATGCCCTGAGCCGATAGGGCTGCATCCCACGAGTGGTCTCTCCTGCCGGAGGTAGTACAGCATCTGTTCTCCCTTTGGGGCACACCTCAGGTGGACCTGTTTGCCTCCATGGAGAACAGCAGCTGAGTCTGTTCCATGCCCGCCCCCTCAGCAGGGCTCGCTGCAGGGGATGCCTTCTCGAGGCAATGGACCCCGGGCCCTTTTCGCCTTTCCCCATTTCCCTTGATCCACAAGGTGCTTCTCAAGGCGAGGAGGGACAAGGCGCAGGTGATTCTGATAGCCCCAGACTGGCCTCGCCAGTTCTGGTACCAGATCTCCTCAGTCTCAGCTCCAGGACTCGCGGCAGCTTCCAGCTCGCCCGGACCTGCTCTCAGTCAATCAGGGAAGGTGTTCCATCCGGACCTTCAATCCCTGCACCTGACGGCCTGGTTCCTGAGCTGCTAGAGTTCCAGGCCTTGGTTCCGACGAGGTCCTCAATGTAGTTGAGGCGTCCCGTGAGGTCGACCAGAAAATGTTATGCCTTCAAATGGAAAAGGTTTTCCATTTGGTGTCAGACAAGGGCTTGGACCCTTCCTCCTGTTCCTTGGCAAGCATCTTGGACTATTTATGGTCCTTTCTAGTCAAGGGCTTAGGTCGACGACCCTAAGGGTGCACCTGGCAGCCATCTCTGCTTACCGGGCGCGGGCCGGGAAGCAGTCGGTGGCGCAGGAGAAGGTGGTCTGGCGCTTTTTCAAAGGCCTTGATCACATTTCCCCTCCAGTGTGGGAACCCCCACCTCCGTGGGATCTACTGCTGGTACTGGCAAAGCTCATGGGCAAGCCATTCGAACCTATGCACAGGGTGTGCTCTCTCTCACCTGTCGTGGAAGACCGCTTTCTTGGTGGCTATCCGTCAGCCAGAAGGATGGAGAGCTCCAGGCGCTCCATCGAGTCTCCTTACCTGGTCTTCCACAGGGACAAGTTGTCCTGCGCCCCACCGAAATTCCTTCGAAGGTGGTGTCGAGTTTCACCTTAACCAGGTGTTGACTCTGCGGTGTTCTACCCCAATCACACCTCGAGGCCGAATATAGGCTCCATACTCTGGACCCTAGAAGGCGCTCGCTTTTATAAGGAGCGCCAGCTGAAATTGAGGAGGTTGGCAGCTGTTGTCACCCTCACGCTGCAAGCCGCATCTGGCAGACCTCTGCAGCCAAGCGGACGATAAGCAGGTGGGTAACCTCCTGCATAGATCTCTGCTATAAGTTGGCCGGCATGGAGCCTCCCAGAGGGATAAGAGCTCATTCTACCCGCCATACTGCTGCATCAGTGGCTGCTTCCAGGGACGTCCCTATCCAGGAAATCTGCAGGGCTGCTACCTGGAAGTCAGCAAACACCTTCATTACCCATTACCACATCGACCTTGAGTCACGCCGGGATGCTGGTTTTGGGGCCTCGGTTCTCCAGTCTCTCTTTCCCAAGTAAGTATATGGGGGTGTGCGTCTTGCCTCCCTCCTCCCGGAGAACTGCTAGGAGTCTGCCAATGAGTGTGGATGAACAACATATCCATGTCCCTAGAAATACAGGTTACTCACCTGTAACAGGAGTTCTAGGAATGGTATATGTTGTTCATCCACACGACCCACCCGACCTCCCCGGCTTCGACGCACAACCTGAGCTTCCAGCGGGCCAGATCTGGCGTCATGGGGCGGAGCCGAGAGTTATACCACCCGGGTGGGTGGGAGGAGCAAGCTTGAAGACCTTCCGGCAAGATTTAAAGCGGCAAGGATACTGCCAATGAGTGTGGATGAACAACATATACCATTCCTAGAACTCCTGTTACAGGTGAGTAACCTGTATTTCCTCACAGACATCCATAATTCCACAAAAAGGCTTTGGCTGATGGTGGGAAGCACGGACTGTAGGCCTCATCAGCGGGTGGCAGCTCTAATGTAGCCGCAGCTGCAGAGGAAAGTGAACTAGCGACACCCTGTTCGAAGTGTTACAGGCTATCAAGGCACTCAAAGTGTCGGATTTCTACACTCGGCTTACAAAATATGAAACCCAGTCTATTACGACTGTAACACAACAAAGGCAGCATCAGGAACTGTCATGCGTGCAGGAGCTAAGTCAGCTGGATTGGACAAGAATAAAGGTCGCCGTTTCAGGCTAGTAAACAAGGAAGACCATTCACGGGCAGCAAATTTGAGGGTCTTGGGATTGCCAGAAAGGAAAGAAGGTGCTGATCCTCCAGAATTTGTGATTAACTGGCTGGGCCAAAACTTACATTTGGAGCCCCAAAAGCCTATAGAATAACTTGGAGAAAAAGGCAAGAAAATTCTGCAGCCCTGAGAACATTGTTGTGCTGGGGTGGGGGTCCCACTATGGGGACTGAGCGTTGGAAGCTGCACGGTGACAGGCCAATAATTGGAATGGAAGGGGCTTGAATATCCATTTCTCTGGATTTTGTTTTGTGATGCAGGACAGACCCAAGTCCTTTGACCCACTGAGATTTTTCGTTAATTGAGGGTGTCGATTTCCTGCAATATGCAGCAAAATTGAAGGTTATTTATTTGGGACATTTTATGGTCATGGGGACCCTTTAGAAGCTGGAAAATTAGTGGAATGGATTAAAAGGACTCGCACCGAGATCATCTGAGGAAGAAGTTTCTGACTTATTTATCTATCATTTTTGTTATTACTGTTCACAGTTGTGAGTAAATGGTGGGATGTGGGGTAAGGGAGAGGTGTGTTTAGATGTGAAAATGACAGTGCTATTGCAGGTATATGTATATCTGAATTATGCTAGATGTGCTGTGTAATCTAATCTTTATAGGTCTGTATATTTCTATTAGCAAATTTTATTTCCAGTATGGTACTGATGCTGACTGCATGTTAGTACTCCCCGCTCCCCTCCCTCTAGTCTTCATTTAAGTGCTTGATTTCTTTGGACTGAAATTCTAACTGGGCAATATTTCTTCGGTGATTATACACACTGTTTGATGGAGGTTTTTGTGTTTCAGTCTACGGAGATTAATTTTCAATGTTATGCTGTGTTTTTAGTTAATAGTTTTGAGGATATGAGTATTATGGGGTAATAACCCCAAGTGTCTAACATACTAACATACTACTAACATACTAAAATGCCAGCAGAATAGGCCTAACGGTCTCTCGTGTCTGCTCGTTTGGTCAGTCCCCAACCTGGGTGCTGACCTTGCTGTCCCCCTCGCCTTCTCTGGCTTCTCCCTTCCCAGTTCCGGATATTCTTGCTGCATTGGATTTTGCTTCCAGAACCCTTCCCTGTACCTGTCCCACCCTCTTGAACCTCTCCACTGTCTCTGCCTCCACCAGCCCCCTAGGCAGTGCATTCCATGGCTCCACCACCCTCTCAGTGAAGTAGCACCTCCTCCTTTCTCCCTGAATCTTTCCCCTCCAGCTTCCAGCCATGCCCTCTAGTGGCCCCTTCCTCCAAGCACCTCGACTGTTCCTCCCCTATTTACCCTCTTCATGTACCTAAAGACCTCTATCATGTCCCCCGGTCCCTTCTCTCTTCCAATGTGTACATATTTAGCTCTTTGAGCCTCTCCTCATAGGTCCTGTCCCCAAGCCCCAAATCATTTTGGTTGCCCTCCTCTGGACCTCTCCAGGAGGTTAATGTCCCGCTTTAGTGTGGCTCCAAAACTGCACGAGTACTCAAGGTGCGGCCTCACCAAGCAGTTATACAGAGGGAGTATCACTTCCTCCTTCTGGAGGTGATCCCCCTAGCGATGCATCCCAGCATCCTGTTGGCCTTGGCTGCTGCCCTCCTACAAGTCTCAGAGTTCATCTTGACATCCACCACCACCCCCAGGTCCCTCTCGGCCATTGAGACTTGTAGCATTCCCCCCCAGGGTGTACACTTGACCTGGGTTTCTGGCCCCCAGGTGGAGTACCTTGCATTTCCCTGCATTGAACCTCAGCTTCCACTTTCTAGACCATCTTTCCAGAGCCTCCAGGTCCCCCTGTAGGGCCACCCTCCCCTCCTCCCCATCCACCACCGCCTACTTTATTAACCCTTAGGCTGCCGACAGAATTAGAACGTGTAGGAATTTTGGCCTGATATATCAGTTCAGGCACAGCAAGGGTGTAGTGGGCCCTTGCTGGACTGAAGTAAGCAGTAAAACTCAGTTGTGTAGGACTTGTTTGGGAATTTAGGGGCCATAATAGCCTATTAAGGAACTAGTGAGTTAGTTATTTAGTATGATTGTGTAATCTCGTCCATTGCTTGTGCACAGTATGGTTTATTTTTTACAATCCATTTCATGCATGAGATAATAAAGCCCTACAACAAGGTAACAACTTAGATAAACTATACCATGTATCCTACTATAATTAATGGTCTCCGTTTTTTGCCATTGACAAAACCGTGTGTTAAATGCCGTAACACCTGAGTAGGTGTTACGGCATTCACGCGCTCCCTTTCAACAACAAAGCACTCGAGACAACTAACTAAACATAGCGCGAGCTTCTAACTGTCCCTGTCACCTCAAGCGGCACTAACTGAAAAACACACTTCTCGGGCGTTACCTCCATACCAAATAGCCTCCAGCAGCCTCACATTGCCTAGAAGTTTAAAAAAAAAAAAAAGCCGATTCCAAACAGCGAACGAAACCGAAAGACAAAAGTTCATTGAAGAGCAGGAAAACCACAACACAATTCAGAAAACAAAAGCGATCGAACTTTCAACTGAGACTAATTCATAAAATAAAATATGGGAAAGTGTCAAACTACGAATTTACACACCTCGTTGTTGGATGCATTCATAAACCCTCGGCTCACTTCCTTGGGGTTTATGTGCCATCCAACAACCTCGGTGTGTGTTAAATTGTATAAACACTTCTCCCCATACTTTATCCTATATGTAATATATTGCTATTGGTATCTGTGTGGTCTGTTTACTGTGGCTAAAGTCAGTAAGTTTTACTTACAAAACTAATAAATATAAAGTTAAAAATAATGAAACCGAAAGTGGTGACGAGATAGTGATGAATAGTTGAGAAACTGGGGTGACAGTTTACTCCCACAGTGAGCACTTAATGGCAAGAAGAACAGACTTGAGGTAGGTGAGGGAGCCAGCAGTGGTTATTAGCATGCCCTGGGCACCATGGCATTACTTGGGTACCGTACCCAGTAGCCATTGTCAGTCCCCTAGCCAAAAGATTTTTCCCCACTGGATTCTAGCACCTCCGACTTACACCCATAAGTGGTACTCCATGGAGAAGCAATTCTGATAGATCCTTAGTTACAGTAAGTACATTACTTATTTTGGGAGCCAGTAGGAGCCCATCTGCCTCAGTTCCTTCCCCCCCCCGCCATTGATCAATAGTGCATTCCTTGTCCGGGACCACAACTATAGTTTGTATACAAATAGCAGAGAAATCCTCTTAAATGTTTTCTTGTTTTTACAGTGCTTGGTATCTATGTCTGTTTTCTGTCATGTTTACCACAACCTTACCTTATTCAGAAACATTTGAAAACAGTTATGGCAGGTAGGTCACCTGATAAGGCAAGTTATCTAGCAACAAGTCTGCTTCGGACCACCACTGTTTGGAAGGGTGTTATGGAATGGAACAATCTCTCTCATCTCAGAGGAGAAACAGTCCTCCTGCTTTCGTAAAAACAGTCCTGGCTCCACTCACACTGTGTCTGGTTCCCAGGACTGCTGAAACTCATCCTTGCATAAAAAGAATCAACAACATTGGTCTTGATCTAATTTTGGTCACTCTGCCCCAAGGTTGTTGGCTCTGTTAGGTGTGAGAGAGAGATTCCACTATCTCTTCATTCATCGCTTTCAACAGTCGATTATACAATGGCAAGAAAAAATGCTTGCCTCTGATTGGTCAGTCTGGAACTGGACCCGTGATGTTATCCCAGTACAACATCACGGGTCTAGTCCCAGCACACAAAAAGATTGCACCAAATGTAAAATAGAATTACTCCACGACTGTTATGGGCTCGCCTACCTTCCACACTGCACAACAGGATCAGTTTCCCCAGGGTTTCCTGTTCCCCGCGCCGGCCTGCCTCTCTTCCTGCAGCTGTTCACTGCAGAACAGTTTAAACAGAAAATCATCCAATTTTTTTTTTTTTTTTTTTTACACTCTTTCAAGCAGCTCTTCGCATACTGCGGACACAAAAGGAGTGACCACGTTGCCACGAGCCAACCGTTGCACTTCCCTGCTAAACTGTAAAGAAGTTATCGGGCTTTTTGTCAGGCTTTCTCCCCGATTAAGCAGTGGGACCAAGTGACTTACCAATCGTGTCTAATAATAGAAGTTGCTGAGTCCCTGCAGTTCAATCACCTCACCAGCTCCATATCTTCCCTTGTCAATCTTCACCATTCATTACTTCCTGGGTGTAAGCCGGAGGCGCGCACCCGCCACGGGAGCTTTTTTTTTTTTAAAAAAGTTTGCCTAACAGCACCGCCCTCGAGAGTGACGTCATGCGCAAGGGGCGGCCGTTAGTAGCGACCGACTCCTCCTCCAACTCAGTTCTGTTTCTCCCGCCGTCGAGGCAGCACCTATCCGCGTGAAGCGCTTCAGTGTTTTTCTATCTTTGTAGTTACCGACTCCGTTTTCCTTGCATCTGACGCCGATACGGTAAGACTGTTCTTTTTTCTATCTTTCGGCGCCGGGTGTATTTCCTACTGTGTTTAGTCTCATTGGTTTCGCTTCATGTGCGGTTCTGGAGCTAAGCTGCTCTTCAAGACGGGCCGTGCCCCTGGCGGCCGCGTTCTGTGGCCGGCATTTCTCTGTCTCGACCGCATGACGCTTGCCTGGGACCCAACCATGATATGGATTGCGGCGACTGTTCTCGATGGACCGCCCAGGTCAAGTCCGCTTCCTGCTCGGCAAGGCCCCACCGACTTCGGGACGGCGTCGCACGGGAATCTCGGCGAGATCTTTAGGCCCTTCCCGGTCCCTCCGGCCTATACGGTCCGAGGAGGAGGGGTCTCCTCATCCTATCTTGCCGAGGAGGAGGCCCTTCATGTGTTGGGGAGGCCGAGCCTCCCGGGCCGCAGCGCCGACACTGCCTCGGCAGTCACCCTTCGAGGTGCAGGCCTCCCGTGTCGAGGCCCTTGGCTTTGGGCCCGCTTGCGGACTCGACGCCGCCTTGCGGCGCTGCTGATCCCCGCACTGCTTGCGGTGCCGGTGATCGGCGGCACCGCTTCTCGGCGCCGCTTCGATCCCGTGCCGGATCGGGCGGCGCCCGCTTGATCCGGAGGGCGCCACATGTGCTGCCTTCTGCGCTGTCATGTGCCGATGGATTATGGCGGCGCTGGGCTGACGGTGCCGCCGCCTCCCGACATCCGCCGGCGGCGCTTGCCGGCTTTCTCCCCGGCGGTGCCGGAGCCTGCCGGAGCCGCTGGGGGTGGGGTTAGGCCTTCCTGCTGCCGGCGTGGGGGCGCGGCGTCGCGCTTTGGTACCGGGCCGCTTCATGGCCTCGGGACCCTGGGGTGGCCAGCATCGAGGTCCTGTTGGTCTCGGCCTCCTCGGAGGACAATGACTTGATGGGACTCATCCTGGCACCCCATTCTTCGAATCTGGGTCCTCGGTGGCTAGGGGTACCAGGCGGCGCAGCTGGCCCCTCCCTCTGTCCCCTTGCCGTCTGCCTCCTGAGGGTTCCTCGGCTGGGGTGGCCGAGGTCCCGGGGCAGACGTGGGGTGACGGAGGGGAGGCCTCTCTGGAGGCCGGTGACAGCTACCCCGGGGTGCTGTTGCCTCCTCTAGGGACAGGGGCGTTGCAGTCGAGGAGGAGGGCCCTCTCGGAATCCGAGGGGTTGAGGGGCAGGCGGCCTGCTGCCCGGTCTCTTTGGCCACCTCAGGGGGTGGCCAGGAGCCGTGAGTGCAGAGCCCCACCCTCCCCCAGGGTTCTAGGGTGTCCTCTGGCGGGCGTCGCGGACTGCCCTTCTGGATCCATGCAGTCCGTGTCGTCACAGGGAGTTTCTCCCCAGGGCTCTTCCAGGCTCCGCTTCCCCAGAGTTCCGTTCTGCGGCCTGGTCTGATATCCGGGATCCCTCCTACTAGGGCTCCTTTCCCGGATTCCAGAGCCCTCGCAGAGAGCAGTTGCCTCCTCGGAGGTGCCCCTCTCCCATCTCTCTGCCTTCACCACCCCCGCTCCCGGGCCATGTCGGTCCTACGGGTCCGTTATCCTGGGAGCAGTTCAGAGGTTCTGCGGCGGCCTTCCCTCATATGTTAGATACATGCATGAGCGGGTCTTCGACTCTCCCCACCAAGAGAATCCTCTGACATTCCAGTTCCCCATCATCCTCGGCCTCCTCCTCTGAGGAGAGAACCCCTGCTCATCTGTCCTCCGATGCTGATTTCACAGAATATCAGCGTTTCCTCCGATGGTGAGGGATCTTGGTTCCTCGTTCGGAGAGACAATACGAGCGGGAGACGCATGAATTCCTTGGTGAATTCAGTGCCCAGCATCTGGTGGTACCTTCCTGGCCTATCCCCTTCCAGGAGGCGTCCTATCGGTCCTGGCAGTTCCCTCGCCGCTTTTCCCAGCCCGGGACTGCCAGCGTAGGTATTGTGCCCTCTGAGTCTCTAGGTTCCCTTCCCAACCCGTCCTCAGGTTTGGTATACCTGGATACTCCTTCTGGGCGCCGTTGCCTGGCGCACGACCGACCACCGGATTCGGACTCTCTCCAGTTCAACCGTTGGGGGCGAAGAGTGTTCTCTTCTTCTCGTGCGAGTGCATGTATTGCATCACATCAGGCTCACCACGCTGCCTACAACCGGCATCTGTGGTCGATGATGTCCCAGCTGCTGGCATCTATGCCTGACACGGAGCAAACCAGACAAGCCTGCTGCTCTCTCCGCGGTAGGCCTGGAGCTGGCAAGACACCAAGCAAGGGCATCTTATGACGCCAATGAGGTGGCTTCAGGCTTATGGGACAGCGATCTGCATCAGGCGGACGGCATGGCTTCGTCTTTTCCAGGTTGTCACCCTGGCCCGGCGAGGGTGATGCGCCCACCTTCCGGGGACCTGTCTTTTTCATCCAGAGCTAGGAGACTTTACAGGGCTCCATCCGTCTCTCGCCCTCGGGAGGCACCTCCTAGCTCTTCTCCCACTTAGGCTTTCTGAATAAGCCAGGGTCTTCTCCTTCTGTTTCTCACCAACAGAAGGCTGGGGGTCTTGTTCCCTCAGGTATGGCCTCTTCCCACCAGGGGAAGAGGAGCTTGGTACTCACTCAGGAGTAATGAATGGTGAAGATTGACAAGGGAAGATAGGAAAATTACATACCTACCGTAATTCTTGATCTTCTTGTATCTTCACCATTCATTACTTACACCCACCATCCCCTCAGTGGCCTCTTCCTGTGGCTTCTCCACTCCCCTGCCTTCCTCTCTCTCTGCAAAAAAAAATTTTTTTCTTAAAATATAGGGAAAATTGCTTAATTTTTTCCAAAAAAAAATCTTCTTGGGGGCTCTAATTTTCCAGAAAATTACTTACTCTAAGATTCATGGGCCATCTCGTGGATTGCATTGGCATCAGACTGCACAACTATCTCTTGCCATTCTTCTGGCGAGATACCTCTGGGGTTTTGGCCTGGCTCAGGCTATTCAGTTTTGATCCTGCAATCCCGTGTTCCAGATAGTTGCCCTGAAATCAAATCCCCCCTTTCCCTATTCTTGCCTTGCAGAGCAGAGGAACGGCATTTATCCCTTTTTTCTTTTTGCAAAAAAAAAAAAGAAGGGGAAAAATGCTGAGGGAACTCTCTTCGACTGCTATAGGCATCTTGGTATTGGGGTCATGCATCTAGTCTAAAAAATTTTATCTGTAAAAAAAAAAAAAAAAAAAAAAAGGAAAAACAAACTAGAAGAGAAATGAGAAGGTAGGCTATCCTTCTCGCTAGTTTGCATATTGGTTTCTCCCTTTAAGTGTCCTCCTGGACAATTTTTACAGAAGAGCAGTGCTGACCATATCCAATCCCAGCCAGCCTAAGCCTTGGCCTGCCTTGGCCAGTCAGTCTGAGTCCCTTTTCTATCTTTAAACGCCTGAAAGGCTTACATTCTCCATTTCTAAACCCCTGAGCAGCGCTCTCATGCTGCCTGGGTTTTATTCTTCCCTCCTCAGGTGTCCTCCAGTTAAAGGCCTTCCGCGGCCAGGAGCCCGGGGGTATCAAGAACAATGGCATGTTGAGGATGAGGACTATGGCCTCCTGAGTCTGTCTAGCGGGTTTGGTGAACCTTCTCTTCAGCTCTATCTCCGGGGATTCTTGCTTCCCCTTTAGTCGAGCCTTCAGCTGTAAGCTAACTATGCTCGTTGGGCTTTCTGGTCTCTTCAACATCCCATCTCTCTCTTTTCTTTCTTCTTCTTCTTCTAATTTCTCATTTCCTTACTTATCTCTTCTCTTAGAGTCGCCCAGGTAAGGAGGCCCTACAGTCCCTAGGCTAGGGATACTCTTATCTCCTCTGTCCTTCCTCCATCGGCTTATTCCTTTTTCAGTTCATTCTTCCTTGCTTTGCTATCCCTCGGCTATCTTGCCTCGCTATCTATATTCTCTGCTTTCACTTTTGCCTCTCGGCTCACAGAACTGAGTTGGAGGAGGAGTCGATAGCTACTAGCGGCCGCCCTCGCATGACGCGGCGTCACTCTCGGTGGTGCCGTTAGGCAAACTTTAAAAAAAAAAAAAAGCTTCCTGGTAGGGTGCGCTACCGCTTACACCCAGGAAGTAATGAATGGTGAAGATACAAGAGAAGATCAAGAATTACGGTAGGTACGTAATTTTCCTTTCTCAATCGTGGATACAAACGACTCAGAGCGGCTTCCCCGCAGACAGTAATCGGGTATTTCATGGAACCCACTCAAACGGCAGCTCAGTCTCAATAAAAACAAACTTTAATGAACGAACTGGGGGAATGAGCAGATGTCAACAATTGAAAGCCATGCTAAATTAATCAGTCATGTTCCAGCGCCACCTATTGGTTGAAAAATATATTGGACTTTTTTTTTTTTAAATATATACCTCCACACACAAGAAATTAGGGGGAAAAGTCAAAAAAATGTGTTTTACCTTTTTTCTTTGCTTATTAAAAAAACGAGCCATTGTATAATAGCAATAATGCACTCCAGGGTGTGTGTTGTGCTGGGATAACGTCACTTCTGGGAGATTAATACTTTTCATGCCCGACCTCGTGCTAATCACCCCAGGCGTGATGTTATCACAACACACACCCTGTCGTGCATTATTGCTTAATGATACAACACTGAAGATCGTGTTGGCACTGTTTTGTGTTTTCTTCCTGCAACCGAACTCAACACTGATTTTGGAGCCCCTGGCATCAGCTACATGATGAACAGGAATATAATCTGGATCTTATAAACAGAGGATTATGATCAAGTTTCTTGCTGTTTGGGACACCACTCCACCTGCTCAAGCAGTGAGGGTTCCACAGTAGGATCACTCTTTTTAGTCATGGTTGCTGTGGACCAGTCCAGAAGATACAAGTGTAGAACCTTAAAGATCAATGGCAATGCAGATCTATAATTTATCACTTTATTCCTTCCAAGCAGATCCAGTATAATGAAAAACGTTGATTAAACATGCATGTTTGTGATTTTTATTGATTTTATCTATAACATGTCTTCTACATTTATTTTAACAGTGGCTGTCACCACATTTCAGGTCCATATGTTTTCTCTGCATTTCACTGACACGGTTGGCCTTTACGTCATTCATCGAGTGACATCTTTACTGAAAGCGTGTGCAGCCTTTAATCTGCAGGCTCATGCTTACGTGTATTGCAGAAATGACAAGCAGCTGAATCTAGCAATATCCCTTTGCTGGATGTTTTACTAGTGGTGCACAAATGGTTATTTTAATATATTGATATTAAAAATGACTACAGTCAGTAAGCAGTGATTTGTTTAACAGCTAATCTAATATACTGATGACTGCGTTAACATTTTAAATGGCACTGTATACTCTGCAGACTGTTATCTCTGCTAACAACTTGTGTCGTTTCACAAACCCTGTAAATTGAACAGTCAAAAATCTTAGTGAATAGTGTTGCTATAATGCACGTTGTTTATATAGTTTCTAAGGTGTTAAGCGTTTTACATAATAGTGTGTCAAGAAACAGTTGTATTACACTGAGCTGATTCACAGATGTCACTTTGGTGTAACTGAACTGCTGGCCACACAAGATCATTTTTTCCAGTTGTACCTACTACTTTACATGTAGCAAGTTTGGATGAATTTGAACTCTCTTCACGCAGCAGGTGCTGATGAAACTGTCAGAATGGACCGTGCAGAGAGAACACATTCGCACCAGTAGCATGATGAGCGAGTTCACTCTCAAGCTGTGAATTCAGTTAGTAAAACTAAAAAGCATTTCTTATATTAGTGAATTAGTGCAAACAACTGGATTCAAGCATTGCACTGATTATTATACGTATTTTATTTCAATCACTCGGGGCTGCTCTCAATATGATTTTTTTTTTGTATAACTAAAGAACAGACGCAGTCATGAAAGTGTATATGGGGGAAATGGGAGATCTTATTTCAAGTTAGAGCTCTTGCAGCAGGCAGGCGCCAGGACCCCATGGAAACCTTCTAGCTAGCAGTCTCCAGTGGGGGACCGCCCCCGAAGTCAGCCAGTGGTATAAAAGGGGCAATCCCCAGCCCCACCTCTGTTCTTTTGCTGCTGTCGACTTGTTCACATCTGCCTCTTCGGACACCTTTTTGCTACAGTTCAACCGACATTGCACTTCCAGTGTTTTTTCTTTTATTTCTTTCAAAAAATTATTTTGTAGGGACATGTATATGTTGTTCAATCTACACTTACTTGCAGGTTCCTTGCCCCTTTAAATCTTGCTGGAAGGTCATTAAGCTGGCTCCTCCCACCCACCTGGGTGGTAAAACTCTCGGCTCCGCCCCATTTTTCCCCATAACCTATTTTTGTTTTGTTTAAGAAAAGTGTTTTTGTTTCCCTGTCCTGTACTAATTTTTTAAATTTTAAGGTAATGTGTTATTTCTTTATGCTTGTGTCAATACTCAACTTATTTGCCATTCTTTGAAACTACACTTGTTTTGTACTCAATTGACGTGGAACCTTTGTAAAAGAGCCTTTGGCTCAAAGGTATGAATTCCTAGAACAATAAATAAAATAAATGATGCCAGATCTTCCTTACCGCTTGGAAGCTCAGGTTCCCTCCTTTGCACTCTGCGTTTTAGGCCTGGATCCAAACTCTTCGGTTAACCCAAAACTAATTTTAAAATTTACAGGACTTCAGTCTTTATCTTCCCTCGTGGCTGCGATGGACAAATCAACTCCTGGATTTCGTCGGTGCCTCTGTGGGCAGAAGATGACCGATCCGCACTCCACGTGCGTTTACTGCCTGGGGCTTTAACACAATTCGCAGGCCTGCGACTTGTGCAGGTCCTGTTCGGCCACGGTCTTAGAGGATCGTGCTGCCAGATTGCAACTTGGGCGCCCCAAGAAACGTTATCCTCTGGTCAAGTCGAAGGAGGCCCGTTGGGCGGTGTCCGCGGCTGCGGGCTCAGCTGAACAGCTCAAGCAGATGATTGCTCTCGAGGAGGAAGCGGCCCAGGCCGCAGCATCATCTTCATCGGTCGCTGCATGTATCCCGCTGTCCTTGGGCTCCTCCTACATGGCTTCATTCAAGGAGCTTTGTCAATCCCTCTCCAACAAGGGAGAGGGGCCTTTGGGACATTCCTCTCGGTCTAAAAAGAAGGACTGTAAGGGTAAGTCTCACCATCGGCGTTCGTGGGAAGCGAGAGAGGTCCCCTTCCTAAACAGTCAACACTCGACTTCGGTCTTAGGTTACGGCTAAGGCTACTGGCTTCACGGTGTCCCTGTCAGGTCAGCCGGCGCGACACCAGTCAGCGCAGTCGAGATTTTTTCTCGACCCGTCGGACGGCTATCTACTGGTGAAGCTGACAACCCTTCTTCTCCGGTTCCCCAGTGAAAACTGAGGACTTGCCTGTGCCTCCTGTGCCGAGTCCCGGTTAAGGTCCCTGAACAGAGGAGGAGCAGGTTTCCCGTCCCTCTCAGACCCCCCCGAAATGCCAAGGTCTCGTCTCGGACCTCTTCAGGCCCAGCTGATCCCGCCATCGGTGGTCTGGATCTCGGCACCATGGAAAGCGGCGGCGCCGCTCATCCTCGTCATCGTCCTCTTAGGAGGATAGGCTCTGGCACAAATTGCATCGGAGCTACGAGGATCTAATGTGGCAGCAGCTCCTTTTGACCAGGAATAAGCCGACTCCGTTGCCTTCCCCGGCTTTTAAGTGGCTGTCACCGGAGCGGCCGAAACAACCCCTCGTTGTAGTTGTGGAGCCGAAGCCGGCACCGGTTGTTCGGCCAAAACCGGCTGCACCTTCCATTGTGGTGGAACCCATGCCTCCACAACCTAAAACTGGGGCCCCGACCAAGTATTCTGGATCGGGTCAGGGCTTGCCCCATTGGTTGTTGGTCACCCTCACTCCTGATCGACCTCGGCAGGTGGAGGGTGGCTTAGGCACGCGGCAGCTGTTTGCAGACTCCTCGGAGTCTGACAACTCCTTGTTCTCCAGGCCGCTTGACCTGGAGTCCACGGGGGTCAGTTGGTGGACGAGAGCCCATCCTCGTTTCTTGGAATGCTTAGACTCATCTCAGAGTCCACTGGGATGAAGCTCGAACCCGTTTCAAAATGGGCCAAGTATCCCCTCACGGAGATACTGGACCGAGGGGATTCCCCCACGGAGGCCTTCCTGGTGGCCGAAGCCATTGTTGGCCCAGCCCTGGAGCTATGGCAGTGGCCAGCTTCTTGTCCAGCACCTTCGGCCAGGATGGCTTGAAAGTATGCTGTTCCCTCTGGTTCACTCTCCGGTTGCTTGGAGCACCCCTCTGAGGATGGGCTAGTGACCAACAGCGTTTTCTGGCGTTCCAGGAACGCTCGGGATGTGGACAAGCCACCCAATAAGGAGTCCAAGAAACTGGACTACTCTGGGCGGAAAGTCTATGCTGCTTCCTCTCTAGGGCTTCGTCAGGCCAGCTCAGTCGTTCTGATGGCACACTTTCCACATGCCCTTTTGGGCTCCCTGGATGAGGTGATTCCTCATCTCCCGGCTGACCTTCATATGACGGTCAGGCAGGTGTGGAATCAGGGAAGGGTGGTGGCCAAACAGCAGCTCCGGACTTCCCTGGACATCGCTGACTCGTGTGCCCGGTCAGTAGTGGCCGCAGTGGCTATGCGCCGCAGAGCTTGGTTGCAGATCTCCAACTTTACGGCAGATACCCAGCACAAGCTGGCAGATGGGTACCAACTTGTTCGGTCCTGGGGTGGAGGATCATCCGCAAAGGATCGAGAAGTCCAATGCCACCTTGGACTCAGTCATGTCTGCCCAGAAAGACAGGCTGCCAGCAGCAGCGTAAGCCCCTGGCCTTCAGCCCTGTGGCACATCCAGCCCAGCAACACCAGCATCAGGGCCAGCAGGCTCGCACTTGGCACCCCAAAGCCAAGCCTGCTGCTTCCTCCAGCAGGAAGCCGGGAGGGAAAGATCCAGGAGGCTCCTCGGCCGGTCCTTCCTCCAAGCCTGCCCAGTGACGGGTTGAGGGGTGTTGCCCCCAGCCTCGTCACTCCTCCCTGGGCTCCCCCCGTGAGGGGACAGCTCCGCCACTTCCTTTCCGCCTGGTCCGATATCACCACGGACCGCTGGGTGCTGGAAGTGGTAGGAAAGGGTCTGCCTCTGGAATTCGAGCAGTCAGTCCCTACCTATCGAGCCATCGCCCCATCGGGGCTCACGGGGTCCGAGCCTCTCTGTTGGCTCGATGCCCTGCTGCTCCAGAAGGAGGTGATCAGGGAGGTGGCGTATCCTCCATCAGACCCAGGGTTTATGTCCAGGTACTTCCTAGTCCCAAAACAGACAGGAGGCTGGCGCCCCATTCTAGACCTACACAACCTGAACAAGTTCCTAAGGTCTCGAACCTTCAGGATGGTCACTCTGGCTCAAATCATTCCATCCTTGGAACGAGGCATGTGGTTCTGTTCTCTGGACCTCCAGGACGCGTTCTTTCACGTCCCAATCCGTCCGTCCCACCAGCAGTTCCTCTGCTTCAGGGCAGAGGGATCCCTTTACGAGTTCCGGGCCATGCCCTTCGGCCTCTCTCCAGCTCCCAGGGTCTTCACCAAATTCATGGCAGAGGTGACAGCATTCCTGCGGTGCTGAAGGGTCTGGGTGTACCCTTACCTGGACAACTGGCTGATTGCAGCCTCCTCCAAGCCGGAGATGGAGCAGTCCAGGGATCTGGCCCTCCAGGTCTGCTCTCAGATTGGCCTCCTAATCAACGAGGCCAAATCAGAGCTCGTGCCAACGCAGGTGATTTAGTTCATCGGGCAGAGCTCGACTCTCTGAGCCAGAACACGGTTCCCGGCGGACAGGGCCGAGGTTCTTTCCTCCTTTGCCCAATCGATTCTGGTTGGGCAATTTAGCCTGCCCTAGACTTCCTGGGCCTCATGCCGGCCTGCACTAGCGTGGTCCATTGGGCCCACTGGCACATGCTTCCCCTTCAGTGGGGGCTGGCCCGCCAATGGTCACAGTGCTTCGGTCCTCTGGACCAGCCAGTGATAGTGACCCAGGAGATGTGGAACGCTGTCCAGTGGTGGCTCATTCCAGCTCATCTGCAGGAGGGTATCCCGTTTGTCCGCCCAGAGCCGACAGTCACTCTAACGACTGACACCTCTCTGATGGGTTGGGGTGCCCATCTGGGGGAGCTCAGAGCGCACAGCCTCTGGTCCCCTCAGGAGTCTCTATGTCACATCAACCTGCTGGAGCTTCAAGCGGTCTGACTAGCACTCACCGCCTTCGCTCCATTTGTACGGGGTCAAGTGGTCCAGGTCCAGACGAACACCACGACCATGTACTACCTAAACCGCCAGGGCGGGACACGCTCCTTGCCTCTGTGAAAGGAAGCTCTCTGCACTTGGTTTCTCGTGAGCAGACTGGAGGCGGATCTCCTAGCCATCCATGTGGCAGTAGCCTCCAACACTCTGGCCGATGCCCTAAGCCGGATAGGTGCTGCATCTCACGCGTGGTCTCTCCTGCCGTAGGTAGTACAAGATCTATTCTCCCACTGGGGCACACCTCGGGTGGACCTGTTTGCCTCCAGGGAGAATGCGAGGCTGAGGCTGTTTCATGCCTGCCCCCCTCAGCAGGGCTCACTGCAGGGGGATGCCTTCTCGAGGCCGTCGACCCTGGGCCTCTTCTATGCCTTTCCCCCCATTTCCTTTGATCCACAAGGTGCTTCTCAAGGCGAGGAGGGACAAGGCGCAGGTGATTCTGGTAGCCCTAGACTGGCTCAGCCAGTTCTGGTATCCAGATCTCAGCCTCAGCTCCAGGCTCCCGAGGCGGCTTCCAGCCAGCCCGGACCTGATCTCAGTCAACAAGGGGAAGGTCCTCCACCCGGACCTTCAATCCCTGCAGCTGACGGCCTGGTTCCTGAGCGGCTAGAGTTCCAGGCCTTGGGTCTTTCCGATGAGGTCCTCAACATTGTTGAGGCATCCCGTAAGGAGTCGACCAGAAAATGCTGTGCCTTCAAATGGAAGAGATTCTCCATTTGGTGTCAGGATAAGGGGTTGGACCCTTCCTCCTGTTCCTTGGCCAGCATTCTGGGCTACCTGTGGTCCCTTTCTCAGCTAGGGCTTCAGTCGATGACCCTTAAGGTGCACCTGGCAGCCATCTCTGCTTACTGGGCGCCGGGCCGGCAAGCAGTCGGCGAGAGAGGTGGTCGGCGCTTTTTAAAGGCCTTGATCACATATCCCCTCCAGTGCGAGAACCTCCACCTCTGTGGCATCTACTACTAGTACTGGCTAAGCTCATGGGTAAGCCATTTGAACCAATGCATAGGTGTGATATTTCTCACCTGTCGTGGAAGACCACCTTCTTGGTGGCTCACGTCAGCCAGAAGGACGGGAGAGCTCCAGGCGCTTTCCATCGAATCTCCTTATCTGGTCTTCCACAGGGACAAGGTTGTCCTGCGCCCCCACCTGAAATTCCTTCCAAAGGTGGTGTTGGAGTTTCACCTTAACCAGGTGTTGACTCTGCCGGTGTTATAGCCCAATCACACCTCGGAGGCCGAATATAGGCTCCATACTTTGGACCCTAGAAGTGCGCTCTCTTATTACAAGAAGCGGACGGCTGAAGTTCGGGGAGAGGTTCGCCAGCTGTTTGTCACCTACGCTGAAGTCGCACCTGGCAGACCTGCAGCCAAGCAGACGATAGACAGGTGGGTCACCACCTGCATAGATCTCTGCTACAGGTTGGCGGGCATGGCGCCTCCCAGAGGAATAAGAGCTCATTCTGTCCGCCATACAGCTGCATTGGTGGCTGCTTCCAGGGACGTCCCTATCCAGGAAATCTGCAGGGCTGCTACCTGGAAGTCAGCACACACCTTCATTACCCACTACCACATCGACCTTGAGTCACCCCGGATGCTGGTTTTGGGACCTCGGTTCTCCAGTCCTTATTTCCCAAGTAGCGGTGTGCGCCTTGCCTCCCTCCTCCCAGAGAACTGCTAGGGTCTCAGTAAGTGTGGCTTGAACAACATATCCATGTCCCTAGAAATACAGGTTGCTCACCCGTAACAGGAGTTCTAGGAATGGTATATGTTTCATCATCACTACCCACCTGACCTCCCGGCTTCATGCCAGCCTGGCTTCCAGTGGGCTAGATTTGGCATCAGTGGGCGAGCCGAGAGTTTACCTGTTGGGTGAGAGGAGCTAGCTGAAGATCTTCCGCAAGATTTGAAGCGCAAAGAACCTGTTAGTATGTGTGGATGAACAACATGTACCATTCCTAGAACTCCTGTTACAGGTGAGTAACCTGTATCTCTATGAGCTTGATATGTTGTTCATCCACACTGTCTGGCATTGTCCCTTTCCTTTAAATCTTGCCAGAAGTCTTCAAGCTGGCTCCTCCACCCACCCGGTTGGTAACACCGCTGCCCGCCCAGGATGCCAGATCTTCCTTTCCGCTGGAAGATGCAGGTTCCTCTGCTACTTTGCAAGTACCATAGGCCGTGGAGTCAAATTGATGGTTTTCGCCGCCTTACCGCTTTAAAACTCGTCTAGAGTTTACGATTCGAATCGAGCGCTTTGGATATGGAGGACAAGTCATCCCCGGTTTCGCCGGTGTCCTTGTGGACAAAAAATGTCTCGCACCGATCCCCATCTCTCATGCGTCTACTGCCTAGGCGCCGTGCATGATACTTAGGCTTGCACCTTCTGTTCGGCCTTCCATCCCACCATTCTGGAGGACCGCAAGGCGCACCTTAAGTTGGGGAGACCGGAGCTTTGCAATCCACCGGTGAAATCGAAGGAGGCCAGGTGGGCGGTTTCTGCGGCTGCGGGTTCCGCCGAGCAGCTCAAGCAGATGGCAGCCTTCGAAGAGGAAGCTGCCCAAGCTTCGGCCAACCAAAGCTTCTTCATGCCGCTCAACTGGGCTCCAACTTCACGGAATCCTTCCGGGAGTTGTGCCAGTCTCTCCCTAATAAGGGTGAGGCACCTTCGGCTCACACCTCCCGATCCAAGAAGAAGGATAAGGATCCAAAATCATCATCTACCGAAGAAGACATTCCTGGGACCAAGAGCGGTCCAACACACAGGAGCAGGCGGTCTCTGCCACGGTCGAGATCGCTTCCTCGGCTGCTGGCTTTTCGGACCTTCCGTCTGGCCAGGGCACCGAGGCCGAGTATACGGCAGAACCGGTCGAGATTTCTCTCGACCCCGATCGAGCAGTTGTCGCCAATGCCTGTCGACGACTCTTTGGAGAGGACTCCCATTCTCTCCTCCGACGAGGAGACGTGTCCTTCGGGCATCCCGACCGAGGGACAAGAGGCGGCACCTCTGTTTTCACCAAATCCAGCTTCTCCCGACCAACAGAGCCGACGCCATCGGTCTCGATCGAGGAGTAGGACCCCGTTGGTCGGTAAACCGAAAGGTCACAAACACTCCCGAAGAGGCGTCACTCTGCCTCATCCTCCTCGGACGAGAGAGACTTAGACAGAAGTCTGGCCGACGTTATGAGGACCTCATGTGAAAGCAACTTCTTTGATGGGTCAAAAGTCAGCCTGCTCCGCTGTACTGCCATTACTTGGCCCCAGCCTCTTCGGCCGACCAACTCCACCCTCGGTTCCGTGGACTTCGTTCTCCTCTCCGGGGACCGGTACGTATTGCTCAGCCTGTTATGGGCTCCCCACCAATTTTGATGGAACCACCACCAAACAGCATCAGGGAGGGCCCTCTAGAGGAGGACCAACCACGGGCTTGCCCATAGGTTGTCCATTACGGTCACTCCTGATCGCCCTAGGTGCATTGAGGGACTTAGGTGGGAGACCCTTGTATCTGGATTCCTCGGATTCGTGATACTACTGGCCTTCACTCACATGATGAGCTGTCAGTGACAGGCCTGGAGGAACGCCTTCTTCCTTCCAGGGCATCCTTCACTCATTTCGGAGTCCACAGGTATGCCTTTGCAGCCATACAAAGAAGGCGGAATATCCTCTCACGGATATTCTCAAGAGGCGAGATACCCGATGGAGGCCTTCAAAGTGGCCGAAGCCATAGTTGGCCCGGCTCTGGAACTTTGGCAGTGTCCTGCCTCTTGCCCGGCTCCATCTGCCCGCAAGTACGCGGTGCCCATGGGGTCCTTGGCGGGCTTCACTGAGCATCCCTCGGCCGAGAGCCTTGTGACTGCCTCAGTGTTTAGGCGCAAGGGCAGCTCTGCAGATACTGACCGCCCTCCGGACAAGGAGTCGAAAAATATGGACCACTCGGCCCGGAAGGTTTACGCGGCATCACCCCTAGGCCTTCGTCAGGCTAGCTCAGCAGTGATCATGGCACACTTCTCTCACGCCCTTCTGGGGTCGCTTGATGAAGTCATCCCTCATCTCCCAGCAGACATGCAGACCACGGTCAAGCAGGTCCAGGACCAGGGCCATGCTGTTGCTAAACAACAGCTCCAGACGGCTCTGGACATTGGTGATTCCTGTGCCCGTTCACTAGCTGCCACAGTAGCCACTCACCGCAGGGCTTGGCTGAGGTTATCCTCCTTTCCCGCGGATACTCAGCACAAGCTAGCTGACGTGCCCTTCCTTGGCACCGACCTCTTCGGTCCGGGAGTGGCAGGTCATCTACAGCGCATTGAGCAATCTAATGCCACCTCTGCTAAGGGTTCTTCAGGCAAGAACCAGCAGAAGCGCAAGAAGTCGTCCTTTCAGCACTCTTCCCCTGCGGTTAGACAGACCTCCTTCCAGGAGGTCAGCAACAGCAGAGGCTCCCAGCTTGGTGCCCTCCCAGGGCCCAGGGCAAGGTCCCAACACTCCTGCAGTGAGGCCGGTGCTGGTCCAGGTGCCTCCTCCTCCTCCTCCAGCCTGCACAGTGACGGGTCGGGGTGGCCTCCCCTACACCCATCACATCAGTTCTGGGTCCTCCTGTGGGGGGCCGGCTCCGCCACTTTCTTTCCGCCTGGTCCGGTATCACTTCGGGCAGGTGGGTTCTGGAAGTGGTCGGGCAGGGACTGCCTCTAGAGTTCGAGCAGTACCCCCCCAGTCGGGCCCGTGCCCCACGGGAGGAAAGGATCTCAGTTGGTGCTCAGTCGGCCCTTCGGGATGACATTGCTCAGCTCCTCCACAAGGAGGCGGTAGCTCCAGTGCCGGATCCTCCTTCAGACCCAGGCTTCGTCTCCAGGTATTTCCTGGTGCCCAAGTGGACAGGGGGTTGGTGCCCCATCCTAGATCTCCACAACCTGAATCGATATCTCAGGTCTCACACCTTCCGGATGGTAACTCTGAACCAGATCATACCATCTCTGGAGCAAAACATGTGGTTCTGTTCACTGGATCTTCAGGACACGTTCTACCTCGTCCCAATCCGTCCGTCCCATCAGCGGTTCCTCCACTTCAGGGTCGAAGGGACCCTGTACGAGTTCAGAGCCATGCCATTCGGCATGTCATCGGCCCCACAGGTCTTCACCAAATGCATCGCAGTGGTGGCAGCCCATCTGCTGCATCAAGGGGTTCGTATTTACCCCTATCTAGATGATTGGCTCCTGGCGGGTTCCTCCCTACAGGAGGTGGAGAGGTCCAGGGACCTGACCCTCCGAACCTGCTCCCACCTGGGCCTCCTAATCAATGAGGCCAAATCAGAACTCATGCCCTCTCAGGTGATGGGGTTCATCGGGGCAGAGCTCGACTCTCGTCAAGCCAGAGCTCGGCTCCCGGCGGACAGGGCGGAGGTTCTTTTCTCCTTTGCCCAATCATTTCTGGTTGGGCACTTGCGCCCTGCCCGGGACTTCCTGCGCCTCCTGGGTTACATGGCTGCGTGCACCTCAGTGGTCCATTGGGCCAGATTGCACATGCACCTCCTTCAGTGGGAGCTGGCCGCCCAGTGGTCTCAGCGTCAGGGTCTCTTCGATAAGCTGGTCACTGTCACCCAGAGGATGTGGGATGCTCTCCTATGGTGGACCGTCCCGAGTCATTTGATGGAAGGGATCCTGCTTGTCCGCCCCGAGCCGACGGTCGCCCTTCGACCAATGCGTCCCTCATGGGCTGGGGAGCCCACATGAGGGACAACAGAGCTCACAGGTTCTGGACCCCCGAGGAGTCCCGATGCCACATCAACCTGTTGGAGCTCAGAGCAGTCAGACTGGCACTGTCATCTTTCGCTCCTCAGCTCCGGGGTTAAGTGGTTTAAGTCCAGACAGACAATACCACGACCAAGTACTACCTCAGCAAACAGGGCGGCACGCACTCCTGTCTGCTGTGCAAGGAGGCGCTCCGCATTTGGACCCTCGTAAGCCGGTTGGAGGCGAATCTCCTAGCCATCCGTGTGGCAGGAGCCTCAAACCAGCTGACAGATGCTCTCGGCCATATAGGCCAGACATCCCACGAGTGATCTCTCCATCCAGAGGTAGCTTACAGCCTGTTCTCACGTTGGGGCAAACCGATGGTGGATCTGTTTGCCTCCAGGAAAAACAAGAAGCTGAGGCTGTGTCGTACGCGCCCCCAGCGGCTTCGCTGCGGCGGATGTCTTCTCGAGGCGTGGACCCCGAGCCCTCCTCGCCTTCCCTCCATTTCCCTTTATCCACAAGGTGTTACTCAAGCTGAGGAGGGATAAGGCGAAGGTGATTCTGGTAGCCCCAGACTGGCCACGCCAGTTCTGGTACCCGGATCTCCTCAGCCTCGGCTGCAGGCCCACGGAGCGGCTTTGTACATGCCTGGACCTGATATCTCTGAGCCAGGGGATGGTATTACATCTGGATCTTCAATCCCTGCACCTCACAGCCTGGTACCTGAGCGACTAGAGTTCCAGGCTTTGGGTCTTTCCGAAGATGTCCTCACCGTTGTGGAGGCATCTTAAAGGAAATCGACCAGGAAATGTTACGCCTTCAAATGGAAAAGATTTTCCATTTGGTGTCGGGGTAAGACTCTGGACCCCTTATTCTGTCCTGTGGCTAACATTCTCGACTACTTTTGGTCACTCTCCAAAGGGAGTCTACGGTCATCGACCCTTAGGATGCACCTGGCAGCCATTTCTGCTTACCGGGTACAGGCTGGTCAGCTGACATTAGCGCGTAGGAGACAGTGGGCGGCACTTCTTCAAAGGGCTGGATCACATATCCCCTCCGGTGCTTGAACCTCCACCTCTGTGGGATCTGTTGCTGGTTTTGGAAAAGCTTATGGGCAAGCCATTCGAATCCATGCACAAATGTGAGCTTTCACACGTTGAGGAAGACAGCCTTCCTGGTGGCTATCGTGTTAGCCAGCAGGACAGGGGAGTTCATGCGCTTTTGGTGGACTCCTCTTACCTGGTCTTTCACAGGGATAAAGTTGTCCTGTGCCCCCACCCGAAATTCCTTCCGAAGGTGCTGTCAGAGTTTCACCTTAACCAGGTGTTAACTCAGCTGGTATACTACCCTAATTACACCTCGGACACCGAATACAGGCTCCATACCTTGGACCTGAGATGTGCTCTCTCCTACTACAAGGAGAGGATGGTGAAAATTGTGAGAGGTTCGCCAGCTGTTTGTCCTCTATGCTGAAGCCGCTTCTGGCAGACCTGCAGCCAAATGGACCATAGCAGAGATGGATTACATCAAGCATAGGTCTGTGCTATGAGTTGGCGGGCAAGTAGCCTCCCAGAGGGATAAGAGCTCATTCTACCCGCCATACTGCTGCATCGGTGACTGCTTCTAGGGACATCCCTATCCAGGAAATCTGCAGGGCTGCTACCTGGAAGTCAGCAAACACCTTCATTACCCACTACCACATCGACCTTGAGTCAAGCCGGGATGCTGGTTTTGGGGCCTCGGTTCTCCAATCTTTACTAAGTAGGGGGTGTGCGCCTTGCCTCCCTCCCTCCTCCCGGAGATCTGCTTGGAGTCTGCCAAGAAGTGTGGATGAACAACATATCCATGCTCCTAGAAGAACAGGTTACTCACCTGTAACAGTAGTTCTAGGAGTGGTATATGTTCATCCACACACACACACACACACACCCGATCTCCCCGGCTTTGGGCACACAACCTTGCTTCCAGCGGGCTAAGATCTGGCTATGGGGCGGAGCTGAGGTATATACCTCCTGGTGGGTGGGAGGAGCCAGCGTGAAGACTTCCGCAAGATTTATAGTGGAAGGGACATGCCAAGAAGTGTGGATGAACAGCATATACCACTCCTAGAACTACTGTTGCAGGTGAGTAACCTGTTCATTTAGGTGCTGATGAAGTGCTTGCAAACCTAAGGCTTCTAAAGGGACTGATAAAGTTCCTTCTAAACCTAAAAATTCTGAAGGTGCTGATGAGGTGCCTGGTTCTAAAAGAGAGCCTGACCAAGTCACTGATGAGGTGGCTGCTAAGAAGCCTTATAAAGAAAAGCATACCGCTGCCCCTCCTGGCTCTGCTAAAGGTGAGACAACAGTGTGTAAAAAAGCATAAAGAAAAATCTAAACACACAGAACCCCAGGGTGCTAATTTCCCAGACATACATAACGAGTTACCATCTGTGGAGGATATGGCAAAAGCATGGCATGTTTTTTCAGACCCAGCAGGGCATGGGGTCCTTTTTCACCACCCCGCCTTTCCTAGGCAGACCCCATCTGCATCTCCTTCTGATGCAGGAGCTTATGAGGAGAACAATGATGAGGATTTTTAAGATGCTGCAGATGACATATCGAAGACAATGTCCCAGAGCCTGATGTGTCCCCTGACCCAGTTCAAACCCGGGAAATCTTTACTGTAGTCTGACATATGCCGTTAGCCTTAACCATTAAACTGCCCGGAGAGAAATGAGTTAATAGAACGATGCTAATAGTGGAAGGTTGTTAGGCTTGAGCTCGGTTTTCAAAGCACTGTCCTTGGTACATACTATGCAACCATCAGATTCTTTACTCCTACTGCCTAGTAAGACGCCTTGGAGACTTCTCCTTAACTCTCTTGAAGATTTTATTTTATATTCTCAGTTTTCAGAGTACTGATTTATTTAGGTTTTTGAAGCACTGTTGTTGGTACAGGTAGAATTATCTAGATTTAGTGTTATTTTGGTAAGTCTTATGGTTCCTTTGCGATTCCCAGCAAAAGGGAAGAAACCGGACCCCTTTCTTTTTTGAGGTAAAGTACTTGATTTTCTTAAGTTTCGCTGTTAGCCAGATTCTCCTATTTTAGTGTGGGATTTTTACCGAGTTTCATCGCGGCTTATCGGTCGCTGAACTGACTGCAAAAAAAAAAAATAGTTTAATTATGGTTTATAGTGACAGAGAGTTCTTAGTCTCCCCTCCCCCCCCAAAAAAAAGTACTCATGCTTTATTTTGTTGGTAATGTCAGACTCCTAAAAAGAGAACCGGCCCTATGAGCTTTCAACATTGTACCAAGTGTGGAGAAACATTTGCTAAGGCTGATTCACACCATATTTGTGTAGTCTGTCTAGGTTTTGACTACCTTAAAACAGACTGTGATATTTGCAAGAATTTTCCTAAGTCCACTTTGAACAGGTGTTTTAATCGGTTGAAATAAAAAATGTCTGAAAAGCCACTTACCTGGCTTCTGGACATACAGCTCCTTGCAGAGCAAAGATAAACCAAAAGAACCGGAGGGAAGCCTGACAAGGGCAAAACTCCCCAAGTGGTAAGAGCTGGACTGGCCAAGAAGAAGAGAAGAAAAGCATACAGAACCACAACTGAAAATAACTGACTGTTCCTACCACTGGACAGATTGCAGATGCTTTCAGAATAATTCAGCTGCTGCAGTCCAGTACCTTGGTTCCAATTCCACAGAAGGAACTGCCATCAGTTCTAATACCGGTTCCCTCTACTCTTCCCGGTTCATTTGAGAATGAACCTTACTATGATGAGGAGGAGGAAGATTATGGGGAACCTTCTGAACCAGAGGTTTCTCCAGAGAGGAAAGAGTTTGACTCGCCTCCCAGGCAGCCTGAGGATTATTCTTCATATTTTTCCTTCACGAAGGTTATAGAGGCTCTGGAGCTCTCCACTCAGGAAACTACTGAGGGGGAGGAGCCGGACTACATGGGGATGAAGGAGGTGCCAGCAACTCAAAGTTTACTTCTTCCTGTCCATAAATCTCAGAAAAGACAAGCTACAAAAATCCTGCAAACTCCCACTTCTGTCCTTCCTGTGGATAAGAAGATAGAAAGTACTTGGCTGCCAAGAGAGGAGCTGAATTCTCCTAGGCCATCCCAGCCACGAGGGGTAGAAGGCAGCTGCCCGTGATAAAGCAGGCATACCTCTATCCTCCCATCCCCTGAAAAGTATTCCAAGAGGATGGATTCCATGGCAAAAAAAGGCCTATTTGGGAACTTTCCTAGCTATCAGGCAAGCCTCCTACATGGCTTATGTTTCCAGGTATCAGAAGAACCTATGGAATTCAGTTACGGAGATGGCCAAAGCAGCACCCTCTCCACTGGCAAATGACCTCATGGAAGCTGCAAAGTACCATTTCCACATGGCAGTGGATTCTAATGATACCATGGCTATGGTAATGGCAACCTCAGTATCCCTGAGGAGGTTTGCCTGGCTCGGGACTTTGATAGTGGGTCTCTTGAGTAAAGTATAGACACAGGAGTAAGGTGCAAAAACCACTCGGAGTGCAGATTTGTTAATTAAAAAAACATAAGAAATCAGAATAAATCAAAACAGCAATACACAGTTAAGACCCAGTTTTGGTCTCTCATCTGTGCTTCCTCAGCCCCCTCTCCAATCCTGAACTGACCTAATTAAACTGAGGAACAGCTCTCTTTTATACAATGAAATCACATGCTCAAAGAGGCTCCGCCTCCTGGTCTAACAAAAGTTTCTAAACTACTACAGAAACACATACTTTGGAACATAAGCATTCATCATCTTTATCTATTGGGAACCTTAGATACACATAAATAAGTGAATTGATTCCATTTTCTTTTTTTTTTTTTTTTTTGCATCATATGTTTACTCAGTTTTTCAATAAAGAGAAAATACAAACATCACCGTTAAACTGAGGACAAGACAGACAGACAACAATAATACATAACTTATATACATACAGATCCAAGTCCCTATGCAATACAATCAGATAAAGCAAATTGTCAAGTCACTTATACAAGTTTAGAAAATTATAGAAGACTAGAAATGAATATGCTTTTGTTCATCTCGTGTGTACCATCTATAATCAAGGAGCAGGACACTATTCCCTTTAGATTATTACATTCCCATCTATCCTAACCAACCCTCCCCGAGTGTTGGGGTCTCTGCAGGCGACTGAGCCACTAAATATGGCTGCCAGGTGTTATAGAATTGCTCCCCCCCCCCAATCCTGCATAACATATGTAAGCCTTTCCAGGGCAAGAGCTTGCAGCATCAGTGTCTTCCATTGATGTATAGTGGGTCTGATTGCTGACACCCACATATTAAGGATGCAGTGTCTTGCCATAACGAGTGTCACTCTAAACCACCATGATAATGGGGTCCATTCCTCCTCTCCTATATCTTTCACCCCAAACAGCATCACCATTAGCAGCAGGGGAATTGATCTACCAGCAAAAACCTGGACTTCTTGGTTCACCTCCCTTCAGAACTCCTGCAAAATAGGACAGACCCAGAAGTAATGGTAGTAAGAGGCTATACCTCCACTACACCTAGGGCATACCGGAGAAACCTCAGGGTTAAATGTACTAACCATTAATGGGGGACAGTATAGCCTATGACAGAACTTGTAGAAGGATTCTTTATACTTACTACATATCAAGAAACCCTGATGTAGCTGTGTCATAACCCTCCAAGAGACCTCTGTAATAGGAACCCCCCATGTCCCGTGCCCAAAGCTCTCTGTTTTTTTGTGTCATATCTGGAAGCAGTTGCCTACCCACTTTAGCAACTCTTCGTATAGTACCTTTAGGGTTTTTCCACCTATCTTGAATCAGTTGTTCAAATTGGCCCAGTATTGAATCTGTGTCGAGTGTTCTTCCTAGGATCTTGCAATATTCCCAAACCTGTAGATAGTGAAAAAAAATGCTGATGTCCCTATCCTGTCTTGGCTCGGAGATCCTCAAAAGAGATCAGTCCCTCTCTAGTATATTGATCTCATAGGCATTTTATACCACTAGCCTCCCAATCTTTAAAGCCAGAATCTGCCAGGCTAGGGATTAAAAGGGGTTCTCCATCACCGGCAGGAGTAGGGTTTCTCCTGCCTACTTTTCTGGTGGATCATGCTGTACGAACCCAGCAGTCCAGCACTGACCTAGCCCTGCATATGCTCTCCCTTCCCTTCTAGACAGGTACGCTGAGACCCTACCAGGACAACCCCCCTCCTCAAGATCTAGCCAACCTGCTTTTCTTGGCCTACCCACCCAGTCCTGCAGGTAGTGACACTGTATTGCAAGGTAATAGATACTCAGGTCAGGGATTTGTAGTCTCCCTCTCTCGATGAGGGTCTTTAGACGCAAAAGGCTCACTCGAGGCCGCTTCCCCTGCCACAGGAAGTCTGAGAAAGATTTTTCTAATCACTTGGTGTCCGCCCTTGTTAACCCCACATGCAGCATTTGCATAATATATGAGATCCTGGCCAAGACATTCATTTTAAGCAGGTTTATCTGGCCCAGCCATGTAATCTGCGATTTACCCCATCTTCCCAGATCAGCAGTAATCATCTGCAGTAAGGGGGTATAGTTCAAGTCATATAGGGTCCTAATATTTAGTCCAACCCTAATACCCAGATATACAGAATAGTCCTGGACTCTCCAAAACCCCCAATTCTGACCCCGCTCACCTTCCCCATCCCAGGGCTCCCCCAGCCATAGTTCCTGTGACTTACTTAAGTTCAGTTTATAGCCCGAGAATTGAGAGAACTGGTTAATCAAGTCCAGAAGTGGAGGCATGGACTGGGCGGGTCTGGTCATGAATAACAACATATCATCTGCATAGAGGGAGAGCTTATGAGCCCCATCTGACTGGCCAAGGATGCCCATGATCTCAGGGTGCATTCTGATTGCCACCGCAAGGGGTTCCAGCACCAGGGCAAATAGGAGGGGTGACGGAGGACATCCCTGCCTAGTTCCCCTCTCGAGGGCAAGGCTTTCAGTTGGTGTTCCGTTAACCAGGACACAGGATGTGGGGGCATTATACCTCAGGCGAACCAACCCCACAAACTCATCACCCAGACCAAACTGGGTTAAAACTCCATTAAGTAGGGTCATTCGACCCAGTCAAATGCTTTGCTGCTCTATTGAGAGTATATGGACAGGCTCATAACCATTTGTGGCTCCCAGAGTACATTCAATAGGATTCGTATATTATGATAGGAATATCTATTCTTAATGAACCCGATTTGGTCTGGTGGATAAGCCTGGCAAGAGCCTATCCAGAAGACTTGCCAGGACCTTACCAAATCTTTTGGCATCACAGTTAAGAAGGAGATAGGCCTGAAGATGCACCTCAGGGAGGTCTTTGCCCTCCTTGGGGATCAGGCAGATCATCGCGCCTCTCTTCAAGTGTGAGGCAATATCCCATCCTCTTCTCTTGCTGCACTGAACATTGCTTCTAAATATTCTAGAAGGCAAGGTTGCATTGCCTTATAGTATTCTGCAGTAATACCATCTGGTCCACTAGATTTCCCTTCCTTCAACCCTATCACCCTGGCGATTTCTTCCTGGGTTGACTTAGAACCTAACCACTCTCACTGGGCCGTGGATAACTTGGGGAGATCCAAACCATTTAAAAAATCCTGTATGTAGCTCCTCACATCCCCATATTTTGTTGTATACAGCTCTTGATAAAATGTTTTAAACCTATTCCTGATATGACCTTTATCCCTATACAGTGTGCCGTCCAGGCCTTTAATTGCAGAAATCAAGTGTAAACTCTTTTTTCCCTCGTATTAGTTAAGCCATCCTGGTGCTAGGTTTGTTCCCCCATTCGTAAAAGTGTTTCCGAACAAATAAACAAGTTTTCCTGGCCTCTCCCAACAACAAGTTATTTAGTGCTTCTCTAGTCACCACCAACAGATGAGGGGCGTCATCCCCTCCTTCCCCTTGGACCACTCACCTCTCCAGTACCTTAAGATGATTTTCTAAGTTTATCCTCTGTTCCTTAACCCTCCATTTGTGATATGCCACATAACTAATAATGGAGCCCCTCATAACCACCTTTCCAGCATCCCAGAAAACAGCTTTAGATGGGGCCAACTCCAAATTAGTCTGTACATACTGCCTCCAAAGACCCTGTAGGTGTTCTTTAAATTCTTTATTAGCCAGTAGGTAGTTAGGAAACTTTCCGCTGCAGGGTTCTACCCTTTCCCTCTGAGTGACAATGTGATAAGCACCATTGCATGGTCAGAAACCTATATTGGGCCATGTTTAGCCTGTGTCACCCGAAAGTACCAGGATGTAGGGATATACACATAATCAATCTAGATCACATCCAGTGTGGGTGGGAGAAAATGTGTATTCCCAAAGGGTGAGGTTAGCTGCCTCCAGCTGTCTATTAGATCTAAGTCAGCCATCCCTGCTTGCCAACTGTGAATTGTCCCTCTAGTGCTTCCTCCTCAGAGTGATCTACCACAGGGTTCATCAAGCAGTTCAAGTCACCACCTAGTATCAGCCCTGGAAATTTTTCTGTCATTAGAAGCGCCAGGATGGACTTCTAAAACTTAGGGTCGTGCACTGCACGCAACATATGCTCCCAAAGGTTATCCTTCCCAAGGAGGTCACATGTCACAAAGATATAGTGGCCATTGTCAGGGTCAGCCACCACTCTCTTAGGCATGAACTGCAACCGCTTGGGTAAGAGAATGGCCACCCCTCATGTGGGAGATGTACAATGCCTATAACAATCCCCACTTTTTTTTTTATTTTTAATTTGTCGTGCTCTTTTTTCTGTAAGGTGGGTCTCCTGCAATAAGGCAAATTCACAGACTGCCATTTGAGGGCAGTTAGTAGCATAGTGCGCTTAACAGGGTGGAAATCACTCACGCATTCCACTGGCTACAACTAGTTCTGTGTACTAGCCATAAGCTGTGCCATAACCCTCCTCACGGCCCAGCCAGCCTGGTCCATTCCTTTCTCACTGATAAATGGTGCACATGTAACATCAGCATAATAAGATAGATAACAGTAATAAAATTAACAAACAGCAAACAGTAACTATATACAATCCCTCCAACACCCCCCGCTCCCAACTCATTCGTATCATTGAATATCCCTCCCTATTGTAACAAGAATTGCAAGTAGCAAAAATTTTAGTCCCAACCCATGGTTTAGTAAGGCCCCCCCCAAACAATGTAAATGTTTCCAGCTACAGTTCTCTCATAAAAGTATAGTGTAACAATAGTTTTATTTCTCCAGCCCTCCAGCATCCCAGTCTCTATCCAGAGATACCACTTAAGTATGTAAGCCCCCGGCCCCATTGAGATCAGCAAAGAGACTTCAGCAAGTGAAAAAATCAATTTATCTCCTAAGCAGTCAGGGCAACAACAGTCCATAATAAATGGCTCCTGACAATAAAAGGGAAAGGAATTAGCTCCTTCGTGGTTATGCCTCGATAAGGCAAAATAAGTTCACAGTCCACGCAGGTCATCACGTGGTCCCAGCAAGTTAATTCACTTGCAGCTGAAAGAAGGAAAGATAGAGCGGTTCATCTTAAAAAGAAAATGGATTGTTCATAACAAAACAGCAGCAAGTCCTACAAATATCCACTGTTCAAACAATCACTGCATCCAGGGCTTAAATCTAACATAACAGTACCATGAGTTAAACAGTTCAAAAATAATCTAGACCCGGCTGCAGGCCTGTATCTGCCATGGAAAACTGGGTACGTCGCCATCCAGTAGTGAGTCTCTTCACCCCACTTTTTTCTTGAGATCCTTTACAAAGGTTTCTGCTTTTGACACATCCCAGAAAGAATATGTGGCACCTTCATGTTTGATTTTTAAAGTCGTGGGGTAAATCATGAAGCATTCAACTCATGCTTCTCGCAATTGCGCCATCACGGAATTAAAGGCGTGGCGCTTTTTAAGGAGCCGAGCAGAATAATCTTGTGACAAATAAAGCTTGTGGCCTTCATATTGCAGAGAGGGTGTATTTCTGTAGGCTTTCAGGACCAGTTCCCTATCCTGAAAATTATGAAACCTCAGCACTATCTGCTATGGTGGCTGATCCAGTTATGGCCAGGGCAGGACAGCTCTTCGGGCCCATTCCAGTTTAAGACTGCCATTCTTAGGGGAGAGACCCAGGATTTCTGGAAGGGTCTTCACACAGAATGCAAGTGCACTGGTTCCCTCTAGCCCCTCCGGGAGCCCCCGGAGCCGTAGCTTCAGCCTCTGTTGGTAGTTTTTCTGGTAGTCAAATTGGTCCCTGAAATCCTCCATCTCTCTCTGCAAGGTAGCAGTCTGATCAGGGACCGTAGCAGTGGTATCCCTCAATGTCGGAGATTCACTGTTCCATCTCTGTGAGGCGAGTGGCATGAGTAACATGATCCACCAACTCCTGAAGTTTTCAGTCGAAATTAGATGCCAGGCTGGTCAGTCGGGGTTCGAGGGCGCTAATACTTGCTGCGTAATCTCCCATCCTAGGGCACCTACCAGCTGCTGAGACTGAGATGGTCCGCCTACTTCAACCTGTGGAGCTGTTTTCTTTGGTTTTTGTCGCAGTGCTAGTGCCTTTCCTGACCCAGAGGCAAGATATTTGTCCATATTTCTTTCAAGTAAGCTGAAACATAGCTTTTGTAGTAGTAGTCGAAAGTAAATATTATTTTTAATATATTTTTATTTGTGGTGGTTTGCGGAGCGAGAAACGCGTCCTCACTCTAGCGTGTTCATTAGCACCCCCCATTCCATTTTCAACATTCTGTCTCCTGAGACTCCACCCACCTTCTGTGATTGACAAGCACACTTGTATTTAAAGATCTTGTGCAACGGTTTTTGCATATTTGTAATAAAATCTTTAAAAGCAGAAATTCAAGTCCTTGTGTCATGATTAGTGTTTCATGAAAATTTCATGCTGTTTGGTTTTGTGGTTTTCTTTAAATCAGCATTTGTTAACTTGCTCCACAGTGGCTGAAAACAGTTGTTATTTCTGTCCTCTCAGTCAAACTTAGAGTGCAATGACATCATTTTGGAGTAGCTTACTGTTTCAGATTCCCAATCTAGGGTTACCACCTGTCCCTATTTTCGCAGGACAGTCCTGATCTGGGCAGCTGTGTCCTGCAAAAAAACATGAAAAATACTACTTGTCCTGACATTATAGTAGAAAAAATATTTTCTTACTTTCCTCTAAATGTTGCAAAAACTATAATATCTTTTATTAAAATACCATAAAATGATACGAAACACCAGAAACAACTGAAAAACTACAACACTTAGTCTTAATTCTGCTTATTTAGTGAAAATATGTCTGTTGTATTGGTCGAGCTGACATTTTGTCCTGCGAAAAATCGTGTTTCAGTAAGAAATGTCCCACTTTGGGCTTCTTAAAAGGTGGTAACCCTATCCCAATCAGAGCAGCACTCTGTAGAGTTTATGATTTGCTGAGCTCTCCAGGTTCCTTACAAACCCAGTCTCTGGTTTGTGTTTAGAAAGATCAGCTTAAAATATATAATTCTCTTCCTTTAAAATGCTGATCATTTCAGTTTCAATGCTGAATTGAAGTAGTGGAAATCTTTTTCTGTGAGAAATCAGCTTGTCTGTATCACAGCTCTGTTCTTTCTAATCAAACCTCAGTTTTTTTCTAACTATATAACACAGGGCTGTTCAATCAATATAAAATAAATCTAAATGTTGTTCATTCACAAAAACAGTTTGTCTTTGATGTTGCCTTCATAAATACAATCATGTAAGAACATTTTTTTTCATGTCAGATTGACAAACAGGTACTTGTCACACTTTGCTACAGCATTTCAAGCACATGTACTGTCAGAACTCACAAATGTAAGCTCTTTGGTGTTTCTGTGTGAAAATACATCATGTACATGTACAACTAGAACCACTATGTGGCATCCTGATGCACTGTGTCTCTGCCCCACAGTTGAGGCAGCTGCAGTCTACTGCCAACAGTCTCCTGCCCCACAAGCCCCTTACCTTCTGCACCACATTCGAGGCTGCTGCACCCTGCTGCCCGCTGTCCTCTCCCACACAGTCATGGATTGTGCACCCTGCTGCCTCCATCCCTTGCCTAAAGAATCAGGACTACTGTACACTGCTGCTCCCTGCCCAAACAATTGGTGTTGCTGCATCCTGCTGCCCTATCTCCCACCCTCCACAGTTATGGAAGCTGCACCTGTTACCCCTGTTCCTGTCTCCACAGTCAAGGTTGCTGTGCTGCACTAGGCCCTCAAGTGCCATGTTCCCTGCCTCCATGGACAGGGCTGCTGCACCACAGGTACCTCATCTCACAGTCAGGGCTGCTGTACCCTGATGCCCACGTGTCCTGCCCACAGTGAGGCTTCTACACCATGCTGTTTTCTATCACCTATATCACCACAGACAGGGCTGCTGCCAACTGCTTCTTTACACAGTTGTAGTTGCTGTGGCCTGCTGCCCTGAGCCCCATGCCTCTGCAGTTAAGGCTGCTGCACCATGCTGCCACTTGCCACAAGATTCAGGGCATTTGCTGCACCCTGTTGCATGCCTCCACAGTTGAGGCAGTTGCACCCTGCTGTCCCACTGCCACCAGAGTCAGATCCTTTGCTACACATTGCTGAGACAGGAACAGGGGGCAACATGTGCAGTGTCCCTGACTGTGAGGGTGAGAGAGAAAGGTTAGCAGGGTGCAGCAACCCCAACTGTCTGGAAAGGGTGCAGCACAAGAGTAAGGGCATTTGCTGCACCCTGTCCCCTGCCTGTGGAGGCAAGGGTCTGTGTGGTGCAGCAGGACACAACAGGTGGCAGGGGACAAAAGACAGCATGGTGCAGAAGCCTTGACTGTGGGGCAGGACACAGGTGGGCATCAGGATACAGCAGCCTTGACAGAGGTACAGGGAGTATATTGTGCAGCAACCCAGCCCATTTGGGGAAATGGAAATGTGTAGCAGGGCTCAGCAGCCCCAAATGTGAATGCAGGCAGCATGAGACTCTAGAGTGTAGCACAGCACAGCACAGCAGCCCTGACTATGAAGACAGGGACAGGGGGCAACAGGGTGCCGTGACCCTGACTGTGAGCTCGGGGACAGAGGGGAGCAGGGTGTGGCAGGCCTGAATGTTTGGGCAGGAGATAGGGTGGCATCAAGATACAGCAACCCAAACTGTGGGACAGGGTGCAGCAGCCATGCCTGTCTGGGACAAGGGATGTGGGCAGCAGGGTATAGCAAAGGATCTGACTCTGGTGGCAGGGGACAGCAGGGTGGAACTGCCTCAACTGTGGAGGCATGCAACAGAGCACAGCAAATGCCCTGCATCTTGTGGCAAGTGGCAGCATGGTGCAGCAGCCCAAACTGCAGTGGCATGGGGAACTAGAGCACGACATGCCATGGCAACCCCAAATGTGTAGAAAGGAGCAGGGTGCAGCAGCCCTGTCTCTGGTGACAAGGGATAGAGGACAGCATGATGCAGAAGTCTCAACTGTGGTGCAGAACACAGGGGGCATCAGCCTTGACTATGAGATGGGGAACAGATGATGCAGCAGCCCTGCCCATTTGGGGCAATGGAAGTGGGTAGCAGGGTGTAGCAAAAGCCCCACCGCTGGTGGCTAGGGCAGCATGGTACAGCAGCCCCAGCTGTGGAAACAGGGAACCTGGCACACTAGGGCTTAGCACAGCACAACAGTCCTGACTGTGGAGACAGGAACAGGGGTCAACAGGTGCAGCTTCCCTAACTGTGAGGTTGAGGGAGAAAGGGCAGCAGGGTGCCATCCCCAATTGTTTGGGCAGGGGTGGCAGGTGCAGCAGCCCTGATTCTTTAGGCAGGGCATGGAAGCAGCAGGGTGCAATCCCTGACTGTGTGGGAGAAGACAGTGGGAAGCAGGAAGCAGCAGTCTTGCATGTGGAGCAGAAGGCAGGGGGCTTGTGGGGCAGGGACAGGTGGTAGTAGACTGCAGTTGCCTCAACTGTGGGGTAGAGACATGGTGCATCGGGATGCCACATAGTGTTTCTAGTTGTACACGTACTTGATATGTTTTCACACAGAAACCACCAAAGAACTGAAATTTCTGAGTTCAGATAGGTGCCTGTCACTCTGCTACAATATTTCAAGCACATGTACTCTTTGTCAATCTGACATAAAAAAAAAAATGTTCTTACATGAACATATTTATGAAGGCTACATCAAAGACAAATTGTTTCTGTGAACGAACAAAATTTAGATTTGTTTTATAATCATTAAACAGTCCTGTGCTATATAGTTAAAAAAAAGTTTTTTGATTAGAAATAACTGAAAGCTGTAATAACAGACAAGCTGATTTCTCACAGAGAAAGATTTCCACTACTTCAGTTCAGCACTGAAACTGAAATGATCAGCTCTTTATCAGAAGATAATGATATGTTTTAAGTTGATCTACCTAAACACAAACCAGATACTGGGTTTGTAAGAAACTTGGAGAGCTCAGCAAACAATTAACTCTACAAAGTACTGCTCTGATTGGGAATCTGAAACAGTAAGCTGCTCCAAAATTATGTCATTGCACTCGAAAGTTTGACTGAGAGGACAGAAATAACTCCACTGTTTTCAGCCACTGTAGAGCAAGTTAACAAATGCTGATTTAAAGAAAACCACAAAATCAATCCGCATGAAATTTTCAGGAAACACTAATCATGACACAGGTACTTGAATGCCAGCATTTAAAGCTTTTATAAAAAATATGTAAAAACCATTGCACATGATCTTTAAACGGAAGGAAAAGGGGCTCGCTCTGAAGTGGCAAACCAGAACAACGGAGCAAGGTAAGTATGTGTACATTTTCTACAATTCCTTGTGCACCAGGAATAGAACAAAGCCACAACCTTCTAGAAACTGCTCACATGTTAACAGAAATAAAAAGGTGCAGGGCTAAATATTGCTACAGGCTTATTATTTGCAGGTATTTATATGCAGCTTCTTTAAACTGTTTACACAAATCTTGACCAATTTAGCAGTAACAGACATATGTACAAAGAGTACAAGCTAACAGGCGGTAAGGGAGCTGTGTTTCCTGCTGGCAGTATACAATTCCTCTGTAGAATACTTATTTAGTCTCCTGAATGCTGTTTACAAGGTGACTCAGCGAGTGTTTCTTGGCACCAACTAAAACACTCGCAGGGCAGACATCTCACAAAGAGCACTTAAACACAGCTTAAACTTTTTAAAATAAAACCATGACTACTAAGCTAGCAACTTTCTATTAAAATATTTTTGGCTTTAACTAGGACATTTTTCTATATTTGACAGGCAAGCACGCACATACAGCTACACCCTAGGCAGACCAATGCCCCACAGGGCGGCATTTCTAAGGAATTTAAAAGGAGCAACGGACCCTGTAAGTTGTAATTCTTAACTTGTAGAACACACTGTCCTGCTGTTCTGTAAAGTTTTTATACCGAAGGTGAGTTGAGGACCAACAAGCTGAAAATGCTTTTCAGCGGAGTTGATAGCGAAAAACACTAGCTCCCTTAATTACTCCTGCAACCCAGACCCAGGCAATTCTGCAAAGGCATTCTCACTCTAAGCTACACAATAGAGTGAGTAATCGTAAAGCAATTCAAATGGGCTAACTAGGGCTTTACATTCCTGAAGGGATATAACATAAATATTGTAACTTTTGTTCAAACAACATGAAGTCTTGCTGTATTCTGACTATTGCAGTTAGGTCCTGCCTTTCAACTGCCCTGGAGAACAAAGAGTTAACTTTCCATGGCCAGTATGGAATTTTTAGCACGAGCTCGGTTGAACCCCCTGTCTGCTGTTGTTTAAACTCCAACCGTCAGATTCTTTACTCTGCCTCACTGAACAGTCGCTCTGGAGATTTCTCCTTTACTTGGTTCAAAAAAGTTGGTTAAAGTTTCGTTTTTCGCTTAGTTTCTACCGAATTTCTGCTACCGAATCTTTCGGTTTAAGTCTCTGTCTGTGGTACCGTGAGTACTAGATAGGTTTTACATTTAGTTTCTGTGCGGAACTTGTAAATTTCGGATCGGTTCAGTTTGAACCGATCAGTTTGGTCTAAAAAAGTTTTTGAATTTGTTTAGAGTGTGGTAACCGGTCCGTATCGGTTCTAAAAAAAACGGATTTAATTACGTTTTTTTCCACGACCCGTAACACGGTCAGGAACCGATAGGGGAGTCTTGCCTGGTGGATTGCTGAAAAAAGGGTACATGTTGGATAGGATTGGCCATGTCTGAGAAACCCAAGAAAAAAACTGGGCCCACTGGGTTTCAACACTGCAGTGTGTGTGGGGAAGCCTTTGCTAAGGCTGATCCCCACACCACCTGTGTTTATTGTCTGGGGTTTGGCCACCTCGATTCAGACTGCCAAATTTGTAAGAGTTTTCCCAAAGCTATCCTGGATAAGAGAGTAGGTAGACTGAGGGAAAGGGAGGCCGAGAAGTCCGTTGACCCGGATGGCCAGCCCGGTTCGGTTCCGACTGAACCAGAAGGAGTGCCCTCTGACCAGGGCGAAACTTCTTCGGGCAACTGAGAGCCAATTCTGAGGAGTCGGTTCTGCTTAAAAGAAAGAGAAGAGAAAATCATCTGGTTCAGATCCATAAGTTCTTTCTCTGACCGCTGATGAAATAGCCAAAGTGATAAGGATAGTGCAGTCGCTAACTTCAGTTCCGGATGAACCGCACCATCTGGCAGGGCTTGGTCCGTCGGTTCCGGACTATACTTTAGAAGAATTTATGAACCAGAGGAGGAGGAGGAGGGAGAGTATGAGGATGAAGATGAAGATGATGATGGTGATTATGAAAGTCTGGATGTGCCTATTGACCTGGACATCTCCCCAGACAGACCTTCAGGTGTTTCTCCTCCTAGGCTTTCTGAGTCCCCTTCCCACTTTATGTTTTACAAGAAAGTGGCTGAAACCCTCCAGCTTCCAATGGAAGAAGCAGTAAAGGACCAGGAGGAGCCTGATTTTGTTGAAATGATGAACATCCCAGAGTCCAGGAGGCTGTCTATTCCGCTCCACAAATCTTTTGGGAAACAGACATTTAAAATTCTAAAGACTCCTAACTCCATACCTCCTGTGGACAGACGAATGGACAAGAGGTATACCCTTTCAGGCTCGGACACGGAGTTCCTTTCTCAGCAATGCAGCCATGTTGGGGTAGTGCAGGCTGCTGTCTGTGATAAGGCAAATATTCCCTTGGCATCACACCTCCCAGATAAGGACTCCAGGAGGACTGATGCCATGGCAAAGAAGCAGTACATGGCAGCATCTTTGGGACTCAGGCAGGCTAACTATATGGCCTACACAGCTAGATACCAGAAGTCCAGGTGGGACACTGTGCTGGCTGTGGCTAAACAGGCCCCTGACCAGCTTGCCAAGGAGCTGGAGCAGGTGGCTGCGGATGGGATTGAGGTATCCAAGGTGCAATTTCATGCTGCTGGGGACTCCAATGATGTTTCCTCTAGAGTCATGGCTACATCTGTGGCCCTTCGGAGGATGGCTTGGCTCAGATGTACTAGTCTATCACAGGATACCTAGGCTAAGGCCATGGATTTCCCTGTCATTGGTAATTCTCTGTTTGGGGAGCAGACAGAGAACTACATGAAAAATATGGATGAGTACAGGATCACCCACAGGAGTGCTCCGCCAAAGAAAGGCAAGCCACCTCAAAGGCAGCACTCCGGGGTAGGGGCAGGCCCTTTCAAAGGTCTTTACCAAGCCCAGGCCTCCTCTTCTGCTTATGCTCAGAGGGGGTTCTTCAGAGGGAGAGGCAGACGGGGAATGAGCAGGCCTGCTTCCACCCATCAGCCTAAAGCCCCTGCCAAGCAGACACCCTGTTGGGTCTGCCGGGGCCGATTCTCCAGTACCTGTAGGGGGCAGGCTGGCTTACTTTGTCCAGGACTGGAAGTCTCTGACATCAGACAAGTGGGTCCTGAAGTAGTAGCCAGGGACTGGTTCTCAGCTCAAAATTTCCCAAGATGAGAACCAGATCCTTTCCACCTGCAAATCCATCAGAGACCCTTGCCCTAGAGGCAGAGGTTTCTTCCTCCTGGCTCTCAGAGCCATAGAAAGGGTTCCTACCTGCACAAGGGCAAAGGACTGTACTCCAGGTACTTCCTAACCCCCAAAAACAGGAGAGAATGGCGGCCCATCCTGGATCTAAGATATCTGAACAAGCACCTTTAAAACCAAAGTTCAAAAATGGTGACTTGGGAATAATTCTGCCCTCTCTAAGACCAGGGACTGGCTAGCCTCCCTGGACCTCAAAGATGCCTACTTTCACATTCCCATCAGGTGCTCCCACAGAAAGTACCTAAGGTCTGAGTTGCCCTCAGGGCCACTATCAATTCAGAGCAATGCCCTTTGGCTCAACATCAGCCCCAAGGGTGTTCACGAAGTGCCTGGCAGTAGTGGTTGCCTTCCTAAGGAGAAAAGATTTCCATCTTTCCATATCTGGATAACTGGCTCATAGTGGGTCAGTCTCCAGACCAAGTCAAGTCACATCTGCAAGTAGCTCAGCAAGTGCTCACTTCCTTAGGATTCCTCCTCAACTTTCCAAAGTCAGTTCTCGAGCCAGTACAGCTCCTCACCTTCATAGGGGCGGAACTGGATACAGTAAGGGCAAGAGCCTTCCTTCCCCTGGACAGGGCAAGGACCCTTATGGAGCTGGCCTCTTCATTCACCCTACAGGTGTCTTGACCAGCAAGGCATTTCCTTCAGCTTCTGTGCCACATGGCAGCTTCCACAGCAGTGGTCCAGGGAGCAAGATTCCAGATGAGGGACATTCAGTTCCATTTAAGAGCCTTCTGGTCCCAAAGAAAGGATTCCCTTACCAAACTAGTCCCAGTGACCCGAACCCTGATCCAGGCTTAGCAGTGGTGGCAGGATCAGAACAATTTGAGACAAAGAGTTCCTTTTGTCACTCAGTCTTATTCAGTGATACTCACCACAGATGCTTCCCTGCTTGGCTGGGGAGCCCACCTGGGGGATCTTACCACCCAGGGACTGTGGTCACCTCAAGAATCTCTGCTTCACATCAGTCTCTTGGAACTCAGAGCAGTGTTTCTGGCACTGCAAGCCTTTTCCAAATCTATAAAGAACAAGGTGGTCCAGCTCGAGCAGACAACACCACCACCATGTGGTACATCAATCAAGCAGGGAGGCACTGTCTGTGGCCTTGTGCACAGAGGCAATGAAGTTGTGGTCCCTGGCTTATTCCTGCAAACTTCTCTGATAGTAGTTTACCTCCCAGGGAAGGACAATGTCCTAGCAGATGCTCTCATAGGGTATCCCAAGGCCATCTCGAATGGACCCTAGATCCCCTAGTTTTGAAGGTGATTTTCTCGAGATGGGGCACTCCACAGATAGATCTTTTTGCAGCCCCAGACAATCACCAACTTCCTCTCTTTTGTTGCAGACCCCCAGTCTTGGGCTCAGTCCCCCTGGATGCTCTGATTCTGAATTGGGAAAGGAAATTTCTGTATGCTTTTCCCCCCTTCCCTCTCCTGTTCAAAGTGCTAGTCAAGATCAGGTCTCAACCATGCAAAGTGATTCTGATTGCTCCAGACTGGGCCAGACAGCCCTGGTACCCACTGTTGCTGTCCTTAGCAGTCCACCTTCCCCTGTCTCTTCCCAGGAATTACAACCTGTTGACATCCTCTTAGGGAGGATTTGGTATCCGAACCTCAAACCTCTCAATCTCAAGGCATGGCTCTTGAAGAGTTAGAGTTTGCTGATCTGCACCTTTCTCAAGGGGTTCTGGATATCCTTAAGGCTTCTAGAAAGCCTTCCACCAGAAAGACTTACAACTGCAAATGGAAAAGGTTCACTATTTGGTGCTCTAAGAAGCATATTTCTCCAGAATCTGCTGGGTTGCCTACAGTTCTGGACTATATGGTCCATCTTAATGGCTTAGGACTTAGGCCAGCTACACTTAAGTGTATCTGGCAGCTGTTTCTGCCTTCTTGTCAGTAGGCAAGCCCTCTCCTCTGTCAGCCCATCCTGTGTTTTGTAAGTTCTTCAAGGGATTGCTGCACACCAATCCCCCCTTTAGGGACCCTGCTCCTGCTTAGGACCTTAATGTTTGCATTGCTCAGCTTATGCAACCACCCTTTGAGCCTTTGTCCTCTGCAGAACTTAAGTACTTGACTTGGAAAACTGTGTTTTTGGTAGCCATTACCTCTGCCAGGCGTGTCAGTGAATTGCAAGCCCTATCAGTGGAGCCTGATTTCATCTCTTTCCATAGAGATAAAGTGGTCCTAAGAACTAACAGGAAGTTTTTGCCTAAGGTGGTTTCAGATTTCCACCTTAATCAGTCTGTGTCTCTCCCTGTTTTCTTCACTGACCATTCCTCCTCTGGAGAGAGGAGGCTGCACAGCTTGGATGTTAAGAGGACCCTCAGCTACTACATTGAGTGCACCAAGGGTCACAGGTTTGAGTCCCTCCAGTTGTTCCTCACATATGGAGAGGTCGGTAAGGGCAAACCTGCTACTAAGAGATCTGTTGCCAGGTGGATTGTCTCTTGTATACAATTCTGCTATGAAAAACTGGGTAGAACCCCACCCTCAGGCCTGAGGGCTCACTCTACTAGAGGTACAGCTGCTTTCTTGGCTGCTGCCAGGGATATTCCTATCTTAGAAATTTGTCAAGCAGCCACCTGGAAAACAGTCCATACATTCACCAAGCATTACTCTCTGAATATCCAGGCTAGGAGTGATGCTCGGTTTGGCACAGCAGTACTTCAGAGCCTATTCCCAAAGTAGGTTATGTCCCTCCTCCATGGAGGTACTGCTTGGTAGTCTGCAATAGTCAGAATACAGCAAGACTTCATGTTGTTTGAAGAAAAAATTACTCACCTTAGTAATGTTGTTTCTTCTAATGGAGTCTTGCTGTATTCTGACTCTCCCCCCGCCTCCCCTCTCAGAACCTGGTTTTTGGGATGTGGGTGGGCAGGAGCAGTGTTGGCACCCTAGGGGTGCCCCTTTTCACCCTCCTTTACTTTGGGTGTGTGTTGTGTTTTGTTTTTTGGGTTTCTGACTTGAGTCTTTGCTTTGAAACCAAAAAACCCTTTTTAATAAATTTAGTTGCCAGTTGGCTAGTGTGAGTTTTACAGTTTCCACACAGAACTTCTAGTGAGTATTGCTTGTAAAGATCTGACGGTTGGAGTTTAAACAGCAGCAGACAGGGGCTTCAACGAGCTCGTGCTGAACGTTCCATGCTGGCCATGGAAAGTTAACTCTTTGTTCTCCGGGGCAGTTGAAAGGCAGGACCTAACTGCAATAGTCAGAATACTGCAAGACTACATTAGAAGAAACAACATTACTAAGGTGAGTAATTTTTTCTTTTAGTGCACAGCAGCTCACAGTGCACTGCAAACCTGCACACAATAGCTGTGCGGCACTGCGAATCTGCGCACATTCGTGCAGGATCATAAGCTAGAGCTGCCATACAATAAAGCAGCTCATAATGAGCTAAACAACAGAGCTAATAGCCAACGTCTTACTGAAGGTAACTGACATACCCAGTGCATGGCAGCAAGGACACCCACGGGAGAAAGGGAGAGGGAGAGAGAGAGAGAAACAGGAAAGAAAATATAAATATGAATGAGTAGAGAGACTGTAGGTGGCCATCCTACAGGGAAAAGCAAAGGGCAGAAAAGGTGCTGTTGCACAACAGACTAGAAAAGAAAGAAAGATATAAAGCAGAAAGAAAGATACTCTTCCTCAAACCCAAACTGGGGGGCAGTGCTACCACAAGGACCACCAACCTATCTCAAGACACACGGGCTAAGGCCCTGGATTTTCCCTGTGAGCCAACCTCGCTGTCTGGTGAGCAGACAAGAGTCCTACATGAAGAAAATGGATGAGTACAAAGTGGCCTATAAAAGTGCGCTGCTAAAGAGAGAGCATCCACCCCAGAAGCACCACAGTAGGGGGAGTGGTGGGACGCCATCCCCTCGGCCTTTCTACCAGACCCAGGCTTTCCCAGTCTATCAGCAGCAAAGAGGATATTTCAGAGGCAGGGGAAGACAGGCAGCAGTTATGCTGGACCCTCTCCCCAGCCCACTACCCAAGCAAAACAAAACCCCTGAGGGGCTTGTCTGTGTCACCTCCCCAGTTCCAGTAGGGGGCAGGCTGGCATACCACTTCCAGGCATGGCAAAACATCACTACTGACAAGTCGGTCCTGGAAGTGATAAAACAGGGCCTTGCTCTGAGCTTCAAGGTTGAGGGCAAGGCTATTCAGACCTGCCACCCCAACAGAAAAAGTACTACCGGAATCAGAAGTAGCCAACCTTCTCCTCGAGAAGGCAGTGGAACCTGTTCCCCTGGATCAGAGGGGACAAGGTCTGTATTCAAGGTACTTCCTAACTTTAAAGAAAACTGGGCCGTGGCGACCCTTTCTGGATCTCAGACACTTGAACAGACCCCCATCAAAGCCTAAGTTCAAGATGGTCACTCTGGCAGCTATTCTCCCTACACTTGGGCAGGGAGACTGGTTGGCATCTCTGGACCTCAAGGACACCTACTTTCACATTTCCATCAGGCAATCCCATGGGACGTATCTCAGATTCAGGTTGCCATCAGACCATTATCAGTTCAGAGCCCACCCTTGGTCTGACCTCTGCTCCAGAGTGTTCACAAAGTGCCTAGCAGTGGTGGTGGCACATTTGAGTAGGCAAGGGTGATGATCTTCCTTACCTAGATGACTGGTTAGTCATGGGACAATCTCCTCAGCAGGTCAGAGATGCTCTAACCCTACACAGGACACCCTGCAGTCTCTGGGGTTCCTGGTAAATCTGAAAAGTCCATCTTGTAACCAGTTCAGCTTCTGGAATTCATTGGAGCAGAATTGAACACATTGCAGGAAAGGCATTCCCCTGAGGAAGGGTAGACAGCTGGTATGTTCTTTCAGCTCCACACCCCAGACCAGTAAGGCATTTCCTGCAGCTGTTAGGCCATATGGCAGCTTCAACAGCAATAGTACAGGAGCCAGGTTCCAAATGAGAGGCATTCAGTTTACCTCCGAACTTATTGTTCCCAAAGAAGGTACTCTCTGTCAAAGCTAGTGCCAGTCACAGGAACCCTACTTCAGGCACTTCAATGACGGCAGGAAAGGGACAACCTCAGACAAAGGTGCTATTCCTGCAGCAATCCCCAACAGTAGTGTTAACAACTGATGCCTCCCACCTAGGGAACACACCACACATGGTATGTGGCTCTGTAGGAATCTCTGTCCCACATAAACTGCTGGAACTCAGGTAATTCTCCTGGGCATCCAGTCCTTTGCAACAGTGCTCCAGGGCAAAGTAGTGCAGGTCAGAACAGACAATACAACTACCATGTACTACATAACAAACAAGCAAGGGGCCAATGTCAACCTTGCTGTACACGAACGTTATGAAGATTTGGAGTCTGGCTTACTCTCAGAATTTCCCTAAAAGCAATCCATCTGCCAGGGAAGGACAGTGTTCTGGCAGACACCCTCAGCGGATCAGTCGGAACCACCACAAGTGGTCTCTGAACAGACAGGTACTTAAAACTGTCTTCAGATGATGAGGCACCCAGAGGTGGACCTCTTTGCGTCCACAGACAATCATCAGCTGCTACAGTACTGCTGCGCACCTCCCATGCTGGGCACAGTGCCAGTTGATGCACTTCTGCTGGATTGGACAGGGAGGATCTTCTCTGTGTCAATCTTCACCATTCGTCACTGTTGGGTAGTGAGCCGGAGGAGTCGACTTCGGGATGGCGCCGCCCTTGAGGCTAACTTATTACGTGGCGCTTGCGGGTTGGCCAGTAACCGATGCCGACCCCTCCTCAGCCCCAGTTCTACTTCTCCTGCCATCGTGTGAGCACGACCTCACGTGTGAGCCCCATTTTGATCTGCAGCCTAGTCCATCGGTTACCTCAAGCCCTAGTTCTGCTATTGCGTTTCCTTGGTGATCGACTGGTAAGATCTTTCCTTTTATTTTCTCCATCGATGCCGAGTGCTGGTTTTGGTTGTTATTTTTCTGTCCAGTCATGTCTGGTTCGGAGACAAAAGAAATCTTCCAGGGTGGGTCGACCTCCAATGCATCTGTGTCCCTGCAGCTGACTGTACTTCATCACAGATCAGCATGACCAATGTCTTACCTGCTTGGGACCTAGCCACGACATGGATAGATACGACACCTGTTTCTCCATGGATCATCGTGTGTTGGAGTTGTGCATGTTAAATGTCGGACATGTGCTGCCAACTTTCAGGGGACAGGCGCGTAGCCGGGTCACAAAAAGCAGGGTTCTTGACCCTTCCTCCGGGTCCCCTACTGGTCCTATACGGCCCACGGAGGAGGGGGTTTTCACCAGTTCTAGCCTTGTCTCGGCGGGAACCCCTTCCACGGTGCAGGAGACCCAACCTGACCCCCTCGGGGTCAGGCGGGAGGCACCATCCAGGCAGTCGCCTCCTCAGAGGTAAGGGCGCCCCTGGTGTTGCGGTCTGAGGCCTCCGGGCCCGGGCCAGCGCTGTTCTCGGTGCCGCCCCAGGCACCCAAGATTGGGGCAGTGCCGCGAGGCGGCACAGGCGCAGTCTCTGGTGCCGTTCATGGTGCCAGGGATGGGGGCAGCATGGGGCTGGTTCACGGTGCCACGGCTGGGAGGGATTGAGGAGTGGTCTGTGTTCGAGCCTCCTCTGGGGAGGACAATGCTGAGGCTGACCCAGACTGGCTCCCGGGTTCTTCAGAATCCTCTGATTCTCCCTCCTCCAGTGCGTCTGCTCCGGTTCAGCCCCCTTCCAAGGAGCAGATGACTTCCGCTGATTCTGAGGTCGGTGGTACCGACCAGTCCTCTGGTGCCCCAGGGGGCACTGCAGGGCAGCCTGGGATCAGTCGTCCGCCTGTCACCTTGGAAGATGTACCCTCCTGTGACAGTTCTTGCTGACTACTTCTGGGCAGGCTGGGCGCCTCAGGTAGGGAGGGTGCTCCACCACCAGCTGTCTCTCAGGAGTCAGCTACAGGGTGTCAGTTGCCTCTGCTGATGGTGAGGAAGACTGCTCTCTCGGAGTCCGAGGGGTTGAGGGGGCTGGATTCAGGACAACGCCCTTTCCTGGGAACCTGCAGGGGTTCAGGGAGGAGTCACAGCGCTGGTCCGACCTTTTCCCTCGAGGTCTCCGCGGGAGGGACCTCATCTATCGAGGTTAGGGGCCGCCTTTCTGGGCTTATGCGGCCCCAGTCACCTCGAGGGGGGAATTCTCTTTTAGGGCTCAGCTCTGGCGTTCAGCTCAGTTAGTGGCCTTTGTCTGCCAGAACTAACGGATCTCCTCCTTAAGGTCTCGGCGGGTTCTTCTAGCCGGGCAGAGGCCGTGCCCTTCCCGAAGGTGCCTGGCCTCTTTGCCTCTTCCACTCCTCCCTCTCTCCCACGCCACTCCGTGTTACGGGACCCCATACCTGGGAGCAGTTTAGTCCACAGCTGCACTGTTCCCCGCTTACTACCAGTCCATGAACCAGGAGGTGTCCCACCATTCCCTGTGCAGCCGGAACCTAACTCTCTAGGCTTGTCGGCTCCCTCGTCTTCCTCCTCTGAGGGAGAGAGGAGTCCTCTGTCCACCTTTCCCCAGCTGCTGATCTTTCCAGCTCTCAGCACTTCCTATCGGGGGTTTCTCGATGAGCTCCATATTTCCACCCTAGGCAATCGCAGTCCTGACCGTTGGGTGCGTACCTTCTTATGCGAGTTCAGTGTGGCCAACCTGTTGGTTCCCACCTGGCCTACTCCCTTTTGGGAAGCATTGTACTGGGCCTGGCGACATCCCTCAACCCAAGCACCAGACCCGATGAACCTCCGCCAGAGGTATTGTGCACCCCTTGGGTCTCCAAGAGCCTTGCCTGCCCCCTTCAGGCGTGACTCTCCTGGACACACCCTTCAGGCATAGAAAACCAAGGCGTGACTGTCCCCCAGAATATGACTCAGCTGAGTTTGATTTTTGGGGGAGGAGAGCCTTCTCATCGGCACGCCTGCTGCTTTGTCTTTCAGCTCATCAGGCCCACCATGCTGCTTATAACAGGCACTTGTGGTCTCTGCTAGGTCAGGTCCTAGCCTCTTTGCCTGACTCCGAGGCAACCAGAAAAGCCATTGCCCTCTCCGCTCGGGGCCTGGAGCTTATGAGGAGCAGCAAGGGCATACGATGCCAATGAGGTGGCTTCCAGGTTGGCTAGAACAGTGATCTGCATCAGGCAGATGGCGTGACTTCGTCTCTCCTGGTTGTCACCCTTGGTCCAGCATAGGGTGACTGCCTCCTCCTTTTGTTGAACCCTTCTCTTTTCCCGTAGGGTGAGATGAGAGCTTCAGGGGTGCCTTTCCTCTCCTGCTAGGAGAACCTCGCCTCACCCAGACCAACCTCAGGCCTAGCCAGACCTGTTAGGGTTCCCCCCTCTAGTGTCTCCCCCATTGGAGGCTGAGGGACTTCGTCCCTTAGGGAGGTTCTACCCCTTCTGGGGGCTTGGTAATCACCCAACAGGATGAATGGTGAAGATTGACACAGTTAAGATATGAAAATTACATTACCTACCGTAATTCTTGATCTTTCTTTGTATTCATCGCTGAATCCCGCCCACCTTCCCTCTCAGGCTTCAGTCGCTGGGCGATCCTCCTCCTCCTGTTTGTCTCTCAGTCAGGACCTCAGTCCATCTCCAGCACGCCCTGAACCCCTCTTGGGGTCATGTATTTTTTCCCTGGGTTGACAGACAGGGAGGCTTCCTCTGTTGGGAGTCTCGGCCCTTCTCAGTCCAGGTAGTTCTTGGATTACCCTGCTTCCTCCAGCCTAGTCTTGAGGAAGTATAGACAGGGGGGCACTGGTGACTCCCTCAGTTATTTCCCCTTCAAACACATTTTGCCACCCCATATGTGGTTTACTTTTATCCTCTCCTCATTCAAGGAAAATATGCATTCCTTTTCAGTTCCTCTTTTGGAAGTGATTCCCTCTATACAACTAAGTAAAAGGCAGTCCCTTGGGATTTTCCTCTCCAGGGATGTTTCAAAGTGGTTTTCCACTTCAATTTTCTAGGCAGTAAGGGGAGACACCAACCCGTCCTTGGCCCTCTGGGTGACTCATTTGCCTCCCTCTGGATTGGTGCCATTCTGCTGCTCCAGCCTTTGGATCCTCCTCTGGCTTAAATTGGTCCAGTCTGGGGCATAGCATCCTCGGGGGGGGTGTCTCCTCTATCCTCCCTCCTTTCTTTCTCTCTCTCTCTTCTACCCCTCACCCTTTCCTCCCTTTCTTACTCCCCCAGAGATTGGGGCCTCTTGTTCCAATCCCTTAGGCTTCCTTCTTCTGTCTCTCTACGGGTTATTCCTCCTTTTAGTGTTACATCCTTTCTTTTTGCTATCTCTTGGGCTCCCTTTGGCCCCCCTCCCATCTCTCTGTCTGTCTCTCTCTCCGGCAGAACTGGGATGAGGAGGGTGCAGACGTTACTGGCCAATCTGACAGCACTGCACACGTCATTCCCGAGGGGCGCACCATCCCGATGTTGACTCCTCCTCTTGCAAAAAAAAAAAGCTCCTGCTGGGTCCTGATCCTCCGGCTCACTACCCAATGGTAATTAATGGTGAAGATACACAGAAAGATCAAGAATTACGGTAGGTACATAATTTTCATTTTCTGTATACCTTCCCTCCCTTTCCTTTGCTGCCCAGGGTGCTGAACAAGCTCAGAACCCAGCCAGCAACAATGATCCTCATAGCACCCGACTGGGCCAGACCAACTTGGTACTCACTGCTCCTGTCCCTCTCAATCTCCAGCTCGATTCATCTCCCCAGGAGGCACAACCTGCTAACATCCCCCAGGGAGGATCCTTTACCCCAACCTCAGATCCCTCAGGCTCAGGGCCTGGCTCTTGAGGACCTAGAATATGCTAGTCAGCATCTCTCGGAAGGGGTCCTGGAGGTTCTTCAAACAACATGAAGTCTTGCTGTATTCAGACATAATGCAGTTAGCCCCAGCACTTGAACTGCCCCGGAGAGGAAAGAGTTAACTCTGTGCAGAAGCATAGAACATTGAGCTCGAGCTCGGTTTTCAAACCTCTGTCTGTGGTACTTCCCAGTGTAACTGTCAGATTCTTTACTCCGCCTAACAGTGAAGTCGCTCCGGAGATTTCCTCTGCTCAGTTTGGTAAAAGTAAAAGCGTTCGGTTTAACCCGTATATTTTTTGTTATTTTCGGATTTCCAGCCCCTGTCTACGGTACAGGTAGTGTGTAGATAAGTAGTGACTGTGAAAAAGTTGGAAATTGTTCTTTTCTTCGGTTTCTTTCCGGTCTGTCCAGTTTGGAACTGACCCTGTTACATTCTGTTTAATCTCATTTCTGGGATTAGAGTGGTGTTCCGGTACCGATCGGTTTCAAAAGAACCAGACCTTTTGCGGTTCTTTTAAAGAGCCCGTGACACAGTTTGTAACCGATCAGTTATTGTATTACCTGGCTTGAAAGCTGCAATAGGGTAATTTGTTAGGTTGGCCATGTCTGAGAAACCCAAGAAGAAAACCGGTCCCACTGGGTTTCAACACTGTACTGAGTGTGGGGAGGCCTTTGCTAAGGGCGACCCCCACCTCATCTGTGTTTGTCTGGGGTTTGACCACCTCAAGTCAGACTGCCAAATATGTAAAAATGTTCCTAAATCCACTGTAGACAAAAGACTGAGTAGGCTGAAGGAAAGGGAGTCAGAAGTCCCGTAGATCCGGATGGCCACCCAGTTCAGTTGCGGCCGAACCGAGGAGGTGCCTACTGAACTAGGCAATACCTCCTCGGGCCAAAGGAGAGCTGACCCCTATGGGTCAGTTCCATCAACAAAAGAAGCGTCTGCCAGTTCGGATCCGGTATCGCACACTCCAACTGCAGACGAAATAGCCAAAGCGATTAGCATTGTTCAAGTCACTTAGACCGGTTCCGTCCCTACCGGTACCGCCGGTTAGGCGGTCGGTTTGGTCGGATCCGTCTCCTCTGGATTATGATCCAGATGCTTATTATGAGGAGTGGAAGGGAGATGAAGAATATCCCGGTAATGATGATGACGATGACTAGGGGGGTCTGTATGTGCCGTTGAACCGGACATCTCCCCAGACAGGCCCTCATGTGTCTCTCCTCCCAGGCTCTCTGAGTCCCCTTCACATTTTTTGTTCTACAAAAAGGTGGCAGAACCCTGCAGCTTCCCTTGGTTGAAGCTGCAGAGGAGGATGAAGAGCCTGATTTTGTGGAAATGATGGACATCCCAGAGTCCAAAAGGCTGTCTATCCCTCTTCATAAATCCTTGGGGAAACAGACACACAAAATTTTACAAACCCCTGATTCAGTACCTCCTGTGGATAAGAGAATGGACAGGAGGTATTTGTTATCGGGCTCAGCTGCAGAGTTCCTTTATAGTCATTGCAGCCATATTGGGGTAGTGCAGTCTGCAGCCTGTGACAGGGCTAACATTCCTTTGGCTTCATACCCCCCAGATAAGGACTCCAGGAAAGTGGATGCCATGGCCAAAAACAATATTTGGCATCCTCTTTGGGTCTCAGGCAGGCTACTTATATGGCCTACACAGCCAGGTACCAGAAATCCAGATGGGATACGGTTCTGGAACTAGCTAAACAGGCCTCTCCCCAGCTAGCCAGAGAGCTGGAGGAGGTGGCTGCTGACGGAACTGAGGCATCCAAAATGCAATTTCATGCTGCTGTGGACTCCAATGATGTGGCATCTAGAGTCATGGCTACATCTGTGTCTCTCAGAAGACATGCTTGACTCAGATGTACTAGCCTTTCACAGGATACCCAGACTAAGGCTATGGATTTTCCTGTAGTAGGTAACTGTTTGGGGAGCAGACAGAGGCTTACATGAAGAAAATGGATGAATACAGGACCACGTACAGGAGTGCACAGGCCAAAGAAAGGCAAGCCACTCTGCACAAGCAGCAGTCTAGGGGCAGGCCCTTTCAAAGGTCTTTTTACCAAGCCCAGGCCTCCTCTCCCTTCCCACAGAGGGGGTTCTTCAGAGGGAAGGGCAGGAGGGGGATGAGCAGAGCTGCTCTCTCCTCCTGTCAGTCTAAGGCTCCTGCCAAGCAGACACCCTGATGTGTCAGCCCGGGTCGACTCCCCATTTCCAGTAGGAGGCAGGCTGGTGTACTACTTCCAGGCCTGGAAGTCTGTGACCTCAGACAAGTGGGTCCTGGAAGTAGTAAGCCAGGGACTGGCCCTCAGCTTCAAAAAATTTCCAAAAAAGAGGGCCAAGTCTTTTCCACCTGCATCACTCTCAAAAACCATTGCCCTAGAGGCAGTGGTTTCCTCTCTTCTAGCTCTCAGAGCTATAGAGAAGGTTCCTACTCAGCACAAGGGAAAAGGACTGTACTCCAGGTACTTCCTTACCCCAAAGAAAACAGGGGAGTGGCAACCCATCCTAGACATAAGGTATTTGAACAAACAAATTTCAAAGCCCAAATACAAAATGGTAACTCTGGGAATAATCCTTCCCTCTCTAAGGCCAGGGGATTGGCTATCATCTCTGGACCTCAAGGATGCCGACTTCCATATTCCTATCAGGTGCTCCCACAAAAAATACCTCCAGTTCGAGTTGTCTTCAGGCCATTACCAATTCAGAGCTATGCCATTCGGCCTAACATCAGCTCCAAGGGTATTCACAGAGTGCCTTGCAGTAGTGGTGGCTTACCTCAGAAGACAGGGTATCACCATCTTCCCGTATCTGGACGACTGGCTCTTAGTGGGTCAGTCACCTTTACAGGTCAAGTCAGCTCTTCAAACTACCCAGGACCTACTCAGCTCCCTGGGGTTTCTTCTCAATCTTTCAAAGTCTGTCCTCGAACCAGTTCAACTTCTCACCTTTATAGGCATAGAGTTGGACACTGTACAAGCAAAAGCCTTCCTTCCCCTGGCAAGGGTGAAGACCCTGGTGGATCTTGCTTCCTCCTTTCGACCACAGGTCTCCGCCCAGCAAGACAGTTCCTCCAGCTCCTGGGCCACATGGCAGCTTCCATGGCAGTGGTGCAGGGAGCAAGGTTCCAGATGAGGATATTCAGTTTCATATAAGGTCTTTTTGGTCTCAAAAGAAGGATTCACTTACCAAACTGATTCCAGTGACTCAGACTCTGGTCCAAGCTTCCAGTGGTGGCTGGACCAGGACAACCTCAGACAAGGGGTTCCATTTCTCCTCAAGTCCCATCAGTAGTTCTAACTACAGATGCTTCTCTCCTAGGGTGGGAGCCACCTGGGAGCCCTGACAGCTCAAGGGGTCTGGTCTCCACAAGAGTCTGTCCTTCATATCAGTCTCCTGGAACTCAGGGCAGTTTTCTAGCCCTGCAGACTTCTCGGATTCAGTCAAGGGCAAGGTGGTCCAAGTCAGGACAGACAACACCACCACAATGTGGTACATCAACAAACAGGGAGGCACTTGGTCCTCGGCCTAGTGCACAGAGGCCATGAAGCTGTGGTCTCTGGCCTATTTTCTTCAGACTTCTCTGGTAGCAGTTCACCTTCCAGGGAAGGACAACGTACTAGCAGATGCTCTGAGCAGAATTTCACAGGGACATCACGAATGGTCCCTGGATCCTCACATCCTGAAGGTCATCTTCTCCAGGTGGGGCACTCCAGAAATAGATCTCTTTGCAGCACCGGACAATCACCAACTTCCTCTGTTTTGTTGCAGACCTCCAGGCCTGGGGACGGTTCCCCAGGATGCTCTCATTTTGGACTGAAAGGGCAGGTTTCTCTACGCCTTCCCTCTGCTGTTCAGAGTTCTGATCAAGATCAGGACTCAACCCTGCACAGTGATACTGGTGGCTCCAGATTGGGCCAGACAGCCTTGGTATCCTCTACTGCTGTCCTTGTCAGTGTCATGTCCCCTGTCTCTGCCCAGGACATGCAATCTCCTGTCCTCCTCCCAGGGGCGGATCTGGTACTCCAATCTCCAGTCTCTCAATCTCAAGGCCTGGCTCTTGAAGAGTTAGAATATGCAGCACTACATCTCTCTCAGGGAGTTCTGGATATCCTGATGGTCTCCAGGAAACCTTCCACTAGAAAAACTTACAACTCAAAATGGAAAAGGTTCAGTATTTGGTGCTCTCAGAAAGGCATCCTGCCTGATTCTGCAGGCATTTCCACAACCTTAGATTATCTAGTTCATCTGAATGGTCTAGGCCTTAGGTCTGCCACTCTGAAGGTTCATCTAGCAGCTGTCTCTGCATTCCTCTGTGCAGGGAAGGGCTCTTCCCTGACATCTCATCCTGTTTTCAGAAAGTTTTTCAAGGGCCTGGTTCACATTAACCCTCCCTTTAGGGAGCCCACTCTGCCTTGGGATCTTAATGTATGCATAGCTCAGTTTATGCAGCCACCCTTTGAACCTCTGGCTTCAGCCAAATTGAAGTACTTAACCTGGAAAACTGTGTTCCTGGTAGCTATTACTCTGCCAGGTGGATTAGTGAGTTACAGGCTCTGTCAGTTGAACCCAACTTCATCTCCTTCCATAGGGACAAAGTGGTCCTAAGAACCAATAGGAGGTTCTTGCCCAAAGTGGTATTGGATTTTCATCTGAACCAGTCTATATCTCCCCCTGTGTTTTTCACTGATCATTCTTCTTCAGGTGAAAGAAGGTTACACAGTCTGGATGTTAAGAGGGCTCTTGGCTACTACATTGAGCATACTAAGGCACATAGAAATGACTGTCTTCAATTGTTTCTCACTTATGGTGAAGTGGGGAAAGGTAAGCCTGCCACTAAAAGAACTATTGCCAGGCGGATTGTTTCTTGTATACAATTCTGTTATGACAAGTTGGGTAGAACACCCCCTTCAGGCCTGAGGGCTCATTCTACTAGGGGTACAGCTGCTTCTGTAGCTGCAGCCAGAGATATACCTTTGTTAGAGATCTATAAAGCAGCCACCTGGAAAACAGTATATACTTTTACCAAGCATTACTCCCTGGACATTCAGGTTAGGAGTGATGCTAGGTTTGGCACAGCAGTACTGCAGAGCCTCTTTCCAAAGTAGGTTCTGCATTCCCTCCTCCATGGGGAACTGCTTGGTAGTCTGCATTATGTCTGAATACAGCAAGACTTCACGTTGTTTAAAGAAAAAATTACTCACCATAGTAATGTTGTTTCTTTTAATGGAGTCTTGCTGTATTCAGACCTCCGCCTCCTTTCTGTAGAACCTGGTTTTGGGAAGTGGGCTGGCAGGTTCAGTGTTGCACCTCAGGTGTACCATGTACCCTCCTTTGGGTGGGGTTGATGATGATGTTATTTTTCTGGTGTTTTATACTTAAATATTGTCACTACCTTTCCTTCTTGGGTTCTCGACTTGAGTCTTTGGACCCAAAAGAATATTTTGCCCTTTGGCTATATATGTTGAACAATTTCATACTATAGTATGTTAGTTAGTGTGCTCATAAGAATCTGACGGTTACACCTGGGAAGTACCACAGACAGTGGTTTGAAAACCTAGTTCGAGTTCAACGCTCCATGCTTCTGCATAGAGCTAACTCTTTCCTCTCCAGGGCAGTTCAAGTGCTGGGGCTAACTACATTATGTCTGAATACAGCAAGACTCCATTAGAAGAAACAACATTACTATGGTGAGTAATTTTTTCTTAGTGTCTCTAGAAAACCCTCTTCCAGGAAGACTTACACTTCCATGTGGAAGATGTTCTCCACTTGATGCCAACAGAAGGACATAGATCCTTATCAGGCTGGGCTGCCAGTATTGCTGGACTATCTAGTCCATCTCCATTCCCATCCACTCTCAAGGTACACTTGGCAGCTGTCTCAACCTATCTTTTGGCAGGGAAAGGCTTCTCCCTGGCCTCCAACCCCATTTTCAGGAAGTTCTTTAAGGGACTGCTGCATTTACACCCCCCACACAGGTAAGCAACCCCATTGTGGGACCTGAATATATGCATTGCACAGCTGATGCAACCCCCCCTTTGAGCCCATGTCTTCAGCAGAGCTCAAGTACGTGACTTGGAAAACTGTTCTTAGCAGCAGTCACTTCAGCCAGGAGGATCCGTGAACTGCAGTCCTTGTCCATAGAACCTAACTACTTTTCAGTTCACAGGGACTAGTTAGTGCTCCAGACCAATAGGAAATTCCTCCCCAAGGTGGTTTCTGACTTCCATCTTGACCAGTCCATTACCTTGCCTGTGTTCTTTACTGATCATTCCAGTTCAGGTGAACGTAGGCTACGTAGCCTTGATGTCAAGAGGGCCATTAGCTACTACCTGGATCACACAAAAGCCCATAGACAGGATAATACTCAACTTTTCCTGACCTGTGGGGAAGTGGAGAAGAGCAAACCAGCTTCAAAGAGAACCACTGCATGCTGGATTGTTGCCTGTATTCAGTTTTGCTACAGCAAACTGTGTAAGAAACCCCCTGTGGGCCTCGGAGCCCACTCTACTAGGGGTACAGCTTCCTTCACAGCAGCTGCCAGAGATATTCCTTTGTTAGAAATTTGTAAAGCAGCTACCTGGAAAACTGTTCACACATTTACTAAGCACTATTACCAGGATACCCAGGCTACAAGTGATGCCAGATTTGGCACAGCAGTATTGCATAGCCTGTCTCCTAAGTAGTTTCTCTGCCCACCTCCAAAGGTACAGCTTGGGCAGTCTGCATATGTCAGAATACAGTAAAGATTTCCTGGGATTTGAAGAAAAAAATACTTAACGTAGTAATCTTGTTTCTTCCAAGGGAATCTTTACTGTATTCTGAGCTTCCACCCTACCTCCCCTACTAGAACCTAGTGGGCACTGCATACCAGCTGTCCATGTTGTTGATGAGACCTGTTGAATTGGTTGTTTTTGGGCATCTGTGACTTGAGTCTTGGGGATGCCACCATTGTTAAAAGGGGGGACTATTTATTGGTGGGTGATTTTTTTTTCTCTTCAGGATAGCATAGTTAGTATGTTTTTTTTTTTTATGTGTGCTTCATAAGAATCTGACGGTTGCATAGAATGCACCAGGGACAGTGGTTTGAAAACCGAGTTTGAGCCTATCAACATTCCACTGTTGGCATAGGTTTTAATAACTCATTTCTCTCCAGGACACTTGAATGGTGAAGGCTAACTGCAAATATCAGAATACAGTAAAGATTTCCTTGGAAGAAACAAGATTACTATGGTAAGTATTTTTTTCTTTTGGTGCATCCCCAACAGATCAGGAGGATAGTTCCTCAATGCTGACTTTTCTGCAGCATATGGTGGACACCCTTGACCTCCCTTCTCAGGAGTCCACCCAGGAAGAAGAGGAAGACCAGGATTATAGGAAGTGAAAGGTCTCCTCCTCCTAAAAAGTGATACTATTTACAAGGCATTTAGGAAGAACACTGTGAAGCTTCCAGACCCCTACATCTTTGGGGTTGACGAAAGAATAGACAAGAAATATCAATTATCCAAAAGAGATACAGTTCTTTGTCTGTACATCCCAGCCATGAAGGGTGGTACAACAGGCTGCATGTGACAAAATAGGAGTCCTCTCTCAGCGCTCCTGAGAAAGATTCCAGAAGACTGGATTTTGTGGCTAAAACCTATACCTCAGGCCTCTCTCTGCCTCTCTTCTTACATGGCATCACAGTCAAGTATCAGAAGGCCCTCTGGAATTTGGTCCTGGCCATAGCTCAGCAGGGGTCTGACTCTAAGCTACAGAACTTGGTGGAGACAGCTAAAACTGCCTTGAAGTCACAGCAACCAGTTCCACATGGCAGATGAAAGCTATCCAATCACTAACCCCAACAGAAGGGCTTCTGTTGGAGCTAGAGGTGATACATCTTCTGGCAGCAAGGGTGGTAGAGAGTGCCCGCCATCAATGGGCAAAGGCCTCATTCCAGATACTTCCTGAAAATGGGATTGGTGACCTATCTTAGACCTCAGATACTTAAACAAGCATTTTCTGAAACCCAGATTCAAAATGGTCACCCTAAAAATAGTAATACAGTCCCTTCAGCAGGGAGACTGGCTAGCCTCCCTAGACCTCAAGGATGCCTACTTCCACATTCCAATAAGGCAGTCTCACAGATAGTTTCTGAGGTTTAAATTTCCATCAGGGCACTACCAGTTTGCAGCCATGCCCTTCGGCCTGACATCTGCACCAAGGGTCTTCACCAAATGTCTGGCTGTTGTGGCAGCACATCTAAGAAAACAGGAATCTCAGTCTATCCTTATCTGGACGACTGGCTCATAGTGGGAAAAAACCCTCTACAAGAAGAAGAGGCCCTCACCTAACAAAAGAATGTTCTGCATTCCTTGGGGTTTCTTATAAACCAAAAGAAATCCCACTTGGAACCAACCCAACTCCTTAGTTGCATTGGAGTACAGTTGGATACTCCGCAGAGCAGGGCCTTTCTTCCACCTGAAAGTATCCAGAACGTTTTGTCACTGGCAAATTATTTTGTTCTGTGCCAGCCCAGGCCGGCCAGACACTTTTTGAGGCTCCTGGGTCACATGGCTTCTATGACAGCCATGGTCCCAGGAGTCAGATTCAGAATAAGGGACATACAGTACCACCTACGGTCTCACTGGTCCCAAAGGAGCAATTCCCTGTCCAAACTGATTCCAGTCACAAAGACATTCCTTCAGGCCCTGCACTGGTGGAATGAAACAGCCAACCTTTCGGTAGGAATTCCCTTCCAAGCACCTTCTCCCACAAAATTCATCACTATAGATGCTTCTCTGCTGGGATAGGGAGCTCATCTGGACAGTACTTCCATCAGTGGCACCTGGACTCCAAAGGAGTCACAGGCTTACATCAATCTGCTGGAGCTCAGAGCCATTTATTTGGCACTGAAGGCCTTTGCTCCACAAGTAAAGAACCACACAGTGCAGATCAGGACAGACAACACAACTGCAATGTTTTACATAAACAAGCAGAGTGGCACAAGGTCCAGTGTCCTGTGTTTGGAAGCCATGAGGATCTGGTGTTTAGCCTACTCCCTGGATGTCAGTCTTTCAGCCATACACCTTCCGGGCAAGGACAACACCTTGGAAGATGCCCTCAGTTGCATCAGCCAAGGGCACAACAAATGGTGTCTGAACAAGCGGGTGCTGGCCACAGTGTTCAGAAGGTGGGGTACCCCAGAAATAGGTCTTTTCACCTCTCACCTCAACCATCAACTTCCTCTGTATTGCTGCAGGCTTCCAGTTCTGGGAACGCTCCCAACGGGTGCCCTTGCTGTGGATTGGTCAGGGAAGTTCCTTTATGCCTTCCCTCCCTTTTCCGTGATTTTCAGAATGTTACTGAAACTCTGAGCTCAACCAGCAACAATGATTCTTCTGATGGAGCCGGACTGGCCAAGGCAGCTTGGTATCCTCTCCTGCTAACCCTCTCTTACAGCAAACCCATTCACCTTCCACTCAGTCACTCTCTCCTGACACTCCCTCATATAGGAGTCACTTATTCAGACCTGAAGTCTCTTCATCTCAAAGCTTGGCTCTTGTGGAGTTAAGAGTTTCCTGCCACTCAGTACTCTGAACAAGTCCTGAAGATCCTGAGGATGGCCAGAAAGCCTAGCACAAAAAAGACCTATGCAGCCAAATGGAAGAGAGTTTCCCTTTGGTGCAAGAAGAAACAAATTAATCCTTTCAGAGCTTCAGTTTCTAATCTCTGGATTATCTGCTACATCTCCAGGCCTTAGGCCCAAAGCCTTCTTCCTGAAGCTTCATCTGATGGCAATCTCGGCCTACCTTTCCATTGGAAAGAACAAATCTGTTTTTTCCCAACCAGTGTTCAAACAGTTTTTACAGGCCTCCTTCATCTGCAGCCCCCAATCAGGGAACTTGTCCCTCCTTGGAATCTTAACCTCTGTGTTGCTAAGCTCATGGAGCCGCCCTTTGAACCCATGGCTAGGGCTCATATCAAGTATGTCACTTGGAAAACTGTTATTTCTGGTAGCCAATACCTCTGCAAGGAGATATTCAGAGCTACAGGCACTTTGTACTGAGCCCAACTACATCATTCCTCATAGGGATAAGACTGAGCTCAGGACGAACAGGAAATTCTTGCCTAAGGTGGTCTCAGAGTTGCATCTCAATCAGTCCACCATCTAACCAGTTTTTTACTGAGAAATCCACTCCAGGGGCACAGAAGCTCCACAGTCTGGATGTCAAGAGGGCCCTTCTTTACTACTTGGACCACACCAAGCAGTTTAGGGGCTCCTCCACACAGCTGTTCCTCTCTTTTTTGGGGAGGTAGGTGAGGAAGACTAGCCACTAAGAGAACTCTCTCTCGCTGGGTAGTCTCCTGCATTTAGTTCTGCTATGACAAGGCTGGTAAACAGCCCCCAGAGGGCCTCGGGGCCCACTCTACTAGGGACACCACAGTCTCTGTGGCAGCTGCAAGGGACATTCCTTTACTGGACGTCTGTAAAGCAGCTACTTGGAAGACTGTACACACATTCACAAAACACTACTACCTGGATGTACAGTCTAGATCTGATGCCACATTTGGCAGGGCGGTTCTGCAGAGCCTCTTTCCTAAGTAGGTTCTCTACCCACCTCCTGACTGCACTGCTTTATAGTCTGCTTTATAGTCTGCTAATGTTACTGATGCTAAAGGACTCCTGGGGCGAGAAGAAAAAATTACCATAATAATCTTCTTTTCTTCCCAAGGGTCCTTTAGCATCAGTAAGCTCCCACCCATCCTCCTCTGATAACCTTACAGAAGAGGACTCTGGTTCTTTTCTTCTACTATTATTTGTTGTTTTAAACTTTGAATTACATTTAGAGCAAAGTTTTCGCATTCTAGTTTTCTGGTTCATGCTGTTGCATGTTTTTTAAATCCTGTTAGTTCATACCTAGGTGGGCATGTGCCCAATCTAGCTTTGAAACGATTCTGGTGCCTTCTACACAGCCTCCGCTCAACACACTCACAAGCTTTCTCTGATTGGCTAATTCATAAGCTCATTACCATAATCTCCACCTCTGGGGCAGTACTACCTGGTCAACTCACTGCTAATGTTACTGATGCTAAAGGACCCCTTGGAAGAAAGATTACTACAGCGAGTAATTTTTTCTTTCTTTCCTGCATGTCATCTTATCCATTTCTTCAGTCGAATGACAAAGATCGAAGTGTGCGTACAGCAAGCAGATACTGTTGAAAGACGGCCACAAGTCCTGCCTTCTCTGCCTAGGCCCAAGCCACAACACTGCGGCCTGTGAGCACTGCAAGAAGTTCAACCAACAGGCTCGCATCCGCCGCCAGGAGGCCCTAAAGGTTCACCTTCTAGAACAGCAGCTTGCCGCAATGCGGAAACAACCTCAGGGGAAAGGTTCTTCTTCATCTTCTGAGGTTGCCTCTTCTTCCAAGTCCCATAAGGAGAAGAAGGACGACTCCGCAAAAAGTGTAAGTCTCAGGACAAAGATGGGGAGTAGGCCTGGACTCTTCCGCTCCAGGTCTCCCCATCATAGGAAGAGTTCCTCGGGTTCCTCCTCCTCCTATGGGGGGTTGGACCACTCATCCCGGTCTGACCTTACTTCCTCTGGGCACCCAGTGGTGAAACCTCCCACCTTGGCCCTAGGCGTCAGTCAGAGGTAAGTCAGGGTCTGGGCTTTGGCTCCGGCCCTGACACACCCCGAGGTGAGGCCATACCTCCTGCATCTGCTTCCACTTCGGGCTGGGACTGGCTCCAAGTTGGACAGCAGAACTTTAGCTCCTGCCCAAAGACAGTCACTGCCAAGTCTTAAATGCAGCGGCACACGGTCATCAGGGAGCAGGCATCTCCTCCCAGGTCTGGCGACACCTCCCTTCGCTTCCAGTGACCACATCATAAGCTCTGGCTAAACAGGTGGCTGCATCTACTCCCCCATTCATGGATGCCTCACCCAGACATCCACTACTTTGATGTCAGACTCGACGATACCAATTCCATCACCGGCTCATTCGACATCACCCACCGGCATGGATACCTCTTCAAGGGGAGGTTCTCCACCGACTGGTTCACAACTCATCGAGGTGCCTAGTCGACTCACTTTGGCCCCTCCAACACCAGCTCCTCATCCAATGGTTGCACGAACGCCAGGTAACCTGACGCCAGGCCTGTCAAGACCTCAGGCACCTGCGGGGCCCCCATATCCCCTTCAGCGAAGTGAAAGATTTGTTCCACTTTTGGTGGAACGAAATCAAGGAGGACCTCCTCCCTCTGAAGCCTGTGGGAGCCGGTGGTCATTGAGCCAGAACCAAAGCCGGACCAATAGCCAAGGTTGCCGACTCCAAAATCAAGGAGCCCTTCCCAGAGCCTTGATCACGGGCACAGAGGAAGGTCCAAACACTGGAGATAGACACCAACGTCCTCCTCCTGTTCATCAGGCAGACACAGACGCCAGTCCCATAGCAGATGCTGGCCTAGTTCTTCCTCTAGCAGTTCAGTGGGCTCTGACTGGTCATCTCCCTCAGGGTCAGACCATTCAGAGCCTATAGGCTGTCCTTCCTCCTCAGATACCAAGGACACTCCTAGGTCATCTCTAGACAACCCATCATTTATGCACATTATGGAGCACATCCAGGCTAATGGATGGGAGACGGAGGATCTGGATCCGGAAAGGCAGACACTAGCAAAATATCTGGAGGCAGAAGGAACCTAAGCTTCTCGTGTTCCTCCTTTGGTGGATACATTCAGGATTTGACAAGGCTCACATGGAAGCACCCATCCTCTGCCTCAGCCATCTCTGAAAAATCGGACCTGCTTTACAGGGCACCCAGAGATGAACCATTTCAGTCCGAGCACCCTAAAGCTGATTCGATGGCAATCACTGCGGCCCATGATAGGTCAAAGAGACCAAAGCACTTAAGTAATAACCTTCTGATCAGGAGTCCACAACCATTGATCAGCTGGGCAAAAAAGTGTATTCTTCCTCAATTTGCTCCATTAGATCCCTTAATTTCCTTACCCACATGGTTCAGTACCAGAATGCCCTGTGGGAGAAGGGACTAGAGATTGCATGGGCCCTCCCAAACTCAGCTCAGAAGATCAAGCTCATGGACCTTCTAAAGTCTGGGTCAGATGGGCACCCAAGTCTTGCGTGCCTCATATGACACTCATGGACACACCCACCAGAGCAGCCGCCACTGGCATATGCCTCAGTGCCACACATGGCTCAAGGTCTCTGGGTTCACCCAACACCTACAGGCTGGCATAATGGACCTCCCTACAAGGGCTCGGCTCTTTTCGGAGACTAGGCAGAAAAGTTGATCACCCATCTCCAGGACTCGATAAGGCCATTTGGTCCATGCAGAAAATGCATAAGCGAACCAGAGGCCACTCACAAAACAGCCTTTTCATAAGCCCTCAGATCAGCAGCCCAGAAATCAGTGGTTCCACTTCTAGAGTCTCAAAACCCTCCCAGGCACCTCTGCCCACTCCAGGAGTCTCACAATGACTCCTTGCCCAACCCTCCTCCTCTAGCAGAGTCTGTAGGGGAATCGGTAGGGGGTCACTTCTCCCTCTACCTCGAGGCATGGAGCAAGATCACAACAGACCTGTGGGTTCTCCAACTAATAGAAAGAGGACATAACCCTGGAGTTCCTGGGGAGACCACCAGAAGACCCTCTGAGGTCCTCCCGCTACCCTCCTTCTCACGCCTCCTCATCGATGGTGAAATCCAGACCTTACTGCAAAAAGGGCAATAGAGCCAGTTCCTCCAGACCAAGGAAAGGATTTTATTCCCACTTTTTCCTCATTAGCAGAAAGACCAGGGACCTTCGTCTCATCCTGGATCTTGGCTCCCTCAACAAGTACATTGAGTACAAGAGGTTCAGGATGGTCACTCTTCCAGGACTGATCTCCCTCCTACACCAGGGAGACTGGCTCTGCTCTCTAGATATGCAGGATGCATACCTGCACATCTTAGTTTTTCCACCCCACAGAAGATACCGGCGCTTCCTCTTCCAGGGGCGACACTACCAGATCTTACTTCGAGACACAGCTCTTGCAGCAGGTTACACCATTAGGACTGAAGCCGGCAGGCGTCAGGACCCCACAGAAAAATTCTAGCTAGCCATCTTCAGCGGGGACCGCCCCCGACGTCGGTCCCGCCTCCGACGTAGTACATAAGGGCGGTCCCACCCGATTCCCCAGTTCTTCCTGCACCATCGACTTGGTATGTCTCGACCCTTCGGTTCAGTCTCTAGCTACACGTGGTTAAGTTCTTTCCTACGGGAAATTCGAATTTCTTCAAGCAAGTTTTTCTCTGATGTCCTCTCCGACCTCTGGCCACTCCTCGAAGTGTGCTTGTGGGAAACAGATCCCCTTCAAGGACCCTCACACAGCCTGCGTCCGGTGCCTAGGCCCAGACCACGACACCCGGGCCTGCTCCTTTTGCCAGGGGTTTAATAGCAGAACCCGGATCTGTCGCCAGAAGGCCCTTCAGGCTTTTTTGCTGGAAGAAAAGCTTAAGACCATGTCTTTCAAGGGGGACTCTTCAAAAAAGGCCCACAAGCACGCTGAAAAACATAGGGAGAAGGCCCCTTCCAGGTCCCCTGCCTAGGGCCTCAGACTCACGCAGCTCCGGTTCCAGGTCCGACCACCCTCCGGGCCAGCTCTCAGCCTCCCCTGCTGCGTTAAGAAGTCCTCTTCTCAGGCCAAGACTGCCAGACCTTCCTCGTCCTCCAGGGCCTTGGTCAAGTCTGGGGATCGCCACCATCACCATAAGTCGGGTTCCCGCCTTTCTGAACCCGACGTCAGGTTGTCTTCCTTGCCTCCTCGCAAGACCTTGGAGCTTACCTCTCTGAAGAGACCGCAGGACCCGACGCCGGTGCGCCCGTCGTCGTCCTCTCGCCACAGATCACCGGAGCCACCGTCGGCCAGACGACCGTCGCCGGCCAGGCCAATGCTTCATCGGACGCCAGTAGGGGGACCGGCGCCCGATCCTATTGAGAAGAGAACCCCGACGCCTCCGACCGACGTCGGTCAGGAGACCATAACCGAGGAGGAATTAACTCAGCCCGAGGACCAGACGGGCAACCCCGGTCCTGTCAAGATGCCCAGGGAACCCTCGCCATTACCCGAGCCCCCTGTGGAGCCGACACCGGGACCTGACGACCGTCCACCGGCGCCCGGACCGTCGTCGGGCCATTCCATGGTAGAAGTGAAGGAGCTGTTCACTTACTGGTGAGACACCATAAAGAAGGACATGGTTCCCACTCCACCTCCTCTTCCTCCTCCTCTTCCTCCTACACCGATTACTCCTCCGGTTCCTGTGCCCCCCTCCCCATTGGGGTCGGCAGGCCAACTACCTCCTCCCCGGGAGCACAGAACACCTCCAAGGGGGAGACCAGACAAATGGAGACCTCCGTCCAAATCCTCTTCCAGGTCACCCAGCCCTAAGAGACCCAGAAGACGCCGACGATCGCCTTCGACGGAGGACACGGGATCAGAATTCTCAACATCCAGATCCCCATCTCCCCTCTCCATCCCTTCTCCGGATCCACGCGAGATGCCAAAGTCTCCTCCGGATGACCCTTCATTCTCGGATATTATGAGACACATCCAAGAGAACATGGGATGGGATGCGGAAGAGCTAGACCTCGAAGGCTCGCCTTGCAAAGTATCTTGACAGAAGGACCCCAAGCCTGTGGTGGTGCCGCTTAGTGAGACACTTTCATGGACGTCACCAAGGCAGTGGAAGGCCCACATTCGCTCCTGGTGATGCCGAAGAAAGCTGTTCGCTTTTACAAGGCTCCCAGGGAAGACCAGTACTTGACTCAGCAGCCTCAGGCTGACTCTCTGGTCATAACAGCCTCACATGACCGGTCCCAGAGACCGCAACATCTGAGCACCCTGCCACCGGACCCAGAGTCCAAACAGCTGGACGCTATGGGTAGGCACACGTATGCTTCAGCTACCTGCGCCATCAGATCCCTGAATTATTTGACCCACATGGTGCAGTTCCAAAATGCCTTGTGGGAACAGGGTCTGGATGCGGCTGAGAAACTGCCGGAAGGTGAGCAGAAGGAGGAGATGCTTCAGCTCCTTCGCACTGGTTCGGACGGGAACCTGGTGCTACAAGCCGCCAGACTCCGCTGACTCTCGCCCGAGCAGCAGCTTCAGTATGATGCATCCGGAGACACTTTGGCTGCGCTGCCTCGGCTTTACCCGGACGCCCAGAAGAATATCATGGACACCCCATTCGAGGGAGAAGTCTTGTTTGGTAAGCCTCAGAAGATTATTACCAAACTCCAAGAGGCCGGAAGGCGGTGAGGTCGGTTCAGGCCATGTACTGACCCAAGCTTAGTTCCTTTCGCAGGAACCAAAGCCGATTTCGTGGACGGACGCAGAGGCAACAGTCCCGCCCCGCTCCACAACAGAGGGGCTCCAGCTTTCGGAGAGCCCAGGGGAAACAACCCGCAGGTCGAGGCCAGCGCACTTCCAAGCTGGTCCAGCCAGAGGGACCCTCAACTGCCACAGCCTGACTCCTTTCCGGCCCCCGCCCCTCAGGATCAACGGAAATCATGGTCGGGGTCGATTATAATGTCCTGCCGGGATGGCAGGCTAACCACCGACAGGTGGGTTCTTCAGCTGGTCGGAAGAGGCCACTTTATAGAATTCTAGAAAAGCCACCGAGGCTTCCTTTGGTCTCCCGGCATCCGGTCATACAAGTCTCTGATCTGGCAAGAAGTACTCGCGCTTCTGCAAAAGGGAGCGTATAGAGTATGTCCCGGAGAACCAGAGGACAAGGATACTATTCCCACTTCTTCCTGGTTCCAAAGAAAACAGGGACCTCCGTCTGATTCTGACCTCAGCGACCTCAATGTGTCGGTCGATACAAGAGATTCTGCATGGTGACTCTTCCGGGTCTCATTCCCATGCTGAAGTAAGACGCCTTCTTAGCGCCTCTAGACATGCAGGATGAATACTGCACATCCCTATAGCTCAGGCGCACAAGAGGTTCCTGCGCTCGAGTTTCTCGACCACCACCTTCAGTTCCAAGCCCTTCCATTCGGACTGGTCCATCCGACTCCAGGTCTTTACCAAATGCATGGCAGTCGTGGCAGCGCTCTAAGGAGACAGGCCATTCAGTGTGTCTCTACCTGGACGATTGGCTTCTCATGGCCGCCTCAGAGAGGCGTTGTTACGTGATGATCCAGAGCACTGGACCTGTTCCATCTCTGGGCATCCTAATCAACCACGGAAGTCTTTCCTGGTACGCGCAGAAGCTGCAATTTATAGGCGCAGTACTGGACAATCGCTCAGGAAGAGCATTTCTTCCAGACGACAGAGCGGAGCGCATCAGATCCCTCATCAGGGAGTTATCGACCAACAAGACCGTCCCCTGGCAGGTCGGTCCTTCGCTTGCTCGGAACACATGGCTGCGCCTATTCTACCGCCCCTTTCGCAAGGCTCCACATGCGAGTAACCCAGTGATGCTCAAGGTGCAATGGGATCAACGGCAAGACCACATGCAGCATCCGGTCAGAATCATGAACACCATGATTCGAGACTGGCAGTGGTGGTTAGACCCAGGGTCGCTCCACGGGCATCCCTGCTTATAGCGCCATCCCGGAGGTAATCCTCACCACAGACACCTCAGGTCTAGGGTGGGAGCACACCTGGACGGGTGAAGTCCCAGGGTACGTGGACCTTCTGGAGGCTCATCTCCATCAATGTCCTAGAGATGAGGGTGGTCCTTATGCCCTGCAGGCCCTTCAGTCAGAAATCCCGCTGAGTAATCTCCTGCTTCAGACAGACAACACAGCGGTGATGTATTACCTCAACAAACAAGGAGGCGCACACTCTTACCTCCTTTGCAGGAGGCCATGAGGGTGTGGGATTGGGTAATCCGCAGCGCGAATCTGATCACCGACATGTTCCGCGGGTGGACAACACGATTGCAGACGCCTGAGTCGCTCCCAGGCCAGAGTCCACGAGTGGGAACTTCTTCAAGAGGTAGCAGAGGATCTGTTTCTTCGATGGGAACTCCAGAGTTGGACTTGTTCGCATCCCCATCCAATGCAAAACTGCCCAATTTTTGCTCGTTAGATCCAGGGCCTGGTGTTTTCTGGCGCACGCTTGTCCCTCTCCATGGACAGATTTCTACGCTTTCCTCCCTTCCCTGATCCAGAGAGTTCTTCTCAAACTGCGCAGGGAGCATACAACAATGATCCTGGTGGCCCTTTTCTGGCTCCAGACAGATCTGGTTCCTTTGCTAATTCAGCTATCTCGGAACCTCCGCCTCCCTGCCATTCAGCTCCCATCTCTTGTCTCAGAGGAAGGTTCACTGGTCCACCCGGACTTACGCTCACTGAACCTGCATGCATGGCTCCTAGAGACATAGCCATCTTGCATCACGGGGTCTCACAAGAGGTTGCAGAAGTTCTTTCTGCAGCCAGAAAGCCAGCAACGCATGCGACGTACACCATGAAATGGCGTCGTTTTTGTTTATGGTCGCGAGCACGCGATTTTTCCCCTGTAGGTTGCCTGGTGGGAGTGGTGTTGGACTACCTGCTCTCCCTTTTCCGTTGTCGGGTTCAGCCTACTCTCTATCACAGTGCACCTCTGTGCCATCTCTGCCTACCACCTTCCGTGGACATCGCACAGTGGCACAATTAGGCGCTCTCGGAATTTTGAGAGGGTGTTACACCTTAGGCCACCCATTAAGGACCCAGTGCCTCCATGGGATTTGCTTTTGTCCTGGAACAACTCACTTCCCCTTCGAACCTGCCGCAGATTGCGAGCCTGCTTGTCTGTCGGGAAAATGCTGATTTTGGTTGCTGTTACTTCAGCAAGAAGAGTTTCTGAGCTTCACGCCTCATGTGCAAAGAGCCTTATTTAGTTTTCCACCGGGACAGAGTATCCCTGAGGACCTAATCCAAATTTTTGCCCACGGTGGTCTCTACACTCACCTCAATCAGGATATTGACCTGCCGGTCTACTTCCTAATTACTCTAATAGAGGAGAAGCACTGCTCCACACCCTGGATGTTCACCGCAGCTTGTGGTATTACCTCAATAAAACTAAACTACTTAGAGTTCAGAGCAACTTTTCATTTCCTTTCTGAAAGGATGATGGGCCAACCAGTATCCAAACAGTCCCTGTCTCGCTGGCTTGTCCAGTGTATTTCATACTGTTATGATATCAAACAAAAGCCCTCCCAGGTACAGTCCGGGGTCATTCTACTAGGGGTGTGCCACCTCCTTTGCAGCACTCCAAACGTCTTCACCTCTGCCGTGTGCTGCAGCCACTTGGAGCTCCAGCATACATTTATCAGGCATTATAGCCTGGACATCACCTCTTGGCGAAGAGCGGCTTGGCCTGGCGGTGCTACAGGGTCTCCTGTCCTAGATTCAGGACCTGTAATGTATTTCCCTAGTTTCCTCCTCCCAGAATGTTGGCAGCTAGCTGCTTGGGAATCAGTCCATGGTGTAACCTGCTGCAAGAGCTGTGTCTCAAGTAAGATAGTACAGTTACGTAAGAACTTACCGTAACAGTAGATCTTCGGAACAGCTCTTGCAGCAGGTACCTTCCCTCCCACCTTCCCCTTGAGGAGGCATGGCTTTTGCCTTTACTATCAGGGTTTTCCTTTGACTTGATGGTGGATCCTCGGTCTCCATTTCATGTCAGCCTGCGGCCGGAAGTTTTTTCCCGCGGAGAACTGAATCGGGCGGGACCGCCCCTCATGTCACGCCTGATCGCCGAGGCGGTCCCGCTGAAGATAGCTAGCTAGAATTTTTCCATGGGGACCTGACGCCTGCCGGCTTCAGTCCTAATGGTGTAACCTGCTGCAAGAGCTGTTCTCGAAGATCTACTGTTACGGTAAGTTCTTACGTAACTGTACTTTTCTGGCTTTACCATTCGGCCTTTCTTCTGCTCCCAGAGTCTTCACCAAGTGCCTAGTGGTGGTGGCTGCAGCCCTCAGAAGACAAGGCCATTTTGTCTTCTCTTACCTAGACAGCTGGCTTCTGACAGCTCCCACAAAGTATCAGCTGCTTCGCACTCTTGGAGATACCTTTACCCTCTTCCAACAATTGGGGATCACCCTAAACCTTCCAAAGTCGTCCCCATGGCCCAGCTAGAGACTCCAATTCATCGGGGCGGTGCTTGACACAGTTCAGACAAGGCCTTTCTCCCCGAGGACAGGGTGGATTGCTTGTGGTTGAGCCCGAATGGTTCCTACAGCTCCTCCCCATCCTGGCCGCGTCCATCTAAGATCCTCGGTCATATGACGATGGTCATACCCACCATTCCTGTGGCTCTCTCCACATGAAAGTCCCACAATGGACACTCAGGTGCAATGGGACCAACGTACAGACAACCTGGAACACAGGATTCTGGTCTCGGATCCAGTTCATTGGACCCTAACTCAGTGGATGGACCCAGACAAGTTATCCAAAGATGTCCTCTTCCGACAGGAGCCCCTGAGGAGAGTCTTGATGACCGACGCCTTGGGTCTCAGTTGGGGTGCTCATCTGGGGGGCAGACAAATCCAGGGTTCCTGGTCCCCAGATGAGCAATCCTTGCATGTCACCGTCCTGGAGATAAGGCGGCTTTGAATGCTCTGCAAGGATTTCAGACCGATCTCCCACCGGCCCTCTCCTCATCCAGTCGGACAACATGTTTGTGGTGTTCTACATCAACAAACAAGGGGATGATTCCTACCCCCTCTGCAGGGAGGCAAGAGGGTCTGATATTGGGCCCTGGAACACCACCTAGAACTCACTGCTGTTCATGTTCCAGGCATCTAAAACATCTTGGCCAACAGCCTAAGCAGGTCTTGGTCCAAGGCACATGAGTGGGAGCTCCTCCAGTCAGTGGCAGAGCAATTGTCTCGACAGGTGGGATCAACCAGAGTTGGATCTCTTCACATCCCACCAGTGCCAAACTGCCCACCTCTCTGCTTGCTAGATCCAGGGCCTGGAGTTTTCTGGCAAGACGCATTGTCCCTCTGTTGGACAGGGAGGTTCCTTTATGCCTTCCCTCCCTTTCCCATTCTTCAGAGGGTACTTCTCAAGCCTCAAGCAGAAGGTGCAGACATGATTCTCATTGCTCCTTTCTGACCCCATCAGATCTGGCTCCCTCTGCTCCAACAGCTAGCATCGGGACCTCCGATCCCCCTTCCCCTGAGCACGCATTTGCCCTCCCAGGATCAGGGCACCCTAGTTCATCCAGATCTTAAGTCCTGCATCTGCATGCTTGGCTCCTGCAGACTTAGTGGTCACCAGGTATGGAGTTTCTCCCAGAGTGGCCGATGTCCTCGTGGCGGCAAGGAAGCTGTCCACAAGGTCCACCTATGCCGTGATGTGGAAGAGGTTCTGTTTGTGGGCAACTGCCATCACCTCGAACCCTTCTCCTGCTCAGCGAACTCCATTCTTGAGTGTCTCCTCTCTATTTGACACAGGCCTGAGCTATTCTTCTGTCAAGGTGCATATTTCTGCCATCTCTGCGTACCATGCATCTGTAGAGGGTAAACTCCTTACTCAGCTGGACTTGTCCCATACCTGCCTACGGGGCATTTTGCATATGAGACCTCCCATTAGGAACCCTGTTCCTACATGGGACCTCCTCTTTGTTAAGAGAAACTCATGCTCCCCCACCTTTTTTTTTTACATATTATTTTACTCCTGCCTACTGGGCATGTTCCGTCCACTCCTTTGGGCAGCCAGTCCTGCCGTTGCCTCTGCCGCTGACCCGCCATCCTGCTGCTCCAATGCTCAGCTGAACCAGAGTATCCCTCTGCTGAGGGGGCCCCCTGCCCCGGAGAGGGCGACGGGGAGGGGAGTATAGAGTGCCTGAGCACTCTCTTGCTTCTGGGCAGAGCATGGATACTGCAGCCCTGGATGCTTCACGGCAGAGAGGCGCGGGGAGGTGGGGCTGCTGTCATCCGGTCGGAGATGTGCCATCTTTCACGTTTTTTCTGAGCCTTTATTGCGACGCTCCCTGTAGTGCCTCCGGTCTCCACTGGGGGCCACTACAGAGCGAAGCACTTTCCCCACCCCACCCCAGGAGAGGAGAGCAGTCTCCGGATGCTCAATCCTCCTCCCCTGCCAGCCCCCAGTGACCCGAGTCAGTTCCTGAACCTAGGTTGCTGGGCGGGTTGGAGGTGTGTGTCCAGCACCTCAACCCTCTGCACCACCAGGCCGGTATTGCCCCCTTTTGAACCAGCTGCGGATTGTGAACTGTGTTTTCTTTCTTGGACAGTGTTATTTTTGGTGCAGTTACTTCTGCTCGGAGGATTTCCGAGCTCCACGCTCTGATGTGTAAAAAGTCTTATTTGGTTTTCCATAAGGATAGGGTGTCCTTATGGACTAATCCTAAGTTTTTGCCTAAGATGGTGTCTGAATTTACCTTGAACCAGGACATTCACCTGCCTTTATATTATCCAGAGTACTCTTAACAGGGGAGAAGCGTTGTTGCATACTCTGGACATTCACTGGCTGCTTCGTTTTTACTTGAAACGGTTTTGGTCTTTTAAGGAAGACTGAACAGTTGTTTGTGTCTTTTGCTTCCTAGTCTCAGGGAGCACCAGTTACTATACAAACCTTGTCTAAGTGGTTAGTTGACTACATAATTTACTGCTACCAAAAGTATGACAAGCCTTTAACTGGGCCAGGTAAAGGCCATTCCACCAGGGGAGTTGCTAGTTCCTTCACCTCTCTGAGGAACGTTTCCGCTGCAGACATTTGCGCAGCTGCCACCTGGAGCTCTTTTCACACGTTCGTCAAGCACTACAGCTTGGACATGGCATCCAGGTGTAGGACTGGGTTTGGCCTTGCAGTTCTCCAGAGCCTGCTATCCTAACTCTTGCTGGCTGAGTTTGCTACTGCCTCCCATGCTTGTCTGTTCCTTCTTGATTGCTTGGGACTCGTCCTAATGATTATTGCCTACTGCAAGAGCTGTAACTCGAACTAAGATAGTACAGTTACTGAAGAACCTACTATAACAGTAGATCTTTGAGAAGAGCTCTTGCAGCAGGTGCTGCTTTCCCTTCCCCCGTCTTTTTGTTTCTGCCTTTTCTTTGGGCAAGAAACTACCCAGTTCTCCTTCCTTATAATAAAGGTTTTTTATTAGGCATGAGGGTTATCATATACTTTGACAGATTAATACATAGTCATATTAATCAGCAGTTAAAATTATACAGTAATACTGTTCTCAGCACATTTTCAAATTAATCCACTGGATATAGTAATCACATTACAGAGTAGCATATCATTGATATTAGCTTGGTTTGTTTCCGGTACAAAATCTGATATGTATTTAATTGGTGTAAAGTCCATTTCCCTTTTGATGTCAAAGCTTCAACTCTATCCTTTAGCCTAGCTCCCATCCTCTCCAATCCATAGACCTCTCTCACAAGTCCAGCCAGGCCCCTTAGTAGGGATTCTGTCTGTGCCCCAGAGTCTGGTTACTACTTTTTGCTGCCAGTATCAATAGCGTGGTATGTAGGTAAGTGGACTTATCCACTTTTAAACCAAATGGGTTTGTGGCAGTCAATATGTATCCAGGGGTAAAGAGAGCTGGAGTTTCATATATCGCTACCAATTCCTGTATTACCTCTCCCCAGTAGGGGTCCAGTAGGCTGCCATCCCAAAGTATGTGGGCCTGGTCTGCCTGGGTCACTCCACATCCCCTCCAACACCCACCTTCAGTATCACCCCCAAATCTGGCCACCACTGCAGGGGTACAAAATAACCTGTATCTCAAGCTTCCAGGCATATTCCTTTCAATAAGGAGAGCCCTGAGCCCTCCGCATAAGTGAGGAAGCTGCCTTCCAATTGCTATCAGATACATCCACTCCCAGCTCCAGGGACCACCTAGCATGAATAGCCTCAGTAGAATCTCTGGATTTCTCACCCAGAGCAGCATAAGTGGCACTGATAATGTGATCCATACTGGTTCCCTGCCTCTGAGACTGAAGCAGCCTTATTATTAAAGATGGGTTCTTGGCTATTGCTGCCAGTGCCTCTTCCTTCGGCTGCAAATAGGATTTTTACTGCATATACTTATAAAAAAGGAGCTCTGAGGCAATTTATATTGCATCTGGATCTGTGCAAATGAATGTAGCCCCTTGGTCCCACCAACTGAGAAATAAATTTGATGTTGTATTTGTACCATTGAAACATAGACCCATCTATGTCCTTGGGTGGAAAGGTGCGATTGACTGCCAGGGATCTGAGGAACAGCACCTCCATAGAAGTAAGCCTTTATTAAGCACATGGAACCACTGCTTAAAGATCTCAGCAGTATATTGAGGGAATCTAGGGAGAGGGAGGCAGCCGGGGTGTCCAAAGAGATAGTCCATCAAATCCAGGATGTCACCCAGGTCAGCTCTGAAATGCTTCCAGGGCATAACATAATTAGGGTTTAGCCAGGAGAGTAGTACCTTCAGTTTAGAGGCCCAGGCGTAATCCAGCAAATTAGGTAAGTTTAAACCACCTCTGTCTCTGGTAAGCTGTAATAAGCTGTAGCGGATCCTGGGGGGGTTTCTCTGCCATATGAAGCAAGAGTTAAGTCTGTTACAGGACTGAAAATAAACATGGGAAGGCATTATTTTAGGGTCTGGAGGAAAAATAAAATACGGGGGAATATGTTCTGCTGATAGTTTCTATTCAGGCCAATAAACTTAAAAGAATATGAGACCATCTGGTTAGGTCTTCAGTTACAGTTTGGGTCAGGGGCTCAAAGTTTATAATGTCTGTATGGATTGGGTTTTTTGTGAGACGAATTCCTAGATATTGCATTGTTTGTTTATGCCACTTAAAGGGGTAAGCCCTCTTTAGGGTTGGGGGAGGAGTGAAATCACAGAGCAAAACCTCTGTCTTTTGTTGATTAATTTTATAGCCAGAAACCTCTCCGAATATCTCCAGTTGTTCCCGGACTCTCGGGATGGATACTTCTGGGGAGGCCAAAGAGAGGAGAATATCATCAGCAAACAATTATATTTTATAAGTGGTGTCTCCCATGAGTATTCCTCTATTTCTGGGTGTGATCTAATGGCTTGAGCTAAGGGTTAAGGTATAGGGCAAATAAGAGAGGGAAAGGATAACCCTGATGTGTTCTCCTACATGGGGGAAGGGGTCACAAATGGAACTGTCTAGTTTTAAGTAAGCTCTGTGGATTTTTGTAGACATTTTATAACTGCTGTATAACTTCCTCCGGAATCCAAATCGGGACAAGGTTGCTTCACAAAAAGGGCCAGGCGACCCTATCAAATGCCTTTTCGGCGTCTAATCCAATAAGAGCTAGGGGGATTGATCAGGATGCTGTATACTCCTTCAGGAGATATGTTCGTCGAACCGCATCATGGGCTTGTCTGCTTCTGATGAAACCAACCTGGTCAGGGTTAATCAGCAGGGGCATAATATTCTCAAGTCTGTGTGCTAGCACAGACATGTATATTTTGTAATCAAAATTTAACATTGAAATTGGCCTGAAATATGATGGGAGTTTTGGATCCTTATCCTGTTTAAGGATAGCGGAAATTACTGCGTATTGCCAGGACGGGGGGGGGGATCCTCCCTCCTGTATCTCATGTACAGCGCACAGAAGAGGTGACGTTAGCTCCTCCCCAAAGGCTTTGTAGAACTCTGGTGGATACCCATCAGGCCCTGGGGCCTTTTGAGTTTTAGCTTTCCTCAGTACTCCTTCCACCTCAGCTTGAGTTATGGGGGTTTTCAAGGTTTCTGTATGGGAGTTGGTCATTTTTGGGAGTTGTATCTTGTTGAGGTGAGATTCTATCTGCTGGGTCTGGTTTTCAGGGCCCACCTTTACAGATTTCTATAGTAGTCGGCCATGATTCTTCTAATTGCCGTGGGGTGGTGTTCTAATTTCCCTGTCTGCTAGTCTGGCCTTATGCATTCTTAATTTGCGGGCAAGATTCCTGGCCCCCCCCGGGGACTCCCTCATGGGCTGTAAGCCTAAGGTAAAAAAGCTGCTGCTCTATTTTTTGATCCATATATTTTTGGACTTTTTGTTTCGTGAGCAACATTTGGGGCTTTATGGTTTTATCTCCTTGGGCATACAAAGCCTGCTGATCCTTCAACTCCCTCTGAAGCTGAGTCAACCGCACCTCCCTTTCCCTACATTTTTTGGCCGAGAAGGCAATAATGTCTCCACGCAGGACTGCCTTGAGAATATCCCACAGCATCACTGCAGGGACGTCAGAGCTGCCATTCTCCCACATAATCTGGGGAATTCTGTTTTTAACCAACTGGACAAACTCTGGGTCTCTAAGGTGCATCAAATTGAGGCGCCAAAAATTTTATGTCCCCCTCCCAAATTAAATCTGGAAAATATTGGCGTGTGATCGGACAGTAGAGTCACCCTATGCCACACATCATGTAGTGTCTCCAAATGTTCAGCCATAGTAAGTACATAATCAATTCGAGATGCTACCCCTGAGCCCGGAGCCATGTAAGTGTATTCCCTTAGAGAGGGAAAGCAATGGCGCCAGATATCAACCAACCTCATTGATGAAACTGGGTTCCTGACACATTTCTGCAGGGGGTAGTCCTATGGGGGAGATAAACCAAGGCATCCTTTGCCAGGTTCAAGGTGACATTCAGATCTCCACCCATCAGGAGTTGTCCCTGAAGAATCTCACTGAGAGAAAATCTCTGGGCCAGTCTCTTTGGGGCCCCAAGCGGAAATACACAAGAGGCCAAGGTAACCGCCGAGCATGTAGTTTGCCCGTGGCTATGGCATACCTCCCTCCAGGTCTAAAATTGTCTGTTGTAGTTCAAACGGTACTCCCTTCTGATCAGGATAGCACTCTCCGCCTCCTTCCTGAACCATGGGACGAGGCACCACTGTAGGGAAGCCCCATCTAGTAAATTTCATGTTCAGGAGAAGACAGTGTGTTTCCTGTAGAAAATAACTTCTGGATTTTCTTTTTTGAAGAATTGTAGTAGTCTAGATCACTTGACTGGGCTATGAATTCCATTTATATTAAGGGATAGCACTAGGGAGGATTTACCCATGTTGTGTTGCAAATGGATTCTTTATGAATTATTGACCCCATCCCCTCCAGTGCCCCCCACCAGTACTGGAGGCTACAGTACACCCTCTCCAGTTCCCACAATTCAGTGTGCTGATAACAAATTTCTATTAGTGATGAGTAATACTCTTATTTTCTTGTGTACTCAAGCCCTCGTAGCCTATTTTTAGCAAACAGTGTCTTCCCTCTTGTATCAGAATACACCCATAAGATAGGGTGTTGAAATATGAAACAGTTTCAAGCAACCAAAAAACATTCAGCATTTTGAAATAAAAGATGCTGCCTCTGTGTTCGCTACTATTACTCCTGGTAATGAAGTATGATATGATAAGCTTTGTATACCTAATTCGGGTATGCAACCAAGAAGAGTTTAAAAATGATACTTCCCCTAAGGAGCAGCACATGATGTTCGCTATAAGGGTTCCAACAATAAACCCAAAATGATGACTTATTTACATAACAAACAAAAAAGGCTGTATTGACCCTCAAGGTCTGAGGGATCTTTACACCCTCCTAAAGGGTAGAGTGACATTTCCTGTGGGGAGACTCACGAATCCGATGTGGCCCCCAGCCTATAAGAATTAAGAGCAACATAATCTAAGCGATTTAGCACATGCAGCCCCAGACAGTGTGGGTGGTCTAACAGTCAACCCTGCCTAAGCATCTGCTGCACACAACTGTCGCTAAATAACCACCTAGTGAAGTGCATAGTCATGGGTCTGTCCCTCATGGGGCCCAACTATCATAGAAAATGCTATGGTTGAAGAGAGATCCTGAAGCTACATGGGGATCATCCCAAGGGTAATAATAAAAGAGGGAGGGGTACATTGACCCATCTTATATTTAGTCTTGAAGGACCTAGGCTCATTGATGTCCATTAGGACTCAATCTCTGGCAGTTGCCCCTAGCTGTCTACATGGGCCTGCATCCCTCGTCCCTCCCCAGAGTTTCACAAAATACATCTGTAAATCATTAATGGATAAGAGTTCTAGAAAAAGAGCAGATCGAATTTAATGATGATCCGGGTTAGTTCCTACTGTAATTAGTCCCCTGCCATGCAGTAAGTAGTCCTAGGTGGAATTTGGCCATGACTCTCTTTTAGTTGAAAAGATTACCAGTTCAGCTAATCTGACAGTCAATCAGGCACAGTCCTTTGGAATTTGTGGAGCAGCTTTCTAACATCTTGTAGGGTGGAAAGCCCCTGTCGCTTCCTTGATTGTGTTGTGTGTGCCCTTTGCCATAGATTTCCCTGCTGTTGTATATCTAGTTCTGGTGCGTTTTGTGTAGCTTGTTGGGCCACCATGATGTTCTTGGCCTGAAGAACTTTGCTGGCTTCCCCTGGGGTATCCAAGGTCTGTGGGCCCTCAGGAAACATTATTGTGAGCTTTGCAGGATATGGTGTGAAGAACTTCAGATCTTACTTCGAGAGTGCTCTTGCATTAGGTAATTACATATAGGACTGACGCCGGCAGGCGGCAGCACCCACGGAAAAATTTCTAGCTAGCAGTCCCTGGTGAGGGACCACCCATCGCCAGATGACTGGCGCCAGGAGACATCGGTATAAAGGGGCGGTCCTGGACGCCTGCCTTCCAGTTCTTCTCTCCATTAGCTCATGCAGCACCTCAAGGAAAAGTTTGTGTCACAGCCCTACCATCATCGTTTTTTTACCGAAAAATCATTATTTTTTCGACTAGCGTCAGTACTAGCATCGGTGTATGTCGTCCCCTACACCCTCCGAGCACAAGAACAAGTGCGATTCATGTGGCGCCTAACTACCGCACAAGGACGGCCACTCCCTGTGCCTGTTCTGCCTAGGCCCCGATCATCCGGTCGAGAAGTGCCAGCACTGCCTCAGTTTTAATGTGGCTACCTGGAAAAGGCGGCAGCAATCCCTGGAAGCCCATATTCTAAAGAAGAAAATGAGTTCTATGGAGAAGGAGCTCAAAAAACTGAGGCAGGCGTCCACTTCCCCCAAAGGCCATCGGAAGAAGAAGGAGAAGGAGAAGGAGAGGCACGGGGACAAAGGCTCCTCCACTGCGTCTCCCTCGGGAGTTGCTGGGACGCAGGTAACATCCTCCAGGGATCGCTTTGACGGCCGCCGGAGGTTTCCGAGGCGCGGCCCACCCGCCTGGCTCATGCTCGGCCTTGCGGGCGCCCGGCAGTTGAGGCCTCTACTGGTTTGGCCGCAGGGCTCACGGCTCACCACTGTGGGACACCGCAAGCCGGGCATCGGCTCCTGACGCCTGCCCGGAGAGGGCCGGTAAGACGCCTGACCTCCGCGCCCGCGCGGCCTCCTCCACTGGACCAGGATGACTCCTACTGGCCTGCCCTGGTGACGGCTCGAAGTCGGACGCCGGCTCCTCCAGCGCCCGCCGAGCTCGCCACTAAGCCTCATGTCGGCTCGTTCGACGGCCCGACCAGCGAAGGAACCGCCGGCGGACCCCCCCACGTCCATCGCACTGTTCCTCGCAGCCTTCTGTTGTCTGGGGAACCAGAGTCTCCCAACCCGACCCTGGGGACTTTTCCTCCATCCCCGGGCAAAGCTGGGGATCTTTTGCCTCCGCCAGTCCTTCCTCCACCTGGAGCGCTGACCTGATGTCGGCTCCCCGACGCCGGGCCCTCCGACGCCGGGTACCTCCGCGCCAGGACCTCCGCATCGCCTTACCGACTCGGGAGACATTCTGCTCCCATCGGCCCTCTGGGCTCTCCACTATGGACCCGCCCGTGAGGCCTCCAGCTGGGCCATCTGCTCCGGCAGTCCCCCCCGGCTCCCGGGTATCCCCTGTCTTATTTGATGCCGGTATACCCGGGAACGCAGTATCTGGTGCCACAGTACCCGATGCCGGGCTTCCCGCTGCTGCAGTACTCGACGCCACAAAACCTGACGCTGGGCTACCCGCAGCCGGGTTTTGGATACGCTCCATACAGTTATAACCCGTATCCTTATCCCCCACCTCCTCCTCCTCCTCCTCCACCGCCCTCGCGGCTGCCGGTGGACCTGCAGGAGACTCTGGTCTCCTGGTGGGCTGAGGCCAAGGCTCAGCTCATCAAAGAGGTCAAGAGCTGCCTTCTGGCGATGGTGCCGTCCCAGATTCCCATACGTCCGAGGCGGCGCACTCCCTCATCACCTCTGGACTCCAGGGTTCTTCCGGCCTGGGTCCAGAGAAGGTAGGACACGCTCCCCGGGGCTTCCTAAGGGCCTGCCTCCCGGCTGGGAAAGGGAGTCTTCTCTCTTCATCCTCCCTTCACCGGACTCCTCGGACTTCTCTGACGGTTGCTCCGAGAGAGCGACGAGCCCCTCTCCGTCGAAACCCAGGCCAAGGACTCCTCCGAGGTCTCCTCCGGGGGATCCTTCTTTTACGGAGTTGCTTAGAAAAATCCAGGAGGTTCATCAGTGACACTGCCTGGAACCAGATCCTCAGCGTCTGAAACTCGCTGAACATCTGGATCTGCCCGTGACAGCTCCTACCTTGGTGCCACCCTGGATAGAGCCTCACGCCAACCTTGTTACCACAATATGGAAACAGCCATTGGCCTTAGCCCCACTTCTTAGGAAGTCAAGCCGGCTATATCAGGCTCCAGAGGGTGTTGATTTCCTGGAGTCTCACCCTCGTGCCGACTCGGTCGTGATTAGTGCCACTCATGGCTGGTCGGCGAACCCTAAACATCTTAGCTCGTCACCTCCTGATAAGGAATCATGCCTTCTGAACCAGTATGGGAGAAAGATTTATGCTTCCTCCACACTGGGGATCAGGGCCCTGAACTATGTCAGCCATATGGGGGACTTCCAGAAGGCCATCCTGACTCAGGCGGAAGCCAAACTGGACTCCTTGCCTGACTGCCAAGTCAAGCAGGAGTTGACTGATCTTGTCCTCGCCTGATCATTTGGCCAGTCGACACATGCTACATGCCATGCAATATACGGTGCAGTGGACACTGCTGGGCGGAGCTCAGCTTTCGCTGTAGGCCTACGGTGTCATGCTTGGCTCTGCGTGTCAGGTTTGGTCCCGGAGGTGTAATCTGCTATCCAGGAAGCACTCTTCCAGGGGTCAGGGCTTTTCGGGGGTGATGTCAAGGACAACATCACCTATTTGCAAGAGAAGGGGACGGCTCTGAAGTCAGTTGATTCCATGTACCGTCCCCAACAGCAGCAGCGCTGTCCCTTTCGCAGACGAAATCGGCCAAAGGCGAAACTCCAGGGAAGGCAGGCCACAAAACGCTGGGCCCCCACAGCTGCCAAGCCCCCCCCGCCCAAAAAAGCAGTGGGTGCTTCAGCTGCGGCGCTGCCCCACACCACCTGACTCCTTTCCTCTCCCACTGCCTCCGGACTCCCCGGAGGAACCGGTAGGAGGGAGGTTTTCCTTCCACCTTCCGGGATGGGAGAGGATAACCACAGATTCTTGGGTGCTCCAGCTCATAGCAGGACACTCCATAGAGTTTTTTAAGAAACCACCCCGCCACCTCCCTATGAAGTCATCGTATTCACGGGAACATCTTCTCTTGGTCCAGGAGGAAATCTTGGCTCTTCTGCTGAAGCAAGCGATAGAGCCTGTCCTCTCTATTTATGAGGGACGGTTACTATTTCCATTTCTTCCTGGTCCCAAAGAAGACAGGAGATCTCAGACCACTTTTGGATCTCAGTTCCTGAATCTTACATAGAGTACAAAAGGTTCAGGATGCTCTCTTTAGAGCCTTCTGCCTCCTCTGGCCGGGTCAATGGCTTTGTGCTCTGGATATGCAGGATGCTTATCTGCACATTCCCATTCGCCATCTCGTCAAGAAATACCTTCGCTTTTGCTCCAGGGGACCACTACCAGTTCGAGGCACCCGCTTGGTCTATCCTTGGCCCCGAGTATTTCAAATGCCTGACAGTGGTGGTGGCCCACCTGCATACCAAGGGAGTGCAGATTTTCCCGTTACCTGAGACGACTGGTTCTGGCGGCCTCGTGCCCAGGAGGAACTCCCATGCTCTCTCCTTACCCAGCAGGTTTTTGCCTGCCTTGGTATTGCCATCAACCATTCCAAGCCCCATCTGGACCCATCCCAGAGGCTACAGTTTATTGGGGCGATCTCGAGACGCCATGGGCAAGGCCTTCCTGCCTCCAGACAGGGTGGCCACCCTTCAGACCCAAATAAGTCTGTTGTCTGACTGCAGGATGGTCTCTCATGAATCGGCCCTTTTCGGACTTCTTGGGCTCATGTTGTTGCTATCCCGATGGTACTCGCTACCGACTCCACATGAGGATCTCAAGTGGGACCTCTACGTCCTCAGTGGGATCAACTAGTGGACGACCCAGATCACTCAGTTCTGATCTCCCTCACGATGATGCGAGACTTGCAATGGTGGATGGTCTGAGAGAACCTTTTCGGGAGTTCCTTTCTTTCATCCTCCCCTTCCCAGACTGTAACCACAGACCCTCAGGCGAAGGTTAGGGAGCCCATCTAGGCTCTCTCATCGGACCCAGGGCTCCTGTCCAAGCTAGAACAAGCTCTCCACATCAATGTGTTCAAGTCAAGCAGTGTTGTACGCCTCCAAGCCTCCTTCACCAATACATCCTTCCTGGCCACCTAGCCGTCCAGATGGACAACATGTGCGTGGTGTGGTATATCAACAAGCAGGGAGGGACTCGGTCCTACTCTCTATGCAGGGAGGCAATGAGGGTTTGGGATTGGGCAACACAACACGACCTTCACCTCACAGCGATTCACGTTCCGGGAGTCGACAACACCTTGGCAGACAAGCTAAGTCGCTCTTCTGCTCTAACTCACGAGTGGGAACTGGACCAAGGGGTCCTAGACAATATCTTCCAACTTTGGGGAACACCACAGGTCAACCTGTTTGCATCCCCTAAACGCAAAACTTCCATCTTCTTCTCTTGTTCCAGAGCGAGGCGCTTTTGAGCGACGCTTTGTCTCTAGACTGGAAGGACAGATCTCTCATGCCTTTCCCCAATTCCACTTATCCCACGAGTCTTCAGAAACTAGCTTCAGAAGGAGCGAGAATGGTTCTGATTGCTCCTTTCTGGCCCAGGCAAATCTGGTTCTCTCTTCTACAACAATATTCAGAGGATCCTCCTTCTTCTTCCTCTATCTCGAGGTTTGTTGACCCAGGATCAGGGACCCTGGTCCATCCAGGCCTCAAATCCTCTCAACTGCATGCATGGCTCCTGCAGACCTAGCCCAATCCTGCTTTGGAGTGTCTCCCAAAGTGGTTGAGATTTTAGTGGAGGCCAGAAAACCCTCCACCAGATCCACTTATGCCATGAAGTGGAAAATATTCACTATTTGGGCCGCCTCCAAGAACGTGGAACCTTTTCTCCTCTTCAGCAGGGCTTCTGCTGGAGTATCTACGCCATATGTTTGACCTGGGTCTCAGCTATCTTCTCTGAAGGTACACATGGCGGCCATTTTGGCCTATCGTATTCCCTTCACAGACAAGGCTTTTGCTCAACTGGAGGTCTCCAAGACCTTTCTCAGAGGGGTCCTCCATCTGAGGCCCTCCATCCGTACTCCTGCTCCCCCTTGGGACTTGAACTTTGTTCTCGAGAAACTTACTCTTCCTCCCTTCGAACCTGCAGTTTCTGCAGATTTGAAGTTCCTTTCGTGGAAGACGCTCTTTCTGGTGGCCATTACTTCGGCTCGAAGAATCTTCAAGCTCCAGGCCCTGATGTGTAAAATCCCCTACTTGATTTTTCACAAGGAACAAGTTGCTCTTCGCACGAATCCTAAGTTTCTATCTAAAGTAGTAGCAGAGTCTACCTTAAATCAGTCCATAGAATTACTTGCTTTTTACACAGTACTGTAATCAAGGGAGTATTTACTCCATACAATGGATGTTCACCGGATTCTGAGATACTACACCAACAGGACGAAGGATCTCAGAAAGACTGATCAGTTGTTCGTCTCTTTTGCTCACAAAAGGGAAGGCAATGCTGTTTCCAAGCAATGCCTGTCTAAGTGGTTGGCTCATTGCATCACTTTCTGTTATGACAAATACAACAAGACCCTCCCGGGTCAAGTCAGAGGCCACTCCACAAGAGGAGTAGCTGCCTCTGCGGCTTGTTTCAAGAATGTGTCTGCAGCAGACATCTGCACCCGCCACCTGGACTTCCGTCCATACCTCAATGAAACACTACAGTTTGATGTTGCCTCTCACGAGAGCAGGCTTGGCTGGCTGTTTTGCAAGGCCTCCTATCTTGAGACTTGCACAACCAGAACTACCTTTTGGAGTAGTTTTCCTCCTCCCGGTGCCTCTCTTTGTTCCAGACTGCTTGGGATTCAGTCCTATATGTAATTACCTACTGCAAGAGCCCTCTTGAAGTAAGGTAGTACAGTTACGTAAGAACTTACCGTAACAGTAGATCTTCGAGAGAAGCTCTTGCAGTAGGTAATACCTTCCCGCCCTCCCATCCCCCTAGGCTTTTTCAGCTCCTTTTCCATTGAGGGAAATATCCGGTCCTCTCTCGTCTGGCCTGTTTTGGCCTGTGGCGGGAAAGAACTGGAAGGTGGGCGTCCGGGACCACCCCTTTATACCGACGTCTCCTGACGCCGGTCACCTGATGTGGGGGCGGTCCCTCGCCAGGGACTGCTAGCTAGAAATTTTTCCATGGGGTCCTGCCGCCTGCCGGTGTCAGTCCTATATGTAATTACCTACTGCAAGAGTCTCTCTCGAAGATCTACTGTTATGGTAAGTTCTTGTGTAACTGTAATTTGTTGCCATTTCAAAGCCCGGAGAATTGGTGCTTAGGCCCTTCTCTGTTGCAATCTGAGGGGAGTAGTCAATGTCAAATTAGAGACGCACCTTTATATTGAATGTCCTCATATGCCACGCTGTCAGTAGCTGCTGTTTTATTGTGTAGTTTAGCAGCCTAAGCACTATAGAACATGGTCTCTGGTCAGCCTGCTGTGGTTTTGGAGTAAGTGCCCATGAGCACGCTCAAAGTCTAACTTAGTGGCCGGATCAAGTTGCAGTGTCTCTCTCAGCAAAGTGTCCACAAACTGAATCATGTCCCTTCCTTCCTCATCTTCTGGCACCCCATGTATGCACAGATTATTTCTCCAGTGATTTTCAAGATCCTCGCATTTATCGTTGAGGATTTTTTGCTTGTTTAATAAATGCACCACCACCCTCTCCAGGCTATCAGTTCTGGCATCTGTCTCAGTATGTGCCACCTCTAAGTCGGTGACCTTCTGGTTTATTTTAGCTATTTCAGTAGAGAGTTCAGATCTGAAGGCTCGGACCTCATCCCGAAAGCCGCTGAGCTCAGTCAGGATTGCTGCATTGGTGGGCTGCCCACTTGGAGTCGGTGGTGCTTCTGCCATGCTTACTAGGCCCGATTCTGCTGTTGGAGAGTCGGAGGTCTGTTTGGCTTGCTGCGCATCTATTGTGGACTTTTTCTTCTTTCGTGCTCCCATTCAGGTACAAGACTCCCCTGTGCTTTATAATTTTTAAGCGATTTTTTGTTTAGCTCCGGTTATGAGGGTCTGTTTATCGGGCCCCTGGAGAGATGTCTCCTCAGCGCTGCATCTCAGTCGGCAGCTCAACCGGAAGTCACCCGGTTCTCCTTCCATCCTAGACTCTAGGTCTCCGGTGGAGAACTGAGGTGGGTCAGGAACCGCCCTTTATACCATTTGCTGGCCAGGCGGGGCCAGCGTCAGGTAGTCCCCACTGGAGACTGCTAGCTAGAAGGTTCCGTGGGGTCCTGGCACCTGCCAGCGTAGTCCTTAGGTTATTGCCTGCTGCAAGAGCTCTTCTCGAAGATCTACTGTTACGGTAAGTTCTTGCGCACCTGTACATCTTTCTCTGAGGGAGCTCTGCAGCAGGCTATAACAATTAGGACTATGCCGCAGGCACTAGGACCCTCTGAAACTTTTCAGCCAGCAGTATACAGCAGGGACTGCCCCGACATCAGCCTCCACCAACGCCAGCCCTGGTACAAAAGGGGCGAACCCAGCTCCACCTCAGTTTTTTTCCATGTCCCGCATATGTGAGAAGAAGGCTTCAGTTCCAGCTTGCCAGAACAGCAAAATTCTAGAGTTTCAACCCGCTTTATACCGCTTTTGACGTTTTTTCCAGTGTCATCGACGTGTTGTTTTCAACGGTTTTTCAGTTTGGTCAATGGATGTCTTCACCGCTGTCGGTCCTCCAGAGCCACACCAAAACAAGTGCGACTGGGAGGCAGATCCCTGCCAAAGACGGGCACAAGAGCTGAGTCTTTTGCCTCGGGCCGAACCACGATACCTCAACCTGCTCAGCCTGCCAGACGTTCACCAGCCAGACCCGGATCCGACGTCTCAAGGCCCTGAAGGCATTTCTTTTAGAAAAGAAGATGGATCTGCACTTCTCCGAGGGAAAGCGTAAGGAGAAGACCAAGTGCCATGGGAAAGACCGTAGTCGGTCCCGGCTCCAGTCCCGGTCACGGTCCCGTTCTCATTCGCGTCCCTCTCCCAAGAAGGTCCGATTTCCCAGGCTCAGGAGAGCGCCAAAGTCTTCCCAGGCCAAGGCCGCCCATCGGGGAGAAGCTGCTGTCAAGGTAACCCCGCTTAGGGTTACCACCAAGCCCTTGATAGAAAGGCGGCCCCACCTCTCAAGGCACCGCGCCACTCCAAAGGCGCCCCAGAGCCAAAGGATTCTCCAGTGCCCCCCAGTGGCACCCCGTCATTGGTTCCACCACCGAAGCCGGTTGAAGGGGCGAAAGGTGCGAGAGCGGCCATGGAAGAGCCGACGTCCCTGTCACCCAAGTCCACCTCCCCACTGGGCTCCCAAGAGGGCTCTCTTTCGCGGGCTGATGTCCTGGATACTCCCTTTCTGGGCCGAGCTGCTGAACTTTTCTCGAGGGACGAGCTGCAGGAGTTGTTCTCCTTTTGGTGGGACAGGTCTAGAAGCAGAACCCCTCCGTCGCCGGCCCAGACACCGGTACCAGACCCAGCGGGCAAACCACAGCCGGGAGGTGAGCCTTCCCTGAGGAAGTCCCCAGATCGACCACCTACACCTCCTTCCAGGGCTCATTCCCGCACCTGGTCCAAAGACCACCGCCGATGCTCCAAGGACTCTGGAGACCATCGCCGGTCCAGGTCTCACACGTGCAGCCCTTCTCGTTCTCCTAGATGAGAGCGCTTCTGACATCGGTCCTCTGATGGACGTCGGTCTTCGCTCTGTCGCCGGTCTCGGGACCGGAGCCGGTCTTCAGACTGACGTCAGTCCTCCAGTTACCGATGACAGAGGGGGTCTGGTCATAAGGAGAGATTGGACTATTCCAGATCTTGTAGTCGATCTCCCTCTTCTTCATCCTCATCTTCTTCCTCTCTTAGCTTAGAGTAGTCCCTGAGAGAGAAGGACCAGCCTCGCTCGCCTCCTGACGATCCAACCTTGATGGACGTTATGAGGCACATCCAGGCCTCCAATGAGTGGGAAATGGAGGACCTGGATCCAGAACGCCGAAGACTGGCAAAATACCTGAGGCAAAAGGAGCCGAAACCAATGGTGGTCCCTCCTTTAGTGGACACTTTCCAGGACCTGACTCGGACTACCTGGAGGCATCCGGCTTCCATCCCGGCTGTTCCCAAGAAATCGGACAGGCTGTATAAGGCCCCGAGGGCAGAAGCTTTTCTAGCAGAAACCCTCAGGCGGACTCTTCGGTCATCACAGCTGCCCATGACAAGTCCAGGCAGCCGAAACACCTTAGCTCGCAGCCTCCCGATCTGGAGTCTCGGTATTTGGACCAGGTGGGCAAGAAAGTTTACTCTGCCTCCACCTGCTCCATCCGGTCCCTTAACTTCCTGACGCATATGGTCCAGTACCAGAATGCTCTGTGGGAGAGGGAACAAGAGCTACTGAAAGCCATGCCAGATTCCAATCAGAAGTGGGAACTTCTGGATATTATGAAACCGGGCTCGGATGAGGTTCTCATGTCCTGAGAGCCTCTTACGATACTGCAGATACAGCAGCCAGGGCAGCCGCTTCCGGGGTGTGCCTTCGGCGCCACGCCTGGTTGAGAGTTTCGGGTTTCCACCAGGATCTGCAGTCTGGTATCAAGGATTTGCCATTCCAAGGTACCGTGTTGTTTGGGCAGGAGACGGAAGCTTTGATTTCTCGTCTGCAGGAGTCGGGCAAGTCCATCTGGTTGGTCCGCCAAATGTACCGTGGCGACCAGCGACTACAACGGAAACCACCATTTTGCAAGCCCTCAGGTGGTCAAGGTGGACACACCCGTGGTAATCAGCAAGGTCAGAGAGGCGGCTTTTGTAGGAGAGCCAGTAACCAGCAACCTGGAGGTGCTCCACCCATGGGCCCAAGTCTTCCCAGGCCCTCTGCCCACGCCTGCCCAGCCCAGTGACTCCTTCTGCCCCTCCAGAGGAAGACTCGGGAGATGGTCGGGGGCCGCTTCTCCCTTCATCTCGAAGGGTGGAGGTCGATAACTGTGGACCAATGGGTTCCCTCCAAATACTCCACCAAAGTACTCCCGATATCCTCCTTCTCACATCCCACTGACAGAAGGAGAGATTCAGACCCTCTTGCATAAAAAGGCAATAGAGGTAGTCCCCTTGCATCAGCAGGTAAAGGGGTTTTATTCCCACTTCTTCCTGGTCCCAATAAAGACACAGGATCTTCGACCCATTCTGGACCTCAGCTCTCAATCTCTTTATAGAGTACAAAAGGTTCAGGGTGGTGACCCTTCCAGGACTACCTCCCCTACTGCACCAAGGAGACTGGCTCTGCTCCCTAGATATGCAAGATGCATATATGCATATCGGGGTCTTCCCTTCCCACAGGAAGTTTCTGAGGTTCCACTTCCAAGGGGAGCACTACCAATTCCGAGTTCTTCCATTTGGCTTCTCCTCCGCTCTGTGAGTCTTTACAAAATGCTTGGCAGTGGTGGCTGTGGCTCTAAGACGCATGGGGCACTACGTTTTCCCATACCTCGACAATTGGCTGCTTACAGCCCCACAAGGTTATGCCTACTCACGCCCTCAGAGACATCTATACTCTGTTCCGAGAGCCGGATCACCCTGAACCTTCGGAATCTGCCCCAGCCCAGTCAAAGACTCGCTTCATTGGAGCGTCCTGGATTCTATCCAGGCATGGCTTTCCTACCCCGGACAGGGGCAGCATCTCCTGCAAGAGATTGCTGAATGGATCTCAGTAACTCCTCAAGTTCCAGCGCGGAACTTCCTCAGGCTACTGGGGCACATGGTGGCGACCATTCCAGTCACACCTCTGGCCCACCTCCACATGCGGGTCCCACAGTGGATGCTCATGGTACAGTGGGACCAGGGGTACGACGATCTAGACTTTATGGTCAGGATCACCAACCCAGTCAGGAGAACTTTGCTTTGATGGATGGACCCCCAGAATTCAGAGAAAGGGGTCAAGTTTCATCTGGATCCACCAGGTCAGACTCTTATGACAGATGCATTGGATTGGGGATGAGGAGCACACCTGGGTGCTTATCAAATGCAAGGGTTTGGACACCCGAAGAGCGATCTCTCCATATCAATGTTTTGAAGATGCGTAGCTGTTCTCTATGTCTTACAGGCCTTTCAAGAGTACCTGTGCCAGGTTCTTCTAGTCAAACAGACAATATGACGGTCGTCCTTTCACATCAACAAGCAAGGGGTACCACTCGTATCCCCTTTGCAGGGAGGCAATGAGAGTCTGGCACTGGGCGCTGGAAAGGCACATTCTGTTGTCTGCAGTACACGTGGAGGCATCCTGAACAATCTGGTTGACAGCCTAAGTAGGTCTCGTTCCAGAGCGCATGAGTGGGAGCTGCTACAGTCCATAGCAGATCAGCTCTTCGACAAGTGGGGTCATCCAGAGCTGGACCTCTTTGCGTCACCACGCAACGCCAAACTGCCAATTTTTGATCGCGAGAGCATGCGCCTGGAGTTTTCTGGCCAGACACGTTATCCCTTTGCTGGGCAGGGAGGTTTCTCTATGCCTTCCCGCCCTTCCCTCTCATTCAGAGAGTCCTGCTGAATTTACAGGCAGAAGGGGCTTGAATGATTCTAGTAGCCCCCCCAGATGGCCTCGGCAGATTTGGTTCCCACTCCTGCAGTGGTTATCCATAGAACCTCCAACTCCGCTGCCCATATGCTCGCAGTTGCTATCCCAGGAACAGGGATCGCTGGTCCATCCGGATCTCCGTCCTTACATCTGAATGCTTGGCTCCTTCAGACGTAGCTCAACAGAGATACGGGTTTCCCGGAAGTAGCGGCAGTCCTAGTTTCTGGCAGGAAGCCCTCCACCCACTCCGCCAATGCTGTGAAATGGAAGCGGTTTTGTTTTATGGGCCTCACACAACATTTGGACCCCATCACTTGTCCAGTGAACTCAGCTGCTACAGTACTCTCCTCCTTGTACCAACATGGCCTGAGTTACTCCTCTATTAAAGTGCACATGTGTGCTGCCTCCGCCTACCATGCTCTGATTGGAGACAAGGCGTTGGCACAGTTGGATGTAGCCTGCACCTCCTTAGAGGAATTTGCATATGAGACCTCCCATTAGGATCCCATCCCACCCTGGGATCTCCTTTTGTGTTGGAGAAGCTTTACCTCCTCTGTTTGAATCGGCAGCGGATTGTGAGCTGTGTTATCTTTCTTTGTAAGGTGTGTTTTTTGGCTGCATACCTCAGCTCGACGAAGTTTCTGAGCTCAGGCTCTGATGTGTAAAGAGCCGATTTGGTTTTCACAGGAAAGGGTTTCTTAGAACAAATCCTAAGTTTCTTCCGAAAGTGATCTCGAGTTGACCTCAACCAGTCGGTTGACCTTCTCGTCTATTTTCCTTCCCCATCTAAGAGAGGGGAAGCTCTCCTTCACACATTGGATGTCCACAGGACTTTGAGGTATTACCTCAAAAGGACGGCTACGCACCGTCAGTCGGAGCAAGTCTTTGTGGCCTTTGCACCACAATGCTTGGGCAAACCGGTGACCAAGCAGACTATTTCGAAGTGGATCGTCCACTGCGTATCCTTCTGCTATGATAAGCACAATAAGCCCCTACCGGGTCCGGTCAGGGGTCACTCCACCAGGGGAGTGTCTGCTTCTTTTGCCGCCCTGAGAAATGTCTCTATCAGGGACATATGTGCGGCCGATACCTGGAATTCAGTGCATACCTTTGTCAAGCATGACAGCTTGGATATCGTCTCCAGACGCCGTGACGGTTTTGGTCTGGCTGTTTTACAGGGACTTTTGTCCTAGGCCTCTGGAGTCAGCATATTCCACCTCCCGGGGTCGTCTATCTCTTTGGCGTGGGACTGCTTGGTATTTAGTCCTAATTGTTATAGCCTGCTGCAAGAGCTCCCACTTGAAGTAAGATAGTACAGTTACATAAGAACTTACTGTAAGAGTAGATCTTCGAGAGGAGCTCTTGCAGCAGGCGTTACTTTCCCACCCGCCTTCCCCCTCGAGGTGTGCAGATCCATCTTCATCTACATCTCCATCGAGTGCTTCATCTCCTTCTCTTCTCAGGGCTTGTTCGCAGGCCTTGGCTGGGGAACTGAGGTGGAGCTGGGTCCGCCCCCTTTTGTACCAGAGCTGACTTTGGGGCGGGGCCGACGTTCGGGGGGGGCGGTCCCTGCTGTATACCGCTGGCTGAAAAGTTTCCAGAGGGTCCTAGTGCCTGCGGCATAGTCCTAATTGTTATAGCCTGCTGCAAGAGCTCCTCTCGAAGATCTACTGTTATGGTAAGTTCTTACGTAATTGTACTTTTAAGTTCCTGCTGAGTTCTCAGCAGAAAACTGTTTGTATAAGAAAAATTAACAGCTTTTACAACAATCTGGAAGCTGAATACAACATAAAAAACATGAACTTCATAGAGGATATCTACTCCATTAGGCTACATCTTTGGAACTGTAAACTGTCAGCATCAGGACCACATGGAAACTTTGCTAGCCGGAGGCAGCCCACAGTGATGTGCAGTGTTGATGCATATATAACGTGGGCAGCCCCATCACTCCTCAGTTCTTTCTCCCACTGTCAGTCATTCTCATTGGACCTGCTGAAGACATCATCGACAAAACCGTTGCCGTATTTCATTATTTTCTATACCAGTTTACTATCATCGTCACTGTATGCAGCCAAAATCTATAGAACCTTTATTTAGATAATGTATGTGCAGCTACAAAATCTACAAGGATGACACGCACTCTGTGTGTGCTGTTTGGGCCTTTTTTACAACTTGAGGACTTGTGAGATTTGCCAGGGTTCAACCAGGCTACAATGTGATACCATCAGAAGGCTCTGGAAAACTTCCTTGTCCAAAAAGTGTTTAAAGTCACAGAGAAGGAAAATGGCTCAAAGTCTGCTTCTTCCTCGTCACTGTCTGAGAAATTGGTCGTTGAAGCCAAAAGACAAGGAAAGGGTGTCATCTCAGGCCTTCTTGTTGTCCAGCCATAAGCACAGACATAAACATAAAGCCAAGTCTTCTTTGCCAGCGAGGTCCCGGTTGCCATTGAAAACAGGTTCGTACTCATTAACACCTGCTCTGGCGGTGGTGACAAATCCACCCCCCACCCCACTCCCAGTTGTTATTGAGATACCAAGGTCAGGGTCTGGCTAGGCACTGCCATACCAGCTATTGATGGTATGCTGCCAGCATCGTTGGGTTCCCAGGCCCTTCAACGCAGGTAGTCCTGGACCCTTTCAGGGCACCATCATGCCTGGCTATGCTGGCATCATTCTCTCTGGGTATGATTAGATGCATTCTACCAGGGTTACCATTGCAGAAACTTTTAATGCCAACTGGTTGTCTGGTTTGAGGCCTCTGTCAACAGATTTCACAAGCACGCCAGATTCCTGTGTCTTGGCCTTTGACGGACCCTTCTGTGGCACCCATTGTCGTTCTGGGTGATGACAAAATGGAGTATTACCCTGTCCTTATGGACCTGGAGGCGGATTTAGAGGAATATGAGGGTGAGGAGCAGTTTGTAGAGGGAAACCTGCCCTAGCTCTACCCTTTTGTGCTGCAGTGAGGAAGTACTAGTCTATACCCACGGTTTCCTCCTGAGGACCCCTCTTTTTAAGCCATGATGTAGCAGATGCAGTCTGCCATTAGTTTTACTGTGGAAGAGACAGATTCCACTAAGAGGACTGTAATGGAGTTTTTGGAGGTGCCTTGCTCTCCCTCCCTCATTCCACCTGTGTATCCTGCTTTAGAGGATGCTACTTTTGCTGCATGGTATAGGCGTGACTCACTGCCTGCAGTCTCTCTGAAGGCTGATGAGCAGTATCCAGCTCCATCTGCTAAGCCTTATCATGCTGACCAGCCTGAAACTGACTCTGTAGTCATCATGGCTGTTTGTCATAAGTCTAGAGCTCCTAGGCACTTGAGTACTTTGCCTCCTAGTAAGGAATCTAGGAGACTGGATGTTATAGGCAAACACACTTATGCCTCTGCATCCCTGGATCTTCAGATTATCAGGCTTATATGATAAAATACCAAAACAGCTGTGGGAAGCTGCTTGTATCACTGCCCAAGTTTTGCCTGATGGTTCTGCCGAGAATAATATGCTTAAAACAATATCTGCTGGAGTTGAGGTTGGGGAACATTTGTTGAACTCAGCCTGTGATATTTCTGATGCTTCTGCCAGGGCTGCTGCCTGTGGCATTTGCATTAGGCGTTATTCTTGACTCAGAGTGGCTGACTTTACCACTGATGCGCAACAGGCAGTTTTGAATGCTCCCTTTAAGGATTCCAGACTGTTTTGTTATGATATGGAAGAAGTCCTACGTGGACTTCAGAATCTTAAGATGACATTAAGGTATTTTAACTCCCTATACCCCACTCCAACTAGAGGGTGTGGTAGAGGCTGTTATCATAGGCCTGCTACCAGAGTTTACCACACATACCATCATCCTCTGCCTCCTTCCTTTTGTCCTCCGGGCCACTTGTCCCTTCTAAAGGAGGAGATTCAGATCCTACTTCAGAAGTGTGCTATAGAACCAGTTCCTCCCCAAGAATAGAACAAAAGGTTCTAATTCAGATACTTCCTGGTCCCAGAATGGACAGGAGCTCTATGGCCTGTACTAGATCTCAGAGACTTCAACCTGTACATTGAATACAAAAAGTATCTCTCCAAGCCCTGTTTCCCCTATTGCAAACAAGGGACAGGCTTTGTTCACTGGACATAAAGTGTGCATACCTTCCTTGTAGAAAGATCGAGTCCACAGATAGCACCTCCACTGTACTTCTAGAGCGGCGCTGTCAGTTCAAATGTTGCACTTTGGCTTGTCCTTTGTGCCATGAGTCCTTTACAAAATACCTAGCAGCGGTTGCAGCAGCCCTTTGCAGGGAAAGCTGGTATGCTTTCCTTTATCTGGGTGACTGGCTCCTTGAAAGTTGCTAGCTCCAAGGAAGCTTTGCTTCACACCTATCCTGCATACAGTTGTTCGACTTGTAGTTCACAGTAAATGGTGCCATAAGTCTTTGTTGACTCCGTGCCAAAGACTGCAATACATAGGGGCAATCTTGAACAAAGAAAAGGCATGTGCCTTCTTGCCAGAATACGGCAGACACTGATTGCGCAGGCACACTTGGTGCACAGGAGCCACTATGTCTCTGCATGAGCAATGTTATGTCTCCTGGGCCTCATGGCTGTGGCCATAGTGACTGTGCCACTAGCTCAACTTACAAACATAGAAACATAGAAAAAAGTCGGCACAAGTGGACCTGGGGTCCATCTAGTCTGCCATTGGTTTTCGGACCTCTATCAGTCCCAGGTCCTAGTCCCCTGCTGTTTCCTTGGAATCCAAGGTTGCTCTCCCTCTGTCCCATGCATGTTTGAATACCGTCACTGACATAACCCCCACCACCTCTTCTGGCAACCTGTTCCATGGTTTCACCACCCTTTCTGTGAAATAATGCTTCTGTACTTCCCTTTTGAAATGACCCCCTTCGCAGTTTCCAATCATGTCCTCTTGTGCTTGAGTAGTACTCTATTGAAGAGTTCTGAGTGGGGCACCTTGTTAATGCCTTTCATGAATTTGAACATCTCTCATGTACCCCTGTCCCTCCTAGTCTCCAGTGAGTGCATGTCTAGAGCCTTCGGATGTTCCTCGTAGGAGAGCTGCTGTAGCCCTTGGATCATTTTAGTGCTCCTTCTCTGCACGGTCTCCAGCCTGTCCTTATCCTTCTTCTGTGCAGTCTCCAAACTGGACGCAGTACTCTAGGTGGGGTCTTACTAGGGTGTGTAAAGCAGTAGAATCACCCCTGTTTCTGGTGTCAAACCCTCCCAGTACAGCCCAACATTTTGCTGGCCTTGCTGTAAGCACTGTTGCACTGGCTAGCTTGCTTGAGAGTGTCCAAATGATGACTTCCTGATCCCTCTCTTCATGAGAGGTCAGAACTGGACCCTGTTTAGCCAGTATTCCGCCCTTGCTACATTTTCCCAAGTGTATCACCTGTACTTCTTCACATTGAACTTAACTGCCAGGCATTGGACCATCTTTCAAGCCTCTGTAGATCCTTCTGAAGGTCCCAACCACCTCAGCACTGTCCACCCTTCCACTTAGTTTAGTATCATCTGCAAATAGGCCAGCTTACCCTGTATGCCTTCCCATGTCACTGATGAACATGTTAAATAGGTCTGGGCCCAGGACTGATCCCAGTGGCACTCTGCTAGTGACTTCTTCCTCCTCCTTCACCTCACCCCATTTACCACCACTCTTGTTTCCTTCTCTCAAGCCAATTACTCACCTACTTGACAATACTTGGGGCTGCTCCAATATCCTCCATTTTTTTCAACAGGCACATGCGCATGGAATCAAGAAGGCTTTTACTGAAGTCAAAGTATAGGATGAAGTCAAGTACAGGAGGTCCGCTGGGTGACCCCTATCCACTTCCCTGGTCACCCAGTCAAAGTATAATCAGATTTGTCTGGCATGACGTACCCGCCACAAACCTGTGCTGCCTGCTATCTTGAAGATTGTTTTTCTCCAGGTACTCTACAAAGTCCTGCTTGATTAGGGATTCCATGATTTTCCCTGGAACTAAAGTGAGGCTGACCAATCTATAGTTTCCCGCCTCCTCCCTACTCACCCCGTTGTGGAGAGGAACCACATCCACATTCTTCCAGTCACCCAGCACAACCCTGAACGCAGTGAACTGTTAAGCAAATGAGCCAAGGGATCCACCAGTTCTTCTGCAAGCTCTCTCAAAACCCTTGGCTGCAGACCATCTGGTCCTGGAGCTTTGTTTGTCTTGAGCTGTGCTAATGCGCCTCAGACTGTGCAGCTGGTGAATGTTGGTGGCACCATTTGCCGGATCCCTAAAGAGGTTGCCATAATGCCACTGTCAGGCGTTGGCCCATCATGCTTTTTTGTGAACATTGAACAGAAAAAGGTGTTTAATATGGTAGCCTTCTTTCCATCATCCTTTCAATAACTTACTCCCATGCAGGAGCCGAACAATCCCCACTCCTCTTTTCCTGGATATATCTAAATAACTGTTTGTTCCCTTCCTTGATTTCCTTGGTAGTCTTCAGTTCTGTTGTTGCTTTTGCTAGCCTCACTGCTGCTTTAGCCTCCTTAATCTTCTGGTTGAATTCATCCAGCTGCTGTCCCTCCGTCCCTTTTGTGGTTACAGAACGCTTCCCTTTTGGCACTTACTGCTTTTTTGATCTGAGCTGTAAACCATTTTGGTCTTCATGTTTCTTCATTTTGGCTACTGCCCTTACACAGCTTTTTGTATCTTCTAGTATAGCAAGTTTAATTTGTCCCAGATGCTTTCCACCTCTGTGTTTCTCATTCTTGCCAATTGATATGGACCAGTCATCTTAACTCCTTAAAGTTGGCTCCCCTGAAGTTCAGGACCTCTGTCTTGCTTTGATGTTTAATATCCCCTATGGACAGCTCGAACCAGATGGAGTTGTGTTCACTGTTGGCCAGTGGTTCCCCTTCTTCCACTGTAGTGATTGCCTCCGAGTTGGTAAGAACTGCATCCAGGATGGAGTCCTGTCTAGTTGAAGTGCTGTCCAGCTGGGAGAGCAAGCAGTCTTGTAGGGCATCTATCATGGTCTGGCTTTTTGTTGCCCTGGCTATTGGAATCTCTCAGCTGACATCTGGCATATTTAGATCACCTACAATCTCAGTTTCTCCCTTCAGTGTGATACTTCTGACTTCCTCTAGGAGCTGTGTGTCCTTGTCTTCTGCCTGACCTGGGGGCCTGTAGATTACCCCGAAGTAGACCTTCTTCTCTGTTGATGCGACAAGCTGAGCCCATAATGATTCCACCACTTCTTTTGTTATGCCATTGAGAATTGTGACTTCAGTTCCTTTTCGCACATATAGGGCTACCCCCCCTCCTCTGGCTCCCTTCCTGTCCTGTCTGAAGAGGGTTGTGCCCAGGGATCAAAAGGTCCCAGTTATTGTTGTCTGTGGCTCATGTTTCAGTAATGGCCACTAGGTCCACATGGGTGTCTGCAACGATTGCGTGAAGGTCACTCATCTTATTGCCTAGGCTTCTTGCATTGAAGCACACCCCTTTCCAGCACCTCGATGAAGCACTCTGTGACCCCCCTCTTACTTTTTCTTTATGCAGTCTGATGGATGGTTCCCCCTTTTTCCCTTCCGGGTCCCCTTTTGTTTCCCCTGGAGATTCCCATGTTATGGTTGAGTTTTTGTATTTTGTGGGGGAGAGGTGGCTAGGGTCCCATCATTTTATTTTGGCATATAGGTTTCCTAGCCCCCCACCGACTTAGTTTAAATACTCAGTTAGGACGTCAAACATCTGACCCAGCGCCTCATGCCTTGCTTGTTCAGGTGAAGCCCATTGAACCTAAAGAACTTCCTCTCCCAGGTGTCTTCCCAATCACCGATGAAGCGGTATCATTTTTCTTGACACAATCCTTTTAGCAATGTGTTAAAATCATGTCTCCTTAGGACATATCCTGTTGCCTCTGTCCCCTTTCCCCCATGCAGGGAGTACCTCGGAAAAGGCCAAAGACATTGTTGACTGACCAGTTTTTCTCCAAGTTTGATGAAGTTGTCCTTGGCCTCTGGTTTGCCAGGTCATTGGTACCAAGGTGAATCAGCACCTCAAGTCCTTCCTCTGCTCTTTCCACAATCTTCATGATACAGTCCGTGTCTTGCTTGGCTGAATCACCTGGGAGGCATTTTACTATCACAGTTTTGGTGCTCAGTCACATAGCTGGGTTTCCACTCTGCAAACCATTGAGTCTCCCACAATGAGCACACCTTTGTGGTTTCTTTGCTCCCCTGGATGCCATGCTCCCCTGTCTTGTCCTCTCCACTGACATAATGTCCCCTCAGCTGGGCCAGAATCCTGTTTCCTTACCTGGGGTGCCAAAGTGGTTTGCAGTGGAAAGGGCAGAGGGCTGGGCAGGGACCCTATGGTCCATCCTCTCGCCATGCCTCCCTGTCCCACCACTGTCCAACCCCTGGGCCGGAGGGCCTTTGAGGAAGCGGGTGTGGTGGGGACTATTCCAACACAGCTGGTGCAACACCTGGCCATTTCCATCCACGCCCTGCCCAGCTGTGCCCCGAGCTCATTAGGGTAATACATATAAGGCAGAAACCCACTCTCCAGAGGAGTCTTCTGGAGATGAGTGCTCTGCAAGCCTGGCAACTGACTATATCCATATTATTATTTGTTTTTTTGCTTACCTTGTACTGAAGATCAGAAAAAAGGAATAAATGTACATGGCCCCCCTTTATTTTCCTTCAGTGGTTCCTTTCTAGATGATTAGGTGAGGATGCACCTATTTCAGTGGGCTCCTCCCTACTACTGCTCTCACCCCCATACTGATTTTGGTTAAGGTTGGGTGGGTTGTCACCTAAAACTTGTGTTTCCTTCTTGTCCCTCCTTACAGGAAGTTCCTGTTGTTAGGCCAGGAACCTCTCTATAAGAGGTTCCTGCTATCACTCAGGGTTTTAGTGCCTATATATTTAGCACAAGATCTGTGTGGAAGGGTGGGTGGGCAAGCACACTAGCCCAGTGTGCTTCTGTTTATAGCCCTTGAGTGATTTGGCAGTAGGAAAAAGTAAAGGTGAGCCCGCTGTCAGATAGCAGTTAAGGGATTTGGGGGAAGGGAAGCTGTAGCTGCTTGCCTTGCTCCTCTCTCAAATCTGCTGTTTCTAAAAGCTCAAAATGGAGCGGTGGCACAGCTGACACTGCTTTTACGGGTCACAGGCCCCTCTCAGTTAGCTGTCTTCAACTTCATATGAGTATAACACAATGGACGCTGAGAGTCCAGTGGGATCAGCTGACAGATGAGTTGGAACAAATGGTTCTCGTCATGTCTCCACTACATAAAGCATTGTTAGGGTGGATGGACTTCAAGAATTTACTGAAGGGCATGCCATTCCTTGTACCAACTCCCATACAGATCTCACCATGAATGCCTCAGGCTCTGGCTGTGGTGCTCATCTTGACCCTTGTCAGACGCAGGGGTCATGGACCAAGGTGGAGGCTGAGTTGCACATCAGTCCTGGAAATGTAGGCTGTCCTCATCTCTGCCCCGGTCCTCTGCTAATCCAGATGGACATCAGTGTGATGCATTACATCAACAAGCAAGGGAGCACTCACTGCTATCCCCTATGTAGAGAAGGACTGAGGGTATGGTACTGAGCTGTGTCTCACAGCCTTCAACTGTCGGCTGTTTCTCTCCCAGGTCTCCAAAACATCTTGGCAGACAGGTTAAGGTGGTCCCAGGCAATGGTTCATGAATGGGAACTGCTGACCTCTGTGGTATATGACCTTCTTGCAAGATGGGGTCAGCCAGAGCTGGACTTTTTTGCATCCCCACACAGCGCAAAACTGCCACATTTCTGCTCACCGCAGGGCCTGGAGTTTTTTTGGTAAGATGTGTTGTCCCTTTCTTAGGGAAATTCCTAGGCCGGCCCAGTAGTGCAGAGGGTTGAGGCACTGTACACCACACCTCGCGCCATGCCGGCAACCCAGGGTCGGGAGCGACCTCTGGTTGCCGGGGGTCGGCAGGGGAAGGAGAGGATCGGCGTGTCCGAAGGACTGCTCTCCTCTTCCATGGAGGGAGGGTTGTTGTCCCTTCTTGGCTGCCTTAGTGGAGGCCAGAGGGCAGCGCGGAGGTTGGGAGACACAGAAGGCGCAATTATTGTGACCTGCATGTGCCTCCACACATGAATGTTCACACCATGAGGGAAGGGAGTGTACGGGAGAAAATGGAAAAAAGTAATATGGAAAAAAAAGAAAGAAAGGGAAGTTCCTACGTGCATTTGCCCTATTCCTCTAGTACAGAGGGTTCTGCTCGCTTACGGTGGAGAGTGCCACTTATTTCATTGCTCCTTTCCTGCCTTATCAGATATAGTTTCCTCTCCTTTAACATCTGGCAGTGGAGCATCTTGTACCTCCACCAGGGTCTGTTGTTACAGGGCAAGGGGTGCTTGGACAATCAGGACCTGAAGTCCCTATACCTGCCTGCATGGCTCATGAAAACATAGCCATTGCACGTTTTGGGGTATCCCCTGAGGTTGCTGATGTCCTGCTTGCAGTTAGAAAGCCTTGTACCAGACATACTTACTCCCTGAAAAGAAAACGTTTCACTCAGTGGTCTGCTTCCTGGAATGTGGACCCTTCTACATGTCCCGTGAATTCTGTGTTGGAATACTTGCTTTCCTTATCTGACTCAGACCTACAGTATTTTTCTGTTAAGGTGCATTTGGCCGATATGTCAAATCTTACATCGCGGAAGGCTCTTCAGCAGGCCACACCGGTAGGACTAAGCTGCCAGGCACTAGGACCACGTGAAAAACTTCTGTCTAGCAGTCTATCACAGGGGACCACCCCCCACCATCAGTCAACTAAAATCAGCACAGCTACATAGAGGGCAGTCGCCAACACCACTCTCACTTTTTCCGTCATGGATTCGTGACATCAGACCTCGCAGAGCTACAGCTACAATAGACTGCCATTTCCCATGCTTTTTTGTTCTGAGTGTTGAACATCAAATTCTTCATGTTTTCTTCAACTAGTTTTTTCTTCTTCACCAGCATCGTCTTTCCAACTGCTCCACTCAGTGTGCCTGAGGCAAACAGATTTCTGAAAAGGATGGCCATTCTCGTGTTCTAATCTGCCTGGGCCCCATCCACGACACTGAAGCCTGCCAGCATTGCCAGAAATTCAAACAGACCACTCTGAGAGGTTGTTTGAAAACCCTGGAAAGCCACCTCTTAAAGTAGAAGTTGGTCACCATGGAAAAAGAGCTGCTGGCCAGGAGCTCTCTGGCCTCACTGGCCTAGTCCTCTGGGGTCTCCTCTTCTTCTCATAAAGAGAAGTCTGGGAAGCACAAACACCGGGACAAGCATCAGGAACAGGCCTGGTCAGCTTCTCAGTCACAGTCACCCCACAAGCCAGCGACCGCGACGGGATCATCCTCTTGTGACGGGTCAGCCCTGACAGCCCTCTCTTCCTCCAGGCTCCTGGTGGCTCAGCCACCCGTCCTCATCTCTGTTTTGGGCAGCGGCTCCTTGGTTCTGGGGACTTCATCTCTCTCCCCCCAATCCCTGACGCTCAGGCCCTTATCCTCCATAGGATCTCAGCCAGGTGGCTTGGCCAGTCTTAGTTCTTCGGGCGGCGGGTCTTCTGCAGTCGACTCAACGGCCCTGGCATTGCCTTCGCCAGCTCCCATCCTGGGGGCCATCACCAGTGTGGCCAGGCAATGCACACAGCTGGCCGATGCCGTCTCCACTCCCGCGTTACCACTGCCTCCTTCTCAAGGCTCTCCTTTCCCCCAGGTACCAGCTTCTTCTGTAGAGCCAACACTGGCACCCGCTGGACTGCTGCCAGTCCTGCTGCAACCCCATCCTTTGAGTCTGGCACCAACGTCAGTGCTGCCACAACCCATGTTGCAGCCAACACCCGTTGGCCCATCGCATGATTGCTAACTGGCACTGCATGGGCCAGTGCCAGGGTACCTGTTTACTGGCTTCTCAGCCGATGTTTCCTAACCCGACTTAGGCAAATGGGGTGAATACCTGAGGAATGCACTAGCAAATGGCCAAAAGGAGGGTGGAAGAACAATGGAGAAAATAAAACTGCTATCATAGAGGCAACAAGCCTTTGTGTGAAACAAATAAAGAAAAAGCGGAGTAAAAAAACACTATGGTTCTCAAAAGAGTTGGCAGGGAAAGTTAAGGAGAAAAAGGCTGCATTCAAAAAGTATAAGGAATCACAGAAGGAGCACAACAGGGAACTGTGTCAATTAAAGCAGAAAGAAGTGGGGAAGGCAGTCAGAATAGCAAAGGCCCAAACCGAGGAAAAAATAGCCAACTCAGTTAAGAAGGGGGATAAAACCTTTTATAGGTACATTAGGGAGCATAGAAAGGTTAAGGGAGGAATAGTGAAGATTAATAAAGGAGAGGGGAGGTGGGCATAGGGAGACAATGAAAAGGCAGAGATACTGAATGAATACTTTTGCTCAGTATTCTCAAAAGAAGATGAGGAGGAGTTACCTAAACAAGACAATAGAAGCACTCTGGGTAGAGGTTGACACCAGTCCATTTACAGAAGAAAGAGTCCTGAAAGAACTCCTAAACTCAAGGTGGACAAAGCAATGGGGCCTGACGGGATTCACCCCAGAACCCTAAAAGAACTAAGGGAGGACCTAGTGACACCACTGACCACACTTTTTAGCAAATCTTGGGAGGATGGGGTGGTACCTGAGGACTGGAGGAGGGCAGATGTGATTCCCCTTCACAAAAGTGGGAGCAAGGCAGAAGCAGGAAACTACAGACCTGTAAGTTTGACCTCAGTGGTAGGGAAAATGATGGAATCACTTCTGAAAGAAAGAATTGTTGAGTACCTAGAGGCCAGCGGGCACAGGGACCCAAAGCATGGATTACAGCAGGAAGGTCATGTCAGACGAATCTAATTGATTTCTTTGACTGGGTGACCAAAGTAATAGACCAGGGAGGGGCTGTGGATATGGCCTACCTAGACTTTAGCAAGGCATTTGACACAGTCCCACACAAAAGACTAATAATCAAGTTATCCAGCCTTGGAAGCAAACTGGCTGCACAACAGGACACAGAAGGTAATAGTGAATGGAACACATTCTGAAGAAAGGGGGTTACTAGTGGAGTACCTCAGGGCTCAGTACTGGTCCAGTCCTCTTTAACATCATTATAGGTGACATTGCAGAGGGTCTGAGGGAAAGGTATGCCTCTTGCAGATGACACAAAGATCTGTAACAGAGTTGATACACAAGTGGGGTAGAAAGGATGAGAAGGGACTTGGCAAGGTTGGAGGAATGGTCAGACATATGGCAACTTAGATTCAATGCAAAGAAGTGCAGTAATGCACCTGGGAAACAAAACCCAGGAGAAGAGTACACAATAGCAGGGAGGTACTAACAACAACAAAATGGAAAGGGACTTGGGGTAGTCATATCAGATGACCTAAAGGTGGGTAAGCAATGTGAGAAGGCAGTAAGGAGATCCAGGGGATACTGGGATGCATAGGACGGGCATCACAAGTAGAAAAGGAAGTGGTTATCCTCTGTACAGACAGTTGGTGAGACCCCATCTGGAATACTGTGTGCAGTTTTGGAGACCCCATCTACGCAAGGACATAGACAGGATGGAAGCAGTCCAGAGGAGGGCAACTGAAATGGTGCAGGGTCTGCATCAGAAACCATATGAAGAGAGATTGAGAGCTTAATACATATACCCTTGATGAAAGGAGGACAGAGGGACATGATAGAAACTTTTAAGTACATCAAGGGAATCAACAAAGTCCAGGAGGGTAGCATCTTTCAGAAAAAGAGATGTATAAGATCAAGGGGGTACAATTTAAAGATAGAGGGGGGATGGCTCAGGGGTAATGTGAGGAAATATTTTTTCACAGAGAGAGTGGTGGATGCATGGAACCGCCTTCCGGGGGAGGTTGTTGGGTCTAAAACAGTAGGGGAATTGAAACATTCATGGGACAGACATAAGGCAATTGTAGTGGGGGGTTGCAGGAAGTAGGCTGTTGGTTAAGTAGAATCTGCAGCTTATCCAATAGGAAGGGAAATGGGCAGACTGGGTGGGCCAAGTGGTCTTTATCTGCTGTCAAAGTCTATGTTTCTATGTTTCTGTGTAACCTGCTGTCACTTCCATTCCTGCTGGTGGATAATATTGCACCCCAGGTGGACTATAACACTCTTTTTTCAGTGTGGTGGACCTTCATACAGAAGCAGACCCCCACTGTCCTCCACCTGACCCACGGCCCAAGAAATCTGACCAGTCTGATCCCAGCGAACCCCAGACATCAGGGTCTTCGGGGGCAGGACCTGATGTCAGTTCAGGCTCTAGGAGGGACAATCGTCAGCCTTTGATGCCAGTCCCTGATAGTGAGTCTATAGAGGATGACGCTGAATCTTCAGGGTCTTCCTCCTATCTGGGCAAGTCTTCGGACGGGGAGGACCAGGTCAGGGAGGTGCCCAAGTCTTTCCCCCTCCCTGGCGATCCATTCTTTATGGATGTTATGCATCACATCCAGTCTATGATGGGCTAGGAGACTAAAGAGCAGGACCCAGAGAGATGTCGCTTGGCTATCTACCTCAGGCAGCAGGATGCCCTTCCTTTGGTGGTGCCCTATGATTGACTCCTATGAGGATGTCACCAAGACAGCCTGGGCCCACCCCTCTACTAGCCTGCCGCTACCTACAAAGGTGGATCACTTTATTATGCCCCAGTGGCAAGCCCTTCTGGGCAGTCACCCTAAGGCAGATTCTGTGGTGATTAATGCAACCCACAATCATACTAAGAAGCCCAAGCACCTCAGTACTCTCCCCCCCCCCAGACCAGGAATCCAGGCAGCTGAATCATAGTGGCAAGCATGTTACTGCCTCTACTACGCTGGCCATTAGGGCCGTTAACTATTCTATACATATGGTCCAATATCAGAATGTCCTCTGGGACCAAGTCAAGGATGTGGTTCAGACGTTGCCTGAAGATTCCACTAAGACGCAGCTCACCCAGCTTCTAAAGCCGGACACGGATGTAGGTAATCATGTCCTCCGGGCAGCTTATAACACCTCCACTGGTAGTCAAGAGCCATTTCACCAGGGGTATGGCTGCCTCTACAGCTTGCTTCAGAATTGTGTCTGCTGCTGACATCTGTGCAGCTGCCACCAGGAGTTCTGGCCACACTTTCACCAAGCATTACAGTCTGGACATTGCCTCTAGGCGTAAAGCCAGCTTTGGCCTGGCAGTTCTTCAGGGCCTTCTCTCATGAGCTTTTGACCGCTGACCTGTCCTCTTCCTGGTGATTTCATCCTGGTGATACCAGTATTGCTTGGGACTCCGTCGTACCGGTGTGCTGCTACAGAGCCTCGAAGCAAGATAAAAGAAAGTTACTAAGAACTACTGTGAATAGTAGACTGAGAGAAGCTCTTGCAGCAGGCTCTGCTTTCCCTCCCTCCTTCACCCTTCTGTTCCTTCTCTGTGCTCCTTCTGCATGGCTCTTAGGAAACCTCTTTGGTTCTCCTTCAGCTGCCCATATGGGGTCTCTGGCGGGAGAACTGAGGTGGTGGGACCACTCTCCTATATAGGCTGTGCTGATGTCAGTTGACTGATGTCTTACTGATGGTGGTGGGAGGGTGGCCCCTCATGATAGACTGCTAGCTGGAAGTTTTCCGCTGTGGTCCTAGCGCCTGGCGGCTTAGTCCTACCAGTGGGGCCTGCTAAAAGAGCTTCTCTCGAAGATTTACTGCTACAGTAAGTTGTTACGCAAGTACTCTTTCTGTGCTCCTACTGATGGTCATATTGTTGCCCAGTTTAAGTATCCCATACTTTTCTAGAGGTATCCCTCATATGAAATCTCCTATCCATATTTCAGTCCTGCCTTGTGACTTGAATTTGTACTCAGAAATTTATGTTGGCTCCTTATGAGCTTGCCATAAGTTGTGGGTTATGTTTCCTGTCATGGAAAACATTGTTTTTAGTTGCAATAACTTCTGCTCTGAAGATTTCCAAGCTTTAGGCTCTGACATGTAAGCCTCCTTATTTGATTTTTCACAAAGAAAGTCTCTCTCTGCGTACAAATCCTCAGTTTCGACCAAAGATGGTTATCAGAATTACATAGACGATGACAGCAGAAAAAGACAACTGGTCCTTCCAGTCTGCCCGACTTCACTGTTTAGCCCTGGGACCTACTATATCTCCAGGTTCCTAGACCTCCCCATCCCCCACCCTAGTTCTACCACACCTAGCAACCACAGTACCCTTCATACACTCCCAGCTGTGCTTGAAGTCACTAACAGATTTTTGCACCTACCACCTCAGCTGGCAGACTGTTCCACAGTTCCGCCACCCTCTCTGTAATCCTCAGCATCCCTCTTCAACCGCCCTCCAGTTAGATTCCACTCATGTCCCCTTGACTGTGAGCTAGTCTTCAAACTGAAAAGTTCCTCGTAGTTCACCTTGTTAATTCCCTTTAGTAACTTGGAAGATCTTACTTCGAGGAAGGCTCTTGCAGCAGGCAACACCGGTAGGAGTAAGCCATCGAGCGCCAAGACCACACGAAAAACTTCTAGCTAGCAGTCTACCATAGGGGAACTGCCCACCACCAACAGCCACTGACATCAGCCTATCCTATAAAGGCAGACAGCCCCCACACTTACCTTAGTTCTTTTCCGCCATTGACCCATGCACGCCGGACCTTAGTGGACGTGGCAGCTACAGTCAACTGCCATTACCTGCGCTTGCCACACTTTTTTATTTTCCTTCTTCTTTAGTGTTAAACATCGTATTTTCAGTGTTTTTGTCGATGAGTTTGTCTTGTCCACCAGCCTCTTCTTCCGACCACTCCTCTCTGTGTGTCTGCGGCAAACAGATTCCTGAAAAGGATGGCCACTCTGCGTGTCTCATCTGCCTAGGCCCCAGCCACGACACCAAAGCCTGCCAGTTTTGCCAAAAATTCAACCAGGCCACTCTGAGACATCATCTTAAAACTCTGGAGAGCCATCTTTTGAAGCACAAGTTGGTCACGATGGAAAAGGAGCTGCAGGCCAGGAGTTCTTCTGGCCTTGCTGGCACAGTCCCCCGGGGCCTCCTCTTCTTCTCAAAAAGAGAAATCTGGTGGGAAGCATAAGCACCGGGACAAACACCAGGACCATGACCTGTCAGCTTCCCACTAATGGTTTCCCCACAAACCTTCGTCCCTGACAGGGTCATCCTTCCGTGGGGAGGTTGGCCCTTTCAGCCCCGCCAGCTCTTTCTTCCTCCAGGCTCCCAGTGGCTCAGCCACCCACACTCATAGCTATTTTGGGCAGTGGCTCTTTGGGTCAGGAGACTTCGTCTCTTGCTCACCAGCCCCTAATTCTCAGACCCTTATCTTCTACTGGCTCTCAGCCAGGTGGCGCGGCCAGTGTTGGTTCACCAGGCATCGGTTCCTCCACCGTCACCCGGCCACAGTGCAGCCTTCGTCGGTTCCAGCCATTGGGACCAATGTCAGTCCTTTCAGGCAATGCCCGCAGCTGGCTACTGCCACTTCTTCTCCAGCATCACCTCTGCCCTTGCTTCGGGTGCTCCTTTCCCCCAGGTGCCTGCTTCTTCGGCTAGGTCTATGCTGGCGGATCCTTTTCCCCCAGGCACTCCAGACCGACGCCAGTACTTCTACTGCCCCAGTCTGTGGCCCTGATGCCAGTGTCACCCCTGCTGCAACCCACACTGCAGCCAACTCTGGATCTTCAGCCAGTGCCGGGCAGTCTAGCATCTGGGTACCCTACCCGGATCCGCCAATGTCATACCCTTGCCCGCACCCTGTTATCCTTATCCACTGTTTTACAGTCTTCCATCCCCCAGTAGATTATAATGCCCTGTTCTCGGCATGGTGGTCTTTTCTCCAGAGGCAGACCCCCCCCTTCAAGTGCCATCTTCGGCTGGACCTAGTGAACCCCAAATGTTGAGGTCTTCTGGGTCTTGACCGGATGTTGGTTCTGGTCCTCGCCAGGATGAGTGTCCGCCACTGGCATCGGACCCAAACAGTGAGCCTGAGGATGACTGATTCCTCCAGATCTTCCTCCTCGCCAGTGGAGTCTTCAGATGGGGAGGGCCCTTCCAGGGTGGTTCCTAAGTCCCCACAATGACCCGACTTTCATCGACGTCATGCGCCACATCCAATCCATTATGGGCTGGAAAAATGGAGGAGCAGGACCTGGCAGTGTACTTAAGGCAGTGGGTTGGCCTCCCCGTGGTAATGCCATTCATGATAGACTCCTATGAGGATGTCACAAGGGCAGCATGGAATCACCACTCTACTACCTCTCCGCTGCCCAAGAAGGTGAAACATCTTTACCATGCCCCTGCTGGTGGTCATAAATGCAGTGCAGGACCATGCCAAGAAGCCCAAGCACCTTAGTGCCCTTCCCCCAGACAGGAAGTCTAGGCAGTTGGACCACCTGGGTAAGCATGTGTGCACGTCGACCACCCTGGCTATCCAGGCCCTTAATTGCCTTGTCCATATGGTCCGGTACCAAAATGTCCCCGGGACCTAGCCAGGGACCTGGTACACAAGTTGCTCAAAGACCCCACCAAGACACACACAGCTCGCCCAACTCTTGAAGTCGGCTCAGACATTGCAACCATGTTCTCTGGGTGGCTGATGATGCCATGGATGCCTCTGGGCATAGGGCAGCTGCTGGTGTCTGCCTTCAGTGCCACTCTTGGCTTTGGGTATCCGACTTTTCTCAGATGTGCAATCCAGCATACTGGATGCCCCATTCTGGAGTTCCGTTCTTTTGGAGGAGATGTCTAGGACATCATCTCTACTCTGCTGGAGTTGGGGAGAGCCTTTGGTCAGTTCATTAGCTCTGTCACACCCAGCCTAGAGCAGGCCATTGTCAGGCCTTTCATCGGGTCCTCCCACAAGCAGTCACAAAACCAGGCTGCCAAAAGCCAGCACAGGTGAAAGGCCACAGCAGCAGCTGCAGCAAGACCCACCCAGGCACCTGCGGCCGTCCTGCCAATGCCAACCCCCACCTCCTAACTCGTTAACTGACCCCCAGCCAAGGATCTGGGGGAGGTGAGTATATGCTTCTCCTCCACCTGGACGGTGGTGGGAGTGACCTGACACCTGGGTGCTTCAGATCATAGAGCATGGTCACATGCTGGAGTTTGTAGAGTGGCCATCCAGAAAATCATCTGGTGCACTCCTCTTACCCTCTCTCCCACTCCTCCTCATTTGGGAGGGAATTCAGGCTCTCCTCCAAAAAAGAGCCATAGAGTCTGTCCCTCCGGCTCACTGGGGACGGGGGTTTTACTTCCACTTCTTCCTTGTCCCCAAAAAGACTCTGGATCTGCAGCCTGTCCTGGACCTGAGCCATCTGAATCTGTACATGGAGTACAAGCACTTCTGGATGGCCACTGTTCAGGGGCTGTTTCCCCTCTTGCACCAGGGGGATTGGCTCTGCTCTCTGGACAAGCAGGATGCTTATCTGCACATACAGATCTTTCCGGCCCATCATCACTTCCTTCGCTTCCACTTTCAGGGAGCCCATTTTCAGTTCTGGGCCCTCCCTTTTGGCCTTTCTTTGCCCCCCCCCGGATCTTTACCAAGTGCCTGGCATTAGTGGTGGCTGCTTTCAGATGGTAAGGCTTCTACTTGTTCCCCTACCTGGACAATTGGCTGCTAGCAGTCCCCTCCAGGGACCGCTTGGTTCAGACTCTGTAATGCATATTCCATCTTTTTCAGGCCTTAGGGATCACTATCAGTCTGCCAAAGTCCTGCCTCTCCCCTTGCCAGTGCCTTCAATACATGGGGTGATCCTGGACACCAGCCAGGTCAAAGCCTTTTTAACCGGGGACAGAGCAGAGTGACTGATGGAGCAGGTCCGTCTGATTTCCTCCAGTTGTCGGGTCCCAGCCAGGGTTTTCCTGCACCTTCTGGGCCATATGGCAGCGGTCATTGTCACAATTCCCCTGGCCCGCTTGCATATGCGGGTTCCTCAGTGGACCTTGAAGGTCCAGTGGGACCAAAGCACAGATGACCTGGACCAATTGTTCCTGGTCTCTGACCCAGTCTGGAGAATTCTGTCATGGTGGACAGAGCCAAGCAACTTCCTTCGGGGGGGGGGGAGCCACCGTTCAGACCCCCTGTTAGAGTCTCATGATGTACGCATCTGGCCTCGGATGGGGAGCTTATCTGGCCAATCTCCAGATGCAGGGTACCTGGACGGAATTGGAACAGGATCTCTATACCAATGTCCTGGAGATGCAAACATTCCTTTATGCTGTGCAGGCCTTTCAGACTCTTCTCTGCCCCAGTCCGCTGCTGGTGCAGACAGACAATATGTGGTGTTGCATCAGCAAGCGGGGGGGGGGGGGAGACCCATTCTTAACCCCTGTGTCAGGAGGCGATGAGAGTCTGGTATTGAGCCATCAAGCATGGTCTAGAGCTCTCGGCCGTATGTGTTCCTGGCGTCCAAAAAGTCTTGGCTGACAGTCTCAGCCGATCCAGGTCGCGGGCTGACGTGTAAGAGCTTCTAACCTCAGTGGTTGAAGATCTTTTTGATAGTTGGGGTCATCCAGAGCTGGACCTGTTTGCGTCCCCACGTAAAGCAAAACTGCCACTTTTCTGCTCTATCCCAGGCCTGGAGTTTTCTGGAGAGACTCATTGTCCCTCTCCTGGAAGGGGAGATTTCTGTATGCCCTTCCTCCCTTCCCGCTCCTACAGAAGGTTCTGCTCCAGTTGGAAGGGGCAGAGATTATTCTCATAGCTCCCTTCTGGATGCATCAGATTTGGTTCCCCTTGCTCCAACAGCCTGCAGTGGAGCCTCCAGTGCCTCTGCCCCTGTGAACCGGCTTGCTTCCCCAGGACCAGAGCACCCTGGTCCATCTGGACCTCAAGTCCCTGCATCTCCATGCATGGCTGCTGCGACCTAGCTATTGCCCGCCTTGGGGTGTCCTTTAGGGTTGCAGATGTACTGGTGGCTGCTAGAAAGTCCTCCACCAGAGCTACTTACACTATGAAATGGAAACGTTTCACCCTTTGGGCTGCCTCGCTATTTGGATCCTTTCACCTGCCTGGTGAATCAGGTGTTGGACCTCAACTGTTATGTTGGAGAAACTCACTTTACCTCCCTTTGAACCAGCCACGAGTTGTTAGCTGAGCTTTCTGTCATGGAAAGCACTGTTTTTAGTTGCTGTTACTTCTGCTCGAAGGATTTCCGAGCTCCAGGCTCTTATGTGCAAGGAGTCTCATTTGTTTTTTTCAGAAAGACAGGGTGTCTTTGCATACTAATCCTAAATTTTTACCTAAGATGGTGTCAGAAATTTACTTTGAGACAATCCGTCCACCTTCCAGTTTATTTTCCTGAGTATTCTAATAGGGGGGAGGCTGTGCTCCATACGTTGGATGTACATAGGATTTAGTGGTACTATATGAACTGCATTGAGCCTATAAGGAAATTTGCTCAGCTGTTTATTTCGTTCCCCCCCGAGAGAGGGTGCTCCTGTTTCCAAACAGTGTTTGTCTAAGTGGTTAGCAAATTGCATTGTTTATTGCTATCGCAAGTACAGCAAGGCCCTTCCGGGAGTATTTAAGGTCCATTCCACCAGGAGTATGGCCACCTCAAAAGCCTGTTTCAGAAATGTCTGCTATGGACATCTATGCAGCTGCCACCTGGAGTTCTATCCACACCTTCACCAAGCATTATACCCTGGACATATCCTCTAGGTGCAGGGACAATTTCTGCATAGCAGTACTTCAGGGCCTTCTCTCCTGAACTCTTGGCTGCTGATCTGTCGTCCTCCCAGTGTTGTTCTCCTGGGGATACCCGGTACTTCTTGGGACTCGGTCCTACTGATGTGGCCTGCTGCAAGAGCCTTCCTCAAAGTAAGATAGTGCAGTTACGTAAGAGTTTACCGTAACAGTAGATCTTTGAGAGAAGCTCTTGCAGCAGGCCCTGCTATCCCTCCATCCTTCCCCCTGCTGCTCTTTGTTTCTCTCGCACTACTTCTGTCTTTCTTTTGGCTTTCAGGAACCTCCTCGGTTCTCCATACGCTGCTCGCTTGGGGTCTCCCACGGGAGAACTGAGGTAGGTGTGGGGGACCGTCCACCTTTATAGGATAGGCTGACATCAGCGGATGATGACTACAGTGGGTGGTACCCAGTGGTAGACTGCTAGCTAAACGTTTTCCGTGTGGCACTGGTGCCTGATGGCTTAGTCCTACCGGTGTGGCCTGCAGCAAGAGCTTCTCTCGAAGATCTACTGTTATGGTAAGTTCTTATGTAACTGTACTGTCTCTATCATATCCCCTTCCCCTTCTCCCTTCTATTGTTCAGTGTCATGAGAAGCTTCTCCTAAGACCTGCATTGTTGGCCCTTGTCGTAGGGTGTGGGTTGACAAGATACAGTAAACAGGCAGACGATTCACTGAAGTGCATAAAAAACGCTGGAAGCGTTTATCATTTTATTTCTCAGATCAAAATAATAAACTAAAATAAAAGAATCAGGTTTACAGAATAACAGTACTTTTACATCCATAGTACTGCACACTGAGTGGGTCTCTAGAGCCTTCTAGGTCCACCTCTCACTGTGTTTCCAATCAGACCAATGTCTGGCACACGTCCTCTCCCTAGCTGAACTAACTTTGATTTCAGGAGAGAGGTTTAATAGCCTTCCGGGCTGACATCACTTAACATGTGATCTGCCCCCATCATGTAATTAAGTTCAAATGGTCCTTTTAAAGGCTCATAACCCAGCCTATACAGAATAAAATAGGGTTGCTTTTAAGCCTTATTCTTTTTCATGTCCTGGACCCAATACTAAAGAAAAATGCCAAACATTTTGGTTTATTCGGGTAAGAACATTAATTGCCCCTAATCAAGAAAACTCCTCCCCTAATAGATAATGGGCTAGAGAAGCTTTGGTATAAATATAGCCCTCTAAGAGCCGCTGTTCCCTTATAGAAAAAAGCTCAGTCTTGATGTGCAAGCCACAAGTCAGTACCTGCTTTATTAGCTCTGACAATCGTACATTTGTATCAGTTTACCTAAGTACTAAATGCTTTATTGCCTTAGCTCTTTCAGTGCCTAACTGGGCTCTGGGCAGGAAAGACAAGCATTTGTCAATGCCAAATGTTTGCTTGCTGGCATTGGCATTGGTGGTGTAGTAGTTAGAGCGATGCATAATAGGAATGGCAGTGAGTATTGAACTGAGTAACCCCACCACCACCCTGTGAGAGACTGACAGGCATTGGGGTGTGCCTTTGGTCATCAGGCATAACGGTCACACCATTTCACACCCTACCCTGCAGACACCGACAAGTGCTACAGTGTGCCTTGGGGTCTTTGGTCTTATGCTCACCCCATTCCATAAGGAAATATGGTGAGACGGGTGCAGTGTAGGAGAATGGGGTGAACTCTTGGGGTCAAGAGTCCAATGCACACCTCAATGCTTGTCACTGGCTGCAGGTGTGGGTGGGGTGGGGTGAGAATGGTATGAGCATTACAGGCGACAATCCCAAGTCACACCCTGATGCCTGTCAGTCTCTACAGGTTGGGATGTTATATTTAATCCTAACACCCAGGCGTTCATTGGTATTTTCACTCAATTTTTCAACATGGGTTTTTGTGACCCCCACCTCACGAACAGTGGCAATATCAGTTAGTTAGCCGAAGCTGATTTTGCACTGCGACTATGCCATTTGGCACCATAGGTGCGAAAACACATTTCGAACAGGATGTGAAAAATGACAGCTGTACAGTTTATGAGGAGGTGTAAAAATGGCAATGTTGAAAATCTGGAGTGAAAATATAAAAAACTGGTGAAGTCACAAGCTGCAGTAGAGAAACGCCAACGCATACTAGTAATGCAAGTAATTTGGGGATTGTTTACAGTAGATTGTCAACACAGGCATTTTGGGACCTCCGCCATGAACGTGTCACTGTGATTTTTGTAATCTGTCCTGAACACTGATTTCCCACAGCACTATGCATTTCTGTGCCGGAAGCAGCAAAACACATTTTGTCAGGGTGTGAAAATGACAGCTGTACTGTTCATAGGAGGTGGAAAATACCACTGTAGAAAATCTGGACTGAAAATATTACAGATTCGTGAACTTACGAGGGTGCGTGGAAACTGCGTAATGCACGCTCATAACACAGTCATTTATGGACTTTTGTCACCAAATTTTCAACATAGCCATTTTAAGACCTCTGCTCATGAACAGTGTCACTGTAATTTTCTTAATCTGTCCTGAATATTGATTTCGCATACCCATCAAGGCCATTGTGTGCTACATGTGCGAAAACATATTTTGGGCAAGATGTAAAATGACAGCTATACTGCTTATAAGAAGGTGTGGTAAAATGGCAATGTTGAAAATCTGGAGTGAAAATATTAAAATTCAAGTTCACGAGCATGCGTGGAACTGCATAGCGACACTAAAACAGTCATTTTGGAATTCTTTTACCAAATTTTCAACATAGTTTTCTGGCCTACCTCATGTGACACTGTCGCTTTGTTACTTGGTCCTGAAAGGTGGTTCCGTGCAGTGACCGCTAAAATCACCTTTCGGGACCGAATAACAAAATGACAGTGACTAAGTTCATGAGGTGGGCCCCAAGAACCCCATGTTGAAAATTTGGTAAAAAGAATTCCCCAAAATGGCCGAGATATGCACCAAAGTTGAAAAAGAAACCATTTATGCCATTATACAGCTTACCCGCATTTCTTCAGTTCGCAGTCAGCTTTGAAGAGTGCAGACGTGTCTCAGTCCACTGAAGATCATCGCACTGGGCCCGTGAGGTAAGTATGGGGTGGGTGGTGCACAGAGGTAAGTGCAGAGTGGTGGGCGCGGGTTTGGGGAGGGGGGCAAGTCAGTCAATCTAGGGACTTTTTTGTTTTTTTTTTTTATTTACAGGTATCTTTTTTTATTTTAGAAGACGATGGGGACTTTTGCTAGTTGGGGTGGGCCTCAGCATGGCAGCTGAAAGTTTATTTCTTTTGGGTAGGAGCTGACGGGGATTGGGCACCCAGTCATACAGACGCTTGCCACGCTGGGGTGAGCTCCAAGTGTGGCAACTGGAAGTCAAGTTTTTTTTTGCTGGGGGGAGGTCATGTGACCACCCTCGGTATTTATTTTACTTAACAGATGCTGCAATGTGTTATGCTTTGTTGACCACACCTAATCTAGATAGGGGCCACCATTTGGGAATTGACCCTTCTCGAACATTCTTTCTCTGTGGTTTTGAACTCCTAGATTCCCCTCGCTTTTTTGACTACTCTCACCCTGCATTATCGACTCTATACTTAGATATGCTTTTACCAAGATGGGGATGAGAGTCACTTTATACTTGAATGCTTCATCTTGTTCGATGGTCACTCCTCTCTATTATCTTTTTGGGGAAGCAAACCCCAGTATGTTTTGAATTATACTTCATCGAGTTGGTTAAGTGCTCAATATATTTTTACCTTTTGATTTTGCGACACCTACTGGAGATAGTTAACTATTTCAGTTTTCCTTTGTGATTGTTTATAGGGTTTACTGTGCTTTCCTTTCTTAAGTTAGATAGCTTGAATTCTAATTATTTAAAATACAAACACGCTTTACCTTCACCCGAACTGGAAAGTAAATAGACCTCTCTATGATTATTAAAGTTTTCCCTAGATCAGACTTGAATTCCTTCCATATTCCCAAACTTCCGGAGAAGCAGGGATGGGAGCAGGGTAACAAGAACTTAAATGTTGGTGCCAACACCATCAACTTTAAAGAGTTACTTGTCTCGAGAGAAAACATCCTGATATGTCTTCTCCTCTCACTTTATACTTACTTTAGAATTGAGAAGCCCCATTAAACAGGTGTACTTATGCCTGGCCTGGTGGCGCTGAGGGTTGTGGCGCTGGACGTCACACCTCGTGCCACGCCAGCGACCCGGGTTCGGGAACAGATTCGGGGCCGTCGGGGATCGGAGGGGAGGAGGAAGATTGAGGGTCCCAACAGATGCTGTCCTCCTCCTCCTCCTCCTGGGGTGGGTTCCTGGGGTGCTTTGAGCACCCGTCATACCTATGCCTGTGGAAGCACAGGCATCGGGGCGCAGGCAACTCTCTGGAGTTGGGGAGGGAAGGACGTTATGGGCATTTGACAACAGTGTGCGTCAGCACGTCGTCTGTCTGGACATCAGTCCTGCATGCCGATGCCCTCAGAGGAAGGAGGGACCAAGGGAAGAAAAGCAGAAAAAAACCCTCTTGGTCCAAGATGATGACCAATCCTAGCCCCGATCACCTACCAACGAGCAGACCCCATTGTGCAGGCACTCCGAAGAGAGGAGTAAGGTAGGGGGATAACGGAGTAAACCTGGCATTCTAGGGGCAGACACCGTGGGAGGGATCTATGAGGATTGATCAGGTCTGAAGGAGTGGACAAAGAGGGTAGTAAGGCTGGATAAAAATAAATAAAAAAAAAAAAAACAGGGGTACTTACAACAAGAAGTGAGAGGCATCCCAAAGGAATTGTTGTTTTGTCCCTTCCTACTAGTTAGTCCAATCAAAGTGAGCAAGCGGGGAGAGGAGGCATTGTAACATTTTACCATATGAGAAGCATAACTCTCTAACTAGGGAGAACTTTTAATTGCTTTGATTCATAAATTTGTCACAAGGTGGGATATTCTGTGACTGTTTACTAAATCCCGTTAAATTGGGGTTCTTAAATCTATCCATTTTCCTGTGGGTGTACTGGAGGAAATAAGCAAGGTGTTTGAAGATCGCAGACATAAGTTGCTTTTTCTTTTCTAATATGGGGAGGCTATAGAGCTTCAATACCTCAGAGCTAAGCCTTTAACTATGGGCTGCGTATTTCTCCACACATACACCTCATGCTAGATGGCGAGTCTGTTCCATTAAAAGTTTTTTCTTTCCCATCTATCCCTGTTAAGTATGAATTTCAGGTGAACTGTTTTCCACTTCTGATGTAGGGCTTATTCTCTCACACTGATATTTTAGGCTCCGGATAAACTGTGTGTAACACCCCGAACCCTGCCTTTTTGCAAAACGACAGCAGTGCCAGGTGGGGACTGGGTTCGGGGAGGACTAGGTTACTCGGCACAGGGGGCCTAGGTTTGGTTACTCTGCACAGGGGCACCCAAGTAAATCCAAACACAGGAAGCAATAACTGTAATGTCCAAAACCAGGAATGGGATTCTAAAGTGTGGCTTTTATTCACATCCAAACTGAACAAACAAAGCATAGACAGACCCCCACGGGGCTACATTCCTGGTAATGCAGATTAGAGACACAGAACACTTCTTCATTATTCCAGCCCTCAGGCTCTGAACCCACCAGGCACACAGCCCGGATTTGCACGCAGCTTTGGGTACATAGTCCGACTTGTACACTACTTGGTTTTTCCTATGGCCTGCCTCAGCATTTGATCGCGGTCCATATGGGAATGAACCAGTTTTTCTGTTGGTGGCTCCCCAAACCACCTTAGAGCCTTTGACTCCTAAAGGAAAAATTTCCTTCCATCCCATGTCTGGGTACTTCCTCATCACTGGCCAAGTGCATGAGGCAAAGTAGAAACTACAGAGCAAACCGTAGAGGTGGACCTGGTTACTAAAGATGGGGTTTCCATTTCCAGCTCCCACAATCCAAACCCGGCCATTTCTCTGGACACTAAATAACTCTTTTTGAAAGCTTGGCAATGTAGATTACAGGGTAGACGTATATCACATCTCTTCTACATGTCTTGACTTTTCCCTTGTGCTGGACTTGAACATACTTTTACTTTTGGCTAAGTCTATTACTCTAGGCCTCCCACTACTTCAGCAGTCCAATCCCCACTTTAACATAACTGATAAAATAACTGATGATGAAGTGAGGATTGAAGGGTATACTACTTTTAGGAAGGATAGAGAAAGTAAAAGGGGGGGAGGTTGTTTATTTTATATTAAGAGCTATCTTTCTGCTAATATTCATCAAGGCTGTCAGGGTAATGGTTATTATGAGTCCTTGGTAATTGATTTGGTTTTGGGAGGAGTAAATTGTTAACCTTAATTGGGGTATATGTGCCACCGGAATGTTAATCTGGGAATTGAAGCCTTTTTCAGGAATTGACTGTTCCTTCTACGAGGGAATTGTTAATTTAGGGATTTTAATTTAGATCGTTATCTCAAACAAGCATTAGATGTTAGGAATTTAGTATCAGGGATAATGACCCAATTGGTGACTGATACTACTAGATATAATTATCGACTGGATATGAGTCTTTGATTGATTGGATTATTACAAATTATCCTGGGCATGTTCACACATGGGGAGTTAACTCTGATTGCATAAGTGATCATTGTTCTGTTTATTGTGGATGGACAGCTAAAATGTAAATGAACCAAAAGGATTATACATTACCGAAAATTTCTGACTTTCATTATCAGTCTTTTTAAAAGAAGTCCAGTCAATTGATTGGTCTTTCCTAGATATTATCTCAAATATTGATGAAGTATTTCACAAATTTTGTTGTTACTTCATTGGTATTTGCGATAAGTTATTACCTATTAAAACTGTTAAAATAAAAGCAGAGGATAAAATTTGGTTTAAACCTGAAATGAGGAAGTTGTTGAGTGATAGAAATAAGGCTTGATGTAGATTTAGGAAATATAAGACAGTAGGTTTTCAAATGGAATATAAGAGATTGTGTAATTTATGTAAAGTTGAAGTCAGGAAAGTGAAAAGGGTTTATTTGGAAAATAAATTGGGTAATGAATTATGTGATACTAAGGCCCTTTGGAAAGTTTTGAATGAGATAATGGGAAGAGTAAGAAATTGGATAATATCACTTTGCAATAGATGGGCAATTGATTAATGACCCAGTTAAAGTTGCTAATGGATTCAATTCTCATTTTTTAGATTTAGAGAGGTTTAATAAACAAGGATGTGGGTTAGTCCAGATTTAAAGGAATTGTTAGTCAAGATACTAAGGTACAGAGTGGACTGCCTAAATTTTATTTTCAGGTACTTACTGAGAAAGATGTATTGATGTATATACAGAAGACGGATCCTAGGCCTTATTTGAGTTGATGGTATTGATTATAGGATTTTTAAAATAGTAGGGTCATTGATTGTTCCAATGTTGACTAAAATTTTAATTTTTCCTTGATAATAACGTATTTCCTACAAATGGAAATGTGGTATAGTAAGACCCATACATAAAACAGGTAGTAAGACTTGTGTCAATAATTATAGACCTATTACACTTTAGCTCCTCTATCCAAATTGTTAGAGAATAGTCTCTGATCAGATTAAAAGTTATTTGAATGAATATTCATTATGGTCCCTTCTCAACATGGTTTTGGTAGGGACAATACTGAGACTGCCTTGGTGAGGTTCACAGGCCAGGTATATAAAGCTTTAGATGAGGAAAAGTGGTGGCTGCTGGTTTTGTGGACCTCACCAAGGCATTCGATTTGGTAGATCATAGAAAGTTGTTATTGAGTTTATTAGAGGTAAACTTTTCTAATGAAGTTATACTATGGATTAATGATTATTTAACTGGTAGGGTGCAGAATACTACTTTGAATGGTGTAACCTCAGATAAGGAAAATTGATTTGTGTGTTCCACAGGGTCAGTTTTAGGTCCGTTGCTTTTTCTTTTATTTTAAATTTTTATCTAAAATATGTAGGCTACAGAACTTATTTTATTTGCAGATGATGCAGTTTTATTGTGCATTGGTGATACGGAACAAACTGTGCAACAACAGTTACAGATGGAATTTAGTTCATTGCATAGCTGGTTTATTAGGCATAATTTGGTCTTAAATCATGTTAAAACTAAATGCATGGTTTTTAGTAATGTTAGATCTAATGTGAATTTTGATTTGATTTTAAAAGATAATTATGGAAATAATATTGAAATGGTTTCTGAAATTAATTACCTGGGCTTGGTCATTGATTGTAATTTATCATTTGATACACACATTCAGAAATTGATTGGGAAATTGCATCAAAGATTAGGAATGTTATACCGGTTTAAAAAGTATTTAACATATGAAGTTAGGGTAATTTTGGTTAATAGTTTGCTGTTTTCAGTTATTGATTATGGTTTAGTAATATATTTTTTTACATCAGAAAGAATGCGTTATAAGCTTACAATAACTTATCATAATATTATTCGGTTTGTAACAGGTCAGAATAGGAGAACTCATCATTGTTTACTTTATAGTTCTCTAGGGTGTCATTCATTAATTGATAGATTCAGATTACGTATATTAGTTTTTTTACAAAAAATTAATTTAAGAATTTTGCCGGGTATTATTTGTGAAATGTTTCCAAAGATGGTAAATGAAATTAGGACAAGGTCACAGGATAATTTTAAGTATAGGATTCCTTTATGTAAAAGTACATTTGCTCAGAATTCTTTAACATATTATGCAGTAAAACTATATAATGATTTACCTAGTCATATTGTACAATGTATTACAATTCCGGTATTTAAGAGGGTTTTAAAAAAATTTTTGTTAGATGCATCAAAGTGTTGTTGTTAAATGATATTGTATTATTTTATGTTTGTAAATGTAATTGTTATATGTTTGTTGTTGTGACTGGGCGCCAGTGAAAATGGGCAGATTGTTGCTCACTGGTTATACAGAATAAAAATGATTAAAACAAAAAACAAAAACAAACATAGTTCAGGATGAAACATGGGCCCTTTAGAAAGAGCAGAACTCACCCTTTGGTTGCAGGTGCCCCACAGGCGAATCTTGAAGTCTTCTTGTACCCCACACACTTGGGAAAAATAAGGCAGCTTCTTCTCTAGCAGTAGCCAGGGGGTTGCCCCTGGAATAGCAGGCAAACCTTCCTGCCCCATCCCCTGAGGGATGGGGCACAGATACCCGTATCAGCGGTCTCCACCACTTTAAAGAACAGCTTACTATGTCCCTCTTTAGGCGTAAACACACACCTTTCCCTAAATGTAGCTCTATTTCAGAGCTGAGGCTCCAAGAGCCTATGCACAGAACTGCTGTGCTCCTCTCACACCAATCTCCAACTGCAGACTACTGACTGACTGTTCAAAACTCCCAACATTCTAATCTAACTCCCTTCTGCAGATTCCAATGTGGCTCATGCAGCTGCAATAGTTCTATGGTGATGTCATCCCTCAGTCTCAGCTGAGACTGAGAACAGAGTGAGACAGTGTGAAATCCATTTAACTGGAGTTTCACAAGCTGCCTTCCCTGCCTACCACTAGGTCTTACTGGGATTCTAGTAACCCCGGGTAACAAGGGGGTTACACTCACCCTTGACCAGGAAAATGACTGTCCGCAGTCATTGTTTACCCGGCTTAGGCCATCCCATCCTATGTGCTACCTGCAGAGGGGGGTGATCAGGCAGGCAACACTAAGGGCCTAGAGGCCTTTAGCTGACATATCAGCCTCTACTCTACCCACTTACTATGGACGCCTAGTGGCTCTGGTAGAACTGTCCAGAGCATAGCCCTAATAGATCAGCACTGCAACCCCTACTGCAGGTCAGAGCCACAGCCTGTCTATCCCCCCTAACCCTCTAGGGAAAACCTATCTGCCTCTAACTTAACACCCCAAAACAAAAACAACCCGGGGACCTCCCCGACCTTGGGCACCCTGCAACCACACACCAAGAAACTAATACCATACTATTACCTTACATTACTGCCTCCCTACCCCCACAACCACACCTGTGGAAGGAAAAGAGTTAATACAGTAACAACAACAATAACAACCACAGTACTTTAAATTACTACACACTATAGTACTAGTGAGGAACTCCGATGAGCCCCTCCTCCTCTTCTTGTCTTCTCTTCTATCTTCTCCAGGAACACCTGCAAGAAAAAGAAAGACAACACACACTCCTAATCTGCATACACAGTCTACCTAAACCCCTACCATCAAAACACTGGAGAATCCCAAAAATATTTTTTAGAAAAGGTAGAAAAACAGTATATACACTAGAAAACAGTAGAAAAACAATGACATTATTTACAATACACATTTGGGGGATGGAGTGCCCTTAAAGTCCCATCTAGTGACCACAGTGCCCGAAGGCTAGTCCATTAAAGAGTCTCTCCTGGGCCAGAGCCCGGTGAAGCACAGTTCTAGCAGGCCAAAGTCCTGAAGGGGGGAGAGTCTTTGTGGACAGTTCACACATTCTGGAGTCTGCTAGTGTAGGGTGTGTACTGCAATGTCATAAGGATAGAAAAGCTTGGACTTACCAGCCCCTTGTAGAATAAACACTGGCACTGACCTGCTCCTCTGCCGAAGACTCTCCCTGGCAGCATTCTTCCGATACAGCTGGGTGGACATCTTCTGGGAACTACAGGAGGGCACATCTGGGAACTGCTGGGTTGATGTCATCTCTGGATATGAAGTCATCTGGTGGGCCAGTCGATGGATTCTGGAAAGGCCAGTACACTGTAGAACTGATGAATGTGGGGCACCTGAGTCCTGGATGTCCATATTGGCGAATCAATAAAGGCACTACAAAGGCTGGTGTGGCAGTATTGACTACCACTGCTCGGCTTTCCATCTAATAGGCACAGGCATATTTGCTGGGAGGTCCTTGCATTGAGGCCAATAGTACCGGGGGTCAGGAGCTTGAATTATCACCCCGTCTGGGCGCACATAATTCACACAGTGGAAGGTTTCACATCCCTCTCCATCCACTATTCGCACTCTGTCCATAAACAGTGTCCTGCCTCTCTTCCACTGGGTATATTTCTCATGAAACAATCTGTTTCTGACATGCTTGTTTGCACCAGGATGCACACATTTCATTGCTTCGGCCCAGATCCAGGATTTTCTGCTGTTCTCAATAGGGTTGTCAGAACCCTCTGAAGTTCTGGGTTCTAGTTCTAGTCTAGAACTTTTGAAAAAGTTCTAGGATTCTAATCTTTTTTAGAACTTTTTAGAACTCGAACCCTATTTTTTTATTGTGCTGCCAGTAACGAAGATAGTAATAAAATACATGTAAAGGAAAAACTGTTCAATATAAGGGGGAGAGAAATTATCTTGTGTGACATTGATAGGAATACAACTAGGTTTATCTATGGTTTCTTCTGTTTGCTAAAGCCAGCAACTTAATACGTAACAGGCCCACCCACCCACCCATATGTTAAAAGTTTTCCTGCTGCAGCTGCATCATAGTTCCTTAGTGAAAGAAAGAGGCACATTAGCCATTTATGTACTCAGCTATATATACTCATCGTCATGAATTATGAGAAAAAATAACTGATATTACCTAATTTCAGCTATTTGCTGCTTTCTGTTTTAAATGAGTAAATCAAAAGTTGCTATGTTTAAAAGATAGCTTTTATAACAAAGTTAGCTAAGTACTACAGCAGCATGTGGAACTGTTGCAAAACATATTATGTCATAACGTAGTCAGTCAAGACATTTGAATAAAAAAAATATGCCAGTCATTGTTGCTGGCAAAAATGCATGCAATTTTCTAAGGTAATGCATACATATACCAACATTTTTGTTGGCAAATTGAAGTAATACTTACAACTTTCTAAGATGATGCATTTTTGCAGCTGATACTTCAATAAAATCTGTATTTCAGTCACATAAATAAAAAAGTGGTTTCCTCACCACATACTAAGGAACATTTAATGTAGCTGCAGCAGTTGGCATGTGATGTTTAAGGGACAGCGTCTGTCAACCCCATTATGTATCAAATTATCACTACTTGTAAAGCAAAAACACTTTGATACGTCACATTCTGTGAAAACTGCTGATGCAGATTTTCTTTTATTTCTGATTCCTTTATTCTTTTTTTAAAGGGGACAGGACAATTGTGCTAGGTGGCAGCAGTTTGCAATGTATTTAATAAGACTATATATTATGTGTACAGTAGGTTCGGTCTGTCATCATTTTTTTCCTCACCATTCCCAGCTGATCACGAATCTGTAAATGAAAGAACTAAAACAACACCCACCTTTCACCCCATCACCCATTCCACTTTTCTTCCACCACCCTCATCTGTGCAGTAGCACCCATGCCACCCTTACACCCATGTTAAAACCAACCCACAACCCTCACCCATGTACTAGCATCCATTTTTCGTTTATGGCTAACATTTCTGTAATTGAAAAAATAATAAACAGCTACCAATTAGAACTCATTGTTTTGTCCTCTTTAAAATTGAAAAATAGACCGTCTCCTGTCCCAGCCCATACTGATGCACCACAAAGTCACAGAAGGTAAATCCAAAATATATGTTTTCACTTTAACTATAAATAATATGATACAGAAAGGATTGATGTGACAGTGTCCTTTTATGCCAAATTTGGGCCTGTTCCACTGATGTTAAAATTGCCCTGTATATAAAACTTGTTGACTTTAGTTTAGACCCTAGCTACAAAGGAGTTTGCCATGAAATGGTGAAAGTTTTGGGGGTATATAGTCCAAGTAGTAGATCGAGAAGGAGAGAGATGGCAACCAAAGTCATCACAGTCTGTAAAGTTTCCTTTTGGTGCAGAGAGACTCAGTCCCACACAGTATTTACCAGCCACCACCATCTGAGTTGTCATCACCATCAACATCCACAACATCAATCACTTCAGGATCAGTTTGTATACTCTTGTAGGGATACGAAAATCTTGACTTATTAACTTTAATAAAAGTTAAGCGTGTGTACATTTTCTGGCAGCAACCTATTTCTGGTGTCTGTCACAATATTGCCAGCTGTACTAAACATGTGTTCTGAAGAGACACTTGTTGCAGGACAACCAAGATATTTACAGGCTTCATCATACAGCTCTGTCCAAATTGACTTTTTGATCTCCAGTATTCAAAAGGGCATGCATCAATAGGAATAGGCAGTTCTTGCAGGTAACTGTCTACCATGTTGGACAGAGACCGCTCAGAAGAGGAATCAGCAGAAGCAGCTGTAATGCAGCAATTTGGGAAAGGTTTTGCCACAGATTTAGCTTGCTACTAAGGACTGAAGAAGTGGCAGTTGAGGAACAACTACTGTTAATGTTTGGTGACTTTTCCAGTTCTGTATCCCTTGTGAAGATGAACCTGCACGTTGTGGTGATGACAACCTGAGGGTACTGTGCGTGTTCGTGTTTTGACTCCTGTGAGTGCTGCAGCTCATCTAGCAACATACATTTGTACTGCTCTATATCATCTGTTTTGGAAGATGTATAGCCTTGAACCTGGGATCTAAGAGAGTTGCAAGGATGTAGTGTCTTGATTTTGTCATTGCAACTAATTTGTCATTGGTTTTGAAGCGCTGTCATTCTCTTTACGAGATTCCCATGAATACAGGCGACATGTTGTTTGCGCTTCAGATCTGTCTTTTCTATTTGTAGATTTAGAACACTAAGATGATGTGAAATGAGCATTATGAGTGGGATAACCTGACTCACAGATGCACCTTCAGAAGACATGTCCCTTGTAGCTGTCTCAAAAGGAGCTAGGATACAGCACACTGTCTCCATTAATTTCCACTGCAGCACAGACAGCATAATGCCATCTCCAATAATGTAACTGGAGCAGTACTCATGTACAGCTTGCTTTTGCTCCAAGAGGCGCTGCAGCATATAAAGCGTTGAGTTCCAACGAGTGGAAACATTTTGAATCAGCTTTTGCTGGGGCAGCTTGTGTTTTTTTGTAGTTCGGACAATGTCCGATAGCCTTGGTTGAATGTGAAAAGTGAGTCACAATTTTTTTGCAAACAGCAATCATAACCATCCACTTGTGTTTCGCTGCTGAGAAATCCCGTGACAATTAAGTGTAAGCAATGTGCAAAGCAAGAAGCATGCAGAAATCCTCCATCCTGTACTGCTTTTAAGATGTTGGCTCCATTGTCACTTACTATGAAGCCACATTTTAGACCGTGAGAATAAACCCATTCGTCAAGGAGGTCATTTAGTTCCTGCAAGATGTTTGCAGCAGTATGACTTTGCCCAAACTTTTATATGCAGCAGCGCCTATCTTTGGGGTGTCTTTGTTTTTGAAGAAGCACAAGAAAACGTGACCCAATGAGCGTAAGGGACATGTAATCTATGTTTTGAGTGCTGGTCCACATATCTGTTGTGACATGAATAACCCCACCTCTGCAGTTTTAGTGCAAGCATCACTGTCGCTTTAAAGCCTGATAAATGTTTGGTATTTCAACATAGGAAAAGTACCTTCGATGAGGAACATTGTAACGAGGCTCTGCTAATGTCATGAGCTCCTAAATCCTCATGATCTACCAAAGAGTATGGGAGAAGGGCTCCGCTAACAGTTCACCAATTCGGTGATTAAGATGAAGGGTCTTTGGATGATTTCTAGTAAAGGTATTCTTCCTTTCAAATGCCTGAGACAGTGTTAGCTGTTTGCAACATGTCCCTGCTGGTTTATTATACACCGTGCTTCAAGGAGCAGATGGACGCAGAGATGGTGGACTAGGACTTATACATTCAGTGCCATCACTGGATGTGCAACTGGTACTAATGGCGCTTGGCATTGTGGTAATAGTGATCCTAGGGCTGGCAGTGGTTCTGCCCGCATCAAGTTCAGACAATTCAGTATCCATTTCAGATTCCTGACCCTTCTCACGTGCGGTCTGGAAGATGGAGGACATGGGTTTTGGTTGATCAAGCAAACCGAATGCTTTTTCAGATGGCGTTAAGAGCTGTAGTGCCAAGGCATGACACAACTTTACCACGGCTTACACTCTGTTTACACAGGGAACAAATTGCTCTGCATGGATCAGTTTTACTGACAGAGAAATAATTCCACACCTCAGATGTGACAGATTTTGTTCGAGTGCTAGGAAGATAGCTAAAGACTGTTTGTGTCTTTTCACCTGTCCTAACAGAACCTGGGACATGCTCCTTGGTGCTAGAAGAGGGGCAGAAGACTCTGATGGATTTTCATTGCTGGCAACACAGAAGTGGTGGATTCAATGGATATGTCCTTTTCATTGCCAACAGTGCTGGATGTATTTGCAAGTGCACTACCTGATTCATTGTCAGCAGACTTGCTCATTTCACTTTGTTGAGGAAGTAATGATTTGTCGCGAGACACAACAGTGTAGGACTGAGACAAAGAGCTACTGTCTGAGTCAGAGAGGACTCACTGTCACTTGCATTATTGCTGCTAGTCACAGGGATCTTAACAGCATGAATGGCATACCTTATGGTGCTCTCCGTGGACCCCAGCAGCTGTACAGGTTTTCTTAAAGGTCCCCTTTACCACACTTCACTGTTGCTCTTTGCTGTTTGTTGAATTTTTATCACGTGAAACATTTTGGTTATTTCTGTAGCACCAGGATTACCACTACCACCAACACCTGCTCCAACACCAGCACTAGATGCTTCATCTATGTTGCTGTCAGCCATAACAGACAGTAAGTACCAATATTACCAGTATATCATGGTGAACACACCCACACCCAAACAATTCCTGTGTAACAAAGCAATGTGATCTGTGATTGCTGGCTACAACTCCAAAATTTTATTTTGGTTGTGTGACACTGTGATACCGTGGACTGAAAGTAATTGAAGAATATGACAGTTTGCAACTAAAGGATCCCAGGTTCAAGGCTTACAGAATGATTGGGCTGCTGGGCATAGGCATACACATAGCAATCAAGGGGTGCACAGCAGCAGGGTGATGGGATGACCACAGGAGATGGAGTCACATACGCAACCCAGGGAATGAGAATTATATTTCTACGTTTCTGTCATGTAAGGTTAATGCCACCACACAACTGGCCACTGGGCTTCTCTCTGTAACACACACTGGGTAGGGTACAGTGCAGTCAAGGGCACACAGTAGCAGGGTGATGGGCTGACCACAGGAGATGGAGTCACATACGCATTCAGGGAATGAGAATTATATTTCTACTGCTTCTGTCATGTAAGGTTAATGCCACCACACAACTGGCCACTGGGCTTCTCTCTGTACACACACTGGGTAGGGTACAGTGCAGTCGAGGGCACACATCAGCAGGGTGATGGGCTGACCACAGGAGACAGAGTCACACGCAACCAGGGAATGAGAATTATATTTCTACATTTCTGTCATGTAAGGTTAATGCCACCACACAACTGGCCACTGGGCTTCTCTCTGTAACACACACTGGGTAGGTACAGTGCAGTCGAGGGCACACAGCAGCAGGGTGATGGCTGACCACAGGAGACGGAGTCACATATGCAACCCAGGGAATGAGAATTATATTTCTACGTTTCTGTCATGTAAGGTTAATGCCACCACACAACTGGCCACTGGGCTTCTCTCTGTAACACACACTGGGTAGGGTACAGTGCAGTCAAGGGCACACAGCAGCAGGGTGATGGGCTGACCACAGGAGATGGAGTCACATACGCAGCCAGGGAATGAGAATTACATTTCTGTTTCTGCCATGTAAGGTTAATGCCACCACACAACTGGCCACTGGGCTTCTCTGTAACACACACTGGGTAGGGTACAGTGCAGTCAAAGGCACACAGCAGCAGGGTGATGGGCTGACCACAGGAGACGGAGTCACATACATAACCAACAACTCAGGGAATGAGAATTATATTTCTACGTTTTCTGTCATGTAAGGTTAATGCCACCACACAACTAGCCACTGGCTTCTCTCTGTAACACACACACTGGGTAGGGTACAGTGCAGTCAAGGGGCACACAGCAGCAGGGTGATGGGCTGACCACAGGAGACGGAGTCACATACACAACCCAGGGAATGAGAATTATATTTCTACATTTCTGTCATGTAAGGTTAATGCCACCACACAACTGGCCACTGGGCTTCTCTCTGTAACACACACTGGGTAGGGTATAGTGCAGTCAAGGGGCACACACTGGGCTTCTCTCTGTGACACACACACTACACTGGGAAGGGTTCAGATTTATTTGCCTTTTTTTGCGCCCCTTGTATGCTTGTTGCTGGCAGCTGCTGAGTGTGCAGTGTGCACCACTGACTGAGCAGTGCTGCAGTTTCAAATAATCACATTTCACAAAGGTTCTTCACTTCTTCTTCTTTTTTTTATTCTCTCTCTGAGTCCTCCTGAGTCCTCCTCCAGTCCTGATATTGATTGATCTCGGTCTCGATCCCTCCCTATTCCCCAGTCCCTTCCCAATTCTTGATTAATCCCTCCACCTGTCCTGAACCTCCCCCTAGTCCCACTCCCACCCGATTTTGAGCTTTTTTCAGCCTTTCTCTTGTTCTCGGTCTCACAGGAAAATGGATGATGGAAGTGGCCACTGGACAAGAGTAGCGGTATCGCTAACGCTAACGCTACAGTTTAGCTAGGCTGCTGCTACCTCCACTCCGATCCTCTGCAAATGGCGCTCCTCCTCGTGGCACATCTCCCTAAATACCCCCACAGATCCCGGTGGGTTTCAAGTAGCTTACTCGACCCCCACCTGACCTGCATGTGGTATGCAAGTGCAAACAGACAACGTCTCGCGTCTCGCTGTGATTCGAACCCTTTTGTGAACTGTTTAGTGTTCGAGTTCTAAGCTAGAACTTGAACACCAGGGTTCGAGGAGGGTTTGAATCTTTACCGAACTAGTTCTGACAACCCTAGTTCTCAATCTCCTCCCAGACTTTCCGAGGAAAGGTAGGAAAGGACATTCCATAGATTTAGTTTGCCTTCCTACGAACCAGTCTCTCCTCTTTACTAGCTTTGGTCAACCTGAGACCGCTGGCCTGGCTTGGGGGCGGCCAGTTCTGGTTCTGCCAGCTACGCATCCTCAATGAGATGAAAAATGGGTCCCTGACTTCTTCTTGCACAGCCAGGGCAGTGGCATCACCACTCTCTTCCATGCATTTGTCTGAGGCAAGAGCTTGAGGCTGTGTACCCGTTCCTTTTTCACAAGGCCACATAGGTTCCCCCTCATCTTCTTCCTCACTGAGGATCTGATCCCAGGAGTGAGCAGCCATCCTCACTCCTGAGACTATCCACTCATCACTAGGCGCGGAGGTCGACACCTCCCATTCAAAGGCCTCCCTCATCTCATCTTCTCCTATGAGACTTGGGCTAGGCCCCCCCCCCAGGGGTCTACTGCTGCTTTATCTGAATTTTCCTTCTGCGATCCAGCATCCGAAACATCAACATCTGGTTCTGTCTCTAAACCTGCACCCTCTAGCTTTGTGCCACACTCCCCCGAAGGGCCTTTTTCAACAGGCTCCACCTGGTGATGTGTGCTACCAACTACAGATTCCTGAACCTTTGTCCATGTGGGAGCCAAACGAATCTGGGGCACTTTATACAAGCCATATTTTTCTAGACACCCAGAACAGTGAGGTATCATGAAGACGTCCCTTCCAGCATTTAAGCATATTTGACACACTTGCACTGGATATCCAGGAATCGCCACATGAGAAGGCAGTTGTCCTCCATAATAACACCTTTTAATGTCTCTTAACCTATTTACTGCTGCTGTTACTGCAGCCCGGGCATGATCCGGGTGGCAAGCTGGTCTTGAGGCCATAACTGCAGGGAAAACAAACAAAGCTCACTGTTACTGAAAGTCCCACTTCACTGAACACTTTCTTTACTTTTAAATGGCTCCTCTGCTGCTGTGTTTGCTTTACTACCCACCCTGTAATGGCGGGCGGCAGCAGCACTTCATGATTGATGACTAGAAATTCAATGCTTACCAAGTGATCCATTTACACACACTACTGATAACTTTTGCTCAAACTGCACAAACTTCCACTGTTCTTTTTCTAACACATTTACATGATTTGCCACAGACTCTTCACTTGCTGAAAACATTTCTTTAGTTCACAGTCCCTTAAAGCCTCAGGATTTCAAGCACAGGATTGCCTGTAAACTAGTGCTGCACATTTGGCTAAAACTCACAGTCTCACTCTGGCTTTGAAACTTTAAACTGATGCTGAATCCATAACTATGCTCACAGTCAATGGCCCAGCAGACTTGCACTTGTTGGTAAAACTTGACACAGTCGTTCTTTGCAAAGTGACTACACTGCTGCACACATATTCAGCTGGCTTTTGGCAGAAAATCACTGTTTAGCCGGCCCGCCGGTGCAGCGGTTGGATTTCCGCTTGAGACGCCGGCGACCCGGTTCGAACGGACCCAGTCGCCGGAGGGCCGCCTGGGAGAGGATCGAGCGTCCGACGGACAGCTCTCCTTCTCCGGGAGGGTGTGGTGCATTCGGCGCTTGGGGACCCCTAGTGGAGGCCGGGAGTTCCAGGCAGCCAACGCTAGAAGTGAGAGGGTCGGAGGCGGGGCGGACGTCTGACGCCATTGCACGACCCCGCCTCCCTCGAAAACAGGAAAATGGACGACTGCCAGCCGCCCTCAGTAAAGCCCGCCACGGCTAATTAGCCCCAGGCCAGCCCTCCGCCCTATCCGGTGTCTGTGGTGGTGTCTCTCCCCTCCGCCTTGGCCCGCGTGGGGGAGCCAGCCACGGTACCAGAGGGCCGAGGCCGATTTGGGGGTGAAGCCGTTGGCCCGTGACCGAGCCGAAAAAGTACCGGGCGGCTGGCAGCTAGGTGGGATAAAGATCGAAAATAAAAAAAAAAAGAAAATCACTGTTTGAGCAATTTTTACTGTTGGTACTCACTGTTATCAGTAGCTGTTAGCTGCGATGGAAAAATGGCCTGCAGCCAGTCTTGGAGGCCTCAGAAAGGAAGTGGGTGGGCAGTCCTGCCGATCGTCTCCCCGATCACCACACTCGAAATTCAGTCGATCGAGATGCAGGTTGAGCCCGATTTTAAACAGCAAAGGCTATTTTTAACAGTGTTACAGTGCTTTTTAATCACCACGACGCTCCTCCAGCAAGCCAGTACACGCACTCCACTCACACTCCCTCTCGAATGCTGGGCAGTCACTGTAGAGCTGGCTGAGGGGCGGGACTGATTGCAGCCTCACCAGTCACATGACGCCATGCAAATGAGCCTCTTCTTCCTAGCGAGTGCTCTTCTCTTCACGGTGATCATCGAGCAGGCAAATTTAAACTGCAGAAACCACTTTTTTTTTTTCAGCTGACTCCACGGCGGTAGCCCATTTCAGCCATTTAGCATGGCCATTCACACAACAAGTCTCTCAGTTTACTCAAAAGCATTTCCAACGTCCAGGGCACAATTTTCCTGTTGCTACCCCTAGTCTTCCACACTTTTCTTTACCACAACAGTTCTTTTAAAAAACTGGCAAAAGCACTATAAACATTTGATGCAGGACAAGGGCACACTCTTTTAGCTTTACTGCTCCTTGGTAAACAGTTGGCATTTTAACAGTAGCATAAGATCCACAGCACACAGCGACACACTGGTTAACCTTGCTTCAGCTTTTTGGGCTACCCTCTGCCAGATAGCCAAAACGCTAGCCCCTTGCCCGAGCACCTTTCCTCCCAAAATTAAAATCCAAAGCGGTGCCTCCATTTTGTAACCCCTGGACCCCTGCCTTTTTGCAGTGACACACTAGTTAAATTGCTTCAGCTTTTTGGGCTGCCCACTGCCAGATAGCCAAAACGCTAGCCTCTTGCCCGAGCACCTTTCCTCCCAAAATTAAAATCCAAAGCGGTGCCTCCATTTTGTAATACCCCGACCCCTGCCTTTTTGCAAAATGACAGGTGGCATGCTGTTGAATCTGACTGCAGTACCAGGTGGGGACTGGGTTCGGGGAGGACTAGGTTACTCGGCACATGGGGCCTAGGTTTGGCTACTCTGCACAGGGGCACCCAAGTAAATCCAAACACAGGAAGCAATAACTGTAATGTCCAAAACCAGGAATGGGATTTTAAAGTGTGGCTTTTATTCACATCCAAACTGAACAAACAAAGCATAGACAGACCCCCACGGGGCTACATTCCTGGTAATGCAGATTAGAGACACAGAACACTTCTTCACCATTCCAGCCCTCAGGCTCTGAACCCACCAGGCACACAGCCCGGACTTGCACGCAGCTTTGGGTACATAGCCCGACTTGTACACTACTTGGGTTTTTCCCATGGCCCGGCTCCCCCGCCGGCCACTTGATCGCTGTCCATATGGGAATAAACCAGTTTTCCTGTTGGTGGCTCCCCAAACCACCTTAGAGCTTTCGACTCCTAAAGGGAAATTTCCTTCCATCCCACGTCTGGGTACTTCCCTCATCACTGGCCAAGTGCATGAGGCAAAGTAGAAATCCACAGAGCAAATCCGTAGAGGTGGATCTGGTTACTAAAGATGGGGGAGTTTCCCACCTCCAGCTCCCACAATCCATACCCGTCCATTTCTCTGGATGCTAAACACCTCTTTTTGAAAGCTTGGCAATGTAGATTACAGGTTAGACGTATATCACATCTCTTCTACATGTCTTGACTTTTCCCTTGTGCTGGACTCGAACATACTTTTACTTTTGGCTAAGTCTATTACTCTAGGCCTCCCACTACTGCAGCAGTCCAATCCCCACTTTAACACAGTTCAGGATGAAACATGGGCCCTTTAGAAATAGCAGAACTCACCCTTTGGTTGCAGGTGCCCCACAGGCGAATCTTGAAATCTTCTTGTACCCCACACACTTGGGAAAAATGAGGCAGCTTCTTCTCTAGCAGTAGCCAGGGAGTTGCCCCTGGACTAGCAGGCAAACCTACCTGCCCCATCCCCTGAGGGATGGGGCACAGAGACCCGTATCAGCGGTCTCCACCACTTTCTTTAAAGAACAGCTTACTGTGTCCCTCTTTAGGCAGAAACAAACACCTTTCCCTAAGTGTAGCCCTATTTCAGAGCTGAGGCTCCAAGAGCCTATGCACAGAACTGCTGTGCTCCTCTCACACCAGTCTCCAACTGCAGACTACTGACTGACTGTTCAAAACTCCCAACATTCTAATCTAACTCCCTTCTACAGATTCCAATGTGGCTCATGCAGCTGCGATAGTTCAATGGTGATGTCATCCCTCAGTCTCAGCTGAGACTGAGAACAGAGTGAGACAGTGTGAAATCCATTTAACTGGAGTTTCACAAGCTGCCTTCCCTGCCTACCACTAGGTCTTACTGGGATTCTAGTAACCCTGGGTAACAGGGGGGTTACATATATATTTTGAGACATGAGAGGTCATAATTTAATTAATACCGCTCTGTTAAATAGGGGATGGGTTTAGCATTTTATTACTTACTGAAGGTGTATTGGAGGCATGAACACAGATACCTGTTCATGACCTATAAGGTCTATTTGGTCTGGAACATATTTCATCTTTAAAATTACTTATTTTTAGGTGTTTATTTTCTGCCCCCCCAACCCCCTGCTCACAAAGGTGTGAATCTGCTTCTGCTTTCCTGCATAATGATTTGAAAATGTCCACACTATCAGATTAGTTTTAATATTTAGAACTGTGCTATAAGTTACCCACTTACCCCTATGAACCTTCTCCCTTTAATTCCTTTTTTATTGCATTTTATTTATGGAATTGACTAAGACATTTTAATAGGATTTGTTAAAACAACTCATGGGTTTGAACTGGTCCACTTAAGCTTACTCCTACCCTTCCCTAATGGTTTAAATGGTGGATTTTATTCTCCTTACTTTTTAAAAATGTTACCTAAAGAAGAGGTATACTTTAAAGGTCAGGAAGACTGTTTTCCTTTTTTAATGTTTAAGTGATAGATAGTTACTCTGTAGAAATAATATATTTAATTTAGGTGTTTAGAGGACTTATTTCTTCTAGTTGACAGATAGTTCTTGGTTATATTTGCTTGTTTGGCCAGATAGGAAAGTTGTCTACTATCTTTTCAAGTTTTTCTTTGTGTAATAGGGGTTTGGGGATGAGGACTTCTGCGGGGTTCAGCTTGGTTACGATGTTGTTAGAAGTGCGGTCTATGGGACTGGGGATTATAAGAATTACATTATTGATTGAGATTTGTTATGTGGATTTGTTTACCTTTCTTAGCTGAGGTTTAACATGGGAGCATGAGGGTTTTTTAAAATATAACATGGAAGAAATACGGACTTTCTACACAGTTTTACAGGTACCATTTAGTCATTCTCTTTTACTACCCTTTCATAGTCAGTCATGTCAATTTTGCTGAAAATAGCATCCTGAAATGTTAAAGGTTTACACTGAAGGTTTAAAAGAATGAAAATCCTTACTCTTTTAAGTTCACTCGGATATAATCTTATATTTTTACAAGAAACCCATCTTCTGGTTACTGAAATTGATTTACTCAAAAAATTTGGTTATACCCAGGTGTTCATAGTGGGTAAATATTCATCAAAAAGTGGGGTTGCTATTCTGGTGAACAAATTGTTAAATTTCACCTCCACAGAGATTATTCAAGAACCAGAGGGAAGATATATCATCGTGCTGGGAAAACTTAATCATTCGGATGTTGTTAAAGATTCAATTTATGGCCCCAATACTAACACCTCTCTCTCTCTCTCTCTCTCTTTTCTTAGCCAAACTTTTAACTACTTTATCCCCCCTTTTATCATATAGGATCTTGATTGGTGGAGACTGGAACATTCCATTAGACCCACTGTTAGGTCAAATTCATCCAGTTTGCACTTTATTCAAATACTCAAGCATTAAACAAAATTTTAAATATCTGTAACTCAGCTGATCCTTGGAGAATCCTCCATCCATATATAAAACACTTTTCATTTTATTCACCAGTTCACAGATCTTATTCTTGTATTGACTTCTTTTTAATTAATAAACAGTGGATGAGTGATGTTCTGAGTTCACAGATTTTTAGGAAGATCTCTTTTTGAACAGTCCTTAATTGAGTTGCATATTTCTCTACCTGTACCATACCCTAGATACTCTTTATGGAGGTTAAACAACACTTTATTAAGACAAGATTATATTATTAATTACATTAATCTTTCTGTTTCTAACTTTAGGAAAGAAAATGATGCCTCTATAGCTAGACTAGATATTATTTGGGCAGCCTTAAAGAGCTATATTAGAGGAGATTTTATTAGATTTGCTTCAAAGCAGAAAAGACAATATTCAGAAAAAAGTTGCTTCTTTCAAAGAGACTAGAAATCCTAGAAAATAGAGACCAGTCTTTACTGATGGAATAAGAAATTAAAGAACTGCAACAATTTAAGAATGATCTTTTTCTACTTACTAAGGAGAAGGCAGAATTTACTGTTTTAAAAACAAAAGCCAAATATATTGATTTGGGGGAAAAGCCTAGTAAACGTTTGGTGAATAGACTTAAACATCAGGAAAAATCTAAATTTATTGACGCAATAATATCTGAGAGTTCGGGTGAAGTTAAAACTAATCCTAAAGACATCTTAACAAAGTTTTATAAATATTACTCACTATTGTATGGCCAGATGAAACATTCTCCCACTACTGTAGAGATAGAAAAATACTTGAATAATTTCAGTTGCCCCAAAATCACTCAAAAACAAGCTAAAGATATTATCAATCAAATACAAATAAAAGAGATAGAGGATGCTATCGATGGGTTAGCTCCCAATAAATCACCAGACCCAAACAGTTTTACAGCAAATTTTTATAAAATGTTTAAAAAATCTCTTAGTCCCTTGCTTCAGGAACTTTATATCCTCTTATCTCGAGGGAACAGGTGGGGTTAATTTCTGATAGACAAGCTTCGGATCATATTAGGAAAATTGCCCATATTTTTTTCTGCATCTGGTGACTCCAATATCCCTATGGCTTTGGTGTCGCTAGACGCAGAAGACACATTTGACAGGGTACACCATGAATTCTCATTTTGCACCCTTTGTAGTTTTGGATTCCCATGCAAGCTTATATCTTGGTTAAGGAGTCTTTACTCCTTCCCTTCAGTTAGACTAAATTGTAACAGTTTAATTTCAGATACAATTAGTCTATATTGTGGAACCAGGCAGGAATGCCCCATCCCCCCCTTTTATTTAATTTATATTTTGAACCCCTACTTTTTTTCTTAAACACTAACCCACAAATTATAGGTATTAACTGTGGATCCCTTCAGTGTAAAATTTCAGCGTTTGCAGATGACATTTTACTCCATATTGTTAACCCAGTGACATCAATAAAAGCAGCTTTATATACCATACACAAGTGAAATTCCCTCTCTAACTACAAGTTAAATATTGACAAAACGGAAGTCATGCCTCTTAATTTTCTTTCTTATAAAAACGAAATACAAAACTTGGGTTTTACCTGGTCTCCACAGAAATTAAAATATTTAGGTATACACCTAACAAGAGAGCAATCCCAGTTATTAAAATTAAATTTGGATGATTTATTCATTACAATTAAAAAAGACCTCAAGAGATGGCATCATCTCCCCCTTTCATTGTGGGATAAAGTTAATGTCATCAAAATGAACATTTTCCCAAGGTTATTTCATCCCCTTAACATGCTAAATACCTTTATACCCTTGAGATGGTTTGCAACTTTAAATTTAGAAATTACTAAATTTATATGGGCTGGTAAAACTCCAAGGATAACATGGAGGAAACGTATTCTGCCTAAAGAACAAAGGGGGGGGATTAAATTATATAACTGCATGTTATATTACATGGCTTCACATATTAATAAATATACAAAATGGCTCTCCCCCTCTAATTATTCTGATACCTACTGGCCAATATGGCTTAATTTGGAAATAAGTTTGATGAAAAAATACAAAGTCTATCCTGATACCATTCTACACTTGACCTTCACATCTTTAGCTACAAAACTGAAATGTTCAACGATTGGAACATCTTTGAAAATACATCATTTCGTCCTATATATATTGTAGGCCTCAGAAATCTAGCTCAACCTATCTTTGACAACCCAAACTTTAAAATAAATGGAAGGACTATCCCGGTTAGCTGGTTCCCCAATAATATTAATCTTACTATTGCTTCCTTTATCAGGGACAACTCTTATATCTCATTATATGAAATATTAGATAATGAGTCTCTTCACAAGAAATTCCTTCCTGAGTTGTTATTAATTAAAGCTGCTTTGAAAGCATACTTTGGACATACTCCGGTCTCTAATACCTTTTAGTACTCAGTGAGAGAACATGAAAGCCAGGAACTTAAAACCCCATCCCATCTCAAATCTATGCCAGCTGCTCCTTACTAAAAAGTATGGTATAAATCCCATTCTTCCTCATTGTTGGACTAGTGAAACTGAATCTTTTCTTCAGAATTTGTCTACTTTGTGGATAAATATATATCAGTTTATACCTCTAGATAATCTCAGGTTAATTCAGTATAAACAACTTCACAACCTTTAAATGACCCCTCAAAAAATGTGTAAATTTGGATTCTTGGAATCTGACAGATGTATTAGGTGTAACCTAGAAGAAGAGACCATCTGTCATATCCTGTGGGATTGTCTGAAATCTCAAATTATTTGGAACCTAGTTAAAGATACATATGGTAGGAAACTTTCTTTACATTATACTTTTAACTTTGAAACCTGTATTCTAGGTAACCTTCCCGCAGTTAAAAGTTATAGTAGTAAAGCCACTATAACTATGCTAGCTATTTCTATAAAACAATTTATTGTCAAACATTGGGTAGACAATCGGATATTAAGTTTGAAAGAGTGGACCTCTAATCTGGTTCTTAATTTGCAGATTACCAGATTAATCTACTCTTTTAACAATAAAATCAACATATTTTATAACAAATGGGGAAAGATCTACTCCCTACTGATTTAATGTATAATCTTTCTTCACCACATGTGGTATTTCAACTTTATCCGTAGGCTTATGGGTTTACATTGAGATCTATACATTTCCTTAGCCAGTAAATGACACTAGTCCGCATTTCTTCCATGTGATTTATAAGACTAAAGCTCATCACATTTGGAGGGGGGGAGGATGTGAAATACTTTCATTGTAACCACTCTATGTTACTGTTGATGTGATTCTTTATATTTTTCTTTGTTGAATTGCTTATTTTCTTTTGTATTCATAACATTTTATAAAATGAAGGAAAGTTAAAAAAAAAAAGAGTTTTACTAAGTGCTCCAACAATACGGCAAAGTGCAGATGAGTGCACAACTTCCTGGTATCAGCTTAGTCCCCTAGCGCCTCGACTCTCATGAGTCTTAAGTGGGGGTGAGGCTAAGGTAGCAGACTGCTACTCTTATACAGTGGCTACTTTGCATTTCATGACATCACAATATATAATTAGCTCATTTAAAGTGCCAGTATTTAGTTTAATGCAACAGGATATACAGTCAGTACTGCAAGGATTCCATTTAATGCTTATAAATGCTAATATAAAAAATGAAATATGAAAGCACAGTCTAATTCACCAACATGTTCAGATTATTAATGCAGTGTTGCCAGAACTGTGAGGTTGAAGAAGGTAAGACATACTTTTTATGTAACAAACAGAATATGGTACAAAGGAAGAGGAGTTCTCCTTCTTCAGGAATTGTCCTGCAAACCCTCCCTTTAAATTCTAGGAAGAAAGGGTGGCCTTCTAGGCCTCTGACTACTCTCTCCCATTTATGATCTTCTATCCTCCCTCTTCTTCTTCTACTACTTCTCCTCCTCCTTTCTTAGCCCTCTCCGTGGACCTCCAACTTCTTAGAGCTCCACTCTCAAGACAGCTCTTAGCCCTGACTCTGAGTCGGGGAAAGTCCTAGGTCCCTTCTCATTCCCAAGCATTAAAAGAAGAAAGGCTGTAGAGGGAAAGTGGGGAGAGAGAGAGCCTTGGGAGGGAGTCAGTCATTTCCTTTTTCTATCTGTCTTCCTTCTTCCTCTTCTATCTTTTGGTTATTTTTATTCTGCCTTGGGCTGCCCAGTGTTCTGGTCACCCTTGCCCCCTTAGTTGTCCCTCTTGGCTGAAAACCCCCCTTTTTCAGACAGCTTTATATTTATCCCCCCCCCTCCACTGTCATTCAAGCACCCTGGCTCTCTTCTATCCTTGTCCTTCCCTTTCTTCCTTGCCTGGTTCACAGAACTGAGTGTTGGGAGGAGTCGGCATCGGTTACTAGCCAACCTGCGAGCACCACATAGATTGATGGTCTCAAAGGCGGTGCTGTTCCGTCGACTCCTCCAGCTCAGAAAAAATTAAAGAGACAGTGCTCTTTTTATTTCCGTGCAGGGTCCTGACTTCGGGTAGGACCCATCAGTAATGAATGGTGAAGATATTTGGGAAGATCAATAATTATGGTAAGTACGTAATTTCCATTTCTGGTTGCTCACACTGTGGCACAGTGTAGTTGTCGTGAAGCGTATTTTTGCCTGCATAAATGCAAATAGTGTCAAAACATTTATTTATTTTATTTCAACATTTGATAATTGGGAAAAGCACACTGAGCCGAAGCTTATTTCCAGGTTTGAGCCGGGCATGATGGGGAGGAAGTTAAAACAGTATACATACAATAGATATATGAGAATATTACATGCAATCACATAATTTTGTACAAAAGAGTTATTTACATTCAGTTGCATATATATAGTTATTTACAATCAGTTACATGAATACAATAACATATAGTACAGTGGTTTTGAAGTTTAAACCGTGTTTATTTGGCTAAAGGCAGACTAGTTGCAGTTACATGTGGGGAAGGGGAGTTGGCAAAGTTGAGATTTAATGGAGTTGTGAGAGGTGAGTTTCTGAGGGGCAGGGGAAGCTGGTTCCATAAGTAGGGGAGATGGTAGGAAAAGGCAGATTTGCCAGCTGATGAGGATGGTTTGGGGAGGGAGAAGGAGTGGGAGTCCCTAGAGCACAGCGAGTAAGGAGAAAAGGCTGCAGGCGTTAGTTTGTCGGCCAGGTAGGAGGGGCAGTAGGTCAAAACAAAATTTGGAAATAAAAGAAATGGAGTGGCAAAAATGGTGATGGGAGACGGGTGTTAACCTAAGGGAGGAAAGGAGTGTGCAGTGGTGTGTTCTGAAAGGGGAATTTGTTACAAAATGGCAAAAAGCATGGAATAAGGAGTCCAGCCTGTCTAGCAAGGTGGAGGGGGTGGTGTTGTACAAAATTTCTGCATAATCAAAGATGGGAGTGATCATTTTTGTTAGCAGTGTGCGTCTGACAGGTAAGGGGAGAGAGTCACGATTTCTGTAAAGAAGATCAAGCTTCGGGTGGAGCTTCGAAGTGATGGCATCTATGTGGGTTGAGTAGTTTGGCCGGGGGTCAAGCCATACTCCTAGGTATTTATAGGAATAGACGGTGTTTAGTGTGTTTCCATCCAGGGTGGTGATTACAGGGGGGTTGGGTGTTCTTGCCAGTTTTTGCGCTGACCCGAGGGTCATGGAAACAGTTTTGGAGGTATTTATTTTAAGATTGTTTGCACGAAACCAAGACTGCATATTGTTGTAGCTGTGTTGTCGTAGAGAGTGGACGTCACTTAGAACAGGGCTGGATGCAAAAAGTATAGCATCGTCTGCATACATATGTATATGGGAACTTGTGCAGACTGCGGGGAGATCGTTGATGAAAAGGGAGAATAAAATTGGGTCTGGGATCCACCCTTGGGGAACACCAGCGAGAATAGGGGAGGGGGGATGTGGAGTTCACGATCCTGACTGACTGTTGCCTATTTTTGAGGTAGGATTCGAACCACTGTACTGCAGGCGGGGTGAATCAGGCTCCTATGAATTTGTCAAGAAGCAGGGGGTGGGAGACAGAATCGAAGGCCTTAGCCAAATCGACAAAAAAAGCAGCAGTTAGTTAGCCTTGGTCAGAGGCAGATTGGATATGTCCAGTGACATGGAAGAGGGAAGATATTGTTGAGTGGTGCTTCCTGAACCCAGATTGTTATGGGGAAAGGTAATTTGTGGACCTGAGAAAGTCAGTCTGGTCTGGACAAGAGACTTGCAACTTGGCAAGAGAGGTGAGGAGGGAGATGGGATGTCGGTTTCTGGGGACTGAGGGTCACCACCCTCATGGAGAGGGATGACACAGGCTAATTTCCATGCTAGGGGGACCTTACCAGTCTCAAAGGACAAATTTAGTAGGTACGTGAGAAGAACTGCTATAGCTGGTGCCAAAATATATAGAAGCTTGACGTGGATGCCATCTGGGCTGGATTTGGTGATGTTTAAATAATAGAGGACATTTAGTACTTCTTTGAGTGATGTGGGAATAAGGATGAAAGTGTTTTGGGCAGAGCATTGGGGGAGCGAGCAGTGACCTGGAGGTGGGGGAGAGGACTGGTCAGGAAGGGCACATGTGGTGAAAAAGTTATTTAGCGTTTCTGCTACTTTGATGGGGTCAGAGATGCTTTGGTCATTTAGCTTGAGACTAGGGGTATAGGTCTGAGAGGGGGTGTCTATAAGGGAGTAGACCACTTTCCAGGAGGAAGGTAGGGCGGTATTGATGCGGGACTTAAAGTAATCTGCCTTGGCTCGTCTTATTGCTTTGGTGCAGGCATTTCTTGCCGTGTTGTAAACCTGTCTGCTTTGGAGGGTCAGTGTGGATTTATAGTGGCACCAGGCCCTATCACGGGCTTTGCAGAGGGCAATTGGGGTGCTGGAGATTCATCTGTGGTGGTGCTTTTTGACTCTGGTTTTATCCAGGGGGCATGGGAGTCCCAGCCCTGTTTAAACATCTGCAGGAAACTGGACAAGACTGAATCAGTATCGGGTGCAGTGTAGACAGGGTTCCAGTCTGCAAATTGTAGGTCACGAAAGAGGGAGCTGGTGTTCAGTGAGTTTAGTGGGAGGGTATTAATATAATTTGGGGCAGATTTGGGGAGTTAAACTTTTCTGGTACTGTGGGTAATGCAGTGATCGCTTAGGGCAGCATCCATTACACCAGTGGCAGATATTCTCTGTGGATGGGAGATGAGGATCCAGTCTATTAGAGAATGATTAGATGAGCGTTGGTTGTAGCGAGTGGGCTCTGTAATTAATTGTATAAGGTTGAGAGACTCAATTTTGGATGTGGTTGCTTTTGCGGAGGGGAAAGCCAATCCAGGTTGTAATCCCCTAGGAGAAGTTCACCATATGCTGCAAGGGGAGGAAGGGAGGACACGCAGGACATGTCTCATAACTGTAATCAAATTAACTTTGTATCTCATTCGTGGGATCAAACATGCATAAAATAATACAGAGATTTCCTCATTATTTGGGAACTATCAGGACATATCTCATACTTCTAATTAACTTCACTTTGTGTCTCAATAATGAGATCAGAAATACATGCAATAATCCATCAGTTTTCTTATTTTTTCAAAAAGGGCTTAATTTCCCAGCTATTATTTAAACCATGTGGTTTCACACCATTCAACTTAAATATCCACATACTTGCTCTTTGAAGTAGAGTGTTCAACCTGTCACCACCTAGTATTGGTCGTGGGACCCATTCAATACCCATGTCCTTCTGGTGAGGAATTGTGGTGAGTAGCAAAGTGGGTGCCTACAGGTGTATCTTGTCTTATTATTTATTATAGACCTTACGTGTTCTTGGATGTGCTGCTTTAAAGGTCTTACTGTCTTACCTACATAAATTAGATTGCAGCTGCACCAGAGCACGTATACAATGTAAGAGGTATCACATGTAATCAGTTCCTTAATCACAACATTGCACCTCTGCGATTTTGGATGGTGAAAGGTTCTGTTAGCACATACATATATATTTTTTTTAACTTACTATGCTTTGTAGAGCTTCCTGGTGATGTCCCCCTCATGCCCTTACACACCATGAGTGGACCCCGGCGTCCTCCGCCACAGTGCTCCCTGGATTACCCCCCCAAAGCAGAGCCCCCCTTTAACTCCAGGGGTGCCAGTTAAATCTTTGGCATTTGTAGAAGCCATTTGGTCTCTGTGGCAGCCAAGTCTTGCTGTTCACACTTAGTTTTTTCATTCTGCCATGCACTGAACTTGTTTCTTAAGTTGTAATCCCCCTAGCGATGCATCCCAGCATCCTGTTGGCTTTGGCCACTGCCCTCCTACAAGTCTCAGAGTTGTTCATTTTGACATCCACCACCACCACCCCCAGATCCCTCTCAGCCATTGAGACTTGAAGCATTACCCCCCCCCAAGGGTATACACTTGGCCAGGGTTTCTGGCACCCAGGTGCAGAACCCTGCATTGAACCTCAGACTCCACTTCCTTGACCACATCTCCAGAGCATTTAGGTCCTCCTGCAGAGTAACTCTCCCCTCCTCCACATCCACTGCTGCTCCCAACTTCGAGTCATCCACAAAGAGACTCATTTCACTCTTGATACCCTTCCTTATGTCAGAGACATAGGCATTAAACAGGAGGGGCCCTAGGACCAATCTCTGAGGGACCCCACTGATGACCCTCCTTAGAGATGAGACTAACCCCCCAACCACGACCCTCTGGCTATGCTCCGAGAGCCAGTTTCCTATCCATCTGATCATCCGTTTCCCCACTCCGTTTCCCCCAGCTTATCCAACAGGCTCCCATGAGGAACTGAGACAAATGCCTTGCTGAAGTCAAGAAAGAGGATGTCCACTGGCCTGCCTTGGTCCAGGGCACTCATCGCCCAATTGTAGAACTCCACAAGGTTTGTCTGACATGATTTTCCTGGAACAAAGCCATGCTATCTATTGTCCCGGTACCCCAACTTCTCCAGTACCCTCCCAGCCTCTCCTTGATAATACCCTCCATCACCTTGCCCACCACTGATGTCAGGCTGATGGCCTGTAGTTCCCTGCCTCCTCTCTTGACCCTCCCTTGTGGATAGGCACAATATGTGCCACCCTACAGTCCTGTGGCACCCACCCCATCATCAGAGAGATGTTGAAAAGCTCCGTCAGGGGTTCCGCCAGGACTTCCGCCAGTTCCCTTAGTACCCTGGGATGTAATTCATCTGGCCCTGGTGCTTTCTCTGTCCTAAAGGACCTGAGGGCTTCCCCTCACTCTTTCTACCATGATTTCCACCTCCACTTCCTCCACCTTGGCCCCCTGTTCTGCCTTCCTCCCTCCTGATGGTAATGTCACCCCCCCCCTTCCTAGACCCGCCCTGGGCTCCTGATTGGTAAGGGTCCCGCCTCCTCCTCAGTTTCACCATCTCCTCCCTTGGATGATGCAGCCCCCCCATTCTTCCTGGTAAAAACTGAGGCAAAGTACTCATTTAGTACCTCGGTCTGCTCCCCCCGGGTCCTGTGCCCATCCCTTCCCTGTTCTAATCCTGCTAATCTGCCCCTTCACTTTCCTTTTTTCCCCAGTGTATCCAAAGAACCCCTTTTCCCCTTCCTCCTGATTTCCCTGGCCAGATTTTGCTCCTTTCTTGCCTTAGCCGACTTCACCACCCTAGTGACCCTTCTGACCATCAGCTCATACTCCCCTTGATCCCTTTCGCTCCTTGAGCATTTAAAGCACCTATAGGCAGCCTCCTGAACCTTCTGGGTCCACCAACAAGGTTTTCTGGACTTACTGCATTTGTGCCTCACTCTTGCACAGGTCTTGGTAGCCTCCTGCACCACCCCTCCTGATGATTTCCCACCTACTGTCAGCATCCATGTCTGGCCTTATTCCATCTAAATGATCCTTGAGGATCCTTTCCATCCCCTTGAAGTATGCCCCCTTGAAGTCAAGTACCACCATCTTTGTGCGCCCTCCCCCCCAGGTCCAGGCAGAACCAGACCGTCGCATGATCACTCCCCGCCAATGGGTCCCTCACCTCCAGGCCCCTAATCTGTTCAATGTCTGCCAGGACTACGTCCAGTGTCCAGGCCTCCCTAGTCGGCTCACCCACCTGCTGGGTTAAGAATGAGTCCTGGAAGACATCCAGCAACCTCTGGTCTCTGGCCACTGTGGACATCATAGTCCCCCCATCCGTCCCTGGCATGTTTAGATCACTCATCACAACCACCCTTCCCTTGCCCAATCTACAGTGTCTTAAGACATTTGCCACCAGACTTTCTTCTAGTTCCTCTGCCAGCGCAAGGGGTCTGTATACCACTCCTATTTTAACTCTCTTGCCCTCCTTTGTTTTCAGGGTGACCCAAATCACCTCCACAGTCGCCTCCGCCTCCTCCTCCCACCTATACCAATGCCATTTTTGACTATCAGTGCTACCCCCCTTCCCTCCTTCCTGTCCTTCCTGAACATAATGTAGCCCTCCAGGTTTAGGTCCCAGTCATGCCCTGGGGTGGCCCAGTTCTCAGTGACAGCTGCCACATCCACTGTCCCCTCAGCTAGCATCACCTTGAGCTCTGGCATCTTATTTCCCAAGCTCCTGGCATTTAGCAGGACCACCCCTTTCCTCCTCTCCCATTCCCCCCCCCATGTTTCCATGTGACCACAGTCTTTTCCCCCCTGCACCCTACCTGTTGGCCTTTTTCCATGTTCCTCCAACTCCCTAGGGAGGTGGAGACTGAGTCTCTCTTTTGTCGGACCCCCTGCAACAGTCCCTACTCCCAACCCTCCCCACTTCACAAGTTTAAACTCCACCTTTCACTGATGAATCCCTCTATCTTCAGCTTAAGGATTTCCCTCCTTGCCATATTGAGGTGCAGCCTATCCATAGCATACAGCCCCTTCTCCTCCCAGGTTTCCCCCCAATCCTCCCTCAGCCCATACTCCCTGGCCTCACACTACTCCCTGAGCCACTGATTTACCTCCCTAATTTTCTGCTTGTTCTCCCCACTAGCCCTCAGCACCGGCAGGATTTCTGAGAAGGAAATCGAGCATCCTATGGAATGGCAAACCCTGGCTAGCTCCAAAAAACTTGCCTCTATCTCTAGTTCACTATTTCCCTCTATTTTATTTGTACCCAGATGCACCAGTATGTCCTGGGAACTTCCACATTCCCTTGCTAGTGAGTATATCTTGTGCTTGGCCTTGTGCACCATCAGGCCAGGGAGGCATTTGGTTCCAACTGGGCAGGCTTCCCCCTCCCTGTCCCATTTGATACCCTGGATCATGGAATCCCCCAACAGGAGCACTCTAACCACCCCATTGCCTCCATTCCCCCCCCCCAGGTTTCCTCTTCTTCCATGCCCCTTCTCTTCCTTTTTCCTGACCCTTCCCCCCAGCCGACTCCTCGCTCCTCCCACTATCTGGGTGTCATATGCTGCCTCTCCTTATTGACAGTGGCCATCCTCCCTCTCCTGTGAACTTGGGCTTCCTCCCAAATATCTTTTTGCATCGTGACCCCCATCCCTGATCATGACTGGCCCTACCCCTCATCCATTGGCCTAGCCTGCTGCCCTCCCATCCGTCCTGGCTCATGCTCAACACCTCCTTGCCTGCCATGCCCCTGATCCAAACCCTCAGCCCTATTTACTGCATCCTCCCTTGTACACCTGTTCTTCCTCCTGCCCTTGCCCCTACTCACCTCTCTCCCTCAGCCTGCTCTGGTCCCCCGCCTCATTTTCTCACACCCATGATCCCTCTTATTTTTCCTGATTTCCAGACCCTGACTCTTGTCCCCCCTTTCCCATCCCTAACCGTCCCCATTGTCGTAGCTGCATCCCCCCCCCGGCACTCTCCTCCTCCACTAGCAGACATAGAGGGTTGAAACAGTTGCTGAGCCTAATGCCCGACCCCAAGTCTCCCCCTCCTGACCCACCCCGGTTCCCTCTGTCCAACCCCAGATGCCTGCCTGCTTCTTTGGAAGTTTTCTTCTTTTGGACCCACTCTATCAGGGTCCCCATGTGCTCCCCCGAGTATCCCCTGCGCTCCTGTCCCTATGCCCCTGTCTTTAGTAATTGGTGCAGCCACGTGGGTGACCCCTTGCCCTTTTCCCCCACCCTCCATACCTCCCCCGTATCTCCTAGCTGCCTCCTGATCCCCTCAACCTCCTCTCTGAGCTTTATCAGCTGGTAGTACACTGGGCAACCCCCGAACTTCCAAGCCCAGTCAAGGACCATGGCCACCCTGTACACCCAACCACCCTCCCAAAGATGCCAGCTCTAATGACGTGTGGCTCCATCCCCCTCATAGTAGGTTTCTCTGACTTCTATACGCAGAGCAGGTTTTGGCCTAGCTGTACTTCAGGGACTCCTGTCCTGAACTGCCTTCAGTTTGCAGGGTTTTTTTTTTTTTCCCCTACCTCCCGTGTTTCAATTTTTCTTCTGATTCACACTGCTTGGGACTCAGTCCTCATATGATTACCTACTGGAAGGGCCCTCTTGAAGTAAGATAGTACAGTTACGTAAGAACCTACTGTAACAGTAGATCTTTGAGAAAGAGAGAGAGAGAGAGTCTCTTGCAGTAGGTAACCTTTTTCCCTCCTTCCATCCCCCAGATTAATTTGGTTTACTGCTCTTTCTTATGAGCTCATTCTAGGCTCCAGGAGTCTTTGTTTCCTCTTCTCCTGTCACTACTCGCCTGAGGTCTCCAGCGGGAGAACTGGAAGGCGGATGTGGGGACTGTCCACTATATAGGGTCATGCTGATGTCCATCACGTAACGTCGACTGGGCGGTCTCCCATCAGATACTGCTGGCTAAAACTTTCCGTGGGTCCTGATGCCAGGGGGCGCAGTCCTCATAGTGATTACCTACTGCAAGAGCCTCTCTCGAAGATCTACTGTTACAGTAAGTTCTTACATAACTGTACTTCCCTTTCTGATCCCCGCCCCCAACAGATCCTCACTACAGATGCTTCGGGTCAGGGTCGGGGAGCCATCTAGGTCTCTATCAGACCTAGGGGTTCTAGTCCCACAGGGAGACTCACCTCCACATAACATCTAGGAATGTGGGCAGTTATGTATGTCTTAGAGGCCTTCCAGAACCATCTCTCTCCCCAGTCCTTTGTTGGTGCAATGGGACAATCTCAGTGTGGTCTGTTACATAAACAAGCAAGGGGGGACCCATTCCTATTCTCTGTGCCAGGAAGCAATGAGGGTCTGGTACTGGGCTCTAGATCATGGTCTATAACTGTTAGCCGTCCATGTGCCAGGCACCCAAAATGCTTTGGTGGACAGCCTCAGTGAGTCACAGTCCAAACTGCATGAATAGGAGCTGCTGATTTCAGTTGCAGAAGACTTGTTCGACAGGTGGGGATGTCCAGAGTTGGACCTTTTTACGTCCCTACTCAACACAAAACTGCTGTGTTTCTGCTTGCTACATCCAGGGCCTGGAGTTTTCTGGCAAGATGCGTTATCCCTCTCCTGCAAAGAGAGGTGTCTTTATGCATTCCCTCCTTTCCCTTTAATTCAGAGGGTTCTCATCAAACTACAGATGGAGGGTGCCACCCTAATTCTGGTGGCCCCATTCTGGCTGTGGCAGATATGGTTTTCATTACTGCAACAATTGGCTATGCACCCTCCAGTTCCCCTGCCTCTCTGCTGGGACCTGTTAACACAGGCACAGGGGGACCCTAGTCCATCCAGATTTCAGATCCCTCCATCTGCGAGCATGGCTTCTGAGGACATAGACATTGCTTGGTTCAGAGTGTCTCAGAAGGTGGCTGATGTCCTGGTGGCTGACAGAAAATCCTCCACCAGGGCCACTTATTTTGTGACGTGGAAGCGGTTTGCTATTTGGGCCACTTCTCAAAGTCTGGATCCTTTCACTTGTCCGGTGGGCCCAATTTTGGAGTATCTACTGGCCTTGTCTGAGGCCACTCTGAAATACTCCTCCCCAAAGTGCACCTGTCTGCCATATCAGCTTTTCATGAGCCCATCGATGGCTGTACAGTGGCACAGCTGGATGTGGCTGGTACTTTTCTTTTTTTTTAAACTCAATACTTTATTAATAGACCAAGTCATACACATACAGTACATAAATTCATTCATCTGTATGATCATCATTTACATTCAGAGAATAGTTTTTGCCTGCTTTTACAGACGTCCCATTTGCACTTCAGTTTTCAACTAATTACAATTTATGTTATGCCTATGTCTTACCCATTTTAGTCTTGTTACTCATCTGTTCCACTTTTCTTTTTTTAGGTGCAACCTTACCTGATAATCATACTCACTGCCTTGCCCTCTCTTCCCCTCCTTTCCCTTGGAGGCGCCACTGTTGAGGATAAAAAGGACTGTTCCTACCTGCTTGTTCCCATCTCATTCCACTCTGGACACTCCATCTGTAGTGCATATGACTTCTTACTGCTCTCTCCTGGGTATCCATTTTTTTCAAGGGTCAAATGGGGGTTATACCCTAGAAGTGCGGGCATGAAAACTGCATACTTGTAAGAAAACAAGCACTGTGTATTATAGTTAACTATTCTATGTTGTATAACCAATGATTAAGTACACTGTTGTATTTTCCTCAGTATGTGTATCAAACTATTGACATCATACTGTAATGTTCTTTAAAGCATTGTTACATCAACTGGTGTCTAAATAAAACCGTTTATGAACAATATAAACAAAAAACAAAACCTTGTGCTTTTTGTTGGTACGCTTTCATTTCTGGGGTTGTAGATCTCTGTCTTTGAGAATATTACTGCATTTTGGGGATATCCTATCTCCCTTTGTACTTGCTAGGCTCCCCCCCCCCTTAATCAGGTTCCTGGGTATATTGTGTCCATCTTCTCCAGTTTTCTGTGAACTTATCCACCATTAACCTGAGTCGGGCTGTCAGGAGCTCTATCTCGTATATCTGGGACACTCTCTTTCTCCCCTCCTCTATCTCTGGTGGGATGGGTCCAGCCAGTGTGCAGTAATTACCTTAAGTGCTGCCAGTACCATGCAGCTGAATGTTTCTTTTTCCTTTCTGTCAGATATACTCGGTACACATCTACCCAGTATATATAAGCTCCCTGAGTCAGGCATGCCCACTCCCCAGATCTCAGTCAGCTTTTCCCCAATAGTGCCTTAGCACTGTGCATGACCATAGGACATGGTAATGTGTCTCCCTGTCACCACAATCCCGCCAGCATAGGTCAGTGTTTGTTGTTCCAAAGTGTTTGGTTATTACTGGCACATAGAAAAACCTTGTGTATCACTTTCCATCTATACTCCCTCCAGTTTTGGGATGTGGACACCCTCCATTCTCCAACACATTCCTTCCATTGCTGATCAGAGATTGTCTCCCCCCCCCCATCCTCTTCCCACTTTTGCTGCAACTTTGCAAGTGATGTACCTCTTGCCTGCATCAGAAGTTTGTACATGAGGGACATGTATCTAATTCTATCCTTTATAATGGCTGACCAATACAGAAAACTTTCCCACGGTGTCTTGTCTCCTGCAATTCTTTGTTCCCATTCTGCCCCTTGTAAATAACTCAGTTGTAAGAATCTATAGAAGTCTGGTCTACCTAGATTATACCTGTCCTTCAGCTGTTGATAGGCTGCCATATACCCTGTCTGTATTAACTTTTCATAGCTGCTGATTTTTTTCCTTTTCCATTCCCAAAATCCTACATTTTCTCTACCTGGGATGAAATTAAGCTCCCCAGTGATTATAGTGATGGGTCCTATCTCATTTGGAGTGCCCGTTTTCCCCTGAATTTCTAAAAGGATATGCAGTGAATGTCTTATCCATGGGTTTTTAATTTTTCTAACCAATTCTGCTGGTATTTTTGTCATTAGCAGGGCATATAAGGGCATGGGGAGATCTTTAGTCTCCTCCATGGAACACCACCTGGAGTCCTGTTCTTGTTTGACCCATGTGATTAAGTAGGGTGTCTGGGCTGCCAAGTAATACAGTTGTAGATCCGGCAGTTCTGCCCCCCCCCCATCCTTAGGCAATGTCATTGCTCCCCTATTTATTCTTGCCCCCCGAGACACACTTGCATCGCCGTATTCAGCTGTGCCCAATATACCCCTAGTATTTTAATAGGTGGCGTTTGAAAGAGGAACAAATACCTAGGTAACATATTCATTTTAAGTATGTGAGTTCTCCCATAAATGGAGAACGGTAGCATACTCCACCTCTTTAAGTCTAGTACACACTTCTGCATCAGTTTACCATAGTTTAGTTTGAACAACTTTGAGATCTTTGGGGTAGTTCTTGTGCCCAGATACCTGATTGTGTTATTCTTGGCCCACACATAAGGGATCGTTGCCTTGTCTCTTGGGGGCAGTTTTCCACTAATATGCATTACCTCTGTCTTCTCCACAATAATTTGGTAACTCGATATTGCTCCATATTCCCATAAAATCCTCTGCAATGTTGGGATGTAATTTTTAGGGTCCTGAATAAATAGAGCATCATCTGCATACAGGGATATTTTATGTTGTTCCCCTGCCACCTCCACTCCCTTAATTGTCTGGCAGCTTCTGATCTTTACTGCCATTGGCTCGATACACAGAGCAAAGAGTAATGCGGACAGCGGGCACCCCTGTCGTGTACCTTTCATGAGTAGGAACATACCTCTCAACCTTTTGTCCCCCAAATGAGGAACATTGCTTCTCAAAATGTGGAACAATTGAACAAAATGTGGAACACTTAATCAAATCTTTACCTAGAAAGCTCAGAACACTGTTAAAATGTTTGCATTTATGTTCAGAAAGACTGTTATTACTGACTAATATAATTTTTGCATCCTTTACTTTTGATTTTTGCTTTAAAATGTTAATATTGAATGTGGGACAAGCCCTCACAATGTGGAAGAGGGAGCTTTTGTGAAGTAAAATGAGGAACGTTCCTCGTAATGTGGTACAGTTGAGAGGTATGAGTAGGAATCTTTCTGAATTAACCCCATTAACGTTTGCCACTGCCTATGGGTCTGTGTATAGGGCATTTATGCATGCTTGAAACTTTGGGCCAAAGTTCATAGCCTGTAGAACACCTTTCAGGAAACCCCACCTTACCCAGTCAAATGCCTTCTCAGCATCTAATGATGTGGCTAATTGTATTTTTGGGGACTTAGTGTGTGATGTGAAAGTATTTAAGAGCCTCCTAATGTTGTCCTGGTGTACCCTCCTGTGTATGAAGCCTCTCTGGTCAGGGTGAATTAAACTTTGTATGTGATTTTTGAAGTCTTTTGGCTAAAAGGATGTTAAAGATTTTCATATCCACAGGGAGTAGCGAAATGGGTCTATATGACCCACCCTTTTTTTTTTTTTTTTTAACCAGGCGAGAGACACTAAGTTGAAGCTTGTTTACAGGTGTGACCTGGGACCACAAGGAAATTAAGTGACTTGCTCAGGGTCACACAGTATGCAAGTGGGGGCTGTGGGATTCAAACCAAGGTCTCCAGGTTTGAAGCTCAGAGCCTTAAACCACTGTGCCATACTGCCCCCTATTTTTGTGGATCTTTTCCTTCCTTTGGCAAAACTGTTATCTGAGCATACCTCCAGGAATCTGGGGCTGCTTCTCCTTCCAGAGTTTTATTAAAGGCTGCCTGGAACACCAATGCCAGTTGTTCCCAAACTTTTTGTAAAATTCTGTGGGGAGTCCATCTGTCCTCGGCACTTTGTTACTTTTTAGTTGCTTTATTACCGTTGGAGTTTGTTTGCATGATATTTGCCTCCAAACTATCCCTTTCTTCCTCCCTTAGTTCCTTCAGCTTCACCGAGGAAAGAAATGTGGCTAGGTTTTCCCCCTCCGTCTCCCCCCACTTGTCTGTGTATAGCTGCCTATAGAACTCTGCAAACTCTTTCTAGATCTCAGTCAGATTTGTGTGAACTGTGTTCCCTTGTGGTCCCGCTTTAATTCTTTGTACTGTCCTATTGATGCCCTGTTGCCTTAATTGCCAAGCTAATAATTTACTGGCCCTATTTCCCGCTTCATAAAACCATTGATTGGTGTATCTGATCCCTCCCTCCCTCTATTTTTAGCTCTAAAATTCTTGTGAGGTTATTCCTATGTTCCTGAAGTTGCCTTTTTAGTTCGTGGTTAAGTGTGATTTTGTGCTCCGCTTCAATATCAAATATCTTTTGTTCTAATTCTACTCTGGCGTATTCCCTTTCCCTTTTCTTTTTTGAGGCATACTGGATGCATATGCCCTTTAGAGTGGCCTTTAACCCATCCCACCTATTGGCTGCTGTTGTATCTCCTTCCCTGTTATTTCGTATGCTCCCTTTGTTGTCCTCTGGCATTCTCTGGCAGAATTCTGGGTCATTAATACGTGAAGCATTTAACCTCCAAAAGGAATTGTTAGGTACAGCTTCCACATCCAGATCCATCACTACTGCTGCATGATCTGATGCAGTTATATTTTTAATGTCACATCCCCAACCACGTGTACCCATTCCTTTGTCAGAAGGAAGTAGTCTGTTCTGGAGTACTGATTATGCAGGTGTGAATAAAACATACTGTTCTTGTCCCTTTTGTGCAGGTGCCTTCATATGTCTGTTAGGCCAGCTTCCCCTATCAACCCTCTTAGTTTTTTTACTCTCCTCTCTCTGATCCTTGCAAATTTTTCCACTTCTATCCATTGAGGGACAAGGGACACAGTTGAAATCCTCCACCACAAAAATTGGCCCCTGTTCCTCTGGTGACCTGAGCAGATGTCTCTCTAGAAATGCTAGCCTCTTCAGGCTCTTATTGGGGGTATAGATGTTCAGCAGCACACATGAACCCCGCTGTATGTTCCCATCACTTTGATGTGTCTCCCATCCACATCTTCCTCCACTTGCTCCACTTCCAACTGGATGTTTTTCCATACCAGTATAGCTACCTCTCTCCTGTGTGGATGGCCTTCAAACGATGAGGAGTATACAGACCCCACCCAGCTGTGTTTCAGCTTTTTATACAAACATATGAATGTGCCAGCAGAAACAGACCACCCATTCTATACAAGTCTGCTCAAGTGTGCAGCAAGCACCCCTAGTTTGCAGCTGCCCCAACCCCTGCCCTTTGTCATCCCGCTGCCAACCCTGCCTCCCCGCCCTCACTCTCCCCTGTTCCCTGTCCCGTGCCCTTTTGAAGCTGTTCACAGATTTACATGATATCACCCATTCTGGTAGTGCATTCCATTTTGCTGCCACCCTCTGTGAAATAGTGTCTCCTCATTTCCCTCCTGAATCTTCCCCCCTCTATTCTTAGCCCGTGTCCTCTGGTGACCCTTCCCCTCCTTAGCTTAAAGACTCTATCTGCCCTATCCCTATTGATTTCCCTCAGAAACTTGAATGTCTCTATCATGTCCACCCTTTCCCTTCTATCCTCCAGGGTGTACATATACAGGTCTCCTAGCCTGTTCTCATAGTCTCTCCCCTCCATTTCACATATCATCTTTGTTGCCCTACTCTGCACCCCCTCCAGTAGCCTGATATCATGCTGTAGGTATGGCCTCCAAAACTGCACACAATACTGTTAAGTGTGGCCTTACCAGCAACCTGTAGAGGGGCAAGATCACCTCTCTTCGCCTGGATGAAACCCCCCTCGCAATGCACCTCAGCATTTTGTTCGCTTTTGCAGCTGCTCTCCTCTACTGGGCAGTGTTGTTCATGGTCCCTGTTATCATTACCCCTAGTTTCTTCTCCTCCTCAGTGATCCCCAGCTTAACCCCCCCAGCCAGTGTTCTCTCCTTGGGTCCTTCGCCCCAAAGTGCATAACCTTACACTTCTCTGCATTGAACCCCAGCTGCCACCTCTCTGACCACTCCTCTAGGTTGGGTGAGGCATGTCTCCTGTAGAAACACCACCGTGGCCTTTAACCTGTTCACCTCTTGGAGTATGCAAGCTCTCTTGATAGGAGAGTTTACCCCCTTCACATTATACGTGACAATTCTTAAATCAGCCATCTTTCATTTGTTACCTTTTTCCCCATTCTGTTTCTAACCCCCCCCCCCTTCTGTTTATATTTTTACTGGTAAAAAAGCACAATACAAGTAAACCAAACAAATAACTATTCACATTTGAAAACATTTTGTGGCAGAATTTCTCTACCCTGTTCATCACCCTTGTAACTGTCCACCCCTCCTGCTCATTTAAGGCAGAGTTCTGACTATTTCCTTGATATTTCAATGACTTCAAACGGTATTCTTTCCCAGCCTCATTAGTTACACTCTTGTGTATTTTTCTATGGAGCTGTGGCTTGATGGTGGTAGCCTCCACCTCTGTGGAATATGGCTTGCATAAGCTGTTTCGCCCCAACCTTCCTGGGCAATGTGCCTGTTGCGTGTGCCTAGATGTCACCTGCATCCTTCTCACTCTGTGCTTCTGCTTCTTTCCCCCTGCTCCCCAGCTTTATCAATATGTGAGGTATGCCCTTCGTCTCCTTCCCCAACCCCCTTATCTTTTCTCTTCCCTCTACCCGTTGACTCCTTCCCCTATCTCAGCTCTGCTCTATTTGTCTCCTAACTCCATCGCATTTTCTATCCCACCCCTCCCTCTTTGTACCTCCCTCAGGTTCCCTCTCCCCCCCATTACTCCGTTCAAATTATAGTCTTGCTTTTTGTCCAGCATTCCTTCCTGTCCACCTTCCTTAGTTGTCACCATGCTCCACTCTATTCAGTTAAGCATACTTTTTCTAACTTACAACCCCCCTTCTGTCTCTCATTTTAGCCTATATCCGTAATTCTTCCTGGTAAGCAGTTTGATCCCCCTCCCAATTACTCTTTTCAGTTTGGTTGATGTCTGCTTTCTTCCCTTCCCCCTTCCCTGTCCTCTCTTTATTCAACAAGTCACATTTTCCTCCCCCTATCTCTCCCTCCCCCTTTAGAAAGACAAAGCCCCACATATTATCTTCTGAGCAACTGAACAAGAATAAGAGTCCTAGTAGTCCATTACTTCTTTTCTCCTTGCGGGTTCCCCTGTGCTGGACTGATAAGCAGTGTCAGTGGCACACTTGCTGGGAGATCAGAGAGCTGTGGGTTCAGTTCCAACGTCTGGCACTTGGGTTAATATCCCAGTACTGACACTGTAGTGCAGCATGAGAGGGGTGCTGCATTTCTGAGGTGCCGACTTTCGGATGAGACGTTAAACCGAGGTCCCATCTGCCTGGATTGTTGGTAGTTCAGGTGGATGTTAAAGATCACATGGCACTTATCGAAAAGTGTAGGGGAATTTCCCCGGTGTCCTGGCCAAATTTCCCTCATTCACTAAAAATACCACCAACAGCTTAATCTGGTTCAAGGTCAGTTGGCATTCATCTGTATCCCCCTCCCCTGGGTCGTGCCTGAAAATAGGCAGGATTTGTCTAGTGCACTTACCCGGTCAACAAAAACGAAATAAAAAATAAGTACACTTACAGGGCTGATAAAGTTCAGTCTGGCAGCACTGAGGCTGATGGTGTGTCTTCTTGCTGTCTGTTCCTCCTGCTTGTAATTGCATCCCAATGTTCTTGCATGGCTGTTGCTCCTCTGTGACTCCCTCTGGATCTTTGCTGCTGCCACTGTCCAGGTCTGAACAGTCTTCCTGCCAGCTCTTCACTGCCCTCTCTGCCAGCTCGAACTCTCAGCTTCTTTACAGTTGGGGAGGCCTCCTCCAGGCTCCTGAAAAATTTTGGGCCCCCTTCCAGGAAAATCTTCATCTGTGCTGGTGCAAAAATTTGAGCCTTAATGTTGTAGTTCCTCAGTTCTCTAATGGCCTGCAAAATCTGCCGCCATTGCTCCATAATCAGTGGAGTGAAATCATGCTCAAAGTACAGCCGCATGTCTCTGAAAATCATTACTTTTTTGCCCCTGGTAGCCCTCAAGACTTTCAGCTTTTTTTTTCTTTCAATTCTTTTTCCCTCCCATCACAGCTGGCTGGGGCCCCATCAGTCATCCTGCCTGTTCCCCTCCTGCCAAGACTCTCCCAAGCCATGAACTCAGTCTCCAGATCCACCCGAAACACACCTCTAGGGAACCCCCTAGTCATTGCTTCCCAGGGCGGGGCCACCTACAGCTCCCCAGCACTTACCTCATCCTTTGCCCCTCGAGTGGAGGTGGAGAGAGAGTCGAGATCTGGTAGGCAGGGTCCGGTTTTGGAGGTGGGGGCAGGTGACATCTTCCTCCCAGCCAATGGGTGCTTTCCTGGTGTTCGTGCATGAGTGTGGATTCCCTAGGAGCGTGGACGTGCAATGATGTGCAATGTGGGCTGAGCGCTCTCCCACGCACTTCCCGCGGACGTCTGCCGACACTCCCAACCTGTTGTCGACATGATCCCCGGCTGTGCACTCCCAGCCTCTGCTGGGAGTCGCTAGTGCCGGGGAGTCACCCACCCTCCCCAGGAGAGAAGAGCTGTCCTCCGGATGCTCAATCCTCTCCTCCTTGCTGACCCCCAATGACCCGAGCTCATTCCCAAACCTAGGTCGCCGGCATGGCATGAGGTGTGGCATCCAGGGCCTCAACCCTCAATGCCACTGGGCCGGGCTTAGACCTTCATCTTTGTGGCATAGTTGACAAAAGTGCCACCACAGATCTAGGGGGCACCTTGGGGTCTGATGGCCTTGGAGCTAACGTACAGTGAGCTCTCTCGATTAGTGGGGGGGGGGTTATCCCATCTGAGTAGCTCCTGCAGCAGCCCCTCCATGTACCCCTCCATCTCTCCTTGCTCAGACCCCTATGGTAAGCCATGAATCCAGAGATTATTTCTCCGTGAACATTGTTCCAGGTCATTCAGTTTAAATTCAAACTCCTTCTCCCGCTAATACAAATGAATAAGCGCTGCATTGTGGTGATCCCCCTGTGTATTGACTTCATTCAGGCCATTTTCCAGCTCTGAGGTATGTTTTCCTATTTCTTTCACCTCCTGCTTAGTGCCTGATAAGTCTTCTTGCATTTTTCTCAGGGTCATTCCAATTATTTGCAGCTCACTGATCAGCTGCTTGGAGGTGATTGTGCTGTCAGTTTCCTCCTGCGTTCCTACCTCCGGCTGTCCCGCCAACTCTACCCCGGGGGATCACTTGGCCCAGTCCACCCTCCTTATTCATTCACAAAGAATGCTTAGATTGCGGGCTGTCCATCCCAAAGTCTTTTTTTTTTTTTCATTTGTACTTTTTCCTCCAGAGCCCTGGCAGGCAGCTTCGACCCTCCTGATGGAGGGACTCTCTTTCCGGTCCCGCCACTCCCGCACTCACTGATCCGGGTAGTTCCCCTGTGGATTACCTCTTGCGGCTGGGCCAGGAAGGAGGTGGCCCACTTCACCTCCCCCCCCCCCGAGACCCAATCCAGAAGCCGGGGTTGGCTCTTGGGTGCGGCGGACCATCATAATGCCCTGCCAGGCCCTTTTCCTCCATTTTCTCCCGTCCCCCTCCCCCAGACATAAGTATGTCAGAGCATGCCTCCCAACCCATACTGCCCTCCAGCCACCACCAGAGGGCAATCAACGAGCAGGACGACAAGTCTCCCTCCCCCAAGAGAGGACAGCAGTCCTCCGGAAGCTAAATCCTCTCCCCCCCTGCCAACCCTAGTGCCCCTACTCTTCTCCATTTTCCTTAATGATCTTCCTACAGCCTGCTCATCCTCTTCTATCCACATGTACGCTGATGATACTGTTTTGTACAGTTCCGGCAAAAACCCTGCTGCCGTAAAAACGGCTTACAGCATAACTTCAACCAAGTTCAGCTCTGGTTTGCATCTCACCAGCTTTTTCTAAATGCCAAGATAGTCTCAGTGACCTTTGGCACCAGGCATAGACTGTCTAGGCTCCCGGTCCTACCCATCTTCCACATCCTTGATGGGACCATCTTGGAGGATACCTCCTCATTTTGATATCTGGAAGTTTGGCTGGACTAGCACCTCAACTTCTCTGTGCATATCGATGCTATCCTGAAGAAACTGCGTCCCAAGCTTGGTGCTCTGTACAGGAATCATAGTTGTATCCTGCTGACTGTGAGGCACGAAATTGTCCAGAAGATGATACTCCTCATCTTTGACTACTGCGACGCAGTCTATGGTGCTGCTCCCAAATCTTCCCTGACCAAGTTGGACACTCTCTTTAACTCCTTCTGCCGTTTTGCTATGACTCCCCTTCCCGCTCCCACCACTGTGAACTCTATCGCTCTCTAACCTTCTTTCCACTATCTCACATGCACATCTCTCACTGTGCCAAACTAACCTCCAAATTCTGGTTTGGGCGGATCCCCTCCTATTTCTCATCTTCTCTGTCCACTCCACCTTCCCCCACTCTCTCAGATCAAATGATGCCTGCACTAGCGGACCCTCGCAGCCCACCCTCATTGGTCAGACTGATTTCACGATCGCTTCCTAAAATCTGGAATTCTCCCTAAACAAGCACTCCTCCCTCCAACTACTCCCTTACCTCTGCCCTACACAATTACCTTTCCTCAGCTGTTCCTGCTTTAACCCACCTTAATACCTGTCCCTAGTTTCTGCCTTCCTACCATGACCCTCCCGGCAGGGTTCTCAACATCCTGAAAGGGGAAATCAGGAAATGGCTACCCCTTCTCCTCATATTCAGTTCTTGCCTCTCCCCCCCCTCTTCTACACCTGCGCTTCTGGGTCACCAGTGTGCACAACCTAACCCCATCCTTTTTACTCCAACAACACTTGCGTACTACCTCTAGCCTGCTCCTGGTACACTCATGCACTATAAATGGTTCTATAGGTTTTGTACATTCATATGTTCTTTTGTATGATTTTGGACAAGTATTGTAGTTTACCCAATGTTCCTCTACTGTATATTGTACAATACCTTGTGTTCCAACTGTTGCACAATCTTACAATGTTGTATTGTTTGTACTACCCACATACTATTGTAACTGATCATCCTTACCCTATGTAACCCCTCCCCCCCAGGTTGCACTGTGAGATGAGCAACTTGTTGTTCAGTGTGCCCTCCTGGTGAAACATTTCAATAAATAAATAAATTTAAGAGATCACTAGCTCCAGAGAAAGGATTCTCTCTCAAAGCTAGTGCCAGTAACAGCCATTTTTCTCCAAGCCCTTCAGTGGTGGCAGGAAAAGGGCAATCTCAGGCAAGGTGTACCCTTCTTGCAGCAGGTTCCCTCTCTGGTACTCACAACAGATGCCTCCCTCCTAGGGCGGGGAGCACATCTGGGGGATCACACCGCACATGGCATGTGGGAAAAGCAGGAATCCCTCCTGCACATCAACCTCTTGGAGCTCAGAGCAGTTCTTCTGGCTCTTCAGTCATTCCACAATCTGATAAAAGGAAAGGTGGTCTGGGTCAGAACAGACAACACAACCACCATGTACTACATAAACAAGCAAGGGGGCACAAGTTCAACTGCCCTCTGCACAGAGGTGATGAGAATCTGGGCATTTGCTTACTCTCTGAATGTTCCCCTCTCAGCTGTCCGCCTTCCAGGCAAGGAAAATGTCTTGGCGGATGCCCTCGGCAGAATAAATCAGAACCATCATGAGTGGTCACTGAACAAGCAGGTCTTGAAGACCATTTTCTGGAGGTGGGGCACCCCAGAGGTGGATCTGTTCACTGCTCCAGACAACCACCAACTCCCACAGTATTGCTGCAGGCCCCCCCATCAAGGGCACAATTCCTCTGAATGGAGTTCTGCTGGATTGGACAGGGAGGTTCCTGTATGCCTTTCCTCTCTTACTGAAAGTGTTAAACTCAGGCTTCAACCAGCCTCAATGATCCTCATTGCCCCAGACTGGGCCAGACAGCCTTGGTACTCCATGATCCTATCATTGTCAGTAGCCAAGCCAATCAGTCTTTCCAGGAGGTACAACCTGTTGTCGTCCTCACAGGGCAGGATCATGTATCCCAATCTGCTATCCCTCAGACTCAAAGCATGGCTCTTGAAGGCTTAGAGTATGCAGATTTACAGCTTTCAGAAGGAGTCATGGATATACTAAGAGTCTCCAGGAAGCCTTCCACCAAGAAAACCTATGCTTCCAAATGGAAGAGATTTTTGATTTGGTGTCAGGGTAAGGGGGGTTAGACCATACCTAAGCCAATCTCTCTACGGTTCTGGACTATATGACCCATTTGCATTCCACAGGGTTAAGTATTTCCACCTGAAGAGTGCACTTGGCAGCTGTTTCAACTTATTTATCAGCAGGTAAATCATCTTCTTTGGCTTCAAAGCCAATATTCAAGATGTTTTTTAAGGGATTACTGTAGTTGCACCCACCACACAGGGAGCCTGCTCCCATGTGGGATTTGAATATTTGTGTTTCCCAACTTATGCAGTCTCCCTTTGAGCTAATGTCTACTGAAGACCTCAAATATGTGACTTTTAAAATAGTGTTCCTGGTAGCCATTACCTCTGCTAGAAGGATCTGCAAGCTCCAGGCACTGTCCACAGAGCCTGGGTACATTGCTGTCCATAGAGACAAAATAGTTCTGAGAACTAACAGGAGATTTCTGCCTAAGATGGTATCAAAGTTCCACCTCAACTAGTCTATGATGTTGCCAGTCTTCTTCACAGACCATTCCACCTCAGGTGAGCGCAGGCTGCACAGCCTGGATGTGAAAAGGGCAGTCATCTACTATCTTGACCACACAAAGGGTCACAGACGGGATCAAACCCAGTTCTTCCTCACTTATGGAGAGGTGGGAAAAGGAAAACCTGCCACAAAACGATCCATTGCACAATGGATTGTAGCCTGTATTCAGTTTTGCTATAGCAAGGTGGGCAAGCAACCACCTGCAGGCCTCAGAGCCCATTCAACTAGGGGTACTGCAGCTTCTCTAGCAGCTGCTAGAGATATCCCCTTAGATGACATTTGCAAGGCTGCAACTTGGAAATCAGTCCACACATTCACCAAACATTATTGTCTGGATATCCAGGCCAGAGGTGATGCCAGGTTTGGCACAGCAGTCCTGCAGAACCTGCTTCCTAAATAGGTTATAGGCCTATCTCCAAAGGCACTGCTTGGTAATCTGCATAAATCAGAATACAGTAAGATTTCTTGGGGTTTGAAGAAAGAAATTACTCGCCATAGTAATCTTGTTTCTTCTAAGGGAATCTTACTGTATTCTGAGCTCCCTCCCTTTCTCCCCTACTCGAAACCTATGGTCACTGCACTACAGCTGTAGTAGAGATGTTGCAAACCTGAGGGTCTATTGTGTTCTGTTTTTGGGCATCTGTGACTTGAGTTTTAGTGATGCCACTTTAAAGTTCTTTTTTCAAAGAGGGGGTAAATCCCTTATTCATACCCTACTGTTTGTTGTGGAGGGTTGTTATTATTATTATCATTTTAGTAGTAGGAAACTGCTTAGTGCAGGCTTCATAAGAACCTGACAGTTTAGAACTGTTTACCAGGGACAGTGATTTGAAAACCAAGCTCGAGCCTAGCATTCCATCATTTGCATAGGTTCTATTAACCATTTCAGCTCCGAGCGTCCTATGGTGAGACCATACTGCATAAGTCAGAATACAGTAAGATTCCCTTAGAAGAAACAAGATTACTATGGTGAGTAATTTTTTCCTTTGTTGCCATGGATACAGGAAAACGAGACTTAATGAGCCATCGGGGAGTGGAGTGTGCTCGGCTAGGTCCTCATGGTGCGGTGATGTCACCGGAAGTCTCTAGCCCTTACTTTTCTGAGAGGCATTCTCCACTTGAAATCTCCCATCTGTAACCCAGTTCCAGGTTGGGACCTTAATTTTATTTTGGAGAAGCTGACCCTGCCTCCTTTTGAGCCAACCGCGTCTTGCGAGCTATGCGTTTTGTTGTGGAAAGCATTATTTCTAGTTGCCATTACTTCTGATAGAAGCATTTTAGAGCTACAAGCTCTTGTGTTTGAGCAGCCTTGTTTTATTCTCCCTAAAGAAAGGGTCTCTTGTAATTTAGTTGTTTAACCAGGAATAGCACACTAAGCTGAAAGCTTTTTTACAGGAGCAACCTGTGAGCACAAGGAAGTTAAGTGACTTGCTCAGGGTCACACAGTATGCAAGTGGAAGCAGTGGGATTCAAACCCAGGTCTGGTCTGCTGGATGTCACCAGATTTGCAGCTCAGAGCCTTAGACCACTGTGCTATACTGCCTGCCTCTTTGCATATTAATCCTAATTTTCTACCTGAGGTGGTGTCTGCGATTACCCTCAACCAATTAATCCACCTGCCCATTTATTTTCCAGAGCATGCCAATCCAGGGGAGACATTGCGCCATACTTTGGATGTGCATAGAACTTTCCGCTTCTATACATACCGTATCAAGGACTACAGGAAGTCCAAACAGTTAGTTGTTTCTTTCTCCCCTGGTAGAGAGGGTGCTCCAGTTTCAAAACAGTGCTTGTCCAAATGGTTGGCCAACTGTATCATTTTTTGTTACAGGAATTATGGTAAGTAACTTCCTGAGGTTGTTAAAGGCCATTCCACCAGGGGCATAGCCACTTCACTTTCCTGTTTCAGAGGTGTGTCTGTAGCCGAGATTTGTGCTGCTGCCACTTAGAGTATTGTCCACACTTTCACCAAGCACTACAGTTTAGACCTTGCATCCCACAGAAGGGCAATGTTTCACATTGCTGTGCTTCAGGGCCTTCTTTCTTAGGTCTCTGGCCTCCTGCCACCCAGACTGTACTTGCTTGCAGCACTGCTTCAGACTCATTCCATAGGTGGGACCTGATGACAGAGCTATTACTGTAGAAGATGGAACAGTTATGTAAGAACTTTCCATAACAGTAGATCTTCGAGGGAATTTCTGTCACCAGGTCATGCTGTCCCCCCCCATACCCCTTTTCTCTCTCTCTCTCTCTCTCTTTCCAGCTTGGCTGTCCTGTTGCTCTAGCACTTCTGCTCACTGGGCACCTTTTCTCGCTCCTTAGTTCCCTATTGGGACTCCTGTCTCCTAGCGCCTCTGGCAAGGGAAAGAGCTGAAGAGGGAGCAGGGCCACCCACGCTTTTATGGGGTGAATAATGTTGGAGCCTGACATCAGCATGGGCGGCCCCTTGTAGACTGCTACAGAAAAGCTTCTGTGGGATCTTAGTGCCTGAATGCTAAGTTCCATAGGTGTGACCTGATGACAGAGGTTCCCTCAAAGATCTACTGTTACGGTAAGTTCTTGCGTAACTGTTCTGTCTGCTTTGCCTTTGATCTTTAATATACCTTTTCTCCTTGTATTCTTGGTGTGCCCTATCCAGTGTGCTCTGAAAATTCTGACTGAGGCAATGTGGAATATGCCTGCTTCCATACTGGCAATCTCTTGGCTCATGGATAGAAAGAACATGGCTGTAATCAGCCTGCTGTAGATACTGTTGATCTTCTTTGGGGTATCTCAGTCATGAGGTCACACCATAGGAACTTCACCATCAGAGAAGCAGGATCCACATGGAAGATTTTCAGCAGTACCACTGGGGCCACCAATGCTGATGTCACCTGCCAATGTCACCAACCCTATAAAGGCCTGAGCGGCCCTGCTTCCTCCTCAGTTCTTTCCTGCCATTGACTCTGTTCGCATGGGTCTCCATGGAAGCTTTGATGCAGTTTTGTGCCATTTTTGCCTGCAACTTTTATTTTACTTAGTTTTTTAGAATCTCTTTTTTATAAGAGATTCCTTTACCTTGTTTATGTTGAAAGTTAATCCTTCCACTTCTCTCTTCTGTCGCTGCGGAAAGAAAATTGCCTCTTTAGACAACCATATCCTCTGTGTCTGCTGTCTTGTGCCTGACCACGACTTCTTAGACTGAGATCAGCCAGAAATGTTAATCAAACCATCCTCAGGCAACGCAAAAAAGCTTTTTAAAAAAAATCCTGATGGAACAGAGGGCAGCCAGTTCTGGGTAGGGGTTCTTGGGGGTCCCTCCTTCCAAGTCGCAGGTGGGTTCGTTAAGCTCCCAGACTGTAAAGGCTTGAGACAAGCCCTCAGGAAAAAGTTATAAGAAAGAGAGCTATTTCTGAAATTACACTGAGTGACTACAGGTAGTAGCTTAGCTAGAAACTCAGTGGGTGCAAGGGCAGAAGCACTGCAGTCTTTCTCTAAAGTGGAGAATCTAGAAGAAGTCTGCAAGCTCTTGCAAAGAGCTGTATTAACGTAAACTAAAGATGCTTCAAAGAACCACAAGGCAGCTTTCAGGAAGACTTGGGTCTTTTCTGATATTGATTACACTGAACGGAGCTTCCAGACAAGAGGAATCCGCTCAGGAAAGCAAAGAGAAGCAAAGGAGAAGGCCTTATTTATTCAAAGTTGTTTTATATCTACTTACTGAGAAGCCAAGAAATTGATTTCCGCAAAGACAAAGCTGTGTCTTCTGGAAACTGAGTCTGAGCCCTTGAAAGAAACAGAAGGGAAAGGCTGTAAGGACATTGCATTTTTATTTTCAGACAAATCCATATTGTGGGGACTCACTAAGGACTGGTGGTGAATTTTGTATTCTGCATTTTGACCTTCTCTTGGAATATATTGTATTTACCTTCTAATTGCTGAGGTAGTTAACACTATTACTAGATTTACCTTACCCAGGATACCTGTATATAAGCACGACATTTTGAAATTTCCTAATTCATTTTCGATTGTTTATATTTGGAATTTAAAAACTTTGCATAGCATAAAGTTTAATATAGGGGTATACTGGAATAATTTGAACCTAGATTATTATGTCATGGTTTCAACAAGAAGTGGTAAAAATAGCTCCCTGAACTTAAGTATCCTAGAGGAGCCAGTACTAGGAAGGGGAAGAAACCTAAAAGAATGCAGAAAACTATATTAGAAAATGGGTTATGAAATTCCTGGTCTCTGATTGGCTGATACCCCTGGCAAGGTGGGCATCTATCAGACAACAGAGACCAGGAAATATCAAGTCCCACTGATACCACTGTGCCACGTTCTATTTCAAACAAACCAGCCACAATTTTTTTTCTCCACTTAGTGAGAGGCCTGAGGCCCTACCACCCTTCTTAGTGATGTGGCAACCCCCCCAAGCTAACAATTTGTACTTTTCTCTTTCTCCCCAACACACTGAAGTGTTTGTTTTAATTCCCAATTTTGAAACACTTACAATACATAAAGTCCAACCCCTGTCTCACCACCCGCTTTCCCTACTGACAGATGCTGGCAGCGGGTCTCCATCTGTGGAGACCAGTGTAACAAAGTACCGCTAGTCTCCTGAGTAAGTGACTACTAGCATTTCACAGAAAGGTCCCACCTTTTTTAAGCTGTCGAAACCGGAGTCCCAGATGAACTGATCTGTCTCCATTAGCAGGTACAGTAGGCAGTTGTCCGATGAAAGAGCACCGGGTGGGAGAGATGAGGGAGTAACATTATTTACCCTTGTAGTTTTCATTCAGAGGCAAAGAAAACAAGGAGAAAACAGCTTGACTGCAAACTGACAGCAGCAACAGAGAGAGTGTTGCTTCGGTAGCACAACTGTGTCTGAAAGCAGCGGTACTTTTGTTTTCCATACCACAGATGAATGTCCATATGTGGTATGAAAAACAAAGTACTGCTCCTCTCACACACAGTAGCGGTTACGGAGCTCACGCGTGCTGTCTCTCTCTCTCTCTTTCTCAATGGAGTTTGGGATTTTACTACCAAGCAGATGGCTCTACAAAGCAAGAGACTCCTACCTGATATTCATTATTATCTGGTGTGCAAATTAAATTTAACAAAAGTAAATATATACTATCTCACCTATCTCACTTGCATTGCTCTACCTAGTTTTATTGCTGTCTACGGAGACACTGTGGGATAGTGGAGCATTCTGTTGTCGGGGCCAGGTTCAGACATGCCAGCATTGTAAAACAGGGAATAAATGCACAACTTGACTACTGGAGATCAAAAAGAAATGTAAAAAAACTAAGTCAGTAAAACGGGGGTGGGGTAGGGTGAGGGTAGCCGTGACCATGACAACCAGATGAGGCTCCAGTAGGGCAATCAAAAGCTCCTAACTTAAAAAAAAGGCATTCTAATGCAGGTGGATGGATTTTTTTATCACAAAATAGATTAAACATCTAAGAGTTTTAACATGTAAACATGAAAATCTTTTTCAAGTGCATATAATACAGTTTACCCATTTTCTAAGCGCAATAATACCCTCCCATATACATATGGGGTGTCAGCGTGGCTCAGTTGGTAACAGATCCGCCTCTGGACCAGAAGGTCGTGGGTTCTCGTCCCACACCGGGATTGGACTTGCACCTAAAAATCGCTGGCATCTGAGTGCAGTATTGGGGGGTGCTGTACTGCTGGGGTGTGCCGTCCTTCGGATGAGATGTTAAACCGAGGTCCCTTCTGCCCATCCTGGTGTTGTCCTGGTGGGTGTCCAGGTGGAAGTAAAGAACCCAGGGCACTCTTCGCAAAGAGTAGGAACATTCCGGTGTCCTGGCCAACATTCCTTCCCATAAACTAGTTCATGCAATTATCCAGGCTGTGTGTGGGTGATGATGTGCGATATGGCGCCACCACACATTCAGTCACTTCACTACCAGTCTAGCATTGCTTGTAAAGCACTTTGGATGTAAAGCGCTATATAAAATGCTGATTCTTCTTCTCAGGGTGGGCAGTATTGGGCTATACCGGACCTTCCAGGGCTATAAGCCCTCGCCTGCAGCATCGGGCCTCATTACGCTCCTGGGCAGTCCGGTATAGCCCAATACCACCCCACCCTGTTGGGTATTATTGATTACACAGAAAGGGAAAAGGTATCAGTTAAAGTGCCTCAAGAGGAAAAAAAAGCAAACAATTTAAAATAACTGCTTTATTCCTGAACATGTAGATGCTCCCATAAACTTATCTACACCTAAGTGTGATCCAAACAACTTAAAGATGGGGGCATCATTAATCTGGTTTCTCAAGAAAATCCCACAGAGGGGAATAATAGTGCAACTCATGAAGCACAAGATGGGGATAGTTCCTTACTTACATATGGCTGGGAAACAACAGAATTGCAAAAATCTGAGGAAGATAATTTAGATTTAGATTCCTACGAGGAATTTTTTTCCCCCAGAATACTCCACTTTTGGGGAAACTATACCCGTCAAATAATGAATAACTCATATTCCTTTTTCTCCCCCTCCCCTTACTCACAGAAGGAAGAAGGACTGGAAAAGTTTGGCAAGAAGTAGAGGTGATAAACTGGCCTCAGTTATACAAGAAACTGAGTAATACTATAGATGGCCTGAAGAAATTAGAAAGGAAGCAGGGAGAACAATATTCTAGGGACCATCAAATAGGAGGGGGATTTAGCACAGAAAACCTGAGATAAAAAAAAATCAGATATCAATCCAAATTAGACCGTGCATTATACGGTATAATAACTCAGTTTTTTCCACTCTACCTTTCCCTTTGACAATGCCATTCTGGCAGCTTTAATTCATGTAAATATTATTTGTTGTGACTCATCATTCTTAAATGTATGCCTGATTGTGTTGTTCTAACTGTTATTTATATTACCTGTAGCTTTAGACCATGTATACCCTGTATTGGATTTTGTATTCAAACTGCTTGCCTACTAATCTCACACAAACTGTACTTCTATTCTTTGTATACTGACGTGGAACCTTTGTAAAAGAGCCATTGGCTCAAAGGTATTTATCCAAAATTCTAATAAATAAATAAGGAATACTTCATGAATGATGGAGATTTTACTTCTAGCTCTGTTTTGTCTAGGCAGATGCTGGAGATGATTAAAAATCCATATTATACAAACGTACTAATTCTGAAAACTATTGCAGCCCTTAAGGAAGAGGTCTCTTCCCTGAAAGTCGCTGTATTTAGGAATAAGATTTCGCTGGAACAGTGGTGGTTCAGTGGTCCATCCCCTGTTCTCCGATCGCTGTCCCTTTGTAATAAAACTGAATTCCCTAGTAGTCTAGTGGTTCCTCCCCTGTCAATCAGTGGGTGCATGCTGTATATTGTATGCACTCCATGACAGCTCAGTCGGCGGCTGGCCATGGTGGTGAAAGCGGAGGGCTGTGCCATCACTGGCTCTGTTTTGGGATGGGGGAGCAGGGTGATGGGGCACTACCTGCTGGGGTGGGGGATTCACTAGACCCCCAGGGATATGATAATTAGTAATTCACAGGACAACAGTCAGGGATGGAGAGGGACCACTGGACAACCAGGAAACTTTGAAAACATATATGATGGGATGGAGAGGGGGGAGGGACCACTGGACTACCAGAAAATGTCATTTATGGGCTGGCCCAGTGGCGCTGAGGGTTGAGGCACTGGACACCACACCTCATGCAATGCCGGTGACCTGGGTTTGGGAACAGACTTGGGTCACTCGGGGGTTGGCCGGAGTGAGGAAGGATTGAGCGTCCACTGACAGTTCTCCTTCCTCGCGGAGGGGGGGGGTTAGTGCAGTGCGCTGTAGACTGACACCCAGTGTTGGCTGGGTGTTGGCATAGGCGCACTGCCCAGAAGGGGAGGGCCCACATCCAGGGCATTCGACTGGTACCTGAAGCTTGGCCAGAGAGATGAGTCCCCTTCAAGGGAGGGGCCAGAGCTGCCTGCCCGCTCCAAGGAAGCAGTGGAAAAATGTAAATAGAAAAATAAAATTTCATTTATGATATGGATACGGTGATCAGAGCATGGGGGAAGGACCTCTAGACTACCACTGAATTAAGTTTTACTATAAAGGGACAGCGATCTGAGCATGGGGAAGGGGGGAGGGACCACTAGACTACCAGGGAATTAAGTTTTGTTATAAAGGGATGGTGATCGGAGCTCAGGGGAGGAGCCACTAGACTACCAAGGAATTTCATTTATGATACGGGTATGGTGATTAGAGCATGGGAGAAGGACCTCTAAACTACCAGTGAATTAAGTTTTACTATAAAGGGACAGCGATCTGAGCATGGGGGGGGAGGGACCAGTAGACTACCAGGGAATTTAATTTATGATATGGGGACAGCAATTGGAACATGAGGGAAGGGTGGGACCACTAGACTACCAGGGAATTAAGTTTTGTTATAAAGGGATGGTAATCGGAGCACAGGGGAGGGGCCACTAGACTACCAAGGAATTTAATTTATGATACGAGTATGGTGATCAGAGCATAGGGGAGGGACCTCTAGACCACCGCTGAATTAAGTTTTACTATAAAGGGACAGCGATTGGAGCACGGGGAAGGGAGGAGGGACCATGAGACTACCAGGGAATTTCATTTATGATATGGGGATGGTAATCGGAGCATGGGGGGAGGGACCACTAGACTACCTGGGAAATTTTTGTTTTATATGAGGACGGCGATCGGAGCGGGGCAGGGACCACTGGACTACCAGGGACATGGTGTTGTGGGTGGGTGGGGGGCCACCTTGCACTACCTTCGGCAATCACTAGGGCTGCACAGAGTTAAGAGGAGGTTTTCCTCATTGATATTTTCTCCACACAAAGGAACCCTGCAAAAGGCCCTTGCGTGGAGAAAATGCTTAGCGAATGGGACTGCGCCGATATGTAGGTCCCCTTCCCCTCATTTGCAGTATGGCACCATTAAAACTTTGTCCTGTTACAAACCCAGTTTGTGGGTGCAAACTGGGCTTTCATGAATACCACTTTGGTGCAAAACCCATTTTGCACGGCACAAACTGGGTTTGCGCAGGGCAAAGTTTTGTGAATCGGGCCCCTGATTCTACTCCCATCTGTTTGATCTGGTTGTGTCGACAACAGCAGTTTGCATATTCTACCTCCCCCACCTTTACCACTAGCTAGATTAATCAAATTGGTCCACTCAGTTAATTGTATGCTGTCTAAGTTTGTGTTTTCATTTCATTTTCATGTTTTTTATACTTGTTAGCAAGATGAACAATACTGCCTGTTTTCACAAGCGACAAGTGCAGAAACATTCAATATTGATATAAAAAAGACAATTACATACAGAATTGTTAAATACAATAATACAAACTACAAGCACAAGAACAAACAGTTAAGAGTCAATAACAAGTACATTCGTAGAAAGATTCAAGCCATTGCTTCAATCTAATTTTAAAGAAAGTGTTTAGCAGTGGTTGTACAGCCTCTCTAAGCTGAAAATACTTCCAGAGTTCTAGGCGCCCAATATTAAATATATTTCTAAGCTCTGAAAAAGTGTGAATGACACCTTGTTGTATGTTCAATACATCCATCATACGAGTTATTCCAGTGTTTGCATCCAAACTCCCTAAGCTTCCGGCCTCCATACGTTATAAGGGGATTGGCCCAAAGGGGGAGTGTTGTTCTTTACATGTTTTTTTTTGACAAATTTTAAAGTAGAGAGTGCAAAGAAAATGGAGGGATGGTTTCTGACTTTCTCAGAGGTTTGAATGTACATGTAATCAGATATATCTGTAGGCCTGAGATGACTGGACTTATAAATAGCCCAAGTGAGTGCTAGATCTGGCTTTACAAGTTCTAATAGTAAAGAGCTTTGCTTAAAATTAAAGGTTATCTGATGTATATAAAAATCAAGTAATCCAAGTCCTCCTTGTTCTTTTTTCTGAGTTAGTTTCCTAAAACTTAACCTAGGCTTTTTACCTTCCCCAGAGAAAACTTGTGATTTTCTTATTAATCTTCTTCCATACATTATTGTTTTTTATACATAGGTGACTTAAGACATACGAACATACAAAAGAAGCCAGCAGATACATGCCAAAATGGTCTATCTTGTCTGCTCGAAATTGGAGCATGGTTTATTCCACTGCTGCCACCCCACCACCCCTGCTCATTTTCCTCATCTGGATTGAGCTCTCCCCTTGAGACAAGCCACTACGTACAGTTATTTTGCTCTTGACTCGATCCAAACTCCTTTTGAAGCCATCCACTGTCTTCTGAGAGACCAGCTCCTCAGGGAGTGCATTCCATGCTGCCACCACTCGCTCAGTGAAGTAGTTCCTCCTCATCTCCCTTCTGAACCCCCCCCCAGTTTCATACTGTGCTGCTTTGTGACTCCCTCTCTTTTTAGCCGGAACATGCCCTTTGTACCAGTAGTATTTATGCCTCTTAGGTATTTAAAGGTCTCAGTCATATCCCCCCCGTCCCGTCTGTCCACCATGGAGTACATGTTAAGCTCACTCAGCCTATTATCGTAGGTCTTCTCCTTCATCCCATTAATCATTTTGGTTGCACTTCTCTGGACCCCCTCTAGGAGTTTGATGTCCCTCTTCAGATATGGATGCCAAAACTGCATGCAGTACTCCAAGTGCAGTCTCACCAGTGATCTGTACAGTGGCAGTATCACTTCTTCACTCCTTGAGGCGATTCTTCTTGCTATACACCCCAATAACTTGTTTGCCTTAGCAGCTGCCCTTCTGCACTGAACTGTGTGCTTCATGTTCCCTGTTACCATTACCCCAAGATCCTTTTCTGCCTCTGTGACCTTCAATCTTTTGCCGCATAAATGGTAAAGTATGTTTGGACACAATATTAGTTTAAATAAGTTAAGTATTCGTGGAAGAGGGGGAAGGACAGGGACCAAAGCCATGCAACTGATGCCGGGGGGGACAGGTGGACAACAGTCCATTAACAGGAGAGAGAGTCCTGCAGACGCTCACTAAATTGAAGGTGGACAAAGCAAAGGGGCCAGATGGCATACACCTGGACTTCCAGTGCAGCTCTCCACCTAATGGCGGCGTGAGATTGGAGTTCCGTCTCGACTCCCTTTTCTAACTCCAACAATTGGCCATAAAGCGAGTAAATTATATGGAGAAATACTTACAGATGGCTTCAAGCAACATAAGGACTTCCCCAAACTGTTTTACTGCTTTGACAATGGAAGAGATCCCTTCAGATCCCGAACGCTCTGAATCAGAGGCCTCAACCCTGTCCCAAGCGGTGACCTCGGCGGTTAAAAAGAAGAAAACATTAAGCAAAAGACAACTGGCTAAAGACTCAATCCTAAATGATAAACTTTTACAGGATTATTACAGACCTCCAGGAGACAAAAAGGGACTGTCAAGAGTTTCGTGCAGATCATGATCTCCTTAGAGCAGATGTCTCAACCCTTCAAACACAAGTCTCCTCGCTCGAACAAAAAAACACCGATCAAGCATTAGAAATCTGTCAGACTCAGTCCACTTTAGCCCAGCTCCTTCAGTACACTAAAGCCCTGGGAGAGAGGCAGGAGGACACTGAGAATCACCAAAGACGGAAAAACATAAGAATTTATGGGATACCAGAAGACAGTGAGGGAAAAGATATCAGAGACTTTATTGAGAATGTTATAAAATCCACACTATCCTTGGGCACAGGACTTAATCTCAAAATAGAAAGGGCACATCAAGCCTTAGGCCCCAAACCATCTAGGGCAGAGATCAGACCCCGCTCGATAGTAATTCAATTTCAGAGTTATTATGCAAAAGAGATAATATTGCAGAAAGCCTGGTCCATGAGAAAGGTATTTTTTGAAAACAAGGGGATCTTTTTGACAACGACTATGCTCGAGCTACTATGCAATGAAGAAGAGAATATATCCCTCTTTTTCTGATTCTCAGACATCTAAAATTAAAATTTTGTACACCGTATCCAGCAAAATTAATTATTCAGTATTCGAATGGGCAAAAAGTATACGAGTTGATTCAGACAGTGGTGGAAGATCTGAGAAAGCGAGGTTTTGAATTACCAACAAAATTACCAGGCCAGAGACAGGTTGGGGAATCTGAGACCAGCATGAACCAGAGAACAGGGAAAAATTTACAACAAGAGACCCTTGAGGAAATTAAAAAACTTTTGGGACAATTCGCTTCTGAACAAAGGGACACATCTTCAAATGTCTAACTGAGTAAGCTAAAATGGGACATAATTTACTTTTTTTCTCTCTGTGCTGAGGAGGGGAGAGAGAGGAACAGATAAAAAGATATAGGAGAGGGGACGGAGGAAGGGGGGGCATCCTTTCCCTTCCCCTGATTTCGGAGTGGGGGAGTTCTGGGGTCTGCCTGGGGCGACCTATCCAGGGTGATCCCTCTAACTGGAATTCAGGGGAGTCTCACCTCTTATTTCTAAAATATCCCTACTAAGGAAGGATTGGATCAATGTTGGGCTCTTTGCCGTTGATCTTCCATGGCACCACTAGATGGGGCACTTAGCGAGATGATGTTAATTCGAACAGAGCTTAATGGACGTGGGGAAAGAGCTGAGAAGTCAGCTTATTCTCTCTATATCCTAAATATTGAACACTATAAAAATAATTAATATGGGCTCAGACTCATTCACAGAGTGTGCTCATGGAGGAAGAGAAAATGAAAGATGCATATAAATATGGAGAGATGGCTTGGGAATTCCCACAATAAATGGGGAGGAGAGGTGATATGAGTCCCGAGAGACTATAGGTTTAATTTGGGAGGGATCTCAGAGGGGTCGCTCCAGGGTGGATCAGGGGAGCTCTCCTTTCTGCTCGGGGAGATGGGTGCTTTCTAACTAAAGTCCCACTCCTAGAGAGAACGGTCTGTGAGAGACCCAGAAGAGACCAAAAGACAGAGGAAACAGACCAGGGGGAGAGACATAGAGAAGAAATAATATCATGCTACAAAGAAGGTCAAAAGAGTTTTTCTTTGTTATGAGCTTGTGTACTCAAGTCATGTAAACAATGACACAATATTATTCTTGGGCTTTCTGATTTTGGCTGAGTCTGAACTGAGATATTTGAAAGATTTCATCAAAATAAGTTCAGGACTTGGAAACCAAAGTAAAGAAGAAACAACATTGGAGAGAAGGACACTGTATAAAATTGCATATGTATAATGAAGAGGGAAAGAGATCATACAATCATTTTTAAAGGTCCATATACAATGGCCAAAACCTAGATGGATATAAATATATATCGGGAGAATATAGGAGCTCTCAAAGGTGGAGAATGCTTATGTTAGGCACTTATATATATTTAATTTGCTTTTTTGTATATGGATATTTTATTTATTTTTTTTTGGTTATCTTTTTCTACAACCCCAACTAGGGGTGACTCAAGTAGAATCCCTGGGAGAAAGGAGGTAGATTTAATTTTCATTTTGGGGGTTATTTTTTTCCCCAAGGGCAGGTCTATATAGATAGACAAGAGCCCTAACTCGACTAAATATTTCATCCAAATCAGAGGTATCTCTGAGTCTGAAAGTACACATGTACATAGTTGCCTGTTGGAGCTCGTTATTTCAAGGGGAAGGGGTTATAACAGGGGAGGGGGAGCCAGGAAGTACATTAGATTAAAAGAAGAATTAAGAGATGGTTTGATAGAAAGGACCCCTTTGGTGAGTCAACAAGGGAAATGGATGTTACAAATAACAGAAAAGAGGTGGGAAGAAAAGATGAGAGGGAGAGAATATACAATATAAATGACTCGGAATAAAAAAATCCTCAGGGTGATCTCTCAAAATGTTAATGGCCTGAGTAGCCCAATGAAAAGGACTAAGGTCATTTCACATTTACGAAGAGAACATCCCCAACTTATTCTATTACAGGAAACCCATCTCTCTATTAGTTAACATCAGAAACTACTTAGACGAGGAATATCCCAGGTGATTGCCAGTTCATATGCGAGGGGACGTAAGAGGGGGTTAGCAGTACTAGTACCTAAATCATCCACTTTCCAGGTTCAGGAATCATACCATGATGGGGAAGGGAGATTAGCAATGATTAGGGGAGTATGGGAGGCCAACTACTTATGGTGGCCAACCTTTATGTACCTCCAGGATCTGAGAGTGAAATATACCAATTTTTATTAGATAAAATAATAGATTTTAAACAAGGCTTGCTCCTAATAGGGAGGGATTTAAATATGCTTTTTGACCCTGCAAAGGACAGTTCAAACCCCAAACCTACTAGAGCTACTAAAGGACAAAAGCATGCTAAGAGATTGATTAGGGATTTATCATTGATAGACACTTGGAGGCATAACCATCCGACTTCAAGAAAGTATACCTATTATTCAGGCATTCATAACACCTATTCTCGTATAGATTATTTTCTGTTAGCCAGTCAATTCTTAGATAAGATCCTCAGAGTAGAAATTAATCCCATCTATATTTCTGATCATGCACCAATTCTGATAGAGCTAGACATGGGACAGGAATTTGTACAGAGACAATGGAGATTCAATAATATGCTACTGAAAGATCCAAAATTTAATGACAAAATTAAGGCTTGGATACCCCGCATAATGCAAGAAAATTCATCACCGGAGATATCAGAGGGACTTCTATGGGATACATTAAAATCTGTTATGAGAGGGGAGATTATTTCCTACGCATCATGCAAAATCAAACAAAGAAAACAGAAACAACAGGATCTAGAGAGGAAACTAGGGAGGATACAGCAATTACATTCAACTGGGGACAATACACCGATTTCACAGATTAACAAAATAAAGAAGCAACTTCAAGCTATATTAAATCAAAAAACAGAACAAGCCTTGGTGTATATCAAGCAAAAATATTACAAGGGTGGAAGTAGAGCAGCCAAAATATTAGCTTATAGACTAAGGAAACTTCAAGCTACTTCAACTATAACGAAAATCAAACACCCCTATCAACATCAGTTTCTATATAAAACAAAGGCTATATTAGAAGGATTTAGGGAATTTTATTCTGCACTGTACAATCAACCTGGAGAACCTGAAGAAGCAAAATATAAGGCATTTTTTAATTGCATTAGCCTCCCCCAAATGTCCAAAGAACAACAAAATAGGTTGATCAGACGAATTTCCCCCCCAAAAATTTGTCTCATTATACGTAACTCCAAATTGAACAAAAGCCCAGGCCCTGATGAATACACGGTAGAATTTTATAAAACTTTTAAAACTGAGCTGCTTCATCTTCTCACATGATTTTTTAATGGAATACAAGAGGAGTCCTCTTCTCCCCCAGATAGTTGGAATTACGCTAACATATCAGCAATTTTAAAACCAAAGAAGGACCCCTCTAACTGCGAATCATATCGCCCTATTTCAGTCCTCAATTAGGACTATAAATACTTTGAGGCAATCTTAGCAAAAAGAATGGAAAACCTTCTCCCTGAGTTAATTAGAAAAGATCAATCCGGATTTATAGTTAAAAGCCAAATGACAGATAATATCAAACGTATCTCTTAGAAAAAGTACAGAAAAATCATACCCCTACACTAATACTAAGCATGGATGCCCAAAAGGCTTTCAATAGAGTTTCCTGGAAATTCTTGAAGTACACCTTAGAAAAATTCAATTTCCCTAAGGCCTTCCTAACAGTTATAAACCAACTATATTCTTCACCCCGAGCTATGATTAAAGTAAATGGATTTTTTTCAACATTTTTTCATTGACCCGAGGCACTAGACAGGGCTGCCCCTATCTCCCCTTCTGTTCGCCCTATATGCTTAACCCCTAGCACAAGCAATTCGGGAAAACCCTGCAATCTCAGGAATAAGATTACAAGAAAATAATCACAAATTGGCTTTTTTTGCTGATGATTTGTTAATCTATTTTACAAATCCAGAGACTTCTCTGCCAAATGTATTTATGGTCCTACAGGAGATTGAAAACCTTTTGGGATATAAATTAAACACCAGCAAGACCGAGGTCCTGACCATAAATTACCATCCCAGCAGTGAATTACAGCAAAGATTCCCCCTAAAATGGACAACCACAGACCTCAGATACCTAAGTATAATTATACACAAAGACACTTCAAAATCAAAATTATATGACATTAATTATATGCCACTGATAAAGGCGATACAAGATGACCTGCAGAGATGGATGCTTTTACCTATCTCTTTGATCCAAAGAATAGATACCATTAGGATGAATGTCCTCCAGAGGCTACTTTATCTTTTTTAGTCCTTACCAATCTATCCAACCAAAAAAGACTTTAAACAATGGAACAAGATGATTTGGGAATTCATTTGTCAAAAGAAAAGACCTAGAATAAAATTAGAAATACTTCAACTCCCAAAACGAAATGGCGGACTTGCACTCCCAAACCTAGAAAAATATGCTCTAGCAGCAATGAGCAATGACTGCACATGTCTTACAGTGGGTAGACAGAAATTCAAATCCCTTTTGGAAGGAAATAGAGATGGGGGGTTTGAGGGATGGGATAGAGAAATATTTATTTACCCCGACCTTATCTAGATCTATATTAGAGAAGGATATTACATCCCAATATACGAGACAACAAATTATAATCTGGAGGAAAATAATTCTGAATACAAAGGACAAAATTGCACAGCTTTTTCTAAAAATTACAGATGACTCTAGATTTATCCCAGCAAGTCTAGATAATACATTCAAGCGATGGATGGATCAAGGCCTTTTGACCTTTTTCCAGTGCTATAGAGGAAGGACCTTTCTTCAGTTTACAGATATAGAGAGACTCTTTGGTCTGAGAAGAAGTGATTTCTTTAGATTCTTACAAATAAGAAATCATTGTAGAGAACTGGTAGGACTAAGCTGGGACCCCAAAAAGATAAATCCTTTTATCCAAAATCTTAATCAAAACAATAGAGATGGGTATCCCAGAACATATAATATCATATACTTATCAAGCCTTAATTTATAATAAGGACAAAGGGACAAGAACTTGACAAAAAACATGGTAGCAAGAGATGGGTTTATTAAGACAAGATGAAGAATGGGAATCAATATACTTGATACTACATAAGGCTACTAGATCATGGTCATGGAGAGAGTTTGGCTGGAAATGTGTGATTAGATTTTTTAGAACCCCACAGATCACTGGGAAATTTGGTGGGGAATCTGGATCGAAGTGTTGGAGAGCCTGTGGCGAGCCACTGGCAACACATACACACATCTTTGGGAGTGTGAAGTTTTATCCCAATATTGGAAAGAGATAGAGAATGCCTTAAGGAAGATATTTTCAGAAATACAGAATTTAAAACCTGAACAGATATTTCTATTAGATCCCCCATGAGTTTAGGGGAGATAAATCTAAATTGTTGCTAGCTATTCTTGTTCTGGCAGCCAACAAGGCAGTCACAAGAAAGTGGCTGCAGAAGGTCTCTCCGACATTCTGGGAATGGGAAGATATAACATACCAAATATGTAAAATAGAGATGTTAACAGCTGGTATTAACTTTAGAGTCCAGAAATGTATTACCTTCTGGTCCAGGTGGTGGATGTGGTTTATAGACCATAGAACAGATTTGATCCCATGATGTGAGCTAGATTTAGACATTAAAATGATGTCAGGTTGACTCACACTGGGTGAACGAATAACAAAACCTGTATATTGGAGGCACTTTGGAGTACAGTAGTATACCACCTAGAGTATTTAAAGAAATTTATTATATCTGTTAAAGATGAAAATACATTGTATTTAAGACATCTCTACGATGAAACTGTATAATGCTATGAAATGTCTTGGGTGTCACAAACCCACTCAGCAGGTCAGACCCTCTACTCCCAAAGTGCCAACCTCTGAGCACAGTCTTGTGAACAGTGTAACAGACAAGGTAACCCTCTTGTCTGTTTTAGTGAGTTTGGATCTACCTTTGGTCTCCAGTTCTGGAGGGATTTAAACTGTTAACCTCTTGTTAGCATACTCAATGCACAGGCTCAGATATATCTGTCTTCGGGAGGCCAGATATCTTTGCCTACAGGCACCTAACCAGGTATACAGAGAAGAACCCTTTAAAACTTTAATAAAGACCTCAGATTTAACGCTTCTCTTTCCAGTTTGGTACCACCATTCAAGCTTATGTATATTGTCTGCAATAACCATGTACTTTTCTTACAAAATAAAAAGAAGTCAAAGACAGACCAAGTAAATTCTAAAAAGAATTTTACTAAAATTAGTTAAAAATATGTAAAACACAAAATACAGAATTCTTATATCAAAAGACATACAAATCTTTAAAAAAAAAAACAAGGTTTAAACAGTGCCAATTCCTACTACAGTACTTAGTCTCTAAATACTTGCTTAAGTGCTCACCGATCTTGCTTGGTCAGAGTCTAGGTAAAAATGTGTGTCTGTAAAACAGAATTATTCCTTAAACAACTGTATTGGCCAACCCCTTTTTGGTGAGGTCAGCTAGCTCCTCCTCTGTCAGATTATGTATAAAAAATATATATATCTCTACAACCACAGGATGTATTTTCAAAGTATTACATTCTGCAATCCTCAGCATAACTCATGTTTCAAATGACATCTCTTTTGATCCATGCTGCATCCTCCTCACACAGGCTTCATATGAGCATTTACAACCTCGCACTAATACATCACAACCTGCTTTTCTTCCTCTGGAAGCGTCATAAATTGGATATGCTGAACTCAAGCTTCTTAACCCTATAATTAGCTTCAGGCTTTTCCATGTAACACATTGTCTCTCAAAATCTGTTTGTGTATAATCTCACATGCTGTCTCAGCATTTTTTAATAGCATCCATCCTTCAGCTGAAACTGGGGCAGTGAGAGTTATTCAAAGGCACTGGCATTTTAATAGGCACTTCAATACCACATTTCCGTTATTTTAAGAAATAAAAATGATACAGCACTCAGAACATGGCTGTCTACGTCACACTCCTCCCCACCTAGACTGAATTTGGGGGATCTATCCCCTACATGGGATGAGCTTCCCAAATCAGTTCACTCCTCATAGACCCTAGACAGCCCATCTGAGTTATTGTTCTTCGCTCCAGTCCTATGTACGATTTTTAGATCATACCCTTATAAAGCAAGACTCCATCTTAGTAGTCTCCCATTGTTCTTCCCCATCTGCGTCAGCCAAAGCAGGGGGTTGTGGTCAGTCTGCACCACAAAATGCTGCCCATACAAATACGGCTCTAATTTCTTTACGGCCCACACTATGGCAAGACACTCCTTTCCCACTGTGGAGTCACTTGTTCCCTGGGAAACAGCTTCCTGCTCAGGTACACAACTGGGTGATCTGTCCCTTGGCTGGACGTCTGACTCAGTACTGCCCTAATACCCACGTCTGAGGTGTCTGTCTGAACTATAAAGGTTTTGCTATAGTCAAGACTTGTCAAAACAGGAGCACTGCACAGTGCCTCCTTCAGTCTGGTAAAGGCTTCCTCACAGGCTGGGCCCCGGGTAATTTTCTTTGGCATCTTTTTCTTTGTCAGGTCAGATAGGGGAGCAGCCAGGGCACTGTAATTGGGTTCAGATTTCCTGTAGTACCCTGCTGTCCCTAGAAAGCTCCTGACCTGCTTCTGGGTTTCTGGTCTGGGCCATGCCTGGATCACCTCTATCTTTATTTGATTAGGACGGAGCTATCCCTGGCCTACCACATGCCTGAGATATGCCACTTCCCCCATGGCCACCTGGCACTTCTTGGCTTTGACAGTGAGCCCGGCCCTCTGTATCCTGCCCAGCACTTCCCTAAGGTGGGATAGGTGTTCCTCCCAGCTGGTACTAAAGATGGCAATGTCATCCAGGTATGCCACGGCATACTCCTCTGCACCATTTAACACCTGGTTCACCAACCTTTGGAAAGTGGCCGGGGCATTCTTCATTCCGAAAGGCATTACTTTAAACTCAAATAAGCCTATCGGACTGATGAAGGCTGACCTCTCCCTAGCTCTGTCTGTCAATTCTACCTGCCAATACCCCTTGGTCAGGTAGGTCACCCCTCCCAACTTGTCCAGGAGTTTGTCCTTCCGGGGCATCAGGTGGGCATCGGACTTTGTGACTACATTCAGTCCATGATAGTCCACACAGAAATGAGTTGAGCCATCTGGCTTGGGCACAAGGACTACGGATGAAGGCCAGGGGAGGTGGGATCTCTGGATTACCCCTAAATCCAGCATCTCCTCCACTTCCCTTCTAATGTCCTTTTGGACAGCCTCTGACACCCGATATGCTGTCCGCTGTATGGGCGTCTGTGTCCCTGTCTCCACATTGTGTGTTGCTAAGGGGGTTGGTCCAGGCTTGGCGCTAAACAAGGGGGCAAAGTCTGCTAAAACCTCCCTTGCTTTCTGGACCTGGTTCGGGGCCAGCTGGGGAGACAATTTTACTGCCTCCACAGAGGACTCCCACTTACTTTCCTCCAGAAAATCCTGAAGGGGGTCTCCTTCATCTGTCCCCTTCCCATGACTACACACTAAAAGCACCATGTCAGCCCTATTTGCATATGGCTTTCTCATGTTGACGTGGTACATCCTTTCTGTCTGTCTATGGTCAGGTAACTCCACAATGTAGTTCACATCATTTACCTTCCTAACCACTTTGTACGGTCCTGCCCACTCAGCTTGCAGCTTGTCTTTCCAGACCGGAATAAGGATCACGACTTCCTGACCCACCATGTACGAGCGAGCTCTGGCTCTACAGTTGTACCATACTTTTTGTTTCTGTTGGGCAGCTGCTAGGTTGCTCTGGGCTGTCCCCATAAGCTCCTTCAGCCTTTTCCCTAAACCTAAGGATGTAATCCACAGTGGGAGTTCCCTTGGTGGTGTGCTTGCCTTCCCAGTCCTCCCGGATCAAGTCTAGGGGCCCATGTACCCGGTGTCCATACAAGAGTTCGAAGGGGGAAAATCCTGTTGACTCTTGGGGTACCTCCCTGTATGCAAACAACAGGTGGGGAAGGTATTTCTCCCAGTCCCTCCCATTCTGTACAGCAAACGCCCAGAGCATTGACTTTAGGGCACCATTGAATCATTCCACAAGTCCATTGGCTTGTGGGTGATACGGTGTTGTGCATCTCTGCACCACCCCACACTTCTCCCATAAACTTTTCATCAGGTCTGACATGAAGGAACCCCCTCGATCGGTGATTACCTCCTGCGGAAACCCAACATGGGAGAAAATCCCAAGTAAGGCATCTGCCACTTTGTCTGTCCTCAGAGAGGATAGGGTGACTGCCTCTGGGTACTGGGTGGTATAATCCATCACAGTCAGGATGAATCTCTTCCCTGAGGAGCTGGGGGTACTTAAAGACCCCACAATATCCATTCTCACCCTCTGAAATGGCTCCTTCACTATGAGCAAGGGGATCAAGGTGGCTTGAGTTTTCTTGCCCGCCTTCCATATTTCTTGGCACCGGTGACAAGACCTGCAATACTCCTTCACCTGCTGGGTGAAGTTAGGCCAGTAGAAATTCTGGGCTAACCGCTGCATAGTTTGTGTGATTCCCAGATGACCAGACAAGGAAATATCATGGGCAACCTTGAGCAACTGCTCACGATATCCCTGGGGAACAACATGCTGCCTGCCTAGCATCCCTCCCTCTGTCTGTACTGCCTGTGTATACATAAGTCCATTTTCCCAATAAACCTTATGTTAGCCGTCACCTCCCTGTGTGCCCTCTAAGTCTGCCCAAGCCCTCAGCTTCTCTAAACTAGGGTCACTCCTCTGAGCAGCTGCAAACCCCTCACACAGTCCCAAGGCATGGGACAGGTCTCCTTCCATCACTAAACTAGAGTCCCTAGCACTAGCATCAGGGCCCTTAGGATCACTGTCAATCCCAACCCTTTGACAAGGGGTCACCCCTCCCTCTATGGAGTAACCCTCTGTAGCTGTGTGGTTACTTGCTACCGGGGAAATTTCTACTCCCTTTTTATCAGTCTCCCCATCTGGAGACACAGGCTGTGGAACCAGCCTCTCAGTGGTTTCCACACTGGTTTCTGTGGGGTTCAGGGAACTATTTTCCCTTGCTGCTTGGCTATGGGTAACTGCACATACCATCCCCTGCTGGAGATTGTTACCCAGGATCACATCCACTGCTAATGTGTTGGCTACAGCCACCTGTTGACAGTTCCCCCTGTTTCACCCCAGTCCAGGAGAACACTAGCGAGTGGCAATATTTTCTCTTCACCAGTAAACCTTTGTACAGTTACGTATTTATTGGGTATAAGCTGACCAGGCTGTACCAGATTCCCCTTTACCAATGTCAGGGATGCCCCTGTGTCCCTTAACCCCTGTGTCTGTACACCATTTACTATGACTGGGTGCGTGTGTTCCCTCATGTTCACTGGCATGCTCTCAGGGACACACAAACAACCCACTTCTTTTCTAGCACCCTGTTGTGTATTTGGGCTCACCTTTTTGGGGCACTGTCTGGCAATATGCCCAGTTTCCTTACACAACCAACAGGCATTTCTTACTTCAGAGAAATCTTTTCGTTGAAACCAGGGGCTAACTGGTTTCGGTGGAGGCAGTGAGGGTTTTAACTGCCCTGAAGGTGTGCTTTGCCCTTTCTGCACTGCCATGCCTGCCCCATTCACTCTCAGAGCAGGTCTGCTCTTGGCATTGCGGGCCGTGAGTTCAGCAGCCTCTTGCACTGTTTTTGGATCTCGGTCCTCTAGCCAGGTTTTTAGCTCTGCTGGGCAAGCCCAATAAAACTGTTCTAATAAAATCACATTTTCAATTTTACCAACAGAATTTGCTTCAATTCCTTCCCACCAATGTTTTAAAAACTGACGTTTTGTGGCTAGCTCCTCATAGCTCATATCAGGGCCTCTTCTGAGCTTATGGAATTTAGCTCTGTATGTTTCAGCAGTTAATTCAAATTTTTTTAACAGTGCAACTTTTAGCTTTCTGTAATCATTGCTGTCTTCATTGTCCATTTGACCCAATGCATCCCGAGCTCTCCCGGTAAGTAGCGGGCTAGCTGGAAGCTCCAGGACTCTCTAGGAATTTTAGCCTGAATATAAACTTTTTCAAAAGAATTTAAAAAGGTGTCCATGTCCTCCCCTTCCTTAAACTCAGCTATTAATTTGGAGTTCAATTTGTAACCCAGTCCTGCAGTCCCAGTTAAACCCAAGCCACTTACCTGCTCTGGTGCTGCTGGTTGGAGTCGTATCTTCTCCAGTTTGTGTTGCCTCTGGCGCTTCTGCTCCTCATGGTCTGCATCGGAGTGTTCTCATTCTCTCTTCTCCTCAGCAGCTCACTGTCGCTCACACTCCTCACAGTCTGCCTTCCTCTGTTGTTGCTCTGCCTCTCGCTGTTCCCTCTCTGCTTCTCTGCATTCTCACTCTGCCTTCTCGTCTGCAGCTTGCTGGTTTTCATGCTCCTCATGGTCTGCTTCCCTCTGTTCTCGCTCTGCCTCCAGTTCCATCCTGCACAACTCAATTTGCAGTTTGAGTACCTCTGGATGCAGGATACTGGTGGCCTTTCCCTGCTGCTGTGACCCTTCACTGACAGTGGCCCTGCTGTCCTTTTCAGTCACGGTCGGTGACTCACTGCTCTGGGTATCTGCTACCATCAGGGCCTCTATGAGGTTCTGCTTTTTGACTGTCACCTCCAACGGGACTCCCCTGTCCCCACACAGCTGCTTCAAGTAATCTACAGTGTGCCTGCTGTAGTCGGAAGCCATCTTCTTCCCTGACTATGGCTACTCTGACTGCACTTTAGAGAAAACAAATAAAATGTGTAGGAACTCGACTGTACGCCAAGTGATATATAGTTCTGTTTCCTTTTTAAAAGAAAACTCTGCCTTTTTCTTTCTTTGTAAGAGAGCTTACGGTCTCAGCTGACACAGAACAATAAAGCTTGTGATACCAAAATTATGCCACCGCTGCCAACCAATCTGTCACAGACCCACTCAGCAGGTCAGGTCCTCTACTCCCAAAGTGCCAACCTCTGAGCGCAGTCTTGTGAACAGTGTAACAGACAAGGTAACCCTCATGTCTGTTTTAGTGAGTTTGGATCAACATTTGGTCTCCAGTTCTGGAGGGATTCAAACTGTTAACCTCTTGTTAGCATACCGAATGCACAGGCTCAGATATATCTGTCTACGGGGGGCCAGATATCTTTGCCTACGGGCACCTAACCAGGTATACAGAGATGAACCCTTTAAAACTTTAATAAAGACCTCAGATTTAACGCTTCTCTTTCCAGTTTGGTACCACCATTCAAGCTTATGTCTATTGTCTGCTATAACCATGTACTTTTCTTACAAAATAAAAAGAAGTCAAAGAAAGACCAAGTAAGTTCTAAAAAGAATTTTACTAAAATTAGTTAAAAATATGTAAAACACAAAATACAGAACTCTTATATCAAAAGACATACAAATCTTTTAAAAAGAAACAAGGTTTAAACAGTGCAAATTCCTACTACAGTACTTAGTCTCTAAATACTTGCTTAAGTGCTCACTGATTTTGCTTGGCCAGAGTCTAGGTAAAAATGTGTGTCTGTAAAACAGAATTATTCCTTAAACAACTGTATTGGCCAACCCCTTTTTGGTGAGGTCAGCTAGCTTCTCCTCTGTCAGATTATGTATAAAAAATATATATCTCTACAACCACAGGATGTATTTTCAAAGTATTACATTCTGCAATCCTCAGCATAACTCATGTTTCAAATGACATCTCTTTTGATCCATGCTGCATCCTCCTCACACAAGCTTCATATGAGCATTTACAACCTCGCACCAATACATCACAACCTCTGGAAGCGTCATAAAATGGATATGCTGAACTCAAGCTTCTTAACCCTATAATTAGCTTCAGGCTTTTCCACATAACACATTGTCTCTAAAATCTGTTTGTGTATAATCTCACATGCTGTCTCAGCATTTTTTCATGGCATCCATCCTTTAGCTGAAACTGGGGGCGAGTGAGGTTATTCCAAGGGCACTGGCATTTTTAACAGGCACTTCAATACCACATTTCCATTATTTTAAGAAATAAAAATGATACAGCACGCAGAATATGGCTGTCTATGTCACATTTGGCTCCTCCTTCCCGTAAAGAAAAAAACTAATAAAGAAATATATATAAAAAAAAAAGATGGCATACACCCGAGGATATTAAGGGAGCTGTGAAGAGAACTAGCAGAACCTCTTGCAGCCTTGTTCACAGAGTCACTCAACACAGGATTGGTACCATAGGATTGGAGTGAGGCACATGTGGTACTTCTACACAAATCCGGCAGAAGGGAGGAGGCAGGGAACTATAGGCCAGTCAGCCTCTCCTCAGTAGTGGGGAAAATCATGGAGGCACTGCTTAAGGAAAGGATAGTGGGACATCTAGAAGCCGTTGGTGCCCTGGACCCTAGGCAGCATGGTTTCACAGCAGGTAGGTCATGTCAGACGAGGGAGGGATACTGAGGCTGAATAAAGAGGGGGGGTGGTTGGGCAGAGAGGGACAGTGAAAAAGCAGGGATACTGAATGAATACTTCTGCTCAGTATTCACAAAGGAAGAGGAGGGGGAGGTACCTAATCCAGTCAATAGAAGCATTCTGGTTAGGGGGATCGATATCAGTCCTTTCACAGAAGAAAGGGTTCTGAAAGAAGTCCTAAAACTGAAGGTGGACAAAGCAATGGGGCCTGATGGGATTCACCCCCAGAATTCTAAAAGAACTAAGGGAAGAACTAGTAACACCATTGACTACCCTTTTTAACAAATCATGGGAGGATGGTGTGGTACCTGAGGACTGGAGGAAGGCAGATGTGATTCCCCTTCACGAAAGTGGGAGCAAGACACAGGCAGGAAACTACAGACCCGTCAGTTTGACCTCTGTGGTAGGGAAAGTGATGGAATCACTTCTGAAGGAAAGAATTGTTGAGTACCTAGAGGCCAGTGGGGCATAGGATCCAAGGTAGCATGGATTCACAGTGGGAAGGTCATGTCAGATGAATCTAATTGATTTCTTTGACTGGGTGACCAAAGTAGTAGACCAGGGAGAGGCTGTGGACATGGTCTACCTAGACTTTAGCAAGGCATTTGACACAGTCCCACACAAAAGATTAATAAACAAATTAGCCAGCCTGGGAGTGGATCCCAGGGTGGTAGCCTGGGTAAAACATTGGCTAGAGAACAGGATGCAGAGGGTAATAGTGAACGGAGTCCACAGTGCAGAAAGGGGGGTTACTAGTGGGGTACTGCAGGGTTCAGTACTTTTTAATGTCTTTATAAGTGACATTGCAGAGGGACTGGAAGGAAAAGTAAGTCTCTTTGCAGACGACACAAAGATCTGCAACAGGGTTAATACACAAGGTGGAGTGGAAAGGATGAGAAGGGACTTGGCAAGGTTGGAGGAATGGTCAAATGTATGGCAGCTTAGATTCAATGCCAAAGAAGTGCGAAGTAATGCACCTGAGAAACAAAAATCCAGGGGAAGAGTACAGAATGGGGGTGAGATACTGACAACAACAAAAATGGAAAGAGACCTGGGGTAGTTATATCAGATGACCTAAAGTTGGGCAAGCAATGTGAGAAGGCAGTAAGGAGGGCTGGGAGGATACTGGGATGCATAGAGAGAGGCATCACCAGTAGAAACCAGGAAGTTGTCATCCCTCTGTACAGACAGTTGGTGAGAACCCATCTGGAGTACTGTGTGCAGTTCTGAAGACCCCATCTCTGCAAAGACATAGACAGGGTGGGGGCTGTCCAGAGGAGGGCAACCAAAATGGTGCAGGGTCTGCACCAGAAGACATACAAAGAGAGACTAAAGGAGCTTAATATGCATACCCTCGAGGAAAGGAGGGAGAGTGGGGCACATGATAGAAACTTTCAAATACCTCAAGGGAATCAACAGTCCAAGAGGGTAGCATCTTTTAGAAAAAGAGATGTGCAAGAACAAGGGGGCACAATTTGAAGATAGAGGGGGGACAGCTCAGAGGTAATGTGAGGAAGTATTTTTTCATGGAAAGAGTTGTGGATGCATGGAACAGTCTTCCTGAGGAGATCATGGAGTTAAAAACTGTGGGAGAATTCAAGAATGCATGGGACAGACATAAGGCAATTCTACTGGGGGGTAGGAGGAAGTAGGCTTTTGGTTAACTAGGATCTGCAGCTTATCCATTAGGTAGGGAAATGGGCAGACTAGGTGGGCCAAGTGGTCCTTATCTGCCATCAAATTCTATGTTTCTATGATAGATTTCCTTGACTGGGTGACGAAGGAAGTAAATCGGGTTGGGGGGGCGGTGGCTGTTGCCTACCTCGACTCCGGCAAAGCCTTTGACGCCATCCCACGTAAGAGGCTGGTTAACAAACTGGGTAGTCTGGGCATGGGAGACAAGGTGGTAAACTGGGTTAGAAACTGCCTAACAGACAGGAGGCAGAGGGTGGTGGTAAATGGGGTACAATCTGGGGAGGGGGGTGACCAGTGGGGTACCTCAGGGATCAGTCTTTGGGCCAGTCCTGTTCAATGTCTTCATCAGTGACATTGCAGAGGGGCTGGAAGGAAAGGTCTGCCTTTTTGAAGATGACACCAAGGTCTGTAACAGGGTGGATACTCCAAAAGGGGTGGAGAAAATGAGGAAGGACCTGAGGAAGCTTGACAAATGGTCTGAGGAGTGGAAATTGCAATATAACCTCCTACAGTTGAAATTGCTCCTGAATGCAAAAAAGACGGAAGCTATGGTTATCTCTAACTCTACACACTTAGCCGCTGTTACACAGAACACCAATCTGCAGATGCAGACCCTGCTTGGCGAGCTATTACAGTTAGTAGACAAATTTAAATACCTGAGTTTTTGGCTTGACAATAAACTTAGTTTTGTAGCTAACATTGATGAGCTTGCCAAAAAACTACATCAGAGACTAGGAGTTTTTTATCATATTAGACACCTCCTCGACCATGAGGCCAAAATAAAATTAGTACAAACTATCTTCCTTCCCCTATTAGACTATGCCGACATTCTTTATAGCCACTGCTCAAAAAAAACTCTATCCAAACTTGACATGCTATACCACCGTGCACTGAGATTTATTACCTTTGCCCGTGCCAACACCCACCAGTACTCACTCTACAAAATGGTAAACTGGCCCTGTCTCACTACCAGGAGGATGAGAAATGCAGCACTCTGTATATTCAAAGCAATCACAAACAAACTCTGCCAGTACATTTCAGAGCTATTCTTGCACTCTCAAGGGTCCTATAGCCTGAGGTGCTACTCTCTTATCATGTTCAATGTCCCTAAGATCAGAACACGTCATGGTGCTGCTGCCATTAGTTCTGCACTCCCCTTATTATGGAACAACCTCCAAAGTTCACTAAAACTTATCCATATTCCAGGGATATGCAGCTTTAAATCCACGTTAAACCAAGCGTTGAAGGAAACATGTTCCTGTTATCATTAGCCACCTTAACTATGGTAATCCATTTGACATTGCTGTTCCTTCCCAATCCTAGCCCTCCCCCACTCTGCATTTATCTCTGCCTTCCTTTTGTTGCACTTTCTACGCTTCATACTTTGGCATATATCTTGCCAACTCTCCAGTCCTCTCCTCCTCCTCCTCCCTCCCTACTCTAAAACCTACTTGCACTGTATTTCCCCTCCCAACCTTTAGACTAACTGCTTGCCTCCTTGGTTCCTAATCTCTAATCTATCCCCGCTTAAAAAAAAAAAATATATATATATATATACACATATATATATTAGAGGCAAAAAACTCCATTTAATGCATCAGTTAGGGTTGTTCCACAGTGACAAAAGTAAGGTAACAACCCTAACTGATGCATTAAATGGAGTTTTTTGCCTCTAATTTCCCTTCTTTTTGAGAATGATAACAAGAAATACTGAATGTAATGCAGCGGCAGGAGCGCGTGGCCCGTCATATCTTGTGACATAGTAACAGGAACAGCAACGCAAACAGAAGTGCTAACAGTGGTGCACATGGTAACGCAAGCACGAATGAGAACAGAAAGGGTAACGCACACGGTGGCGTAGACGGGAATGGTCAGCCACGTGATGTCTTGTCGCATAGTAACATGGTGCCCACAAACGGAAGTGGCAATGGGCATGGTGACGCAAAGTGAAACAGAAAGAGAAACAGTACTGTAGACACAAATGGCAAAAAATAACAGGAACGCAAGCGCAAATGAAAACGCAAAGGATAACGCACATGGTGGTGTAGACATGAACGGTAAGTGAATTGGGTACGGAATCACAAGTGGAAAGGGCAATGGTAACAGTAATGTAAGCGCACAGGCTGGTTTTCCCCAAAAGCTGCATAGAGAAAGACAGTGAGTACAAAGAATGTATGCATAATAATGGGTCTCGGAGCAGAAAATGAGGAATTGGAATACTAAATTCTTATTTCTCAGGAACCGTACGACATAGAAAAAAAAATTAAAAGTCATATGGGGCTAAGCATTTTTTCAATGAAAAGTCCGTATCTCGCACCGTTTCTGAGATACGGGCCCTGAAAGGCGCAGCGAGCACCGTAATGTTATCCTATGGGAAAAAAAGAGAAGTTCAGAGTGCCATAACTTTGGCTCCCTGTAATATTTTTTCACCAATCTATTAAAAGGCACATCTGTGGGATGTTGGCTGTCTTCCCTCCAAATTTCAGCCCAAAAGACCAAGCCGTTATTTTGCAGCAGGGCGCCAAAGGATTGCTGCAATGCATCGGATGCCGTAATGTTATCCTATGGGAAAAAGTGTCAACTTTGGAGTGCCGTAACTTTGCCGCTGTGTAATATTTTTTCAATGCAACACTGAAAGGCACATCTGTGAGATGTCAGCTGCGTTCCCTCCAAATTTCAGGCCAAAGCACCAAACCTTTCTTTTGCAGCAGGGTGTCAAAGAATTGCTGTAATTTTCCCACAGCCTAGAAAAGTACTGTCGCAAATTGCAAAAGCTTTCGCAAATGCATTCAACAGTGTCGCAAATGCGACAGTGCTTTGCGAAAGTACTTTTTCCAGAAATTTGAAAAACATATTTCTGGGGTGTTTTACCCCGAAATAAAGACATGGCTAGCATCCTCAGGGTCCGACTAGGTGAATACAGAAAGAATTAGGTTGCTAGAGGGTCCCAATTTTAAATGCCAAGCATTTTTCTGATCAGTAGCTGAAAACAAAATGACAGATTTGTGACAGTAAAAGGGCCATTTGCGACAGTAAAAAGTGCATTTGCGACACTGTCGAACTTTTTGTTAACTTTTCCCATTGACTTATAATGGGAAATTGTTTTTGAATAACTTTGAACCGCTTAATATTTTTTCACAAAATCTTCAAAAGGCACATCGGGGACCCTGCCGCACATTCTCCTGAAGATTTTGGACAACCCGATCGGCGTAAACCAAATGCGACCTGTAGGCATGACCATAGAATTCCAGAAAAAGCGTGCAGCATGCGCAGATCACGCTTAATAACTCGCAGCGTCGCATCTGACCAGTACAAAACTAGGCAGATCCCAAGGCATATGGGTCTTGATCATGTATTCCAAATTTCAGGCAAATCTGTCAAACAGTTGCAAAGTTATTAAGGTGCAAAATTTTGGGTTTAACATGTAAATGACTCCTCAACCCTAACTATGGTAGCACTACCGTACTACCATAATATATATATATATAATTTCTTGACACACCTCTTTCTATGAATATCTTCATGTATTGTATATATGTTACCCTGTTATGTACTTACTGAGTTGATTTACAAATGTTTGTACAAGTGTATATTACTGTTTTTTTGTGTATTTGTCCTCCCAGGACCATCTTGCAAATGAGCTTGCTTAATGATCTACTGCCTGGTTAAATAAAAATTTGATTGATTGATTGAATTGAAGTTTAATTCAAAGAAGTGCAAAATTATGTACCTGAAGCACAGAATTGAAGTTTAATTCAAATAAGTGCAAAATGATGTACCTGAAGCACAGAAACCCTGGAAAGCACTACAGGATATGGGGAGTTGCTGACAGTTACCAAGGAAGAAAGGAAGTGGGGTTATTATTTCAGATGACCTGAAAATGTCAAAGCAGAGTACAAGGGCAGCAGGAAGGCCAATGGCATGCTAGGGTGCATAGGCAGGGCTATCACTAGCAGAAGACGCGAGGTAGTGAAGCCATTATATAAAACCCTGGTCAGGCCTCACATGGAGTACTGTGTGCAGTTCTGGAAGCCACACCTTTGAAAGGACATTAACAGGCTGGAGAAGGTCCAGAGAAGGGTGACTAAGATGGTACAGAGCTTGTACCACAAAACCTACAAGGAGAGATTAAGGGACCTCAATATGTACTCACTGGAGGAGAGGAGGGAGAAAGGGGACGTGATAGAAACATTCAAGTACCTCAAGGGCATAAACAAGGTGTGTGGGGGGGGACATCTTCCAATACAGGAGAAGTACAAGACCAAGGGCGCATGACATGACATGAAATTGGAAGGTGGCAGGTTAAGAGGTAATGTGAGGAGGTTTTTCTTCACAGAGAGGATGGTGGACACATGGAATGGTCTGCCAAAAGAGGTGGTGGGAGCATGCACTGTGGTTGGATTTAAACATGCATAGGGCAGACATAGGGGAACCATAGAGGTAAAGCTGGGGGAGGGTCAGAAGCCATAATCAAGTATGGAGCTTACGGACAGACTAGATGTGCCTAGCGGTATTTCTATGTTTCTATGTAACTGCATTTACTTTACCCCATAGTGATAGATTTAAAGTGTCTAAATCTGAAGTGATTTTGTACAATACTTTTTCCATACTATATTTTACAAGTTTAGATAGATCAGTAGAAATCTCTATACTGAGATAAGGTATGGATTTAGTAGACCATTTTAGGTTCTTAATAATGCGCCTCATGCGTTGAACAGTATAAGAATCATGAAGAGGTGGTATTTCTGATTTACTCTAGTTAATTTTCAGTCCGGGAAATTTTAGAAAAGTCTTTTATCGTGCTCATAAGGCTGGCCATGGAATTGACAGGAGATGTAATAGATCATTGGCAAACGCTATGACTTTACTAGTTTGTTTGCCTATCCTGATACCTTCAATTTCGTTTTATTCATTTTTGCTATTAATGGTTCATTTGCCAGAACAAATAGGCTAGGAGAACAGCCTTGCCTTGTCCCTCTGTGCAGATAAAAGTGATCAGCTTTTAGACCATTTGTTAACACTGATGCAAAGGATTTATCATGCAGTGTATTTACCCATTTCAAAATTGTTCTCTAAATCCAAATCTATTTAGAGCTCATTGAAGGTAGGGCCATTCTGTGGAATCGAAAGCTTTTCTCTCTATCCAGAGAAAACAACACTGTTTGTTTGTCCAAGCTAGCCACCTTCCTCATTATTGAGATAGGTCTTCTCATGCAGTCACTTCCTTGTCATCCTTGAATAAAATCCACTTGATCCCTGCTCACCAATTTAGGTGTATAGAATACTCTTAATATGGTTGTTTAGTACTTTAGCAATAATTTTATAATCACTGTTGAGCAGTGATGAGTCTATAGTTCTGACACTCATTCGGGTCTCTGTCCTCTTTTGGAAGTAAGACGATTAATGCCTCATGCAGTGAGGGAGGTAAATGTCCCTCAGAGTGATAGTCCTTTAACATCACTAACAAATGTGAGGTGACAAGAGGCTGTAACAGTTTACAGACAAACCATCTGGCCTGAGGTTTATCTGATAGGAAGGTTTGATATAACTATACCCAATTTAGATTTTGTTAGTGGTTTGTTTAAATATGCTACCACTTTCTTCTCAGTTTTAGGTAATTCCACATTACTGAAAAAATCTTCTAGTTTTGAAAAGTCAAGTCCAATTTTACTTGAGTATAGTGTAGTGTAAAAGCTTTTTAAATTCCTTATTTACTTCCTCTGTAGTTTTCACAATCTGACTCAAAGGATTTTTGCAAGCAAAAATCAGGTTTTTGCTCTGAATGTTCTTAAGCCTATTTGCCAGCAGTTGTGTTGGTTCTTTACCTGACTCCCAATATTTTTGTCTTGTTTTTATAAGTGCATATTCTAACCATCTGGATTCCAGTTTGTTGATTTCAACTCAAGTCTTACTCAAGTTCACTACTGGGGAGCCGTTGTTGTTTGTATTGTTTAATTAGGGCCTCTGATTTATCCTTAAGCATATTCAGTTCTTTTTCACTATTTTTCTTCTTCTTCTTTGCAGAATAACCAATTATTCTACCTGTAGTGTAACATTTAAATGCCTCTCATAATGTTTCTTTATTTATGTCATCTGTGTCATTAATTGTACAGTTTGGCTTCTGTCTGGAACAATTAAGTAAGCAATGCATCTTTCAATAAAGAAGTATTAAACTTCCATCTGGGCAGGCCATTTCTTTTAGGTCCGATCTCAAATTTTGCTGAAACTAGGGAGTGGTCAAAAAGAACATTAGTATGTATTTTGAATTCCAGTACAGTGCTACATAAACTGTAGCTCATTATTGAAACATCCACTCTACTGTAAACGCAGTGCACAGGAGAATAAACATTATGGTCTCTTACAGTGGAATTCATAGGCGCCAAACATCAGATAGACCATTTTCTTTGCAAGGATTCTCTTGATTTCTTCTTGTATTCCCCAATTTGTAACCTTGCTTCTATCTTCAAATGGGTCTAGTGTTAAATTTATGTCTCCTCCAACTATATCTGTGTCCCCAAGTCCATTCAGTTCTATAGCAGTCTGCTCAAAGAAATTGTGGGAGCTTTTGTTTGGGGCATATAGAAACATAAACTTTGATGGCAGATAAGGACCGCCTGGCCCACCTAGTCTGCCCATTTCCCTACCTACAGGATAAGTCACAGATCCTAGTCAACCAACAGCCTATTTCTTCCTACCCCCCACTAGAATTGCCTTATGTCTGTCCCATGTATATATTAAGTACTGTTACATCCCTTCTAATAATCCTCTGAGCATTATCCATTTTCCCTCATCATCCGATTTTTGGGATAGTAAGATTGCAATGCCCCTTTTTCCTGTTAAAGCAGCTATGGTACAGCGATCCAAACCATTTTCGACAAAGCTTCTCAGATTCTATCTCTGTGAGATGAGTCTCTTGCAAGAAGGCAATGTCTGTCTTAAAATTACTTAATGTTGTAGTACCCTGTCTCTTTTAACTACAGACCTCAAACCCTGCTCATTCACATTTGCAATGTAAGACTTGTTTAGTTCCAAATTTAGAATTTAACTTAATGTGGCTTGCATTATGAAAATGAGCATGTTTCTTTTTGATCATCAGGGTGATGTTATTGTTATTAATTTTACTAAAAAAATGTTTTTGTGATAGGCTATGGGTGGTTGTAAAAATTATTTGTAGTTAGGATTGTCATATAACTCACAGACCCTAGATCTAGTGAAGGTGGACTGCACAAGATCTATGCATACCAAGGAATACATCACTGGTGTCTATGAAAACAGTTTTTATTGTTTTAATCATATTAACTGTATTGTTAGCTTTATTGTGCTTGGGATTCTACACTAACTTACTACAAGAAATTCTAGCTAGAACCGTAGCAGTTCTTTTTCACAGTGTTCTGTTTTTAGTTAGTCTTAGCAAAGTTCGTAATAGAAAACAAAATTGGAATGATTATTTGGCAGTGCATACCATTCTGGGTAAGAGTAGTACAACTAACTCTGGGGAATTGTTTATTTGATCTGCCAAACATGCTTTTTATCAACTGAAAATGGCTACAATTAGAATAGCTGGATGTCCTTAGAGCCTTATATTTTTCTATCTGGACAGCATTGACTGCAGAAAGTTAAACAACTTAATAAAAAAAAAAAAAAGTCCTCTCTGCTTTTGTTTCATTCACCCCCAGGATGCTAGGTTCCCATTTCTAAATAATGCCTTTCCAAATGGTTGGTATGCTGTATATCTTTTTGTTAGTGGAAGCACCATCAGGTGAGGAGGCAGTATAGCGCAGTGGTCTAAGGCTCTGAGCTGCAAATTTGGCGACATCCAGCAGACCTGACCTGGGTTTGAATCCCACAGCTTCCACTTGCATACTGTATGACCCTGAGCAAGTCACTTAACCTCCTTGTGCTCCCAGGTCGCTCCTGTAAAAAAGCTTTCAGCTTAGTGTGCTATACCTGGTTAAACAACTAAAAAAAAAAAAAAAAAAAGGTGCTTCCTGGTCCTGTCCATTGCCACTAATGCATAGCATAGATTTTCTTGGGCTTGTTTTTGTAATGTTTTGGCAGCTGACATATGTTGTAACCCCACATGGAGCTCTGTCCACACTTTCACTGAATATGACAGTTTGGTTCTGACCTCCTTTGACAGGCTGGCCTTAGCCTTGCTGTCCTCCAAGGCCTTCTGCCTTTGGGTCATATACTGTAGATCCCTACCATGGTGTTTGCCTCTCTCAGTGCATTTTGTACTGCTTGGGAATCATTCTAAAGGTGTGACTTCATGGAGGATGACGTCGTCAAAGAAGGTAGTTCAGTTACTTGCTGGAACAGTAGATCTTCAAGATAGTCTCCTCTATAGAGTAAAACCTCACCCTCCCACCTTTCCTCTTTCTGTATTTAGGTGGCATTTGTCATAATTTCTGCTTGCTGATACATGCTGGAACCTTCGTTCCAAGAGAGGGACAACACATCTCGCCAGAAAACTCCAGGCCCTGGATCTAGCAAGCAAAAATTGGGCAGTTTTGCATTGAGTGGGGAATGCAAAATGGTCCAACTCTGGACAACCCTACCTGTCGAACAGGTCTTCTACGATGGACAACAGAAGCGCCCATTCATGCATCCTGGACTGTGTCTGGCTGAGGTTGTCTGCCAGGGTGTTCAGCATGCCTGGGACATGGACTGCGAAGAGTGACAGAACTTCCGAGGAGACTCATGCGAGAGGAGTCAATGGCGGGAAAGAACTGAAGAGGGAGCGAGGCCACCCATGCCTTTATAGGGTTGATGGTGTCTGCAGGTGACATCGGTGTGGGCGGCCCCAGTTGTACTGCTGGAAAATTTTCTGTGTGGATACTGCTTCACCAATGCTGAAGTTCCTATGGTGTGTCCTGATGACTGAGATTTCCCCCAAAGATTTACCGTTACAATAAGTTCTTATGTAACTGTTCTTTCTTCGGATGCATTTCAAGTTCCCCCCCAAATTGGTTACTGAATTCAACATGAATCAATCTATTTCTCTTCCTGTATTCCTCCTTAGACCTAATGCAAATTCAGAACAGAAACCATTAGGGAAGAAAATACTCAGTTCTGTAGTACTCTACATTGTCAATAGGTAATCATAACAACTGGGTATAGTGCACCCCTACCAGGGGAATGGCACAGCCCAAGCTTTAGAATGTTGGGCACATGAGGATTCCATGAAGAAGCAGCCACTCCCAGTTAAGCTGTGCCATTCAAAGGTGACAGAGTTATTTTTCTGTTCTCTGAAGATGTCAAGATTCAGGACTTCAGATGGGTTGCAGTTCTGTTCTGTGGGTTGAGGCTGCCTGTTTACAGGGAGTACCCCTAAATTTAAATTGTACCTGTTAAGCTGCGGCTTTCTAATTGAATAACCTGCCTTTTTCTCATTCCCTGTGGGGATTGGGAGATACATTTGCCTTGCTAGGGTGTTTTTAATGGTTTCCTGTTAAAAACATTTTTTTTGTGCACTTTTTCTCCCTGTTTCTGGTGGTCCACGTTCAGAAGAGAGCCCCAGCCCTGTCCCCCCGAAGTCCACTGTCAGCACCAACCATCTTCCCCCAGGGCTTGCCCCTCCTGGTAGGGTCATTGGGGGAACCCAAGCCCCCACCAAGGACCAGATCCAGGTCCGGTCGGTGCAGGCTGGTCAGGGAGTGGGACCTGCGAGCCTCTCCTTCATCCAACCACTGGAGATGTTTTTTCCTCTTTTCTTTGAGAGGATAGGCATGCAATGATACCAGTGGAGGTGTCATGCATGCTCCTGTGTGTGGCATGCTGCCGTGCACGGCACACCGGGAATCTGCCCCACCTCCCCCCACCTTGTGGAGCATCGGTGTGCCATCACCCAGCCTCCACTAGGGGACAGGCAAAGCACTGGTTGCTGATCCCTTCCCCTCCTCCTGGAGAATGAGAGCTGTCCTTGGGATGCTTGGTCCTCCTCCTCCTCCCTGGCTAACCCCTGGTGACCCGCTTGCACTGCGAACACGGCTAGCCGGTATGGCAGGAGGTAAGGCATGATGCCTCAGCTCTCCATGCCACCAGGCTGGCTCTGTTAAAAACTTTTACAAAGGAAAAAAAGGTGCCATGGGTAGGTACAGATTTAAATTATTGGGAGCTTAGGGTCTCTGGGTGTCACTTGTCTTTGGCATTGGTTCCTTGCCACTCCCCCCTCCAGCTTCAGGTTTTGTGTATATTACTGTTACAGGCAAACTTGTGATTTTGGGACAACTTGGGAGGTTTCTGGTGATTTTCCACCTCAACCTCCATGTTTACCATTTGTGTAGCTGCCATTAGGGCTGGTTGCACATTTCTTCATCCCCTCCACTTCCCAATAGTGTCCTGAGTGCGCGCCCGTGGTGCGTGTGCATGCGCAGTGCTGTGGAATTGTGCAGCACCATTGACTGGTATTGTGCAAGTGCGTGCACGCATAGAACAGGTGCACATACAATTGTGCATGTGCGCTAGTGCCTCCATGAATCCAGGGGGTGCGCGTGCACACAGAGCATTTTTGAGCATACAGATGCTGTTTGGCAGTTGGCTTGGCAGATGTAAAAAAACGAACAAGTATAGTTAAGTAAACACCTGTTTTTATTTGTGTCACAAACACTAATACATTTAAACCTGAGGTATTTTTAGCGCGTTATTGCAGGATTACACTTGCCTTGCTGGTTTTAATTCAACCAGCAATGGGGCTAATAATTACTATATTATTACGGCTTACATAAAACCAGCAGTCCTGGATTTGCTTCCCCTGACCCTCTCTTGTAGTCCAACAAGTAACAGGGAATATAATTATTACATAATTATGGTTTACACATTCAGCAGATCTGGGTTTGATTCCCACGACCTTCACTTGGTGATGTGTGACTGAGCAAGGTGTTTTAAGATAACGCTGTGGAAAATAATTCTTTAGCCCAGAAAAGATATTGGGGCTAAGTATTATTTTTACCTCACAGTTGTTGTATGGCACAGTTACATTCTTTGGCACCATAACTTTTCAGAGACCATTAACTAAGAAATAATGCAAGTCCTGCAACAAGGGTGATGAGGCCCTTCCCCACGGGTTCTTTGCCCTTATTGTGTTGCTCAGTACCCCCCAGCCAGTTCTCTGATCTGGGGAAGGGGAGCACCTAGCTCTTCAAGGCAGTGGCAACGGAATTGCAAGACTTTACCTTTGTGCCTCTGAAGTGAGCTTGAGCCCCGATGTCCCACAGGACATCCCTGCAGATATACCCCACCCCCAATAGGGCCCCTCAGGTCTGGGGGGCCCATCCAGGCATGTCCAGGTACAGCGCAGTGAGCTTAGACTTCAATAATTGATGTGTAGGCAGATCCCGACCCTGCCTTTCCGAAGGTCATGATGATGATTACAGGGATCTTGGGGAAGTTCCTGACCTTGAAAAAAAAATTAAAAAATCTGTAATGTTTTTCTCCCCTAACTTATAATAAGCCCTTACCTTTTTGGATAGCTGAGGCATGTAGCCCTTTTCAGCTCAGGAGGTTCAGTCTGTGGAGACGACGCATGTCAGTTCATCTCTGTATACACCTTCTCCAGCTACTATGTGACCAAAATTTTTTTTTTTTTTTTACTTAATTTCTCTCGCTCCTGGGTGGCCCATGTTTTCGCCCACCCCCCCCAGCCCTGCCAATCCGCTTCCAACGCACCCTCCTGTCTTCCTCCTCCACTGCTTGACGCCCCCCAAGGCGGGGTGGCGGGGATCCCTCAAACCCCGACACAGATCCGGTTCTGGAGGTGGCTGCCAGTGTGGGGAAGGTGCCTGCAGGGGTTGGCGGTCATCCAACCGCCCAGAGTTTTCTCCTCCAGTTTTTCTCCCAGCTCCCCCTCACAGCAGTGGAGCAATGTGGCATCGGCAATGGCTGAGCTGTGCACGCATCCGCTCACAGCACGCCGGCCGACTGCTCCACCCCCTTTTCTCATGTATGGGACGCAGGTGCTCTGACACTCAGCCACCATTAGGTGTCAGAGGTGCGCTGGCCTCCATGTCCCTCCCTCCCCTCAAGAGGAGACCTGTCTTCCAGACTCTCAATCCTCTCCCTTCCCAGCGACCCAACATGGGTCGCTGGTGTGGCAGGAGGTAAGGCATGATGCCTCAGCCCTCTACGCCACTGGGCCAGCTGTGACCAAAATTCTTGAGCAACACTGGGTAGGTGTGGATCAAAAAAAGGTGTCTTCCCATCCATGACATGGTTTTTCCTTTTAAGGAAAATGTCTCATGGGTGGGAAGCTCCTCCACTGAAGACAAAACCATTTGTATTTCAGAAAAAACACCACCCACACAGGCCCATTGGTGCAGTGGTTGGATTTCCACTTGCGATGCCGGCGACCTGGGTTCTGGAATGGACTTGGGTCACTGGAGGGCCGGCCGGGGGAGAAGGAAAGGAGCATCCCAGAACGTCTCGCCTTCTCAGGGGGGGAGGGTGAGGCTACATCTCGGCACCTGCTGACTCCTGGCAGAGGCCGGGAGCACAGCACGGTAGCCTGAGCTGAAATAACTGGGGGAGTGGTGGACATCGGCGTATGCCTTGACGTCATGTGGCACGCCACTCCTTGGGAGAAAATCCAGAAAACTGCCCTGGTTGACCGGATGACAGTTCCTCCGGTCCCCTGCTGCCATCAGGCCTCGATAGCCAGCCCTCCCTCAGTGGCACCAAATGGAAAAATAGTGTGCTGGACACCCCCACTGGTGCCTTCCCTCTCAGAGGAGGGGGACCCACCCGGTGAAGGGATAGGCCGGGTTACCCGGGGGGGGGGCACAATGTGAGGCTAGTGACCGGTGCGAGGATGAGTGAGCAGGCGGGGAAGACCATGAGAAACCTGAAGGAGTGGCTGACTAGGGGTGAGGAGGAGGGGTAAAAACATAATACAAAAAAAAAAAAAAAAAGAAAAGACACCTCCCTGCCTATAGATGGCTCTGGCCCTACCAGTCTTTCATGAGTAACAGGGTGAACACCACGTATAGGAGGGGTTTGGGCTGTATGGCACACAACAGTGGTGCGTCTTGTGTATATTTTATTGGCCAGAGCCCTCAACATATGGGATACTACCCTGGCCAGTTTCGTTCGGTCATTTCCCAAATGGAGAGCCTTTTTGGGAATTCATGGCCATGGTTCCACCTTCTAGGTGGTGATTTACTGGAGATTTTTGGGCTAAACCGCTCTGCCTATTTCATTGTTTGCGACCATGAGGGCCATGTGGCTTGTCGTTGGGTCTGGTTAAGCTTCATAGCTTGACTTGGTTTGCTGGCCAAGGCATCTAGCTTCACCTGAGCTTTTTCCTTCTAAGACTGCTTGAAAGGCAGAGTAGAGAAACTTACCAGAGCAAGGGAGAAGGATTAAGACTTAGTTTGGCTAAACAGATTTACTGTGTGGTGGTGTTTTTATATTTTTACTCACAGGGATTGCTACTGTTTGTTGCTAACATTTCATTGCTTTTTTTTCTCTGATTCAAATTGTTGTTGCTGGTATACCTTCTTCTGCATTATTACAAGGTGTGCCTACAGGTGTAGCTAACCGATTACTGCTGTAATCTTCTGATTCAAATTGTCTTTGCAAGGTATATCTTCTGTTACTGCTTTATTTTTCTCTGGAGCAAAGTGTTTCTTACAGGTATATCTTCTCTGAAATTATTACAGGTGGTGCTTTACAGGTTTTACAGTTTTATCTAACATTAGGATAAGCTTTCAGGGTTACTGCATTTGTTGTTCACTGATTGTTTCTGCTCTTACCTCCTTGTTCTTTCGTCGTGGTTCTTCTTTTTAGGCAGGGAAGGGCCCAGCCACCCACCCCATCCCCAACCACCCCACGCTACACTCCTTTTATAGGGTACCACAGTTGTGACATTTCCTGTGGCAGAGCAGGAAGGGGCGGATCAGTGGGGCCTCCACAAGGTGATCTCATTTACAGGGGCACTAGTAATTTAACTTGTTATAACAAGTTAAACAAAGCACAATTAAACCATTACTTGCATTTTTTCCTTTTTTTTCCTTCTAAATTACTCTGACTAGGTTACAAACACAGCAACTTATTTGGAATGGATTTCATTAACTGCAGGTACTGTGGAACAATTTTCAGAAGGATAGTCTTACAGGATTTAGGACACTGTCCTACATGCTGGGCCTTTGGAGATCTTAGGTCTCAGCTCCAGGCAGCATGGGCAGAGATTGCACGCCTCAAATTTCATATTGAAGAGGAAATACATTATAAGAACCACCTGCCATTTCCCCAGCATCCAACAGAAAAACCTGACCGCAGAGGGTAGTTGGTCCAGGAGGTTGGCAGGTGGTTAGAGGAGCAAATCAGGTGCCCCATCACTCTCTGCTCTCAACACATTACCTCCAAAACCATATAAACACTACAAACAGGTATCTGCCTCTATCTCTGAAATCAAATAAAGAGGCAGAAGACACTGCAGAGCAGGACACTGCGCACAGGAGCTAGCACAACAATACTCACCCAAATCAGGAACCAAAACTAAACAAGCACAAAGGAAATCCAAAAACTTCTGATCATAGGAGACTCCATGGACTGGGGAGTTGACACCCATCTCCAGCTGAAAGGGTGATGGTCAGATGTCTTCCAGGTACATCAGCATTGGAGACACTGACCGCATTGCTAAAATTGTTCACAAAGCAGGAGAAAACATTGATGTCCTAGTACACATAGGGACTAATCGATCTCGCCAGCCGGTCAGTTGTGGAGACCAAGGAACACCTGACTAGGCTGGGTGACAAACTATCATCTATTTCGTCCGGCATCTCCTTCTCTGAGATCCTGCCAGTCTGGGAGAAGGGAGCAGATGGACGGAAGGTCAGAGAAGAGGAAATAGGGGAGCTAAACACGTGGCTCAAGGACTGGTGCCAGGAAAAAGGACACAGATTTGTAGGAACTGGCAACAGGTCTGGGAGCGAAGTTCTTTAAATTTGATGGACTGCATCTGACTAAAGAGAGTCAGTGCATTGGGGCAAGAAGTTTGGCCGTCTTTGCAGAATATTTAAACTAGCAAATGGGAGAGGGGTGCAGCACCCCATACGCCGAATGGGAAGAACACCCTCCCCTCAGCTAGTGGTCAAACAGGAATTCAGCGTGTTTTGCCGTTCATTTGCATCACCAGGTAAGAAAAAAGGTTTGTCTCCCCATACGATGCACAGGGGTAATGCCAAACTTCACCCAACAACTAACACACCAAAATCTGGCCAATGGAAAATCATGTACACAAATGCTCACAGCCTGGGAAATAAGATCCCAGACCTGCAGGCAATAATGTCAGAGGTTAAACTGGACATAGTAGCAATTAGTGAGACGTGGTTTACCAGTAACCACACTTGGGAGACTTCAGTACCTGGCTATGTATTGTTCAGAAGAGACCGAGGTGCAAAAAGGGGGGGAGGAGTGGCCCTGTATGTTAATGAAAATATCAAAGCTACAGAAATTCAGAATACACATAAGGAGCCAGAAGAACTGTGGGTCACCCTGGAAAAAGGAAATGGGACAGCCATAAGAACTGGGGTTGTCTACAGGCCCCCAGACCAGGGGGAGGACATAGACACATTACTGTTAGAAGATATACAAAACATGACAGCTAAAGGGGAGGTTCTGATAATGGGAGACTTCAACATGCCAGATACAGATTGGTCAATCACAGCAGGAACATCTGCCAGAACTAGACTCATAGTGGATTCCTGCAGGGAGGGCCTCAAACAACTGGTACAGCAACCCACAAGAGACAGGGCTATCCTAGATCTAGTACTGACTAACAAAGAAGGGATCACAGATCTCCAGGTAGAAGGTCACCTGGGGCCAGTGACCATCACATGGTATGGTTCAATTTGGCTACTACATCTAAATCATCCCATTCCAAGGCAAAAATATGGGACTTCAGAGGAGCTGACTTTGATAAGATGGCCAACAGAGTTAAGCTAGCCCTGGCAAAAGAAACACAGGTGAGGAGGTACAGGCAAAGTGGGCAAGCATTAAGGATGCAATACTTGAAGCAACATCCCATTGTGTTAGACAGAAAGGAAGTGCAAAAGAAGAAGAAACCACTTTGGTTCTCAAATACAGTAGCAGAAAAGGTCAGAGCCAAAGGCTGGCCTTCAGGAAATATAAGGACACAGCAGGATGAAGATAGGGAGGCATACCAAACTGCTCTAAGGGAAGCAGGCAAGGCAGTAAGGCAGGCAAAGTCCCAAACTGAGGAAACACTAGCAACAGTAAAAGAAGGTGACAAGACTTTCTATAGATACATTAGTGAAAGGAGAAAGTACAGAGGGGGTATTGCTAAGCTTAATGGAGAAAAGGGAGCATGTGAGGAGGAGGAGGACCCTGTAAAGGCATCTATCCTAAATAGATACTTTTGCTCAGTATTTACTGAAGAGAAGGTAGGGCAGGGCCCACAGCTCAGCATCATGGACACAGGGGGGAGGGAGGTGAGCACTACTCCTTCACAAAAGAAAGGGTCCTACAAGAGCTTGTTAAGCTCAGGGTGGATAGGCAATGGGACCTGATGGCATACATCCCAGGGTACTTAAGGAGCTAAAGGAGGAACTAGCAGAGCCATTAGCAGAATTGTTTAGTGAGTCTCTGAGCACAGGAGAGGTCCCAGAAGACTGGAGAAGGGTTTGGTGATCCCACTCCAAAAAGTGGTAGCAGGGAGGAGGCGGGAACTACAGACCGTCAGTCTTACCTCAGTAGTGGGCAAGATTATGGAGGCACCTTAAGGAAAGGATAGTGCAACACCTGGAATCCATAGGGCAAGATCCAAGACAGCATGGGTTTACAAAGGAAGGTCCTGTCAAACTAATCTCATAGATTTCTTTGACTGGGTAACCAGTGGTGGACCAAGGGGAGCAGTTGATGTCGCCTACCTTGACTTCAGCAAAGCTTTTGACACTGTTCCACATAGAAGATTGATAAATAAGCTAGGTAGGCTTGGGTCAGAAGTTGGTCAACTGGGTGCAAACTGGTTGACTGGCAGAAAACAGAGAGTGGTGGTAAATGGTATACAGTCAGAAGAGATGCAAGTCACAAGTGGGGTACCTCAGGGATCAGTCCTGGGGCCAGTCCTATTCAACATCTTCATTAGTGACCACAGATGGACTAGAGGGTAAGGCTTGTCTGTTTGCAGATGACACCAAGATCTGCAACAGAGTAGATGATCCAGATGGGGTGGGCAGAATGGGAAGAGATCTGGATAAACTAGCAGAATGGTCAGAAGAGTGGCAACTGGGATTTAATGCAAAGAAGTGCAAAATCATGCACATAGAGAAGAGAAACCCTGAAGCCACTTATAGGCTGGGAGGGAGTTGCTAGCATCACAAAGGAAGAAGAGACTTGGGCATCATCATCACTGATGACCTGAAATCATCAAGCAGACCTCTAAAGCAGTAGGTAAGGCTAGGGGGTGTTAGGGTGTATTAGTAGGTATCACAAGTCGCTAGAGGAGGTAATAATCCCTATGTAAAGACATTGGTTAGGCCCCATCTGGAGTACTGCGCAGTATTGGAGGCCACACCTCAAAGGACATTAACCAAATTGAGGCAGTCCAGAGAAGGCAACCAAAATGGTGCAGGGACTGCATCAGAAGACATATGAGGACAGATTAATGGAGCTCATATGTATACCCTTGAGCAAAGGAGGGAGAGAGGTGATATGATCGAGGCATTCAAACACCTTAAGGGCATAAACAAAGGTGAAAGAGTCTAACATGTTTAAATATAAGAAAAATAGCAGGACAAGAGGACACAGCATGAGATTAGAGGGGCCGATTAAGAGGGAATGTGAGGAAATTCTTTTTCACAGAAAGGGTGGTAGATGCATGGAATGGCTTACCACAAGAAGTGGTGGCTATGAATACAGTGCATGGCTTCAAACATGCATGGGATAGGCATAAGGGAGCAATACAAATGACTATGAATAGATAGGTCACTGACAAAGGCCAATGGCACATTTATAAGGTAGAAAAAGAAATGGGCAGACTGGATGGGCCTTGCGGTCCTTATCTGCCATCAACTTCTATGTTTCTATGTTTCTATGTTTCTATGTAACCTGTTTATCATCCTCTTGAGGAAGGCTTATGATTTGATTCTACCCTGGATGCTACTTAAAGAGCGCAGAATGCCATGACCCAGTGGGGTCATGGGAACGGCCAGAGCAGACAGTTCCGAGGGGAGTTCTGTTACCCTTGGAAACTGGCTCCTGGAAATGAAGGCGCCTACTCAGGTAACCAGGTTACAGTATCAGAGGAGCACTGGCCAGGCACCATGCAGGAGGCCCAGCACCACAGCATAGTGCCTCACTAGAGAGCATGCAGCCCATCCCTGACTCCTTGGTGATAGATTAGAGGAGTTTTCCTCAAGATGGGCCAGAATAATGTCAGACACCTTGTTAGAGGTCACTTCTCCACCCCAGTTTTCAAGGGCAGTGGAAAGGCCAGATGTTGTCAGAGCTCCTGGCTCTTTTTGGGCCAGAGTACAGGTCCCACTATTCAGTGAGTTCAAGGGTCCTGTTTATTTTATTTTATGGACCCCAGAAGTCTGGGGGTTGCCAGATTTCTTAGTCATGAGCCTGTACCTTTTTCTGTGCTCCACAATCTTTCTGGAGGGAGACCCGGATATCAGTCACTGGGCTGCTCAGGCAAGGGGTTTTCTTAAGCCCCAATACATCTGACTGATGCCTGGCATCACTCTCTGTACATCAGTCCTACTCAGAGTATTTCAAGTTTTGATACTGGGTCAACTGTCCAGCATAGGGCTTGTCTTTGCCCGAGCTTCAGCTTCTTTGAGTTCCTTGAGGGTGTTGGTAGTCCTGGTGGCTTAATGTCTATCCGGACTGAACGACCTGCTTATTCATGCAAGAGGCCAGTACTCAGCACTCTGGATATGCCAGAGTCACATGGCTAAGGGTGAACTGGGTACAGAGCTCTTTCGAGAGGTCTCAGACCTTAGATGCCTGGTAGTAATTTTTTGGCACAAGATCAGGAAAGGTTTTGCAGCCTTTTTTCACGACGGTGATTTTTGTCAGAGTCACACTGGCTCACTGCTGTTGGGCCTCAGGATAGGCATTGACAGTGTTAATCCCATGGGCCCACTTCCAGATGCGGCCTATTTAATGGGTTTACTGTACACCTGGGATTCCTCATCAGAGGATTATAAGCCAGTTTCCTTTTTACCCCTTCATTTTCTCACTCCCTGAGATAGGGAGTGAGTATACAGTATCTGAGCAAGTTCCACCAGAACTTTTGCAGTTAATTCTCACAACAAATGTCAGCTTAGCTGTATAGGGGACAGATCGGAGCTTTTTCTCCCAATCAGGGAACTTGGCCAGCCTAACAAGAATGTTTCCACATCAATGTTCAGGAGATGGAGACAGTCCATCTAGCTCCTCTTAGTGTGCATTCATGATGCTACAGATGGCAGGCACTCATCCTTAACCATTAAGGCACAGAAGATGTTTCAAGAGGTCGCTAGACTGTTGACAGTTCCCTAGCAGGGGTGTTGGACATTCGGGCAGACTGCTTAAACCACAGTCTATTCATGCTGTGCAGTGGAAGTTGAACCGGAGGTTTTGCAAACTCCTGTACAGCCAGTTTGGTTGACCTCAGATTAGTCTTTTCACATTCAGCCGCAGGGCTGGGATCCGAGAAGGTTCTTCAGCCTTGTAGATGCCCACAGACAGGGGGCAGTGGTTGCTCTGCTTCAAGAGTGGGCCTTAAGCAGAGCATATTTTTCCTCTACTAATGCCTTTTCAAGGGTACAGCAAGAATAATCAATAGAAATGAAAATGCACTGGAGGGAGCTGCTCCTTCTTACATGCTGAATGGCCGAGTAGACTGTAGTACTTGGAGAATCTTGCACAGCAAGCACCCTTACACCTTCTGGTGTGCAGAGACTTGCTCAGGGGCTCTCTCCACCCAAAAAAATCCAGGAATGATAAAGCTCATGTCTTGGCTCCTGAGAGGAGGAGGTAATTAAAAAAATATATGCATAGTTTTCTCCAATAAAACCACTTGACTCCTTGATGGCTGCCAGAAATCCTCTAGGTCTGCAGCCTATGCTGTGATAGGGGCTAACTCTCTTTCTACCTTGGGCCAGCTGGGAAGGGTTCTCCTTCAATGGCCTCTATTCCGCAATTTTATTTGGTTTGCTATAAGAGGGCGGAAAGGTTGACATTTAGTTCACTGAGAGGCCGGGTTCTGCTAACACAGCCTTGGGGGTCTTTTGGCTTGGGAACTCATAGACGCTTGTTTGTAGGACACATCTCCTGTCCAGATCTTGGGGTTCTGAATGCTTCTTGCAAGACGTTTTCTAAACCACTCCCATCCACATCACTGGATGTGTTGTTTTTTCAGACTTCCTGTTAAGGAGCCATATCTTATTAGGCATAAGGACAGGTGGTACTCAGAATGGTGTTTGTCACTCAGGTGCGTATTGCCTTCCAGGAGCCCAGGACGTAGATCTCAGTCTGACTGTCCTGCAACCTCTCTATTCAAGAGAAGGAATTGCACAAGTTTGAATTTATCTTGCACCATTAGGAGCTCCCTTAAGCGTACATCTGAATTTCGTAAGTCAGATAGTACATTTGTGCTTTTTTGGGGCAGCACAGCAAGGACAAAAGGCTCTAAACCCACTCTAGCTAGGTGGGTGAGGGGTTTGTGTTTCTAAGGCCTATGTGGTGAAAAAGAAGAGGCCTCTGGGTCTTATCAAGGCTCACTCCATCAGGGCGATGGCAACTTCCTGGGCGGAGAGGGGTGAAGCCACCATTTCAGAACTATGGCAAGGCAGCCACTTGGTCTTCAGTCCACACATTCATGAAACATTATAAACTGAATGTTCAGAGTTCTGCTGATGCAGCTTTTGGCTGCAGAGTGTTACAGGCAGCAGTTCGCAAGTAGTTCTGAAGTATCTGGCATATGAGATAATCTTCTCCCCTCCCGGTTTTTGTCTGGGTACTGCTGCTTAGAACCCAGTTGTTATGATTACCCAGTGACAATGTGGAGCACTGCAGAAAGAAGAAATTAACTTCATGCTTATCATAATTTCCTTTTCTGTTAGCTCCAATATTGTCAATGGGACCTGCCCAGGAACTTGACTCCTGAGGGAGAATCTTATCCTGCACGCTAGGAGAGAGAGGTCTATTTTTTAGTTAAAATCCCCTACGTAGATCTTTCTCTGCTCTCCTGCACTGTACTCTAATATGCATTTTTATATGCTGATTTATCAATTATCTGTGTCCGCAGGTTAATAGGTTTCGTTGGTTAATTAAGGTGTTTTTTCCTGTTGCAGGTTAGTTCTCTGCATTTAAAAAAAAAAGGGAAAAAAGAAAACAAAGACACAACATGTCTCATTATATATTAGCTTCAGTTCACAGATGGATAATTCCTGTGAAGCATGTTGCGGTTACATGGTTTTCTCTACAAGAAAAAACAAATACTTCAGGCCTCCATTTTGGGTTCATAAAATGCATCCCTTCACCGGAATGTCGGCTAGGAAGGGACAGTTTTTTATTATTGCAAGTATGTGAGTGTCTTTATTGTATATATGTGTAGCTCTCATGGCACTGCGAGGTTAGTAGTAACTGGAGTAAAGGAATTCTGGAGGTCAGGGGTAAGGGGCAACAGACTTCTTGGAAAACATAAACTGAACTTACAAGCTCAAATGGGCAGACTGGGTGGGCCATAGGCCCTTATCTGCCGACACTGTCTCTGTATCTATGTATGTATCTATGGAGAGTTGCTGCTACTGCATGGACTCCTTATGTGTCCAACATTCTAAAGCTGGGGCTGTGCCATTCCCCTGGTAGGGGTGTACTATACCCAGTTGTTATGATTACCAATTGACAATGTTGGAGCTAACAGAAAAGGAAATTATGGTAAGTATGAAGTTAATTTCTTCTTTATTTGTCACATATGGTGAAGTTGCTAAAGGTCACCCAGCAGCTAAAAAGACTGTTTTTTACTGGTTGGTTTCCTATATATCATACTGTTACACTGGCAGAAAACTCTGTGCTGAGGGCTCATTCTAATAAAAGTATAGCTGTGCCCTCTGCAGCTTCAAGTGACATTACACTACTGAGTTTGTAAGGCTGCAACTTGGGCTTCAACCCACACCTTCACATCCCATTACTGAATTGATGTGAACACCAGAAAGGATGCTAGGTTTGAGGCATCTTTCCTTCAGAAACTGTTCCCTAAGTAATACTAGTACTCACCTCGTGGCACCTTCCAGGATAATCTTAACAACCCCTCTAAATTCTGGAAGATAATTCATGCTCTTTTCTCCCCACCTGCCCAATCCCCTTCTCCGGTCCTCAAAATAGGTGACATCACTATCTTGGACCATCCCTCTGTAGCTATCAAATTCAGCTCCTTCTTCACGACCTGTGCTTCTACCCTTCTTGCTTCATTACCCCCCCCCTCGGTTCCTCCCCTGACAGCTCCTTCCATACCCACTCCCTATCCCCCCCTGTTTCTCCTTCTCAACGGTCTCGACCACTGACCCCCTTAAAGCTCTTCTAGCCCTTAACGCCAATAAGAGCAAATGTCAGGATGGGCTTGACCCTAAGCTTTTGCACCTATCTGCCCATGCCATTGCTGTCTCACTCACCTACCTTCTGAATCCATCCTTCTCACTGGCCACTGCCCCCGATGCTTGTAAGCTTGTTACTGGCATCCCACTCCCTCTTCCCAAGGGTGGCAAGTCTTCAAACCTAGGTAACTACCGCCCAATATCCTTAATCCTAATTTTTGGAAAACTCCAAGAATGGCTGGTACTGGCCCAGCTTTATCCATTCCTTGACTCCACAAGGCCCACTCTACCACCACCTCCCTGCTCCAGCTCACTGACTCCATTCTCTCTCTGTCATGGATCAGGGTTGTATCACCTCTGCCATCTTTGTCAATTTGGCTAAAGCATTCGACACTGTGGCTCCCATCCTACTCCTCACCAAGCTTGCTGCAGCCGGTCTCTCTGATTCCGCTACTAGCTGGTTCCATTCCTATCCGATCACAATCAGTTAGGGTAGGCAACTCCACCCCCCCCCATCAACACTGGTGTCCCTCAAGGTTCGGTACTCGGACCGATACTCTTCTTGATATTTCTGAATGACTTACCCTCTGCCTGCTCAACAGCAGATATCCACATGTATGCGGATGATACTGTTTTGTATACCTCTGGTACCTCCCCCTCAGGTGTGGCAACCAGCTTTCAACTGGCTTTCAAAAATGTGCAATGTTGGTTTCATTCAAATCAACTATTCTCAATGCCAGAAAAATGGTCTCTCTGACTTTTGGCACTAGACACAGGCTCGCCAGGCTTGCATCCTTCCCTACTTTTTACACCCTTGATGGGTCCCTGTCATAGGATGTCTCCTCCTTAAAATACCTCAGGCTCTAGCTCAATAGGAACCTTGACTTCTCTGTCCATGTTGATGCTTTACACAGAAAGCTTCACCCCAAACTAGGTGCTCTGTATAGACACCGTGGCTGCACACACCCTCAGGCCCATTGGGAAATAGTCCAGAAGATGATCCTCCCGCTATTTGACTTTGGAGACATAGTTTATAGTGTTGCCCCTAATTCCACCCTCACCAGACTGGACACCCTCTTCAATTCCTTCTGCCACTTTGCCCTAAACTGCCCACCACATATGCACCACTGCGACCTCTACGCCGCCCTCTCCTTCAAAATGTTGTCCACAAATACAAAACAATTCAAAACAGTTTTTCACATCAGTATTTATTCATATTACAGTTAAATATGGCTCAGTTGGAGGTAAATCTTTCATTTCTGTTATTAGTTACATTACTAAATGCTGCCAATTAGCACAAATGTCTTGTCCCCTTTAAAGTGGTAATCCGAACAAAACATGAATTAAAAGAACTGTAGCTACAAGGTAAGTATACTATTTTTTATACTTGCTTTATTAGAATCATTATACCATTCAGTACATTTTTACATATGATTAATTTTACAATTTTATATTCACTCATATACGACCACTGGAAAGCAGAGTGTAAATTCCAATTCCAATAGTCCAAACCCATGGATTTACTACTTAATCTATTACATCCAACTGAACTATACCAGGATATACATTTAGATAGGGATACATATTCAGGAGCCATAATTATGTAACATGCATTGTATAGGATAAGAGCCATCTATCGATACAAAGACTTAGTATCTTATTTTATTAGCATCTTTCTATTACCATTTCTCAGCTATGTCCTAATCCGATTTTTAACTGTATTTTCCTTGTTTTATAAGGCATCTACTCAGGCTGCCATAGGCCCTCATACAATTGCCACCTTGTCCATCTATTTTGGTAGACCTGGGGCTGTTGCCTGAGGTTAAAAGTTATTTTTTCCATTCAATGTATGGATTCTATTTCCTCAGCCTACTCCAAGGGATCAGGTGGCGGTCTCTGGAGCCATCGCCTGGTTATTGATTTTAATGTGGCAGCTACAAGAACTAACCACAAATACTTTGCTTCCTTACCTGATAATTCTTTGGGTATAATGCCCAGTACAAAGTGTTCTGGGCCCAGTGGTGTTTTTATTGTAAAAATTTGGGTTAGATGAAAAATTACCTTGTCCCAAAATGGAGTGGCCAGAGGGCAATACCAAAAGATGTGAGCCTGCGTGGCCCTTTCCTCGCCACACCCTCTCCAGCAAGTTGGTGTTACTCCTTGATTGCTGTGAGCAGCTTGAACTGGCACCAAAAAATAATGGGCCCTCAGTTTCCACCCAAAGTCCCTCCAGGACAGGGAGCTAGATGTGGCCCATGTACTTCTCCAAATTAATAGCCATTGGTGATCCGTTAGAGAGATGGTCAGGTCCTGCTCCCATCTGAGTTTCAAGTAGTGGGCTGAAAGCTCCTGATCTGCAATAAAGTTGGTATATAGTAGAGAAATGGCATGCCCGACCCCCTCTGGGTTCCAAAATCTCTGAAAAAGGGAGAACTCTGTGAGGGTCTGAGTTTCAGGGGTGAGTTTATTTATCTGTTTAGACTGGTAATACCCAAGTCTATCCTCCGACATTAATCCAAATTTCTGTTGTATTGTTTTGAAAGAGTGAACTGTGTTGTCTGTTAACATTTGGTATGGGGAATGAAGCCCTCTTTTGGCCTGAATTAGGAACCATCTATCTAGTTGGGCAGGTACAAACTGCGGGTCATAAGCCCACCATCTGTATCTCCAGAGGTGTCTACAAGTAGCACCTCTGCCTACTCCTCTCTTCCACCCCTCTAGTACTGCCTTAGTGCCCGAAAATCCCTGTACATATGTAGGACCTCCTTTCCTAAATAGTGTTGCCTGAATCAGAGGATCTCCTTGTTTCCATAAGTCTATTCTCTTCTCTTCCAGTGAGCGTCATAACCCTGATTGCCCCACAAGAGAGCCACCTGCATCTGAGCTGTCACCCAGTATCCCAATAGATTTGGGAAAGTCAGCCCCCCTCATGCTTCGGGAGGTATAATAAGGTCCACCGCACTCTGGGTCTCTTACCTCCCCAATGGAAGGCAAAAATTAGCCTTTGCCAAGTCTCTAGGTCTGCCCAATACTGTGCATGGCATGCAATGGAGCAGATATAGGAGGCATGGCAAAGCATTCATCTTAGGCACCTGAATCTTAGCACCTAGCGATAGGGGAAGCAAGGCCCATCTCTGAAAATCCTCTTTTAACTGTTTAACTATAGATGAGTAATTTTGTTCCCAAAGTCGAGAGGTATCAACCCCCACTCTGATTACTAAGTATTTTAAGTCTACCATGTCCCATTTCATTGGGAATTTCTGCCTGGTCTCTGTGTCATGGTGAAAATGTAGGCTCAGTATAACTGTCTTGCTTTTAATTAGCTTGTATCCTGCTAATGTGGAGAAAGCCTCTAGCTGTTTAAAAATGGCGGGCAGTGAGGTCTTAGAATCTAACAGATATAAAATTACATCATCCACATATAATGCTAATTTATGTACTGTCCCTCCCCCCCCCAGTACCATCCCCTTGATATCTGGGTTCTGCCTGATACTCTGAGCCAAGGGCTCAATGTTAAGGGCAAATAACAAGGGGGGCAAAAGGCACCCTGTCTGGTGCCTCATCCCAAACTAAGTGCACTACACATATGACCACTGGCCCTGACATAGGCTTGAGGTGACTCATATAACTTAAAGATGGTTGTAATTAACTGTTGCGGGAACCCAAGCCGGGAAAGGACACATCTCATGAAGGGCAAAGAAATCCTACTGAAAGTTTTTTCGGTGTCTAAACTCATTATCAGAGATGGGTGTTTTTGCTCATTGATGTGGTCAATTATATGGACAGTTCTCCTTAAGTTGTCCTGAGCTTGATGGCCAGGAATGAACCCCATCTGATCTATGTGTACCAAGGTGGGCAGAAAGTGCATAGACGCTTGGCCAGGATCAAGGTAAAAATTTTATGGTCCGTGTTTAGCAGTGAGATTGGCAGGTATGATGCACATCTGGTTGGATCCTTTCCTGGCTTGGGTATCACTGAAACAACAGCCCTTGTCCATGAAGGAGGAATGGGGTCCCTTCCCCCCATCACCTCTGCATACATTCATGCCAGTAAGGGCTGTAAGTGGTCCCTGAAGCACTTCTATAACTCTGATGGGAAACCATCAGATCCTGGACATTTACCCACTTTCAATCTCCCAGTTTCTGTTTTTATTTCTTCCATCGTCATTGGAGCCATCAAGGCTCACCGTGTTCCTTTGAGATGCCTGGTAGTTTTAGCTTCCTCAGAAAGTCCTGTATTTTCTCTCTGCTAGGGTTTATATCTTCCGTATATAGTTTGGCATAGTATTCCTTAAAGGCATCTGCTACCTCATGTACTCCCTGCACTATCTTTTTCCTTTGAGGGTGCCAGATACTTCCCACCATAGCCTTTGCCCTCTGAGCATGCAGACGGCTGGCTAAGAGCCGCAGGGAGTGGGGACCACCCTCATAGTACTTCTGACACAGGAACTGGAGCTTTTGCTCCACCTGGTAGTCTAACAGCTCTAGCAGTTCTTTTTTATACTTTTGTAACTGCCTTGCACGCTCCGTATCTATCTTTTGTTTCTGCTGCCCTTCTAACTCCTGAATAAGTGTGGTTAAAGCCTCCCTACGGGCTTCCTGTTCCCTTTTTTCTTAGATGCCAACTGTATAAATTTACCCCACAGAACCGCCTTGGCAGTGTCCCATAGTATTGATTGTGAGGTGCCCTGTCCTGCATTCCCTCCAAAAGGGTCTTGTAAGTCTCTGACATCACCTCTTTTACCTCCCGATCCCCAAGTAGAGAAACATTAAGGTGCCAGAAAGAGTTTCGGCGTGCCCCTCCCAGATCCATTCCCATAAAAAGGGAGGCATGGTCAGATAGCAGGAAATCTCCCACCCAGGAGTCAGATACCTGATATGCCTCATCACTAGGAACCAAGAAGTAATCTAACCGAGAGTACATGTTATGAGCAGCAAAAAAAAATGTATAGTCTCTCTGCCTCCCATATTGATGGCGCCAAACATCTATCAAACCAAGTTCTCCTAATAACTTGTGAACCTTCTTCGCTGTTTGATGTGCTTTTCCTGTAGGCCAGGAGGTGGAGTCCAAGAGGGGATTAAAGGTTAAGTTAAAGTCACCTCCACATATAAGGGTCCCTCCCCCCCACTCCTGTAACAAGGTTAGAAAAGTGCGATATTCTTGAAATGTAGAACCTGGGGGAAAGTACACCGATGCCAAGGTTAATGTATTACCCAGGTATCTACCCTTCAACATTACAAATCGCCCCTCTTTGTCTACCCTCATGTCTATCTTCTCAAATTGGTTTTTGGATGGGACCAGGGCCACGGCACCTCATCTTCTGCCCTTTTTATAGGATGCAGCTGCTATTGCCCCAAAGCCTAACCCCAGTAACTTATCATGCTCTTTCATCATTAAGTGTGTTTCTTGAAGTAACAGGAAGTCTACAGAAGCCCTCCTCACTTGGCTTACAATCTTACTTCTTTTAATCGGACTTGTGAGACCATTCATGTTATAGGAACAAATAACTGTGCCCTTGTTATCCATTGTCTGGCTTGTTAAAGGAAAAACTCTCATTTAAAATTCCTCCCTCCAGATCCCCAATCAATACTTCTGGCCCTGTGTCTCTAGGTATGCCATCCCCAGTAATCCTTGCAAGAACTTGCATACATATTTATATAGAAAATACAAAAACATAAACAGCACTCAGAACAGTAATGGCCAACAAGGCTGCAAACTTTATAAACTTTGTCAATGTATTTGACCTCCAATGATGAAGACCCAAATCAGTGGGTCTCTTTTCTTACCCACTCCCTTGTATGGGGATGGTAAATGAGAAGAGGTGTGTTATGTCACCGCCTCAGGAGACCCCCTCCAAGAGCTTCGGTGTGTGATTTACAGCTCTGTGTCTAATCCAGAAGTCCAGTTACTAAACTATGCCTCTGGAGGCACTATTTACTGAGCACTCTTCACCCCAGATGTTTTAATTAGAGTCAGTCAGCTAATCGTTCTTGTATCTTGGTCAGAGCCTTGCTATGTCCGACCAATGTGTTTTCTAGATTGCCGCTTCAGACCGGTCAGAGCAGGGTTCTAGCGACTACAGCAAGGCAGCAACATACTGGAGCCCCCCCCCCCCAGGAAGGGCCCCCAGAGCACGAGCAGGAGAGAACTGTGCTGGCCATGGTGAGGTATGAAGTCCCCAGAACTATTAATATTTCTCCTTTGGATTGTGAGTAAGTAGCGGGGCTCACAAGGACCCCATTCTTTTGCTCTTTTAATTATCTCCAGTCTCCAGGGGCGACATCCATCCGCCCTTATCTTTATTGGGCAGACCCATCAAACATCCAGTGGAGCATCATTAGTTGTGTTCAGGATTTTCCCCAGAGCAGCCTAAAGGAGCCATCCCCAGACAGAGACCACTCACCACTTTTCCTCTCTTTCCTCCTTCCATTTAGGACATTGTTGTGGCCAATAAAGCCCTGTATAGGATTTTGTTTGCAATATTCTTTTGGGGTTCAGCGGGAAAGTCTCCCCCCCAGAGACCGGAGAGTTCTCACATTCCCAATTATACCAAAATGTTATAGGCCATTCCCCCAAGCCCCACAGATGGCCATCCCCCTAGTGGGGCCCACACTGCCACCTGCCGCAAGCATTGAACCTCTGCTCTTTTCATTTAATTCCACCCTCCAATTCTGGCTATTAGTATTCCCCTCACTCTTCTTCATTAATTGTATTTTACATTTTCTATTTAATATCAATTGACTGAGATAACCGTCCCAAAGTCTGCCTAGAGATGTCCCAACTGCGTCTTGCATTGTGCCCAGCTTCACACTAGCTCAAGACATAAAAAAGAAAACTTGGGTAACCCCAAGTGTTACTTCAGTGTCCTTATGGTTCAGGTTGTGGCTTTCTCCCCTGTTCTCTGGTCCACAATCCCTCCTGGTATGCCTGCATCTCATGGCTCTTCTTCACATCTCAGGGATCGTCTTTGGCCCATACAGAGTCCCACAGACCGGAAGTGTTCGTGTTGGTTTTTTCTCCTCTCCTTTTCGGTCTGCCTCCCATCCAGGCCTTGCTATGGAGTTGTTTTTGGGTCTGATGTGGTGTCTGCTTCGGAATGGGGATCCCATACTAACTTAGGTACTCCACGGCTTCTTCCAGATCCTGAAATCGAACTGGGCCCTTCTCTGCAAGTACCTTCAGACCTGACGGATATTCTATGAAGGCTTTCTGCCCTTTTTGTTGAAGCATTTTCACTGCTGCTAATACCCGCCTCCTTCTAGCTAGTAGTTGGTGGGTGAAGTCATGATCAAAATACAGCTTTATGTCCCCAAATTCCAAAGTTTTCTTAGACCATGCCATTGTTAAAATTTCTTCTTTAATCTGATAGTCCAGGAAGGCTAGTATTACAGATCTGGGCCTGGCCTTTGGATCCCTATGTCTAGGAGTCAGGGACCTGTGTGCTCTAATTATGTTCAGGGTCTTATCTTTAGGCAGGTTCAAAATTTTGTGGAGAAATGAATTGATGAAAGCAATCATATTCCCTGACTCAGTGCCCTCTGGTAATCTGTGTATCCTAATATTATTTCTCCAGTTACGGTTTTCAAGTTCTTCAAAGCGCTGCTCTAGTATACTAGTACGATGGTTGAGTTCAAGAAGGGCAGTGTTGTGGACATCCATCATTTGTGAGTAATCAACCATTACTGTTTCAAGGACTCCAGTTCTCTGTGTTAGAGCAGTGATGTATTTTCGATGATCAGAAACCTTGTTCTCTAATCTCTGGAGGGTCTCATTCATTTGCTTTAAGGTCTGGCATATCTGCCGCAAAGTAATTGTGTAGTCAAGCTCTTCTTCCCCAGCATCGAGACCTGCTCCATCTGCAGGGGATTCCGGTGCCAGGCAGGCCACAACTTGGTGAGTAGGTTCTGGGACATTTTTCAGCTGTTTTCCATCTCCGATTGGCGGGATATCCTTAAACGTTTGCTTCGGGGGCATTAGATAATCTGTTATTCATCGTGTGGTAGACAGGAAGGAGTTCTGCTATGCACGATTCGGGTGGATTATGTTTTGGTCTGGACTGCACTCACTAGCTAAGCCGCCATTCGGGTGAGGCTCAAACCAGAAGTCCAAAGTAAGTATACTAAGTAACTTTTTTGTCTTACCTTATTGGATCCTACCCTGTTGAGGGTCTCATTGAAACCCCTTCTATTGCCTGTTTCTGGAGGCTGCGTAGATGGAATTGAAAAAACATCCCATAGCAGTATTTGAAAAGAGCATGCCCTGGTTAGCATTCCCAATTTAAGTGTAAAAGACAGGCTCTCCTGCAGTGGTCTGTGCCTGTGTGTAATGGAGTCAAAGCAATTAACATCTGCTTTATTTGGCTGCATACACTTACAGCAATTGCAGCATTGTATGCATTGCATTGTAAATTTTTAAATGTTTCATGAATGAAAGGTGCTATAGAAATTCAAATTCTATTCTTTTTGTGTCATGTTTTTTCTGGAATGTTTCTACTTTTATACTCAACATCCTCTACTGCAATCACTGCTACATCCTACTGAGGTCACCCCTGCTCACTGCCTAAAAGGTCTCTGCAGTTGGGCTTCTCACACTGCAGCCTCTTCTCTCCACCACTACCACCACCACCACTGTATCAGAGGAACCTACGGAGAGACTCAGTCCAGGGCAGGCAGTCAGAGATATGTGATATCGGACCTGCACATAACTTCTATTGCAAAGGTCAGGTCATGGTTCACCTCCATAGCTCATGCCAGTACCCCTTCTGACATAGAAGGAAGTGGGCTTCAGAAGGGGCCATACCATTCTTCGAGTCTCTTCTGTCATATAATTGTTGCTGGGATCCCTACCCAGATGTCCTATGTGTCTGTTGGGCACTGTGCTAAGCCACCACTGGCCTGACTGTGATTCCAAACTTGGGATGCAAACTGCACTTACAATTAAGCCATGGGTCCAGACTCAATTTTTTTTTAATTCACCATTGGCAGAAATGGGTCTCCAACATGAGCTGATGGATGATGCCAAACTACTGTATGTCTTAAATGTTTTGGCCACTGTGAACTTACCTCTGTACTTGGGATCTTTCTGGAGGATTAGGACTAGCAAATTCAATCAGAAAAATGCCACTAGAATGTAATAATGTAAAAGCAATATGCACCTAATTTTATATTCTGTTTGCTAATATTTTATTGATCTGGTGTCTAAAGTTTTGCTGAATAAAACCTTAAAAAATCTAAGGGGTGGTTCAGTGACACAGTTCTCTGCAAAATATTGTAAGACTGAATTTACATGTGTGTACTCTTTGGTGAGTTGTGATATAGACAGACCACTAACAGCCTCCCACAGCACAATGCCGAACTAAGATTTCTTGTAGCTAAATTCAGTGACCGAACACTAAAACCCTAAAACCTGCTGTACTATGATGGTAACCAGTTGTACTGTGACCAAATGTTTTCATATTCTTAGCTTTCAGGTAATCTTTCTGTTCCAGCACACGACATGCATAACAACCATGGAACTCGCAGTGACACATCAATTCATCCTGACCAATGAGCTCTGTGACAACTCGCACTGGGCTATTAACTCTGGTGTCAGTTGGCTCCCTACACAGTTTGTTCCAGAACTGCACACCCTGGAGTTTATTTTATTAAATTTTTAGATGGAGGGAGGGTGCAAATTGTCCGGGAACAATTTATACAAGGAGGCTGATTGACGCTGGAGCTAATAGTGTGGCACAAGTTGTCAAGGTGCTCGTTGATAGGAACAAATTGACATATAGGTGGAACTCGCTGTCACTCTCCATCTGCTCCAGCCCTACAGTGGAACACTAAAGAGTTTAAAAATCCATTTCTTTCAACAAGTCTTCCTGGACTTTTAGTAATCAAGTTTCAGCACAAAAATGTATTTGATCTCCCTCCATTCTGTAGAATGTTTTAGGTGTAATTGTTCATGTGATTCTTACTATGTCTGTTCTTGTGGTTTCATCGATTTTTCTGTAGATTGTTCCAAACTTCTCTGAAAGACTTGCACTATAAAATAAAATTTACTCTGCCTCATGAGAAACCTATGTTTCAGCCATGACATCACCTCTGCCATCTTCGGCTGTCATGAGGCAAGTGTGTTATGTAGGTGATATACTACAAACACACAGGAAATGGCAAAAAAAAACCAAAAAACCTGGTTATTCAAGCACAACACAGACCAGCACCCAACCACCTTAGCAATTCCAATTGCAAACAATGTATTGTGCACAGCAAAGCTTCAATGTGCAGTGATAAATAAAAAAAACAGTTGTAAGTCATGGGGAAGTAAAAGCAGACAGACACCACTTAGCTCCATCCAGTCCTCTGTACTTTTTGTGTTGTGCTACTAGGTTAACAATAAACAGAAAAATTGGCTTAGTGCATTTACTGTCACAGCCCCGTTACATGCCTTGTTTTCCACTGCAGTTGGTCACATGTTTTTATTGGTCTGTCTGTTAGACCTAACGTATCTGTGAAATGCTTTATTGTTATTTTTTTGAGACCATGGCAATTTTTTAAATAATTTCTTGTGTGATCATTTTTTTTGTGTACTTATGATCCAATTTCCTGCCCAGCACATTTCTTTAAGGAAGCTAGGAATTTATTTTTCCGTAGTTAACTGCATTTCCATCTTCGTTCCCATGCCAGTTATGTATTCTGATATGCTTTGACTAATTTTTGATAAATAATCTATCTCTGGGTTACCCTGAGATAGAGTACCACTCTCCTCACCAGCTACTGCTCTGTCTTTTTCATATTTCTAACACATTCTATGACATCAGCACCATTCCATGCTATTCATCTGAATGGCCTGGAATAAGAACATAAGAAAAGCATTGGCAGATGGGGACCGTGTGAGCCATCTAGTCTGCCCTAGAAACTACCCCCCTTCCTATGCAGCCTTCATCCTAACTTGCCCTTTATGTCTGTCCCATGTGAGTTTGAACTCCCTGATTGTCTTTGATGATACCACCTCCTGGGGCAGGCTGTTCCACTGGTCTATCACTCTCTCTGTGAAGAAGTACATCTTACTTTGAGAGGGCTCTTGCAGTAGGTAATTACATATAGGACTGACGCCGGCAGGCGGCAGGAACCCACGGAAAAATTTCTAGTTAGCAGTCCCTGACAGGGACCGCCCCCACGTGAGGTGACCAGCGTCAGGAGATGTCAGTATAAAGGGGCGGTCCCTCACGCCCGCATTCCAGTTCTTTCCCGCCGTTAGCTCATGCCAGCACCGCACGGAAAAGTTCCTTGCTCATCAGGCTCCTTCGTGGTTCTTTTACCGGGTATTTTCACTTTTTTCTTAGAAAACATCAGTCATTCATCAGTGTGTGTCGTCCCCTATACCCTCCGAGCACAAAAACAAGTGCGACTCATGCAGCGCCCAACTCCCGCACAAGGACAGCCATTCCCTGTGCCTTTTTTGCCTAGACCCTGACCATCCAATAGAGAAGTGCTAGCACTCCCTGAGTTTCAACACGGCCACCCGGAGAAGGTGGCAACAGTTCCTGGAAGCCCACATTCTCAAAAAGAAGATGAGCTCCACAGAGAAAGAACTCAAAAAGCTTTGGCAGGCGTCAACTTCCCCTGAAGGCCATCACAAGGAAAAGGACAAAGAAAAGCACCGGGACAAGGGCTCCTCTCCCACCACGACTTCCTCGGGAGTCGCCATGTTAAAGGAAACGTCCCCCCTTGGGGACCACTCCTCGATGGCCACCTTAGAGGCTTCTAAGGTGGCATCAGCCCACCTGTCTGGCTCATGCTCGGGCCCTTCGGGTGCCTCCGGGTTTTTGCAGGCTCCAATAAGCCAGACGTCGCCTCCTCCAACGTCCGCACGGAGAAGGTTGGTAAGTCGCCCCTACCCTTCGGAGTGGTGCGCACCCCCTCTTCTGCCAGACCAGGCCACCCCTCCTTTGTGGCCTGCCTCTGGTGAAGGGTCCATTAAGTTGGATGCCAGCCCCTCCGGTGCCAGCCCGGATCACGCTGCTAAGCCACACATCGGTTTGCCCAACGTCCGCACAGCAGAAGAGCCGACGCCGGACCCTCCCATGTCTGTCATTCCCGGCTCCCCACAACCTTCGCTGCCCTCTGGGGACCCTGAGTCTCCTCGGCCTGACCCCGGGGATTTCTCCCCTCCATCCCCAGGTGACGCTGAGGTCCCTGTTCCACCTCTGTCAGACCATCCTCCTGCTGATCTGAGGTTGGCTCCCCGGACGCTGGCCCAGATGCCAGCACCTCGGCCGCCGGCCCCGACACTGGTATTACCGACTCCGGGCAACATCCCACTCCCAGAAGCTGCCCCAATGCTGGACCGTCCACCCTCCAGCCTTCTGCCCCAGATCTGCCCGTGGGGACTCCGGCTAGGCCATCTGCTCCAGCAGCTCCCCCGGCTACCAGGTACCTGACGCTGTCATACCCGGGACCGCAGTATCTGACGCCGCAGTACCCGACGCCGGCCTATCCAACGCTGCAGTACCTGATGCCACAATATCCAACGCCGGGCTTCCTGCCATCAGGTTATGGATATTCGCCCTATGGGTATAACCCATACCCTTATACCCCTCCTCCTCTCCTCCTCCACTGCCCCCACATCCACCGGTGGATTTGCAGGAGACTCTGGCCTCCTGGTGGGCTGAGGCAAAAGCTCAGCTCACCAGAGAGGTGGAGAGTCATCTTCCGATGACGGTGCCAGTAACGGTTCCCATACGTCCACGATGACAGACTCCTTCAGCTCCTCCGGACACCAGGGCTAAACCCTCTGGATCCAGAAAGGAGCAGGACACGCTTCCCTGAGGGCTTCCCAAAGGGTCCATTCCTCCCCCTAGATGGGAGAAAGAGTCTTCTTCTTCTTCATTTTCTTTCTCTTCCTCCTCAGACGCCTCGGATGCTTCTGACGGCTGCTCCGAGGAAGACGATGAGCCACGCTCTCCATCAAAACCCAGGCCAAGGACTCCTCCAAAGTCTCCTCCGGAGGGTCCTTCTTTCACGGAGCTGCTACGCAAAATCCAGGCAGTGCATAAGTGGCAATCCTTGGAGCCAGATCCACAGTGGGTGAAACTCACTGAGCATCTGAATCTGCCCGTGACAGCTCCCACCTTGGTGCCACCCTGGATCGAGCCTCACGCCCACCTTGTTACCACTGTTTGGAAACAACCATCGGCGTTAGCCCCTCTTCCATGGAAGTTGAACAGGCTATACCAGGATCCCGAGGGTGTTGACTTTTTAGATTCTCACCCTTAAGCTGACTCGGTCATGATTAGCGCCGCTCATTGCCGGACAGCTAATCCAAAACATTTTAGCTCTTCGCCACCTGATAAAGAATCTCGCCTTCTGGACCAGTATGGCAAGAAGATTTTCTCTTCTTCCATGCTGGGGATCAGGGCCCTGAACTATGTCGGTCACATGGGGGATTACCAGAAGGCAATTCTTACTGAGATGGAAACCAAATTGGACTCCCTGCTGGACTCTCAAGTCAAACAGGAACTGTCTGACCTCATCTGCTCTGCACGTTCGGCCAGTAGACACATGCTTTGTATGACCTACGATGCAGTGGACACTGCTGGACAGAGCTCAGCTTTCGTCGTAGGCTTATGACGTCATGCTTGGCTCCGTGTGTCAGGGTTGGTCCCGGAAGTGCAGTCCGCTATACAGGAAGCGCCCTTCCGGGGGTTGGTGCTCTTCAGGGGTGATGTCAAGGACATCATCACCGACCTGCAGGAGAAGGGGATGGCACTAAACTCCATCAACTCTATGTACCATCCCCATCAGTCACAGCGCTGTCCCTTTTGCAGACAGAATTGGCCAAAGGCGAAACCTCCGGGAAAGCGGGCCACTAAACGGCAGACCCCCACAGCTGCCAAGCCCCCTCTGCCCAAAAAAGCAGCAGGTGCTTCAGTTGCGGCACTGCCCCACACCACCTGACTCCTTCCCTCTCCCACAGCCTCTGGGCTTCCCAGAGGAACCGGTAAGAGGGAGGTTTTCCCTTCACTTTCCGGGCTGGGAGAGGATAACATCAGATTCATGGGTGCTCCAGCTAATCACAGAAGGACACTCAATAGAGTTTCAACAGAAACCACCTCGTCACCCTCCCCAAAGGTCGTTGTACTCTCGGGAACATCTTCTTCTGGTCCAGGAAGAGATTTCAGCACTGTTGCTGAAAGAGGCGATAGAACCTGTTCCCCTTCCCCTTCCCCTACATGGAATGGGTTACTATTCCCACTTCTTCCTGGTCCCGAAGAAGACAGGCGATGTAAGGCCTATCCTAGATCTCAGTTCCCTGAACCTATTCATGGAGTACAAGAGGTTCAGAATACTCTCACTGAAGAGTCTTCTGCCCCTCCTCCACTCAGGCCAGTGGCTGTGCGCTCTGGATATGCAGGATGCTTACCTGCATATTTCCATTCGCCCGTCTCACCACAAATATCTCCATTTTGCTTTCCAGGGGGGACCACTACCAGTTCAAGGCACTTCCATTTGGCCTCTCCTCGGCTCCCCGAGTATTTACCAAATGCCTTGCAGTGGTGGTGGCCTACCTGTGTACCCGGGGAGTGCATATTTTCCCGTACCTGGACGACTGGCTCCTGGCAGCCTCATCCAGGGAGGAACTCCTGCGCTGCGTCTCCCTTACCCAGCAGGTTTTTGCCTGCCTGGGTATTACCATCAACCATTCCAAGTCTCACTTGATCCCATCCCAGAGACTAGTTTATCAGGGCAATACAGGACATGACCCTGGGCAGGGCCTTCCTGCCACCGGACAGAAGCGGTCGCTATTCAGACTCAGGTAATCCTGTTGTCTGGCCGCAGGTGGGTCACTGCAAGGTCGGTTCTTTGCCTTCTCGGGCTCATGGCAGCTGCTATGCTGACAGTCCCTCATGCTCGGCTCCACATGAGGGCTTCTCAGTGGACGCTTCACTCCCAATGGGATCAATTGGTGGACGACTTGGATCAAGTGGTCCTGGCCTCCTCTCCCATGGTTCGAGACTTGCAGTGGTGGATGGTCAGAGAAAACCTGTTTCGGGGGGCCCCATTCTTCCTTCCTTCCCCCTTCCAGACTGACCACAAATGCCTCTGGCGAAGGTTGGGGAGCCCATCTAGGTCTTCATCGGACCCAGGGCTCTTGGTCCAAACTCGAACAAACACTTCACATCAATGTGCTCTTGCTTCGGGCAGTACTTTATGCCTTCCAAGCCCTTCATCTGTACCTCCTTCCAGGCCACCTCACCGTCCAGACAGACAATATGTGCATGGTCTGGTACATCAACAAACAGGGAGGGACTCAATCCTACCCTCTTTGCAGGGAAGCAATGAGAGTGTGGGATTGGGAAGCACAACACGACCTTCACCTTACGGCAATTCATGTTCCAGGAGTCGAGAATACCTTGGCAGACAAGCTGAGTCACTCGTCCGCTCTGGCCCACGAGTGAGAACTGGATCAAGGAATCCTAGATGATATCTTCCTGCGTTGGGGAACACCACAGGTCGACTTGTTCGCCTCCCCTCAAAATGCAAGCTTCCAGTCTTCTGCTCACTCTTTCAAAAGCGAGGCATTTTCTGGAGAGACGCTCTGTCTCTAGATTGGAAGGACAGATTTGTCTATGCCTTTCCCCCCACTTCCTTTGATCCCACGGGTCTTGCAGAAACTAGGGTCAGAAGGAGCACAAATGATTCTGATCACTCCCTTGTGGCCCAGGCAAGTTTGGTTCTCTGTTCTGCAATAATTCTCAGAGGAACCACTGCTTCTTCTTCCTCTGTCACGATGTTTGCTGACCCAGGATCAGGGGACCCTGGTCCATTCAGGTCTCAAGTCCCTTCAGCTTCATGCATGCCTCCTGCAGACATAGCTCAAGCCCACTTTGGAGTTTCTCCCCAGTTGGCAGAGATTCTGGTGGAGGCTAGGAAACCCTCCACTAGGTCTACCTATGCCATGAAGTGGAAAATATTCACAATCTGGGCTGCTTCAAAAGATGTTGAGCCTTTCTCCTGCCCCGTTGGACATTTGCTGGAGTACCTGCGCCATCTCTTTGACCTGGGTCTTAGTCACTCTTCTCTTAAAGTTCACATGGCAGCCATTTCGGCCTATCATGTTCCCTTTGCAGACAGAACGTTTGCTCAACTGGAAGTTTCTAAGACTTTCCTTAGAAGAGTTCTCCATCTGAGACCCCCTATCCGAGTCCCTGCCCCTCCTTGGGATTTGAATTTTGTTCTTGAGAAACTTACTCTGCCTCCTTTTGAACCAGCAGATTCTGCAGATTTGAAGTTCCTTTCTTGGAAGACACTTTTTTCTTATGGCCATTACCTCTGCTCGGAGGACTTCCGAGCTCCAGGCCCTGATGTGTAAAATTCCATACTTGATTTTTCACAAGGAACGTGTGGCTCTGCGTACCAACCCTAAGTTTCTCCCCAAGGTGGTAGCGGAATCTTCTCTGAACCAGTCAATAGAGTTACCCGCTTTCTTTACACAATACTTCAATCAAGGGGAGTATTTGTTACATACTATGGACGTTCACTGGATTCTGAGATACTACACTAACAGAACGAAGGATCTCAGAAAGACAGATCAACTGTTTGTCTCTTATGCACCCAAAAGAGAAGGCAATGCTGTTTCTAAGCAATGCCTCTCTAAATGGTTGAGCTCATTGCATCACTTTTTGTTATGTCAAGTACAACAAGACCCTTCCTGGTCAAGTAAGAGGCCACTCCACCAGAGGAGTCGCTGCCTCAGCGGCTTGTTTCAAGAATGTGCCAGCGGCAGACATCTGTGCTGCCGCCGCTTGGACTTCCGTCCATACCTTTACAAAACATTACAGTTTGGATATTGCCTCTCGCTGTAGAGCAGGCTTCAGGCTGGCTGTTCTGCAAGGCCTCCTTTCTTGAAGGCCTTTACAGCTGGGAGATCTACTTTGAGTAGCTTTCCTCCTCCCGTGTTCTTCTTCTTGTTCCAGACTGCTTGGGACTCAGTCCTATATGTAATTACCTACTGCAAGAGCCCTCTCAAAGTAAGATAGTACAGTTACGTAAGAACTTTCTGTAACAATAGATCTTCGAGAGAGGCTCTTGCAGTAGGTAATACCTTCCCACCCTCCATCCCCCTAGGCTTTTTCAGCTCCTTTTCCAATTAAGAAAATATCCACTTCTCTCTCGTCTGGCCTCTTTTGGTCTTTGGTGGAAAAGAACTGGAAGGCGGGCATGAGGGACTGCCCCTGTATACCGATGTCTCCTGACGCCAGTCACCTGATGTGGGGGCAGTCCCTCGACAGGGACTGCTAGCTAGAAATTTTTCTGTGGGGACCTGCCATCTGCCGGCGTCAGTCCTATATGTAATTTCCTACTGCAAGAGCCTCTCTTGAAGATCTACTGTTACGGTAAGTTCTTACGTACTGTAACTGTACTTTCCTGGGGTTGCTTTTGAACCTTCCTCCTACCAGTCTCATATCATGCCCTCTCGTGCATGCTGCTGTGTTCTGTTGAAATAGAGTGCCTGTCTGAGCTGCGTTAAATCCCCTCACATTCTTAAATGTTTCAATCATGTCCCCTCTGTTTCTTCTCTGCTCAGGGGAGTATAGGTTCAGCTCTCCGAGTCTTGCTTCATATGATCTGTGATGCAGTCCATGCACCATCTTAATAGCCCTTCTCTGCACCATTTCCAAACGGTCAATGTCCTTCTTGAGGTGAAGTCTCCAGAACTGAACACAGTACTCCAGGTGTGGCCTCACCAAGGACCTGTAGAGGGGCATGATAACATCCCTCTTTATACTATAAATACCTCTACTTATACATCTTAGGATGCCACCTGCTTTCTGTGCTGCTTTCTTACATTGTTTTCCTACCTTTAATTTGTCAGTGATGATTATGCTGAGATCTTGCTCTGTTTGTGTCTCCTAAGGTTGATGTCTTTCCAATGTGTACTTTTTTCCAGGGTTCCTCTTTCCCAAGTGCATTACCTTACACTTTTTGCATTAAATTGTAACTGCCAGTCGCTGGACCAATCCTCTAGCCTTCTAAGGTCAGCTTCCATGTTGTCTGCTCCTTCCCTTGTGTCCACTCTGTTGCACAGTTTTGTATCATCTGTGAACAGGCAAACCTTCCCTGTTAGTCAATTTACTATGTCTGCTATAAATATGTTAAATAGGATCGGTCCAGGTACCGATCCCTGCGGGACACCACTGGTCACCCTTCCCTCGCTTGACAATGATCCATTGACTAGCAGTCTCTGGGTCCTATCGTTCAGCCAGTTACTGATCCAGCTGACCATCTTCTGGCCAACTCCCATATGTTCCAGCTTGTTGGTTAGCCACCTGTGAGGGACGGTGTCAAAGGCCTTGCTGAAATGTAGGTATACAATGTCCACCACACCTCCCTGATCCAATGTTCTGGTGACCCAGTCGAAGAAGTAGATAAAGTTGGTTTGACAAGAGTGTCCTGCTGCAAAGCCATGTTGCTTTGGGTCCATTTTTCCAGTATCTGTTAGGTACACCACTATCCTCTCTTTTAGTAGTGATTCCATCATTTTCCAAACAACTGAAGTCTAACTGACAGGGTGGTAATTTCCTGCCTCTTCCCTTTTTCCGCTCTTGTGAAAGGGCACGACGGTTGCCTGTTTCCAGTCCTGAAGTATTTTCCTGCTGTCTAGTGACTTGTTGAAGAGCTCAGCCAGCAGTGCGGCCAGTTCCTCTCGGAGCTCCTTTAATATCCTATAGTGTATGCCATCCGGTCCCATGGCTTTTTCCACTTTCAGTTTCTTGAGCTGTTTTAGGACCCTCTCCCTTATGAAGGGGCTATTATTTGCTCCCTGGGTATCTTCCTTTGTCCTGCTCAGTGTGGGACCTTTGCCACTGTCTTCTATTATGAAGACAGAGCAAAATAACTCATTTAGCATTTTTGCCTTGTCCTCGTCACTCTCTGCCATTTTACCTTCCTTGGTTGTTAGTCAGACTGTTCCTCCCTTAGTTTTTGTTTTTTCTCTTATGTATCTATAGAAGGTTTTGTCTCCCTCCTTAACACCCTGTGTTATTTTCTCTTCTGTCTGTGCTTTTGCCCTTCTAACAGCTTTTCCTGCCTCCTTTAATTTGTTCTTGTATTCTTCCATGTCTGCTTCATGTTTTATTTGCTTTAATTGTGTAAAAGCCTTTTTTTCTCTTTGATTTTGGATGCTATTTCGTGAGAAAACAGAGAGCTCTTTTCCTTCTTTTGGACTTGCTGATCTGCTCAGTGCATACAGTTGTTACTATATGCAGAGCACCCGTCAGAGTATTCTAGCAGTCCTCTACATCTCCTCTGATTCCTCCCTTTAACATGGATGGGATTATAGTTCTCAGTCTGGTGAAGCTGGCTTTTCTGAAATCTAGTACCTTGATTTTAGTGTGACTATTTTCCTTCATATTGTTCACAGTAAAGTAGATTGAGCTGTAATCACAGGTCCCTAGATTGGCTCCCACCTCTGCTTCTGGGATCCTTGTGCTGTTTGTCAGCACTAGATCCAATACTGCTTTGTCTCTGGTGGGTGAGTTCACCAGTTGATGCAAACCTGCTTCCCTTAGTGCAAAAAGGAATTCTTTGCTCTGGTCTGAGGATGCTGTGTATGAGGAGCAATCCACAGCTGGTAGACTTAAGTCCCCCACAAGCAACAACTCACCCCTGTCTGCCATCATTGAGATGGTTTCCAAGAGCTCCTTGTCTATGTTGGCCTCCTGGGATGGGGGTCTGTATATGACTCCTACCCGGATAGGGGCTTTGTCCCCGGCTCCTAGTGTAACCCAAAGGGCCTCTGCTTTACTGTATTTTCCCTGGATTTCTGTTGCGTATATATCATCTCTGACATACAATGCCAGCCCCCCTCCTTTCTTTCCCTCGTGATCTTTCAGGAATAATGCATACCCTGGGTTGGTGACATCACAGGAGTGGTTCCCAGTAAACCATGTTTCCATAACAGTGACCCAGTCTAATTGTGCATCTGCCATTACGGCTGTGAGATCAGGGATTTTGTTTGGCAGACTATGAGCATTGACGCACATTGCCTTCCATCCACTTCTGTTTTGATCATTTGCATTTTTAATATGTTTTGGTTGTGTAATTTTGTTGAAATGCTTGGTCTGAGTACGTTTGGTGTGGTTTGGTCCAAGTATGATTGGTGCATCCTTGTGTTGAACTAGTTGGTGATGGGGAGGGACATTTGACAGCCCTTTTTGTGCTAGGGGTGCCTGCGCCACCCCCTCATCCACTAGTTTAACTGACTGGTGTGAACGTTGAATTTTTGCCATAGCGCTCGGGTCCCCTCCTTTGAGAGGTGTAGGCCGTCGAATTTAAAGAACTCCCATTCCCAGAAGTCCTGCCAGTTTCCAATAAAGTGGTGACCTTTTTCCTAGCACCAGTCCTTTAGCCAGGTGTTTAGCTCGGAGATGTCCCCTTCCCTGATCTTCTGCCTGCTGTCTCCTTTTTTCCAGACTGGCAGAATTGCAGAGAAGGTGATAGTGGACGAAAGGGAAGCAAGCTTGTTGCCCAGCCTGGCAAGGTTTTGTTTCAGAACCTTTATTTCTGCTACATGTAAAAAAAATCAGTGATGTTCTGCCTTTTAGATGTACCAAGCCCTTAGTACATCAACTGCACATAAAATCAAAGTACACCCAGAACTGATAGGATGGAAAGGAAACTTTTTTTTTTGTATCAAGGGGTTGTGGAGTAAGTGTTCCAACAGCTCCTTATGCTGAGAAAGCAGCCGCTGGCTGGGTCTGAGCAGAGCGAGTGAGAAGAGAAGCTGCCACAGTGGAGAAAGGAGCCCGGACTGTGCACTCCAAGGAGGATTCAGGTAGAACTGCTGTGAAGGAATCCCTGCTTCTGCATCTGTCAGAGTCTGCCTTCCTGCTGTGAGTGGTCTCTCTCCCAGTTGGTGAAGATCAGTGAAGCTCAGCAGAGAGTAAGGCTAGGGACTGAACTGCACTTGGCATATGCCTCCTAGGGTTGCCCTTTGTGTCTGAGCTGTTGCTGCTGGTTGTTTCTGGCTGAGAGCTTTCTATTAGCCAACCACTATTTCAGTAGTGGGTACAGCAGTCGGTGAAGATAAGTAGACAGTAGGGCAAGGGGCTGGACCGCTCTTAGCGTATGCCTCCTATGGGTGCCCTTTGTGTCTGAGCTGTTGCTTCTGGCTGAGAGCTTTCTATTAGCTGAGCACTAGTTTAGTAGTGGGCACAGCTGATTTACATACCGCAGCCAGGGATGGGTGTTATTGATGTTACAGAATGATAAGGCAGTATGAAAACAGAGAGCAGCAACTGCTGAGGAGAGAGAGATTCAGGGTAGTTACAAAGGCAACAAAATTAGATTATTAATTTAACAAAAATGTCGAAAACATATCAGAATACTGGGTAGACAATAAAAGAAGACCTGGAGGGCATTTAGAGGTGTAAAAACTGTTTCCTATCATAGCCTTTTTGGATCTTTTTGTTAGCCAAATGTGTAGGGGTTTAAGCATGCCTGGGGCACAAGGGAAGCTTGAGAGGGGAGGGAGTGATGAAAAGCCTTTGATCACATAGGATCAGTGGCCACATACAATGTATAGGGCCTACGGGCAGACTGGATGGGTCTAACGGTCCTTATCTGCTGACAATTTCTATGTTTCTGTGTTTCATATTGTTTTACATCCCTTTTTACTATATTTATTGAATGTTAGAATAAACTTTTTACCATGGATTGGATCTTAAATGTTATTGTTCCACATCTTTGATCGATGTTTAGCCCTGTGAATTTAGCCTCCTAGTTCCAAGTTGCCAAGGCGAATCTTGTGTCCATAAAGTTGTTTTTTCTGAAGTTACAACATATTGGGTTCCCCTTTTCAAAGGTTCTACTAACACAGTTCATTTTAAAATACACCCCACTAGTTTCTAATAGTTCCCTACTTAAATAGATGATGAGTTTTTATATATTTTTTTATTTATTGAAATCTTGGATTAAATACCTTTAAACATGAGCTCTTTACATAGGTTCCACATCAGAAGATTACAGAGTCAGAAAAAAAGTAGTACAAACATTGCAAGTGTAACCAGGCAGTAAACCTAAGGATATTACAGTCAGGTAAGTGGTACAAAAGTAAAGACAAATAACCTTGGGGAAAATGATACAAATGAAGACATGAATTAACAATGCGGACACATGAATTAGCATACAGTATTAGGTAGGCATATCACAAGATATGCCAGCATCACTTGTAACAATAATACTGCAAATTGAGGAGTTAATAGCCTATGGGAGGAAGAGAACGTCGATCAAGGTGTAGTCAGAAGTGGGTGTAGGGAGAAAGGGAGGGAGTAAGTGGTGAGGCAAAGCAGACAGAAGAAGCGGCAGTGGAGGAAAGTGGTCGAGTGCAGGAAATGGGAAGGTCCAGAAGGCCTAGGTAGATAAAGGAGAGAAAGTGGCAGAGGGAGGAGGTGGTGATGGGGGGGGGAGAGTGGAAAGGTGGGAGCAAAGAGGATAGGAGTGGGGGAGGGAGGAAGGAAGGCGGGGAAGAGGAGACAGTGACTATGCAGAGCATGCCATAAGTGTTTAAGTAGGAGGCGGGGGCAGCAGAGAGTGCCAGAAGTGCTATGACAAGGAAGGAATGGCTATTCAGGGATAACGAAGGCAGACAGCTAGTCCAAAAGGAACTGAGTAAATTAACCTAGTGATAGCAGTCATAGGAAGCCAAGGAGACTAGATATTGCCGAAGCAAGCACTTAAACGAGTCCAGGGTTGGGGCATTGGAAATGCTAGCTGGAAGAAAGTAAATCCAGTGAGGGGCTCTGTAGGTGAAAGCTCATTGTCCAAGGGAGATGCGGCACTGAGGGGTGTGAAACAGCTGGGTGTCAGAGCTTCTGGTGCTTCGTAGTTTTAGTGGTAGAGTGAGTAGTGTTAAAACTCCAGAGGGCAGCCTTCCTAGGCTGGCTTTTTTGGTTATGGTACTGATTACAGTGTCTAAAATGACATGGTTCCTGGTGTGTTCCTCCACGTATTGTTTCAAGCTATTATCATGAATGATTTTGCTGCTGGGGAATCCAGCTGTATTTTTGGACCAGTTTATATCTTCAAAGGTCAGGTCCCCTATACAAACTAGGGTGCTCAAGTAGCAAGACTTCAGTTTCTTGTCATATGTCTCTTTCTTCATTTAAATCAGGTAGCCTGTAACGAGGTCCCAAAATCAAATCATGGCTCCCTATCCTCTTCAGTCTGATCCATACAGATTATACATTTCCATTCATAATTTTCATACCATGCACTTGAAGAATATCTGGTTCTTGACATAAATAGAGATGCTTACACTTTTTTTTACCTGATCTATCCATCCTGCTTGTAGAGTGTATAATCTATGTCCATCCCCCAGTTGTCAACTGCAGAACAGCAAGTTGCTGTAATTCCAGCTATGCCAGTATTGCATGTGTTTAATAATGCTGCTAACTCATTCATCTTATTCCCCAGACCTCTAGAATGAATTAAAATGCTCCCAACGTTATCTGGTAATTTATTGAATTTCACTCTGGAATTGTTGGAGGTTAACTCTAGGTTAGAACTGATGCTTCACCATTTGTTTTATGTATAAGTTCCTCAGTGAAGCACCCCAGGTTATTTGGTTTCACGCTTTAGTGATTGCCCTCTGCAGTCTAGTCCCATTTCGGTTTACATGTAATCCATGCAGTTTGTACAAGTCAGTCCTATTTTGAAAAGTTTCACAGTTTCTAAGAAAGGTAACATTTTCTTCAGCTGCCCAGTTCCTCAGTCATGGATTGGTTTATTTATTTATTTATTAAATTTCCTTTGACCTACCCACACTGGTGCTTTGGACCGGCCAGATTTCTGAGATTAACTCTAAAGACTTGTTCTTTGAGGTCTTCCCCTTAATCCTAAAAATACTTCCATATGTTTTCATCTAAACTCCTTCTAGTGTCATTTATATCCATATGTAGGGCACCTATAGCTTCGCCCCCTACTCCCTTTGTTAATCAGCTAATTGTTGATTTTATGGGAAGGTAAATTGGTGCACACTGGAAAGACTCCTGGTGCTGATGTAAGGGCTGCTGGCCCAAATGCATGACCAAGGAAAAGGAATTCAGCACTCCTACCAAAAAGGCACACACTCAGATGGATGCAGGTATCCAAAATTTGTTTGTGGTAAAGTAGCCCAGGACAGGGTCCTACATCCCCAGCACTTCAGCTCAACACAGGGCCTTCCTCAGGGGGTGGGTCTGAGGAACACTTGACAAATGCTCAATTTAAAGTGCAAATTTAAAGATACACACACCCAAAGTGTCTTATAAAAAAAAGTAAAAACTGAATAACAAAAGCATACAAAACTTGATTTGAACAAAGTATTTTAAACTAGACTGTGCTATTCAAGAAAATACAAAATCACACATGCCCCCACAACACAAAGCATCATGGGCTACATATGCAAATCACCACAGAATGTTATACTGGTCCAACTTTAAGCAGAATTGCATGGTGCCGAAAGGCCTCTCACACAGTTTGCAAAGGGTGCTAACAGAAAACATAGACACATGTTTCATCCTACCAGGACTCATCAGTATGCCTCGTCTGTTTGACACCCCAGTGGAATGGACCAGCTACCCCTAAGGCAGTGTGCCTGGGATATATTGTGGTGAACCCATTAAAATAAAAAACTATTTAAAAGACAAAGAACCTCTGTGCATAAACACTGAGGCAAGGGTTACCCCAAAGGGCATTTGGCTGGGAAGCCAAGTTTCAAGAAAATACAAAATCACACATGCCCCCACAACACAAAGCATCATGGGCTACATATGCAAATCACCACAGAATGTTATACTGGTCCAACTTTAAGCAGAATTGCATGGTGCCGAAAGGCCTCTCACACAGTTTGCAAAGAATGCTAACAGAAAACATAGACACATGTTTCATCCTACCAGGACTCATCAGTATGCCTCATCTGTTTGACACCCCAGTGGAATGGACCAGCTACCCCTAAGGCAGTGTGCCTGGGATATATTGTGGTGAACCCATTAAAATAAAAAACTATTTAAAAGACAAAGAACCTCTGTGCATAAACACTGAGGTAAGGGTTACCCCAAAGGGCATGATGGTGGTGGTGATTTGCATATGTAGCCCATGATGCTTTGTGTTGTGGGGGCATGTGTGATTTTGTATTTTCTTGAAACTTGGCTTCCCAGCCAAATGCCCTTTGGGGTAACCCTTGCCTCAGTGTTTATGCACAGAGGTTCTTTGTCTTTTAAATAGTTTTTTATTTTAATGGGTTCACCACAATATATCCCAGGCACACTGCCTTAGGGGTAGCTGGTCCATTCCACTGGGGTGTCAAACAGACGAGGCATACTGATGAGTCCTGGTAGGATGAAACATGTGTCTATGTTTTCTGCTAGCACCCTTTGCAAACTGTGTGAGAGGCCTTTCCGCACCATGCAATTCTGCTTAAAGTTGGACCAGTATAACATTCTGTGGTGATTTGCATATGTAGCCCATGATGCTTTGTGTTGTGGGGGCATGTGTGATTTTGTATTTTCTTGAAACTTGGCTTCCCAGCCAAATGCCCTTTGGGGTAACCCTTGCCTCAGTGTTTATGCACAGAGGTTCTTTGTCTTTTAAATAGTTTTTTATTTTAATGGGTTCACCACAATATATCCCAGGCACACTGCCTTAGGGGTAGCTGGTCCATTCCACTGGGGTGTCAAACAGACGAGACATACTGATGAGTCCTGGTAGGATGAAACATGTGTCTATGTTTTCTGTTAGCACCCTTTGCAAACTGTGTGAGAGGCCTTTCGGCACCATGCAATTCTGCTTAAAGTTGGACCAGTATAACATTCTGTGGTGATTTGCATATGTAGCCCATGATGCTTTGTGTTGTGGGGGCATGTGTGATTTTGTATTTTCTTGAAACTTGGCTTCCCAGCCAAATGCCCTTTGGGGTAACCCTTGCCTCAGTGTTTATGCACAGAGGTTCTTTGTCTTTTGTGCTATTCAAGACACATAACTCACAACTGATGCAATTCTTAAATTTATAAGCACCCATTATAAATAAGTTTATGCATATAACATCATGAACACACAAGTCAAGTAATTTCATCTAGGTATTAGTATTAAAGGAAGGACAGAGAAAAGAAAAAGGGAGAAAGAGAGGGAAGTTGGGAAACTACTGGAGGGGCATCAGAGGCAGCACAAAGTGAAGGGGAGGAGGAACACAAACAACTCCAAAGAGGAGTCAAAACGTGCTCTGTTGGTCAATATTTAATTTGTAAAGATCACAACAACCAAGCGTGTGTACAAAAAAGGTGCAGCTGGGATCGACAGACGGAGCATAGAGTAGTGAAATGTAAAACACAAAGATCTCGTGCCAAATGAGTATCTGCGCTGGTTAGACTTTATGATGAGAACTAGAAAATTGGGAAAGCTCAAAATGTTTGGAAGAAGAGCACAATGGAAAAAAGGAAGGAAGAAACAAAAGGAGAGAGCAGGAAGCAGTTTTGTGACCAGGAGGTCAAATAAGCTGCAAAAGGTCAGATCACACCAGTGGTATAAAGCAATGAAAGTCACTAATCCAGAAAAAATAAGGTATTCATTTTTAAGCAGCTACAGCTATTAAGATATGTATGTGTGTGTGTGTTGGGGGGGGGGGGATAAAATGAAGAGGGGGAAAGCCAGAAGAAGTGAGGAAGAAAATATGAAGGTCAGCTTTTCTGGTAAAGGTCCCAAACCATAAGTATGGCCAATAATCTAAGGATTGATAGGTATGCCCTTAAGCAAAAATCCCTATCATTAATACATATCTGATGGGTACCAGGCTGGACTCCAAGGAAAATGAACAAGTTCTAAAAAGAGCTGTAAGAATAAGGAAAAGAAAAATCAGGTTAGAATTACTTACAAATAGGGAGTAAAAATCAGTTTCCTCATTTAAACCCATTGGAACAGCTGTTTCTAGATTGAGGATCCATTTCGTTTCTTTTTGGGACAGAGTTTGACTTCTGTTCCCTCCTCTTGGGTTTCTTTTTATGTGCTTGAGAACAATGTATTTCAAACAGTCATGTTTACTATTGTGGCATTGTGCAAAGTGTGCTCCTACTGCATTTAACATGTTGCCATTAATTATTGCTCTTACATGTTCTTGTATGCGTAATTTTGCCAGTCACACCAGCAAATGTAAATTACAAAAAGCGTAGTACAGGTTGTACATTCATTAAGTTCAAAGTTTTTACCATGTTCGTCAAAGCTGGGTCCTGTGTGAGCATATTGGCACATGTTGCACCTGCCACATTTGAAGTGCCCCTTAGATTTGATTCCTAGCCATCTGGTGTCTGTAGGCATACTGGCTGAGAAATGGCTTTTACCTAACCTGTCACTAATGCTCTTCCCTTTACTAAATGTCACCGTAGGTTTTTGGAGTACTTGTTCTTTCAAGATGGGGTTACTTAGCAAGATGGGCCAAAGCTTGTGGACTATGCTCCCAACTTTACCTGCTAGCAGATTAAACTCTGTCATGAAAGTGACCGTCTCCCTTTTGTCACCTCACCTCTCTCAGCTTCTCTCCTTTCCCCCATGTTGTTACTTGTTCTTAGTTTTTTATGAATTAGTAATTCCTCTCTGTCTAGTAACGAAACTTTCCTATATGCCTCATCCAAGATGTCTTCTGTGTAGCCTCTTGCAGAAAGTCTTTTCCTCAAGTCACCTACTTGTCTAAGAAACTCATTTTCATCTGAGCAATTTTGTTTTAGTCTTGTCATCTCTCCATATGGTAGATATGAGTTTCTGGGGGTGGGCAATTTTGGCATGCAAAATGGAATTGCCTGCCATTTCTTTTCTGTACCCAGCTGTTTTTATACACTCCCCATGTGTCCCAGATAACAAGAGGTCAAGAAAAGTTATTGTTTTGGTGTCAGTTTCATGCACGAACTCAAGTCCCATGATATTCTTGTTCAAATATTCCATGAATTTGGTGATGTTTTCTGTGCCCCTGTCCAAATTACTATGATATCGTCAATAAACCTGAACCAGGTAATACTCTGGTCCAGGTATAAATTGACTGCTCTGTTAAAGATCCATTTTTCTTCAAAATAGCCCATTACCAAGTTGGTGTATGAGGGGGCAAAAGAGGCCCCCATCACCGTACTGCAAGTCTGTAAAAATAAATTTTTGTTAAACATAAAATAATTATGGGTTAATGCAAATTTGATAGCATTTAATAGAAAATCTGCAGGATTTTCTGCATTATTTTTTCAAAAAGTATGATACAGCTTCTAATCTAATTTAATGCCTGATAGACATGTACAGACTACAGGTGTCTATCGTAAGCCAACTCCAGTTTTTATCCCAAATCTTTCCTTTCAATTTACTCATGAGGTCCATACTGTCTATAATATAAGAGAGTAATGTTAGTATGTGTGGTTGTAAAAAACTGTCTACAAACATGCTCAGATTCTATGTAATGGAACCTATCCCCGCAATAATTGGATGACCTGGTGGATTGGTAATGTTTTTATGAGTTTTAGGCAGAATGTAGAACGTGGGCACCATGGGATAGTCCACTTTAAGTAAATCTGCCTCCCTTTTTATTGATCCATCCATAGTGTATAGCTAGGTCAAAAAATTCAAACAACTCTCCCGGAAATCTCACAGTCAGATCTGCCCTCAATTTAAGATATTTTTGATTGTCATTCAATAAGTCCATACATTTCTCTACATATGATTCTTTTGGCATAATAACCAAATTCCCCCCCATCTGATTTTTTTTATTATAATTCCTTTAATTGTTTCAAGTTCTTTAATTGCCTCAATTTCAACTTTCCTTAGATTATTATGGTAACTAACTGGTGTTACAAATAGTTATTCTGTGTCATCAATAAGCATTTGTTCAAAAGTTGAAATTGCTGGGCAACTTACTTGTGGACAGAATAATGATTTGGGCTGAAAATTTTGTCTATTGTTATCACAGACTTGTGCAGTGCCTGTATCTGCAGCAGCGTCCACTTCTTGCAGTAAAGCCATAACATCGATCTGATCAATAATATTAAAGTCCCAGTCTTCAGGTACCCATGTGTTTGGCACATTTTCATCTTCATAAATGTCTATTTGTGCCATTGCATTTTGTGAATACTGTGTTTGACTCTCTGCTGCCAATTCCCCTATTTGGCTACCCATCATGTTTGTCACAAGAGCAGGTTTTTCCTTTTTGCCAAAAAAAATTTCAATTTGAGCTTTCTGACCAACTTGAAGATGTCCACAGGAACTTTAAATAAATCAGGCTTTTTCACAGGCACAAAAGTGAGTCCCTTATGTAGCACTGTCTTTTGTTGGGAAATTAATTCGATATCTATAAGATTAATAATGTCTTTTACTTGCTCCTGAGTGTTCTGGTATTGGTTACCATTTTTTCTTTTGCCTCTTCGTCCCCTTCTTGTTTTCTTTTTCCTATGTTTTTTGTCTGTTTTATTTTCGGTATTGCACCCTGCTGGTTCTCGGGTTCCTTCACTAAAAAAACACTCAAGGAGGGGGCAACCGATTCACTTTGTTAGTCAGTGCTATTGTTTGCAGTTTCCACCTGATTTGATGTTTCCTCAAAGGTTACCTCTTTATTTTTGTTTTTATTCTTACTCCAATTATTTTTTCGGCATGAACAAGACCTTGATCTGCCTCTGCTCACAGAGCAGTTCCTCTGCTCCCACACAAACACCTCTTTCTGTGCAAAATCGCCAATGTCTCTGCTTGGTTTGGTTCTGTTTTGGCAATTAAATCAGACTCCCAGTTTTACTTTTTTTAGAATCTGCTGTGTTTAATACATCAAAGTCTCGCTTACCTTTATGTTCAGTAAGAAGGACCTGTACATGTTTTATCTCTTGGTTTGCTATGGCTCATTTTTTTAATGTTTTTTTTGACTAGGGCTCACAGAAACCCCTTTAGTACATGCCAACACAGCCTCCTCCTCCTCCTCCTCCCATTCCTTCCTGAACTCCTCATCATCGTCATCAAACCCTGACGATGGAGTTTTGTCAATACAGAGTCCCCTAGGTGAAATTCCTAGTTCCAGGTATTTTTTCTAGACTTATTTGATCGTAGTAATGGTTGAGCTCTACTATTTTCAAATGTTCTAGTTTTACAAATAAATCTCTTGGTGTAGAATCCTCTGTTTCTGATTCTCCCTCTCTTCCTTCATTAAAGATTGTATGCTTTTGCTGTTGTCAGTGTTTGTTGATGTCCTCTGGATCCTCAAGGCAATCTAACTCTTCATCCTCTTCCTCAGAATTACATGGCTAACTAAGCTCAACAGGTATAACAGGGATTGCACTCAAATTAATCATTCTGTGAGAGGTAGAGATTAACACTTTACCATGCGAAATTCCTCTGTGCTGCTTAATGATGATAGAGTCCAAACGCTGGCTAGCATTTTCCATCTGCAATCAAAGTAGGCAGACACTTGGAAAGGTAAATTGGTATGCTCTGGAAAGACTCCTAGTGCTGAAGTAAGGGCTGCTGGCCCAAATACATAACCAAGGAAAAGGAATTCAGCACTCCTACCAAAAATGCACCTACTCAGATGTATGCAGGTATCCAAAATGTATTCCTGGTAAAGTAGCCCAGGATAGCGCCCTACATCCCCAGCACTTCAGGCCAACACAAGGCCTTCCTCAGGGGGCAGATCTGAGGAACACATGACAAATGCTCAATTTAAAGTCACATACACACAAAGTGTTCTATAAAAAAAGTAAAAAATGAGTAACAAAAGCATACAAAAGTATTTTGAACTAGACTGTGCTAATCAAGACACATAATTCACAATTGATCCATTTTTAAATTTATAAGCACCAATTATGAATAAGTTTATACATATAACATCATGAACGCACACGTCAAATAATTTCATCTAGGTATTAACACTAAAGAAAGGATATAGAAAGGAAAAAGGGAGAAAGAGAGGGAAGGTGGGAAACTACTGGAAGGGCATCAGAGGCAGCACAATGTGAAGAGGAGGAACACAAACGACTCCAAAGAGGGGTCAAAACTTGCTCTGTTGGTCAATATTTAATTTGTAGCAATATTTAATTTGTAAAGATCACAACAACCAAGTGTATGTACAAAAAGGGTGCAGCTGGGATAGACAGACAGAGCAGAGAGTTGGAAAAGTAAAACACAAAGATCTTGTGCCAAACAAGTATCTGCGCTGGTTAGACTTTATGATAAGAACTAGAAAATGGGGGAAAACTCAAAATGTTTGGAAGAAGAGCACAATGGAAAAGAAATGGAAAAAAGGAAGGAAGAAACAAAAGGAGAGAGCAGGAAGTAGTTCTGTGACCAGGAGGTCAAATAGGCTGCAAAGGTCAAATCATACCATTGGTATAAAAATTGGTATTTCTTAATTTGTACGTATTGTATTGTATTATATTGTATTGCTCTGTTTTGTCCCTGACTTGGAACCTTTGAAAATGAGTCTTTGACTCAAAGGTATTAATCCCAATCGAAATAAAAAAAAATAAAATAAGTATAAAGCAATGAAAGTCACTAATCCAGAAAAATTGATAAGGTATCACTCATTATTACTACTTTATCACAAATAATTTTTGGATACCTGTATCCATCTGAATGTATGCCTTTTTGGTAGGAGTGCTGAGTTCCTTTTCCTTATTTGTTGATTTTTATGTCTGATACATTGCTGGCCCGGTAGCACTGAGGGTTGAGGCACTGGACGTCACACCTCACACTATGTTGGCGACCCGAGTTCAGGAGTGAGCTCAGGTGCTGGGGGTCAGCAGGGGAGGAAGAGGATTGAGCATCTGATGGGCTGCTCTCCTCTCCCTGGGCTGGGTGGTGGGTCTGTCTGGCGTCCCAGTGACCCCCCCGGTGGAGAGCGGGGGTGCTGCAGGATGCAGACCGCACATCGGGGTGAGCATGGAAGATGCCGGCAGGGTTGCCATGTGCCATGGTGTCAGGGGAGTGCCACACTCAGGAGGGAGGAGGGGTTTGGGGGGACCATCACAGAAACCCCCCCTCCAGCCCAGATAGGCGATGGCCTTCCCAGTGCTGGACCGCCACACACCCAATGCTGGTTCACTGCCTCTGCCTCTTCAGTCTCCTCGGGCCCATAGCCACCCGGGGCTCGAGGAGACAGTAATGACTTTGAAGAAGGCAGGGTCCACAGCAGGCGGTAGAGCAGATCCAGTGAGTGGAGTGGCCTGAGAGAGTTCCGGTGCTGGGGGTGTAAACATAGTCACAAAAAAAAATGTCTGATACCTTGGCAGCCATAAGGCAGGAGATCAGCATATTTTTGCTATCCCTTCTATGTATTTTATTTATTTCAAAAGTTTCACTAGGAAAGACATACTGAACATGAAACAGCTCATTTCCAGATACGTCTTGGGTGGAAGTGGCAGTGAAGTATGGAATATATGATGTGCAAGGGAAAATATATACTGTAAGGTGCAGTAGTAATAAAAATAAATAACAGAGCCCAGTCACAATTTACAGGCTGACTATCCAGGGCTACAAAAATATAGATGAAATATAATGCAATTAAGGTACAAGTGCAATACAGTAGAGATAGCAGTGCCAGATGGAAGCAAATCACCACCACCCAGACTGCTAAGGTATGAGCTAACAGCCAGTACAGGAGGTAGGCTCAAGAGCAGAAATGATCAGAAAAGAGTAACTGATTTAGACACAGTTGGCCTAGGGAGGTAGTAGTTGCTCATAGCTGGGGGGTGGACATCAACACATGGGGGGAGGGAATACAGGGGTCAAAGAGCAGCAAAAGTTGCAGGTGGGGATGGCAAAGTCATGAAGAAGAGATATGAAGGAAGAGAAGGATGAGGCTCAGCAGATAGACAGGAGAGGGATGACCAGAGGTTAGGAAAATTATACAAGAAGGCAGTTTGGCTAGCAGAGGTTTTCTTGGGGGGGAATGTGAAACAGTGTTTCAGCTGGGGTAGGAGGAAAGAAGGGGAGAAAGGGGGCAGAGAGGTGGGGAGGAGAGGGCCAAACCAGAATTTGGAGGTGAAGGTAGCACAGTGTGTGTGAGGCATCTGGCATTTAGGGAGGGAGAGGGAGGATAGAGAGAGCAGTGATGTGTATGAGGGGGTAGTCCAAGGCAAAGTGGAAGAAAGAGTGAATGGGAGTCTAGTCTGGCAAGGATGGACTTGGGAGCAGCGCTGTGGACAATGTCGCCATAGTCACCGTAGTGTCAGTGGCCCTGTAGGTAGCACACTCGCCTCTGAGGCTGGGAGATCAGAGGGCTGTGGGTTCAGTTCCCACGTCTGGCACTTGGGTTAATATCCCAGTACTGACACTGTAGTGCAGCATGAGAGGGGTGCTGCACTTCTGAGGTGCCGTCTTTCGGATGAGACGTTAAACCGAGGTCCCATCTGCCTGGATTGGTGGTAGTTCACGTGGATGTTAAAGATCCCATGGTGCTTATCGAAAAGAGTAGGGGAAATTTTTATTCAAGATTCAAAAACAATATACAATTGAACACATCATCACATTCCATAATAACATTAAAATCATGCTACTGTCTTCTTAACTGATTCAAAAGAAGGGAGGAAAAAAGAGAAAAAAACACAGAAAATATGCAAAAAAAATTTTTACATCTGAAACCATATAACGACCTCTTCTTTCTCTGCCATTTCCCAGGAAATCCTAAATTGTCTCCTTAAGCCACTTTCATGCCTCCGAACACCCTTCTTCCCTATTGAAACCCCTACCCCACCCAGTCAATATTCCTCCATAATTTTGCAAGCATGTCTTTTCCAAAAGTACGTTTTTCATACATATAAATACTATCCAATTCCTGCTGAATTAAAAAAAAAACATCTTGTTGTTGTACTACTTTACCTTGTAAAGACCTTAGGCATCTCGACTGCCATATGGACCATTTAATACATACCATTATAACATGAACTGTACTGTTTGCCCATTTTGCCCACGCAGCCGGGATTTGCCCTAGAACCAAAACATTATCATTTATTAATAAGATTAACTTTTCTCCCCATAAATCCGACAGTAATTTCCCAAAATCCTGTACATGAATACATTCAAAAAAAAGATGCTGCATTGTCTTCACAATCCCAGCACATGCCTGTTCTCCACAATCTTTCTCATCTATTTGCTTATGCTTCTGATTGTTTTTAACTTGCAGTTTCTGATGACCACAGAGCCAGGCAAAATCTTGCATTTTCAAAGGTATTCTTGCTTCTATCATGCCTTCCAACATCAGAGCAGTATTAATTTGAGATGATACCTGAAAAACTGTGTCTTCTCGATACCAAGAATCCACAATTGCTTTATAAAACCCTTTTTTCCCTTTCCCCATACACCAAGCCAATTCTATCTTCCAAGTTCGAATATACCGAATTGCAGCTTGCACATAACTAGGGAGCATTCGTTCTGAGGGGTGCCATTTCCCTCTCCCCCATGCTGCTAAAAAAGGTTTGCCCCAAAGTTGCATACAAACCTGCCATATCCCTGTCGTCTGTGTTAATAAAGGGAAAATAGAACTAAAAAAGAAATTACCAAATAGATATACTATGGGCTGTAACATATTTAACCCCCCTTCTTTCCTTACCCCGTATGTGTGATTCCTTTTAACTGGATTTAACCTACTACCCCATAGGAACTGAAAAAATAAACAAAATTTGTGTGTGCATATTGTATGGCAAGGGGAGTACATGAGATAAATACAAAAAAATAGGTGCTATATAGGCCCTCAAAAGATACACCCTCTTTTTCTTTGACATCTTCCAAGACAACCATGCCTGTACTTTAAGGTGTGCTTTATCATAAACTTCATTCCAATTATGGGAGTCAGACTCCTTGATGCCAAAATAAATACCCAAAATTTTCACTTGGTCCTTCGTCATCAGAATTGGAAAATCTCTTATGTTTTTGCTGTCCCCTAAAATCAGAACAATACTTTTATTCATATTAACTTTGATGCCTGTTGTATTATAAGCTGCTTGTATCATTGATAGAACTTCTATTCCTGATTTCTCATCTGCCACAGTGAAAACGCAATCATCCGTATATGCTGAGACTTTTGAAAATACATACCCATCCTTATTCTGTATAGTCCTTGTTTTGCCCAATTTTCCGCAATAAAGGGTCTAAACCAAAGACATACAACAAGGGGCTCATTGGGCAACCTTGTTTTACTCCATTTTTCCAAAAAATCGGGACCCCTATAAAAACATTCACCAACGGTACAGCCTGAGCCTCCTTATATAAAACTTTCACTATCTCTATAAAACCTTGACGGATCCCATAATAACGTAAAACCTTCCAAAGGTATTCCTGACTGACTGTATCAAAAGCAGTCTCCTGGTCTACTGCCATTAAATACCCACCTAAATTCTTCCCTAAGCTTTGCTCCACAATCTCCCTAATCATTACCAGATTTTGTACAATATTTCTACCTGGGACTGCACATGTCTGTTCCTGAACAATCACTTTCTGTGCTACATTTGCTAATCTTTTTGTAAGTATCTTTGCAAGTATTTTGTAGTCAGTATCTAATAATGTTAACGGCCTCCCAGTTCTTTAGTTCATATGGATCCCCTTTCTTAAAGAGGAAAAACATCATTCCCATCTGCATCGAGGGGGCAAGCCTTCCTTCTTCCCAAATGGCATTAAAAAGCACTTCAAGACAGGGGACCAAGATCTCACTATTATGCTTATAAAAGTCGTTTGGTATCTCATCCCCCGTCCAGGAGCCGTCTTAGCAGATAGCTGTGAAATAGTCTCTTGAATTTCCAACCCAGAAATGGGAGCAACTAAACTTTCTTCCTCCTCCCTTATTAAAGCCGGTATCTCTATTCCTGTAAGAAAATCTTGATTTTCCTTCCTGTCTTTCTGAAAAGTATCCACCATATACTACTGTGTAATAAGCATAATATCTTGATTATGGCCTCTTAGAGTTCCCTGTTTGTCTCTAAGACCTGTCAATGTCCTTTTTTCCACCCCCTGTGTCCTACCCTCATAAGGATTTACATCTTCCATTGTACCTTGCGTTCTATATTTCTGCTGAATTGCCATTTTTTTTACCGCTTCTTCTAAATACTGCCCCATCTGGTTTTTTACAGTTTGAATCCTTGCCCTTTTACTCTCACTATCCCCTACTTGTGCTAAGATTTGCAGATATTTTGCCCGTAATCCTAGATACTCAATGTATCTATCCTTTGCTTGCCTTTTTGTAAAGGTGCCATACCAATCCTGCAGATCTCTTTTTATGTCTTCCCACCATTCTATTGGACTCTCATACATAAAACATAAATCCTTTCTTGCCTGAAACAACTTTTTCACGCCTTTTTCTACCATGGCATCCTGCAACTTAGAAGTGTGCATTTTCCAACAACCTCTCCCAACCATTAACTGCTGTCTTTCTCCCAACCTTAAAACTACTGCCAAATGGTCAGAGGTTTCCAACAGTTGCACTTTCAATTCCTGACAATTTAGCCTTGCTGACACTAACCAAAAATCAATCCTGGTAGACAATCTACCTTTAAAAAAAGTATGACTCGGTTCTTGTTGCAAGATGTCATGTACATCTTTTATCTCGTTTCTATGCATGACTGCTAGCAAAGAGTTGGTATCACTAAAAAATTTCTGTGTATCTCTTCCCCAATCTCTGTGTGAAAGCCCGCAGTTGAAATCTCCTCCCCATAATACCAGTTTCGAAGTGTTTAAGTAAGGCTCCACTCATCTAAACATTCCAGACCTCTCTGCTTTAGTCTGTGGCGTATATATATTCATAACCAGGAAAACTTCTTTCTGTAAGACCACGTCCACAGTCATGGCCCTTCCTGGTATTAGATCATACACATGCAATACCTGAACACTACCTTTAAAAAGCACCCCTATCCCAGAGCACTGCTCCTCTCCTATCAGCCAATACGAAACTCCCCACCTCCAATCTTTCTGTGCACTTTGTACTTCAGCTAAAGAATGTAGCCGAGTGTCTTGTAACAAGATAACTTGCCCATCCCCAATACTGAGGCTCAAGAAAGTGCTCTGCCTCCTCTCATAGGCCTTAATGCTATTAACATTAATTGTACGGAAAGATATAGCCATCAATACCTTAAATCAAAAAAAAAGTTACAAATTATCCAGTACCATTCATTTTTTCTTTTTCCTTTTCCTAGTTTTCAGTTTTTCTGGGAGGCCAGGCTCCGAAATACCATCTGCCTGAGAGGAGGCCACTGAAGAAAGATCTGATTCGCAGCCATCTTCTTCCATCCCTTCCTCAAACAACAAAGCATACGAATTTTGTACTACCACTTCCTCTATCTTTTTCGTTTGCATTGAGGCAGCAACTAACAATTTTCCTGCCTTGGATCTAGTGACTCTTTGGAAATCTGTTTATGACTGTACTTGGGGGGGGGTATAGAAATACCTTCTTTTCCCACATTCTCTACCTGGTCCGACTCCTGTACTACTTCTACTTCTACTACCTCCCCTATCACCACTTCCCCCCCTCCATCCTGCTTACTATTGTGGATCATTCCCTCCAGGTCTTGCACCTCGGCTCTCTCCTTTGTCACTGCCTCCCCTGCCTTCCTTGGAACCCTTTGTGGTAACGGAGCACCAGTGGGACCCTTTGTCAATAACTCAACCATTCTCATTTTTTCTTTTTGTGCTGTAGCTACGTATATGTCTTGCTCTGCCCTCACTGAACTGTCTACATTATTGTGTGAGGCCCATGAGCAGGTACGAAAAGAATGCCCCTGTTCCTCACATAGATTGCATTTTAAAGGTTGCCGACAATGAGCCCTACGTGCCCCAAATCCCCACACAATCCACATTTTTGTTTGTCACATACATTGCTTAGATGACCCATGTCTCCACATTTAAAACAAGCCCTTGGCTGCCCAGGATAGAAAATCACCCCCCTATCCCTGCTCCAAAAAAAACAATTAGGTAAGTGATTCATTTGTCCATTCACTAATCTCAGTACTATTTGATATTTCCACCCCCCCGTCCATAACTGTTCTTCGTCCAAAATAGGTTCAGGAAAACCTTGAATCTTACAGTGCTGCTGTAACCACTATGTGATATCTGCCACATTTACCCCCTCATTTCGAAAAAGAACCGTAATTTTTTTTGTTAGGGGTTTTGTTAGCGGTATCACCAAAAAAGGCCTCCACAATGGCGAAAGTTTCATTAACCGATATTGTTTCCAGAATCTTTCTAACCCAGCTGGATGTTTAAAACTTACATCAAATATCACATCCCCTGGCACATGTATTAAGGTGTAAATCTCATAGGCATAAAACTTCATACTATCTTTTAATAAGACTCTGCCCACAAATTTCCTATCTGGAACTGCATCAACATCACCCCTATATTTTAAACGCACAACATTACGTCTTTCTGCAGGTTCCAACAAAGGGCCTTCATCAGCCGGAAATAAATGCTCTGCCACTTTCCCATGCCATGCTTCATCAGAACTTGCCCCCAGAGAAACATGCTCTGACACATTCACAGAAATGGTTCCCTGGTGCACCACCTCTTGCTCTGTGTCAACCCCCTTTACTAAGTCCATTGAACCTTCTGTTTCTTGATCCCTAATAATCTGTAGTAAAGGGTGAGGGTCATCTTGCTGCTGAATCATTCCTTCTTCTAAAGGGGAGAGTTGTCCCGGGGGTAGTGAGGGAGTTAGTACCATCCCAGGAAGGGGGGGGGGTCTTCTAAAAGTCCAGAAACTGCAGGTGAGGATTCATTACTGAGATTTGCATCCCACTCTTGCCCTGTAGGGCTTATCACCCATCCTGCAGCTTGCAAGGCTATCTCTACCCAGTTTCCTGAGTCATTCCCCACCTGCACTCGATCTTGCCCTTGCCTGGGCCCATCCACAGCTCGATTCTGTAATTTCCTGCTTTCCCCCCTTCTTTTATAAGTTATTTTGAGCCTCCTACAGAGGACCCAGTCGTGAAAGTTACAACTGGTAACACAAGTTTGGTAGAATCCACACTACCTGTTTCAGTCGTTTGCTCAGAAAACATTCTAAGTTCCTTCTTATTTTCCCCTGAAACTCCCGCTTGCTGATCCATTGCTTTCTCTCCCCCTGCATCTTGCTGCACCCCCGGTTCCTTTGCCTGCTCCATTTGTAATCCCTCACCAGCTTGACTCACCCTCTCCTCACTTTTATCCTCTCCTTCTTTCATGGCCATTCCTTCGCTCTGTAGTTCCGCTTCCTGTACCTCTGCTAATGCGCTCCTATGCTCCAGTGCCTCCTGTAGTCTCTTCCTCACTGCTTGGTAACAGTGTTCCACCTCGTCAAGTTGAGATCTTAATGCTTGCTCCATATCCTGGTTTTCAAGCTCTCTTTCCTGTTGCGGTGCATGGCATTGGGGAACCACGTCCCCTGGTGCATCCTCCACCTCATCTGTCACCTCCACTGGTAAAATTACTTCTTCCTTTTGAATTCCTTCAACGCTGGTCTCCATTGCAAAAGTATCAAGGAAGCCAAGGAGGAGACCCACTCCTTAGCCTCCTGCACGTCGTCCTCAGTCGCAGCTCTAGTTGCCACTGAGCAGTAACGCTGCTCAGCCACACAGCGCCCTCTGCCTCCACAGAGTAGGGGAATCTCCCCGGTGTCCTGGCCAAATTTTCCTCATTCACTAAAAATACCACCAACAGCTTAATCTGGTTCAAGGTCAGTTGGCATTCATCTGTATCCCCCCCCTTCCCTGGGTCGTGCCTGAAAATAGGCAGGATTTGTCTAGTGCACTTACCCGGTCAACAAAAACTAACTAAATAAATAAATAAAGATAGGAAGGATCATCTTCATGACTATCTCCCTATGGCGAGGGAGAAGAATACTGGCTTTGTTTTTATACAGTGCACCCAGTCTGGTGTGAAGCTTGTGGTGAATAGCATCAATATGTGTCGAGAAGTCAAAGAGCTGGTCCAGCCAGACCCCAAGGTACTTAAAGAAGGGGACATTCGCAAGTATAGCACCATTGAGGATGTGGAAGGAGGGGAAGGGAGAGAGTCTGGCAAGCCTCTAGTGGGAGCTGAAGGTCATGGAGACAGTTTTCTTGGTTGTTGCAGCAAATAGTCATGGCACTCCTCACCCCAAATCAAAATAAGGAAACAGTTACTTAACCATATGCAAGCCTTTATTTCTGGGTCCACCACTACAGTGTATTGAAGAAGCCAGAAGGGGAAGGAAGGAAACATATTCAATTCAGTGCTTTAGAGTAACTGGTAATTGCTATTTTTCTTTTAAACTTAGATTGTGGGCTTTTAGTGACACTATACTTTCGTTGTTGTCTTTACTTATAATTGTTTTTGGGCTGTTGAAAATTTAAACATAGTGGTGGTGTAATTCTGTGCTGTCTTTAATTGCTGCAAATTTTCACCCCACTCCCTCCTCCCCCAACTCTTAATTATATGCCCTGTTAAATCTGATTGACAGGAGCTAAACACAGGGTATAGTAAGGGGTGTGAAGTAGGAGGGGCATAAGGGGGAAGAAGCCCACCCTCAACACGACAAGTGTTTTGATTCATTTATTTATTTATTGGTTTCTTTTTCTTTTAAAAAAAAAAAAATTATTTGAGGATCAGTGGCAGGATTTTTAGGACAGTAAATTAATAAAAGGGAACTAGGAGAGCTTCAGTAGCAGACAAGTAGTGGAATTGCAGTATAATGTGGGAGTGGTGCAATGCAGTGGCTGTGGGCTGCCTTATTCAGGCAGACCTTCTGGACACTGAGGTGCTGCCCTATCTGCATGCATCTCTCTGACCGCGGGAGGAGGTAGCCAGACTCAGAGCGAAGTAAACTGGGTTAGAGTACCATCACCCCTATCCAGGGACCACCAGTCCAATGCAACTGCCTCAAGGATGCCGAGCGAGGAGCACTTGGATGACAGTGGGCTCAGGGAGGGTTAGAGTAGTCAGGCAGAGGCACATCCCAGATCCTATTCCACTCAAGAACTCATATGCCACACTGGCAAATGAGGACAACCAAATAGAGGTACCCAGAGAAGTGGAAGGAAAGGATGTGGAGGTTAGCCAAGGAGGTGACCTCAGTGGGGAAAGCAGTGGACCCCAGAGGAGGAGGAAGTGAATCCTGGTGGGGGACTCCATCATAAGAGGGATCCAGCTAGGAACACAGGAGGGGGAGGACAGGGAGGTGAGGTGCCTACCAGGTGCCACAGCATGGAGGGATGGCAGGAAGATCCTGGGGATCACTGGAAAGGCAAGACAGGAGGGTGAGCTGGATGTCATTATCCACCTAGGTACTAATGACCTGGCAAATGGGAAGCCAAAGAAAGTTCAGGAAGAGTTTAGAAAACTGGAGAGGGGTCTCAAGCAAGTAGCTACTTCTGTCACTTTCTTAGAAGTACTACCTGTGAGAGGCAAGGGAGAGCATAGGAGTGCATGCACCAGGAACTTTAACTATGGTTGAAGAACTGGTGCTGTGAGGAAGGGTTTGGATTCATTGGTGACTGGGGACCCACCTGGAGGGATGGAGGTTTGTTCAAGCCTGACGGCCTGCATCCATCCTGGAGGGAATCCAAGAATCAATGATAAGTTTAAATGCTACATTGACAAGCATTTAAACTAGCAAAGGGGGTGGCACAGCAAGGAGGGTACCTACTTGCTCACCCCCCACAGCTAGCAGTGGAACCAGTGAACCAGAGGAGTGGCTATCTCTGCAAAGCAGTGTGCAAAAGATGGAGATTAGTGCCCAAGAGGTGGATAAGCAGAAAAGGGGCAAAATTCAGCAGAAGGGTAGACAGCAAGGAGAACCAGGGATAAATGACAACCAAGGAAGGGGCTGGAATAGAACAGTGAAACAGTCTAGGGAGGTCAAATCATGGAAAGCCATGTGTGCAAATGCCAGGAGCCTTAGCAACAAGATGGAAGATCTGGAGGCTGTCATGGTGCAGTCAGACCTGGACATTGTGGCCATCACTGAAACCTGGTGTAATGATAACCACGACTGGGAGATGGCCATACCTGGCTACAACATATTCAGAAGAGACAGAGCAGGCAGGAAGGAGGAGGAGTGGCACTGTATGTGAAAATGACATAAGGGCCACAGAGATCCAGGAGGAACAAAATGGGGAGAGATACTGTGGGTTAAGCTGGAAAGGAAAATTGGGACAGTCATCCAACAGGTGTGGTCTATAGACCACCAGCCCAGGAGGAAGAAGCAGATAGGAGTTGATGCTAGCCATCCAAAGGATGGCAGAGACAAGGTGAGGTAGTACTGGTTGGAGACTTCAATATTCCAGACGGGACTGGAGCATCCCAGCAGCAGCATCAACTAGGAGCAGATTTATCCTGGACTCCTCTTCAGGGTGACTTCCTCAAGCAACTGGTCATGGAACCAACTCGGCAGAAGGCAATACTGGACCTTGTGCTCACAAACAGGGACAGTGTGATGGGGGTAACAGTGGGGGAGCACCTGGGAAACAGTGACCACCAGTCATTGTGGTTTGAAATCACAGAAAGAGCAGAACCAAACCACACAAAAACATGTATCCTGGATTTTAGGGGGGCAGACTTTGGGAAAATTGGGAGACACTTGAAAGAGGAATTAAGGGGAATGGGACAGGAGTCAGGGGTTGAGGAACAGTGGGCAGTATTTAAAATGGGATTACAAGAACAACAGAATTATGCATTACAGGTTAGCAAGAGGAAAAGGAAGAGGAGACCATTATGGTTTTCCAAAGAGGTAGCAAAGAAAGTGAAAGCAAAAGATTGCATTCAGGCAATACAAAAATACACAGGCAGAAGGGGATAGGAGAAGTACCAAGAGAAGCAAAGGGAGGCAGGGAGGTCAGTAAGGGAAGCCAAAGCTCAGACAGAAGAGCACATTGCAAAATCAGTGGGTAGAGGGACAAAACCTTTACAGGTACATAAGGAAAAAGAAAGACAAAGGGAGGGATAGTGAGACTGAAGGGGGAGGATGGGGCCGCGTGGAGGATGACAACAGTAAAGCTGACATATTGAACAGGTATTTCTGCTCAGTCTTTACTGAGGAAGAGGAGGGTAATGGGTCTGAAGGGAGTACAAGGGGTGAGAATGGTGCAGAAATGGACACAAGTCCCTTTACACGAGAAAGGGTCCTGAAGGAACTGGAAGTAATAAGAGTTGATAGAGCAATGGGGCCAGATGGGGTGCACCCCAGGGTCCTTAAAGAACTAAGAGAGGTGGTGGCTGAACCTTTGGCTATCCTGTTTAGTCGATCACTGGAAACAGGAGAGGTACCCAGAGACTGGAGGACAGCAGATGTAGTCCCCTTATACAAAAGTGGGAACAAAGAGGAAGCAGGGAACTACAGACCAGTCAGCCTCACCTCGGTAGTGGGGAAGATCATGGAAGCACTACTGAAGGAGAGATTGGTGGAACATCTGGTTGTCAATGGACTACAGGACCCAAGGCAGCATGGTTTCACCAGGGGAGGTCATGTCAGACCAACCTCGTTGAATTTTTTGACTGGGTGACTAGGGAGGTGGATCAGGGGAGGGCAGTGGACATGGTCTATCTGGACTTCAGCAAGGTCTTTGACACTGTGCCACATAGAAGACTATTACACAAACTGGGGAATATGGGTGTGGGCAGGACAGTAGTGTGGTGGGTAGGTAACTGGCTGGGTGGCAGGACACAGAGGGTGGTGGTAAATGGCTGTCACTCCACAGAGGGAAGAGTGACCAGTGGGGTACCACAGGGATCAGTGCTGGGACCGGTCCTATTCAACATCTTCATCAGTGACATTATGAGACCTAGAAGGCAGAATTTCACTGTTCGCTGATGACACAAAGCTCTGTAACAGAGTAGACACACCAGAGGGTGTAGACAGAATGAGAAGCACCTGCAGAAACTTGAAGAATGGTCAGGGTTTGGCAGTTGAAATTCAATGCAAAGAAGTGCAAGACAATGCATATGGGGCACAAAAACCCTGGCACAATATATCAGTTGGGGGTGAGGATATAGCATGCACCAAGCAGGAAAGGGATCTTGGGGTTATCATCTCTGATGACCTCAAGGTAGGAAACTGTGACAAGGCAGCAGGTAAAGCAAATAGGATGCTGGGATGTATAGGCAGGGGCATCACCAGCAGGAAAAGGGAGGTCATAATTCCTATACAAGACACTAGTGAGGCCCCATCTGGAGTACAGTGTACAGTTCTGGAGACCATACCTACGTAAGGGACATAGACAGGGTAGAGAAGGTTCAGAGGAGGGCAACAAAGATGGTGCATGGATTGCATCACAAGTCCTATGCAGACAGGTTGAAGGAACTGAACATGTACTCCCTGGAGGAGAGGAGGAGAGAGGGAATATGATAGAGACATACAGTATCTTACAGGAGGGAGCAGGGTGCAGGAAAACACTATTTTTAAGCGAAAAAGATGTTCCAGGACTAGAGGGCATGGGATGAAGTTGGAGGGAGGACGATTCGGAGGAAACATGAGAAAGAATTTCTTCACAGAACAGGTGGTGGACAAGTGGAACACCCTGCCAGAGGAAGTGGTGGGGGCTGAAACAATCACGGGATTTAAGAATGCATGGGATAGACATAAAGGAATTCTGGAGGTCAGGGGTAAGGGGCAACAGACTTCTAGGAAAACAAACTGAACTTACAAGCTCAAATGGGCAGACTGGGTGGGCCATAAGCCCTTATCTGCCGACACTGTCTATGTATCTATGTATCTATGTATCTATGTATTGTCTATTCAGGCCACGGCATGGAGATCAGGCAGCAAAAAAACTCTTAACGTTTCAACCAATCCTGGTCTTTTACGAAGGTGAAAGTTTTCTTGTTGTTGAGGGACAAAAGGTTTGAACAGAATCAGTGCTGAACACAGTCAAAATCCTGCTGGAGATGGACAGCAAGGTGAGCAGCAGAGGAGCCAGAGTCAGGCAGCACAGTGTCATCAGAATACATGTGGATGGATGCAGAGGAACAGGTAGAGTGGAGTCATGCAGTCATATAGAGACGAGTATGGGTTCCAGGACAGATCCCTGGGGGAAACCTGAACAGATAGGGAGTGTGGGGGAGGGATGTCTCCAATACTGACAACTTGCGACCTGCCCTCTAGGTAGGTGTGGCATCAGCTGATTAAGAAGGCAGAGAGCCTTTTGCTTTAAGCTTGTCTAGGAGAAGGTGGTATGACGCAATGCTGAAGACTTTGGACAAGTCGACAAAGATGTCATAAATAAATTGGCCCTTCACCATACTGGACAGGAGGAAGTCCGTGAGCCAGAGGAGCTAGGTTGATGTGGAGTGGAACCTTGTGAAACCAGACTGGAAGAGAGTGATGTGAAACCAGACTGGAAGAGAGTGAAGTGAAACCAGACTGGAAGAGAGTGATGTGACACCAGACTGGAAGAGAGTGATGTGAAACCAGACTGGAAGAGAGTGAAAAAGGAGGAAGAGTTGAGCAGGGTGAGTTGTGAGAGGAAACAATGTTGCTGGAGCTTGGCCAGTGTAGGAAGGAGAGAAATGGGACAAAAGTTTTCAGGCGATGAAGGATCACCCCCTTTGGGAGGGGGATGACACTTGCTCGCTTCCAGGCAGCAGGGACAGAGGTGGAGGAGAAGGAAAGGTCAAGAAGGAGGGTAATAGGGAAGGCTATAGCTGGTGCAGAATGGAACAGGAGCTTGGAGTCAAGGCCATCAGGGCTTATACCCTTGTGGGGGTTACAAGCTAGAAGGCCTTAAGAGAGGGGCCAAAGGAGTGATAGGGGAGAAGAAGGACTAGAAGTGTGAAGGGGAGGAGAGATCTGGAGCAGGTGGTGAAGGAATTGAAAAAAGCAGCAATGGCAGCAGGGTCAGTGATGCGGGAGTCGCCACCCTTGAAAAGGGGCAGGGAGGACTGCGTTGGGGGGGGGAGAAGAGGGAAGGGATAACTTTCCAGAACTTGGAGGGGTGAATGCAAAATAATTGGATTTTGCAAGCCTGGTGACTTTGGTGCAAGCATTGTGAAGGGTCTGATAATCTAACAGGGTGGCAGGTCATGTAGGACCACCAGGCCAAATCACGAGCTCGAAGGCAGGCCAACAGTTCAGCAGTTACACAGGGAAGGTTGGAACCATGGTGCCTGGTTTTCCTTAGGTGGTGTGGTAGTCCCAGACAGTCATAAATTTGTTATGGAAAGAGTTGAGGACTGATTTGATATCAGTAGCTGAGATGTGGGACTAGCCAATGACCAATAGGTCAGCATGGAGGGAGGATAAATCTAGCACCCAGAAGGACCACGGGAGGATAGTTTTGGGGGGGGGAGCTTTGGGGCAATGGATCTTACACATGCAGTAGACCATATTAGGGTCACTATGTGTGTCCAGGAAGATAGCTGCATCAACAATGCTGTGGGGTGGGAGGAGATTACCCAGTCCAGTAATGTGCAGTTCAGAGATTTATGATTGCGAAAGGTGGAGTCCAAAATTAGTTGGGTTAGCTGGAGGGATTTAACATTCTGGCTAAGTTTTTGCACTGAGGGGGAGAGACAATGTTAAAATCCCCAAATATCAGCAACTCATCAGATGAGGAGCAACAGCAGATGGAGGACAGGAGTTCAGTGACCGAAGCAGGAGATAGGTCGGGACAGCAGTACACTCCTGCAATCAGGAGTGAGATAATGAAGGGGAAGGGGAGTTGAGAAAGATAAACAGGGGGAGAGAGAGAGTACACATCAACTGAATGGAGGAGGACAGGTTTTTTTCTAACAGTCTACTTTCCCATTGGCTCCTTTTATTCTCCCACCACTAGAGGGGCTAAGGAAATCAACACTCAGTCTATCACTATCTCTGCATTACTAGCACTGCTACCAAACCCTATCTCTTGCCACTATGCCGCCCTCTAACATACGCTTGCAGTACCCACATCCTCTAGTCTTGGCTGTATTTTTTAGCACCTTTCTTGGTCCATCAGTTACATCTGCATCCCCGACTAAAAATCCCCTTACTCAACCTGGTGCCTCCACCGTAAACTACACTGGAATGCTGCCTCACACCCTGACCCTTCTTCACTCTATCCATCCACATTACCTGTTGCAACCTTGTGCCTCACTTACTGACCTGTCTGACCTACTAATCACGTTGCTCAAGATCACCTCAACTGCTCCCTATTGTGTACAATTACCCGGACGCACTACTCGGTGCTACTCAATAACCCAAAAATACCGTAAAGCTACATTTCATGCTTTCCTGCTCCTCCTACTGCTTGCTGGTGATGTTCACCCTAATCCTGGACCTCCCTCCATGAACTCCCCTACCCACCAGCTCACCCCCTCTACTCCCCTTGCCCTTCCAAGCAGCCTAAAAATTATCCACCTGAATGCCCGCAGCCTTACCAGTAAACTACCTATGCTGCAGATTATGGTCCTCAGATATAAACCTGATGTTATCATCTTCTCAGAAACTTGGATCTTGGAACATATCATGGACCAAGAAGTTTCAATTCCTGGGTTCATTATAACTCTGATGGACAGACTTGGACAAGGAGGCGGAGTGGCGATCTATGTCTCTACCTCCCTTCAGCACACAACTGTGTTGAAAGTCACTTCTCCTTCCTCTCACGAGGTTATCCTCCTCAACCTGAAGCTACCTTACTCCTCTCCACTATTTGTTGCAGGAGTTTACTGTCATCCTGGCCAACTCCCCTCCCAAGTCACTGAGCTGATCAAGAAACTGAGGGTCCTTGCTCACTCAGGAGAGCTGTACATACTGGGCAACCCAAACATAAACTGGCCCTCTAACATACTGGCCAAAACTCGCTCCTACATCGAGTCACTAAATTTGACAAAGCTAATCCAGCAACCTATTCGCCTGAACAACAAAACTAAAAAACATTCCCTTCTGGACCTAGTCCTCATGTTGCATCCCCACAGGGTCAAGGCCACTGGCCTTCTGCCTGATGCCTTAAACGACCACCATCCTGTGTACAAGGTATGTAAAACACACAGGCAAACCCCAGAGCTCCTGTTCTGTCAAACAGCCCCAGACACCGCTTGGTGTAAACACAAGGAAACAAACTGCCCTAGGGATCTCCAATGATACAGGGAGCTACGAAACAAGTGTACCAAAGCTATTCGTCTGGCCAAAGCTGAACACTACCTGGCTACCTTCCAAGCTAACACAAATAAACCTTCTAAATTTTGGAAAGTTGTTCAGTCCCTCTTTTCCCCTTCCATCAAGCCCCCCACTCCTACTCTTAGGCAAAATCTCTCAGTCCTTTATGAACCTATGGCTGTTGCAGAATGCTTTAATTCCCTTTTCATGTCCTGTGCCTCAGTGCTCCAAGCAGCTCCCAGACGCCCATTCAGCTTTCCGGTTGCCTCCCCTCCTTGGTGGACACCTGTCCTCCTGCTCTTTCCCCTACTCTCCTTGCAGCCCCATCCTCATCACCTAGCCCCTCTCCTTTGACCCCTGCCCTCCTCTCACCATCCCTGGCTTTTACCTCTCTTCCTTCTACTACCCTAACAACTACCTGCCCTCCTCTCTCCTCTCTCTGCTCCCTCACCCATACCCCTCTTCTCCTTCCTCTTCCTCTACCCCCTCAGCTCCCTCTTCCTCTACCCCCTTCTTCTTCTCCCACATCTCCTCTGCTGCTGCCTTTCAAGCCCTTTTGTCCATTAACCCTGCCAAAGGCTCTTCTCCCGATGGTCTGGACCCCAAGCTCCTCTCTCTCTCTCTCTGTCTGCTCCTGCTATCACCTATCCTATCTCCCTATTGCCAAACATCTCCTTTGTCTCTTCCACTGTCCCTACAGCATGGAAACACACTACTGTTCTACCTCTCCCCAAAGGCGGTGACCCCTCCTCCCCTAGCAACTACCGCCCTCTCTCCTTCCAACACTAGCTAAGCTCCAGGAACACATAGTTCTTGAACAACTCTCCTCCTATCTTACTGACGCCTCCTTTCTCACTCCATTCCAATCTGGCTTTAGAAAACACCACTCCACCACCACATCCCTGCTACGGCTGACTGATTCTTTCTCTACAGGTATGGACAATGGCCTCATAACCTCTGCAATATTTATTGAACTGGCCAAGGCCTTCGATATGGTCTCTCACCCTCGTCTTCTCTCCTGCCTCAGGTCAGCTGGTCTCTCCCCTAATGCCACTGATTGGTTCAAGTCTTATCTGTCAGGCAGATCACAATCTGTCCGTATGGCTGATGCCATCTCCCCACCTCTCCCCATTACCACGGGAGTCCCTCAGGGATCTGTACTTGGGCCACTCCTTTTTTTAATCTTCGATGATCTCCCTCTGATTTGCACATTGATTAACATACATATGTATGCTGATGACACCGTACTGTACACAACAGGCAAATCGGTCTCTGATGTCACCTGCAGGCTCCAGCTGGATTTCAACAATGTCCAACTCTGGCTTAGAGATCACCACCTCTTCCTAAACTCAAAATAAAAATAGTCTCTATGACTTTTGATACTAGGCAGAGGTTGGTAGGGCTCTCCTCCCGGACCACTTTTCACACCATTGATGGGACTGTATTAGATGACCCCTACTCCTTCTGCTACCTCAGAGTTTGGCTAGACAGGCACCTAAATTTCTTGGTCCACATTGACGCTATTCAGAAAAAACTCTGGCCTAAACTAAGGGCTCTTTACTGCAACAGTAGAAGTATCCCACTTCCGGCTAGGCGTGCGTTGATACATAAAATGATATTGCCAATCTTCGACTACTGTGACATAGTATACAGTACTGCTCCTCAATCCTCCTTATCCAGGCTGGATCCTCTCTTTAACTCCTTCTGCCAGGTTGCCTTAGATGCCCCTGCTCTGATCCACCACTGCACACTCTACTGTTCTCTAAATTTTCCCACCCTTGCCAACAGGAGAACCCTGCACGCTGCCAAATTTACCTCACAGTTCTGGCTAGGTTTCATCCCCTCTTACCTTTCCACCTCCCTCTCTGTCCCTCACCCCTCCAAATACTCCCTCAGATCTGGTGACTCACAGTCTCTGACTATACCTTAAAGAAGCACTACGTCAGGCCAAATGGCCTTCTCTCACCACCTACCTAAACTATGGAACCAACTACCGACCCAAATACGCCACTCCTCTTCAGTCAGTTCTCTCTCTATGTCCCTAACAAACTACCTAGTGACAAACTGCAACTGCACCTAAGTCTCACTGGGTTCCAGTCTCAGCTGCTAGTCTATACCTCCTCCTCCTCCTTCCTCCAGCTGGGCCAAATAATTCTCCCCCATCCTAACCCCTCCTGTAACCAAGCACTTATCTGCACTTCTCCTGTACCACCTCCCTTCCTTTAGGCTCTAATCCTGCCCTTTCTGCCAAACTCCCTCTAGGTATTCAATCTGGAAATGTTAATTCTCATGGTGGTTGTAATCTTGTACTGTCTGTCTTATGTACATTTAACTATTACCTGATTCTATGTATACTGCTTATATTACATTATGTACTCCCACGCCCCTTCCCCAGGACATACCGTGAGATGAGCATTTTGTCACTCAGTGTAATTTTCCTGGTGAAACATTTCAATAAATAAATAAAAATAAATTAAGGTAGATTTTAATACCTCCGCCTTTCTTGGGGTGATCCTACCTAGCTATGGAGTAACCAGGTATGAACACTGCAGAGTCTTGGATCTTGTAGAAGAGCCAAAACTCCAAAATAAGGAGAATACCTGGCTGGAGGTTGACCATGAGGGGCTGCAACAGATTCAGCCTCGAAAGGAGGCTCCAGGTGTGAAGATGGGCAATCTGCAGTACTTTTGGAAGCTGCATTGGTGAGGTGGGAGCAGGACTTGGGTTAAGCTTAGCGTCCACTGCGACCAGGAGTAGCAAGGTTACAAGAAGCTTAATGGAGCCACAGAGCTGCTTGGAGGGAGGGTGTGGGGGCAAAGGGGAGGGGGCAGGAGGCATCAGAGAGCTTCTAAGTGGAGCCAAGGAGCAGGTAAAAGGCAGCAACCAAGTTGCCAGTGAGAGTTGGGAAGGGAGGAGGATGGGCAGGTAGGGGAGGGAGAAGGGTTGAGGGAGTAGAAGAGAGAGGAGGGAGGGGACAGTGGATGGAGAAAGGGAGGTAGAGGGAGATGAGAACAGGAAGGATGGCTAGGATGTGGAGCAACATGGTGGAAGTCTAACTGTGAGTGGAGCATGGGGGGGGGCAAAGAAGAGGGATGGTATCATAAGACAGGGAGCCTAGGTGGATTGTAGACCTGACCCAGAAAGTAAGGCTTGTGGCTTCACCAAATAAGGAGAAAGCCTAGATAAACCAATTAGGGGGATGCGGGCTTCACCCAGATATGGTGGGAGCCTAAATAGACATGGAGGGGGATGTGGGCTACATCCAGATAGGGTGGGAGTCTAAATAAACAATTAGAGGGGTTTCCAGGCTTCACCCAGATGCCAGATGGGGAGGAAACCTAAATAAATGTAATTCTCACACCCGCGTAATTCCAGGAAAGATCAGTGCCCACAAATCCTGACCACCAACCAGACCCCACTTGAACAAGTGGACTCCATTAAATACCTGGGCATCACACTAGACCCAGCCCTTAACTTCCACCAGCACATTCATCAACTATCTACAGCCCTCAACATCCAGCTTGGCATTCTCTACCGATTTAAACATTGCCTTACACCTGATGCCCTTCGCCTCGCAGTCTCTTCCTCGGTCCTCTCCCTCCTTGACTATGGCATACTTATCTACAGCGCTGCCAGGTTTCATACCTGCCCCATGGCCAAGAAGATTATACTCGGTCTCGCCCCACCCAGTCTCTCACCTCTAATACAATGGACCCCATCACACCAACATACTTGTAGATCAAGCAAGCAACTCCTTATGGTTCCCCGATGCCGCACCTCTCACTTGCAAAGGTCCTTTGGCTACCGAGCACTTTCCTGGATAAATAACCTGCCTGATGGTCTCATGAACATAAATAGAATTGGCCCCTACAAAGCCTACCTTAGGAACCTCCTACAGTCCTCTAATCCCTGCGATTGCCACTAAACCCAGCCCTGACCAAGGCCTATGGCCGGCTAACCCCCAATCTGAAACTCTCTTTACTAGCTCCTAAGGGAGCTTATTTAACGTATCCGTACATTGAGACTAATACCGTGAATCTACTAGTATCTAAATGTTAGCCTATTACTGTAACTCTTGTATTCATGCCTGTTTGCTTCTGTCCCATTTCTGTATTGTTCTGTACTGTTCTCTCACAGTATGCCTGTAATGATGTGGAACCTTTGAAAAGGAATCTTTGACTCAAAGGTATTTTCCAAATGCTCAATAAATAAACAAATAAATAAAATAAACAAACCAAGATAAAGTGGAAGCCTAAATGAACAGTACATGCATAGTAGTCCCGAATTAGCAGAATAAGGTGGACCCATAGGTCACAGTTAATGGCAGTAAACAACAGGTAGTTGCAGCTCCCTACCTCATAGCAGTAAGCCTATTACAGGATTATTCAAAACACGAGTTATAGTTCCCCACCGAGTAGAAGTAAGCAATAAATTATAGGATTACATGGACGCTAGTGGCAGTTCCCTACCTAGTAGCAGAAAACAAATATTACAGGAATACTGTGAACACTTACAGCATTGCAGAGTGGAAGTTGGCCATGGTTCCCTGGCATCTCCAGCTGGTGGCTGTCCTTGAGGACTCCCATTCCTGCTGTTCCACTCATGTTGTGACCATGGAGTGGTTAGGGGATTAAGACGATGGTAGTCCCTCCTTCCTTGTAGCACTACACACACTCCGGCTGGCAGAAGAAAGCAGCTACTGCTGTTTGTAAGAGTATGTGGGTGCTGGAATTACAAGGTGAAAAACACTGGGGAGCCTGAAGTGCAGCAGGCTTGTGACCTCCAGGCTGGACGCTGATGGCAGCTCAACCACGTGGTGACTGTGGTGTGCTCAGGTCAGGCTAGCAGAAGCCCTTGTGTAGGCCCCACCTCCCCTGTAGCACTACACATGCTGATTGACAGAGCAGCTCCTGCTGCTTTTAAGAGTTTGTGGTTGCTGGAATTGCGAGGGGAAAATGCTAGGGAGCTTGAATGCAGCAGGCTCATGACACCAGGATGAACACTACTATGGAGTCACTGACACTGATGGTAGAGTTGCTAACTACTAGGACTTGTCTTTTCACTGAATCACTAGTTCACCCTTACCTCTGAGTCTGCTACGAAGGATTTGTATTGGTATGTCTTGCTTCTCCCAGCTGATTATTTGCTGGTTCATTATGAAGTAGGTCACATCTGATCTTCTTTGAGGATATCTCTTGCAGCAGGTCACACTTTAGGAACTATAGCTGCCAGACACCAGGACCACATGGACACATTTTTGCTAGCATCTAACTGGGGCCGCCCACAGCGATGTCATCACATTGATGTCCCCCTACACAGCCATGGGCGGCCCCACACCCTCTTCAGTTCTTTTTCCACCATCAACCATCGCATGTCGGGCTCCACGGAGCTCCATCATTTCAGCCAGCTGTCATTTTTTTCTTGATCTTTCTGAATTTTGTTTTTCTCACCCTAGTTTTTCTCACTTTATTTCCTAAAGTGATTCCCTCTTTTCTTTTGTTTATGTCCAGTTCTGACAACCTCTTCCATTGCTGCAGCTGAGGACAGAAGATCTACAATAAGGACTTTCATGAGGCCTGTGTCCCCTGGCTCAGTACCAACCATGACATCCAGGCCTGCAACATCTGCTGCGGCTTCAACCAGGCTACCTGTCATCATCGTCAGAAGGAGCTTAAATCTTTCCTCATGGAACTGAAGGTTGCCGCCTTGGAGAAGGAGTTTTCAGGCTCAGGGCTCCTCTGCTTCCCCATCCTCGGGCTCCCACTCTGTCGAAACCCGGGACAGGTCATCAGGGAAGCATTGCCACTGGAAGAAGGACCAGTCTTCCTGGGAGCATTCTTGGTCACTGCGCCCAGGGTCGACTGCTTTGGGGCCATTGTCCAGACCAGTGGCAACCCCCACTGCCACCCATACCTCTCGCCTCCAGGGTCAGCCTCGGCAGCCCTCTCCACTGGTGATCCTCAGTCTGGTGGTGCTTCTTGGACAGCAAGCCTTTCTTATTTCCCGCTGATGATTCCCACTGCCTCCCTCACCCTATCTGCTATGGGGGGACTTTGGCAGTGCAGCCTGTTGGGACCGCCAACATTTGCCCTTCGTCACTGGGGTTTCCTTCTCTACCCCTGCCAACACAACTGCCCTTGCTGAATGCCCCTCCACTTCCTCAGGGGCTGCAGTCAGAGAGCATTGGTGGTCTGCTGGTGGCTGGCAGTAGTCATGCGTTGTCAGGTGCTAGACCTCTTTCGTCAATGCCTCTGACCCTCCCTACAACATTGGGGCTGCAGGCCCCTCAGCTGGTCCCTCAGCTTGCCCCCCATCCTGTCATTGCTGCAACACTCCCTACTGATGCCAGGGCCTCAATACCCCATCAACGCCGCAGAGAGTTGTGCCGACAACAGTAGCCGTCGATGTCCTGGCTCTCTTTTCTTCTGTCCTGGACCTGGTACAAAAGGCTGTCCCACTTCAGGCCCATCACTGGAGGGGCCTTCTCAGCCTTTGGCACTGTTGCATCACACATCATCGAGACCTGCCCCCTCTCGCTCCTCGACATCATCGATGCCACCCTCTGAGCCAGGGAAAGATGAGGACTGTCGCCCTGACTTCCTCCAACCGGATGAGGAGGATGAGGAAGACGAGGATGCTGGGGCCTGGACTCCCTCTAGCAACTCCACAGTCTCCTTGGCAGGGGAGGATTCCTCCAATTATGTCCTGAGGTCCCCCTGGATAACCCCTCCTTCATCCCTGTGATGCAGCAACTGCAGGCCACCATGGGTTTCGGTGCCATGGGAGCAGGGCATTACCAAATGGAACCTGGTCCACTATTTGGGGCCTGCTTGAGTAACCTCCTATTATTTCTCCTATGATTGATGCATATGAGAATGCCACCATGGCAGCTTGGTATAGACCAAACTTGATCCCCCGTGCCTAGGAAGGTGGACAAACTATACCAGTCCTCCCCTGGGAAGCCCTTTTTCGCTGAGCCTCCTCAAGTGGATTTGGTGGTTATAAATGCAGCTCATGACTGGTCCAAGAGGCCCCAGCACCTTAGCTTCCTCCCTCTAGACAAGGAGTCCAGGAAACTGGACCTCATTGGTGAGAGGGTATTTGCCTCTTCCACTCTGGTGATAAGGATCCTTAATTATGTGGGTCATATGCTCAAGTACCCAAATGATCTCCGGGAGATGGCCAGAATGGATGCCTGGTCCCTCCCTGAGGGTCCCCAGACACAGGCACTACTCAAGACCCTCCAATCTGGTGCTGACATAGGTAGACATCTTTTGAGGGTTGCCTATGATACCTCAGATGCCTCAGCCAGGGCCTCCATGGTGGCGATTTGCTTGAGGAAATAGTCCTGGCTCAGGGTTTCTGGCTTCACCACTGATGTCCAACAGTCCATCCTGAATGCTCCCTTCAGGGCTACAAGCTCTTTTGGGGAGACATACAGGACATTCTTAATAATCTGCAGACATCAGGAGGAACCCTGTAGTCCATTCACTCACTCTACCACACCCACCGGAAGAGTGGGCAGAGGGTGCCTTTTTGACATGCCACCCATAGACCTAGGTCTGGCGTCAAGCAGCTCAGTAAATGCAAAGCTACCACTGCCCTGCCTATCCCCTCCTTCACCACAGGAAAGTCCTCAAGGGGTGGCAGAGTGGGCCTGGCTGCAGGCTCAGCATCAGCCTGATTCCTGGCTGACCCCCTCGATCCAGTTCCCCAGGACACAGTAGTGGGAGGTTGCTTCTCCCTTCATCTGGATGGGTGGCGGGAGATTGCGTCTGACTCCTGGGTGCTACAGCTTATAGAACAAGGGCATGCTGTACAGTTTGTGGAGATGCTTCCAGAGCTCCCTCCAAGACCTTTCTCTTACTCCCCAGATCACGCTCCTGTGTTGCTGGAGGAGATCCAGACACTGCTGCGGAAAAGGGCCATAGAACCTGTTTCCCTGAATCAGCACAACACGGGGTTTTACTCCCACTTTTTTCTTATCCCCAAGTCCACAGGGGATTTGAGGCCCATCCTGGATTTGAGAAACCTGAATTACTATAACCAGTACAAGAAGTTCAGGATGGTCACCCTCCCCGGTTTGTTGCCCTTGCTCCAGAAGGGAGACTGGATCTGTTCCCTGAATATGCAGGATGCATACCTGCACATCAAGGTCTGCCTTTCCCACAGGAAGTACCTCAGGTTCCTGTTTCAAGGGGAGCACTACCAGTTCAGAGTCCTTCCTTTTGGCTTATCTATGGTGCCTTGGGTCTTCATCAAATGCCTAGCTGTGGTGGCAGTGGCCCTCAGGATGGAGGGCCTTTATGTCTTTCCCTATCTGGGCAACTGCTTGCTCAAAGCCCAGTCCAAAGAGCAGCTGTCTCTGACCCTGCTGTGTACCCTGCAGTTTTTTAGTCAGCTGGTGATCACTGTCAATTTGTCCGAGTCACTATTCACTCTAGGCCAGCGGCTCCAGTATATAGGAGCCATACTGAACACAGCCCAGGGCTCTGCCTTTCAGCCCCTGGACAGAATGGAGCGCTTAATAGCGCAGGCCCAGGAAATTTATCACAGCCAGTATGTCACAGACAGGACATACCTCAGACTCCTAGGTCTGAGGGCTGCTGCCATTGCCATGGTTCCCTTGGAGTGCTTACACATGTGCATCCCTCAATGGACTTTGAGGGTACAGTGGGATCAGTGGACCGATGATCTGGAGCAGATGGTCTTTGTTTCTTTCCCGGTCAAGAAGGTTCTCTTGTGGTGGATGGAACCCAGCCATTTGCTAAAAGGGGTCAGTTTCGTCGTACTCTCACCTCAAATGCCTTGGGGATGGGTTTGGGTTCGCATCTGGGTCCTTACCAGATTCAGTGGGTGTGGACTCTGCTTGAGGCACAGCTCCACATCAATGTCCTTGAGATGAGAGCTGTCCTGGGTCCTGGGTCATAACATAGCCAACAAGAATGCTGTCGGCAACAACAGCACAGCAAACATTTTGTCATTTTTATTTTTGCTGGGGTTCTCCTCCCTGCAACCCTAGACGCAGGGGGCTTTGCCCCCAACCCCCCCCGGACTTAAGGATTCTCACTCTGGGGGGAGAAGGGATCACGGGGCATGTTAAAATTTGTGGGGCTGTGGAATACTGTTTCCACGGCCCCTTATAATAAAATGCAAGTCCCGATTGTGCTAAAATAGTAGGAGACCAGGATTAGAACCTTGGTATCCACTGCCTCCCAGCTGAGCTGCTCCATGCCCCAGCCCTCCATGCCATGGGAGCAGCTCAGCCAGCCCCTGGTATTCAGCTGCCCTTGTCCTTAGGCAGCACCATGAACATTGACCAGGGGAGCGCATATAGTAAGCGTTGTACATCCCCGCTTGCTGTCTGTGGTAGCGCTATATGGACTAGCGCTCTCTTGACTGGTGCTATTAATGTAGCGCTCTTCTAACTGGGTACCCTCCTCTGTCCCTGGGCCCCCTGCTAGTGCAGATGGACAATGTCAGTGTAGTACACTACATCAATAAGCAAGGGGGAACCCATTCTTACCTCCTGTGCCAAGAGGCGAGAGTTTGGTACTCAGCCCTGGAGTATGGCGTAGAACTGTCAGTTGTCCATGTTCCAGGTGCCCAAAATGTCCTGGAAGACAGGCTAAGCCAGTCGCAGTCTAGTATGCATAAGTGGGGGCTGCTCACCTCAGTAGTAGAAGACCTGCTTGACAGGTGGGGTCACCCAGAGTTGGACATTTTTGTGTCCCCACTTAATGCAAAACTGCCGCTTTTCTGCTCGCTTGATCCAGGGCCTGGAGTTTTCTGGTGAGATGCAGTATCCCTCTCTTGGAAAGGGAAGTTCCTTTGCACTTTCCCTCCCTTTCCTCTGGTTCAGAGGGTACTAATCAAGCTCCAAATGAAGGGTGCTACCCTGATTCTGGTGGCTCCCTTTCAGCCTCCGCAGATTTGGTTTCCACTGTTGCAACAGTCAGCAGTGGAGCCTCCAGTGCCCCTTCCCCTGTGCTCGGGCTCACTGTCACAGGAATGGGGGACACTTCTTCATCCGAACCTCTGGTCTCGTCACCCGCATGCATGACTCCTGGAGACATAGCCATTGCCAGGTCTAGCATTTCACCTAAAGTGGCTGATGATCAGGTGATCGCCAGGAAGACTTCCACCAGAGTGACTTATTCCATGAACTGGAAGCGCTTTGCTCTGTGGGCGACTTCTCATCACTTGGACCCTTCACCCACCCAGTGAACCAGATTCTAGAATACTTGCTGTCCTTGTCTGAGGCTGGACTGAAATACTCTTCACTGAAGGTGCACTTTTCCGCCATATCAGCCTTCCATGTTCTCATTGATGGTCGTACGGTAGCCCAGTTGGATGTGGCCTGTACCTTTCTGAGAGGCATCCTGCACTTGAAGCCTCCCATCCATAACCCTGTCCCGGCATGGGACTTGAACTTTGTTTTAGAAAAACGTAGGCTCTTTTGAGCCTGCCGTGACTTGTGAGCTACACTTTCTGTCATGGAAAGTGTTATTTTTATTTACTATTACTTCTGCTCAGAGGATTTCCAAACTATTGGCTTTCATGTGTGAGTGGCCTTATTGAATTTTTCATGAAGACAGGGTGTTGTCGCCAGCCTGCTGGCGCAGTGGCAAGTCGACTGCTTGCAACGCCGATGTCCAGGATTCAGGAACAGACCAAGAGTTGGAAGGCTGGCCAGGTGGGAAAGGATAGGGTGCCTGAGGGGAGGCTCTCCTTTTCTGGGGGGGAGGATTGAGTGTAGTGTCTGGCCTGTTGGGCGACCTCTGATGGAGGCCGGGGGAATTGCTGGGAAGACTGCTTGAGTGGGAAGTTGGAGAGGCGCTGGCGTCATTGCACACCCCACCTCGCAGAGGATCATAGCCACAGATAAACTCCAGTCCCCCGGCCATGACACCCCATCCTGCCACCGCTCTCACTGCCAGCAGTGTTCACTGGGTGGGTCCTGCTCCCATGGCCCAGCCCTGGGGAGGTAAGCCAGGGCTTGATTCTATTGACCATTGGGGGGGTGCCCACCCTGATGCCCCGCCCATGGGGGGTAAGCCAGGACATGGTGGATCGGTGCACGGGGCAGGGGCTGAGCTCCATTGGGAAGATTGGGGGGTCCGGACCCCCAAAAAGCATAATAAATAAAAAAAGACAGGGTGTCTCTTTGCGCACTAACCCCAAGTTCTTGATAAAGGTAGTATCTCTCGAGTTCACCCTGAATCAAGCCATCCACCTGCCTATTACTCAGAGCATGCCAATCCAGGGGAAGCATTGCTTCATACTTTGGATGTACATAGAATTATTAGATATTATGTTCACTGCAAGAGGGACTGGAGGAAGTCCTCGCAGTTGTTTCGTTCACCCCTGGGAAAGAGGGCGTACTGGTTTCTAAAAAGTGTCTGTCCAAATGGTTGGCCAACTGTATTATTTTCTGTTACAGGAAGTATGGTGAAGAACTTCCTGGAGCTGTCAAAGACTACTCCACCAGAGGCATGGCCACTTCTGTTGCCTGTTTCCGGGGGTGGGCGGGCACTGCTAGGCACTACAGTCTGGACATCGCCTCTAGAAGGTGGAAGAATTTCAGCCTAGCTGTTTTACAGGGCCTTCTTTCTTGGGTCACTGTTTTCCAACCACCAAATCTGGTCTCCTCTGCAATACTGCTTGGGACTCATTTCTAAGGTGTGACCTGCTGCAAGAGATGTCCTCAAAGAAGCTAGAACAGTTACATATGAGCTTACCATAACAGTAGATCTCTAGACAATCTCTTGCAGCAGATAATGTCATCCCTCCCTCCTTCCCCCTTGTCTCTGTATTTCTGTTGTCTCATTTTCCAGTGTTCTGTACCTTCTGTCCTACGTTATCCTTTTGGCAGGTATCTCCGTCTCTTCCTCGATTCCCTCGGGAGTGAGTCTGTGGCAGTTTGTCTCTGGTAGTGAACTGAGGAGGGCATGGGTCCATCTGCAGCTATATTGGGGGAAGTTGCTGTGATGACGTCACCGTGGGTGGCCACAGTAAGACTGCTAGCAAAAATGTGTCCATGTGGTCCTAGTGCTTGGCGGCTATAGTTTCTAAGGTGTGACCTACTGCAAGAGGTTCTCTTGAAGAGCTACTGTTATGGTAAGTTCTTATGTAACTGTTCTTTACTTAGATTAAAGAACGGGTCGTCAGCTATCCTTTTTGTCCTGTTCCTCTTACTGCCCTGTACAGTACTCCACCCATTGTCTAGCTCTGTTTCATTGGTATTTCTCATACTTTTATCCAGTTCCTGATGGGTTTCATTCCCCAGCTTTTAAACAGAATGTGTGCAGGTTTCTCATAATCCTGTATGGTTTAAATCTAGGAAGTGTTATAATTATCTGATAGGGCACATTTTACCTAATCTGTCATTTATTTTTGTTTTTAGGTGATTTATCTGATCACACTTAGCATAGATATAGGTTTCATAATTAGATATCCCCTCTGTACTAGTCTAAACAGTTTGCATTCATTGCACTGTATGGCAGTAATTCTATCAACAATCGGCAATTTTTTCACAGCCTATTTTGATGATTATAAAACCAATGAAAAAGAATTGGTGAATAGGTCACTAGTGCTTAGCACCAGATGTCTTTTTGGCTATAGTCGTAAGTAGAGTTTCTGGCCTCTGGCATTTTACTCACTGATGCTTGCAGGTGGCTGTTTTTATTGTGATACCCAGGGCTGCCCCAAGAACTTTATAAATGATGCACAAATTTTTAAAAATATGTTTTCTGCAGCAGGATCAGCACATAGCATTGCCCATTTTGTTTTATTTACTGTTTACTGCAGTATAGTAGATTGTATCAGGTTGATTCTGCTGACTTCCAAGCTGACATTTCCTGTAATCAGAAATCGCAGAACCCCCTTCAGCTGACATCAGAGCAGAGCTACAGCAGTGGGAGCTCCAATAGCCTTGCAGTGCATGTTAGAGTTTTTATAAGCTCTGATCTTTTGTTTGCTCCTCCCCCTGTCCTCCTGGGGCTTAGTACAGTCACAGAGATTGACTGAGACACAGTCTGTTGAGACCTAGACTGTATGGAGGCCATTTTTTATGTTAATATCTCTTGCCTTTCCCCTCTGTTCTTTCTGCTTCTTTTGCCACCCCTTGGCCTTTTTTGTGCGTGGGCAATTCTGCTGATGTGGCTGGGTTATTTCCCCACCTCTTCCTCTAAAAAAATACTCTCAGAGCTAGAAGAAGAGAATGTAATTGCTGTAGTACTCTGATCCTTTCCAAAGTCCAGGGTTTATAATTTTGCCCTGATCTTTTCAAAAATAGTTTGAATTGTCCATCAACTGTTCTCTGCCCACCCATTTAAAGATGTTACCTTGAACATAATCTCTTGTATTACGATCAAATTTGCCTTTCTTTAACTTTAATTCATTGTCATATTTTGTCAGTCTTCTACTGATTCTGAAAATGGCATTAACATTTTGTTTTTGCTTTTCAGTTCTTCATATAGCTCTTTTTAATCTTTATCCTCCTTTACACCAGACACTCAGCACAAGATGGCTAATGTCCCATTCTTAGGCACCAACCTCTTTGGCCATAGGCTGGAAGCACATTTCAACTATATTGAGAAGTTCAATACCACCCTAGACTCTGACTTCATCCAAATGGGATCCCATGGTGGCCAATGTCAAAAAGAAGTCCTTTTGGTGTCAGGGGTACCAGCCATAGCAAACTTAATAGCAGCCCAGCAGGGGCAGTTTCAGCAGTGGTGCTTGAAATGAAAGTCTGGTGGTCAGGACAAGTAAAAGAGGGCAGGGATGCATTTGGTGCCCAGCTAGCTGAAGCCTCCTTCATGGCTGCTAAGTGATGGGTTATGGGGTGCCACTCCTCCTCCCTTCCAGTCCCTATCCCAGCTCCTGATTTGGGTATGCTGCTTCATTTCTTTCCCCAGTGGTCTGCAATTACTTCAGACAAGTGGGTGTTACAATTGTTGGCCAAGGGGTTGCCTCTGCACTTTGAGGTTCTCCCACTGTATTGACCCTGAGCTCCTCGGGAGTCCAGGGTGCCAGAGGTCATGCTGTCCACACTCAGGGATGACACTGCTCAGCTTCTGGAATGTGAGGTGATAAATTAGCAGGTCCCAGACACCCTAACCATACAGGGCTATATGCCCAGATACTTTTTGGTACTGAAACGGATGAAGGCAGCTGGCACCCCATACTGGATTTGCATGATCTCAACAAGTTTGTGCAGAAGCTAAAATTCCATATGGTCACTCTGAATCAGAGTATACCCTCTCTGAAGCAAGGGATATGGTTCTGCTTCTTGTACCTCCATGATGCATTCTTCGCATCCCAGTCTGTCCCACCACCATTGTCTCAGGTTTTGGGCAGAGTGGGTGCTCTACCAGGTCAAGATCATACCTTTTGGCCTCACATCCATGATGAGGGTCTTCACCAAATACTTGGCTGTGGTAGTGGCCTTGCTTCAGTGCAAGGGTGTCAGGGTATGCCCTACCTGAATGATTGGCTGCTAGCCAGCATCTCCAGGGAAGCAGTGGAAAGGTCCATGGATTTAGCCCTCCAGACCTTCCAGGACTTAAGCCTCTTGGCCAACCAAGCCATGTTCAAGTTGGCCCCATGTGGGTGATCAAGATCATCAGGGTGGAATTGGACTCCCTTTGGGACAGGGCCAGTCTTCCTGTGGACATCGCATTGGACCTTATATCTTTGCCCAATCATTTCTGGATGGGCACTCACACTCAGTCCAGCATGTCCTAAGGCTTCTGGGGGCTTATGGCAGTGTCAGCCAATATAGTCCATTGGACTTGCTGGCAGATGCATACCCTCCAGTGGGAGTTTGCCCAAAATTGGTCTCAATGCTTAGGTTGTCTGGACTAGGCAAGGCAAGTTTTATTTTTCCAGGCGCCCAATCCCAGAGGCTCTGGGCACCGTACAAATCAGAAGCACTATTAGCTGGTCCTGGTGACCTAGTCACTACAGGACACCAATGAGTAGTGGCTGTGTCCCAGAACTTGAAAGAAGTAATACTGTTTGTCAGCCTGGAGCTGTCTGTCATCCTAATGACATATGCATCTCTGTTGGGGCAGGGACCTTACCTGGGAGACCACAGGGCCCACTGGTTCTGATTACCATAGGTGGCCCAATACCACATCAACAAGCTGGAACTCTAAAGCTGGCCTGGTGGCACTGAGGACTGAGGCATTTGCCTTACCTCATGCCACGCCAGCTACCCAGGTTCGGGAACGAGCCCAAGGCGACAGGGGTTGGCCGGAAAGGAGATGACTGAGCATCCAATGGACTGCTCTCCTCTCCTGGGAGGGAGGGGGGGTTTCTGTCCCATGCCATTAGTGACTCCCGGTGGAGATCAGGGTGTACTGCAGATGAGGGACCAGTGTAGTGGGGAACGTCGAGCGGCCGTCCAAAGAACATACATGGGAATGCTGATGTTGCGTGCTGGACTGCATTGTACATTCTGTGTTCAAGGGGGGATCCAGAAAAATGGAAAATTCCAGGGGTTCGGTAGGTGAAGGGAGGTCCAAAGTTGGTCCCCATGCCCAATGCCGGGCCTTTCAGCTTGCTCCGGCACTCCCTCCCTGCCCTGGCTGCTCATTTCACCAGACATACTGCTGGCTCTGTGGCTGCTTCTATGGGTATCCCCATTCAGGAGATATGCAGGGCTACAACCTGGGTTAAAGCACACACATTCATCTCCTACTACAGCATCAATGGTCCGAGTTATCGTGATGTGGCTTTTGGGTCTCTGTCCTTCAGTCTCTGCTCACCAAATAGGGGTGCGGGCCTTGCTGCCTCCTCCTGGAGGACTGCTAGGAGTCTGCTTGTGTGGATAGTGAACTGTTCCAAGACGGTACAAATATAGGTTACTTCCTTGTAACCATAGTTCTACTAGTGGTGTACAGTTCACATCCTCACAATCCACAGATCTCCCTGGTAGATGGCACCCAGATCCTTGCATACAGTATGTGAGATCTAACACTGAGTGGTGGAGCTGGAGGATATATCCATGTGAGTGGCGGAAGGAGCTTAGCTTGAAGACATCCAGTGACTCAGCTGTCTCAAGCTAGGTTGCCAGAGTGTGGATGTGAAATCCATACCTCCAGTAGAGCTATAGTTACTGGTAAGTAACCTATATTTCATGACTCTGCAACACAATATAAGCCCATCCTTAAAGTAACATTATTCTCCTGGTGCCTCCACCAACACGTAGTGCCTAGAGACATCACTATTACCCCAGGTTACTGCCCCATATTATGGTAAGGCTACTGCCTGTAGTTTGGTGATGTAGCCCTTGTGGCTCCTGTCACTGGATCCACTATAAAACCATTTGGCATCTGCTTGCCTGGGACTGGCTGCAATTCTGCTTTGGTTCTGTGTGTCCGGGTGCTTTCCCTTACTGCTTGTGGTGATCCTGCCCCCCCCCCCAAGCGGTTATTCCTCATGTATTTTTTTCCTGCCCATGTTGCATTGCTCCCACCTGAAGTGCCTGACTCCAGTACTGGGGTGCATAGGAAGAGGTATCTCCAGCAAGAGGAGAGATGTGGTGTTGCTAGTGTATTGCTCACTGATGAGATTCCACCTGGAGTACTGTGTCCAGTTTTAGAGGCCACAACTCAGAAAAGACAGAGAGGGTGGAGGCAGTTCAGAGAACGGTAGGTGCAGGGGCTGTACTGAAAGTACTAAGAGGAGAGACAGAAAGGGACTCACTCCTCAGTGGCAGCTCCAGCTTCTGTTGGTTACCAGGGCACTGTGTGGGCACTAAAGTTGGCAGCCAGGGCACCTACAGAAACCTGAGTGGAAAGCATGTGTGCATATTCATGCACGCCTGCCTCTTGGGATCATTGAACAAATGATGAATGTTATGTTTCTGAAATAAAAATGCCATTCTCATTTTATTTTCCATGAGTGATGGCCCTGCTTCTCCTGGCTGGGGTGGGGGGGAGATGATCCTGCTTTTCCTGGCTTGAGGGGCAGATGACTCTGCTTCATCTGGCAGGAGAAGCAGGGCCACCTGAGCCAGGAGAAGTAGGGCCATCCCTACCCCTGAGCCAGAAGAGGCAGGGCCACCCCCCCAAGTCAGGAGAAGCAGGGCCATCCCCTCGAGCTAAGAGAAGCAGGGCCCCCCCAAACCAGAAGAAGCAGGGCCATCCCCCCTCAAGCTAGGAGAATCAGGGCCATCTCCCCTAAGTAAGGAGAAACAGGGCCATGCTCCCCTGAGACAGGAGAAGCAGGGCCACCCAAGCCAGGAGAAGTAGGGCCAGCCCCCCAAGCCAGGAGAAGCAGGGCCATCCCCCGAACTAGGAAAAGCAGAGCCACCTCCCCCCAGCCAGGAGAAGCAGGGTATTCCCCTGAGCCAGGAGAAGCAGGGCCACCCCCCCATGAGCCAGGAGAAACAGGACCATTCCCCAAGCCAGGAGGAGCAGGGCCACCCCAAGCCAAGAGATGCACAGCCATCCACCCAAGCTAGGAGAAGCAGGGCCTTCCCTCGAGCCAGGAGAAGCAGGGCCATCCCCTGAGCCAAAGAAGCAGGGCCACCCCGAGCCTGGAGAAGCAGGGCCATCCTCCCCCCAAGCCAGGAGAAGCAGGCCCATCCCCCCCCAGCCAAGAGAAGCAGGGCCATTCCCCCAAGCCAGAAGAAGCAGGGCCATCCTGCCCCTTTCCAGAAGTTATCCACCTCCCAGACTGGTCCCCCATGGATTGCCCACCCACCAGGAGATAGAGGGTCATGCGTTCTCTCTTTCCATTGAGTCCTTTCCTTCCTCACAGTACTGAGACATTTTCAAATAAACCCAGCCACTTACCTCAACAAAAAGGCACAAGCAGTCAGGACCCTGTCTCTCTGGTTCTGCAGGCAGCTTCTCTCTTGACTGTTTTTGCTGCTGGCTGGACTTTTGCTCGAGAGCTAGCTCTGTGCTGCAGCTACTGGCTGGGCAGGGTGGCTAGCTGCTGCTGCTCTCTCCCATTACAGACCAGACCATGCTCTAGTCTTCTGTGAAACAAGCACAACAGTACAGCTCTTTTTAAGCTTGGCTGTACTGCTGGGCTTGGGGCGGGTCTTCTTTGTTGCTGTCTGCAAGCAATGCTAATACGATTTAGCAGGTGCGAATGGCCAGGCAGCTCCTGATTCAGGCAGATGACAGTGAAGCAGAATCTGATTTTTTACTATGGCAGTCCTTGGACACATCAGCAGCACCATTGTGCAATCCTGTGGTGGCTTCAATCATGGACTGGTGCTAGCTGTGCTCGCTCAGTAGACGACTACTACAGTGTGTCCAAGAGCACCTGGAGGGCAGGAGGAGATTGTGTGGGCCACAGCATAGACCTGAGAGGACCAAGCACCAGACTAGTTGGCTGTTAGGGACAGAGGTGGCAAAATGCAGACGGAGCTCTGTTGAGCAGCAGCACAACCAACTGGCTGTATTGGTACACTGACATCAGACGACGTGTGTGTCAGTGTCACAGCTGCAGAAGTCCGACTCTGACCACAAAGTAAAAGAAACAGGGCCAGGGACTGTATCACAGAATTTAAGTGCCACACAGCCCATGGGATGGGAGTCAGTGGTTGGGGCATGGGTGGAGGAAGGTGGCGGGCACTCAACGTTGGGAGTTGGGACATGAATGTTTCAGGACCCAGGTGCAGCTGGAAGCAAGTAAGCAAGTTTTAAGCTGCAACATGCAGCACTGCAGCAGGGACTTAAGAGCACTGTGGCATGAACTTGGGTACAGCATTTTTTGAACGGGGAACATGCCCTGGTGTAGTGCCATCTGTGCCTCTCCTGCATCCTGTTCATCCCCTCTGTGACTAAAACTGAGGGATCTCAATATATACACCCTGGAGGACAGGAGAGTGAGAGGGGATGGGCTGATGGGATGCACCTGATCTTAAGCTCTGACATGTCAGCAAGCTCTTCTCCTCCCACTCAGGTGTGCTGAGGTTACACACCATGGCATCTGCACGTGGGAATGAACGCTGAATCTATGAGCCAGGGAACTGAAGTATATGCGGGTTAAAAAGTTTACAAAACACTCCTATATTATGGCTTTAGAATGTCTCCAAAAAAACGCTTGAACCTCACATCTTCACCAGCTAAGTTAAGGCTCCAGGCGGCGTCTTCCAAAAAAATGCAGACTGCAAATTTGCTGAGCGCACTGTTCAAAAACCAAAAATGCCTGACATGCACCCTGAAGCCAGCCCTCACCAGGATGTTTTGCAGAAAGAGGAGGCAACATCTGAAATTAAGAAGACTGCGAATGTGCCTGCTCCCATCTTCTGCATAAGGAAAAACTTTTCCTTGGTGCTGGTAACAACAGCAGACAATTCTGTGGCATTGCTTTTTTTCCCTTTGAATGAACACCGCTTGTGTCCCAAGGCAGACCAGTTGTAATTCAAAACAAGCAGGAGGTGGCAAAGATACAGCTAAAAGAGGTTATACAAGAACCTATGCCTCAGAGGAAAACAAAAATCGATGTGGAGGAACCTGTGAATACATCCAAAACTATGGTACGGTAAATTCTGAATATCCACATGAAGTGTTAAACGAGGGTATCAATATTTTTTCTGAGAGACATATACAAAGGAACTCTCCTAAGGAGGCAAGTTCTGAATTAGAGGGGGAAATGTCTGGAGTTCAAAATGCTGCTACTAGCCGGCCCGGTGGTGCTGAGGGTTGAGGCGCTGGACACCACACCTCGTGCCACACCGGTGACCCGGGTTCGAGAATGGACTTGGGCTGCTGGGGGCTGGCAAAGGAGAGGAAGGATTGAGCATCCTACAACTGCTCTCCTTCTCTGGGGTAGGTATGGGTCATGCACCCGCACTGCAGCAGCGACTGGCATAGGCCAGCTGCACTACAGTTGCGTGCAGAGCTTCGGCGGGGGGATGCACGGCGGGCTTCAGCACAGACGTGCTTAGGATGCCATTGCATGTCCGGCTCCCCAGGGGGAAAGCACAGTGGAAAAAATGGCAGGGCGATCTCGTGGCTGATGGCTGTTCCCTGCGCCCATGAGCACAAGAGGTGCCTTGTCCGGGGGGCGGCCAACCCCTGTGACATGGGCCGATTATCTGCATGCCAGACCTGGCTCGGGGACATGGGTGCTGGCAGCCAGAGGTTGTGGGCCCGCTCCGCAGAGGGGGAGAAAATATGCTACGATAAAAAAAAAAAAAAATGTTGCTACTATTCAAAGCCCAAAAGCAACAGAACCAAGTACAAGTGGTATTACAAAACCTAATGGTGCATATACAGTAGAGAATACAAGCAAGACAATAGTAGTGAATACTAACAATATTGACACTGCTTCAGAGTATAAATATCTTGAAGTGCAGTCAGAAACGGAGGAGGGGGAGACATCACCACCACCCTGGGTTAACAGACACTAACACAACTGACCTCATTAAACGAGGGCATGAAAAGAATAGAAAGACTAGAATTGAAAATAGACAATATTCAAACAACGGTCAGTTCCTTAGTGGCAGAAAATACCCAAATTAAGCAAAGTATTACTGAAATGCAACAGAGGATTTCAGATACAGAGGATGAAAAAATACCCATCCAAAGACAGTTTAAAGATCTGGAATCTATCAATAAAAAGTTGAAAATAAAATGACTGACTTTGAGGCACGAGCTAGAAGAAAAAACATCAGAATTGTGGGTATGCCTGAACCTTGGGACAATTTATGGCCTCTGAAGGAATCTTTAAACCCAATTTTTGCTGCATATTTGGACACGCTGATCCATCCAAATTTCCAGTTGGCTTTTGATTGAGCTCATCGTATATGGAGGCCCAAAGAGACAGTATCTTAAAACACACTGTCCAGACCAGTTATTGTATAGTTTTTTGAACTCAGAAGACAGGGAAACCCTTATGTCCCAGGTTTATATATATATTATATATATATAAAAAAAGTTTCTCTTTGTTGGGGACCAATATTTCCATCTTTAATGACTATCCTACTGAAATTATGCAGGACAGAGAAAAATTTGATTTACTAAGGAATACATTATGGACAAAGGAGCACAAAGCAACCATGGTTTATCCTGCAAAGCTAAACCTGGTCTTGGATGGGAAACAATTAATTTATAACACTCTTGAGGAGGCTGAGAAAGATTTGTGAGAAAAAATACTGGACTTGTATGCCTAAGTTTTCTAAACTAGGAGAATATTGGCTGAACAGTTATTATGGAAGTGGCTAAATGTTCCTCGGTGTTTTGGGAGTAACATTTAATGTGGCTATAATTCTTAGTGTGGATCCGGGTGGGGGAGGGGGCTGTACAGCAGAAAAAGAAAAAAAATAGTTACAAGGAAAACTTATCTAGAGATCCTGCTGGATCTCATTTGTATTAGGAAGTTATGTTTTTTTCTTTGTTACAGGAGGGATATTTGTGTTTATTTGTATGGAGTTAAATCATTAATACTTGTTTTTCCTTTACAGGAGGATATGGGCGATATTATTTTCTTATTTTCTAATGGATAAATTAAAGTTTGCATCTATAAATGTAAATGGCATCTTCTCCCCCATTAAGAGAATGAGGTTGCTATCCTTTCTTAAAAAAAAACAATGCATTCTGTGTTGCTATTGAAGAAACCCATTTGAATCAGGTGGAAACAAAAAAACTAAAGTAAAAATGGGTTTCTCATGTGTTTTTTTTTCGGAGGGGACTAAGAAAAAAGTACAGGGGTAGCTTTGTTATTTAGGAAATCAGTACCAGTAACAATTATGCAAACTTTTTCAGATAAAAAAGGGAGGATTCTATTAGTCAAAATTAAAATTAACAATACAGTTACAACGGTAGGGTCGATTTATGCACCTTTTGCTGGATATTCAGAATTCTTGTCAGAATTAACAAATGCGCTGACCAGCATTGCAGCATATAATATAATCCTGATGGGAGACTATAATTTTTTAATGGATCCATCTATAGACAAACCGCTTAAACCTAGTGCTAATAAATACCAATCTAAATTAATTAACCATTTTCTCCAATCTCATGATTTAATTGATTTTTGGAGGCTACAAAACCCCACTACGTGCTAATATATACATCATGATAAAAAACACTAGGGGTTTTCTAGAATTTACTATATTTTCACATCTAAAACGATAGTGCCCTTATTAACTAATTCAGGGATTGATTCCAAACATGTCTCTGATCATGCATTAATTCAAACTGAGATGCAAATTCAGGACCCTAATAGATCCTTTACTAGGCAGTGGAAATTAAATAATACACTGTTATCAGATAGGGAATTTTGTCAGAAGATAAAAAACAATTATTAAGGAGTTTTGGTTCTTTAATTATGATGGCTCCTAATCTGTGACTTCTTCGTGGGATGCGTTTAAAGCTTTTGAAATGCAGTCCTGGTTCCTTGAAGCTTTATGTGAATCTGCAGTCCTGGTTCCTTGAAGCGTTATGTGAATCTGCAGTCCTGTTTCCTTGAAGTTGTTAGTGAATCTGCAGTCCTGGTTCATTGAAGTTGTTAGTGAATCTGTTGTCCTGGTTCCTGGAAGCTGTTAGTGAATCTGCAGTCCTGATTCTGTGAAGCTGTTGGTGAATCTGCAGTCCTGGTTCCGTGAAGCTGTTGGTGAATCTGCAGTCCTGGTTCCGTGAAGCTGTTGGTGAATCTGCAGTCCTGGTTCCGTGAAGCTGTTGGTGAATCTGCAGTCCTGGTTCCTTGAAGCTGTTGGTGAATCTGCAGTCCTGGTTCCTTGAAGCTGTTGGTGAATCTGCAGTCCTGGTTCCTTGAAGTTGTTGGTGAATCCGCAGTCCTGGTTCCTGGTTCCTTGAAGCTATTAGTGAATCTGCAGTCCTGGTTCCTTGAAGCTGTTAGTAAATCTGCAGTCCTGATTCCTTGAAGCTGTTAGTGAATCTGCAGTCCTGGTTCCCTGAAGTTGTAGGTGAATCTGCAGTCCTGGTTCCTTGAAGTTGTTGGTCAATCTGCAGTCCTGGTTCCCTGAAGTTATTGGTGATTCTGCACACTGTCTGCATTGATTAAATCCCACTAACAGCCGTGCTACAAACACATAATTCAGAGAACGTGGGTAATAAGGTTTGTATCTTTTCTCTGCCCCCCCAAAAAAAACTACAAACTAGCCTGCCTGTGTAAATGATGCCTGTAGTGAAGTACAGAATAGATTTTAAAAGTCTTTTTAAAAGGTAAACTGACCAGATTACATTGGTTAATGCCAAAGGGAGAGAGACTGTAACTCGATTAGGCCATAATTAGCTTGTCAGCAATAGCCAGTGAATGAAGGGGCTCGATTTTAGGAGGCAGTATGGTGCAGTGGTTTAAGGCTCTGAACTGAAAATCTGGAGACCTGGGTTTGAATCCCACAGCCCCCACTTGCATACTGTGTGACCCTGAGCAAGTCACTTAACTTCCTCGTGCTCCCAGGTTGTACCTGCAAACTAGCTTTCAGCTTAGTATGTCTCACCTGGTAAAATAATTGGTAAAAAAAAAAAATTAAAAAGATTTTCAAAGCCTCAAGAATACCACAGCTTTCCCCTGGTCTAACATGTGCCATTTGGGAAACCCTTTTTATGGGGCTTGTGCCAAATCCTTGGTGCAAGCTACCATTAACTGAGGGAACTGTTGCAACTGTGCCCTATGCACTAAAATTGGATGCAGCTGTGTCAAAGGCATTTGGTGCATCTACGCCTAAGAACTGGTTTGATGCTGGACTTGATGCAAGCCCTGCATCAACCTTTGAAAATCGGGCCCAAGGTGTCAGAACAGAATACTGCATATACCGTTACAATGTTGAAATTTCGACATCGAAATCCATTACAGCGACAGCTTCGAGGTTGTCGCTGTAATAGACCCAATGGCAACATTTCCCTGATTTCAAACACTTCTTCCCCCTTTCAAATAAACTCTGAACTGGAGTTTGTTATCTTTAGGAAGGGAGTGCGGGGCGGGGGCTGTGCAAATGCTCCAATGTTGGACAGTGAAATTTCACCTGTCGACATTGCCACTGCCGCTGTGCCACATTTCAACAACTTGGTTGTTGATACAGCTTGGTGTTACCCAGAATACTGTGTACTTAGGTTCATCTGAGCAGAGATTCAGTTCCCATCCTTTGTAACAATGCACAAGAGTTCCTGCACCTCTTTCATCTTTATTCATTGAATACTGTAGGAGAGTTCCACCACCTGGGGATGGCAGTATTTCAACACATACAAATCTAGAGATGAAAGCTCCCCCCCCAAGCATTTCCAATTTAATAGCACATCATCACTCTAAGTCAACCTGTACTTCCTTTCTGCCACAGACAGGAAGAGGCTCACAAAACTATATTGTTTTAAGTCATGTATTACACTCCTGTTGTACTCTCCTGGGTCGTACCCGAAAACAAGCAGTTTCTGTCTAGTGTACCTTTACCTACCTAGTTAACAAAAACTAAATAAAATAAATAAACAGACATCTTTGGAATTATAGTGTAAACTGCAATTTGCATGTTTTGGTACCTGACACACAGAAATGCTATGGTGATGGCGCATACTGGCCCTAAATATATACTGGCATATACAATAAATCGCTTAATCCCATTTTTTCCTTTCATTGCCCCTTGAAACATGTAATAGGTATAAACCAAATGTATCCATATTTATAGTGCTATAATTTTGTTTTCTTCTTTCACTGGTAAATTGTTTTTTTAACAAAATGAACACATGGAGCTTATCTAAAATGGTATATTTAACATCCAGGTGATGTAACATGCAGAAAGTTTTACTCTGTAATCTTGACTTTATTAGGACCCTTTGCAAGATGATATCAAAGCATATTTAAATAGAAACAGTGTGCACTTAGAATATAACATTAACAGTTTGAAACATTCTGGAAAATTACTCCATAGAAGTACTATACAAGAATCTACCTACTGTATATGGTGCATTTAAGTAAGATCTTTCAAAGGCCTCCTCACAGCATGGGCTAGGATTGGCTCCCATCTATCAGGGAGGTTGTTTCATTCTGTACTCCAGTGAAAACCATGCCTGATTATCTACCTCCTGCAATATTCTGCGCACATCTTGCCATGGCATGACTCATGGCTGATGTATCATATTATTTTAATAGCGGTATTCTGTTATTAGCTGAGGGAACGCAAGCAAAGAAAGTACAAAAGGTGATGCTGATTTAATCAGACTTGCTGAAATTATTTATAACACATTTATACATTTTATGCATATTGTAAGTGAAATAACATGCTGTGGAGTGTTTAGGTTACTGTAAGAAACACAATTCCTGGGTAGCTGAGGCTCTCAGCAGCATCTTGTGCCCCACAACTCGCCATACCTCTCAAATGGCAAACACTGTATGGGATGGCCTTCATTTTACCCCACATAATTTCTTAGTCCCATATCAAAAAGATCCCTTCTCACATAGAGAAGGGAGTGCCTTACACTGTAAACTCTGACTTTGAAGCAACAGTTCATAATAATCTATGCTGCTAAATCAAAATTAATCTCTACACACATAAAGACAATAGGCTCAATGGGCGCACACAACTTGTTGAGGAGTTACGCTTGTGCACCATATGTTGCTAGTCTAAAGGTAGTCGAAGGAATGTGTTGTTTGACTGTTATACATGGATATTTTGGCCATTCCCACTCTCTGTCCAATGGGGACTACCACCCTGTCAGGGTACCATGAAGGCAAAAGAACCTTCTTGAGAATTGCACCCCTAGAGGTGCCACAGGAACATAATTCATTCAGGCTAAAGGTACCGTAGGAAGGAGCCCCAAGGAGAGAGGTGTACCACTGGTGGAGGGGAGGATGGTAGGGCAAAGAAACAATGATTCCAAATGAGGCTGGAGGAAGCTGGCTTAAATAGCTCAGGAAGGGGTGGGTGTGGCTGGTAGCTCTGGCCCACTGAACTGCAGGCATAGCCTTTGTGTTCAGTGGGCATATGTAACTTGGTGAGGAGTTACGCTTGTGCAGCACTGTTGATCGTCTGAAGACAGTCAAATGAATGTGTTGTTTGACTGTTATACGTGGATACTTTGGTCATTCCCACTTTCTGTTCCATGGGGACTACCACCCTGTTAGGGTACAGTGGAGGCAAAGGAACCCTCTTGAAGAGGGTTACACCTCTAGAGGCGCCATGAGAACATAATTCATTTAGGCTAAGGGCAACTTCAGAAGGAGCCCAAAAGTACTGTGGAGCAGGTGGTGAAGACAGACTGAGTGGAGGACTGACTGACTGCTACTGGTGACAACTGATAACAAAGACTGATTGGAGCAATGACTGACAGCAGCTGGTAACTGACTGTAGACAGAGGCATGACTTCCATAAGGAGAGAGGGAATGGCAGGACTGAAGGATAAGACATCCACCATCCAATCTCAACTCACAGCGGAAACCTACTATTAGGGTAAAAACTAACTTTAAATACTTATGCTATATTATGACCTTTGGCACTTAGGAGAGAGGAAAAAAAAAACTATGGGGGAATCTCTGGAGATCCATGGCCTTGGCAGCATCTCTAGCACTGGAACTTGTTATTGTAACAGCGCCACATCAATATTGGAGTTCGAAATTCAGGGGAAATTTTGGTGGGGCAACTCTTTCTCTATCCCTTTAGTGGGATAATGCTGTGGGGTGCCGCAAGTTGATCTTTGCAGCTAAAGGAAGTTCCCGAAAAAGAGGCCCACCTGTCAAAGCATAGAATGAAGAGGGTAGGGACTGCTGAAAGGCTGTCACCCAGCCTTGAGACTGTGAGGAGGCCTGTCCTTGAATGGAAACTAAAAGAAGGGGATATGGCATGAGACTAAGTGAGCCTTAGGCAGATGCAGGGAGAATAGCTTTCAGAGGAGTTGCTGACGTTAATCTACAAGGCTAAAGGAACCCTTGTGGACTTACGGTCCCTCTCTCTGGCAGTGCAAGTCTTAAATGTTATACCTTGAGGTGCTGCTGACTGAAGGTCTGCACGACTAAAACTTCCCCCAGAACGTTGGATCTTACCACCTGGTGGGACTGTGGGGAGGTGCTGTAGGAGACAAGTGGCCTACAGAGAAGGACCTCTGCCTGAGGTGAGGGACTCACCTTCAAGATGTGGACTTCAAGTGGAGCAAGAGCTGTCTACTCGCAGGAAAAAATCCTGACGGCAAAATTCTAACTGGACACTGACTGCTGAGTGAAATGACTATTGATGGAAAATACGACTGAAAAGGTATTAAAATTTAAACATATATCAAGGTCAAAATAACAGGAAAAACCTAGCTGAAGCAGACTGACTGAAACTGGCAAACTAATTAAAGTGACAGAGCAGAAATGGGAGTGGCTGCCTTGCTAGGAAGCCAGGTGAAAGCATTTGAGGGTGTATGCAGCTGAACTGAGAGGTTTGCAAATGGCCTGGTATGAGCAGCAAAATGGAAAAGCCTAAAACCGCATAAGCTAAAACAGCAGAATGACATAGGTAGGACATAATGTGGAAAACAATAAGCACACCAAGAGCCAAAACAGAAAGATGCACAGGAGTTACAAGAGGACAGGAGTGCAGCAGAAGTAGCTGACCAAGAGAAAAAATGAAACGAAACCTGTGGCTGGGAATGACAGAAGAAAAAACATACTGACTTAGAAAACCACTGAAGGCACACATTGAACAGAAAGCCCAAAGGCACAAAGAGAAAGCAGCAGACAAACACAGGGGAAAAAAGGTGTGGTGGGGGGACAGAGGACAGAGCCCCAAGCTGCAGAAAAAGAAAGAGTGCTTTTAAATGAGGCTGGAGGGAGCTGGCTTAAATAGATCAGGAAAGGGGGTGGGGTGGCTGGTAGCTCCCACCCATTGAACTGCAGATGTAGCATTTGTGTTCCACAGTGTTGTGAGCTGTGATCTCCATGGTTGATGATACGTCCTACATTATGAGAGCCAGTGTCCCACATTTTGAGTGTCAGTGTTCCACATTTCAGTGGGAAAAAAAAGTTGAGAGGAATGCAGATCACCTATGTAGGGCATGCTGTAATTACAGAACCATCAAGCACCATGTCTTGTGTTATTCCTTACAGAATACTGGGAATACACAATGGCCTGATTTGACATATGCAATTTATTGCCAAGAGTGAAGGGGTAAGACCATGACTGAATAGCAATGACATGAGTAATTTGTAAGTACTGTAGAGCCTGCTGTACATAAGAAAAAGGCAGTTTGAAAAGCACAGAAACATAATACATAGAAACACAGAAGTTGCCAAGAGGTCAACTGGTCTATCCAGTTTGCCCTGATCCCTGCTTAACCTACAATACTGAATCTTATAGTTGTCACTCGTCTCCTTCCTTCCCCTTTGTCTCCTTCTCCCTGTTTCCCCTTCACTAAACCCATGTGTCCACCTCACCCATGCTTCAATCATACTACTGATTTTGCATAGACCACCTTCTTGGGCAAATCTTTCCATGCTGACACAAACACTATAAAAAGACCGATCAGGGCTAAAAAAGCCACCACACTCTTACTTCTCAGTTGAACAGTGCTTTATTTCTTCACAATACTCTAATATTTCACTTAAAAGGCTTCCTCAGATGATATTGTACACTGTTAGTTCTTTAACAGTAATACTCAATACTTATTGGGGTCCTCAATAAAACAAGGCTGCCTCCTATGTGGGTAAACTTGATAGAGAAATCAGTCAAACAGGACCTAGTGGGCTACCTGCAGAGTAATGGGCTCCAGGACAGTAAACAGCATGGGTTCGTGGCAGGAAGAACCTGTCACACCAACCTGATAGAACTCTCTGTTTTTGACTGGGTAACTACGGCAGTAGATAAGGTATAAGCACATTTACTCTGCTTCAAGTTCAGGAAGGCATTTGACTCAGAGTCACATATAAGGTTGGTTGCTGAAGAAGTTAGAGGATCAAGGGGTGGTGAAGGACATAGCTAGATGGGTGGGTAGTTGGTTGGGGGAGACAACAGAGGGTAGTGGTAAACGGAGCCAAATCCAAGGAGAGAGAAGTCAAAAATAAGGTGCTGCAGGATTTAGTCCTGGTCCAGTTCTTTTCAACATGTTCATCTTTGAAATATGAGAAGGCATTCAAGGCAAGATTTGAATCTTTGCTGATGACACTAAGTTCTGTAGTAGAGTAAACAGGGAGCAGGGGGTAAAGTAGTTGCAAAGAGACCTGCAAAGGTTGGAGAGGTGGTCCAAGGTTTGGAATTTGAAAGTCAATACCAAAATGTGTAAGGTGATACACATTGGGAACAGGAACCCCAGCATGGAATAGTGGATGGGAGGGGTTAAGTTGGAAACTACTACTGAGGAAAAGGACCTAGAAGTCATCATAGGTGACTCCCTTAAACACTCTAGTCAATGTAGCAAGGCCTACAGCAATGCAGCCAGGATGTTGGGGTGTACTGGGAGGGGAATTGATAGCAGAAGAAAGGAGGTATTACTACCTCTCTACAGATCACTGGTTAGGCCACACCTGGAGTACTGTGTCCAGTTCTGGAGCCCTCACTTCAGGAAAGACAGGGACAGGCTAAAGACAGTGCAGAGCAGAGTAATACAAATGATTCATAGCCTGCAGGACAGATCCTGCAAGGATCCATTTACGGCACTAAACATGTACTTGTTGGAGGCCAGAAGGGAGAGGGGCAATATGACAGAGACCTTCAAGTTCCTTAAGGGAATGAACAAGCTTAATGGTGAGGAACTGTTTAGTAGGAATAGCAACTGTAAAACACGGGGACATGAGTGAAAGCTGGCAGGAGGGACATGAGGAAGTATTTTTTACGGAGAGGGTAGTTGAGCCATGGAATAGCCTGTTGACTGAGGTGTCGGGTGCCAAAACAATTAATGGCTTCATACACAGCTGGGAGGAGATAAGGGTTTAACAGTCTCCCTAGGGGGTAGCAACAAGGCAGAGAACATGGGTGTGTGTAGTGTGGGAATAAACCCTGAATAGACACTAGGTCTGGGAGGTAGGATAGGATATTTATGGACAGACTAAATGGACCAATGGTCTTTGTCTGCCATCAACTTCTATGTGTCAATGTTACTGAGAGGGTCAGCAGCTTGCTCAAGATCACACAGTAAGTGACACTGGTGGGATCTGAACCTGAGTTTGCTGGTTCCCAAGCTTGTGCTCTAACCACCCGACTAAGCAGCCTGCTAAAAAGAACCTGTAAAACTAGAGATTCAGGCAAGGAGACCGTGATGGGAGTGGTGCTGGTGGTGGCAGAGCATCCTAGCTTGAAGACCGTTTTGAATATGGACCCCCCACAACATGGAGGGGAGGGAGATATGGCTACCCAGCCAGGAAGCCAGTGTTCACAGTAAACAGGAAGGACCTGCTATGGTGTCCACTCTTTTTGTTTTCTTTCCATATTCTGTTTATGCTCCTTGGGGCCACGGCAAGGAGGCTCCCTTCTGCCAGCTGCCTCCACCCCCTTCCACCATCCTACGCCTCCCCAAGGTACTGGTAATGAGAGCACCCCCATGGTTATGAAACCCACGGCATGTCAGGAGAGGGAGGTCCCCGAAGCTCATCATCAGTTTCCTTTCACAGGGTTTCTTAGTAGCCAATGGTGGGAGGTGTGGCCAATGGGCATCATACGCCCTTGCCTAGTGTGTCATTTTTCCTCCAGTTATCTCCCCTTAGTTCCCCAGGGCAGCAGCAGGACAGTTGCACATGTGCGCATGCACACCGGATCCAGCAGTCCCTGCTCCAGCCACCCTGGCCTAGTGCCTGGTCCCCCATCTGCATAGCACTGCCGAGTCTCCACTGGATGGCAGCAAAGCGGCAGGAAGAGCTACCTCCCTTACCCAGAAGAAGAGAGCTGCCTGCCGGCCACTCAAACCTTCTCCTGCCCCCCCCCCCACCAGCCAACTCCCAGTAACCTAAGCTTGTTTCTGAACTTGGGTCACCATAGTTGGACAGGTAAGGCGCTAAGTGCCTCAGCCCTCTGCGCCACTGGGTTGGTCCCACTCTTTTATTTTTTGTAGTCTTCTGTTTATTGAACAAAACAACATAGTCTCAAGGGTTGAGACACAAAGAAGATTACATTAAAGAGTATATATTAACTCAGTCAGACCCATTCTTCCTCTACTCTATACAGCAGTAACAAGCAAGGTACAAACAGGCATTGGTATTTATTAATAGGCTGCACAGCCATGCAACAAGCCATTTTTTTAAATAAAAAACTAGGCAGCCAATTGATCTATTGGAGCAGCAATTAAAGTTAGGGCCCAACTGGGTATTGTTTTAATACACTAAAGCAACATTTTTTTTTTGGGGTGCTCCCTGCTGGCCAGCATTGACTAAAGAATCAAAAACCAAAAGCTCCACTAGGACAGAGGGCATCCAGGCAAGCCAGTTTTTTAACATTTAAACTCAAACTAATTTGTAGTCTAATAGGCTGATTATTGCACTCATTTTTCCCCATCTTAAGTTTCAGGCTTCTTTGTCCCCCAGTTCCTGCAGCAACCCCCCAGCCCCCTCTCTGGCCTCGTGGAATTACCAGTTATCACTCATTGCCCAGGACCCCACATAGTGGTGGTTGGCATGCCACACTGGTCGTGCAGTGTCTGCAGGTGGTGCTGGATTAGGTCCAGCCATTTTCCTCCTGTATTTTTCTCCCTATGGCATCAGCATGCAATGACACACACACACATATGTGCATGCCGGCATGCTTGCATGCCAGTGTCTGCAGGCATTCCTGCCCCTTCTGCTGCTCTTGCCAGTGCTACCACCTGGCATCTGCCAGGGGACAGTTGTCTGGTAACAGGAAGGATCCCCAGACCCCAAGGGAAGAGAGTTGTCCCTGGGACACTCAATCCTCCCTTCCACCTCCGATGACCTGTGCTCATTCCTGAACACAGGTCGCTGGCATCGCGAGGGGTAGCCCTACTGCAGCGCTGATAGGCTGACCCAAATTATTGCACTCTCTGATAAACACAGGGTGGATATAATGAGCCCTGATATACAATACATGGAATGACACTTGAGACATCCAGTAAAGACATTTTGCCAAAATTATTGAAGGCCAAATTGGAGATCCTATAGCAGGGAATATTTATAGTAATGCTGAAGGTAAGACTGTGCATTGCAGGGGCATGTCCCCTAGACCCCCGTTATAATTACACCCATGGCAATATCAAAACATCTTCACTCCATGTAAGCTAGTGCTCAAGATAACAGGCCAGACTTTCAGAATGGGCAGATGATGAAACGGCTTGCTGTGCTTGTGTTTGCATTCGCCTGCATGCATTCAAAAATCAGGCACTGTTTTAGCCACTGTGTACACTTGCAACAAAAGTCACAATCTGTAAAACAAAAAACAAAAAACAAAAAAAAAAAAATAAGTACAAATTGAATTTCTTTCTTTTTGCACAAAATGGATGACTACAGAGCCATGTTTGACCATCTAAATATAATCTGTCTCAGTGAAGCCAGGTGCAAATGTGCTGCTGAAAATAGGGAAGAACACAAAAAGGCACACACAGAGGGTTTAAACAAATAAATGACCAAATACCAAGATGTAATGCTATGCTGCAAGAATAAAATTTAATGGGTCACAAAATACAAATGAAAGTGTAGCACAGGAACCCCACTGCTTTACATTAATGTTATTACGATTCGTCAGGGGGGCTGAAAATAGGGGCCGTCAAATCCTGGACTGTACTTATCTTGCAATAAACCTTTGCCAGAGGTGTTTCATAAATATATATACATATGGACACACAAATGACACTAGCTTTGAAGTTTCTTAACTCAGTTTGCTCCTATCCATTTGTGCCTGATGAAGAATGGGCCTAAATTTCACTTAGCCTAACAAATAACCCTTTAATTGTCTAGAGACTGTTTTGACATCAGGCAAAACATGTTAACCTGAACAATAGAAAACCAGCACTTCAGAGGACGGTGGTTCTCTCTCATTATGTACAAAACTGCAAACCAAAAGACAAAATGCACGATTTACATGCAAAAGCAAAAGACAAGTCGGTCTTGCCAGGTGGGGTCTTTGTGTTGGTGCATTTTAATCAATTTGCAATAAAGAATGATTTATTTGTAAAACAGCCGAGGTCCTTTTTGCTATCCAGCAGGAGTACTGTGCCCAGTTTTCGTTTGGTTTACAAAGCGTGTTAGCAACAGACTGTAAACTGTGGTGTCAGTGCATCTGTCCGAGATACAGTACTTTAGTGGCAGAGTGACTGATTTTGAGAGCAAGATGGGAAGTACCTGAAAACCGCTCATGTATTGCAAGTGCCATTATTGTTTAGGACTGGTGCTGAGAAGAGCATGACAGAGTCCCCGAGAAACAAACACTTGGGGAAAATGTACAACATGATGTAGTTGCCTGTAATAGTAAGCAAAACAAATAAATAATTAAAAGGAGCAGGCTGTGACACTCTGTAAAAGGTGGCTATGAGGAACTTTCTTACATATGATGGTCTAGGAATTAGTAACCTGCTCATAAACAATGTACCCGATTAATAGCTACTCTAATAGTTGTAGATTTCTTTGGCAGTGTTTTTGAAATAAAAAATAAATAAATAAAAAAACATTTCAACAGCATGGACCCATGAGCAAAGTATGACTTGGCTGAGTTGAGTAAAGGAAGGCTACACAGGTATTTTTTCTAACTGCTGTCTACTGCTTTGGCTGTAGTAGAGGCATCACATGCATCAGGGGTTAACACAGGGAAATAAATGAGACCCCGTAGTGTGAGCAGGGGCCGACTTTTTGCTAAAATCCCCAACTGGCAGCCTGAAAGCTGGTCTGATATGGTTCTGGTAACATTAAGTGTCCTAAAAGTGATGCACAAAATATATTTGTGATGTATCATGGGTCCTAAAACAGCTGCATTTTTAACTGACATTTACCCAGTTATCTTTCTTTGGCGTGCACTCCCACACTCCAAGGCTTGTTTGTCTCAGGCACTACTGCCATATGGATACTTGATTTGGGAAGGGGGGGGGGATGAGAAACAGTGGAACTTCCCAAGGCTGCTAGTTCCTGTCTCTGTACTGCACACCCAGCCATAATGATGGCAGTGAGCGATGGCTTTGAAATCTCAATCTAGCTGGGAGGGATGGACGTCAAACTCATTCTGGGACACAGTAGCATGCAAGTTCAAGAAAGCAGCATGTCAGTTGTAGTGCATAGTGACACTGGGGAAAGCCTGAGAATTGCTACCAGCAGAGGGCAGCAGCAACTTTTTGGTCAGCAAGCCTGAATGCCTCTTGCTGCAGACAAACACACACATACTGTATATCCTAAGAGCCTGGAGATTTTGTTTACTCGAATGGAATCAAATTTCAGGCAGCCATAGAGTAATTGCCTTCAGCTGAGGGCACACACTCTTGCAGATACTTCGTCTCTCATGAACAGAACACAACTGGCTTCCCAAACTACCAGGCTGGGGCCACGTAGAAGGAGACAGCCTCTACAGAGATTTCTCAAGTGCAATGTGAACATTAAGATTTAGCATTTTAAAAAGAACTAAACTAGAGGACCATAGGAGACACTTGGATAACATTTTACCAGTTCAGCAAGTAATACAGATAAATGACCGACAACATAAATACCTAGCAACCTCTTGGATAAAGAATACAATTTTGTGTCGCAGATAAAAGCGCCTAGTTCGGCTGTACCTAATGCAGTTTCAGATTTGCCACTGTCATTTAGTTCACTGAATGTTACTAGACTATTTTCTAGCAGTTCAAGAATCAGTTTGGCCAACCAGTAGCTCAATCTCCAAGTGCTTGCTAATCCAGAAGGAGATGGGCTTCTTTTGCGAGTCTTGAATGGACTGCAACTAGGTATTATAAGTACATGCCATTAATGAGATAGTCTGATTCCTCAGATGTGATGGGCCGTGCTTTTTTTAGCTTCTGTCTCACTAGTCGCAGCCGGCAAGCTACCATTAACAACAACAGGGCGGTAATGGCCAGGCCCAGGGCTAGAGGTAACACAGCACCTAAGAAAAACAAACAAAAACAAAAATGAATCAGGTTACCCTTCACCTTTCCATGATGACATGACCCTTATTTTATATGGAAAATTGCCAATCAATGTTATCGCTTTCTGAATAGTAATTAACATACCAATGGTATCAAGTGGCATCAAGCTATCCCAAGCAGAAACAGGACCCTGCAGGAAATGAGATATGACGTCAATAGCCAGTGCCTCAGCTCTAGGAGGGTGCACACGTTTGAGCTAATCTCAAGGCTGCAATGGTGGAAATCTGTTACTTGAGAGTCAGGGTCAGTTATCAGCCACGGGGACTAAAGGCTCCATTGCTACAGAGGACTCAGAGGTCTAATGAGGGCAAATGGACTATAGTTGGGAGGGAGGTACAGGTGAGACGTGAATGGTACCAGTGGTGTAAGGTGTACCTACTGTACCTTGAACAAGTATCAATCGTTGGTGGAGGAGGCCCCCTGAAATTCCACCAGGAGGAGACAGGGGCTAGCAATCATGGAAAGGGGACTCTGGCCAGTAGGCACAAGCCAGTGAAGGGTGGGAACTCCAAAGGAAACGAGAAAGGGTCCATGGTATTGGTGGACTCAATCAACAGGGGTGCAGGAGGAATGGTGTACTCTATATCAGAGGTCAACTGTTTTCCAGAGTCAGTGGCAAACAGCCTCTGAAGTAAAGTGTTGGAACTCACTGGGAAGGACTGGGGGAAGCCAGATGGATAGTGCACACAGGCACAAAATTTATGACCAGAAGAGGTCTGGAGGGAGGTGTAGGAGAGTTTCTACACCCTAGGCAGGACTCATAGGGACTGCACAAGTGCAGACCTTATCAGAAGTCTTATTGCTGCAACCCTCTATTTGCAGGGAGCAGCTCAAAACAGAGCAGTTTAATGTGCGGTGGAAGGGCTGGTATAGGCAGGAGGGTTTACAGCTCTTAGGAGGTTGGCGTTATACTGGTTGGGGATGGAGGCTGTTTAAAAGACATGTCCTACACCCCAGTGAGGAGGGAAAAAATACCAGGGTGCTGGGACACAGGTTCACATAACACCTTGTGAAGAATTTGAAGTAGGTGAGGGAGATGGTACCCAGTTGAGGACAGACACATTCACACAATGGAGGGAGCCAGGAGGGCCTCTCCCCAGCGCTAGTGGAAGCAAGAGAAGCAGGGTGGACAGGGAAGGAGGAAATGGTTCATATAGAAGGGCAAATAGGAAAAACAGACGCAAAGAGGGAACAGGACAGGGATGTGGAACTGAGTAGGTGCAAGAATAAGCACAGTAACTGAAAAATCAAGGGCAGGGCACATAGCTGAAGGAGTCCATATATCAGAGAGAAAGCAGCCGGTAATTGGAGAGTGATATGTGCTAATGCCAAAAGCCTGGGGAACAAGACCTTTGACCTCCAAGCAATAATGGCTGAGGGACATATGGATATGGTGGATGTGACTGAGATGTGGGCAACACATAACCATGAGCGGAATTATAGGTACTAGGGTACAAACTGTTTGGAAGGGATAATGAAAGGGGAGGGGCTTAGAAGTGGTATTATATATTCAGGAGTGCATCTCAGCTTCAGAAATTCAGGAAGCAGGCAAGGCCAGGAGACTGAAATAGAAAGGGCACAGCTAATGGGGGGTGGGGGTGATTGGTGTTGTACTGTATACAGGCCTTTGGCATGGAAGGATTAGAAACAATCAGTTAAGAGAAGAGATCCCAATGATGCCTAAACATAGGGAGGTACTAATTCTGGTGCACCTCAATGTTCTTGATGTGCACTGGAATATCCCATTTGTAGTAAGCGCAAAGAGCCAGTCACTGGTGGAGAAGATGTAAGAGGTGTTTTTAAGCCAGAGGGTCACTAAATCCACTAGGGAAGGGACCATACTGGAACTAGTCCAGGCAAACAGGGACAACGTGGTTGAGTTTCAAGTACGGGAACCACTGGGGGACCCAGTGACTACAAAACCATTTGGATGGAGGCTAACCTAAAAACATATAGGATGCACTCCAGGATTAAGGTCCTCACTTTCAGAAAAGCAAATTTGGGGGAAGATGAGGGAGGTGTTAGGAAAAATTGTGGGATGTAATGGCAGCAGTGGGAGCAGCCAGCAAATAGGACCTGATTAAAAAGGGAATACTAGGCTACTGCTCATGACATCAGTGACCCAGGTTCAGGAATGCGCCTGGGACATTGGGGGGGGGGGCAGCCAGAGGAGGAAGATTGGGCATCTCATTGGACGTTGTCCTCATTGAGAGAGAGAGAGGGAGTGCTGTATCCCCTCACTTTGCCACTGCCACCCGTAGGAGGACAAGTAATAGTGCAGTAAACAGGGTGTAGGGGAAGGGGGACATTGGGGGGGGCCAGCCAGAGGAGGAAGATTGGGCATCTCATTGGATGTTGTCCTCATCGAGACAGACAGAGAGAGAGAGCTGTATCCCCTCACTTTGTCACTGCCACCTGTAGGAGGACAAGCAATAGTGCAGTAAACGGGGTGTAGGGTAAGGGGGACATTGCAGAGCGCATGGCAGGGCCTGCACGTATGCATGCTTCACCTGGACAGCTGTCCTTGCTTTGATATCACCACAGGGAAGCGAAAAACCTTCACTCGGGTGCCATGACAGCCAATATAGCCTGAAGGCAATATATCAGCTGGCTGGATGGAGGAGAAAAAAAACACAGTAACAAAAAAAAAAAAAGGAGTTCTGGAGGCAACAGGTCTTTGCATAAGGATGGTGAGGAAGGGTAAGAAGGGGGAGATAGCGATGCCACTGTGGTTCTCAAAGTGGGTAGCAGACGTGGTGAGGGGGAAAAAAGGAAGACATTCATCATATATAAATCAAGCCGGGCAGAGGAGGACAGGATGAGGGCAGCAAATATAACAGTGGGACAGGCAAAGGCGGTAGGGCCTAAGGAGAGTGGTTGGGCATTCTTTCATAATCTACAAGAGCAGCACAGAACTAAGGAAGATGTGGGCAGGCTTAAGAAGGGGGAGGGATAGGTGGAGTATGACAAGGATAAAGCAGACTTCCTGAATGCTTATTTCTGTTCAGTGTTTACAGTGGAGGACAAGGGCCCGCTGCAAGATTGTAGCAGAAAGCCAGCAGGGAGTTAGTGGTAGGCACCAACATGGAGCCCAACATGGTGGAGAAAGTGCTGAAGGGCTTACAGGCACTGAAGGTCAGTAAGTTGATGGGTCCGGATGGGATGCAGCTGAGGGTATTGAAAGAAATGGTGCAGGTTCTGGCTGGACCACTGGTGGATCTCCTTACATGTTCTTTAGAGAGGGGGGCAGTGCTGGAGGGCAGTGAATGAGGTTTCCTACACAAAAGTCGGAGCCGAGACAAGCCAGGCAACTACAGACCAGTCAGTCTAATGTCTTTAATAAGAAAACTGCTGGAGCCTATCACTAAGGAAAGTATAGTGGAGTTGGTGGAGGACAATGGCCTTCGGGACTCTAGGCAGCATGAATTTACCAATGGAAAGTTCAATACTGGGTTCGATACTGGATCAGTAGGAATGGAAGAAGAAGAAGATGATGTGTTAGACAACCTAAATTAATTCTTTAATTGGGTGACAAAGGCCATGTATAGGGGTCAGACAGTTGTTATCTTGTACCTAAAGTTCAGCAAAGCCTTCAACTTTGTGCCACATACGAGGCTTTTAAAGAAACTGGGTGCCCTATGGGCTGGGGACATGATTACAAGGTGGGTAAAAAATTGGCTGACTAGGAGGACCCAGAGGGTAGTCCTAAATTAAGTTTTAGGACTGCATATTTATCTTTTATCTTCTCCAATCAGATGTTTGCCAGTATTGCTGTTCTCCTGGAGCTAAGTACAGTTCTCTTGGCTCATGGAGGACAGCAGGACCAGAAAACAAAAGATCAGAGCTGATAAAAACTCTAACATGCACCACAGGCTATTGAATCTCCCACCGCTGCAGCCCTTCTCTGAATGTCAGTTGCAGGGGCTTCTGAGATTTGTAGTTATAGAAAATATCAGCTAGCAAGTCTACAAAATCAGTTTGACACAATCTACTATACTGCAGTAAACAGAAAGTAGAAAGCAATGATTGCATACGCACACACACACACTGCAAATTGGTAACAGCCCCACACTTGGCTGTTGGGCTCTTAGTACTGACTGTTCCCCTTTAAGTCCGGAAGACACTCTTGGTCTATAATGCCCCCCCACACCTTTTATAAGCAGGGATGAATAAGTATGCTTTGCAGACTTGGACTATTTTATACAGATTCTCTATCCTCTGCTACCCAGAGTACCCTTTGATTTCCTTGCTAAGCAGAAATTTGTCCAGCATAACTTTGAAGGCCTGCATTGTCTTCATATCCACGTCTCAGCAAGTATGTTATGCCATAGGTTCACCACCCTCCAGGGGAAGAAGTGACTCCTAAGGTGACCCCTGAATTTGTAACAACTGAGCTTCAGGGCACGTCCCCACACCCTGCCAGAGAGCACCAAATCAAAGATTTTAGTTTGATCTTGTCAACACACTTGATTATGCAGAAAACTATGATCCTGTCCCCTCTCAGCTTTTTCTCCATCATAAACATGTTAAGGTCTGCCACCCTCTCCTGATAACTTTATCCCCACACACCTGATCTCTCTGGTGGCCCAGCACTGTGTCCTCTCAACTGTCTCAATGTTAATTTTGTACTGAGGAGCCCAGAACTACACACACTACTCTACACGAGGCATGACTGTGGCCTTGTAAAGAGAGAGGATTACTTCCACTACCCTGCTGGTCAGTACCCACCCCATTGATGCAGCCCAGCATTCTTCTGTCCCTCTTGACAGTGGCTATGCACTGCCTGTCATGCTTTAAACCCGTTTGTTATGACCACGAGGTCCTTGTCTGCCTCCTCAGCAGCAAGAGGAGATCCACACAGTGTATAGACCTGGCCTGCTTTTTGTCCCCAAGTCTAACACCTTGCATTCAGCTACACTGAATCTGAGACTACGGGAGTTCAACCGAGTTCCTAGCTTGTTCAGATTCTCACGAAGTCTGTCCCCAACCTTAAGGGAGCTCACCACTCTGGCCAGCTTGTTGTCATAAGTGATTTAAAGTAGCCTGTTGGAGATCCTAGCTTCCAGATGAATACTGAACAGCGGTTGCTCCAGCAACATTCCATATGGGGCACCACTGAGCACCCTTCTTCACAATGAAAGTACCCATCCATCACAACCCTCAGCTTGCTGTCCCAAAGCCAGTTAGCAATCTACCTTGTGTGCACCCCACTGGTATACATTTGTTCATAGACTTGTCATGTGCCACAGTGTCAAAGGCCTTGCTGAAATCCTGATAGACTACTGTACGTCTACAGCCCTTTTCTTGTCCCTCTCCCAATTTACCCCCTCAAAGAATCTGCCCCTTAAACAGTCATGTTGAGAAGGGACAGAGTTCCATCTCTTTCCCTTATTTTTCGGAGGCCCAATCCTCACCTTCACCTTTCTCTTTCTATTTATGTACTGGAAGAAGACTTTAGTGTTGTCTGCAGCATCTACTGCTATTCTGGCTTCTAGCCCCTCCCTGGTTTTCATATATTTATTTCAAAAGTTTTACCAGAAAAGACATACTGATCTGGTAAAAGCTTGCTTCCAATGTGTCCTGGGGTGAGGGAGAACAGACTAAATAGTAAGATATAATAAGTACAATAAATTTTTTAAATCAAGGATGGAAATGAGAAAGGAAAAGTGTGGCCTACTGGGATTTGAACCTCAGATCTCTGGTATGCCCGTTCCCAGCGCTCTAACCATTAAGCTACAGGCTCACTGATCAAAGCGTCTGAGGAATTTCCTTACAGCCACACACACATTCCTTTCTCTAGTGTTGCGCAATTATGCAACTAGGAACCAATGTTAGAAATATCACTTTCTCTCAGTGCAGTTTAACCCCTGCAAGGTATACATATTTTTAAATCAAGGATGGAAATGAGAAAGGAAAAGTGTGGCCTACTGGGATTCGAACCTCAGATCTCTGGTATGCCGTTCCAGCGCTCTAACCATTAAGCTACAGGCTCACTGATCAAAGCGTCTGAGGAATTTCCTTACAGCCACACACACATTCCTTTCTCTAGTGTTGTGCAATTATGCAACTAGGAACCAATGTTAGAAATATCACTTTCTCTCAGTGCAGTTTAACCCCTGCAAGGTATACATATTTTTAAATCAAGGATGATCTCAATAAGTACAATAATAAATTTATAACCTGAAAGTTTTGGAGTTGTGGCAAAAAAGGGTATATTCAAAAGTTATATTGATCTGTGTAAGACAAGCAGATGCATGTGGAGGGAAAAAGCCAGAGAAAATATATATATATGTAAAAAATATCATCCCTTCTTATGGCTGCAATGGGCGGAACCCTGTAGCCGTCTTGCTAACAAAAATGTATCTCATCGACTTGGACTGATGAACACAAAATCTGGAAACTCAGCATGATCCCTTCATTAGTGGAAGCACTCTGCTGTGTTCATTAGAGCAGTGTTGTACCACTCTATTTTATTCTGTCTTGGCACTGCCCACACATGTGCGAATATCGTGGCCATGATGCGCATGTGCCCGAGATGCTGTGCTCAGGATGGCCACCACAATCTCAGTGTACATGCACAAGCATAGTGTCCGCGATGTGCATGCACGACGGATACCACCATGCTCAAGATGGCCACCATGATCTCAATGCGTATGCGTGAGCATTGCAGCCACGATGCGCATGCATGACCATCGGGCAAAACTGTAGCCATCATGGCTCTTACTAGAGTTTTTCATTTATGGCTGACTAATCAGGAAGTCATTCAGGACTGGAGAAAAAAGCCTCATGTTTTTAAAGGCCATGACCCACTTCCTTTTGATTTTCTGACAATGGATGCCTGGTTGTGTGGTTGTAGCCTGCCATCCCACCTCCTTCAATGCTTATTGCCCAATCTTGATAGATACAAATGTACAGAATTTGATGGCAAAGACCCAGCGGTCTATCCAGTCTGTCTATCTCCTGCATGACCCTGTGCCCAACCTAATACCAGACTGGCTTTACTTAGCCGATTGACCTAATGGCTTCTTAGCACCCCCTCCCCAGGCTGTCTATACTCCCCCTTCCCATAGACCTCGGTATCCCTTTGTGTCTGCCACATCTATGCTTGAACCCCATCACCGACTTGGCTTCACTTGCTTGGATAAACTGTTCCATTCATCCACCACCTGCTCTGTGAAAAAGAATTTCCTTGCATCCTTTTTGGATCTTCTCTCCCCCGATTTCCATCCATGCCCCCCAGTTATGGTGCTTTCATACCCCATGAATAGATAATTGCAGATTACTTTGCTTATTCCTCTCAGGAACTTGTCAGTCTCTCATGCCCTCCCCATCTCTCTCCTGGCCTTCACAACAGTACATGTTAAGACACTGCAGCCTCTCCTCGTACATCTTCCTTTGCTGCCCCTGGATCATCTTTGTAGCCCTCCTCTTGACCCTCTCCAAGCGGTCCCTGTCTTTCTTTAAATGGGGCCGCCAGGACTGTGCATAGTACTCCAGGTGTGACCTCACCAGTTACCTGTATAGATGCAGTATCAACACACCCTGGCATCCTACTTTTTTTTCTCCATATGTGGCATTATATTAGACCATGCACATGAGGTTGTTACTGATCATGACTCCCAGGTAACTTTCCTCAGAGGTTTGAACCACCCCCCCATCCCCCCATACAGTAGCCTGTCCTAGTCTTTTTGCCACTGTGTATAACCTTACACTTATTGGTGTTGAATTGAAATGCTATTGCTTTGACCACAGCTCCAGCTTTGCTAGATCCCTTTTCATATTCCTTCTTTCCTCCTCTGGCTCCACTCTCCCGCAGACTTTGGAGTCATTTGCAAGGAGACGGATCTTATTCTGGATACCCTCCCATGTTTCACAGATGAAAATATTGAATAAGACACAGGTCCCAGGAACTATCCCTATGGCATCCCACTAATAACATCCCTGACACAATGGAATTTGCTGTTAATTACTACCCTGCCCCCAATCAGTACCCTATCCATCTGGTGAGTTTGTCCCCCATCTCCAGGTCCTCCAGATTTTTAACCAGTTTTCTGGGTGGCACAGAATCACAGGCTTTGCTGTAACTCAGACACAGTATACCTACTTCCTGGCCCCTGTCCACTGCCTTAGTAACCCAATCAGAAAAATCATTTAGGTGAGTCTGGTCCGATCTGCCTGCCACAAATCCACACTGCCTCTTGTCCTGTGGCTCATTTGTTTTTATTAATTTAACCAGGTGCTCCTTTATGATGGTCCCAGAAGCTTCACTATTATGGTCAGATTGACTGCCTGTAGTTACCCAGCTCATCGCTGTCTCCACTTTTGTGGAGTGCTCTATATTTGCCAACCTCTAGTCCAATGGCACCACCCCTTTTGCTAGGAAGCAATTAAACAGATCTGACAATTGTGCAGCCAGATTCTGACTCACCTCCCTCAGCACCCCAGAATGCACCCTAGGATGCATGTCTTCCTTAAGTCTTGCAGTCCCTCAGTACTGCACAGTAACTTGACTGGCCAAATGGAGTGATGCTGTTATACAGTAGTGCAATTAGTAAATCTTTGAGTAAGTGGGGAATATCTTGCTCTCTACCATACGGAATACATTTAACAGGGTTATACTACAGTGTAGCGGGCTCACCTGGAAAGCTGGTATACAGGAGTGCAATTAGTAAATCTTTGAGTAAGTGGGGAATATCTTGCTCCCTACCATACGGAATACTTATAAACAGGGTTGTACTACAGTGTAGCGGGCTCACCTGGAAAGCTGGTATACAAGTGCAATTAGTAAATATTTGAGTAAGTGGGGAATATCTTGCTCCTACCATACGGAATACTATAAACAGGGTTGTACTAGAGTGTAGCGGGCTCACCTGGAAAGCTGGTATACAGAAGTGCAATTAGTAAATCTTTGAGTAAGTGGGGAATATCTTGCTCCCTACCATACGGAATACTTATAAACAGGGTTGTACTAGAGTGTAGCGGGCTTACCTGGAAACCTGTTATACAGTAGCGCAATTAGTAAATCTTTGAGTAAGTGGGGAATATCTTGCTCTCTACCATACGGAATACATTTAACAGGGTTGTACTACAGTGTAGCGGGCTCACCTGGAAAGCTGGGATACAGAAGTGCAATTAGTAAATCTTTGAGTAAGTGGGGAATATCTTGCTCCCTACCATACGGAATACTTATAAACAGGGTTGTACTAGAGTGTAGCGGGCTCACCTGGAAAGCTGGTATACAGAAGTGCAATTAGTAAATCTTTGAGTAAGTGGGGAATATCTTGCTCTCTACCATACGGAATACTTATAAACAGGGTTGTACTAGAGTGTAGCGGGCTCACCTGGAAAGCTGGTATACAGAAGTGCAATTAGTAAATCTTTGAGTAAGTGGGGAATATCTTGCTCCCTACCATACAGAATACTTATAAACAGGGTTGTACTAGAGTGTAGCGGGCTCACCTGGAAAGCTGGTATACAGAAGTGCAATTAGTAAATCTTTGAGTAAGTGGGGAATATCTTGCTCCCTACCATACAGAATACTTATAAACAGGGTTGTACTAGAGTGTAGCGGGCCCACCTGGAAAGCTGGTATACAGAAGTGCAATTAGTAAATCTTTGAGTAAGTGGGGAATATCTTGCTCCCTACCATACAGAATACTTATAAACAGGGTTGTACTAGAGTGTAGCGGGCTCACCTGGAAACCTGGTATAGGGTGCTACCTGGAAAATGAACAAGGGGGCCTCAGGGGTGACACACACGCATCAGCATTACACTTCAATATGGTCACTGACTCCATTTTTTCATTTTATATGTACTTGCAGTGATCAAATTAGAATTTTAGTTACTAGAAAATAAACCAAACTGAGGGGGGCCCATCTGGACATTTCCAGGTATCCATGTGGGCCAGTCCGACACTGCACATTTGTTAATGTATTGTCCTTTGCACATTATTTTGTCTGCACTGGTTCTGCTTGGTACTATATATCGTGGCTGCACAACTTTTCATATATTTTTTACACTTTCGTCTATGGTATTGTCTAACTTACTACACAACCATCATCCCCAGAGATATCTGGAAATGAGCTGTTACCAGCTCAGTATGTCTTTCCTGGTAAACTTTTTGAAATAAACAAACATATTAAAGGAGAATACTGTTGGTATAGGCAACTCACACATTGCTTCACACAGGGTACAGAACTCCTATACTTTAGTACTCCCCCCGCATGCCCCTTTGGCTAGGAACAGTTTCATTCCCATTACGGCTGCCCAGTGGGGCACCTATTCCAGCAGGCAGCAATATTCTCCAATTCTCCTTTCTTCTCCTTGAAGGCAGCAGCATCCTGAACAAACAAGAATGCCTTGGTAGGAGGAGGGATCTTTGATCAAAGCATCTGGTGCAAAGCATAGCTGTGGAAGATTGTGATTGTTCTTTGAAGGCCGTTATGTTAGGAGTTAAGTAAGCATTAATCACCGACAGAGGAGGGCTCTACCAGTCGATTAATGCCCGGGTGGGGGGGGGATTGGTGCCACCCACCAGGCATTAATCCACCGGTACAGCCCGATGCTGGAGGTGATTAATGCACTTGTAACATGGGCACAACAGAATAGTTATCACATTCTGTGACAGGTGTGTGGTGATCTTGCAGGTAAACACTGATCGCAGGATTCAGTAAGGTACGCGGACACCTTCTCTCGCTAAATGAACATTTATTTACCTAACAGTTATTTCACTGTTAGAAAAACAACTTGGTACAGTTTAATAGCACACTCAATGATTGGTGTGCTACTCACATGAAGGATTACATTGAGCGTGCGTTATTTCACATTTCTATTTTACAGTTCCACTGAGTTGCGAGATACTCTCTCACTTTCTTCACGCTGTGCATCATTTGCATGCTGTGCTTCGTCTTCAGTCATGGATGTCGCTCTACTTCTGCATGGTGCCATCCATGCTGCTTGGACCATGGGGGCTCTGCCTTTCTCCCTGTTGTTCTCCATGGTAGCAGAATGTCACTGGGCCGTTAATTGTCACATTCTGGAAGTTGAACAGCCACATTTGGGTCTCGTCAGCTGCGATCGCTCGACCACCTACGTCGTTGTCTCTGTTCTGTATCTGACTGCTCCCACCAGTCGCACCAGTGCCGCTGTGCGTGTCTCTTGCCACTCTATCTTTGTCCTCTCCTCTGTGCAGCAGCTGCTGTCTCTCGCCCCTCTTGGTCTCTATCGCTGGAGGTCGTGTGCTCGACACTTCCACAGCCTGTACTTCTGTAGTGCTGTCAGCGACTGCACTTGGGAGGACGATTGGTGCGGTCCTCCCACTTCCTTCGGTAGCTTGTGCTTTCTGTTTGTTTACTCTCCTTATACTATCAGGACATGACAGTACAGAGGACCACTTTTTCCTCTCTTTGGTGGATGGAGACCAGTAGCTTCTCAGGCTGGTCTCACATCGATGTCCAGTGATGGACATGATCTCCCTCGATGCAAGGCCAGCCTGAGAAAACATATTGACAGCGGTGCTATGAATACCATGATTGGTGTAGCGGGAACTGAGCTCTGCGTCTGCAGAGATCTGGGGCATTAGATTGCCCAGGTAATTCCTTCCCATGGGTTGCCTGCTATACCAGCAGCTTCGATGTGCGGCAGACGTTGGATCCAATTTCAAGGGGTGCAAATACAATGCCGGAGCATTAGCCGGACATCTCAGGATGTACTCTTTGTACATCAACACCACACAATCTTTGCTTCCTGGTGTACTATATACTACTTCTCAGAGCACCTGTCTATTGCGCTCATTTACCTGTGCATGATTTTTCGTTTTCTCGTTAAAGGCTATGGCCAAGTACTCCTGCCCTTCCTCGTCTACTTCCACGACGAACGAGTTCTGTTTCAGCTGCCATTGACCCTCTCTTCCCCTTCGAGCGAGTCCCAGCTGGATCTCGAACCAGAGTCTTCTAATGAGCCCACAGGGAGACTCTGGACTGAGTTTCTCGCATGTCCTGATCTTTTCTAGGTCTCTGTCACTGATCTTGGGGTGATGCTTAGCTATATCTTACCAAGTTCTTCTATATTCTTTCAGAACGGCAACAAACACGTTATTGGCTGCTACAAATTCTGGGTCACTCATAATATTTATGGCCCTCTTTACATCAACCCCACTAATGTGCCTCTGTAATCCCGCTCGCAGACCAATATATGAGCTCACGCTGTAGTGCTGTTTCTGTTCCATCCGCACAGAGCCATAAAAGTGCCTCAGAACTGTTGCCAGCTGCATGGGCATTATGGTACTTAGATCTACCGCTATCTTGTTCACGCTCAACCAATTGTTAAAAACATTACATGCCCACGTTGTATTTTTGTGCATATTGGCCTCTACCTTTTTGTTCTCCAATTTATCTAGGTCCTCCTCATTAAGCAATGGGTGACGTCTGCTCTCCTCTGTGTCGTCTTCTATAGTCTTATCTATGTGTTTCTTCTTCTCTGTGTGCTTGGCCCCAGGTGTTCTTTTCTGCTCATCTCCTTCTACCGCCTTTCTTTCTACTACTGTCTTACGCTCTCCTGGCACTGTTTGCTGACTCTCCTGTACTACTGACTCCTTTTTCTCTCTGTCACTACTGTTCTGTTCTATTCCTGGATGACTCCACTTCGCTATCGCTGACTTGACTGTGACCGCTCTTACAATGTTGTGCATTTCAACCGTACTCATCACCTACCCACCTAACTATCCCTTTCACTCCACAAAGCGCAAACGTCGCTATATAATTTTCCATGTATCCACTGCTCCTCGATCTTACTCTTATGCGCACTGTCACAGATATCTCCCTCACTGCCATATGTCACTGTTTTATACTTCTGCACAGCGCTCTCTGTGGCCCTTCTGTATATCTCGTCTCTGAAAGTTGATCTTCACCACTTAGTGCTTCACATTGTGGCCACTTCTGGCACCGCATGACCGGGCTCTACTGCTGGATTAATCACCTCTCGTTTTTCATCAGCTGATACCTTTACACCACTCTAATGTCTCCATTTCATTCCTATCTTTTCGCCCAGGTTACAATCCAGTTTTTTTCCTTTAAAAGAATGTTTTGTAAGCAATGTCTTCCAAATGACAATCCTTGGTATAATTATTTGTTTTCTGACAGTGTATATACAGTACATAAGTCAGTTGGAAGACTTCACTTATACAAGAAACTAATGTCCCACTCTCTCCCTTTGCATGCTTTCCCACTTCGCACCACGTGGAATCTGCCACTGCACAGCTGCCCACTGCTGCCAAAGGGAGAAGTCAGCCACATGAGCAGAGTGACACTGCCACATCCCTAGTTCTCACGAGGCTTGCAGCATCTCTGAGCTACAACAGGGACTTGAAGGTTGAGGCCTGGCATGAGCCTGTGACTGAAGGAAAGCATCACACGTCAGCACCTGAGCCAGAATGGGCAAAGGCAGGGTAAAGCCTCTCAGCAGAGGGTGGTCGGTCTCACCACAGATGACACATGGTAGATCCATGATAGACGGGAGATGATGCAGCAGGGCCATAAAAGGAAGAGGTGAGTTACAGTATTTGGTGCAGAATTAGTGGAAGCAAAGGGAACCTTAAAAACAATTAGCTGGCACCCCAGCCTGGTAATGCCTTATATCAACCCCCTTCCCCTTTGTCATATTTTTTTAAAACATCACAATCCCATGTTTCCTGGAAAATGTCTGTGTTCTCTCTGTGGGCTATTGGTGTACATATGCTTATTGCACATAGAATCTGCTAAACTGCTGCTCAGCTCGAGCCCTCAGAGGGCTCCTCCGCCGAGATTGTGGCTCTGGCACTGCTCTTGGCCGGCCGCATCCTCCTCGCCAATCTGCCCGCTCCCCAGCTGCTACTCAGATATGCTTTGCCAGCACTAGGACCATTCAACTTGTAATTTGATTGGTCCTTCTACGGCTGTTTCTTGTCCTCCTTTGGCTGCTACAGGCCCATACTGCTTCTCTACTGGACTCAGCGCTATGCTGTATTTCTAGTGTTTGGCACTCCTACTGACTCTGTTTTCTGTGTCTGCAGCGCTAGGCACTCCTATATAATTGAAATTGCAGCGCAAGGCACTCCTCTAACCCTCTGTGCTTTTTTTTTTTCTATTAGCAAGTTATACACTACTGCCAACAGTACTGCCACTAGAGGGACATAATCTTTATCTAAAGCAATCCTTGCCTGCTGTTTATATAGATACCTTCCTAAACTATACCTCCCCCTCCATCTGACCAGCCCCCTCCTCTGCACTCCCTGATTGCAAATTCTTCCTGATCCTAAATCAGTTATTCACTAATTTCTCTGTCTTCATGAACAATGCATCCCCTACTCTCCTCTCTCCCCCTTGTTCTGCTCATATCCCTCTCTTTACCACCTCCACTTGCTCTCTAGTCACCTACTCCTAATAACTCTCCCAACCCCATCAGTTACTGTCTCCAGTCCCCTACCCACATCCATGCTATCACTCCCTCCCTGCCATTTGAAATACGGTCTCACTCTACCACTATTCCTCATGTGGCTTTGATAACAGTGTCCACTTTCACTGCGGTTCGCCACCTTCTTCTTCCTTACTCATCCACTCCCTTCTCCTCAAAACTCCCAACCTCCTCGCCAGCCCCTTCAAAATTCCCTAAGCTCCACTTTCTCATACTCACCCTCCTCTTGCTCTCCGCCAGGGATATCCACCCCAACCCAGGCCCTATTGCCCCTTGCTCCTCTGGAGCTTGCTCCTCCCACTCTCTTCTCTCAGTCCTCCCACAGGGCTTAAAGAGCCTACATCTAAACATTCACAGCTTGTTGCAAAAAACAGTCCAGATTCAGACCATGGTGTGCACTCTAAAACCAGACATTCTAGCCCGGCCTGGTGGCACTGAGGGTTGAGAAGCTGGACGTCACACCTCACATCATGCCGGCGACCCGTATTCAGGAATGGACATGGGCCACCGGGGGTTGGCTTGGGCAGAGAATGATAGAGTGTCCGGAGAACTACTCTCCTTCCTGGGGTGGGGGATCATGGCACTGGCACCTGAGTGCCCCAGTGGAGGCTGGGGGACAGGTATCACATGCGCCTGAGAGTGGGGTGCAGATGCCTCAGTGGGAGCGCATAGAGCGGCGCGAGCCACCTTGGCTGTGTCATTGCACATCCGGTTCCAGAGGAGTTCAATAGAAAATCCCTGCCGCTGAGCGCCTCCATGAAGCCGCCTGCCGTCCCTCTATTGCTCTCAGGCTAACTCCCATTCCAGACCTGTGTCCGCGACACCTTGGCCAGTGGCACGGGCCTGCCCAGGGGGGCAAGCCATGAGGCACGGAGGACAGCAAATTTGAGAGTGGGGGGGAAGGGGGCGACAGGGGCCGTGACCAGGCTGAGATCTGGTGCTGGAGCAGACCAAAAAAAAAAAGACATTCTAATCATCTCAGAAACTTGTCTAAAGAGCACTATCCCTGACCTCTCTGTCTCCATTCCTGGCTACTCACTGCTAAGACAACACTGTGCTGGCAAGGGTGGTGGTGTGGCCATTTATGTCCTAGCCTCTGTCCAACATTCCATCATCTACTCATCCTCTAGTCCTGAGACCCATGATGCCCTAGCTATCTATGTGATCCTCCCCTTAACTCTCCCTATCTTCACAGCCGGCATATACTGCTGCCCAAATGTCCATCCATCGGTCGTGCTAGACCTCCTAACCTCCATCACTTTCCTTGCTCACTCTGGGGAATTATTCATCCTAGGCAACTTTTAATATAAATTGGTTGTCACCTAATACTACCAAAACTGAAAATGAAATTGGAGCCCTAAACCTCTACCAACTGATCTCTGAACCCACCTGCCCAAACCACAAGATACAACAACACTCCCTACTCGACTGGGCCCTTACCTCCCACCCCCACTGCGTCATCACCTCTGGCATCCTCCTCGATGCTCTCAGTGACCATAACCCAATATTCATAGTTAGGAAAGTCCACAGAACTAAAACACCACACAAAACCATACAACTACGCTGTTTCAAGTCTCTTGACCTTGAACCTCTCTTGAGTAACCTTGCCACTTCTGACTGGACCCCCCCAAACCTCCTTTCCCTCAGTTGATAAAGCCCTTGCTTACTTCAAAGAAATCTTTCTTGTAAACTGGAATGCCTTTGCCCCACTCAAACAAACCAGAGTCAGAGGTAACCACTTACCTTGGATAACCCCTGAACTTCTGGCCTGCCTCAGGGCTAGAGATCGAGCCTGGAAGTGTCATAAAGCTACTCAGCATTCTAGTGACCTCGCGAACTACCTCATGCTCAGAAAAGCTTGCACCAGGGCTACAAGGTTAGCCAAGTCTGATTATTTCAAATCTGCCTGCATCACCAACATAAATTCTCCTTCAAAGTTCTGGAAGGTGGTCCACACCCCTATTTACCCCCTCATGTTGCCCACCGCCCTGGTACCTAAAGTAAATAGCTCACTAGTGTCTGACCAACCAGCTGTAGCTGCGGAATTTAACTCCTACTATACCTCCTGTGCCACAGAGCTACTGAAATCTCTCCCCTCCTACCCTTCCCCCTCCCCACCCTCTACCGGTATGCCCCCTCCACCACCCTCCCACCTTCCCTTCTCTTTCACTACTGTAACCCCAAACGATGCCCTATGTGCCCTCCTCACCATCAACCCCTCTAAATGTGCCTCCCCTGATGGCCTTGACCCAAAACTCCTCTCCTTCTCTGCTTCGGCCGTTGCCTACCCCCTCTCAATAATCCTAAATCTCTCATTCTCTACTGCCTCGGTTCCCTCTTCATGGAAACATGCTGTGGTACTCCCTCTACCCAAAGTGGGTGACCCCCTCAACCCCTGGCAACTATCACCCCCATTTCTCTCCTCCCTACCCTTGCCAAGCTTCAAGAACACATTGTCCTCTCCCAACTCACCTCTTTTCTATCTTACACCTCCTTTTTCACTCCTTTCCAGTCTGGTTTCAGGAAAAGAAACTCAACCACCACCTCTCTCCTACAGCTTATAGACTCCATCCTAACTAGGAATGGACAATGGCCAAATTACCTCTGCTATTTTTGTCGACCTGGCCAAGGCTTTCAACACCACCTCTCACTCCCTTCTCCTTGACTCATTCCTGGCAGCTGACCTATCTCCCTCTGCCACAAACTGGTTCGAGGCCTACCTTTTTGGCAGAACCCAATCAGTTAAGATCTTGGATGCCACTTCCCCTCCCCTCCCGATTAGCACTGGAGTCCCCCAGGGCTCGGTATTAGGGCACCTCCTATTCTCCATCTTCTTAAATGAGTATGCCGATGATGCAGTCCTGTATGCATCTGGCTCCTATTCTGATGAGGCTACAACCAGCTTACAGCAAGACTTTGACACGGTTCAGCTCTGGTTTGCTAACCATCAGCTTCTCCTCAACGTCAAGAAGACTGTCTCCATGACCTTTGGCACAAGGCAGAGACTCTCAAGGCTTCCCTTCCTAACCACTTTCCACTCCCTTGATGGGACTTTACTTGAGGACACATCCTCCTTTAGTAGTAGTAGTAAATCATTTTTTATTCATATACTTACGTGTTTGGTTGGACCAACACCTAAACTTCTCTGGACATATTGACGCCATCCAGAAAAAACTGCACCCCAAACTTGGTGCCCTATTCAGGAACTGTAGTTGCATCCCTCCTATGGCTAGGCATGAACTTGTTCAGAAGATGATACTGCCCATTTTTGACTACTGTGACGTAGTCTATGGTGCTGCCACTAAGTCCTCCCTGGCCAGACTGGACACCCTCTTCAATTCCTTCTGCTGCTTTGCCCTGGATGCCCCCCCTCGCACCCATCACTGCGATCTTTATTGTGCCCTATCCTTCCCCTCTCTTATAATCAGGCGACTCTCCCACTGTGCTACATTCACCTCCAAGCACTGGCTGGGTGAGCTCCCTTCCTACCTCACCTTCTCCTTTATAACACCCTCCCATTCCCTTAGATCAACCGATTCCTGTACCCTGGTTGTCCCCTGCAGATCCACCCAAATCGGCTGATCCGGTTACTCTCATCGCCTCCCAAAAATTTGGAATCCCCCCCCCCTCCAAAATCTGGCACTCATCCTCTACCTACTCCATCAGCTCTGCCTTCAATAATTACCTTGCACCTAGCTGCTCCTGCCATGTCATCCCTAATTCCTCCTCTAATCCCTGGACAAACCCTACCCTTCTACTTCACCTTCATTCTACCCTGTGCACACCCCCCAAATTTCTAGCCCTCCTCCCATTCCCCCAAATTGCTCCCCCTTACTGGCCTCCCTTGATCGTTCACAGAATGTAAAGGACTCTGAATACTCTCCATGGGTCCCTCTCCCACCCCCCCATGGGGCTTGTATATTTCATCTACTCCCTTCCCCTGCCATCCTAAAGAGGTCTCTCTGGGACACTGCCTTATCCCCTTCTCTCTGCCCCCCCCAAGGCCCCTTGCAGGGTTCCTTGCATCCTGAGGGGGTCTCCAGGGACACAACTCGTCCCCGTCCCCCCACCTTACCCCTCCCTCCCCTTCCCCCTTTTCTTTCATGTAAGCACTTGTTGACTTATTAACCCGGCACTTATTATTGTCCACTCTTTCTACATGTTATGCGGGACACTGTTGTAACGCTGTTTGTAACACCTGCCTTACAACTGTATGTTAATGTTGATCTTGTAACTTGAATGTTTAATGTCTCATTCCTATTGTACCCCTTCCCCCAGGTCACACCGGGAGACAGGCAACTTGTTGCTCAGTATGCCTTCCTGGTGAAACATTTCAATAAATAAATAAATCTCCCTGCAGCTTCCTAGCAGTCGCATTTCTGGGTCGCATTTGATCTACTCTATTTGGTTTACGGTTCTACATCTCATTACAAAGTGTATGGTTTCATGAACAAACCATGCTGCTCTTGCTGGTGTGCCAGATACATTATGTGTTGAACATGGCTTGATTGCACAACGGCAATTAATGCCAACAAAATGGCCATTTTGCCTAAGCAAATCTGGTGCAAATGCTTTGAATATCTGTCTCAGCATTTTACATATACCTTGTAAGAATATAAAGGACCTCTCATTAAAAACAAAAGATTGTTTTGCTTTGCCCTCTGTGCTGTCTCTTGGTGGACAGTGTGCACAGCCTTGCAAGTGTGCATAACTCTTTATGTTATTGGGCCACTGGGGTTGTGAGGGTATGATGGACCTGAAGTGAAGGGAAAATCTGAAATTTAGCAATGAGCCCAAATTACCAGATGAGCTCAAATGATCCCTTAGATGTCACTATATTTGCTCTATACTCAAATAATATCCTGCATATCTTAAATGATAATGATGTATACATACCTGACTCTGGGATGGGGTGGCTCCCATTTGTTTGGTTGGCCTTTGATATCCCAACGTTCTGTTCTTTTTTGCTCTCAGGTGCTGTCCCTGAGGAACTGTTATCTGCAGAAATTAATCAGAAGGTATTGCTGCAATACTGACAAACAGATGGTTGATTCCCAGAGTTACAGTGTTTCTCTTTTTGCCAACAGACAGCTGTTAAAGTACTCTTTTTTTTTTTAGTTCTTTTTCTTTCTTTTTTTTTAACTTTCTTTATCCTCCTTCTCTGGCCCCTCTCTGGTGAGGTCACTTGGAACTTGCCTTGTCCTGCTCTGCCTGAGGTCCTCCTGGGTCTAGTCTGTTGCTTTCTGGAAACTTCTTTCCAACTCCTCCAATTACTCCGCCCCCCAGGGTGGGACCACCATACTCCTCCACCACTCTATCTATAATCTAGAAGGGCAGCTGGGAGTGGAGGAGAGAGACAACGACCAGCAAGGACAGATCCGGCAATGGGCATGGCGGCAGTCCACTGGGCCCACCACTGGCTGTCCAGGTGCCAGGGTGTTTTCCACTTTTTGGTTCCCCCTGAGGGTGGGGACATGCATGATGTCCTGCATGCAACGGGCGTGGTCCTGTACCCGTGCATAAGACATCCACCAGCACCCCCATCCCAGAAGAGTGCGCCGCAAGTTGCGCTGCCCTCGGTCTCCACCAGGGGCCGCTAGTACTGCGGTGACCGCACCCACCCCTCCCAGGACAGGAAAGTAGTCCCCTGGATGCTTGATCCTCTCCTGCCCCTGCCAACCCCCGACGACTTGTGTTTGCTCCCGAACCTGGGTCACTGGCGTGGTATGAGGTGTGGCGTCCAACACCTCAACCCTCAGCACTACTGGGCTGGCCTCTTTTTTTAGTTCTTAATGTCTTCCAAGTCTACATAAACTAGAACACAAGAAGTGTCTGCTCAAAAGTATTTTATTTTGTCAGGCCAAATTTCAAAAAGCAACATCACAAAGTTTAGTGAAAAAAATTCAGTTCCTTCAGCTTTTATCTTGTTTCATAGATTGAGTTCAATATCACTCATGCCAGCTGCTCATAACCTGCTATCCTGGGGAGGTTCCTCCCCTGGATGGCAGGCCATGGGCAGCTGGTAAAGGGGTACTGAACCCGACCTATGGAATAAGATAAAAGTTGCAGCAAGCTGAAGATGGACAGACTTGAGGGAGGAACCATACCTGGAGTAAAAGAAACAGTAGAAAAATAACAGGATATATGATTTATGATAGGACCAGTCCTCTTGAAAAGTGAAAAAAATTGCACAAAAACTTTCAGATATTGCTTTTTTGAAATATGGCTTGACAAAATGAAATTCTTTTTAAATCTCTGTAGTGAGTGAGTAGCCAATTCTTGTATTCTGATTGGCTGGAGCATAGAAGCAGGCTCCTCCCCCACACATTTTACTATTCATACGGGAAGGAACTGGATAACCTGGGACACACTCTGATAAAAACTACAAAGCCCATAACAGATTTCTAAGAGTGCTGGTGAGGAACCATAGCCCTCTCATGAAATCCAATTCTTCCTTTCAAGTTGCCCCTAATGTATGCAGGTTGTAATGTGAGGGATGTTTTATTACATAGGTATTAAGTATGCACTTTAAATGACACCAAAAAATGAGTATGGAAAGTTAGGGTTACACCTATTGCTTAAATACTAATAAAACATACTATAACTACTGTTTTACTACTGCTGGTGACACCTGTTTTCAATAAAGTATATATAAAACACAGGAACATATTTATTTAAGCAATAAGCCATGACAGGGCATGGGTTGTTGGGAGATTTACCTATGCCTCATGTGGTGTGTCACAAGGTGCAGCTGAGTAACTTGGCCACACGAGAAGTGGGTAATCCCCCCATTACCTACTTCCTGAAGTGCCTTATTGCAATTATATAATGGACCCATGTGTAAAATACATTTTAAACTTACTTAATTATGTATTGTTGTCTACAAATGCCATTCCTTAGTCATGGGTTATTACAGGGTTGACCCAGCGGCAAAGACCTAAGCTGACCAATCAGGTCACAGAATTTGTTTTTCATGTAAGTGTTTATCCTCTTATGTTGGGGGGAGTGGGTGGGCTGCATCAGCCCATTATCCCAGCTTCCTGGGCCAGCTCACCTCCAAGCTGCAACACCTCACCAAGGTCTCCCCACGAGCTTCCCTCTTGTGGCAGGGCTGAGAGAGGAGGGCCATCCTCCCCCCAGCATATCAAATCTGAGGCAGACCAGGTTGCTTGCCAAGTGGCAGGGTGGGCATAGAGACAGCTGGGCCAGGCTTCATGTAGCACCATGATGTCCCTTTTCCACTTTTACTGTCCCACTCCTCCTGCAGGGCATAAGGCTCACACGTGGAGATGTTCCCGTCCTATGTTTTCCCTCAGTGCTCTCCCTTACCTTGCCTCCCTGACCTGCTCTACCCGAAGGCCTCCACCTGCGGGCAACCAAGTCCAGGATGACAAGCCTCCCCTCCCTGGGAAAGGAGAGGAGTCCCTTGGATGCTCAATCCTCTCTCTCCCCAGCTGACCCCCTGGAGACCCAAGTCCGTTCCTGAACCCAGGTTGCCAGCATGGAAGGAGGTAAGGCACATTTGCAGTGCCTCAGCCCTCCACGCCACTGTGCCAGCTCAGTTCACAGAATTTTTTATGTATAACATGTTGGGTCAAAAGGTCTATATGTAAATCAACAAAACTCATAAAGATCAAATGGACAGTATGCAAAACAGACCACATAACATATATTATCAGACATGCAACTTTTGCTGAAGTCATTACGCAAATCAAACCACGTGATGAAAATTACTACAGAACCCCTCGCACACACAAAACTGTTTACATCATACGTTGTTAACAAATCAATTAATATAACTAAAAAAACAAAGTCAACAAGCCTGACCCACCAAACTATGAAATCATGTACTTCAAAGTCAAACATAACAAAACACCCATACTTTTAAACAGTCCCATTGCCCGTTATTTGTAATTGGTCTCATTACTCATGTTTTCAGTCAGTCCCTGGCTGCAGGCTCCTTTCCCACTAGCTGGAAATGTGACTTGGTAGTTCCACTACAAAAGGGCTTCCCTTCTGACACTCCACCAAACTACCATCCAATATCCCTGTTACCCACCCTATCCAAATTACTTGAGAGATTGGTCAGTGGACTTCTCTCCAATTTCTATGCATGCTTTGGCTTTTTTTTTTACCCTATTTCAGTCTGGCTTCAGTCCAGACCATTCTACCTTCACCTCCCTTCTCAGAATAACTGGTTAATATTCATTCTCATGTGGATGCTGGAATTACATGGGCCAAAGTATTTGATACAGTAAATCACAACCTACTCCTAACCTGTTGGTAAACAAACTAGCATCCTCAGGTGTCTCTGCTTCTACACTTTGCTGGTTCCAATCCTACCTTTTGGAGTTAACACAGTCAGTTAAGCTGGGTTTCTTCATCTCTTCTTCTCTCCCAGTTACTACTGCGGTCTCCCAAGGTTCAGTCCAGGGCTCCCTCCTATATTCAGTCTTTATTAAAGACCTCCCCAGCTCCTTAATCACCCATAAAATTTACATGTAAGCAGACAATACTATTATTTTGTCATCAGGTCCTACTCCCTCTTCCACTGAGCAGGCTCTCCAGCTCTACTTCCTTAATGTTCAAAACTGGTTTCTTGCAAATCAGTTAGCTGTGAATCAAAAGAAAACTGTATCTATGCTATTTTGTTTTAGACACTGATTGAACAATTCCCCTACCTATATGAAAGATATACCCTCTCTTAAAAAGTCCTTCTTGACTTGGTAACCTCCTATAAATATCTCAGCCTGCATGTAGACCAACACTTCAGTAACTCTGCTCACATTCATTGTATAGTGGCAACATGTTTTACCAAGGTCGGGACCCTATAGGGTGAATAGCTGTCTCCCCTTAGTACTAGGAAACATGTAGCTGACTGCATGAGCTTCCCTTTGTTAAACTACGGCAACATGATATTCTCTGGGGCCTCTAATACAACCTTACCCAAACTGTTCAATGCCCTTTGTAGATAAACCTTGGCCTGTCCACTTCATACCCATCACTGCACAATTTACAAAGAGTTAGGTTGAGCCCCTCCCTCTATGTGGTACTCTCTAAATTGCCCTGTTTGGTGCCAAATATTAGTGGGATAAACTACCTGGCTACCCCAGGGACCTGTTCATCCCCTCCTCTAACCCCTCCTACTCATTAATGTCAGAGGAAGACAATAGATTCTAATCTCACTGTGCAGGCGTAATGCAAGTCATGCCTCAACCAGGTACACAGTTACAAATATTTGGAACAGCCTTCCTCCTGCACTAACTTCCAATCTGCTAAAATACAGATCAAGGATTATTATAAGACTCCCTTGACTTACCATAACTGCTCTGAAGGAAGCCACTAGTCTTACTCAGTGGGCCTCTAATGTATTGTAGTTAGTCCAGGCCTACGCTGATATGGTCTCCGTTTCAGGTGGTTACATGGTTTTTGGTATTCTTATCTTGATAACATGCGAGTTGTTGAGTAATGTATCTGCTCTTTTGCTTCTAAGGGACTCTGTGGTTACCCCTTTGAACTGTATTACCTAAACTCAACTGTATCTACTAGTTATATTTACAGGATTATCGGGTGTAGATCTTAAAAGTGGTTTCAGTCTTTCCTCATGGGCAGATTTCAGAGGGTTGTCTCACAAATTGATTCCTCTGACGCCCTCCCTCTGTCTTATGGGGCTCCATAGGGCTCCATTTTGTCACTCATGTTGTTCACAGTGTACATGCTGCCATTAGGAGATATTATCACACAATACGGTTTGAGTTTTTACTGCCTTGCAGATGATGCTCAACTGTATTTGTCTTTTCTACCCAAACAAGTGGATGCAGTCTCCGTCTTCAACAGCTGTCTCACCGAAATCAAAGACTGGATGAGTACCAGCTGGCTGAGACTGAATGTGGAGAAGACCGAGGTGTTAGTTGTGGACCCATGTCACCTGGGGCTAGGTTTGGGGGCTGGGAATCCTTCAGGCCTATGGCTTGATGGTGTCCAACTGCCCACCTCCGACCAGGTGAAGAACCTTGGCATTATTCTTGACGGCGGTCTGACTCTGAAATCTCAGGTGTCAGCCGTCATCAAGTCCTCTTTTTACCATCTGAGGAATATCACCCAGATGAAACACCTGGTCCCCTCGGATGACTTGGCTACCCTGGTCCACGTTTTTTTAACCAACCGCCTTGATTATTGCAATGCCCTCTACCTAGGGCTACCTGGGGTTGATATTCGATGCTTGCAGCTAGTGCAAAATGCGGTGGCCAGGCTTTTGACTGGCATATCTAGGGCCAATCATATTACACCTGTGCTGCGCGAACTGCACTGGTTGCCTGTTCAGTGGCAAATCACCTTTAAGGTTGGCTTGCTAACTTTTAAAGCCCTACACGGACAGGGACCCGACTACCTGAAAGATCTTCTAACTCCCTACTGCCCCCTCCATCCCCTCTGATCCACCAATGAGGGATTGCTAGAGATTCCCAGGGTGTGTTTGAAAACATCTGGCCCCCGAACTTTTTTGTATGCGGCGCCTACCCTGTGGAATTCTCTGCCTCGTCGGTTAAGAGAATGCCTGACTGTCGAAAGTTTTAAAACTAATTTAAAAACCTATCTGTTTCAACAAGCTTTTCTTTGACTGCTTTTAGTTGTTTTTTCAGGAACTTGATTTATAATCGTTTTATTCATTTGCTGTATTTTAAGTGTTATATTTATGTTAATTATTTTTTCACTTACTGTATAGCGCTTTGATACTTGAAAAGTGCTTTATAAATAAAGATTACTGGTACTACTACAGAACATTTACAGTATCTTTACTTCTGCACACATTTGTCTCTGTTTATATTACACACTGTACCATGTATTGTGCACTTAGTCCCCTATGCTTCTCCTCATTCCACTCTTTGCTCATATTTGCTGTAAACTGAGTCTGAATTTATATTTTTCACTGTAAACTTTTGCATAGCATGTATTACTGTGTTTTCTTACCGATGCTGTTCTCTGTTGTTCTTCCCTGAGGTTGTAAATGTAAACGAGCCTGCTCTAACTCTGCTTGCTTATCTGGTAACTATGTTTCAATAAATAAAAATACATAAATGCAACTCAAAGAACAAACATAATATTTAACTAAAGAAACCTGACACCTATCCACCAAAACAGCAAAGAAACTTCTTATTAAACAAACCAAACTCCAAATGTGTCAGTAGTGCCACCCAAGCAAACAAAAAGCAACATGTTAATCAAAAATACAGGAAAAGAAATCTAACCTGTGTCAGAGTCTGAGTAATTGGAAGGCTCCTCTGTTATCTTCATTGAATCTGATTCTGAAAAAACAACAAAAAACCACACAATACAAATTAACCTTTTTTTTAAATGAAACAACAGTGGCCAGATGCAATACTGGTGTGTATACTGTAGAGAGGAAATGGCAGAACCTTGGTTTGACCTCTTGATTTGATGACTGGGGTATTATGATTTTCAGTGTTTGTGTGTGTGTGTGTGTGTTACATCTTGGTATGCAAGACAGAGAGGACAGTCCTTGTGGAGAATGTGGCCTGTCTCTCCCCATCTGAAGAGTTTAGCTGGAAATAACCTGAATCACTAAGATAATGTTTACGATATTTGACCTACATCCTAGTCAACACTGGCATGGTTCTGCTCTGAGGGCATTCTCTATATTGTCACAACCTCAGTTTCAATGGTATATGTCACAGTGAGGGGAGGCGAATGATTCCAAAAAGAAAGAAAATGTCCTGGCACAGTGGTGTGGAGGGCTGAGGTGCTCAGCGCCTTACCTCCTGTCATGTCAGTGACCCAATTCAGAAATGGATGTGGGTCATTCAAGGGTTGGCTGGGGAGGGAGAACTGAGCATCTGTAGGACTGCTCTCCTCCCTCAGGGAAGGGGACAGCTGTGGCTCACTGCTTGGCTGCCACCTGGAGATGTCCAGGTGGCAGGGCATGTACTCAAACACAGTTGGAAGGGACCTCACAATCAGGGCGCTGGGGACATCTCTACAGAGGTGGAGCTTGTGCATTGCACATCTGTGAGCCCAGGTGCAAAAATTGGCACAAAAAACCCTGACAGCAAGATGGTCGACCTCTGGCAGGTTCCATACCAGCAAACCGCGTATAGGTCCTGTGGTGACGATAACGAGTGATGGTGAATCACGGAGAAGCCAGATGACGGAGCTGTGGAAGTCATTCACAGAGGGGCTGCCAGGTAGAATCGGAGGAAAAACACCTGTGTATATATCAAAAAGGAAAAGAAAGTGTGAAAGATAGTTTTTTAATGCAGAGATCTTCTCTGTGTCAGTTTAAAAAAAAAGTTTAATGTATTTAACTATTTGTGTAACTCATTCAGTTTGTGATAACCATTTTAAATAAGGCTGAACATAGAATGTTTTGACTCATATATATGGTCCAAGAGTAAAAGTCCTAAAGACAGGGTAAGCCATCCCTCCAAAGGCTAACCTCCTGATTAGCCTTTTTACACAAATAACATTTTTTCACATACATATTAGCCCCATATTTTAACTCAGTCTCCTGTTCCAAATATGTAAACAAACAAGGAGCTTGTTGGTTAAATGGTGGCTTTAAATTTTAGTGGAAAGATTGCCTAACATTTTTTTCATTCGCACTTTTTGGTGTTTTCAATTTTATCCCCTTCACTCCCGGGGCCATGGCATACACATGCATGTACATGTGTGGAAATGCATGCATACGCCAGGATCAGGTGGCCCCTTCCACCCCTCCCCAGACTTGCGTCGCTGCCTGCGCTGCCCACTGGACCTCCACCTAGTGGGAGCAGGACTATGGCAGAGCGGGCATCCACCCTTTTGGAGGGGAGAGCCATAGCTTGATCTTGCTCCAACTCCACCCCCCGAGCCAGCTCCCTGGTGACCCAAGGTCATTCCCGAACCCGGGTCACCGGCGTAGCGTGAGGTAAGGCACCGGTGCCTCAACCCTCAGCACCACTGGGCTAACCCTAGATTGCTTAACATTTAAAACAAGTAAAGAAAAGCCACTCCATAGTCTACTATGGAGTACACTCCATTCTGTCTCTGGTTGGACGTTGAGATGCGTCTCAGTGTGGGGGTTGGGGGCAGCTTACCAACAGGTGAAAAGGACTGTTTGGGTGCCTCCTCTGGACCAAATTATAATCCCTTCACTTGCAAAACCCTCTGGATGAAAAATCTGGGCAATATTGCAAAAAGACTTCCACAGAGGCAAGGTAACTTAGAAAAAGCTCCAAAACATAAACTCAATATCCTATGCAATTCTTTTAGAAACCAACTTTAAATTTCCCTTTTGTTTGTGCATATTGATACAGGTTTATAAGCAGAGTCACACTAAACAGTTTTCTACAGCATTCTTCATTATTCTTTATAGAACCATTACTCTCAGTTATCACTGAATGTCTACAGCATGTAAACCACTGATGAAAACTGGCTTATACAGTATATTGTGGACATTCACTGGCAAATGTAGTTACAGAGAAGCATTTATGACCAGTGCCCCCATACTGTAGTTTGACAGCCCTTTAAAAACTATTTTAATTAACTGCTACCAGGTAAGCCCAATAACTGATTTAAAAGAGCTGTTCAGGGCCTTTCAAGCTATGACACACACTGTTGATATATATTCCCCTGCAATGTATGTTTTCTGAAAAAGTGAAGAAACCATGCAGTCCCCCTCAACTGACTCCACTCGCAGACCTTTGTTAATATGAACAACAAACTGAGACATGAAGTTAGTTTTTAAAGCTTTTCTAGAAACTTTATTCTTTTTGCAGTGTACTTGGGTGTAGCATATTGACGTGTTTCCTATAGTACATTTAAGCATCATCATTCATGCATACATGGTTTCTGCTAGCCTATATTAAATGCATTGACATACTTTCTGTCTGTTGGCCTATGTATAACACATTGACAAGCTTCCTGTTTGTGTTGGCCTGTGTATAACACATTGACACACTTCCTGTTTGTGCTGGCCTATGTTAAACACATTGACGTGCTTTTCTGTCTTTGTTGGCCTATGTAAAACACACTGACACACTTTCTGTCTGTGTTGGCCTATGTTAAATACACTGACACATTTTCTGTCTGTGTTGGCCTATATAAAACACATTGCCACACTTTCTGTCTGTGTTGGCCTATGTAAAATACATTGACACACTTTCTATCTGGGCTGGCCTATGTAAAACACATTGCCACACTTTCTGTCTGTGCTGGCCTATGTAAAACACACTGACACACTTTCTTTTTTTTTTAATACTTTTTTTATTCAAATTTCATTTATACAACACCTCCAGGTACAAACATGCAAAGAAAAAGACCCACCAATACAAATTTACATACAGAAAAGAATAAATGAAAAAAGAAAAAGGAAACACACATATAACACATACAGATGCAGTCAACCATATACATTGAGTCTTATCAAGTTCCTTAAAAATACCTTTACCACATTATGTCATGTCATCTACTTTTATTATAATTCCATTACTGTAATAGGGACCTTAGATGTTCTAATTCCCATATTCCTTCTCCCTATATGCCTTCTACTTTCCTATATGAGCTTAGTCAATAAATCTTACCCTTCCTATCATGTCCGGGACTATTTCAGCCTAGACCTGTCCTTAACATTATTCCCTCCGTCAAACTCAGGGAGGACAAGAATGGGGCCCAATCCCTTAAGAATGTTTCCTCTCTATCCCGCATCACCAGTGTTAATCTTTCCAGTGCCAAGGCATGTAGTGTTATCTGACGCCATTGAAGAACCGTAGGCGTTATGTTCGATACCCATGTATTCTGGATACAGTGGCGTGCCATCACCAGTAACGTTCTTATCCACCTTGGCAGGGGATCCCAATCCCCCCAACCGTCACCCCAAAAAGACACGTGATTGGATCTCTCCTCGGGGTATTCCTGCCATCTTAGATATTTCTCCCACTATCGCATATCAAAACTTAGCCAGAACTGGATCGTCCAGAAACAGTGCATATACGTGCCCCTACTTCTCCCACATCTTCCACACAACGGAGACACCAAGGGCTGCGCCTTATGCACTATAGCTGGGGGATAATACAGCCTATGTAAGAATTTATAAAAGGCTTCCTTGAATTTATTACATACCATAATTCCTTCTGGCATACAAAGGACCAATGTCCAGTTTTCTTCTGAAATGTCCTGTTCCAGGTCCCTTTCCCATAGCGCTTTAGTATTACTTGTCCCATCCGGCAGTCTCTGCTTCCCCAACCTCGCTGCTTTCCCCAAGAAGCTCTTGGGGTCTGTCCTCTCCTGATAAATCAACTGCTCAGCCTGATCCAATTGTAGTCTAGGTCTATTTTCCCTATCCAGTTTCCCAACATATGCCTGAACCTGCACATATCGGTACCCATGCCGGTCTGCCAGCCTGATCCTCTGTTTTAGGTTCTCAAAGGTACACAATTCTCCTTTGTCTACTAGGTGCCCAATACTATTGACCCCCTTTTCCTCCCAATCCCGGAAACCCCCATCCTCCCAGCCAGGCAAGAAGAATGGGTTCCCAGCCACCAGCATAAGCAGAGTCTCACCGTGCCCCACCACTTTTAGCTTCCTCAACCGCCCCCACGCCTCCAGAACTGCTTCCACCAAAGGGTTCCGCTTCTCCAGCGCTCTATACGCCTTCAAACCTTTAGTGTGAATGTACGCTGTAAGTCTACCAGGGGTACCATCCTGCTCCAAGTTGACCCAGCTAGCTACCGTCGGCCTGTGTACCCAATGTGCCAGACACCTCTGCTGCACTGCCAAATAGTAGTTGTCAAAGTCTGGAAAGTTGAGACCTCCCCTCCCCTTTTTGGCTTTAAGCCGTCGTAAGCTAATCCTCTGTCTTTTCCCTCACCAGATAAATTCATTAAAGATTCTCTCTAACCTCTTAATATCCCCTTTATTTAGCCCCAAGTGCAGCATTTGCATGGGATATAAAATCCTGGGGAGAATATTCATTTTTATCAAGTTTATCCGCGCCATCCATGATGTTTGTAACTGTGCTCACCGCCTTAAGTCCGCTGTGATAGTTCTTATTAGATGGAGATAATTCAACTTATATAGGGAGCCTATCCCTCAACCCAGTCTGACTCCCAATATGTGAACCCGTCTTGTGCCATCTTTAAACCTAACTGTTCCACTGTTCTGTCACTTTCAGGGAAGCACATTAACTCCGATTTCTCTAAGTTTATCTTATACCCTGAAAAACTTGAAAATTTCTCTATTATGGACAGTACAGGAGGAAGAGATGTCTGCGGGTTCTGCACAAATAGCAGCATGTCATCCGCATATAAGGCAATTTTGTGCACCGAATCTCCTACTCCCTTCACTCCTTCCCCTTGCTTATGCTGGCGGATGGCCACTGCTAAGGGTTCAATTGCCAGTGCAAACAGGAGGGGAGACAATGGGCACCCCTGCCTCATCCCCCTCCCTAACTGAAACTGCTCTGAGAGACCCCCATTCACCAGGAGTTTCGCCTTGGGGCACATGTACATTGCCCTCACCCAGGTCATATACGAATCCCCCAGACCAAACCGGGCCATCACCCGAAATAGATAGTCCCATTCCACTCTGTCAAACGTTTTCTCAGCATCCATTGACACTATACCCACCTTTTCCTTCCCTTGATTGGCCTTCCAGATAACAATAAGTAATCTACGCATGTTATGATATGATTGACGGCCTTTAATGAACCCGGTTTGGTCTGGGTGGACTAACTCTGGCAGGATGGCTTCTAGTCTGGTTGCTAATACTTTTCGCTAAGATTTTCAAGTCACAGTTGAGCAGGGATATGGGTCGATACGCCGCACAGTCAGTGTCATCCTTGCCCGGTTTTGGTATGAGGCATATAGTAGCTTCATAGAAAGTCCCTGGCAGGGCTGGCGTTTCCACTTCCTCCTCTTTCGTCAGGAGTTCACACAGTGTGCTCGCTATTTGCCCCCCCAACATATTGTAATATTCCACTGGGAAGTCATCTGGGCCACTTGCTCTCCTCTTAAACATTTTCTGAATAGTCTTCACAATCTCTGCACTGGTGAAAGGCTGGTCAAGCGTCTCCCTTTGCGAGTCAGACAGCTTGGGGAGCGGTAAGTCCTTCAAGAAGGTTTTTGCTTCATCTCCTTCCCCTTAAATTCTGCTGTATATAATTTTTCATAAAAGGCTTTAAAACAGTTTCTAATCTCCTTCGAACTCCTACACATTTTCCCTTCCCTATTCCTCACCCTCAGAATATGTTTTGCTCCCCTTCCACCTCTCATTAGACACACCAACAGTGGGCCTGGCTTATTCCCCCATTCAAATACCTGGTGCTGGCAAAACTGCCATGTTCTCCCCGCCTCCTCTCTGAGCATCGCATTTAGGGCTGTCCTAGCTGTATCTAAAAGCATGACCGCTCTCCCTTCTCACTTCCTGCTACCCTCTTTTCCAGGCTTTTTAATTGCTGCTCCAACTCCCCCCTCTTCGCTTGCTTCTGCTTCCGGATTTTAGCCATATATGCTATTATTGCCCCCATCATGAACGCCTTGCCCGCTTCCCAAAAGATCACCTTGGACACTGCAGTCTCTTTGTTTGTTTCCCCATAGATCCACCACTGTTCTTCTAGGTATTCCTTAAACTCTATGTTCTTGACCATATATATAGGAAATTTCCATCTAGGGGGCCCATCCCTAACTCTACTATTTTGTAGTGTTAAGACCACCATAGCGTGGTCAGAAACATGGATAGGGCTATGTGACACCCCCTGAGTTTTATCACACCAGCTCCGTGGTAAATAAATATAGTCTATGCGGGACCACGTCTTGTGTAGGTTGGAATAAAATGTATACTCTCTGGCCCCCGGGTAAAAGGTGCACCACCCGTCCACCAGGTCTAGGTCCGCTAGCCCTATTTGGAACTGAGTCAGAGCTTCAAAGGTTCTACCCTTCCCCTCTGAATGATCTAAACTAGCATCCATTATACAATTAAAGTCACTCTCCATGATCAGCCCAGGAAACTGTTCTCGAACAAGCAAATCCAGCAAAGCTACAAATAATTGCGGTTCGTGTACCGCTGGTGCATATACACATCCGAAAGTGATTTGCTCCCCATTTAGAATACCAGAAGTAAAGATATATCTTCCCCCCTCTGGGTCCTTTACTATTCTTTTCACTTCAAAGGGTAGGTTTTATGCAACAATATTCCACCCCGTTTATGGGAGGAGTATGAAGCGAATAACACCTACCCACCCGTCCGGGCCAGTTTGGCATGCTCCGCCTCTGTGAGGTGGGTTTCTTGAATCAGGGCCACTCGAGCCCCCCTCCTCCTTAGTGCTGTCAGAAGCGAGGTTCGCTTCACTGGATTTGCATTGCCTTTAACATTTCAAGAGACGACAGTTATATCATGTGTGTTAACCATTTTTTAGTTCCTTGCTTTCCCCCACATCTTCCCACCCTATCCATCCACTCCTCCCTCTTATCTTTCTAGCACTGTCCATCATATACATAAGACCCCATTTACAATGTGTGATGACAGTATAAGCATGAACATCTTTGACCGCATCTGTAAATAAACAATAAACTATTAACAGATAAATCCCAACTTTTCCCTCCCCCCTCCTTCCCCCTTCCCCAAGTTCTGTTACACTTAGTGTTTCTTCTTTTATCTCCTTGCCAGTCCCCTTACTGCCCCCCCCGTCGGTTCCTCTTCCTCCCCTCTCCCTCCCCTTCCTCTGTAATTCCCATATTTTCGAGTCCCCTTTTCCTGGTTTCCTACCCTCTTCACATCTCTCATCTTCTCCTCCCTCCCCCTATTTACAACATGCCCTCGCCTCCACTTAAATCTCCCTGACACTAATCGCCTTAACAGCATGAGTGTCATTACCTCCCTGCCAGTAGACGTTTGCGGCCTGCTGCCCCCCCAGCTTCAGCCCCTCTACCCCCATGAGCCATACTCCGATTATTGTACCTTCCTTTGTTGATATAGCCGAGCCTTTTCGCTGTAGCCTCCCCCAGTCAGACCCACTCTTCTCTCCTCTCACTTTCACGCCCCCGTGTTTTACCTTTCTCTTTCAGTGCAGCGTGCAGTTCCTTTCTCCCCTTCCTTTCCTTTACTAGTCCCCCTACGAAAAGGTCTCGGGCACACACACAGCCCACAAGAGAGACGCACCAAAAGCAAGGAATTCACCCCATAAAAAACCCCCCACACAGCAAGACATTATCCCACCATGTGATTCCCCAAAGCAAACACCCCTCACCCCTTGCGCCCCCCCTACAAGCTGTGCGTGCACCCAGAAAAACCCCCGCAACCCAAGAATTCTGGTTAGCTTTAAAACACTACCTCCGAATGCGCACTTATTTGAAATAATGGTCCCACCTCTACTTTAACTAAACTTCTTTTCACATCCGCTGTACTTCACTACCCTCCACTCCCACTCTTTCTATTCTGTACCTCCATTTGAATCACTCTATACCCCCATCAAACATCAGGTTCCCATCCCGAATCCCAAAATCTGTGACCTGCAAAGAGTGCCCCATGCAGGAGAGACTAGGCCATTCCCTAGAACAAACCACGCAGCACCTGTCTCCCCACCACCACACTCCGGCAGGGCCTAGAGGGAGCTACCTGTACCACGATGCGAGGTCTTCTTCTATCAAAGTCCAGCCATCCATCCATTCTGCTCACATCAGTCTTGTAATTTTCTTTCACATGAATACTGCCCCCTACTTCAGCAGCCATCGATCGGGCACCTCACGGCATATGAGAACTTGCCTTAACCCCAGACACGTTAGGCATCCTTATCTTTTCCAACCACTACCTTCTTAAAGATGCCAAAGCACTTCTACGTCCATACGATACAAACCATAACTCTGTACTTAACTTTAAACTCCACAAACAGTCGTGGGGAAAAAAAAAAACTAGCGGCATGCCGCAACAGAGAACATTTGTACAGTCACTTTTCAACCAGCTTTCTTTTGCAGAGATTTCACGAACTCCTCCGCTCTCTCCACTTCCCAGAATGAAAAGGTTGCTCCCTCATGCCGGATCTTTAAAGTAGCCGGGTACACCAGATATTTTTCCATTTTCAAACTTCGCAACTGGGCCATAACAGCATTAAACAGCTTTCTCTTTTTGAGTAGACCAGCTGAGTAATCTTGCGATAGGAAAAGGCGCGTACCTTCATACATTAGCGTACCCTTCTCTCTGTACGTCTTTAGGACCATCTCCCTATCTTGAAAGTGATGAAATCTCATTATGATCTGCCTTGGAGGTTGATCCGCCTGGGGTCGAGGCATAACAGCCCTATGTGCCCTTTCCAGCTTAATTTTCCCTTTTTCTAATTGCAGACCCAGCAGCTCTGGTAATTTCCTGCTACAGAAGTCTAGAGCTCCATCCCCTTCTCGCCCCTCTGGCAAACCCCTCAGGTGCAAATTGAGGTGTCTGTGATAGTTTTCTTGATAGTCATAGGCCTCCTTGAACTCCTCGAGTTCCTTTTGCAATGCCATCACTTGCCCAGGGACTATTAGCAATTTGTCTTCCAGCCGGGAGATTCTCTCTTCAGCCTCCTCAATTCGGCTTCCCTGTTGAGCCTGCTGCTCCAACACCTCCTGCAGACGGGAATCTAATTTACTTTCCATTTTTATCAAGCGGGGCTCCAAAGCTGCAATGACTTGGCTGGTCAGTTCCCGGCCGAGAGCGGTAACCTTAGCGGCTGAGAGGGAGACAAGGCCTGTATTATCCCCCGCGCTCCCCACCGTTACCTTTTTCGGCGTTTTCCCTGCACCCCGCTGGGATCTGGCTGGGTTTGGAGCCAAATACTCATCCATTATTACTTCCGATAAGTAATTCTGCTACTTTTCGTTAACTTCGGAGTATATTAATACTTAATTTAACAGTTTTATTCGGCCGCAGACCAGGAGCGACGTGAAGACGCGTCCATCGAGTTAGCTGCTCATTAGCACCCCCCTGACACACTTTCTGTCTCTGTTGGCCTACGTAAAACACACTGACACACTTCCTGTCTGTGTTGGCCTATGTAAAACACACTGACACACTTTCTGTCTGTTGGCCTATGTAAAACACACTGACACACTTTCTGCCTGTTGGCCTATAAAAAAACATATCGACACACTTTCTGTCTGTGCTGGCCTATATAAAACACACTGACACACTTTCTGTCTCTGTTGGCCTACGTGAAACACACTGAAACACTTTCTGTCTGTGTTGGCCTATGTTAAACACATTGACACACTTTCTGTTTCTGTTGGCCTATTTGAAACACATTGACACACTTTCTGTCTGTGCTGGCCTATGTAAAAGATACAGACACACTTTATGTCTGTGTGGGCCTAAGTAAATACATTAACAAACTTTCTTTCTGTGTTGGCCTGTATCAGGGTTGAATAAGGCCCTGTCCCATCTGTTATGCAGAAAGAGTTAAACACTAGGATATTTTTTATTCTCTCCTTTTCTGTCTCTTGTCTGTCTGGTTGTGCAACCAAATGTTCTCATGAGATCTAGGAACTGATCACTCTGGCAATCTCGCAAATCTCTGCCTCTCGTTTGTGTAGACTACAAACAGACAAACACAAAGTCCTTCATCTGAGGGTATCTTTAATTCCAAGTTTCAGTCTCTCTTGCAAAACTATTGCTGCTGTTTTTATAACAAGTCTTTGCCAGGTAATTAGCGTCTTCATCCTGAGCTCATTAAGGAGACCTCCTGTCTCTCACAAAATGTTCTTGTCAGTTGCTTTGCAGGTGCAACAAAATTGAACATGTTGACCCAGAACTGACCTCTTGTTGATAGCTCTGCAAAGAGTTTACAACCAAGCCTGAGAGGAGCTCAAACTGCATCTCAGGTTAACCCCCTTAATTCCAAATAGCTTTTTGCAATAATTTCAACAGTATAATTATATACATTTCAAACCAAGGGATCCCAGTTTCACATAAAGATTCACATATAGTTTATAACTACAGATATGCAAGGGGAAAGAAAAGACAGAAACAACAAGTAAAGGCAGAGAGATAGCGAGAGGCGGATAATCGCAAGACTGCCAGAGTGGTCAGTTCTTAGGTCTCATGAGAACATCTGGTTGCGCAACCAGACAGACAAGAGACAGAAAAGGTGAGGACAGAACAGATCCTTGTATTTAACTCTTTATGAATAAAAAATGGGACAGGGCCTTATTCAGCCCTGTCACATAGAAACATAGAAGTTGACAGCAGATAAGGACCGCAAGGCCCATCCAGTGTGCCCATTTTTTCTACCTTATGAATGTGCCATAGGCCTTTACTCTGTCAATGGCCTATTTATTCATATTCGTCTGTATTGCTCCCTTATGCCTATCTCATGCCTGTTTGAAGCCCTGCACTGTACTCATATCCACCACTTCCTGAGGTAGGCTATTCCATGCATCCACCACCCTTTCTGTGAAAAATAACTTCCTCACATTACTCCTTAATTGACCTCCCTCTAATCTCATGCTGTGTCCTCTTGTCCTGCTATTTTCATTATTTATTTATTTATTTATTAAATTTTGATAACCGAGTAAGTCCGCTGGGCCCTGAAGGTCCCTTTTTCAGGGGCGACCCGGGGAATTACATGGAATAATACATGGGATAGCATACAGCACAAGTACATTATATAAGACAGCGAGGAACATAGTACATAGTAGTTTTTCAACAGTTACATTTAAGAGGTAAGGCGTAGTAGCATTTCAACAGTTAACATTTCCTTGGTAGGCTATGCAGGTGGGGTGCAGTGCTATTAAGGTGGGGTGCAGTGTTGGTGTTATTTCCATTAGAGGGAGAGGGGTTATATTGAAACATGTTAGACTCTTTCACCTTGTTAATGCCCTTAAGATATTTGAATGTTTTGATCATATCACCTCTCTCCCTCCTTTGCTCTAGGCATGATCATGGCCTATGTAAAACACATTGACACACTTCATGTCTGTGCTGGCCTATTTAAAACATGTTGACACACTTTCTGTCTGTGCTGGTGAATGTAAAACACACTGACACACTTTCTGTCTGTGCTGGTCTATGTAAAACATATTGTCACACTTTCTATCTGGGTTGGCCTATGTAAAACACATTGATACACTTTCTGTCTGTGTTAGCCTATGTAAAACACATTGACACACTTTCTATCTGGGTTGGCCTATGTAAAACACATTAACATACTTTCGGTCTGTGTTAGCCTATGTAGAACATGTTGACATACTTTCTGCTTTTTTTCCTACATAAAAGAAGTCAACAGACTTTGTGTTTGCCTATGTAGAATGCATAAAAACCTTCTGCCTGTTGGCCAATGTAAAACAAGTCAGTACACTTTCTGTCTGTGTTGGCCTATGTAAACACATTGACATGATTTCTGTTCGTTGGCCTACATACTGTAAAATGCACTGCCACAAATTCTGTCCTATGGCCTCTATAAAATGTGTCGACACACTCTCTGTCTATTGGCCTACGTAAAAGGCGTGGACATACTCTCTGCCTGCCGGTTTATGTAAAACAAATCACCCCACTTTCTATGTCTGTTGGACCTATGTAAACTCCAAAAGATAGGAAAAGAAGACCCTCTCAAGCAATAATGATCCTTTTACAGAAACACTGAAAAAGATAGCAGAAAGAGATCAAAGGTCCATCAGGTTTGCCTAATGGGTTCCGAGACCTCTAGCGGTTACGGGTCCTAGTCCCCCCCCCCGCTGAGTTTTATACTCTTTCCAGCTCCCACAGAGCCTAAGGTAGCCCTTGCTCTGTCCCACCCATGACTGAATGCCACCATGGACCTAGCTTCTACCACCTCGGCATGCAATCTGTTCCATGGTTCCACCACCCTTTCTGAAAAGTAGTGTTTCCTTAATTCCCTCTTGAAGTGACTTCCTCTCAGTTTCCACTCGTATCCCCTTGTGTTTGAGTCTGATATCCTGTTGAAGAGTTCCATGTAGGGCACCTTGTTTATGCCCCTCATAAGTGTTAACATTTCAATTACTGTATATCCCCCCTTCTCCCTCCTAGTTTCCAGCGAGTACATATCTAGTGCCTTCAAGCTATCCCCATCGCTCTAGAACCCATGTATCATCTTGGTCACCCTTCTCTGTATGGCCTCTAGTCTATCCCTGTCCTTCTTTAGGTGAGTACTCCAAAACTAGACACAGTATTCCAGGTGGGGCCTCACCAGAAACCTGTAGAGTGGGAGGATCACCTTCTTGTTCCTACTGTCAAAGCCTCTCCCTATACATCCCAACATTTTGTTGGCTTTACTATAAGCTGTGTTGCACTGGCTGGATTTCTTAAGGGTGTCTGTGACAATGACTCCTATGTCCCTTTCTTTGTGTGAGGTACAGCAGTGGACCCCATTAAGCCAGTATTCTGTCATCGGGTTACCCTTAGCCAGGTGCATCACCTTGCATTTCTTCCACCTTGCACTTTTTCGCATTGAACTTTAGCTGTCAAATGCTGGACCATCTTTTGAGCCTCTGCTGGTCCTCCTACTGAAGGTCCCTAACCGCCTCTGTGCTGGCCACCCTACCACCCCAAGCTTAGTGTCACACGTGAAGAGAGAGCGCTTACCCTGGATGCCTTCACCAATGTCGCTGATGAATATATTAAATAGGACCAGGCCTAAGACTGAGCCCAGGGGTACACCACTAGTGACCTCCCCCTCTCCTGACCTCACCCCATTAACTAACACACTCTGTTTCCTGCCCTTCAGCCAATTACCTACCCAACTAGCTATACTCTGGGTCATGCCTAGATACTCCAACTTTTTCAGCAGGTGCCTGTGTGGCACAGAATCAAAGGCCTTGCTGACATCAAAGTATTAGAAGTCCACTGTGTGGCCCTTGTCCAATTCCTTATTCACCCAGTCAAAGAATGTAATTAGGTTTGTCTGGCATGACCTGCCTGTTACAAACCCATGCTGTTTGCTGTCCTGAAGACTGTACTTCTCTAGGTACTCTACTAAGTCCTGCTTAATTAAGGTTTCCATAAGTTTTCCCAGTATCGAAGTGAGGCTAACTGGTCTGTAGTTGCTAACCTCCTCCCTCCATTGTAGAGAGCCACATCTGCTCTTCTCCAGTCACTGGGCATGACTCCCGACCGCAGTGAACAATTAAACAAGTAAGCCAAGGGGTTCACCAATTCTTCTGCAAGCTCTCTCAGCACCCTTGGATGTGGCCCATCTGACTCTGGTGCTTTATCCACCCTTAGTTGAACTAATGCCTCCCTGATTCTGTTGGCAGTAAAAGTCAGCGACACCATTGGTTGGATTCCCAAACTGGCTGCTTTAATGCCACTTTCAGGCATTGGTCCATCATGCCCCTTCCTAAACACTGAACAGAAGTTGTTGTTCAGAACGGTGGCCTTTTGTTCATCCTCCTCAACTGTGTCACCATCTAAAAGACATACTATCCTTCCCCTTTTCTTCCTCTTTTCCTGAATATAACGGAAAAATTGTCTGTTCCCTTTTTTGATTGTCACAATCCTTAGTTCAGCTGTTGCCTTTGCCTGCTTCCCTGCTCTCTTAGCTTCTTTGCTCTACTGAAATCATCCCAATTACTGTCATGCCTATCCTCGTCCCAATTACATTTTGACCTGACCCGTGAACCATATGGGTCTTTTATGTTTATTCCTTTTTGTCACCATCCTAATGCAACATTTTGTAGCCTCCAGTATGGCTAGTTTGATTTGCCCTCATATGTCTTCCATCACCATTGTTTCCTGGATCTTAGACAGCCTGTCCTTGACCAATCTTCTCAACTTCTCAAAGCTGGCTCTTTGAAGCTCAAGAGCTCCGCCCTGGATTGTGATTGTACATCCACTAGGGATAGTTCAAACCAGACGGGGTTGTGGTCACTATTTACCAGCGGTTCCCCAACCTCTGTAGCACCGAGTGCCTCTGAGTTAGAGAGAACCACATCCAGGATGGAGTCCTGCCTAGTTGGAGTGTTAACCAGTTGGGTGAGTAGACCATCTTGAATGGCCTCCACTACTTTCTGACTTTTTGAGATCCTGGCCACAGGGATATTCCAGTCCATGTCTGGCATATTCAGATCTCTGACCACCACTGTATCCCCTTTCTGTGTGACATCACTGATCTCCACCAAAAGCTGCTCATTCTTGTCCTCTGCCTGACCTGGGACCTGTATACCACCACGATATAGACCTTTCCTGGTGGAGAGGTGGGCTGAACCCATAGAGTTTCTACCCCTTCCTTTTTGTTACCATCTAGTGAAGTGGCTTTAATTTCATCCCTGACATACAGTGCTACTCCCCCCCTCCCCAGCTCCCGTCCTGTCCTGTTGAAAGAATGTGTAGGCTGGTATCGAGAGGTCCCAGTCATTGTTTTCCGTGGCCCATGTTTCCGTAATGGCCACCATGTCCACTTGGGTGTCTGTGATGATCGCCTGTAGGTCACTCATTTTACTTCCCAGGCTTCTGGTGTTAAGCCACACTCCCTTCCAAGACCCTGTAGGAGTTCCCTTCATTCCAACTTTTGGTTTCTTCTTGAGGTTAACTATTTCTTGGCTCCCTTATGTCCTTCCTGAGTCTCTCTTCATTTCTTATGATTTCTCCTGTATTGTGGGAGTGGGCTCCTTACTTGTGGGGAAGTGGTGGTTAGGTTCCCATCATTGATGATATGACTGATAGGTTCCCTAGCCCCAGACTCCCCCTCACCTAGTTTAAATGCTCAACCAGTACATCAAATTTCTGACCAAGTGCTCTCACGCCTTGCTTGTTTAGGTGGAGTCCGTCAAACTTGAAGAACTTTCTCTCCTAGAAATCTCCCCAAACACCTACAAAATGATATCCTTTTTCCAGGCATCATTCTTTTAACCACATGTTAAATTCCTTGCTCCAGATCCTGTTTGTGCAATCACCTCTGCCCCACAGGAGGACCGCAGAGAAAGCCAGTGAGGTTGTTCGAATAGCCAACCGTTCGTTCAGTTTGACGAAGCTTTGCTTGGCCCTTTCCACAGTCTGATTCACCAGGTTATTAGTTCTGAGGTGAACCAATACTCCGAGTCCTTGCTCCGCTCTGGGTCATATTGTTCAGTCAAGCCCAGATTCATAAAACAGCTGTTTAAAACCTCGATAACAGTGAGCAGGTTGTCCCCAAAGTAGAAAGAAAGGTGGTTAAAAATTAAAAACTGCGTGCCAATCGTCCCGATCCCCCACCCAAAAATTAACCCTGATGGGGTGAGCTTTAGGGTTGACAACCCTTTGGAAGACTCCACCCCTGATTTGCTCTAGGGTTGGCATTGGGGTTTTAGGGTTGGAAACCCTAAAGCCATATTTCCCTACTTATGTCACTTTAGCCCGAACCCTAAATGTTGTATCAAGGCAGAGGTTTGCAAAGAATTTCTTTAATTTTTAAGCCAGTATAATGATATTCTTATTTTCCTGTGGGGGTACAGGGACCACTGAGCCCTGCGCTCCCACGCATCTGAACTTTTTGAGATAGTGTAATCATATCAGTAGTTGTCTGCTGGAGCACAAGGCCCTCTGGGTCCTGCGCTCCCATTTCTCCATAGATGCCTATATGTATGTTTATGGAGAAGCACAGGGCCCTCCGGGCCCTGCACTTCTATTTGTAAGAAAACAGCAACCAAATTGTCAACATAGTCTTTCTATTACCCCACCCCATCAACCCGATACTAAAAAATTGTCAAATCTCCACTGAAACATAATTCTGCACCACCAAAGTGTAATTCCATGGCAGTAGCATGAAAATACATTTTGGGCAAGATTTGAAAAATGGCAGCCATGACATTCATGAGGTGGTGTAAAGAAATGGCTATGTTGATCATTTGGGGTTAAATTATTTAAAATTAACAAAGTTACAAGCTAGCATAGAGAAATGTCAGCAGATGCGCATAAGTTGGCCATTTTAGCATATTTTGACCCCCGATTTTTAACATACCCGACCCCACCTCATGAACAAGTATGGTGAAAATTTTAAAATCCCGACCAAAATGTGATTTCGCCAACCAACCACAAAATCTCCTTTCTGGCAGGATTTACAAAATGACACTCCTATTGTTCGTGAAGAAGGGTCTCAAAAAGGGTATGTTGAAAATTTGGTGTCAAAATATGCAAAAATGGCAAAGCTATGTACCAAAGTTGAAAATCCCATTGAAATACATTGATTTAGGGGAAACACTGAGGAAAGGTAAGAGGGGGACAGATGCCCAGGCAACTCCCGATGATACGGCAGCATAAATAGAAAGTAAAAAAAAAAAAGAAATACATTGATTTGCCATACAAAAAAAATATATTTTTGTATGACACCCATATGAAAAAAGAATTTCATTGTAAAAAAAACAAAAACAAAAACATTTTAATGGCATTTCTTGAGCAGTAAAATGCAGAATGCAGCAAAAGGGGTCCCGATAGTTCTGAGCAGAAACCACCTGCCTGCCACGAGAGCACTGAGAAAACACTTTCTTTTATTTTTAAAATAAAAAAAAAAAACTATAAAAAAGAACTATACAATACAAAATTACTGGTTGAGTAACCACATATTCAATGAGCCTGAGCTGCCATCTCGGACTTCTGATTACATTGGACCTCTCGAGTTTCACTCTTGAGATCTGATATAATCAGCACCCTTCTGTGGCAGCAGAGGCTGGTTGTTCATGGTTGCCCAACCAGTATTCTTTATGTTATCTGCTGTATTGCCTATACTGTCGCTAACTATATACTTTCTTGACACATAACCTTTGAAAAAGAGCATCTGTGCACAAAGGTATTTCCCTAGTAAATATAAAATACAAAATAAATAAAACAATGCATGTTGTCTCTATAATTTTGTTATGCCTTCTTTAATGTATATTGCCTCAGTATTGTTGTTTATGTCTTCTTAAAATGTTGCCTCTCTATTGTTATGTCTTCTTTAATGTATGTTACATCTGTATTGTTGTTCATGCCTTCTTTGATGGATGTTGCCTCTATATTGTTGTTTCTGTCTTCTTTAATGTATATTGCCAACGTACTGTTGTTTATGGCTTCTTTGATGGATGTTGCCTCTGTATTATTGTGTATGTCTTTCTTTAATTTACGTTGCCTCTGTATTGTTGTTTATGCCTTCTTTGATGGATGTTGCCTCTGTATTTTTGTTTATGCCTTATTTAATGTGTGTTGCCTCTATATTATTGTTGTTTATGCCTTCTTCAATGTGTGTTGCCTCTGTATTGTTTTATGCCTTCTTTAATGTGTCTTGCTGCTGTATTGTTGTTTATGCTTTCTTGAATGTGTGTTGCCTCTATTCTGGCTCATTCCTCTAAAAAGGACTATGTCCCAGTGGGCTCATCCAGTTATCAAAATCAAATCATATAAATAAATACATCAATCAATCAAGAAATAAATGTAACTCTTCCTGGTGCCAGGATGGCATCCTTCTTTTTCTGCACTATGCTCCTCACACTGAGCTATCACCTGACTGTCAGCTATGAGCCCTGGTGAACAACCTCCTCCCCTGCTGATAGGATGAGGTTGATACACTAGGCACTATTCACCTGAAAGTTTAAAGACTTGCCCACTCTGTATATCTTTCAGGCTTAGTGACCGAGTAAACCCAGTCCAATACTCCATTATAACTTATTGTACTGAAAACACAATTAAAATAATCTTTATGCTGTGCCCCCCACCCCAACAGCTTAGTGGACCCACGTGGCAACAAATACTGATTACCCAAACATTAGTGAGCCGCCACACCTTCTTACAGCTGCCCAAATCCTTTTTCTCCAAAATGCATACCGTTTTGATAAAAATGTAAGTCAGAAAGACAAAACCGCTCTTCTCCTTGTAGTGTTACAGTGAATCTGTGAAAAAATGAAATTGGATCAGCTGCAATGCTAGGAAGAATGGCACAGTTTTTTTTTTCTGGCTTAAGTTTTGTTTGGAAAGGTAGGGGATCTAGAAGAAGAGATTCTGGCAACTGGAGGAAAGTTTGGGAGTTTGGGGTTGCCAACCATTTGGTAGGTTTTGTCACAATGGCCAACTAGGCCATTTTTGGGAAGCAGGAAAGAAGGCATTTCGCAGGAAAGTCAGAAGTGTTGAGACAGTGCTTAGACCATCAGAATGCAGGGATCTGCATGCAGTCTCATTGAGTCTACTGTCTTCTTCTGGCAGAATAGCGAGACTGTGGTTCTGCATTCTAATTGACTGAGAAGTTATTCAAACAACATGAAGTCTTACTATATTATGACAATTGCAGTATGACCACAGGTTAGAACTGCTCCGGAGGTGAAATAGTTAACTTTCCATGCAGGCATGGAACTTAGAGCGCGAGCTCGGTTGAAAACTCTGTCTGTTGTGCTTCAAACGCAAACTATCAGATTCTTTACTCCACCTCACTGAACAGTCGCTCCAGAGATCTCTCCTTCTGCTCGGTTCATTTTGTCGGTTTAAAAGTATTATTTTTCAGTTTTAGCAGAAATTAACCGCAACCTGCAGGTTCAAGCTCTGTCTGTGGTAATGTAAGTAATAGATAGGTTTTACATTTATTTTTTTCTGTGTGGAACTTGTAATTCTTTATCGGTTCGGTTTGAACCCGATCAGGTTTTTAAAATCTACTAGTCCTTTTTAGAGTGCGGTTCCGGTTCTTATCGGTTATAAAAGCGTATTTCATTCGTTTTTCCACGATCCGTGACACGATTGGGAACCGATAAAGGTGTCTTAACTTGGTGGATTGCCATAAGCAGGCAAGTTGGTTAGGCTGGCATTATGTCTGAGAAACCCAAAAGAAAAACCGGACTCACTGGGTTTCAACACTCAGTGTTGTGGGGGAAGCTTTTGCTAAGGCTGACCCACACATGTGTCTATTGTCTGGGGTTTGACCACCTCAATTCAGACTGCCAGATTTGTCACAATTTCCCTGCTGCCACCATAGATAAGAGAGTTGGTAGGCTCAGGAAAGGGAGGCAAAAGTCCGCTGACCCGGATGGCCAGCCGGTTCGGTGCCAAGCAGAACTGGAGGAAGTGCCCTCTGACCAGGCGATACTTCCTCGGGCAAGCGAAGAGCAGTTCTGAGGAGCGGTTCCAGCAAAAGGACTAGAAAGTCAGCTAGTGTAGAGCCAAAGTTCTCTCCCCAACTGCTGAGGAAATAGCTAAAGCAATTCAAATTGTCCAGTCTCTCCGGTTCCGACCGAACTGACACCTTCAGGTAAGCGTTCGGTTCGGCCGGTTCCACCGGTTCAAGATTATGATTTTGAGGATTTTTATGAACCGGGGGAGGGGGAAGAGGAATATGAGGAGAGTGAATAAGGTTTTGAAGATCTGGATGTGCCCATTGATCTGGACATCTCTCCAGATAGACCCCTAGGGATTTCTGCTCCAAGGCTTTCTGAGTCCCCTTCTCATTTCATGTTTTATAAAAAAGTTGCTGAAACTCTCCAGCTCCCTGTTGAGGAAGCTGTTGATGACCAAGAGGCCAGACTATGTAGAAATGATGGATATTCAGAGTCTAGGAGACTGTCTATTCCTTTGCATAAATCTTTCGAAACAGACAGTAAAGTTTTAAAACTCCTCACACTATACCTCCTGTGGATAAAAGGATGGACAAGAGGTATACCTTATCAGGCTCCGACACTGATTTCCTCACTCAACAATGCAGCCATGTGGGGGTAGTGCAGGCTGCAGCCTGTGACAAGGCTAATATTCCCCTAGCTTCACACCCCCCTGAGAAGGACTCCAGGAAGATTGATGCTATGGCAAAGAAACAGTACATGGCAGCATCTTTGGGACTCAGACAAGCAAATTATATGGCTTATGCTGCTAGGTACCAGAAATCCAGATGGGATACTGTGCTGGCCCTAGCGAAACAAGTCCCTGACCAGCTTGCCAGGGAGCTGGAACAGGTGGCTATGGATGGTATTGAGGCATCCAAGGTGCAATTTCATGCTGCAGTGGACTCTAATGATGTTTCCTCAAGAGTCATGGCTACATCTGTGGCACTTAGCAGGATGGCTTGGCTCAGATGTACTACCCTGTCTCAGGATACAGTCTAAGGCCATGGATTTTCCTGTTGTGGGAAATTCTCTATTGAGGGAGCAAACAGAGAATTACATGAAGAAAATGGATGAATATAGGACCACCTATAAGGTGCACAGGCCAAGAAAAGGCAGGCCACCTCAAAAAGCAGCTTCCTAGAGGCAGGGGCAGGCCTTTTCATAGGCCTTTTACCAAGCCCAAGCTTCCTCCTCCGCCTATGCTCAGAGGGGTTCTTTAGAGGAGAGGCAGATGGGGTACAAGCAGATCTGCTTCCCCCCTCAGCCCAAAGCCCCTGCCAAGCAGGCACCCTGATGGGATTGCCAGGGCCAATTCTCCCTCTACCTGTAGGGGCAGGCTGGCTTACTTTGTCCAGGACTGGAAGTCTTTAATATCAGACAAGTGGGTCCTGGAAGTAGTAAGCCAAGGACTGGTTCTCAGCTTCAAAAAATTTCCAAAGCTGAGAACCAGATCTTTTCCACCTGCAACTCCATCAGAGGCACTCGCCTTAGAGGCAGAGGTCTCTACCCTCCTGACTCTCAGAGCTGTGGAAAGGGTTCCTCCCCTATACCAGGGCAAAGGTTTGTACTCCAGGTACTTCCTTACCCCAAAAAAGACAGGAGAATGGCGGCCCATCCTGGATCTCAGATATTTAAACAAGCACCTTTTAAAGTCAAAGTTCAAAATGGTGACTCTGGGAATTATCCTACCCTCTCTAAGGCCAGGGGACTGGCTAGCTTCCCTGGACCTCAAGGATTCCTACTTCCATATTCCCATCAGAAGCTCCCATCGAAAGTACCTCAGGTTCGAGCTGCCCTCAGGCCACTACCAGTTCAGAGCAATGCCCTTTGGCCTCACTTCTGCCCCAAGGGTATTCACCAAATGCCTGGCTGTAGCAGTTGCCTACCTAAGAAGGCAAAAGATTGCCATATTTCCTTACCTGGACGATTGGCTCTTAGTAGGCCAGTTCCCAGACCAGGTCAATTTACACCTTTAGATAACTCAGCAACTGCTTACCTCTCTAGGTTTCCTTCTGAATCTCTCAAAGTCAGTTCTAGAGCCAGTCCAGCTTCTTACCTTCATAGGCGCAGAACCGAACACACAGGAAGCCAGGGCCTTCCCTCCCTGGACAGAGCCAAAGACCCTAGTCTCCTGGCCTCATTTACCCTGCAGGTCTCCCGGCCAGCAAGGCATTTTGCAGCTCTAGGACACATGGCTGCTTCCACAGCAGTTGTGCAAGGAGCAAGATTTCAGATGAGGACATCCAGTTCCATTTGAGAGCTTTGGTCTCAAAGAAAGGATCCTCTTACCAAGCTGATCCCAGTAACTCGAACCTGATCCAAGCCCTACAGTGGTGGCAGGATCAGAGCAACCTGAGACAAGGGTTCCTTTTGTCACTCAGTCTCATTCTCTAATCCTTACTACAGATCGTCCCTCTTGGGCTGGGGAGCTCACATGGGCACCTCACCACCCAGGGTCTGTGGTCTCCCCAGGAATCTCTGCTCCACATCAACCTGTTGGAGCTCAGAGCAGTTTTTCTAGCACTTCAAGTTTTTTCCAAATCTGTTCAGAACAGGAGTATTCAGGTCAGAACAGACAACACCACTACAATGTGGTACATCAACAGGCAAGGGGGCACTCGGTCTATGGCCTTGCGCCGAAGCGATGAAGTTGTGGTCTCTGGCTTACTCCCTGAACACCTCCCTTATGGCAGTTCACCTCCCAGGCAAGGACAATGTCCTGGCAGATGCTCTCAGCAGGATTTCCCAGGGCCACCATGAATGGTCACTGGATCCCCTGGTCTTGGGAGTAGTATTTGCCAGATGGGGCACCCCGCAGATAGATCTTTTTGCAGCCCCAGACAATCACCAACTTCCTCTCTTTTGCTGCAGGCCCCCAGTGTTGGGCTCACTTCCACTGGATGCCTTAGCCCTCAGTTGGGAGGGGAAGTTTCTCTATGCCTTCCCTCCCTTTCCTCTCCTGTTCAAAGTGCTAGTCAAAATCAGATCCCAATCATGCAAAGTCATTCTGATCGCTCCGGCTTGGGCCAGACAGCCCTGGTATCCACTCCTGCTGTCCTTAGCAGTCCATCCTCCCCTGTCCCTTCCCAGGAATCACAATCTGTTAACCTGTGCCCAGGGAAGGGTCTGGTACCCGAATCTCAAATCTCTCAATCTCAAGGCTTGGTTCTTGAAGAGTTAGAGTTTGCTGATTTACACCTTTCCCACGGTGTAATGGATATATTGAAGGCCGCAAGGAAGCCTTCCACCAGGGCTACTTACAATTCCAAATAGAAAAGGTTTTCATATGGTGCTCGGAAAAGCATATTTCCCCAGTCTCTGCTGATCTACCCACAGTCCTGGATTATATGGTCCACCTGAATTATTTGGGGCTGAGACCAGCTACCCTGAAGGTGCACTTGGCAGCTGTGTCTGCTTTTATTTCAGTAGGTAAATACTCTTCCGTTTCAGCTCATCCTGTATTTTCCAGGTTTTTTAAGGGGTTGTTTCACACCAACCCTCCATTCAGGGATCCTGCCCCTGCCTGGGATCTTAATGTTTGCATTGCTCAGCTTATGCATCCCCCTTTGAGCCCTTGTCTTCAGCTGAGCTCAAGTACTTGACTTGGAAAAGCGGTGTTTTGGTAGCCATCACCTCTGCCAGGCGTATAAGTGAATTACAAGCGTTGTCAGTGGAGCAGGAGTTTATCTCTTTTCACAGAGATAAGGTGGTCCTTCGGACTAACAGAAAGTTCCTGCCTAAGGTGGTTTCAGATTTCCACCTTAACCAATCTATTTCACTTCCAGTGTGCTTCACTGACCACTCCTCCTCTGGGGAGAGGGATGCTGCACAACCCTAGATGTGAAGAGAGCCCTTAGTTACTACATAGAGCGTACCAAGGGTCATAGGTTTGACTCCCTTCAACTGTTCCTCACCTATGGCGAAGTTGGTAAAGGGAAGCCAGCCACTAAAAGATCCATTGCCAGGTGGATTGTCTCTTGTATCCAATTCTGCTATGAGAAGTTGGGTAAAGTTCCCCCCTCAGGCCTGAGGGCTCACTCTGCCAGAGGTACAGCTGCTTCTCTGGCTGCTGCCAGAGACATTCCTATTCTAGAAATATGTCAAGCAGCTACCTGGAAAACAGTTCACACTTTTACCAAGCATTACTCCCTGGACATCCAGGCTAGGAGTGATGCTCGGTTTAACACAACCGTGCTTCAGAGCCTATTTCCTAGGTAGGTTCTGTCCCTCCTCCATGGGGTACTGCTGTGTAGTCTGCAATTGTCATAATATAGCAAGACTTCATGTTGTTTGAAGAAATTACTCACCTTAGTAATGTTGTTTCTTCTAATGGAGTCTTGCTATATTATAGACCTCCCTCTGCCTGCCCTCTCAGAACCTCTGTTTTGGGGATGTGGGTGGGCAGTACAGAGATTGGCACTTTTTTTTGATGTCCACCTTGTTGTTTTCACCTACCTTTTGGGTGAATTGGTGTTGTGTTTTGCATTTTGGGTCTCCTGACTTGGAGTCTTTGTTTTAGGCCAAAATGAGTGTTTATTTAGTAGCCAGTTGGCTAGTGTAGGTTTACAGCTTCCACACAGAACCTTAGTGAGTTTCAGCTCGTAAAGATCTGACAGTTTGCGTTTGAAGCACAACAGACAGAGTTTTCAACCAAGCTCATGCTCTAAGTTCCATGCCTGCATGGAAAGTTAACTATTTCACCTCCGGAGCAGTTCTAACCTGCGGTCATACTGCAATTGTCATAATATAGCAAGACTCCATTAGAAGAAACAACATTACTAAGGTGAGTAATTTTTTCTTCTGTGTAATGTTCTAAAATAGATGAAACACAGTACTGTAATTATACTTCTAATTATGTCACTTGTATCCCACACTTAATTCCATCCTTATCTTCCTTCCGTTGGATGATAAATATCAATACAACGCAAATAATTGTTTTCTGTTTACCTTCTACACATCCCAACTGAATCCATTTCTAACTGCATAAATCTGCTTCAGTATCACTCTGTTACAGTGCTGTATGGAGACAGGATGTACTGCTAACATGGCATAATACCAGCTTTTTATGAACACAATGCCGTTCATTTGAAATAGCTAATTTAAGGGCTGATTATTTTTTCAAGAATCCGATCCTGAAGCAAACTGCTAAATGAGGCTTTCAATTATTTTTTTATTTCCACAAAGGAGCCCTTTGTTAAAGGAGCAAGATGACCAGCTACTCCTTGCTGCCTTCCACTTAGTGCTGACAGACATAGGTATTTTGTTTCCTGCAGGTTTTATCACTTTCCACCAGGCAGGTAATATGCTATTCATGGATGTCTTTGGTAAAGGAGCCACATGAGGAATCAAAGTAACCTACTACAATGTACTGTTGTTACATGCAGCTACTCCAGAGCTAAGCATAACCAGCAACTCAACAAAAATGGTTGCCATATATCAACCATATAATTAAAATGTTCACTGCAGAAACCAGAAGTGTAATATTTTAATTCAAAATAAAAAAAGTAAAGATGGCTGACCAGTTATGGTCACCTGTAGTTTACTCCCCCCTTCTCTCTAGCCACATTGTGTTGCAGTGGCTACCAAGGGCAAGTGGGTATGGCTTTCTCTGGGCATGACACCAGTTCCAGCTCATGAGCTAGTGAGATTGTGTGTGCATGTGGGAGGTGGGCCTCTTTAGGTATGCACAGTAGCACCCCCCAACATACACACATACGTACATACATACACACACACACACACTCTCTGAACAAAACACTTCTGTAATGCATCTACTCTCTGCCAGTCTGGGGAGAAAGAAGCATGATGCTATTCCTGACTCTCGGTGGACTGCGCTGCTGTGTGATGAGCTGCTTGTGAGCTGGCCCACTAACTTACTTCTTTAAATACAGGAATAAAGAAAGCACTCCCCTTCCAACCTGGCATTCAGTACACGTGGCACAGGTACAAGCAAATGTACAGTGACTCATATGTGTCTTCCTGTCAACTACCCCGATGTATGACTGCAGGTTTTGCACCTTTCACACTTGGTTAATAAAGATTGGAGCATGCTTTCTGAGAATATCTGCTTGTGCCTGTGCCTTTTGTACTGAATGCCAGATTGGAGGGTGAGTGTCATCTCCTTTATCCCTGCATTTAGACATAGACTCTGGAGTGAGAAACTACCACACCTTAAAGTACACTTACTCTTTCTGTGGTTTACTTCTTCAGTTGTAATGCACATCAGGCTCAAGCAAACCTGGTTAATGCATGGTGCCAGTGATTATTTAAATGAGTTTTTGAGGGACAGAATGAAAGTAACAAAAGTCAAGTAGATAAACTGTCATTTAGTCAGGCATTTCACTTTATTCTTGGTGTACTGTGCAAAGTATTGTAGATTTTTTCCATGGAAAGGCCTGGGAATTTTCCATACCTTAGGGGAGTCCAGTCACTATGACTATGGTGGTGTTTGAGAACTGATGTTCTGGTGGAATTCATTCATATACACACATGGTACATTCCCAACTCAAGAAGCTGGTGCCCAGAACTGTCACTGGGATTAAGACTGTGCCCCATACATTCACATACCTTATGAGGTTTCAGCCAACCATCAGATCTTTCCTGCTGAAGGGGAGAAGCACCCCGCAAGTAGCTGAGGCACCTTCCAAGTCCAAGGAGCAATATTTGGGAAGGATGGGAGTGTAGTGTATTGTTATAGAGGAGTACTACTAAAAGAAACACAATTACTATACTTGGGAATACCCTTTTCTTTACAAACATGGATTCATCCATAGCTACAGAAATTGCAGACTAATAACACTACACCGGGAGGAGTAATATGCTGGAGATATTTTGGGAACCAGTTCTTCAGAACAGCAGACCCAAGGTCTGCATCCCTAAGACACTGGAGATTTACAGACTGAGGTAAAACTGTGGGTGGGTACCTACGTGGCACTCCCGCACATTTCTGCAAAAAGGGATGGATCCAGTGGCTGCTGCTGTGGTGACTACACCCCTTGTGGCACATGCTCTCAGTGGGATAATGAAATGTCCTAGTGAAGTGCATTCATACATTACAAGCAACTGCTTAGCAGAGTCCACAATGAGCTCAGTCCCATTCAAATACCAATTCTTGGCCCTCTTTATGTTGATGTGGTGAAGGGTTATTACACTGCTGTTAGCATAGCGTCTGGAAAAAAATACAGGTACATAAATGGACTGACTGACAAGGAACACTGAGATGACCTTAGGCAAAAACCTTGGATGTAACCTAAGGACTACTTTTTCCTTGTGAAAGGCCCAATAGTTGGGATCAATGCAGAGATACTGCAGCTTACCAAATCTCCTGGCTGAGGCCACAGTTACTAGGAGAGCCATTTTCTAAGAGGAGACATTAACTCACCTGAGTTGTAAGACTCAAATGGAACACAGTAGTTTTGACAAAACTAATCTGAGATCCCAAGAGCACACCAGATCCTGGGCATCTAGGGGGCTTTAATGCCTTTAGTGTCTTTTGATAATAGGAGCAGATGCCATAGAAGGGGCCCCTTCTCTGTATCTATATTCTGAGAGTATATCTCAGGCGCACCATCAGGAAAGATGTTTTCAACCCAGAGGACAGCCAAGCAGTCTTTATCTGCCAACAAATTATATGTTTCTCTGTTATTAGGTAGTCAAAAACACTGACCACCAAGCAGGAGACAGGGGAAATGGCAAGTTTTCTATACCAAATGTGAAATGTTTTCCATTAGAAAGTGTAGACTTTTCTTGCGGCTGTTTTTCTGGGGACAACGAGCACATTAAGAACGTCATCAACATTCACAAGTCATGCAAGTCTATCCTTTTAGGAGCCAGACATTCAGGTACTGTGACTGAATGTCTGGATGAGCTATTCTCCCCGTAGACCTAGAGAATATATATGATCTGACGGGGACAGAGATGGGATTGCAGATACTCAGGTGAAGGAGGTACAAGACCTTCCTGGTCCACTCTGGAGCTATTAGAATCATTCAAGCTTTCTCTTTGAGGACACTGAGGATGACTCTCTGTACAAGTGGAAAGGGAAGGACATGCAGGGAACTTCCTTTCCTGATTAGGCAAGAGCTTTTGCCAATATGGTTCATCTTTCTGGCAGCATTTCATAGAACAGGGGAATTTTTCTGCTTTCTCCAGAGGTGTGCAGATGTACCCGGGCTGTTTCCCACTCCATAATGAATCTGCTCAAACCTCCTAGTTCAGAGACCAGACATGAGAGACAATCTCCAGATGGCTGTCTGCTAGACAGTTCAGCTCATCCACCAGGTGTGCTGCAAGGAGGTGAGTATTTGTGTACAAGGATTGTTTCCAGGCACAGAACTTTCTGACAGTGTAGATAACCTAGTACCCCACTACTTGTTCAGGCAGAACATTGCAGTAGTGTTATCTGTTTTAGCATAAATTATCTGATCTGCTAAGAGTGGCACACATACCTGCAAGGCCAGGCAAATCATCCATAGCTCCAGAACACTGATGTGTAGGAAGATTCCTTTCCGGACCAAATCCTATATACCACCCCCTGACAGAGGTAACATAGAAGTTGACGGCAGATAAGGACCGCAAGGCCCATCCAGTCTGCCCATTTCTTTTTCTACCTTATGAATGTGCCATAGGCCTTTGCTCTGTCAATGGCCTATCTATTCATACTCATCTGTTTTGCTCCCTTATGCCTATCCCATGCCTGTTTGAAACCCTGCACTGTATTCATATCCACCACTTCCTGAGGTAGACCGTTCCATACATCCACCACCCTTTCTGTGAAAAAGAACTTCCTCACATTACCCCTTAATCGGCCTCCCTCTAATTTCATGCTGTGTCCTCTTGTCCTGCTATTTTTCTTATACTGAAACATGTTAGACTCTTTCACCTTGTTAATGCCCTCGAGGTGTTTGAATGTTTCAATCATATCACCTCTCTCCCTCCTTTGCTCTAGGGTATACATATTGAGTTCAGTTAATCTGTCCTCATGTGTTTTCTGATGCAGTCCCTGCACCATTTTGGTTGCCCTTTTCTGGACTGCCTCAATTTGGTTAATGTCCTTGTGAAAGGTGTGGCCGCCAGTACTGCACACAATACTCAGATGAGGGCCCAACAATGTCTTGTAAAGAGGATTACTACCTCCCTCTTCCGACTTGTGATACCCTACTAATACACCCCAACATCCCTCTAGCCTTACCTACTGCTTTAGAGGTCTGCTTGGATGATTTCAGGTCATTAGTGATGATGACGCCCAAGTCCCTTTCTTTGCTTGTGACTGCCAGCAACTCCCCTCCCAACCTATAGGTGGCTTCAGGGTTTCTCTTCCCTATGTGCATGATCTTGTACTTCTTTGCGTTAAACCCCAGTTGCCACTCTTCGACCACTTTGCTAGTTTATCCAGACCTCTTCTCATTCTGCCCACACCATCTGGATCATCTACTCTGTTGCAGATCTTGATGTCATCCACAAACAGACAAACGTCACCCTCCAGTCCATCTGCAATGTCACTGATGAAGACACCGAAGAGAACTGGCCCCAGGACTGATCCCTGAGGTACCCCACTTGTGACTTGCATCTCTTCTGACTGTATACCATTTACCACTACTCTCTGTTTTCTGCCCATCAACCAGTTTGCCACCCAGTTAACCAATGTCTGACCCACACAGAGCCTACACAGCTTATTAATCAATCTTCTATGTGGAACAGTATTGAAAGGTTTGCTGAAGTCAAGGTAGGCAACATCAACTGCTCCCCCTTGGTCCACCACTCTGGTTACCCAGTCAAAGAAATCTATGAGATTAGTTTGACAGGACCTTCCTTTTGTAAACCCATGCTGTCTTGGATCCTGTGCTCCTATGGATTCCAGGTGTTGCACTATCCTTTCCTTAAGGAGTGTCTCCATAATCTTGCCCACTACTGAGGTAAGATTGACTGGTCTGTAGTTCTCTGCCTCCTCCCTGCTACCACTCTTGTGGAGCAGGATCACATGAGCCCTTCTCCAGTCTTCTGGGACCTCTCCTGTGCTCAGAGACTCACTAAACAGTTCTGATAATGGCTCTGCTAGTTCCACCCTTAGCTCCTTTAGTACCCTGGGATGTATGCCATAAGGTCCCACTGCCATGCCCACCCTGAGCTTACTGAGCTCTTGTAGGACCCTTTCTTTTGGGAAGGGACTAGTGCACACCTCCCTCCCCCCTGTGTCCATGGTGCAGAGCTGTGGGCCCTGCCCTACCTTCTCTTCAGTAAATATTGAGCAAAAGTATCTATTTAGGATAGATGTTTTTACATGGTCCTCCTCCTTACAAGCCCCCTTATCCCCTTTGATCTTAGCAATACCCCCTCTGGACTTTCTCCTTTCATTAATGTATCTATAGAAAATCTTGTCACCTTCTTTTACTGTTCGTGCTAGTGTTTCCTTGGTTTGGGCCTTTGCCTGCCTTACTGCCTTCTCTGCTTCCCTTAGGGAAGTTTGGTATGCCTCTCTATCTTCATCCTGCTACGTTCCCTTATATTTCCTGAAGGCCAGCCTTTTGGCTCTGACCTTTTCTGCTACTGTGTTTGAGAACCAAAGTGGTTTCCTTCTTCCTTTGCACTTCCTTTTCTCACTAACACAATGGGATGTTGCTTCAAGTATTGCATCTTTAATGCTTGCCCACTTTGCCTGTACCCCCTCTCGCCTGTATTTCTTTTTGCCAGGGCTAGCTTAACATTGCTGGCCATCTTATCAAAGTCAGCTCCTCTGAAGTCCCATATTTTTGCCTTGGAATGGGATGATTTTGTTCTAGTGGCCAAATTGAACCACACCATGTGATGGTCACTGGCCCCCAGGTGACCTTCTACCTGGAGATCTGTGATCCTTTCCCTGTTAGTCAGCACTAGATCTAGGATATCCCTGTCTCTTGTGAGTTGTTGTACCAGTTGTTTGAAGCCCTCCCCCCTGCAGAGAATCCACCATATGTCTAGTTCTAGCAGATGCCCCTGCTGGTATTGACCAATCTGTATCTGGCACGTTGAAGTCTCCCATTATCAGAACCTCCCCTTTAGCTGTCATGTTTTGTATATCTTCTAACAGTAATGTGTCTCTGTCCTCCCCCTGGTCTGGAGGCCTGTACACAACCCCAGTTTGTATGGCTGTCCCATTTCCGGTTTCTAGGGTGACCCACAGTTCTTCTGGCTTCTTATGTGTAGTCTGAATTTCTGTAGCTTTGATATTTTCATTGACATAAAGGGCCACTCCACCCCCCTTTTTGCACCTCGGTCTCTTCTGAACAGTACATAGCCAGGTACTGAAGTCTCCCAAGTGTGGTTACTGGTAAACCATGTCTCGCTAATGGCTACTATGTCCAGTTTAGCCTCTGTCATTATTGGCTGCAGGTCTGGGATCTTGTTTCCCAGACTGCGAGCATTTGAGTACATGATTTTCCATTGGTCAGATTTCAGTGTGTTAGTTGTTGGCTAGGTCTGGTGTTTCCCCTGTGCATTGTATGGGAAGCCGGACCTTTTTCTTTACCTGGTGAAGCAAATTAACTACAAACATGCTGAACTTCAGTTGACCACTAGCTGAGGGGGGAGGGGAGTTCTTCCCAATCGATGTTTCAGGTGCTGCACCCCTCTCTCCATTTGCTTGTTTAAATATTCTGCAAAGATATCAAACTTCTGCCCCAATGCACTGACTCCCTCCTTAGTCAGATGCAGTCCACCAAATTTAAGGAACTTTCGCTCCCAAAACTGTTGCCAGTTCCCTACAAATTTGTGTCCTTTTTCCTGGCACCAGCCCTTGAGCCACATGTTTAGCTCCCCTATCTCCCCTTCTCTGACCTTCTGTCCATCTGTCCCCCTCTCCCAGACTGGCAGGATCTCAGAGAATGAGATGCCAGATGAAATGGATGATAGTTTGTCACCCAGCCTGGTTAGGTGTTCCTTGGTCTCCACAACTGACCAGCTGGCGAGATCATTGGTCCCTATGTGTACCAGGACATCAATGTTGTCTCCTGCTTCCTGAACAATTTTGGCAATGCGGTCAGTGTCTCTCCATGCTAATGTACCTGGGAGACATCTGACCATTACCCCTGGCTGAAGATACGTATCAACTCCCCGAATCATGGAGTCTCCTATGATCAGAAGTTTTTCAGATTTCCTTTTTGCTTTTTTTGTTTTGGTTCTTGTTTTGGGCACGTTTTGTTGTGCTAGCTCCTGTGCTGCAGTGTCCTGCTCTGCAGTGTCCTCTGCCCCTTTGTTTGATTTTGGAGATAGAGACAGATACCTGTTTGTAGTTTTTATATGGTTTGTGGAGGCGATATGTTGGAGAGCACCGAGTGATGGGGCACCCGATTTGGCCCTCCTAACCACCTGCCAACCTCCCAGACCAACTACCCTCTGCGGTCGAGGTGCTTCTGTTGGATGTTGGGGAAATGGCGGGTGGTTCTTATAATATATTTCCTCTTGAATATGCAATTTGAGGTGCGCAATCTCTGCCCATGGTGCCTGGAGCTGAGCCCTTAGATTTCAAATGGCCCAGCATGTACGACAGTGCCCTAAATCCTGTAACACTGCCCTTCTGAAGAGTGTTCCACAGTACCTGCAGTTAATGATATCCATTCCAGGTAAGTTGCTGGGTTTATAACCTGGTCAGAGTAATTAGAAGGAAGAGAATGAAAGCAAAAGTTTGATTTTGTGTTTTGTTTGTTTGTTTTTGTATAACTTGTTACAAGTTAAATTACTAGTGCCCCAGTAAATGAGGTCACTGTGTGGATACCCCTCTGATCCGCCCTTTACTGCTTTGCTACAGGAAATGTCACAACTGTGCTACCCTATAAAAGGAGTGTAGTGTGGGTTGGGTGGCTGGGCCCTTCCCCTGCTGAAAAAGAAGAACCACAGACAAAAGAAACAAGGAAATAAGAGCAGAAACAATCAGCCAGCAACAAATGTAGTAGCCCTGAAAGCTTATCCTAATGACAGATGAAACTGTGAAACCTGTAAAGCACCACCTGTAATAATTTCACAGAAGATATACACTGTAAGAAACACTTTGCTACAGAGAAAAATAAAGCAGTAACAGAAGATATACCTTGCAAAAGACAATTTGAATCAGAAGATTACAGCAGTAATATGTAAGCACACACCTGTAGGCACACCCTGTAATAGTGCAGCAGAATGTATACCCAGCAACAACAATTTGAATCAGAGAAAAATAAAGCAAAAAATGTTAGCAACAAACAGTAACAATCCCTGTGAGTACAAAATAAAAATAACAACACACAGTAAACCTGCCTAGCCAAAAAGAAGCCTTAATCCTTATTGTTGCTCTGGTAAGGTTCTTTGCTGTGTCCTTTCAAGCAACCTAGAAGAAAAGAGCTCAGGTGAAGCTAGGTGCCTTGGCCAGCAAACCTAGTCTTCCACCAGGTAGGCTACCTTTCCTGTCATTGAGGTTTCTGTGGTCAGTCAGGTGGAGGGTAGGACAAGGTGGTTGAAATGATAGCCCCCATTAGGAGGGTCTGTTCCACTTTCATTAAGAAAGTGCATCTACCAGCCTCAGAGTCACTTCTAATTGTATTCCTTGGAGTCCATCCTCAAAGACCACCTTTCCTTGAGGTACCACCGAACAGATCTCTTGTGAAGTTAAGCCTAAATATCCACAAGTGTGGTTGAAAACATCATAGAAACATGGTGCAGAAAAAGACCTGAAGCCCATTTAGTCTACCCTGGAAGCCCTACCTAGATTTACTCTGAGATGGCTCTTCCTACCACCCCTCCCACATTTTCATCATCTCTCCTCATCCTCACTTGGTGAATACAACACTTATAGTCATCCCAGCAAGTCTTGAACCCAGCAATGGATTCTGTGTTGACCACATTGCTGGATATACTATTCCACATTATTCACAACCTGCTCCATGAAAAAGTATCTCCTAGCATCCTTTCTGAACTTTCAAATCCATCACCTTGAAACTATGTACCCTAGTAGTTGAAATGTTGCTTATCTTGAACAGGTATGCACAGTCCGCTTTGTACTCCTGAATGTATCTGAATGTCAACCCTTTCCCTTCTGATCTCCAGGGATACATACTGAAGCCCTCCAGTCTTTCCTCATAAGACTCTCTCTAATTTTTGTTACCCTCCTCTGTATAACCCCCAACCCATCCTTGTCCCTCTTTATGCATGGACTCCAGAACTGCATGCAGTACTCCAGGTGCAGTCTCACAAGTGATCTGTACAAAATAACACCACGTCCCTGTAACTAGTAAAGGCCCACCTGACGCATCCAGCATTCTATTTGCCTTTCCATGTGCCTCATTACAGTAGGAAGCAGCCATACTATCACTAATTATTATCCTCAGATCCCTTTCTTCTGTTGAGTACTCCACTGTTACCCTATTAATCCAGTATTCTGCCAGCAGGTTCTTGAAGCGTATGTATGTGAATTTGCATTTTTGGCATTGAACCCACCACCAAATGCTAAACCATTTTTCTAGTCTCTCTACATTCTTCCTCATGTTTTTATGCCATTCATCCTGTCCACCCTCTGACATAGTTTGGTGCTGTCCACAAAGAGGCACACTTTCCCCTGCAGCCCTTCTCCTATGAGGTTTATGTACAAATTGAAGAAGGGCTGAACTTAGTTCAAACCTCTGCCGGACCTTACTGGACACTTTCTTTACCCCACGGAATTTACCATTTAGGACTACCCTCTGGGTTAGACACCCCCACCAATTCCTGAGTTCTTCCCCAAACCCCAGGTTATCCACCTTTTTCACTAGCTTCCTACATCAGTCCTAGGAGTCAACAGAACTCCCTAGCTGTACACATCTGCCCTAGCAGAAAGGATTCAAAAAATGCTGTCAAGTTGAAGGGTTGATCTGGACGCAAAAGTGCCTTGGCTTGAACTGAATCTAGTTCTGTCCCAGTGAACATGCTTGCGGAGATAGGCTGACAGGGTTGCAGCATCACCTATCTAGTGAACAATGCGACCTCTGGCATACTTACCCAGAGGGAACCTCTTGTAATAAAGTTAGCTGCCATCCTGCCTTCAACCTGTGTGCACTGTGATCCATTTTCCAGTACATACAATGATGCTGTTACAAGTTGAGGTGAGTACAGATTTATAGGTTTCTGCATATTCTGGAGAAACACTAATTTCTGTAATGTGCTCACAGTGCGGTCCCAAGCTTTTACAGTCACCTTGGGCATATAAGGATTGATCAGTCAGTTGGTAAGCAGATACCACTGACAGTCATTCAGTGCAAACCCTGGGAGCAGTGGGCAGCCCAAATGGCAAAACTCTGTATTGATATGTTCTGCTTTCTATTCTGAACTTCAGGTATTGATTTTTTTTTACTCCTTCCCATGCACCCTTAGTGTCCCTCTTCTTCAGGCCCCACACTTGTACCCCTGCCCATCAGACTTAACCCCCACTACCAGCTCTTACCACCAGGCTCCCCAATTTCTCCATCATCCCCTTGATTCTAGCTTATCCCTGCCAGGGGGTCTCCCTGCTCTCACCTAGGAGAAAGCACCTCAGATGATGGTGATTCAGTCAAGCTGGGCAAGGATGGTGGACTGGGTGATTGGGTGGCATGGGGTAACACACACTGAGGGCTGTCATCCGGCGCACCAGAGGGGGGAACTTTTTTTTCTGTTTCTCTCCCTCTCCTCTGTCTCCCCATGTCATGGTCACACTTTGCAGTGGTCTAGAGAGATGCACATCAGTGTGTGGCCAACCATGCCATCAAGTGCATTTCCACCAGTCTACTACTAGAAGCCACTCAAAGAGTGGTGTGAGCCATTCCCTCACCCCAAGGAGGAAAGCATCCACAACAATGCTCTTTATCCTCCATGCTGGTCTCTGCTCTAGTTGTCCTGGGTGGGGGGTGTGAACCCGGGTTACCAGCATGGAGCCAGCTCACTTCAGGTGTTATTGATGCGATGTCTGAGTGGAATGTGAAAATGTGCATCCTTCTGATCTAGGAAGCAGAACCAATTCCTCTCGAGACCATCTTGAATTTTTGTATCTCAGAAATTTAAGGCTTCTGATTTTTAAAAAGGGCCACCACAACAGATGTTGCAAAATTTTCCTTCACTGGTGATGATGCTGTGTACTCATGAAATTATCCCTTCACAAATAGCTGGTGAAATGAACCCACTTCATTGAATTTGGGTCATAGTGCACATTGCAAAACTATGAGAGGTGCTTTGCCGTGGAATCACACTGCTGCAGGAAATACAATGATGTAACCATATGACAGTGTGCAGTCTCAGCCTGTAACGGGGAGAAGCAGGATGTGTTTCTATTATGCTGTGAAAAACATACCCAGAAACAAAGCTTAATATGGTGTAGCTACTTTTTGATAGTGTGTATTTAAAGTGATCCTAGGTATAAACAGAAGTGAGACGGAAAGAAAATGAAATTTAAAAAGCATTTTACAGTACAGCTATTTGTGCAGTTATGCTGTGTGTATTCTCAGTTCTCTGAGCTGTGTTTGAAATTCAGCTGGATTTAAAAAAAATGTTTTAGCACAGATATTTTTATAAATACTAACTGTGTACTCTTAATGCTGGTTGTTGCAACTGGAATTAAAGTAAAAGTGAGCTGAGGGGACTCCCAACTTTGCTGTCAAAATGATGTAGGTACATATAGCAGCCCACAGGTGAAGGCTGCTACAGTCCTAAAGGGATTGCGCTTGTTTGACATATTTATTGCTGCTGGCAGAATAGCTGACACAGGAGCCCACATGGCAGACTGCCAGCGTTTCAGAAAAATCACACCTGTTTGACATGTTGTACATTTCTGGCAGCATAGCAGTTATCGCAGCCCAGAATGCAGGGCGCCAGAGTTTCACAAACTTATTCTGAGCCAACATGTTTTCTGCTGCTGGCATCATTTATTAATCTGTAGCACATTTTGCCAGGTAAGCAAACAAGAGTCCAAACTGGCTTTTTTCCAGTTGCGATTGTTGGGTTGGAGGTCAGGAGGTCATTAATGGCATGAGCATGTCATTAATAAAAATGTATGAGCTCAGCACATGGTATAAGTGCTGAGACAGTCAGCATTAGTAGTTAAACTGCATGAGTCTAGTATGCATATAAATACTGAAACATTTAAGCTTCAGACAACTATATTAATTAGATTTCTCTATATATAAGTTAGATCTTATGAGTCCAGTGTGTATAGTTGTATGAACACACTGGAACAAGTTAGATTCTCTTTTATGAGCTCAATGTGTAAGCACATTGAGATAGAGTAGCATTTTATATTTTAATGTTAAATTAACCATACAAGACTCACATATACACAGCATTAGTTCATAGGCACATTTTAACCACTGAGGGGTCATTAAAAGGAGTTGAGACTTAAGAGTAATAACAGGGCCTTTGTGATCTTCATGGTGGAAAAACAGGAAAAGACTGCTACTCAGAGAACAATGGTATAGAAACCCAGATGTATGTTTACCTCATACTCTGGAAATAATGGTATGGGACCTGAGGCTGGTCACATAATATTCTTAAACATTTAGCTGACAAGACAGTCTTCTGTCATTATGGTTACTTCCTTAAAACTGACTAACAAAGCTATTTTATTTGGGCAGGCTGAGGCTACCTCACCTACCAGGCAAGGAAGTTACCACGTAAGCCATTTATGAGGTCATGTATTTTTAACTTATGCAGGGTCAGTCTGTTTGTCCAAAACCATATGTATATGGGCTAAGCTGTTATCAAAGTTGTCACACAGCTGGGTACATGATGCCTTGATGTTCCTCCTGCGCTGATCCTACCACCAATGTAAGTATAATTTATATACTATGTGGTAGTAGCTGAGGTGGCAGAATATCTCAAGGTACTGGTACAAAATGTATTGATATTTTGTATTTGAGTGTTTAACTACATAGTGGCTTAAGGAAAATCTAAGAATGCTATATAGATGTCTGTGTTTGATTTGTACAATCCTGTGAAATAAACTGGATTTTATAACTGTCTACAAGAACCTTTATTGCTAATTTTATAACTGTAAGTAAACCCTCAGATATAAGTTATAACTAATCACAAATCCAACAATTGGCTGCCTGAACAGGGACCCCAAGGAAAACAGATTTTAAACACCTCAAAACTTTACTGTTAAGAGTTGCAATCTGAACAGTAACTGCACTGTAGGAATTGTGTCCTTAGACACTTCCAAAAGGCTAAGAAAATGGGAACAGCACAACATGATTCACACCTGACAGTTGTAAAGTTTGTTGAAAAATATAATGTTGGGGTAGATTCAATTCCCCCACCATGTACTTGTATGTACTCAATGACACTTGATTTGGGAGATTAATTGTTCTAACTGCAGTGAGAAGGTCTTGCAGCCCTTTGTGCCTGCTTGGGCAGACACACACATTCTGTGCAGAGTAATAAAGTTTTAACATTAAGGTTAACCTACCTCTCTACTTTACTTTTCTTTCTTCCTGCTGCAGCAAATCTCTAATTATTCTTTCCACTATACTTTACAAGTGGCTTGATCAGTCACATTTGCAAGAGTCTCTCCTGCTGATTTTTCTGTCTCAACACATAACATTTCAGAAAGCTTACAAAACAAAGAAGTTCTCGTTAGTCAAATGATTCATGGTTATGCAAGTAATTGTTTTCTGTTGACTGTTTAAGGGAATCACTACACTGAATTTTCTGCGGAACACTGTGTCATGCTATGTCACAAATACGAAGTATGTGGTTTGCCTTTAAAACTCTTTTTTTCTTCAGACTGGGAAGAATGGTTATCTGTTGTTTTAACAAATACTTTCTCGTAAGGTGCTGCAAATTACGGCAGTTGGGTTCTTCTGCCTTGTGTGTTTCACGTTACGTTTTGCCTTGCAGCTTCAAAATGAATTTGTTGCTATTCCATGTTTTTAGTCTAATGGTTTAGTTTTATGATTTTTCCCTTTGGTAAAGTGGTTTCTTGGATTTATGTGGCACAGCCCCCATACGTCACAGTATTTGGTAAGAAAGTTTTGCATGTAACTGAAGTTTTCAGTATACTGTATCATATAATGTTGTAATGTTTACGGGATTTAGTTCCGCACAGTGTCTAGTTAAGTAAGTTATAAGTAATATGAGTTATGCATTTTACAAGTGGTTCGGGCTTGGTATTGCTTACACTAATATGAGTGTTTAACAATTATGTCAACTTATTTTTCTTTTGGAATCTTCCCTTCAGTGGCAGGAAGCCCAAATAACTACTAGTTTGCCACTGACTTTAACTTCAACATGCTGTTTGAAAAAAAAATGGGAGAGATGGAAGGCACAATACTTATTTGTTACCTGAAACAAAGGAAGTGTATTTGCAACTGTTCAATGTTTGGGTATTTCTACTTGTTTGTAGCTTTTATGACACATTGTACCATCTCAGTCACAAGAGGGTCCTAATGTTAAGCACCACTGCTGAGTTAAGAAACATTTTTGTTTCTAGTGCAATATTGCTGGTTAAGCATAAGGTTTTCACTTTTTGTGGTTTTGTTTAAACCTTTTAATTAATTTCTTATTCTCAGAAGAAATAAGAGGATGCTTCTTTAAGAGGCATGTTTCAGTTAAAATCTATGTCTTTAATTAGCTGTTTTCTTCTAGGAGGAACTACTGGATATGATTTAAGCCAGCAGAAAAGGTATGTTTTTGCAAAAGTTCTCATTAAACAAGTCTTCTCAGCAATTTTAAAGGTTGTATCCTGTTTTATACTAAATGGTTTACAGTGTTAACTGCACTTATTGAGTCAAGAGCACAGACTTAGTACTCACTAATAAGACAGATTTTACTGTCTTCAATGGCATGTTGCTGTTTAAGTGTTAATGACTTTTGCAGTTCAGAACTTTTACATTAAGTTGTCATATATGATGGCATGCTAAAGCCAAGTCAGAACTTGTGAGAGCAATAGACAGGAAGTGTTTGAAAGCCCCCACCCCCATCAATTAACTTTCTTCAGTAGTGGCTGTTTTAACAACTGCTGTGTCCATGACAGGTAAATAACTATTACAAATGTTAATTGCACTGTTTAAGTCCAATGTAAGCTACTGACAAACTATGTCATGCCTATTTGTTTAAAAATGGTGGCAAATGTGTGTACACTGTTTTATGTGTGCATACTCACTAATGATAAAAATGGTTTCATAGTTCATCAGAAATTGGGTATGTGCAATAATGCAACTGTTACCACTACTTTGGTGTAATTCACCATGTCTGTAAAAGGCCTCACCATATGACGTCATAAAAGGCAGACATATGTTACTGCCTCAGCAATCTTTGCAAGAACTTTTATTGCTAATTTTATAATTGTAAATCAACCCTCAGATATAAGTTATAACAAATCACAACTCCAACAGCGACTGGGTGGGGGTGGGGGAGGGCAGGTAAAAAAATCGGGAAATATAATACAGATAATTCCAGTAGTAAAGGTACAAATCAGTATATATATAAATAAATACATATATATATGTGTGTGTGTGTGTGTGTATATATATATATATTTATATATATATATAAAGTCACCAAGTCAGCAGATAAACAGGACAAAATGTACACAAGTCACACTTAACAGAGCGTATACAGAATTAAACACTCAGATACCACAGGTTCTAGGAGAACGCAGTCCCATAAAATGAAAAAAGATAAAAAAGAAAGAAGTTAAATATTGCTGTATATGATACACATAAGGAAGGCCCCATCACAGACAGGTCACGGTAGGAGCAAATAAACTGGGACCAGACACCCAGTAATAGTTAGGGAATACCTCTAGGGCAGTTGGGGCAGGGTGAAGGGGCCTCATAGAACTCCTTAAGCTTGCTGGCCTGCAGTGAGTCTATACCTGGGAATCTGCAGTCTTTTTCCCCTCTTCCGACCTTAAAGAGTAAGGGGGATTAGAAGAGGGGGTAAATAAGTCACTGAGATACCCCAACAGCTTCCCAGACCAATATTTGGCACCTAGTAGAGCAATGTAGAGGGACTGCCTCATAAGGAGGGAGGCCCAATCAAGGTCCTTATACATTGTGCAATGGTGGGTGTGGGGAGGGCAGGCCAACACAAATCTACAGTGTGAGCTGAAGCAGATGGTAAGCTTTGCTTGGGCAGAGGAAGAGGCTCCAGAGAAAACTACATCTCCATAGTCCAGCAATGGGAAGATCATGTGTTCCACCACAGTTTTTCTGGTTTAAAAGGGAGACCTTTTTAACTCTATAGAAAGCCTATAGTTTGGTAAAACATTTTACCACTATATGCAGGTCCCCTACTTTTCTGCGGCACAGTGGGACCAAGTTCTGCGGCAAGACTACCATTTGCCGCAGAACTTCTACGGCGGTGGTTTGTAATTTCTGCAGAAGTTCTGTGGCACTAACAAACTACTACATCAGTATCAGCTTGTCATCCTGACTTCACTTTCACCGCAGTGGTTATAGCAATCAGGATGGCGGAAAGCACAGTAACACTAGTTCAAAAATAACAGACTTATAAAAATAATTTTATGCCTAAAAAGGCAAAACAAATGTATCTCCCTTAAGGTCTTAGCCTGTTGCATAAATGACATATGCAGAGGGGATCTTATGTGATAAATAAGGTATTTCTATATGCATGCTATCTATCCCACTAATGAGGTTTCCACTGTCTGTCACTTATATATTTGTATGTGCTTTCTACACCACTCATGAGGTTCCCACTGTGTATCACTTATATATTTATATGCAATCTGTACATACTGTACATACAAGTGTGTGTGTGTGTGTATGTATATTTTTTTTAATTTCCATGAACTTGCATCCTTATTCATACAGGTCCCATTGGAAATGGAATAGAGGAGTTATTGCAAAACTCATTATTCATGTCAACCTGCTTTCCCTGACACACTGTGTAACACCATCAGGCCATGACATGCATGTGAACCGATTGTGAGATAGAGATCTCCAGCCCATCACAATGTGTCCACCATGTGACAGAACACTGCACCATACCTTCCCAGGCTCTGAGCAGTGATGTGTTCCACCAATCCTTGAGCTGCCCAGCCAGCTCCCAGAGCTGATCTCTGAACCTGAGTTGCCGGCACGGAAACACAGCATGCTACCCTCCGGCCCAACAGCTGTCCCTGCACACAACATTTCTCCATAACTTTTAGGTGATTCTATCAACCAATGACAATATGTAATCAATAACCCTGGCAAAAATGCATACAGTGCAATTATTTATTTAACAGGTCTATTCTTTCAACAGGTCTACACATTATTATATTCCACTTTTCTGGGCATAATTACTTTATTTTTCTTAAAAATGACAGTTAAATTCATTTTACCAGTTATTCATTTCAGATGGCATCTCTATACCTTAAAGGCACAAATAGGTTTGTACAAAGTGAGGTATGGACTTAACAGGTCTGTACTATTAACAAGGTTTTGTTTAAGTTGACCTTAGTGCAATAATGTAAGACTGAAAATTGTATTAGGCTGTAGTGCAGGTTGAGGAAATATCACCACGCATGATGTGCTGTGCCACCGTCTCTGGCAGTGGGAGCTGTGGTAGATAAGTGACTGTTCATTTCTGTTGCAGAATGCAGCCATTTCATTAGCTAATGTGTGATGTTATAGCAATGATAACATCACATTCTGAGCATATGGGGGGGGGTTTTGGATATAAAAAGAGGGGAAGGGAACCAGATTCTATGGATAAACAGAAATATTAATAAAAATCACCAAGAAGAATGAATTCTGCGGCACCGCAGAAGTTCTGCAGTAGAGTGCAAGTTCTGCGTAAAATTCTGCGGCCGCAGAATTCTAGGGGCCTTGACTATATGGTTTACATGGAATGAACACTCTAGCTGTTGATCTAGGGTCACCCCAAGGTATTTATAGGAAATGTTGGAGTCGATGGGGTCACCAGATAAGGAACTCAGCTTCAGACTGAAGGTGGTTGAATGCAACCAATGGGCAGTGCCAAGCAGATCAGTAACTGTCTTTTTAGTATTCGTAGATGGCAAGGAACCATTTTTGCACATTAATGAATTCGAACTGAAGGGTAAGGTCAATATCCAAGAGGGGGTGACCACAGGAGATGAGGGTATCGTCCATGTACGTATGGGATTTTCATGCTATTAGGCAGTTGGGGAGGTCACTAATAAAAAGAGAGAAAAGAAAGGTACCAAGGACTGACCCCTTGGGAACCCCTGCAGAGACTGGGAGATGAGAGGAAATTGTGGACCCTAATTTGGCTGACTGGGTTCCATCAGAGAAGCAGGAGCTGAACCAATGTATGGAGGAGGCAGAGACACCAAAGGAGGCTAGTCTACCTAACAGTAGTGTATGATTAGCTGTGTCAATTGCTGTAGCTAAGTCTATAAAGATAGCACCATTTCTAAGGCCAGTATCCATGTGCAAATGGATGATGTCAGTAATTCTGATCAGGGAAAAGAAACCTGATTGGCAAAGACTGATGAACCCTGATTTATCAAAATAGCTAGGGAGTTGTTTGCTGACCAGCCTCCTGAGTATTTTGGAGGGGGGGGCAGTAGAGATACGGGACGGTAATTTGGTGGGGCATTAGTTGGATGGTAGTTTGTTGGGGCATCAGTGGCACCTCCTTTATGAAGTGGGACAACCAGGGCATGCTCCCAGCTTGAAGGGAAGGTACTCATGGCCAAAGAAAGATTAAAAATGTGGGTGATGGGGGAGACCAGGGCTGAAGCCCCAATGGCTAGAAGTCTAGGAGAGAGGCCATCAGATCCCCCAGAGGTGAGAACATTCAGGGAGAGAAATTCTCTGAGGATGTCCGATTCCTGGACAGGGGAAGAGACTGAAAGTCTTGTAAGTTGAGGGAGGTAATGGTAGGCTGGTAGATGCTGAAACATAGGCATGGAACTATAAAGATACAGTCATGCATGATTTCTGGACCCTGAAAGGTCAGTTAGATTTACACAAGATTGGCTCACTGCATGTCAAGATAGCAGGGCAGCCTGATCTGAGACCATCAGTTGATAGAGAGGCCATTGTCTAGGTTCTTGAACTATCAGGGGACTGTCAGCAGCTATACACTGGAACCTCCATCCTCTAGTGTGGTGCCCAAACATGTTCTTCATCCCGGGCTCATTCAGTTCTAATCTAGGGTCACACCATACAGGTTCAAAATTCAGTATATATTGCAGAATGCACATTACATCACATTCAATGTGAACAAACATACCAGCCCATTACTCTGAGCCTACTGCTCCTAAAATTAAACAGACCACAGCCATATTCACATAAATTATATGTGCATAAACTAACTAGATTTCTTTTGGTTTTTATGTAACAACATTATTTGGGGGAATGGATGGCCCTAAAAGTCCTTCTAGGGGAATATAAAAATAAAATGTCTTTGAAGAGGTTCAGCATGCTAACAGTCATGAAATAGTCTCAGACAGTATCTAAATAGAGGTAATACGTAGGAAAAAAAAACCCTCTCAACAGCAGGTTTACCTCACCATGTCCGCTATCATCGGATTTGGAAACCTGATGAGAGAGTCTCCAATGATCAGAACAGCAGCAGTCTGGTCACTTCTTCTGTATTCTGGTTTCATTGGACCCATTTCTCAATTTAGTGGGACTAGGTATGCTCTTGAAAGATAAATACAGAATAATGCATATGTAGGGCATTGATATGGAGTTTTTTCACACACCCAAGTTGTGTGATAATATGTAAACCTCGAGAGCGAAGCTTGAGAGGTTTTAGTATTATCACACAATGAGGGTGTGTGGAAAAACTTCATTTCTACCCCTACATATGTTTTATTTTTTATAATAACTGGCACCAAAACAAATTCAATATAAGTATTACCACTACGAGGAGACGTGAAACGAAAACTCTCATACTTCCTTACTAATAGGCATGCCCCCACGCTATTCAAAGACTGACATCACATAACGTGGTAGCGTGAGGCTTTACTAGTATGAAGTAGGAGCGCCAGCAGCGATCTCCGTTGATTTTGCCGAGTTTGAAACTGTTTACTTTGGAATGCGAGTGCTGCAGGCTTCTTACGTTAAGACTATAAAGTCGTATCAACCCGAGGGTTGATGCGACTTTTTTCGTATCAACCTGTGGGTTGATACGACTTTTTGCAGTTCTCAAAAATGGGTTGATAACAGGGATCACCAGTTATTATAAAATAATAAACTTGTAGATACCTTAGAAGCAAGCATTAACAGGATGATGTAGCAGGTGGGTGATTTGACTCTCTCAACAGAGTGCAGACATCGATCACTGAAATTCAGCCAGCGGTGCTACAGTGAAAACTTGCCTGGGTCACCTCCTCCTGGATCAGGGTCTTGCAAAGTCCATAAAGATGCAACACATGGTAGACACCAGAGGTTCCAGCTTTGGCCATTTTACTCTGCCCTTCCCCCATAAGAGTCAGATGGCGATGATGATGATGTCAAAAACAAGTTCTTCTTCATGATCAGCCACAACTACTGCTGATGGGCCTGGTCTTCAGAATGGACCTTCTGGTTCTGCCTTGGTGTCATCAGTGCCTACCTCCACATCCAGCGAGGCTCCAGGGCTGGAGAAAATAGATGATAGGGTCCACAGTAACCAAGGCTGTGGCTTGTCCCATGTCATATCCATTTGCACTCTGGTCATCAGCTGTGCTCCTATCCAATCTTTTATTTATTTTTTTTTATGTATGTGTGTATTTTTATTTTACAAATGTTGGCCAGGAAACACTCAACTCGCTTAATTAATCTTGTAGAGGAATTTAATACCATTCATGACCTCACTAATAAATCACTTTTTTTGGTAAGTTTTGATGTTAAGGATCTATATACCTCGATTCCTCATTTAGAAGGTTGTGAGGCACTAAGAGAGACCTTAGAATTAGAAAGGGAAGAAACTGTACCACCTAATGAGTTTTTGTTGCAACTAGCTAATTTAGTATTGACACACAATTATTTTAGATCTGAAAAAGATTTTTATGCACAGATCAAAGGTACAGCGATGGGATCTAGCATGGCCCCATCATATGCAAATATTTTTATGAGCAGCTTTGAGAGTAAATATATTTACAATAATAATCATTATTTACAAAATGTATTACTGTGGAAATGCTTTATTGATGATATTTTGGTAAATTGGGAAGGAACAGAAGAGGAACTTTTAGAGTTCCATAATTATCTAAATAACAGTACAGAATGTCTTAAATTTACAATAGAATATAGTAGGGAAGAAATCGTGTTTCTAGATTTACTGATTTTTAAAAGGAATGATGATCTGTGCACAAAAATGTTTAGAAAACCAACAGACAGAAATACTATCTTAAGGGCTGATAGTTTCCACCCCAAAAAGCTAGTAGAATCTATTCCTATTGGTCAATATTCAAGGGTAAAACGAAATTGTACATTAAATGAGGATAGAGAAATTTTTGTAGAAGAAATGACTGATAGATTCACAAAAAGAGGATATAAAAAAACAGGTTTTGGACAAAGCTAAGAACTTAGTAGCTGAAAAATCTAGTGCAGATTTACTCAATAAACCTATGAACAATAGAAATTTAGTCAATGAGAAAATAGTGTTATCTTTAAAATTTAGTGATGTGTATTATGATATAAACAAGATAGTTAAAAAACATTGGAATGTTTTAGAATCAACGAAACAAGGTGAAAAAGCTTTCAGTAAAGGGGTCCAAGTTGTAGCAAAAAAAGTAAGATCTCTTTCTAACAGACTGGTTCATTCTGAACATAAATTACCTGAGGTAAAAAAACAAGTCACGTTTATGACCGAAGAGCTAAAAGGCAATTATAGTTGTGGGAGATGTATACACTGTAATAATACCCATAGACTTAAAACCATTTGGAATAGTAGTAAAAATGAAAATTATATTATAAATCAATTCATTAATTGTCAAAGTGAAGCAGTAATTTATGGTATACAATGCCCTTGTGACTTGCTATACATAGGGAAAACTAAAAGGAAACTTAAGCAACAGATTGGTGAACATAAAGGATATTTATTCACCTGTTGCACGCCATTTTATAGAGAGAGGACATCAAATCCCATCACTGCAGTTTTTTGGTATAGAAAAAGTTAATAAAAATAGCAGGGGGTGACTTTAACAATAAATTACTCCTTCGAGAAGCATGGTTTATTAATTTATTTCAAAACAACCAACCCACGCTATGGTCTTAATGAAATCATAGAATGGCAACCGATTTTATAATGGACCAATAACATATGACTCATGGATATGGGGTTACAATTTGCAATTAATTTGGTTTTCTCAATAAGAATTTATATTATTTGAGTATGTTTTTGACCATTGATAGTCATTCTGATAAAGATAAAGGTCTCTATATAACTATAATTATGTTCAGAGTGATAATGAATATTTATGAGTACCTCTAACATCAATACTTATGGTAATGAGTGCCGCTTTGAAGTGGGTCTGGCACTTAGGCAAGCACATTTACTGCTTGCATTACGCTAATGCGTTTGGCTGCCAGATTTAGAGGTGGAGCAACAAAATCAGTTATAACTGATGGTTCATTGGCCCCGCGTTCACTTCCACCTGAGCTGGCTAAGAGAACACATCTAGAGTGAGTAAGTACAAGACTGGGTTAACATTTAAATAGTAAGATTACAACAAAAAGTCTCTTATTAGTTTATGTTACTTTTTAGGATCTAAAATGCTGCGAGTGCTGTAACGATGGTCAGGAGATGGCAAACAAAGATATATTAAGGTTAGCGTTTTACTTTTTATAAGGTTTAAACAGTTTAAAATCTTGCAAAGCAGTGTGAATGAGATAATTAGTGTGGTCAGAAAGGGGCACACAAAGAGGTTAGCGTTTCAGTCTAAGCAATGCTAATGCAGTTTTCAAGCTTTGTGAAGCAGTATGAATGAGGCATGTTACTATTTAGGAATTTAAAACGCTGCGAGTGCCACAACGATGTTTTGGAGATGACAATAATAACTTATTTTGAGGCAACGCTGGATTTCTAACAATGTTTATATATTTGAATATTTGGTAAAACGTTTAACTGAGAAAGACACTTTTATTTAAAAGTTTAAAATGCATTATTCTTTTGTTTAGGTACTGAGGGGCATGTGAGATTGCTTCCACTAACGTAACGAGCACTTTAGCTCTGATTGAGAGTTGGCTACATAATTTAAAGGTTAGCTCCCTTTATAATTCTAATTAAATGTTAAAATATTGTAGGATTTCAGACGCTTGCCACGTTATGAAACAGGCTAAACAGAATGAGTTAAAATGACGGTTTTTCAGTCGTTTTTGTTTTGGTAATCTGTTTACTTCAACTCAATACATTTATGAATATGTTTATGATGTGCTTGTAATGGGTCTAATATTTGTATTCTTGTGTTTGGAAAAGAAGTTTTGAATATCTGAAATAAGTTTATGATGGTGTTTATGTTATATTCTTTAGGTTTAAAGTATTGCATCATACAGCTGTAGAACGTCAGCAGCATGAACTCTATCAACATAATAAGTTCTTAAAAACATAAAAGAGAGATAAAACAAGGTTAGATATCAGATTTGATTTAAAAATTAAAAAATTGAGGATATTTTTTATATTTTAAAATGAAAGATGTTTTAAGTTACTTACATTAAGATTTTGCTTTGTTTAGTGACCTCTGGTGGGAGTCAAACAAATGAATGGTCACAATATATATTATCAGATATCATTAACTACTAGAAATATAAAAGTAAGGTTAAATGTTTTTTCTTATGAGTATTTACACCTGATCTACATACTTAAACAAAAGTTATGCATATTTATATATTTTGTAATATTTGTATATGTTTTTTTAGAAAGAACCGGTCCTTCCTGAAGAAGGGTTTACCCGAAACGTTGAAATCTTTTATGGACTGGAAGTCATTTCTGTATAAATGAAATAAATATGATATTTAATGAAAAACAGTGACATTTGAATAATTATTTTAGGGTGAGTGGGACATTTTGAAACCAATATCTCTTTCTATATATTAGCGTCAGCTTATTGGTTTTTTGTCCTCTCCTCAAAGATACAAATAACTTTAATTTTATTATTTTTTGAGGTATGGCTGTACCGGACAAGTCCTTTTGCCAGGAAACATGCACTAAGCTGAGGCTTGTTTCCGGGTGCATCCTGGGAGCACAGGAAAGTTAAGTGACTTGCTCATGGTCACACAGTATGCAAGTGGTGGCTGTGGGATTCAAACCCAGTTCTCCAGGTTTGCAGCTCAGTGCTATGCTATACTGCTTCCCAGTAATGTATGGACAAACCAACAGAGGTTGAGACCTCTAAACAAACACTGGGATGTTCTAAAAGCTTAGGTGTCCTTGGTTAACAAAACTTCTGTAAAATCACTCACCAGCTATAGGTGGGGAAAAAAACTAGAAGATAAATTGGTATGGAACTTCTTTGATATGAAAGTGTCTGATATACATCCGGCCCTATTTCATACTTTTTTCCTGAGCATGGGTGGCTAAAATATTTTGTATCGATGGTATTTCCGCAATTGTTACAGCCACCACATCTGTAGTTGCCTTAATACATTTGATTGTTTTAGAAGTCGAAAAACAAAATCATTATGCTACTGGATATATTCATTGGGGTATTTTATACCCTTTTAAAAAGATAAATAATATAAGATGAATTACATTAGCCCCCTGACAACATATATAAATGATGCAAGTTCCTCTAATAGGGTTGTAGATTGTAAATGCATAAGCAGTAATTGGAAACTGCCACATTTATGATATGATAGAAGGGAAGTAGATTGAATAGATAGGGTTTCTCTGGGGAGTTGGTTTGAGAGCGAGTTATAGCTCACTTTCCTTTGCCCTTTGGGTTCAGGGGAGTTACATGCAGGCAGAAATCTCCCGCCCTAAGGCTTACAGTTTAAGGGATAAAGTCAGGTCTATGTGTACCCATGTATAACACCCATCTCCCCCATAATATTTCAAATTGTGGTTGTCTCTTATTAATGATAGCTGTCAGTGCCTCCATTCTGTATATCAAGTCTATCTTTAAATATGTTAAAGTTCTCAGCCTCAACTACATTCTGTGGCAGTTGGTTCCATGATTTTGCTGCTGTAACAGTGAAACAGTGGTCTCTCTTGTAGGGTTGGCCTTAGGAATTGCTAGTTGTTTATTATGACTTCTCAAGTTTGCACAACGGTTCGCAAACTGTAATCCACATTGAGATGTGAGATCCTGGTTTTGGAGTATCTTATATGGTTGTAAGAGGTCCCCCCTAAATCTCCTGTCCACAAGGCTAACCAGTCCAGTTTTCCTCGGTTTCCCCTGGTAGGACAGGTGCCTTATTTTTGGAATTATTTTTGTTGCTGTGTGTTGAACCTGCTCTAAAAGTCTGATATCCTGATTGAGGTATGGATTCCAAAAAGGAGAACAAAAGTCCAAGTGGGGCCTAATGTAGGTCCTGCATAATGGGATGATGCAATGTTCACTTTTGTTTACAAAACAGTGTTTAATACAGTTTACTATCATGTTGGCTGTTTGGGTAATCTTTTTACAGTGTCTTAATGATGATAATTGGTTGTTTACAGTTACCCCAAGGTCATGTTGTTTGACTTCTGATTTAAGTATTATATTGTTAAGGATGTAGTTGAAATTGGGATTATTTTTACCAAGATGTATCACTACACATTTGTCCAAATTCAGGGACATTTTGTTATCCTTAGTCCATTGTTCGATTATCTCCAGATCTTTAACTGGTGTTGTATGCTTTGCGATTGCATCCACTTCCCTACCTATTTTAGTATGGTCTGTGAATTTGGTAATGTGGTTCTTGACGATGATATTAATGTCTCTAAAAATGTAAAATAGGGTGGGTCCAAGGACTGATCCCTGAGGGACACCACTACTGACCATCCCCACAGTGGAGTAGTGATTTCCAACCCTTACCCTCTGGGTACGTCCTGTCAGTCAGCTGTGGATCCATCTGACCAGTGGATGACTTAAGCCTATACATAGCAGTTTATCTATCAGTCCAGGATCTGCGACTTTATCAAAGGCCTTTCCAAAGTCAAGGAGGATTACGTCGACTGGGATTTTATTGTCTAGGCTAACTCCCATGTTACTGTAAAAGGTAATCAGATTCGTTGTGCATGAATGTCCAGGGATAAACCCATGTTGATAGATGTGAGAGAAACCTAGTGTGGCCAATTTGTGTTCAGTTTTACCCTTGACTAACCGTTCCATGGTTTTACTGAAGACTGATGTTAGACTAATGGGTCTGTAGTTTGCTATTATATCTCTTCCTCCTTTTTTGAATATAGAAACCACTATGGAGGTTCTCCAGTCAGATGGAACTTCCCCTGTGGCTATGGACTTGTTGAATATTATGAAAAAGGGGTGCAGCAGGCTGGGTGCTGTCTCTACTACAAGCCTAGGATTCATACAGTCTAGGCCAGAAGATGAATTTGTCAATGTTTTAATTGCTTCCATAATATCTTTATTGGAAAAATGAATAAGGCCAGATGCTTGGTTATCTAGAATCAATACTGCATTGTCTTTTGGGTTGTTCACAGAGCAAAAATAGTTGTTAAAGGCATTGGCTTTGGCATTTTTGTCAGTTATTATGATGTTATTTACATTGATGGGGCTCAATTCCAGTGAAGAATTCCTTTTACTATTAATGTACGAACAGAAGATTTTATTGTTATCTCTGGTATGAGCTACCTTGAAGTTAAAGCGAGGCTGCCAAGGTAACCAGTACACCTTTTAAGGTACCGCTCCTGACCACCATGTAGCTCTGATGAAGGTGCAGGTACAATAAGACTTTTACATGTTTGGGATTCTCCGCCTGGTGAAACACCGATGTCTGTGGCTCTGTGAGCTAAAGGTTACAAAGATGATGTATTAGGCCATTGAGCCAAACTTGAAATGCACTGCATACTGTAGAAATACTGCGTGCACATTTTTGTAGGGCTGCACATTTAAATCAATAAAATGAATCAATGTAAGAATATTAACTATTAGCATATTATGGCCCCCTTTTTCTTGGAAATTCAAGATGGATCCAGGTTTGCAAGCTCTACTTAGTAATCCCTGCATGGAATTTCCCTTGAATTCTGTTTTTTGCTTACATTTTCTGAGTGTTAACGTTTTTAACTATGTATATATTTCTTTGATATCCGTTATGTATTGTCATAATGCTTATTCATGTTTAAATCTGCATGATCATTTTTTACTCTGTACAGCCTTCACAGCTTTTTGGATGGGCGCTTTATAAATAAAGATGGACTGGACTGGATATTACTTACAAAGATCTGCAACAGAGTTGATGCACAAGGTGGAGTGGAAAGGATAAGAAGGGACTTGGCAAGGTTAGAGGAATGGTCAGATGTATGGCAGCTTAGATTCAGTGCTAAGAAGTGCAAGGTAATGCACCTAGGAAACAAAAACCCAGGGGAAGAGTACACAATGGGGGGTGAGATACTAACAACAACAAAAATGGAAAGGGACCTGGGGGTAGTCATATCAGATGACCTAAAGGTGGGCAAGCAATATGAGAGGGCAGTAAGGAGGGTTGGGGGATACTGGGATGCATAGGGAGAGGCATCACCAGTAGAAAACAGGAAGTTGTTATCCTCTGTACAGACAGCTGGTGAGACCCCATCTGGAGTACTGCGTGCAGTTCTGGAGACCAAATCTCCGCAAAGATATAGACAGGATGGAGGCTGTCCAGAGGAGGGCAACTAAAATGGTGCAGGGTCTGCACCGGAAGACATATGAAGAGAGACTTAAGGAGCTTAATATGTATAGCCTCGAGGAAAGGAGGGAGAGGGGGGACATGATAGAAACTTTCAAGTACCTCAAGGGAATCAACTAAGTCCAAGGAGGTGCCATCTTTCAGAAAAAGAGGCGTGCAAGAACAAGGGGGCACAATTTGAAGATAGAGGGATGGCGGCTCAGAGGTAATGTAAGGAAGTATTTTTTTCACAGAGAGGGTGGTGGATGCATGGAACGGCCTTCTGGAGTCAAAAACAGTGGTGGAATTCAAGCATGCATGGGACAGTCATAAGGCAATTCTAAGGGGTGGGGGTAGGAAGAAGTAGGCTGCTGGTTAACTAGGATCTGCAGCTTATCCATTAGGTAGGGAAACGGGCAGACTGGGTGGGCCAAGCAGTCCTTATCTGCCGTCAAATTCTATGTTTCTATGTTTTGGAAAAAGTGCTGGTGGATTAATTCGTCTGATGTGACTATACTGTGCTTAATTTCCCTGCAACTGTGCACCACCTTTTTTGAGGTTGTGTTTTTCAGGCATGAAAGCCGAATGACTGCTCCATTTCAAACTTAATGATTTTGTACTCTGTGGATACTTGGATGCATTGTTCTGTAGTGTCTCCATGTGTCTGAGCACAATGCAAACAGAATCATTCATCACTAACTTTCAGTTTGTGGATACACATGGCACAGTACCTATCTTCGCACACACAGAAGTGGAATTGCTTAGTTCACAGATGCTGTGTGGACATTAACTGCCTTGGTGGCATGTTGGAAAGGCCACAGAATAAAAATCAGGCCACCCATGAGACACCACTGCTGTGTTTCTAAGCTCATGTTAGCTCATGAGGCAACATCGGTGGTGTGAATAAGCATTTAGCAAGACAGTGCATTGTACTGTTGGAATATATGTTGAATCATCTGGAGGGTTGAGTTCCACCATGTTACCTTTTCTTGCTTCATGCAGTGCCGAGGCAGGGTATTTTTTATCTGTAGCTCCCACAACTGCTGTGTGGCCCTGGATGAGTGGGCAAAATTGCCAAAAATGTAGAAGCACACACAGACACCAACTTTTTGATGTCTGTTTGGCTGTGACAGTCCTGCTCCATCAGGTTAATACAACGTGCCATGCATTGAACTTAACAGAATCCACCATCCTCCTTCACTGTAACCACACTGTGACCATTATTACTAGATATGATGCTACCTTTTCAGGGATAATTAAAGCCAAATGCCAATTCTCAGCTTGGTAACCAATATGTTAGCTGTGGTGCTTGTGGTACAAAGGTCATGAATAAAGCTGCCTGCTGCCAAACATCAAAGATTGGGAGAGAGGCAGATTCAATTCCAAGACATAATGCATGGGGCCACAAGCAAACCCAGCAATCGTGTCCAATGGGCCCTTATGCATATGAATGATAAAGCAGAAGACAACCCAATGCAACAAAAATCAGTGGTCATGAGTGTCACAAATGCACTCTGGGGGTCAGGCCCTCTGCTCCCACAGTGTCCAACTCCAAAGTGCAATATGTGAACAGGAGACAAACATGGAAACTCTCCTGTCTGTTTTGGGTCCAAGCAACTACCAGTCTGGAGTCTTGGGGTCAAATATGAACCCTTTTACGCTAGCACACCCAGGTAACAGGTACAAATATTACACCCTCTTCGGGGAAAACAGTACAATACTTAACCCAGCGGGCACACAACCTGGTTCACAACCCCCTTCTGACTCAATTGAGACCTAGGTATTTTCTTACCCTGCTGCATATGGACAAGTATAAACAAACCGCCTTATACTGAGTAACTAATCCTACCTTAGTTTCAGTTGGTAAATAGTGTTGCTGAAATTACCTAATTTTGGTAGAAGTACTTCTTAAGAGTCCGGAACACAAGTGTCTCTTGCAAGTCCAAACACAAGTATGCAGTGCTCCCTCAGCCACTTGACAATATTGGCGGGGGGGGGGTCCCAACCAGCTTGTGAGGTCACAGCTCTGGTGATGCTGGCTGTGAGGTCATTCTCATTCCTGCATACTGAATTAGTCACATGCCACTGCACACTGCTAAACATTCCAAGTAAAATAAATATATATACGTTTTAATTAGTGAGTCACAGAGCATGAGTTATGACAGGTCAGATTTACCCCTTTGATCTTCAGAAGGACATCCTGAAAGACACTTCATCTTAGCTATCTGAAGATTTTCACAAGTAACTATCAGAGTTTGCTTTCCTCCTGATAGGTCATAAAATGCAGTCTGTTATGGCCAGTTTCTTAGGTTCAAAGCAGTGGTTGTTTTACAATCTGTTACAGCCTGGTGTACAGCTGCTACCAAAGGCTTCTGGCAGGTAGGTGTTAAAACAAAGCTCTTAATTAGTTTATCCACTAGGTCAGGGATAGGGCAGATCCTTCTTTTCTCTCTGTTTAAATCCTATGCTCCATGATGCTTTGCTGCTTGGCCTGTTTTCCTAAGCAGAAGTCTAAAACATATATTTATATCAAAATTATATGCACAAAACTATTAGATGGTTATCACGTCATGCTGTGTATTCTGTCAACTGCTGAGTGTGACAAAGCATGGGACAGGCAGTGCACAACAGTTATGTTCAGCTCAAGTACAGCCTGGCTCCAGAAATATGTATGCAAAGAAACTATCCAATTGTGACAAGCCTTTGCCATCAGCTTCTTGAAGGGATTTCCATGAAAGAGTATGGTAAGAGATAAACTGCATTATGTTCTCTGGACACTGTGATTATGGGGGAAACTTTATGAAATGTGTCAATAACTGCACTATTGTCAGCTGATGAAATTTTTTCTGACCAGAACTTTTTTTTATTACGGTACTACCACTTGTATGTGACCAAGGATAGCCACCACTAGCCAAAGGTGAATCCTGTTATGATAAAAAGGGGCTAATATTGTCCCTTGGTAACTCTGAAGTGCAGTAACACTAGTGCTGCTTCCCTTATCAAGTTCCCCTTCCTCCCCTGCCCTCCCTGGCCAAGTGCAGTGATGAATAACAGGGACTCCCAGTACCTCATCAGCCCTGCTCTGCTGCTTTGCTCAGATCAACAAATGATGGTGTTTAAAGTGGGTGTGCTGCCGCCATTGCCAAGATATGATTCCCTTTTACTGTGGTGGACATCTTCTTGCCACAGTTGGCATACTGCCTGACTCTCGTTAGACAGATCAGTAATAAAATAGTCCAACAGAAATTTTTTGTGTCAGTGTTGGTAACTTACTATGGTGGAATTGGGGGATGTTACAAGTACTTTCTCAGGTTGTGTGGCTGCTTTTTGGAGCTTTTTTTGGACATTTTGGTCAGGTGGGTTCCCACAGTACTAGTGGCAGTGTCATCTTTCACATTTTGTGGCCTTTTAGCCTTATGCTGTCTAATGGGATCACATAGTTGGTGTTGAGGCTGCGTTTGTTGACCGTTGCTTATTTTAGATTAAGGCTCCCTGTGAGCATCTGTTACATCATAATAATTACCCTCAGTCTCCACTATTTCTTTTTAAATTGTTTCTCAAACTTGCTGTCCCCCATTATCCTTGGCAAACTTTTCTGTGGTTGACTCCCTCTCCTTAGGTGTTGGAAAAACTAACATGGGGTAGGCTTTGGCTAAGTCTTCCTGCTTTCCTCGTGTAGAATTATGGCAGCCAAGCCAGCTGCTGTCTCCTTGTCTCTGTCTTGTGATGCTGAAGAGCAAGAGCTAGTTCCTATCACATCTGTGGTGATGAGTTCCGCTTTTCCTTCTCATCCTGAAGATGAGCCCTGCTGCCTGGACCTTTCCCACCATTATACTTTCCTGGAGCTTGCAATATCATATACCACCTTAAACAATAAATAAGTGATGCAAGCACTGAGGTGCGCAACCAGACTGCTGCATCACAGTCATACACAAATTATAACTGACTGCTGTCTGGCACAGCCCCAGAGCATTTTTATATAATATTTCTTACTTGAAAAACAAAATGTGCACTGCCTAAGCACTGAGGTACCATGGAATGTTGCTTCACAGCCCTACACAGGTAACTGTGACTGCTATCTGGTATAGCCCCAAATATATATATATATATATATATATATATATATATGTATATATACACACACACACACACACACACACATATACAGTACTTATTACTTTAAAAACAAAAAAGTGTGCTGCCTAAGCACTGAGATGCCTAGGACTGTTGCTTCACAGAGCTACAATAGTGGTACAGGCCACATCTGTGAGCAGAGTCAAGCAGGGGTGTGAAAGACACATAGGATTAGTTAGAAAAGGGGAGGGACAGAAGAAAAAGTTACTCATCATAATAATGATGTTTCTTCTAATAGGTCCAGTAGTGAGCCAATACAAAAACTGCATCATCTCCACTCTGCTCTGAGATGTTGCTTCAGAGATTAGAATGGTGATGTAGAATCAGAATTCCATTCAAACCTTGCTGTGTGGTGATGCTCCCTCTAGTGTTCTAATATCAAATTTGTGTTGAAGAGCAGAATGGAGCAGCACCAAGTAGCTAAACTGCAATGCTTATAGTAAGCTAAATAGCAAAAAATAAGCAGACTTAAAATTTAGAAGTTTCAAGTACCTATACCATAAATATTTTAAAAGACATTTAAACAGCAACATTGCACTTCAGCTTGTGCTTTCATAAATTAGGTTCCTCAGCTGTTATAATTTACTAGGGAATACATTTCTCATTTTCAATGTTCCTTTCCAAGATTTACAGCACATCTTAGTAGTCCATCAAAAAAGCCTGTATTAAAAACATTTGTAAACATTTGCCTCTCCCATTAACCTCACAGTGCCATGATTTATGGTATTATAGTGTATGGTGGAATGCGGTTGTGTATGGAAATCCATACACCGCAAAAAGTCATTCTGATTCAGTAGTGACGTCCTCACTAACGCAGAACGACTTTTCGTTCTGTGTTAGTGAGGACAACACAATGCAACCACCCCCACCAATGCCGTTCATAGGACAGGGGGCAGTTGGCGACTCCTCCGTGCGAGCTGGCTGGCAGACTGGAGAGACTAGGAGTGCGGGTCTCCAGCAGCAGACGCTGGCTAAAAAATGTAAGTGATCCTGTTTTGGGGCACCATATACTATATAGAAAAGTGTATGGCCTCCCAAACAACTTGGTAGCTCTTCCCCCTCATGTTTTCTATGATGACAGAGAGACCTCTTGAGCTTTGCTCTTGAGGTCATCAGCTGTCATAGAAAACACACGGTTGAAGAACTGCTTTATAATGTATGGTAGAACGTTATTATAGGTAGAAATTGACCTTTTTATAACAATGTTTTACCACTGATGCGATGTCACAGTATTGTTAACCCATTGATGGTATGTCACATCGATGGGTTGACAACCGGGAACAGTATGGGCATGCGTGCAACTGGATTGGATTGACTTTGAAACGGCCACGGTGGTGAGAGCAGAGCAGCGGTGACATTAAAAAAACTGTATGTATTGAAGTGCGTGGTGCAGCGCCGCACCTTTACAGATAATGGAGCCCCCTCAGCATCTGCCATACTTCTGGGTTGCGTACTTTCTTTTTTGGAAATAGTATGTTGCGGCCCGAGGAAAATACTGCAACATACTTAAAGACTTAACGGAGGGTAAGCCTTGCGGGGCAGGAGCTCCTATTAACGACTGCTTCCCTTTAAGGAGGGGGGTATATGTGACAGGGTTGAATACAGCCCTGTCCCAGTTGTTATGGAGGAAGAGTTTAAATACAAGGATCTGTTCGATTCTCTCCTTTTCTGTCTCTTCTCTGTCTGGTTGCACAACCAAATTTTCTTGTGAGACCTAGGACTTGATCACCCTGATAGTCTTGCAATTCTCTGCCTCTCACTATCTGTCTACCTTCTCTTGCTGTTCTGTCTTTTCTCCCCCTTTGCATATCTGCTGATATAAAAATATATGTGAATCATTACATGGAAATGTAACTGATAATGGGATCCCTTTGTTTAAAAATGTATATAGTTTTACTGTTGAAATATAAAAAAAAGCAAAAAGGAAATCCAAAAAACTTCTGATCCTAGGAGACTCCATGATTCGAGGAGTTGATACCTATCTCCATCCAGGGGTAATGGTCAGATGTCTCCCAGGTACATCAGCGTGGAGAGACACTGACCGCATTGCTAAAATTGTTCAGGAAGCAGGAGAAAACATTGACATCCTGGTACACATAGGGACTAATGATCTCGCCAGCTGGTCAGTTGTGGAGACCAAGGAACACCTGACCAGGCTGGGTGACAAACTATCATCCATTTTGCCCGGCATCTCCTTCTCTGATATCCTGCCAGTCTGGGAGAGGGGGGCAGATGGACAGAAGGTCAGAGAAGGGGAGATAGGGGAGCTAAACATGTGGCTCAAGAGCTGGTGCCAGGAAAAAGGACACAAATTTGTAGGGAACTGGCAACAGTTTTGGGAGCAAAAGTTCTTTAAATTTGACAGACTGCATCTGACTAAGGAGGGAGTCAGTGCATTGGGGCAGAAGTCTGATGTCTTTGCAGAATATTTAAACTGGCAAATAGGGGAGAGAGGTGCAGCATCCCATACCTCGAATGGGAAGAACACCCCTCCCCACTCAGCTAGTGGTCAAACAGGAGTTCAGCATGTTTGCAGTTCATTTGCATCACCAGGTAAGGAAAAAGGTCCGGCTCCCCATACGACGCACAGGGGAAACGCGAGACTTCACCCAACAACTAACACACCGAAATCTGGCCAATGGAAAATTATGTACACAAATGCTCGCAGTCTGGGAAACAAGATCCCAGACCTGCAGGCAATTTATTTATTTATTTATTTAAGGGTTTTACCAGGAAGGCTTACTGAGCAGGGTACCACTCAATTCCAGATGCGCCTTGGGGGGGTTAGGGGATAGGTAGGATACAGTGTTACTAGAAATTACACATGTACATAATTCAATACAGTCATAACAGAGAAAGCAAATCCTTATAAATATATATATCAATATACAGACAGGGTAGCATAGGCAAGGTAGCAATACACACATAGTTACATAATTACACAGCATCCAACAACATAGCATCAGAGGATAAACTGGATATAGTAGCAATTAGCGAGACGTGGTTTACCACCAACCACACTTGGGAGACTTCAGTACCTGGCTATGTACTGTTCACAAGAGAACGAGGTGCACAAAAGTGGTAGTGGAGTGGCCCTTTATGTCAATGAAAATATCAAAGCTACAGAAATTCAGAATACACATAAGGAGCCAGAAGAACTGTGGGTCACCCTGGAGACAGGATATGGGACAGCCATACAAACTGGGGTTGTCTACAGGCCCCCAGATCAGGGGGAGGACATAGACACATTACTGTTAGAAGATATACAAAACATGACAGCTAAAGGGGAGGTACTGATAATTGGAGACTTCAACATGCCAGATACAGATTGGTCAATACCAGCAGGAACATCTGCCAGAATTGGACACATGGTGGATTCCCTGCAGGGAGAGGGCCTCAAACAACTGGTACAACAACCCACAAGAGACAGGGCTATCCTAGATCTAGTACTGACTAACATGGAAAGAATCACAGATCTCCAGGTAGAAAGTCACCTGGAGGCCAGTGACCATCACATGGTATGGTTCAATTTGGCCACTAGAACTAAATCATCCCATTCCAAGGCAAAAATATGGGACTTCAGAGGAGCTGACCTTGATAAGATGGCCAACAGAGTTAAGCTAGTCCTGACAAAAAGAAATACAGGTAATGGGGTACAGGCAAAGTGGGCAGGCATTAAGGATGCAATACTTGAAGCAACATCCTATTGTGTTAGAGAGAAAAGGAAGTGCAAAAGAAGAAGGAAACCACTTTGGTTCTCAAAAACAGTAGCAGAAAAGGTCAGAGCCAAAAGGCTGGCCTTCAGGAAATATAAGGGAACACAGCGGGATGAAGATAGGGAGGCATACCAAACTTCCCTAAGGGAAGCAGGGAAGGCCGTAAGGCAGACAAAGGCCCAAACCGAGGAAACACTAGCACAAACAGTAAAAGAAGGTGACAAGACTTTCTATAGATATATTAGTGAAAGGAGAATGTCCAGAGGTGGTATTGCTAAGATCAAAGGAGATAAGGGGGCATGTGAGGAGGAGGACCAAGTAAAAGCATCCATCTTAAATAGATACTTCAGCTCAGTATTTACTGAAGAGAAGGTAGGGCAGGGCCCACAGCTCAGCACCATGGACACAGGGGGGAGGGAGGTGTGCACTAGTCCCTTCACAAAAGAAAGGGTCCTACAAGAGCTCGATAAGCTCAGGGTGGACAAGGCAATGGGACTTGATGGCATACATCCCAGGGTACTAAAGGAGCTAAGGGTGGAACTAGCAGAGCCATTATCAGAACTGTTTAGTGAGTCTCTGAACACAGGAGAGGTCCCAGAAGACTGGAGAAGGGCTCATGTGATCCCGCTCCACAAGAGTGGTAGCAGGGAGGAGGCAGGGAACTACAGACCAGTCAGTCTTACCTAAGTAGTGGGCAGGATTATGGAGGCACTCCTTAAGGAAAGGATAGTGCAACACCTGGAATCCACAGGAGCACAGGATCCAAGACTGCATGGATTTACAAAAGGAAGGTCCTGTCAAACTAATCTCATAGATTTCTTTGACTGATTAACCAGAGTGGTGGACCAAGAGGGAGCAGTTGATGTCGCCTACCTTGACTTCAGCACAGCTTTCAATACTGTTCCACATAGAAAATTGATTAATAAGCTGAGTAGGCTCAGGGTGGGTCAGAAGTTGGTCAACTGGGTGGCAAACTGGTTGATGGGCAGAAAACAGAGAATGGTGGTAAATGGTATACAGTCAGAAGAGATGCAAGTCACAAGTGTGGTACCTCAGAGATCAGTCCTGGGGCCAGTCCTCTTTGATATCTTCATCAGTGACATTGTGGATGGACTGGAGGGTAAGGTTTGTCTGTTTGCAGATGACACCAAGATCTGCAACAGAGTAGATGATCGAGATGGGGTGGGCAGAATGAGAAGAGATCTGGATAAACTGTCAAAATGGTCGGAAGAGTGGCAACTGGGGTTTGATGCAAAGAAGTGCAAGATCATGCACACAGGGAAGAGAAACCCTGAAGCCACCTATAGGTTGGGAGGGAGGTTGCTGACAGTCACAAGGGAAGAAAGAGACTTGGGCATCATCATTACTGATGACCTGAAATCATCCAAGCAGAGCACTAAAGCAGTAGGTAAGGCTAGGATGATGGTGGGGTGTATTAGTAGGGGTATCACAAGTCAGAAGAGGGAAGTAATAATCCCTCTTTACAAGACACTGGTTAGGCCCCATCTGGAGTACTGTGTGCACCTTCACAAGGACATTAACCAAATTGAGACAGTCCAGAGAAGGGCAACCAAAATGGTGCAGGGACTGCATCAGAAAACATATGAGGACAGATTAACAGAGCTCAACATGTATACCCTAGAGCAAAGGAGGGAGAAAGGTGATATGATTGAAACATTCAAACACCTTAAGGACATTAACATGGTGAAAGAATCTAACATGTTTCAATATAAGAAAAATAGCAGGACAAGAGGACACAGCATGAGATTAGAGGGAGGCCGATTAAGGGGTAATGTGAGGAAGTTCTTTTTCACAGAAAGGGTGGTGGATGTATGGAATGGCCTACCTCAGGAAGTGGTGGATATGAATACAGTGCAGGGCTTCAAACAGGCATGGGATAGGTATAAGGGAGCAATACAGATGAGTATGAATAGATAGGCCATTGACAGAGCAAAAGCCGATGGCACATTTATAAGGTAGAAAAAGAAATGGGCAGACTGGATGGGCCTTGCGGTCCTTATCTGCCATCAACTTCTATGTTTCTATATAGTTATATTGTTGGAATGATTGCAAACAGCTATCTAGAACTCAAGGGATTAACCTGAGAAGCTAGTTTGCAAACTCTCTGAGAAGCTATAAGCAAGAGGCCAGTTCTGGGTCACATTGTTCTTTTTGCTGCACTTGTTGAAACTTACAAGAACACTGTATGAAAAGCATGCTGTTTTCTTAATGAGCAGGGGTTGCAAAGACATAAAAAAAAGAGCTGCAATTTCCTGCAAGAGAGAAACACAGAGAGTGAGAGAGACTGAGATTGGAAACTGAGAAGAAAGCCAGATGAACTTTCTCTGTTTATACTGCCTTTGTAAATAGTTATACTGGATAATTTTATTTTTCTTTTAATTATTTTACTGTTAATAATAAATCACTTGTTTGAATTTTACCACTGCTCCTGGATTTCCTATGCTTCCTGACCTGTGCCTCAAAGACAGTCCACCAGGTTTGCACCCCAGCCCATCGGGGTGCATCGGTCATGATGGTAACCATCGGCTCCTGGCAGACAAAGGGGATTCCTTCCTGCAGATGTTCCAGGACTAAGCATGACTGGAGGGCATCCCACATCAGCCAGGCCACAGTGACTGGCTAGTTGAAGTGACCCTTGCACTGAGACCATAGATGGGCCACCTCCCACTGCAGAGAGCACATTCTCCATCGGGGCCCAATGGACCATGCTGGTGCATGCCACCATGAATCCCAGGAGGCACAGGAAATCCTGAGCAGGACACAGCTGTCCAACCTGAAATTATCGGGCAAAGGAAGAAAGTACCTCCACCTGGTCATCGGCAGTCAAGCTCTGACTCTGCAGGAGTTGAGCTCTGCCCCGATGAAGTGTATCATCTGTGAAGACACGATCTCTGACTTAGACTCGTTCACCAGAAGGCTGAGGGTTGAGCAGGTCTGGAAGGCCAAATTCCTGGACTGCCCCACCTCCTCCTTGGAAGGACCCGTTATCAGCCAGTCATCCAAGTATGGATATACCCAGACCCCTCGATGTCTCAGGTAGGCTGCCACCACTGCAATGCACTTGGTGAAGACCCTGAGAGCTGAGGAGAGGCTGAAGGACAAGGCCTGGAACTCGTAGAACCTCCCTTCTGCTTGGACTGAAGGAATTGGCAGTGGGATGGACGGATGGAAACTTGGAAGAATGCATCCCGAAGATCTAGGGAGCAAAACCACATGTTCTGCTCCAAGGCTGGAATTGTCTGGGACAGAGTGACCATCCTGAAGGTGCACAACTGAAGGAACTTGTTCAGGTCATGCAGATCTAAGACAGGGCACTAGTCCCCCATCCATTTTGGAACCAGAAAATATCTGGAAACAAACCCTGGGCTTACTGGAGGGTCTAGAACTTGAGCCACTGCCTCCTTCTGGAGGGGCTGGGTGATGTCTTCCCGAAGGGCAGACAGCATCGGCGGACACCGTATCCCCCGTGGGGCATGAGCTCAGCATGGAGGGTAAGCCTCAAACACCAGAGGCAGACCTTGACCAACCACTTCAAGGACCTACCTGTCTGTGGTGACAGTGGATCAGGCGGAAAGGAAGTGGCAGAGCCGGCCCTCCCACAGGAGGACCCATGGGGACAGGATGGGCATGGGGGAGGCACCCCCCAGCCCATCACTGTGCAGGCTTGGAGGCGGAAGATGGACAGGCTGAGAGTGCAGTGGGACCTTGACCACCTGGTTTGTGGATGACCAAAGCAACCGACTTCAGTCTTGGGTGCCAAGTCTGGGGCCTGCTGCCCAGCTAGGACTAGGATGGTTTGGCTGCAAGGGCAGAGAGGGGCTGAAAGGGCTTCTTTCTCTGCAGCTTAGAGCTCTTGGTATCCCTCTGGGTGGAGGTAACAGAGTCCAGGATGGCACTGGGTTTCTCAACCCTAGTGAGGTGTCCTTCCACCCCTGGCCTGAACAAGCCAGTACCTAGGAAGGGGACATCCACTAACTTGTGCTGAGTATCTGCCGTGAAGATAGAAATCCACAGTTAAGCCCTGAGGTGCATGGCCACCGTGATGGCCACAGACTGGGCACAGGAATCACAGATGTTCATGGCCATCTGCAGCTGCTCTTTGGCCACTGCATGACCGTGATCCTGAACTTGCTTGACCATGACCTATAAGTTAGCTGGGAGCCGAGGAAGCGCCTCATCAAGAGTGCTCAGTAATGCATAAGCAAAATGGGCCATCAAAAAGGCCGAACTCGCTTGCCAAAGGCCAAGAGAAGAGGCCACATAGACCTTTTTGGCCATGTGATCCAATTTCTTGGATTGTTTGTCGGGAGGTTTATTCACATCACAGATATTGCCGGAATGCTGAAAGACTGACTCGGCAACCAAATCCTCAGCTGAGGGATGTTCGGTAAAACCCGACAGGGAACCCGTAGGGACAGCACACTTTCAGGCCATATGATCTGACAGTGCAGGGCAGGAGTCAGGTGCTGCCAAAGCTCCACAGTGGGCCCAAGAATGGCCTTGGCAACCAGGAAGGTGGCCCCTGGGGAGTTATCTCGGTCGAGGATTTCGGTCAAGGGATACTTGGCCCGTTTTTGGATGGCTCCATCTGAATCCCAGCAGATTCTGAAATCAAATGGAGCAAGCCCCCAAAAGAAGTCAGACCATGCTCAGTAGACAAATACTCCCCTGATTCCACGTCTAACGGATGAGAATGCAGGGAGGAGTCCTAAGACTGAGGATTCACCGAAAAGTGGTCAATAAATAAATAAACCTCCCGAACCCCACTGACTCTGCAGGGTCTGTCGGAAGTAACAGTGACTGACAGTCAACGGGGAAGCCCAGGAATGGTACAGGCATCCTTATTGGGGGGAACCTCCTTTGGCTGCACAGGAGGCAGCTCCACCCTGGTGGGTGTGGAGGTCGGCAAAGACTGAGCTGGGGCAGGCTGGAGCCTTGGTTGGGGCCTTGGTAGAGGCACCCACGGAAGAGCTGTGGTGGGGGCCAGAACTGGCTTGACCCCAGACAGCATGAGCTGCTGCCACATTAGCTCTTCACAGTGCTGGCACATCTTGCGTTGGAGCCTCTTCTTACCCGATGAAGAAGAAGAGGAAGAGTAGCGGCGACACCGCTTGCCCAAGTGCTGGGAGCGAAAGCGCTTATACTGGCGATTGCTGCTTGACTCTGGGCTACAGGATCTTGACCTCGACCACCAGGGAACCTGATGTCAAGAAAGAGAGAGAGAGCCGGTGAATGCCAAGATTCCTTCGAGGGTACAGGATCCTGAGGGTTTGGGACCAGATCAGAAAGCTGGTTCAACCTTCCCTGGGAGGTGATGGGTTGGACCAGAGACCTTGAGAGGGAAGTATCCCCCTTGTCTTGCAACAACACATTGACCAGCTCAAGAAAAATCTCGACTGGTTGGTCGATATGCATCTTGGCTGATGGGCCCAATGGGGAGACCGTGGAGCCAGCAACCTGACCGAAGGATTGACTGAAGTTGAAACCTCCAAAGAAGTGCGGGAATCCAAGGCCTGAGGGGGCTTGCGATCCCATGACCTGTGACAAGACCATTTTTAGGATCTTTTTTGGAAGATTGAGAGGATTTTGTGCCCGTAGAAGGACCCCGGCCAAGGGTGGGAAGGGACTGACACAAATCCCGGAACGCCCACGTAAAGGTGGCACCAAAGGAAAGTGGCATGCCTCTTCGATGGCTGCAAGTTTTTTGGTGGACCCCGCAGCCATGGGGACTGCCTGGTGGGCATCTTTCGAGTGAATGGGAGGGTCTTGTTCATGTGGGTGTCTGAGCAGAAGATGAGTGTGTCGGTCATCCAAGGTGCTTGGATTCAAGTTGCAACACAGGCCACCAGCCTGGGGATCATATTTGTGGTCCAGGCAGTAAATACATGAGGCGTGCGGGTCCATTCTGGACATCTTCTGCCCACAGTTGCACTTCTTAAAACTGGGCACCGACTTCCATTTGTCCATAGTGACATTAACAATTCTTGAAACTGACTTCGAACTTGAACTTGAAGACATTTTAGAAAGCAAAGGGCCTACTTCAATGCAGATTGCAAAGGAGGGAACCTTCTTCTTCCAGCAGAAAGGAAGATCTGATGTAACGGGGCACTGCTGAGTGAGTTGCCACCTGGGTGGGTGGGAGTAGCCAGCTTGAAGACCTGCTGGCAAGATATTTAAAGGGAAAGGATACTGACAGAAGTGTGGATTGTACACCCTATCTACGTCACTCGAACCTTTGTTCTTGTGAACTCTGACAGGAGGGTTGCCCTGAGCCAGGCAAACCTCCTCTGAGTTACTGCATGTGCTAGTACCCTTGAGACTATGTCATTCACATTCACAGCCACGTGAAATTGATATCTGGTGGCTCCCAGTACATCTTCTGCAGTTTCTGCTAGACCACTGTGAATTTCACCTACCACCATTTCCCTTAGGGCTCGTATGGTACTCCAAAGAGCTTTTTGGTACTGCGCTGTGTATGTCATGTGAGCAGTCTGCCTTAACTGCAGGGTGACTGAAATTACACTTTACTTACCATATAATCCAGCTTTCTGGAATTCTTTTCTGAAGGCATGGATGTTACTGACACTTAAGATTTTTCACATGCAGCTGACCACAACTCCCTCATGATCTGCATGGGACTATAAGAATTCTACCCACTGCTTTTCTCTCTACTTGATATTTCTTTGCCACTTTTTGTCAATGCCAGGAGCTGAGTCTGGATATTCCACAATCTTACTAGTGTCTTTCTGAGGGATTTGTGAATGGGTACTATAAGCCTTTTGGATAAGGTCAGTCCCAGCATACTCATGAATTCTGCCTCCTCAATATCCTCCTCTGTCTCTGTGAAGGGGACATCCAGAGTGCCAACTGTATGCCTTACAACAGTGAAATATGTGGGAAAATCCTCATTCATTCTTGTTGGGGGAACAAAATCCTGTTCAAGGGATAGTCCAGGTTCAGTTGGTTCACCCTCCTCTAGCAAAGGTTCAAATAATGCCTTAGTATGAGGAAGGGGGCATAGGAGTTGGGTTAATAAAATTTTTGGTGGGGCCCAGGGGTCAGGGGTCAAACCCCGCCCCCTGGCCCAGGGTCAGAGGTGAAACACTAGGGTTCTAGGGGTCAAATCCCCACACTCATGGGCTGGGGTCAGAGATCAATCCCACGACCACCAGGGATCTATGGGAGCACAGCACCTTGTATCATAATCTGGGGGTCTGCGTGTTAAGCCCCTATCCCCAGACACAACAGTAGACCTGAAATATTCCTACATAGAATTCCACACCTGTAGTAATGTCTACTTGATTTGGTAGCTAGTTGTGATGTAACCAAGGCAACCAGATTCAAGAGAGCTACAGCTTTGTAGACTTAGTCTGCTTTTGACCTGTAAATAGAAAAAGGTTTTCCAAAGGCACTTCATTCTTGTCTAATTATTCTGTTCTGTGCATCAAAAGGTGGAGCACACTTTAGCAGACAGGGCTGAATTATAGACAGTGAGGTCTGAATAAATCACTGTCTGTAGCAAGTGCATGGACTAGATTTACAAAGAGTAGCAAACATTTGCCATGGACAGCAACTCCCCTTACAGTATTCTGTCTGGTGATAATCCACACTTAGAATGTTTTATGGAATGGAATGACTGCCATGAGATCATATAGCAAAATGCCTCCCAGTAAACCACAAGGGTGTCTTCAACTCCCAGATCTCAAACTTTAATATTTAGCTTCCAGGGCTAGCCAGTTCTCATGGTGGAAAGATGTGACTGGGGACCAATATGAAATAGGTACAGACCACAGTGGCAGCTCATGGAAAGTGATCTGAGCTCCAGTCTAAGACAGGCATAAATATCAGAGCCCCGGTAATGCACCCCAAGGCTGTTGGCAGGATTTTTACAAGGGGGTTCTTTTTCTGGAGTCTGGCTTCTTAAAAAAAGCCAGGGGTCTGGGGCCACCAGGCCCCCAGAAGCCCAGGGGTTCTAGATGCTCTGTGGTGCATTTTCTGGCTTACTGTGAAGCTAAATAACTCCTATCGTAGCTCTCCTCTACCCCTTACTCTAAACTTATGTATTGTCTGGCTGCAGGTTGAATACATAGAGAATACTGGATGGGTAACTATGCAAAACCAGTGTGTTCTGCCACAGAAGGATTCTGATTCCCTCTGACCTCAAGAGCGAAGCTTGAGAGGTCCATGGGAATCAGAACCGTGAGGTGGCAAAACACACTGGTTGTGCACAGAGTTGCTCATCCTGTATTTTTAATAGTGTATAGTATTGTGTGAAAAATGTGTTTTGTGAGTTCTTTTGCTTTCAAAATGAAACTGACTCATGCAGTCTCTAGAGGTTCTAGAACGCTGTTCTACCACAGTTGGGTAGAACAGCATTCCATGACCTTGGAACTCTGTTAGAACAGCATTTTGAAAGAGATGGAATTCTATACAGAACAACATTCCACTACACACAATATACTTGTATTCTTTACATGAGGTTAGCAAAAAGCTGATTGTCGTACAAGTGATATATTTATTGTCTGCAGCTATCACCTGCTGACTTGACATAGGCCAGGCAATGAATGTTAGCATTTTCTTCCTCAGGTACATAAGAGAAGTATTTATTCACTCTGTAGCCAGTCAGATAATAGGGATTTGGGTGCTGGTAGGCCCCAACCAGGATTTTCTCAAGTGGTGTTTTTTTTTTTTTTTTTTAATAGACTGTTACTCTTGCTAGATGATCTGTGGTGCATTTCCTGGCTTATTTTGATGCTACATAAATCTTATCTTAGCTTTACTCTACCCACTTGCTCTAAAATGATGGTGTCTGGCTGTAGGGTGAATACATAATACTATTCTGTATGTGAGTTTAGCAAAGTGCTGATATTCATTATAACTGATACATACATTGCAGCCATCACCTGTTGTCTTAACATAAGCCAGGCTAATGTCAACATTTTGCTAACCTCACATACAGAACTGAAGCATGATTTTACCCTGCAGCCACCAGCCAGCCAGATATTAGGGATCTGGGGGAAGCTAGACCCAGAGAAGCCCTGGATTGCTGTGGCTCATTTTGTGGTTAACTGTAAAGCTCAAGAAGTCATCTGTCATCTCTCTATCATTCCTGGCTATCAGGACAGTTACCATCCATGTGGCTCACAACGTACTAGTAATATATTCCTTACCTGAGGATAGCCAGGATCAGTGTACTGACCACCATTTTACTCATGCAAATATAAGCCCTGCCCATTAGTTTTTTTCATTTGACCCTTACTTTTTCTATCCAATGGCTCAATTATTTCATCAAGATAAATGTCTGAAATGAACCCTGAATATGAATCTAGGTGGACCAGCACTAGGATTTTACTGTGACTTGCCCAATGTTACACAGTATTTGGCTCTGGGTGAAAACTTTATCCCTAGTTCACAAGCTGGTGTACTTAAACCATGATTGCCTATCTTGCTTAAATTGTGACAGACCCCCTGTAGCTAGATCACAGGGCTGGGCCCAAAAAAAACCCTGTAGGAGCCAAGGATTTGTAGTACTTTGACTTAGTTGCAGAAAATATTTATTTATTTATTTATTTAGATTTTGTTTACCGGGTAAGCCCACTGAGACCAATGGTCCCTTTTTCAGGGGCGAACCGGAGTTAGTTACAGAAAGGACACTATATACAGCAATTACATTAGTTACATCTGTTACACCATAGTACAGTGATAACATTTATACAAGGGTAGCAGTAGGGTTCACATACAGACTCATAAACAGTATGTTTAGACCTCACACATTATATACAGTATGTACATAAGTTCCGCCAGTAATCAGAGTCCATATTAGCATTTCATGTCAAGTCAGAGGGAGAGTTCAGAGCAGTGCAACGGCCAAAATTCATTACGGAAATTCATTAATTCTGTAAACACCGTGGGTTCTACACATAATATAGGACATAAGATTACTTCAGCATCCTAATCCATACACCTGTTTTGACTGATGAAGCAAATGTAGAAAAACAATCTATACACAACAGTAGGCCAGAAATAAAAATGCAGCAGGCATTTGCTCAGCTGCAACTGGACTATGAGACTCACTGTACAAAATGCAGGCAGCCACACAGGGTCTCAAACCCACATTTACAGGAGCCTGGCAAAATGGAGGAGTTCAGTCTTTATTTCCCTTAGCTTTTGCTACAGACTGAAGTCTGGATGAGCAAAGATTGAAGCGGCCACAGAGGATGAGCTCTAGAGCCCGATATTTTTGTATAAGGAAGAGGAGTTCGCATTCTTAGTGTTAGCCCCTTTTGCAGAGATTGCTGGACCATGACCAAAATTTTAGGCAGCCAGGAATGATGAGCTCTGCAGAGCTTAAAAAGACATTTTCAGAAACTCTACACTAGATTCACTGCAAAGAAGTGCAACATTATGCACCTAGGAAACAAAAACCCAGGTGACGAGTACACAATGGGGGGGGGCGGTACCAAGAACAAAAATGGAAAGGGACCTGTAGTCACACCAGATTACCTATTGGTAGCCAAGCAGTGTGAGAAGGCAGTAAGGAGGGTTGGGGGAATACTGGAATGCAGAGGGAGAGGCACCACCAGTATAAAACTTCTGGAGACCCCATCTCCACAAAAACATACAGTATGGAGATAGTCCAGAGGAGGGTAACTAAAATGGTTTCCAAGGAATACGAATATTCCAATGTGCCAGCAGAAACAGACCATACATTCTACTAGTCCAAAGTAGACTTCGCACTGGCAGACATTTTCTAATTGAATATTCACAATGCTTGTATCCAGTTTGTGCACCGCCCCCACCCCCACCCAGTTTCCACCATCCTGTTAGCACTGGGCAAGAACTTTGTAGTCAAATATCAAATTCAGTCCTCTAACAGTGCTCTTTCTCCAGCCAGTTTGGCACTTTAACCATTAAAATATCCCCCTTTTTTACTCATCCAGACACCCTCGCCCAGCAGCAAGCACCCCCAAATAAATTGAACACGCTATAAAATCAAAGGTTTGGTCAGCCACACCTCTTTAAACCATTACAATAGAAATGACCCTTCCCCAACTTGTCCAGACCCCACCCCCAGAAGCTGAAAGTGAACCCCTGATGAACAAGCTATAAAGAAATCAATTGGTCAGACACAGATTTTCCACTTTCCAATGCAGGCACTGCAGTAACTCAGCACTTGTTCTCTTCTCCCCCATCTCCACCAAGAAGGAAATTCATTAATTCTGTAAACACTGTGGGACACCTATGCACATCCCAACTGGGAACTCAGTGTGCATATATAAGCTGCAACATAACCTCATAACCTTCTAAAAGCAAAACCTCTTACCTATTCCAACCCATATGGAGTAACCAGAATTTCAAAATATAAAACATTTATTTGACATTCATTTCTGGGTAGGGCATCTTAGCTCATTAAATCACTGGAAGATAACACTTATCAGATCTTAAAGATGACATGATTAGAGAAACAAGGATGTATTCCAAGTTCTCACGCTCCAGCATGTTATGGCCACCACAATTGGTCCCAGACCATGAGTCTGCACTACACAGATATAGAGGCAAACAGTAAACTATATGGTCTAGCAAGGGAAGTAAAGGGATGCATCATACAATGTCCATGTTGTACAGAAAAAATGCAAAATCAGTTCACCCTAACAGGCCACTGGTTGCCCATACTTCAAGTGTTTCCCGAATTAGATGATCAGGAGATGTGAGTGGGCAGAGGCTAAGCTTCAGATGTCCTATTAAACTCCTTGTTCTCCAAGTGTCCCTCCATGTTAAGGCCCGATTCCCTGGGTCAATAACTGTTTATCAGGTTCTCTTTTCATCAGATAATGAGATTTGGCCACAACAAACAGTTGATTCCTTTGGCTCCCTTGAAGCACTGCAGGAGGGAACGAGGATCTGCTTGCAAAGTTAATTTTAGTTCTGACCCACCCAATGCCCAGAAAGTTTAATGCCTACCACCACCCACCCTCCCCCCAAAAAAAGAACACATATTCGAGGATTACAGTTTTCGGACTGATGTCACCCAAACCTCCAAACTCCAAATTTGTTCTACCACCTCACTAAAAATAAATAAACAAACAAACCTTTGCCCCTTTCTGACTGGAATAGAAGTCTGCACCTCCACTTCAGTGCTACTTAACATGACAATAATAAAATCAATCATTTACATCTCTCTTAACCCCTTGTCTCATAAATCAGGGAGCACATGGCTTAAAAAAACAAAATCAGGGACATAGCTTAAAAACTGGTGATTTCATGTCAGGGTGCTGTAGGGAGTTAGAGTAAAATGCATTTTCTGAATAATAAGTCTGTAACTAATGGCTGACATTAGTTTATGCTTACAATCCCAAGTTTGCAGGCAGCACCATGGCCATATCATGGCTCTCGATGCTGGCAGCTGCACCTGCTCACTCGCCAGTCACCTCAGGCGGGCCCTCTCCCTCTCGGACTGGAATCACACCGGCTGCCCCCTGGACCACCACACACCGACCAGACAAGACACCACCAGCACCACCTCACCTCTTGTCTGCTGCTGCTGCTGGCTGCTCTTCGCTCTTCTCTCTTCCCGGAGACCTGGACTCCTGACTGTCACCGATGCACAGTGATGACCCAACTCCAAATCTGGCCAGTAGAAGCTGAAAGGTTGCTTGCTATTGCTTTGTTGACCGGCGCCCGCCACGGTCGCTCCTCTCATCGTGGACTCATCGATCGTCTTACTCATCTCTCTCCCCAGCACGCCACCTCACAGCACCAAAACACACACATATGGCGCCGAATACATCCTCCCCCTGGCCAATCACGTGCGGCAAATGCCGGCAATGCTGGCAAATTGAAAAATGACACCAGCTGCCAACCAACCAGAACTTAAGCAGTTGCAGACAGAGTGTCACAATGATGACTGGGTGGGGGTGGGGGGGGGTTTGACTAGCAAAAGGTGCAAATTTTAAATAATGTGCCAGTGTCATGCCCACCCCCAGCAAATTAAAAGGTGGGGGGCGAATCATGCCAGCAGCCAGCACGGGTCACTGACTTACAGCAGCAGAGGGAGGGCACGCACTGTGCGCGTGCACAGTGAGCCACAAATTGAGGGGGAAAAAGTCAAGGCAGGCAGCATCACTGGAAAATATTGCTGGGGCTCAGCCCAGCTCAATAAATATTGATGGGGCCAATGCCCCACGGGCCCATACAACCCGGCGCCTATGGAAGGGGGTAGGAATAGTAGCAGGGTTTCCCATGGCCTATAAAGCCCGGAAGAATTGCCATATTTTCCTTTGCTGAGGGCATAGCTATCTGTTCTACTGCTGGCTCCTAGTCACTTTCTGGGGGAGGTGTGCAATCAGATGCTTTTCCTTTTTATTTTTTTCTTACTTGGTGTTGATAGCAACAGAGCATCTGTGGCTTTTTTCTTTTTACCATCCTTAGCGTCAGGGTTCCCCCTATCGAACATCTTCTGCTCCTTCTCTGAGCTGGATGATGGCTTGACAGCTTTATCTGTCTTTCATCAGAAACTACTGCTTTTCTGTCACCTTAGATTTACTTTGAGAAGTACTGTACTTGAAGATGAGTCCTTTCCACCGTCTGAGGTGCTTCCCTCTATTGTTTTAGGAGAGCTGTTGGGCGACTGAGCCGCAGACTATGACTCTCTAGGTTTTGCCCTTTTCTTTTGCATTTCAGGGCAAAAAAAGCTTATACAAATCACAAATTAAAGGGTTCCATGTGATAACGATGATCGCGGAAAGGCAATCACCATTTGGGTCAGTGTACATCGACGAAAATCAACTTCAGCAATGTACACTCGCGGTGAACATCAAAAGGGTGCCGGAACCACCTATTAAAGGATTCTCAACTCCAGGGGGGTGCATGTCGGGGTGAAAGAAAAAAAGAGAAAATCTGTGACCCGACGCAAAAACAAGTGTGCTCAGAACCAAACACGGCACCCTTCCCACCCCAGCCTGCCACCAACCCACCACGCCACACGGCCAGCTCGGCAGCCCACCACCACACCTCCCTCCCTTCCATCCATAGCACCCATTACGGTCCCACTCCCTGCATGTATACAAAGCGACATCCTGTCACTATATTCACCCTACCCCGTATCCAGTCGCCCTTCCTGCCCGATAGCCCTGTGCACAGGTGCCGTGACTGAGTCACCCTTTTTGAAAGTGCTCAATCACAGTCACCATCATCACAGGCTACACAACTTAAATAGTCATAGTCAGTGCCCAAACAATCAAAGTACAGTTCATGGCAATCTCCCCTCACCAGGATCTTGTGATAGGATTCACAATTTTTAATCCTGTAGGCCCTGTCCCTTTCTTAGGCTTTTCAGCCATGCCAACTGACTGAAAATAACAAAAAGTATTCCTGGTTCCTTATACAACAAAATTTGTAAACTGCAAAATACAGATTGTAAAATAAGTGGTTAATTAGTTCTATATTTTTAACAATAATAACTGTAACTGCATCAAAAGTGGGAACCACAAAACTGACTTTTCTCCAGTTCCAGGGAACCAATCTGAAACCAGAGAAAACCACAAAAAATTTAAAAAGTTAGAAAAATTACCTCTGTAACTAACACAGATATCTAGAACTCAATAGGAAAAATCTAAAGGAGTTTTTTTTTAATAAATAAAGGACTTAGCTGATGAACTTGGAGAGGGCTCCGAGGCGACTGTTCTCTTCAGACCTCACCTAGATTATGGTGTCCAGTTCTGGAGTCCATGCCTCTAGATGGACACAGACAGAGCAGAGGCGGTCCAGAGGAGGACAACTAAAATGCTGCAGGGTCTGCATCACAAGCCCTATGAAGAGAGACTAAAGTATCTCAATATGTACTTCCTGGAGAAAAAGGAGGGAGAGGGGGGATATGATAGAGACTTTCAATACCTCATGGTTATAAATAAAGTTCAAGAGGGAAGCATTTTTCAGAAAAGAAGCTGCTCAAGACAAGGGGTCATGCTATGAAGCTGGGGGTGGGGGTAGACTCAGGGGAGATGTGAGGAAGTACTTCTTCACAGAAAGAGTGGTGGATGCCTGCAACAGGCTCCTAGTGAGGTAGTGGGAGCAAAAATGGTAACAGGATTCAAGAATGTATGGGATAGGCATAAAGGAACCTTAGTGGTGGTGGTGGTAGGAGTATAAAGCTGGAGATCAAGTAGGGCCTGCTGTCATCAAATTCTATGTTTCTATGTTATATTTCAGAGGAGAAAACAAATCTGACGTTAATGAGGGAGCATTACAACACAGTAACATCTGAATGGAATTCTGATTCCACAGCACCATTCTAATCTCTGAGGCAGTATCTGAGTGCAAATGATGCAGGTTATTTTTTCCTCTTATGGCATCACTACTGGACTCATATTGTTAGAAACTAAAGGGAGGTATAGCCACTAGGGTGACAGTGAAGAATATCAGACCACCGATGGACCTACACTATTATCATAGAGCTTTGGTAGAGCCTCAATAAACTTCACGCTTCCTACGCTCTGGAATAAGATCCAGAAAACCTTAAGGCTCGCTACTTCTGTCACGTTCTCCCTCTTTAAATCCTTCTCTGAGGTCTGTCATTGTTTGAAGTCAAGGTCTTAACATCACGATTTGTTACTGCCTTAAATTCTGGAATTAAATCTCAACCATTGCCTGAGGCATCATTTGAGTCCTCCCTTCTGTCATTGTCCAAATCAAGGTCCCAACATCACGATCTGTCTTTGCTTCAAATATTGGACTTAAACTCCAACCATTTCCTGCGGCATCTGTTGTGTTCTCCCTTCAAAGCCCTTCCTCCCTAGGCCATCATGTCCAACTCTCTCCTATCTCAGCTAACCTTTCCTCCCCTTTCCCTATACTCCCCTCCCCTTCCAACCCCCACTTGCCAGGCCATACCTACAGTACTTATCAAAGGACTCTTACATCTCAGTCTTCTTTGCACTTTGACGCTAGAGGAACTCCCACTCCTGCTCACTATGACTCCTCCAATGATGTTTACTGTATAAACTTTAGCTCATTACCTTACATCGATATATCTGTATCCATGCAACTGTATTTAAATGGCACTACCTCCTGTTGAACCTACTGCTGTGTTCTGGTGCAAGTATCTTGTCACATGCGATGGTTATATGTTATTATGTTGTTATTATTACAACTATGTAATTGTTATGTACGTTCACTCAACCTGTGATGTCTTAACCCCGTTGGCAATTGTTTTGCCCCAGGTCCATCTTGTAAATGAGCTTGTCTCAATGATGTTCCACCTGGCAAAATAAAGACTTTGATTGACTTATTGATTGATTGGAGTTACGTTATTTTCTGTTATTTTGTATTAGTTTATTTGAGTTGGGGGACTTTGCCCCCCATACACCCCTTATAAAAACAAAAGCAAAAAAAAAAAAAGGGGGGATGTGGGGGAGAAGCCCCTCAACTGAAACAAACTGACAAAACCCAAATTGGCAGCAAGCACAAGCACGCGCTGTATTCAGGAAAACTTTATGCTAGGCAAGTAACGCTGGTCCGACAGTCTCCACTATCACTGTCACTAGGCCAAATGGAGAATAGTTAGGTATAGTATACACCCTGGATGGGCCATCTTGCATTTTTCTACTGTCATCATTTATGTATTTATGTATCTACACAACAAACTATGACTTTTGATTTGCACAGTCAAAAATATTTTTGTTTTGTTAATCATTTCATTTTATGTGGTGTCCATGGTTCCAGCAGCATCATCCTCAGCCCTACCATCGATCTGTCTTGTAGACTTATAGGTTAACCACCACTTACTCAGATCCATGTTTTGCTGGGTGACCTGCCACGTACAGTCATGTGGCGGCTGTGGGGGATGCTAAGCAAGCCAAAGCAGTTTCCTGCTTTTTAAAATATTTTGTTTTTGTAAAATTTCTGTTTGAGAAAAAAAAAAAAGATAGCAACTTCAAAAATCACAGATATGGTGACTAGTGGCCAGTCACAATCAATGGTCAGCAATACAGACCAGAAAAGGAAAAGCTGAACTGGCAAACAAAAAACAAAAAACAAAAATTATTATTGTTTAAAACATTTAAAGGAACTGAAACTGGGAGCCGACTCTCCCCTCTCCCCAGACAGATTCAGCTCGCATGCACTATTAAAATGAGCAGTGTTAATTCTATCAGAATATCTGCTGAAAGCATTTTATCGCCAAATAAAACCTTTTCAAATCCTTTCTACAAAGTATCCGCACTCAAACTGGCAAAGATTTCTGAAGAAACTGCAATTTTTGAATCTAATAAGACTGATTCTTTTTCAGCGTTCAGAGACGCATCTCCTACCCCTTCGGCTCTCATTATCAGACCATACAAGCATGGGGCCCCCATGGTGAACATCCTGCTGCAGCGTGTATCATGTGAAAATACTTCTGCATGAGAACTCCTCCATATAACTTGCTCTTTGGGAGTGCACTTTGTGTAGTACTGTGTGCTGCACTTTGCCAATTAGGTTTCGCCATCGGGAGCCTACACCAAGTCCCAACACAGCACCCCACTGCTGACTTAGCAGTGAAGACCTTGTGAAAAAAGTGTAATTCTTTACTTCGCCATGAAGACAATGCTAAATAAAGTGGACAGACTTCAGCCATTCTGAGCCACCACCACCTCCCTGACCTTTAGGGGACCAGAAGGATTGGGAAAGAAATTTCATTATCTTCTCAGAATCTGAAACCTCCTCCATCAGCTTTGCTATTAGGAGTCTCCGATCGTCCTTTCTAAGGGCCAATTCCACTAAGTTGTTCCCACATCTGGAATGGCTGCTGCAGTTCAGAGTGCCCACACGTCCTATGCAGAGCGCTCTGAAGCATCCCAAAACATCCAGAAGTGCTCCCAGGCCCAATCACACACTGCTCATGAATTAATAGGCCACTGGGTCAAAGGCAGGCAGGACCGTGATACACATGACCAACAGAGCAACATGCTCACTGTGGAAACCTGTGGGAAGGCATGAAGGCTACACTAGGTGTACCCCTGATGTAGGTCCTTTGTGCCTCCCAGGCCATCTACTCTGGAGTCATTGCACCCAGCCCCCTGATGCACCACAGAGAACTGGAATCCAAGGGAACAGCTCTTTTTGTAAATGTAAATTTGTTGGGCTGCCAAATGGCCCTGCAAAAGTGCATTACACTTCCATGTCAGAGACCTGGGTGGCCAGCTGGAATGAATGCTGGCCGTGGCAATTCGTTTTCCTGCTGGGGCTAGGCTGGAAGCATGCTCCACCACTGAACCAAACCCTGATGGTGTGTCCTGGAGCTTGTTTTTCTCTATGGGGCATGCTGCACGTGCACAAGGCCACCAGTGGGCTAAAAGTACTTTGGCCATCGGAGAATGCAGCGGTCAAGGATTAAAAAGAGAAAAACCACATGGAGATAACCACTGCCAATACACTCAAGCCCTGCACCACAGTGACCCCACTGCAGTGACAGCTGGGGTATTGACTGACAAGACTGGGAGATTGCTGGAACACCAGTCCGAGGATCATGAGGACAGGTAATGTCCGAGGAAAAGTTAGATGAAAGAAAAATGGAAATTGCTGCCAAAGGGGTATCACAGTCCAGGTAGACTGTGATAACCCACAGTTCCCTGTTTGGATATACATAGGGGATCCACATGACTGCTGACCCAGTCTTCTATTGGAAGCTCATTAACTGACCCAGTTCTGCCCCTGGACTGCCCTCCCCATGCTCATGAAATGATCCATGTGAGTGGACAGGGGTGGCTGGGGACTGTGGATTACATCCAGGTACGGTGTTGCATGGGCTGGCTATGTGGGATTCTTGCACATGCAGGAAATATTGTAGACTGGTCCATTACCCAGTCCTTCTCAAAGTAGGTTGGAGAGCACCCTGTAATTTGGGCAGTGACTAAAAAAAGAGCAAGAGTTATATTTTCCAGAGACAAACCTTCCCAGACAATCAGCAGCACAAACTCTCTGTGGTGATGGAGAAGAGCCTGTCTAAACAGAATGAAAGATCCTGCCTCCCACTTGAAGGTTCTATGAAATCTAAAGGGCGTTTGGCAGTGCATCAGTCCTGTAAACCTCTGGGCTGACAAGAGGTAGCCGTGGACACGTTTTGAGGGGCCTTGCCATATCCCTGCTGTGGTCGCCACGATATGGTTTTGTTTAAGGATATCTGGACCCATGGCCGGCCCGCTGGTGCAGCAGTAGCGGTTCCGCTCGTGGCGCCAGCAACCTGGGTTTGGGAATGAGCCTGGGTCGTGGGAAGATGACTGAGCAACCAAACCTCCAGGGAGGAAGGGCTGTTGTACACACTGCCTCACTGCCACCCGATGACCTTTGGTGGCAGTGCAGTGAGGGACATCATGTGGAAGAGGAGGGCGTCAGCAGGAGTCTGGAGCAGTGGCACTTCTCAGCGTGCGCTTGCCTCCATGGACTCCCCTGTATGCCGCCATTCTCAGGGAGAGGAACTGCAACAGGGGAAAAAAGTAGGAAACCCCCTGAGCATTAGGACCTCCTGGGTCATTGGTCCCCCCAGGCTCCTGGCATGGCCACCATGTGCACCTTGTAGCATTGGAACCATCTTCTGGGATGGCCCCACTGTGGGGGGGGGCAATTTGGTAGGGTTGATGCCCCGTGGTAGGGCATGCTCGAATACTGTGGGCAACTCAGGGGCAAAATCATGGCCGGAGAGCTAAAAGAGTAAATTTAAAAAAAAAAGGATATCTGGACCCCTGGGAACGAGGGTAGACACAAAAAGGAGGCTGTCCCCTTCCAGCTGGGAAGAAAGGCCTCTCAGAGGAGCCAGTAAATGACTTAATAGTCCCCCTGGCTGCCTTTGCCGTTTTTTTGTTATGTATTTAATGTTTGTTAGCACACAAAAGCACATCAGATATACATTCTGAGAACAGCAGGCATGGCAAACACATAGTGAAAATAAAAACAACATTGTCCCACTGTTTGTTACAAGTATATAAAAGACAAAATGAAACAAGAAGAAGAAAGAAAACAAAGGCAGCAGTGTTTTCTGAGGGAAAGCATGTATTTCACCATTAGGGTTGGGCTCCCTGGCACAGGGCACACTCCCATAGTGCCCAGATCAAACCAGTAGGCACTGAACAGTACCTATTACACCTGTCTCACAAAATGCAAAACAGGGGACCAGATCAAGTTATTACAGTGTCCAGTGTGCACCTATGGTGGCATAATAAAACAACCATGAAAGCCATCTCGAGTCAAATTTTTCCAAGCTATTTTGTTCTTTGGCAGAAAATGTTTCCATATTGTATATCTAATATGGTGCCACAACCCCAGTGCTGGTGGTGCCGGCTTCATCCATAGGCGAGTTACCACTTTTCTTGGCTGCCAGAATGTAAGTCCAGATTAGGGACTTATGGGACAGTCACAGTTAGCTGGAGGTATTGACATTACGATAAAATTAGGGGTCACTTTAAAGGAGTTACCAGTCAGTATGTTGATCTGTGCAACAACTTCTGCCCAATATGACTTCAATATTGGGCAAAAATAAAAAATATGAGCCTGATCCACTGGGTTAAACCCACAACCCCGCCAGCAATTTCCAGAATGTGGTAAAAGATGCATAAGTGTAGCAGGGGTATGAAAAAAACGAGAGTGGCATTTCCATGCAAACTCATGCCATGTGTTTGAAGAAGTGATTTTTAACACTGGGATAGCATACTTCATCCATTGCGAATAATCCACATTAACTTGGCATTCCGGATTCCATTTATCCAAAACTGAATGAGTCGATTCTGAATTTAATTCCTGCAATCCCATATATGTATTACCAATCATTACCAATCACATGGCCCCATGGGTGGCCCTTGTGAAAAATCTATAATCATGGCCAGTAGTAAGAGGAGTAAAGGAGGACATTTAGTGTATTTCTTACATTTGTGAAGCAAGTAAGTGAGTACTTACACGTACTTGAAATGCTCTCTACCAGAAAGTCCATAGTGATTTTAGAGGATCTCAAATGGAACAATGCCATTCTGATCCAGAAAGTGGTAAATGTATGTGAGGTCATTATGTCGCCATCTGCGAAATGTAAGATCCATTGCAGAGGGAAGAAAGCCATCATCTGTTGCCGAAACTCTACAGAAGTAAGAGACAGACTCAAAGCTGGGATGTTATTTAAGTCTGTACCACATCTTAACGGTCTGGGCAGTGAAATATGTAAAATGGGTTAAGGAAGGAGTGGTAACCTGGGCTGAAAAGAATACAGAACCCAAATCAAATAAATCATTAACAGTCATTTCAATATGTTTCCAGGAGGGGGTGGCTTGGGAAAGGATCCAAGTAAAAATAATATTCAAATGTGCAGCCCGTGCGTAACTGAAGAGATTCGGAAGGTTCATTCCTCCTTTCACTAAGGAAAGTTGTAAAATAGAATATCTAATTTGGGGCTCTTCATCTTTATTTACTGTTTACTGCAGTACAGTAGTTTGTATCAGGCTGACTTGCATAGTACTTCAGGCCATCCAGCTCTAAAACGTGGGTAGAAGCAGGACCCCACTGAAAACGAGATGGTGCATTTCAGCTGGGCAATCTTGGTAAGCAGTTAAAAAAACTAAATAAAGGATATGAACAGAGGATAGTCAGGCAACACGGCCTACATTGTAAAAAAACAACTAACAAAAAACAAAATAATTGTACCTTGTTTTTTGATACATTCATTCACGCAGTCTGCTTCCTGCAGGAAGTTGTTTTCATTGCCTTTGCAGCCTCCATAGATGAAATGCATACAGGTTCCAGTGGAGGCGTCAAAATACCAGCGAGGGAAGATGCCACGGCAGGGGCCAACAGCCGGAGGGTCCAGGCAGAATTCTGTGCCAAGGGGAAAAGAATACAGATATATGGCATGATGTTCAGCACAAGAGAAAACAACGCTACAACGTGAGCTGAAAAATATTAAATATGTATTCTATTGCCTCTCTGCTGTTTCCAAAATCATGTGATCTATTGTTTTTTTTCAATGGTGAAAGAACACAGTTTTTTTTTTAATATGCCCAAACTCAGTGGTGCCAAGTGGTACGGGACTGTTTGCAATGCTGGGACATCAACTGCAGTCATGGATTCTCTTTCTCTGGGGGGAAGGGGGTAAAGAATAACATGCTCTGCAACTTAACTGCCTCCTAGCGCTAGGCAATAGGCAGCACATGTGGAGTCACTGCTGAGATTGGGTCGTAAGGGACAGCTGGCATCTGAAGGGATGGCTTGTTGTCAAGTTCTTCATTCCAGGGATGAACTGGTGGAAAGGCCATCCCCAGCACTGAATAATGGTCATCTTGTTTCCACATGTGCCAATAGATATGTACTCCATAGGGCTCTCCTCCTTCCATGTCCCAGTTTGACATTTGTCCTTTCCCATCCTGGATACAAACATTTTTATTGTGGTGGATGCATTACAGAGAGGAGTTCACTCAGTTCTTCTCCAGGTAACAATCATAAATACTCTATAATAAAATGTTATACTCTATATTCAAATAAAGATTTCTGACATCCAATCATGTATGCACTTGGGTGCATACATGATTGGATACTTTTATCGTTATTTTAAAAAACTGAAAACAGCTCTCTCGACAATTCTGCCATAGGTTTTTCACAGACTGTCCAAAAGTAGTAATCTGAGATGCAAAATGAAATCTGTTATAAATGGTATTCAGAAAAATTTTATGAACAATGTATGTCTATACATTTCCAGTACTTTAAAATGAGTCTCTTAACAGACATATTGTTAGATCTATGTATATCCAAATCCTGTTTACCAGATTTAGCGGTATACATTTCTAAAGTAATAGTTTGTAACATACATAGTAACATAGTAATTGACGTCTGATAAGAATCACTTGGCCCACCTAGTCTGGCCGTATTCCTTGCCTCCATAAGTGGTCACTGATCCTACTTGGTCACTGGCTTTTGCCTCTCACTCTTACCTCTATTGCTCCCTTATGCCTACCCCATGCATGTTTGACCCCCACTGTGCTGGCTCCTACCACTTCCTGGGGTAGGTTATTCCATGCATCCACCACCCTTTCCGTGAAGAAAAACTTCCTCACATTTCCCTTTATCCTGCCCCTCTCTAATCTCATACTGTACCCCTTCGTTTTTGTACAACTTCTATAATGAAAGATGTCACCCACCCGTACCTTGTTCAAGCCCTTAAGATGCTTGAAGGTTTGAATCATATCTCCGTTCTCACCTCTCCTCCAGTGTATACATATTGAGGTCTTTTAATCTCTCCTCGTAAGTTTTCTGGTGCAAGCCCCACACCATCTTAGTTGCCCTTCTCTGGACCGCCTCCACCCTGTCTATGTCCTTGCGAAGGTGCTGCCTCCAGAACTGTACACTGTACTCCAGATGAGACCTCACCAGCATTTTGTACAGTGGCAACACCACCTCCCTTCTTCTGCTAGTGATACTCCTACCTATGCATCCTAACATCCTAACATCCCACTGGCACTCCCCACTGCCTTGTTACATTGTTTGGCCACTTTTAGGTAATCTGAGATGATTATCCCTAAATCCCCCTTCTTCCCTGGTGACCATAAGCAATCCCCCCATCCCATAACTCTCTGCAGGGTTTCTGACCCCAGGTGCATGACTTTGCACTTCTTTTTTTTTTATATGGACTTTATGCTCCTTATCTGCCCCCAGCTGCCCCCTTCTGACCGACCTCCCCAGCCCCGTCACCTCGGTATCACTGGGACATACTGCTGCCTGGTCGCCGAGAGCGGAGCCTGCGAGAGGTTGGGCTTGTTCCTGAACATGGGTCACCGGCGTGGTGCGAGGTGTGTCGTCATCTGCAGCTGGAGGTGTTTTCCTCCATTTTCTCTTCCTACTGCTGGGGCGCACATGCAGGATGTGCATACGTGGAGGTGCGTGCGTATCCGCAGAAGTCCCACAGCACCCTCCCTTCTTTTGGCCCCTCTGACCCACACTACCCTCCAGCCTCCACCTTGGGGCAGTCGTTTGACGGGAGTGCCAGTCCTCCCTCCCCAGGAGAGGAGAGGAGAGCTGTCTTCTGGACACTCGATCCTCTCCCTTCCCTGCCAATCCCTGACGGCCCGTGCTCATTCCCAAACATGGGTCGCTGGCGTGGCATGAGGTGTGGTGTCCAGCACCGCAACCCTCAGCACCACTGGGCCAGCTGACTTTGCACTTCTTTACATTAAATTTCAACTGCCACACCCTGGACCATTTTTCCAGTTTCCCTAGGTCCCTCCTCATTCTTTTGACCCATTCTGGAATGTCTGCCCTGTTGCAGATCTTGGTATCATCTGCAAATAGGCAACCTCTCCCTCCAGCCCTTCGGCAATGTCACCAATGATGACATTAAATAGAACTGACGCCAGGACTGATCCTTGTGGCACCCCGCTGGACAACCCCCTTTCCTTGGATGTGATCCCATTTACAACCACCCTCTGCTTTCTGTCCCTCAACCAACTCCTAACCCAATTCTTCACTTTGTGGCCCACCCCCAGTCTACCCAACTTGTTAACCAGCCTTCTTTGCAGAACGGTGTTGAAGGTCTTGCTGAAATCGAGGTAGGCAATGTCCACCACTCCCCCGATCCACCTCCATACTTGACCATCCATATTTTGCACTCCAATGTTGTCCAGAATCGAAAAGGATTCCTGCCACCGTCAATGAATTAGTGTGCAGTTTCACACAGCATGTAGCATATCCACACCCTCTATTTTGCACAGTCTATTAAATTCATTTTATACAACCTAGTCGGTGTAAAATAAGCTCTATTTAGAAACTTGAACTGAACTGATTTATCCCTAGATATCTTATACTCATTTATTGAATGGACGGTTGTTTTCCACTGGGTTTCTGTAAACCTTAGATTCAGCTCTTGCAGCCATTTTTCTGTTATTTTTCTATGCCACTTTTCTGGATATTGGTGTAAATGTTTTACTATCCATGCAAAAACTCCTTTACCTTTTTTGAACAAGATTGTTTTAGTTTCTAATTTCTGTGTGTTAGAGACCTTTTGCAAAAGTCACTTTTATAAATACTAGATATTTGTAAATATGTACAGTACTGGTTTTGTTCTAGACTCTTCTTTTTTGCATGTTTGCCAATCCATTACTTTTCTATCAATTCCCATCTATTTTTTGATGTGGCTTTTCCATTTTTTACACCTAAGAGGTTTACCATTGAGCCTGTAATTTGAGTTTTTCCAAATTCTGTTTGAGGGAGATAGGTTAGAAGGCCACTTTACCTTGTTTAAAAACCTTTTTACCTCAAGATTCATGTTCTTTGTAGTGTTGCTTCCATTTTTACTGCAACTCGAGGCAGAAAAACACAGGTTACTCACCTGTAACAGCAGTTCTAGGAGTGGTATATGTTGTTCATCCATACAGTACTTATTGGCAGTGTCCTTTCCCCTTTAAGATGTGCCGGACAGTCTTCTAGCTGGCTCCTCCCACCCACCCAGGTGGTATATCTCACGGCTCTGCCCCATGACATCAGATCTTGCCCGCTGGAAGCAGAGGTTATGCACCTGAGCCAAGGGAGGTCAAGTGAGTCCGTGTGGATGAACAACATATACCACTCCTAGAACTATTGTTACAGGTGAGTAACCTGTGTTTCTAGGGACGAGGATATGGTGTTCTATTCACATTTACTGGCAGACTCCTAGCAGTTCTCCGGGAGGAGAGAAGCAAGTCACACACCCTCTGTTTAGGGAACAGAGATTGGAGAACTGAGTCCCCAAAACCAGCATCCCGGCATGACTCTAGGTCAATGTGGTAATGGGAAATGAAGGTGTGTGATGACTTCCAGGTAGCAGCCCTGCAGATTTCCTGGATAGGGACATCCCTAGAAGCAGCCACCGACGTAGCGGTATGACGGGTGGAATGAGCCCTTAGCTCTCTGGGAGGCTCCCTACCTGCCAACCTATAGCAGAGATCAATGCAGGATGTGATCCACCTGCCAATCATCCACTTGGCTGCAGGTCTATCAGGTGCAGCTTCAGTGTAGGTGACAAACAGCTGGTGAACCTCTCCCTGAACTCCAGACATGCGCTCTTTGTAATAAGCGAGCGCTCACCTCAGGTCCAGAATATGGTGCCTGTGTACAGTATCTGACATGTGATTCAGGAAGAACACCAGAAGAGTCATCATCTGATTCAGGTGAAACTCCGACACAACCTTTGGGAGGAACTTCAGGTTGGGGCGCAGGACAACCTAGTCCCTGTGGATGACCAGGTAAGTAGACTACACCGAAAGCACCTGGAGCTCACCGATCCTTCTGGCTGATGTGATAGCCACCAGGAATGTGTTCTTCCACAACAGGTGAGACATGTCACACCTGTGCATCAGTTCGAATGGCTTGCACATGAGCTTTGCCAAAACCAGTAACAAGTCCACGGTGGTGGTGGTTCACGCAATGGAGGGGAAATGTGATCTAAGCCTTTGAAAATGCACCAGACCATCTTCTTCTGCGCCACTGACTGCTGACCAGCCTGTGCCCGGTAAGCAGAGGTGGATGCCAGGTGCACCTTAAGGATCATCAACCAAAGTCCCCCTTTGGAGTGGGACCACAGGCAGTCCAAAATGCTGGCCACCAGACAGGACAAGGGGTCCAGCCCCTTGCTCTGACACCAAATGGAGAATGTCTTCCATTTGAAGGCATAGCATTTTCTGGTCGATTCCTTTCTAGATGCCTCCACCAGGGTGAGGACATCTTCGGAGAGACCAAAGCCTGGAACTCTAGCCGCTCAGGAACCAGGCTGTCAGGTGCAAGGATTGAAGGTCCCGATGGAGTACCTTCCCCTGAATGATGGAGAGCAGGTCTGGGCGTATTGGAAGATGGCTCGTGAGCCTGTTGCTGAGGCTGAGGAGATCGGGTACCAGAACTGGCGTGGCCAGTCTGGAGCCACCAGAATCACCTGCACCTTGTCCCTCCTGACCTTGAGCAGCACCTTGTGGATCAAGGAAAGTGGAGGTAAGGCACAGAAGAGGCTTGGGGTCCATGGCCTCGAGAAAGCATTCCCCTGCAGCAAGCCCTGCTGAGGGGGTGGGCACAGAACAGCCTCAGTTTTGCATTCTCCCTGGAGGTGAACAGGTCCACCTGAGGGGTGGCCCACTGGGAGAACAGACTGTGAACTACCTCCAGATGGAGCAACCACTCGTGAGACACCTCACCCACCTGGCTGAGGGCATCCACCAGTTGACTGGAGGCTCCCGCCACATGGATGGCTAGGAGATCCACCTCCAGGCTGCGCACAAGGGTCCATATGTGGAAAGCTTCCTTGCACAAGGGCAGGGAGTGCATCCCACCCTGCTTGTTGAAGTAGTACATGGTCATGGTGTTGTCCACCTGGACTTGGACCACTTGACCCTGAACATATGGAATGAATGCAGTCAGCACCAGCTGAACTGCCTGGAGCTCCAGCAGGTTGATGTGGCATTGGGACTCCTTGGGGGTCCAGAGCCCATGACCTCTGTGTTCCCCCAGATAGGCACCCCAGTCCATGAGAGAGGCATTGGTCATCAGGATGACTGTTGGCTCAGGCAAACGGGATCACTTCCTGCAGATACTCTGGGACTAGCCACCACTGGAGGGCATCCCACATCTTTTAGGTCACAGTGACCAGCTGGTCGAAGTGACCTTTGCGCTGAGACCATTGGCTGGCCAGCTCCCATTGCAGGGAGAGCATATGTCAATGGGCCCACCGAACCACGCTGGCGCAGGCTGCCATGTAACTCAGAAGGTGCAGGAAGTCCTGGGCAGAGCACAAGTGCCCAACCCAAAATGATTGGGCAAAGGAGGAGAGAACCTCTGTCCTGTCCACCGGGAGCTGGGTTCTGGCTCGGCAAGAGTTGAGCTCTGCCCCAATGAAGCTGATCACCTGCAAAAGCACGAGTTCTGACTTGGCCTCATTGACTAGGAGGCCAAGGGAGGTGCCGGTCTGGAGGGCCAGGTTCCTGGACTGCTCCACCTCCTGCCTGGAGGAACCTGCGATCAGCCAGTCGTCCAAGTAGGGGTTCACCTGGACTCCTTGGTGCCTCAGGTAAGCTGCCACCACTGCTAAGTATTTGGTGAAGACCCTGGGGGCCGAGGAGAGGCCGAATGGCATGGCCCTGAACTCGCAGAGGGTTCCCTCAGCTCGAAAACAGAGGAAGTTTCAATGGGATGGACGGATTAGGACATGAAAGAACGTGCCCTGGAGATCCAGGGAGCAAAACCACATGTCTTGCTCCAGAGATGGCATGATCTGGGACAGAGTTACCATATTGAAGGTGTGGGACCTGAGGAATTCAGGAATGTTCAGGTCGTGCAGATCTAGAATAGGGCACCAGCCCCCATCTACTCTGGCACCAAGAAGTACCTGGAGACAAACCCTGGATGTTCTGGAGGATCCACTACTCTGACCACGACCTCATTGTGGAGGAGCTGGGCTCTGTTGTCTCGAAGAGCCAACTGAGTGTCTGTGAATACCAAGTCCTCCCATGGGGTGCGGGCTTGGCTTGGAGGATATTGCTCAAATTCCAGAGGCAGACCCTGACCAACCACTTCCAGAACCCACCTGTCCATGGTGACAGCGGACCAGGCAGAAAAGAAGTGGTGCGCTGGCCCGGTAGTGCTGAGGGTTGAGGCGCTGGATGCCACATCTCACACCATGCTGGTGACCCGGGTTCGGGAATGAGCCTGGGCCATCGGGGGTCGGCAGAGGAAGGAGAAGATTGAGCATCCAGAGGACTGCTCTCTTCTCCTGGGGTGGGTTTTGGGGATATCCCTGCTTGGGTGGCGGCTCCTGGCAGAGGCTAGGGGTGATGCACCTGGGGGTGGGGACAAGAACATGGGGTCTGGTGTTAGCAGGCATCTGCGGGAGTGGGTGGGCTTGTTCACTCAGCACACAGATGCCATTGCATGGCTGCACCAGGGGGTGGAACAAAGGAAAATGCCCTGCCTCCTGGTTGGCGAAGGGGGGGGGTACAGGGGCCGGCCAATCACACCCAGCGCTGGGTCCTTCCGTTCGTACCTCCATCTCTCCTCCCTCCCTGGTTGCCATACTAGATTATAGATAGCGTACCAGGAGGAGTAGGCGGTCCCACCTTGGGGGACTCAGAGCCGGGGAGCTGGGTGACCAGGTGGTGGATGGAGAGGTGACCGACAGAGGAGGAACAGAGGACTTCAGGTGGGCAGAAACATGGCTGAGTCGAGTGACCCCTTAGAGAGAGTCTGGGTAGGCAGCAAGAGAGGAGTATAAATAGAATTGAAAAAAAAAAAAGGAAAGGAAGTGGTGGAGCTGGTCCCCCACAGGAGAACCCAGGAGAGGTGTGATGGGCATGAGGGTGGCACCCCAATCCCATCACTGAGCAGGCTTGGAGGAGGAGGACCCGGCTGAGGAGCCAATGGGTCCCTTCCCTCTGGGCTTACAGACCACCGAGGTCACAGACTTGGGCCTGGGTCACCAAGACTGAGCCTGCTGGCCAGACTGGTGCTGGGCTGGTTTTGTCTCAGGAGTGGAGGACCAAAAGGGCTTCTGCTTCTGCTGCCTGGAGCACTTGGGATCCTTCTGGGTGGATGTCATGGAGTCCAAGGTGGCACTGGACTTCTCGATACGTTGGAGGTGACCCTCCACACCGGTCCCAAACAGGTCGGTGACCAAAAATAGGATGTCTGCCATCTTGTGCTGAGTGTCTGCTGTAAAGGCCGAGATCCACAGCCAAGCCTTCTGGCGCATGGCAACTGCAGCCATCACTGAGTGGGCACAGGAATCCCACATATCTAGAGCCATTTGAAGTTGCTGCTTAACAATAGCTCGGCCCTAATCACAGACCTGCTTGACCATGGTCTGGAGGTCCATAGGAAGGTGAGGAATCACCTCATCCAAGGAGCCCAAGAGGGTGTGGGAGAAGTGTGCCATCATGATGGCCGAGCTCGCCTGGTGGAGGCCGACTGAGGAGGCAGCATAGACATTTTTAGCCGAGTGGTCCAATTTCTTGGATTCCTTGTCCGGCTGCTTGTCAATGTCTCTGGTATTGCCCAAGCACCAAAACACAGAGTCGGCTACCAATCCCTCGGCCAAGGAGTGCTCCATGAAACCCAAGAGGGTACTGATGGGCACCGCATACTTGTGGGCCATGTGGGCCTAGGGTGCATGGCAGGATGCAGGGTGCTGCCAAAGCTCCAGGGCTGGGCCAACAATGGCCTCAACTACTGGGAAAGCCTCCGTCAGAGAGTCCACTTTTTCCAAGATTTCTGTGAGGGGATAGCGAGCCTGTTTCTGGACAGGCTCCAGTTTCAGCCCCGTGGACTCAGAGATGAGGCAGAGGATGCCCATGAAGGAAGTGGGCCCTTCCTCCATCGAGAGATCCCCATGGGTTCCACGTCAACCAGATGGGAATGCAGTGAAGAATCCTCGGACTTGGAGGAGTCCGCATAAAGCGGCCAACTGCCCGAGTAACTTTCGACCCACTGGGGCAGTCAGGTGTGAGAGTGACTGACAGCTGATGAGGAAGCCCCTTGGCCGACCGAGACTCCTTAGTTGGCATGCCGGTTGGCAGCTGCTTGGGCGGCTGTGCCACTACAATCAGTGGAGAGGCCAGCTTCAGCTGAACTGAGATGGTTGTGAGTGGCTCTGCTGGAGGAGGAACGGTTTCGACTAGCCCCACTGGGGGCATTGGTAATGGCCTGTTGGTCGGCAGCCAAGTTATGGCCGGCGTGGAAGCCAGGATCGGCTTCAGACTGGCCAACAGAAACTGTTGCCACATGAGGTCTTTGTAGCATCGATGTAAGTTGCGCTGAAGCCTCTCCTCACCCAAGGAGGATGAAGACGAATAGTGGCGGTGCTGCTTCCCATGGCATCAAGAGCGGGATCGCCGATGACGGTGGGATCTGCTCAACCCACTGGATGAGGAAGACCGAGACCTCAGCCACCAGGGGTACTGCTGGGGGAATATCAGAGGGAGCTGGGGAGAACTGCAGCTCCTCCTGGTCTGGTCGGTTACTGGAGGGTTCAGCTCAGTGGGCTGGGCCGCCCCTTCAGAGGCCACAGGCAGGACCGGAGTCCTGAACAGAGAATTGTTGGCCTCTTCTGATGACAACCAATCAACAGGGTTGAGAAACATCTCGGCCGCATTGTCGGCTGGCATCTTGACCAACTGGCCCGACGGGGTCTCTCTGAGGCCAACCACCAAGGCCGTGGTTTCACCCGAGGTCAAAACCTGAGAGTCCTGAGACCGAGAACGCTCCTGGTCCCAGGAACGCTGATGGTGAGTCTTCTCCTTTTCTTTCTTTGATCCCTTGTTGTGGGATCGGGAGCTCTGCGACCCAGAAGTGCCCTGCTCTTTAGTCGGGAGGGACTGGCACAGCACCTTGAAGAAGCCCGAATTAGTGGAGCCCAATCTGAGTGGAACAAAGGCAGAAGCCGAGGAGGACTGCGCCCGAACCGCCTCCTCCTCAAAGGCCACAAGTTGTTCCAACTGCTCGGTGGACCCCACAGCCACGGAGACCACCAGCAGACATCTTTAGATTTGACCGGATGTCATTTTTCTGGGTGGCCCAACTTAAGGTGGGCAGGTGAGGCGGTTCTTGGGGACCAACGTGTAAAACGACTGGCAAATGTCACAGGCCTGAGTATCATGTTCAAGGCCCAGGCAGTAGACACACGTGGCGTGGAGATCAGTACGCAACATCTTCTACCCAGATGGGCACCAGCGAAATCTGGGTGAGGACTTTTCATCCATTGCAGTCAACATCAATGATCGAACGGAAGACAAGACTCACGAGTTTTCAAAGTTTGGAAGTAAATCCAAAGATTTTAGTACTAGGGCCTACTCAACGCAGGAGCAGTGAGGGGGAAACCTGCTTCTTCCAGCGGAAAGGAAGATCTGGCATCATGGGGTGGAGCCAAGGGATGTACCACCCGGGTGGGTGGGAGGAGCCAGCTTGAAGACTTTCCGGCACATCTTAAAGGGGAAAGGACACGGCCAATAAGTGTGGATAGAACATATCCATGTCTTTAGAACCATAGAATTTTTTTTAAATCCAGTTGATACAGTAACATGTTTAAAACTGTGTTGTTCAATTCAGGATCAGTATTTTCTCCATGAGCCCATAACACTACCATTTTCACTATAACTGCAGTGTGTTATGACTTTAAATTTGAGCACCCAAATCCCACCATGTCTTTTGCTGAGCTCAACTTCTTTTTTTTTTTTTCCAATTGTTTAACCAGGTGAGACACACTAAGCTGAAAGCTTGTTTACAGGTGCAACCTGGGAGCACAGGGAAGTTAAGTGACTTGCTCAGGGTCACACAGTATGCAAGTGGGGGCTGTGGGATTCAAACCCAGGTCTCCAGATTTGCAGCTCAGAGCCTTAAACCACTGCGCTATACTGCCTCCCTATGAGATCTCCCATGAGATCCTGGGACACTTACACAGTAATTCTATATGAAGTTCCTAAATAGGGTATTTACTTTTTTGAACCATGATTCAGGAATATAGATTATAATAGCTTGTTATAAATATGATAAATGGAGAATTGCTAGCAACTTTATAACACGTATTATTCCCCAAACGGAGAGTCACATTTTTAAAAACACAGAAACATAGACAATGATGGCAGAAAAAGACCAATGGTCCATTCAGTCTGCCTAACTTCCCTATTTAGCCCTGGGGCTTACTGTCTCTCCAGGGTCCTAACCATTCCCATCCTTCCCCCCAGCCCATAGAAACATAGAATTTGACGGCAGATAAGGACCGCTTGGCCCACCTAGTCTGCCCATTTTTCCTACTTAACAGATAAGCTGCAGATCCTAGTTAACCAACAGCTTACTTCCTCCTACTCCCCACTAGGACTGCTTTATATCTGTCCCATGCATTCTTGAATTCCCCCACTGTTCTTGACTCCATGACCTCCTCAGGGAGGCTGTTCCATGCATCCACAACCCTCTCTGTGAAAAAATACTTCCTCACATTACCTCTGAGCCGTCCCCCCTCTATCTTCAAATTTGCCCCCTTGTTCTTGCACATCTCTTTTTCTGAAAGATGCTACCCTCTTGGACTTTGTTGATTCCCTTGAGGTACCTGAAAGTTTCTATCATGTCCCCTCTCTCCCTTCTTTGCTCAAGGGTATACATATTAAGCTCCTTTAGACTTTCTTCGTATGTCTTCTGGTGTAGACCCTGCACCATTTTGGTCGCCCTCCTCTGGACAGCCTCCACTCTGTCTATGTCTTTGCGGAGATGGGGTCTCCAGAACTGCACACAGTACTCCAGATGGGGTCTCACCAACTGTCTGTACAGAGGGATAACAACTTCCTGTTTTCTATTATTGATGCCTCTTCCTATGCATCCCAGTATCCCCCCAGCCTTCCTTACTGCTTCTCACATTGCTTGCCCACCTTTAGGTCATCTGATATAATTACCCCAGGTCCCTTTCCATTTTACTGTTGTCAGTATCTCACCCCCACTGTGTACTCTTCCCTGGGTTTTGTTTCCAATGTGCATTACCTTGCACTTCTTTGCATTGAATCTGAGCTGCCATACATTTGACCATTCCTCCAACCTTGCCAAGTCCTTCTCATCCTTTCCACTCCATCTTGTGTATCAACCCTGTTGCAGATCTTGTGTCGCCTGCAAAGAGACATACTTTTCCTTCCAGTTCCTCTGCAATGTCACTAATAAAGACATTAAAAGGACCGGTCCAGTACTGAACCTCATGCGGTACCCGCTAGTAACCCTCCTTTCTTCACTGCGTACTACATTTACTACTACCCTTTGCATCCTGTTGTCTAGCCAATTTTTTATCCAGGCTACCACCTTGGGGCCCACTCCAAGGCTGGCTAACTTGTGTATTAATCTTTTGTGTGGGACTGTATCAAATGCCTTGCTAAAATCTAGGTAGGCCGTGTCCACAGCCCCTCCCTGGTCTACTATTTTGGTCACCCAGTCAAAGAAATCTATTAGATTCGTCTGACACGCACCTTCCCATCATGAATCCATGCTGCCTTGGGTCCTGTGCCCCACTGGCCTCTAGGTACTCAACAATTCTTTCCTTCAGAAGTGATTCCATCATTTTCCCTACCACTGAGGTCAAACTAACTGGTCTGTAGTTTCCTGCCTCTGTCCTGCTTCCTCACTTTGTGAAGAGGAATCACATCTGCCCTCCTCCAGTCTTCAGGTACCACCCCAGCCTCCCATGATTTGTTAAAGAGAGTAGTCAGCGGTGTCACTAGTTCTACCCTTAGTTCTTTTAGAATTCTTGGGTGAATCCCATCAGGCCCCATTGCTTTGTCCACCTTCAATTTTATTAGTTCTTTCAGAACCCTTTCTTCTGTAAATGGACTGGTATCGACCCCCGTCTTCAGAGTGTTTCTCTTTTTGGTTTGGGTACCTCCCTCCTCTTCCTTTGTGAATACTGAGCAGAAATATTCGTTCAGTATCCCTGCTTTTACTGTCCCCCTACCACATTCCCTCCCTTTATTAAGCCTCAGTATCCCTCCTTTGGTCTTTCTTTGCTCCCTAATGTACCTATAAAAGGTCTTATCCCCCTTCTTAACAGAATTGGCTATCCTTTCCTCGGTTTGGGCCTTTGCTATTCTGACTGCCTTCCCAGCCTCTTTCTGCTTTAACTGATAAAGTTCTCTCTCCTGCTCCTTCTGTGTTTCCTTATATTTCCTGAATGCTATCCTTTTCTCCTTAACCTTCCCAGCCACCTCTTTTGAGAACCATAGCGTTTTTTTCCTTCGTTGTGTTTTATTGATTTGCTTTACACAAAGGCTTGTTGCCTCTGTGATGGCTGTTTTGATTACTCCCCATTGTTCCTCCACCCTCCTTCTTGCCTGTTTGTTAGTGCTTTTCTGAGGCACTCTCTCATTTTCCCAAAGTCAGCCCTCCTAAAGTCCAATACTCTTGCTTTTGTATGGCTTGACTGTATGGCTGTGTTTATCGTGAACCACACTATTTGGTGGTTGCTTGTTCCCAGATGGCTACCCACCTCTAAATCTGAGATTCTTTCTCCGTCCCCATTTGAGAGTACCAGGTCTAAGATTGCTCCCTCCCGAGTGGGTTCCAATACTAGCTGTCTGAGGCATGCCCCCTGTAGGGCATCAAGAATGACCCTGCTCTTGGATGTGCCTGCAGCAAAGGTGCTCCAGTTAACATCTGGCATATTCAGGTCCCCCATCAACAATATCTCCCCTTTTTCTGCCATTCTAAGGAAACCTTCTATCATTTCCTTGTCCAGTCCCCCCCACTGAGATGGGGGTCTGTATACAACCCCCGTGTGGATTGTGGTGCCATTTCCTGTCTCCAGGGTGACCCAGAGTGCTCTTTAGTTCTGTTGCTTTGATCTCTTCCTTTACATAGAGAGCTACTTCTCCTCCTCTTTTACCCTCCCTGTCCCTCCTGTAGATTGTGTATCCTGGTATGTTGACATCCCAGTCATGGTTCTCTGTGTACCATGTTTATGTGACTGCCACAATATCCCACCCCTGTAACTTATCCTTTAACTTTACAATAACTGGCAGATAATTAATAGCATATAATAACTGGTTATAGTTTTTTCCCATAGGGAAACTGGGTTGTAATTCCAGCATTATAACCAGCTGGTTATAATGACATTCTGCGCCCAGTTCCCTACTTCGTCGCAGCCTCGTACCGACTTCCTTTTTCTGCACCGTCTGTCGCGACGCCTCAGTACTACAGTATTCCCCAACAGAAGTTGTCGGCGGTAAGTTTTTTATTTTAAAGAAAAAAAGATCTCTGGGCACAGCAAACCTTCGTCATCTGACTTAAAAAGGAAAAAAAGTAAACATTGCTACCATTTAGGGACGGCTGTCTACCGCACTTAAGTCTGGGGTTTCCAACAGTCGGCGGCTCAACTCGGTAGACAGATACATTTATTTTGTGTAATTGCTGTGGTGAAAAAATGATCCCCAACAATTATGCAAAATAAAGGATGGGTAGGTGTGTAAAACTCAGATTTTATATACCCCCTCGGGGTGGGATGCCTTAATAAACCCCTCGAGCTTCACTCTCAGGGTTTAAGTGGTATCCCAACCCTCGGGGTGTGTAAAATCCTCGTTATAACTACCTACCCATCCATTGTTCTCTATATAAATCCTTCACTTTGTTCATTAGCCTAATTCCTAAATAATCCATGCCCTGAGTTTATGTTGTTGTATAGAAAACAGTCTGAGTTTTGGAAATTTTATGATGACTGAAACATTCTTTGATGACCTTTATTTATTTTTATTTAAGTAAATCAGATAATACCTTTGAGCATTAAATGCTAATTTACAAAGGTTCTTTGTCATTTACAAAGAGGTACAACAGTACAGGCTAGATACAGAGAGTAGGTTATAATAAAACAGTTGTGGGTAGACCCAGAAGATATTTACGGAGGTTCCCAATCAGTTTTAAGAGGTTAACAGTTCAGGGTAAGATTCAGAGGGTAGATTAGCAGAGGGCTGACAGGCAAATGAGTAGCAGCCACGTAGGCATTGTCAGGGGACACAGGACTGGGCATGCAGTGCATAAGCCAACAGTTCTGCTGCACTGAAACAGGGGGATGAGAGTGCTAGGGGCAGCTACATTGGCCAGGCAAGAGTGCCTTCTGTAGTACTCTTTTGAATTGTCCAATTTTTGACAGCCCATGGTGAGGCATATCCAGATCCAGATCATTTAACCAGTGGCAGGCCCTGATTGCAAATGAGCGCATGGCTTGGCTAGTGCTTCAACAAGGGACAGAGAGGTAACCGTGGGTCAGGCGCCTGGGGGCATATGCATTTTGTGAGGGTGTTAGCAGGGTTTGTATCCTGGGGGAGGTGAGACCCAGCAGTGCTTTCGCTCCCATTAGGCAGGTCTGGTATTTTATTCTGCTAGTAAGAGGTAACCAGTTTGTGAGGGTATAAAGTGCACAGGTGTGGGTGGTTTTGGCTGCTCCAGTAACAAAGTGACATGCTTTGTTCAAGGCCATCTTGACCCTGTTTAGGGCTGTTTCAGAGGCAGCCCCATAGACCAGGATGCCGTAATCAATCATTGGGAGGATGGAGCTTGTGACAGCCACCCTTCTGGCCTCAGAGGTAAGGTTGTGTCTCAATCTAAAGAGTGCCCCAAGTTTCCTGTTAACATTGCAGACTAACTGATTGACACGTGGAGCGAAGGTAAGTGATCGGTCAATTGTGATGCCCAGGTACTTGAATGTGTCAGCCTGGTCCAGGGGTAGTCCCTCTGCACTGAGGATGGTGAGAGGGGGAAGCTTATTTCTTTTCTGAATGCTAGAGAAGAGCATAGTCTGTGTCTTTTTGTAATTTAGGACTAACTTGTTCTGCCGGAATGAGTGTTTTAGTGATGCAAAACTAAGTTGTAGGCCACTGGCAGACCTATTTAATAGTTCACTAGAAACAGGCACGGTACCGCAGGACTGGAGAACAGCACATGTAGTGCCGCTCCACAAAAGCGGTCCTATGGATGACCCAGGGAATTACAGACCAGTCAGTCTGACCTCCATTGTGGGCAAGCACATGGAGACCATACTATAGGAAAGGTTGGTGGAATATCTAGAGGAGCATGGTCTCCAGGATGCGAGGCAGCATGGGTTCATGGGGGGGTGAGATCGTGTCAAACAAATCTGATCGACTTCTTTGACTGTGTCACTAAGACAGTAGACAGGGCCAAGCCGTAGACATCCTCTATCTTTTTTTTTGTTTTATACTTTATGTTTATTACTTTTCATAGTACAGACATACAAGAAAGTCCATCCTTGGATTTGAGTATGAGAGACTTTGAATTATGCATTTAATAACTAGGATAACATACTCAGCATCCATCGTTACATCATTAGAGGACAGATTTTTTCATTATTTAGAAGAAAAACAACAACAGTGCAATACCAAATAACCTTGCAACAAGAACATGGACATCCAATGCAATTGCATCCCTCCAATAATTGAGCCCTTGTGCTTTACATAGCACTTATAAATGCCACTGAAAGCAGCATTATAGTCCATGTACCTCAATAATTTATTTCAACATTTCCAGCAGAAGCCCCTGAGAGTCTTTCCCCACTTACCCTCAAACAGATCCCAAACATGGATCTGATTAAATTTAATTAAGACAAACAACATATTTTAACAATCTTTGGTAGATAACCATAACTTGCTTAGCTCTGTTAATTAGTTACCCTTTAAGTAGTGGTAATACAATTTTTTCATAAAACAAAACTGAGATTCTTAATAGGTCTGTGACGCAGTTAACTTTAAGTCGACCACGTGGAGACTGGCTTATAGAACTTTTAATGTTATTTTTGTTTACTCAGTCCCCATTATCAGGTTCATTATTGGTTTCTAATTATGCAAAGTCTTTCTGAATTAAAGATAATCATTTCCCTACTTCAGCAGGGTCAGAATAAATATAAGTTTTACCCGCATATTGAATCCTGAGTCACGCTGGGACTTGTAGCGTGTGAGTAACCCCCAATGCACGAAGCCCAGATCGGACTGCATCAAACGCTTTGCGGCGTTGTCGAGTGGAATAACTCAAGTCCGGAACCAGTGCACTCTTTCATCAGAATCCAAAGACATAGACCCCTTCTTCTTAGCTGCCTCCAGAACTTTATCCCGAATATGCTGTCCGGTGCTAACAGTCATTACAGTACGAGGCAAGTCATCCGATGACTGACGACATCTGGGGGTGATACGATATGCCTTCATGATGTCTCCCGTAATATCAAGGCCCCATATTGTAGCTATTAGAGTTTCCACATACCCCAGTAGATTCTGTCATTCCAACTGCTCTGGGACACCCAAAATGCGGAGGTTTATCAAGCGAACAGCATTTTCAAGCTGTTCCATCCATAGCCTCAGAACTTTATTTTCTGCCAGTACTCCAGAAACCACCGTTGCGGTGTTATTCGCTGTTTCCGCTGCTCCGTCGGCGGTTGCTGATGCCTTCACTAATTTTGAGTCCATGGTAGTGACGTGATCAGTTAAAGTATCAACTTTTTTATCCAGGAGCTGTATTGCTTGTAAAAGTGCTCTGCTGGTCGGTTCAGAGGTGCCCACCTCATGGCTAGAAGCTGCCGCTCCTGCCTGATCTCCTGGCTTATGTTGCTTCGGACCACCGCCATCCTGAAATGGCTTTTTTTTCCGGTTTACCATATTCAACACAGACAAACATTATACTAATCTGTGCTGTCTGAGGAGCTGTAAACTGGTTTAGAACAGGCATGCCTTAATAGAATTTTTTATGGATTTTTTAGCTGATTTGACGTCGGGTGTGAGGAGCTCTCTCAAAGCTGTCTGTTCCCTTCGGCTGCTGGCTCCACTCCCCACCCCCGACATCCTCTATCTTGATTTCGGCAAGGCCTTTGACTCTGTGACCCAGAAAGGGTTGATCAGGAAGTTGGTGAATCTCGGGGTTGGGGAAAAGATGGCCAGATGGGTGGAAAACTGGCTGAAGGACAGAACCCAGATGGTGGTTGTGGGGGAAGAGTTATCTGGCACTAGGCAGGTAACCAGTGGGGTCCCACAGGGCTTGGTGTGGGCCGGTGTTGTTCAATGTCTTCATCAATGACATTGGAGATGGCATTAAGGGTAAAATGTGCCTATTCAAGGATGACACCGTGCTCACACCTCAAAAAGGACATTAACCTGCTGGAGAAGGTCCAGAGGAGGGATACAAAGATGATAGCTGGTCAGCAGTGTAAGGCATATGAGAAGAGGTTTAGGGCACTGAACATGTACTCCATGGAAGACAGGGGAGAGAGAGGGGACATGATTGGGACCTTCAAGTACTTGAAAAGGATAAATAAGGTTGATGAGGAGAGTCTCTTTAAGATGAGTGGTAACCATAACATGAGGGGGCACAGTCTTAATCTGTAGGGTGGGAGGTTTAGGAGGAAGGTCAGGAAGCACTTCTTCACAGAAAGGGTGATGGACACTTGGAATGTGCTGCCAAAAGACGTAATCTCGTTGAAGACAGTGGGCAGCTTTAAGAGAGGCTGGGACAGGCATAGGGGTAGGGTAAGGGTCATGGGTAGGGAGGACAGGAGGAGTGGGGAAGGAGGGCAGGGACATTAGCTCGAGCTATGGACCCTGCAATATGAGCAGACTTGATAGACCAAATGGCCTTCTTCTGCTGGCTTCTTTGTATGTATGTATGTACTTCTGAGGGCCTCCTGACTGGGACCATTTGTGCTGATGACTGCATCATCTGCATAGAGCAGCATTGTGGAGGCTGGACAGGCTGCATGGAGGGTGCTGACGAAGAGGCGAAAGAGTAGAGGTCCCAGTACTGAGCCCTGCAGAACCCCTACTGTTACTGGCCTGGAGTCAGAGCATAAATCATTAATCCTGACTTGCTGTGACCTATTAATGAGATAGTTGCTGAACCACTGGACAGTGTCAGCAGAAAGGTCAAGTGTTTGTAATTTAGTGAGTAGGAGTGCATGGTTTACCAGGTCGAAGGCCTTGGTTAGGTCAATAAATACAGACCCCACCAGATGGCCTTTATCAGCCGACTCATGTAAGTAGTTAGTGTATTCAACTAGGGCTGTGGTATTGCTGGGCAGCTTGGGGAAGCTGTGCTGGTGAACACAGAGTAGGTTGTATTTGCTGAGATAGGTTGTGAGTTGGTCAGAAATCATCCTCTTGAGAGCTCTGAACAGAGGTGAGAGGATTGATATAGGCCTGTAGTTAGAGACAAGGCTATAGTCACCACTTTTGTACACAGGGGTTACAAGGGCAGAGTTCCACAGTTATGGGAACAGTGAAAATCTAAGGGATAGATTGAACAGTTTGGTTAGGGGGCAGGCTAGTTCCTCAAGTGCAAGGGCCATCAGTTTCATATCAAGGGAGTTCCCTCCCATTCTAGTTTTGTTGAGCACTCTTTTTACATAATTGACTGTGTCTATGGGGGAGATGGAATGGAAGTAAAATACTGGGGTATGGAGGGCCTCAATATCCTCAGGTAGGTCTGTGGGGGTGGTGGTTCCTTGGGGTGTGGGTTTCTCGCAAGGTGGGAGTACGGCATTAAGGTCAGTAAATGCATTGTTGAAGGTGTTGGCAATCTCTGAGGGGTCCACAGTGACTGTGCCATTTGTGTTGAACATTGATGGAGCAGATTTGTCGTCCTTCTCTAATAGGTTATGTAGTAAGTCCCAGAAGACCTTGTCCTTACCCTATATTTTGACTTGTTGTTGTTCCATAAAGTAGGAGGCCTTTGTCTGCCTGATTAGTCTGATGCATTGGTTTCTAGCAGCTCTGTAGTTCTGATAATGCGTTGGCGAGCTGGAGGACCTGGCCTTGAGCTAAAGGTTGTCCCTAGCCCTCATGTGTGCAAGAAGGGAAGGGGTGACCCAGTCTGCCGAGGTCCCTCTTACAACATGCTTTCTGAAAGGGATGTATTTATTTGCAACTGCATTGAATGTAGTTACGAAGTAGTCTAGGGCCTGATCTGTAGAGTGCATGATGTCTAGAGATCTCCAATCAATTAGAGCCAATTGGTGATGGAATTCACCAGCTGCTCCCTTCCTTAATACCTTAGTAAAACTAGTTTTTGGGGGTGGCTTTTCTATTTTGGCGGACCATGCACACAGTATAGGGGAGTGGTCACTTAAGACATCGGGCAACACTGTGACTTCCATGAACCTTTCTGGGTGGGTGGTACGGACCCAGTCTATGAGGGTGTTGGTGCCAGTTTTGCAGTTGGTCCTTGTACTATCCTTGACCACTTGAGTAAGGTATAGGTTGTTAATAAGGTCTTTAGAGTTTGTGCTTGATTTAGCGGTACAGTTTATATTGAAGTCCCCTACCACCAGGGTCTCGTGGCCCTGGCTGGTCTATTTAGAGAGTCTAATGAATGTATCTAATCCAGGGTATTGATTGCCGGGGGTGATATACAATGCCATAATTGTCAAATGTTTTCTACCATTGCCTAAGAAGAGGAGTACTGTGAGGCATTCACAGTCAGTACTGGGAATAACGAGTGAGACTTTGTGTCCTTGTATCATGTTCTAAACATATACAAGGCAGCCTCCCCCTTACCATTATGGTCTTGTCTGAAGTGGTTATACCCATGCAGCATGATGGATTTATCAGGTGTATTTTGTGTAAGGCAGGTCTCAGTTAGGGAGATTATGTCTGGATGGACTTGGTTCATCCATGCCTCTAACTGTGCAAGTTTGGGGAGCAGGCTATCTATATTTAGTGAGGGGGAATTTTAGGGTAATGGGGGGGTTGTGTTGGGGAGTAATCCAGTGGGGGTCCTGAGTTTGGGTGTACATTTCCAGACAGTAGCAGTAGCATCAGTAGCAGTTTTCGGATCAGATTACCAGCTTTTTTAGGATATGGCCTGGTGTCTAGTCTGGGAGGTCGTTTCAGGGTGCATGTGGTCAGAAGGTATGTAAGGTTACTGTAGCAAGAAAAGTTGTATTTAGGGGAAGGGAAATAGGTGGGGGCAGTAGGACAGTGGGCATATACTGGGGGGTTATCAACTACTGTTACCCATGACGGCGTATGTACTTGTGGACTGAGGTCCGAGTAGTGGGACATGTTTGCATGTTCTATGTTAGAGGGTTCTTGCATCCAAAGTCATGAGAGGAGGGTTATGAGGCTTAGGGTCCAGGCTGGGGATTATACTTTCCATGCTGTTAAAATCATAGTGGTCACTGGTTGTTTGCAGGTGCCAGGAATAGTGTTTCTTTATACTGTAGGTTCATGGGGCTATAGGGTTAGCTCGAGGGTAATTGGGGGTGCTATGGGTATTGCTCCCTTTGACAGATGAGGTCCTTGTTTAGTAAGATGAGTTGTGAGTGGGGACACACTAGTGCAATGCAGTTATAATGAGCTGGGTAGGAGGTGTGGGTGGGCTAGGTAGTTAGGGAAGGAGGGGTGGAGAGAGGTATGGGTGGAGAGGTACACACAGTAAATTATTACTTAGTGGTAGTAGTGGAAGTGGTCATTGAAACAGGGGCTGCTTGTGGATGGTTAGTGTGGTGGGGGAGCAGGGAAAGAAATTGGTCAAGTGGTAGGATGGGGTAGCAGTAGGATATAATATGATAAGAGACAGCCTTGAGGCAGATACTATTAATTATTGAAACAGGGACTTGCTTATGAAATAGGGAGGGGAATTAGATTAAGCAGGTAGAGAGTGCTACTGTGTGATGAGGGAGAATGCAATGTGATATCGGATACAGGAGAGAAACTAAAATCTAGCTGGGGAGCCGCTTATATAAAGTAAGAGTGCAAGAGTGGTTGATGCGAGAAGAGGGTGTGCAGTTCAGTAGCGGTTATCGAGTAATGGCAAATGCAGAGAAGCCGAGGGAGCTCTATATGCGATAGAAGTTGAAGTTGGTGTGATGTTCGGAGATATGAAATGATTATGTGAGTGGGATTATAAGTGGAGTGCGCAGGATGTAGTCAGTTGCAGTGACAGAAATGGTAGTTGGTGAGAGGCGATGGTGTAAATTAGTTTCAGATAGAATTACATTCACTATGTTGGGTCACGAGAGGGGCGGGGAAGGAAATGAGTAGGCAACAGTACCATATGGTGGTGGTGACTACCATTCATGGAGGTTTGATAGGGAAGTGAAAGCTGGTAGGCTGCTGCCTATTTGAGTGGAGCCGGTATGAATGGAAGTGGTTGTGTCATGATGTGTGTTAAGTGGTAGTGGGATCAAACAAGGGGGTAGGTGGGTCTAGATGTGTGGTGATTGGTTGGAGTGTGGTATTTCTAGGATTGCCGAGCCAGGGTGGGAATGGAGGGGGAGCAAGGGTAATACCTCTGGTGTGGTGTGTCTCTCTGATGAAAGACAATCTAAGCAGTCTGCCGACCTAAAAACAAGTTAAAGTCACTGGCTCCCTAAGCCAAAGTGCACATCCGCAGACGAGCAGCAGGAGCTTTGGTGTGTTTCAAAAATGGTGCTGGACACCAAACTCGAATGCAGCAGCAGTACCTGGGGGGGGGGGGCTCCGATGTCCATGGGGAAGTGGGGGAGGGCAGCAGCTGAAAGCCCTCTCTACCATTGCGATTGCAAAAGGTATTACCTGACTTTGCTTTATTAATTCTGTATCTTGCCACCTTGGGGCTGGCAGTATAGCCTAGAGATTAGAGTAACGAGCTGTGAATGAGCTTAGTACATCCAGTAGAGAGACCTGGGTTTGATTCCCACAAACTCCACTTGTATACTGTGTGACTTTGAGCAAGTCACTTAACCGCTCTGGTGCTCCCGGGTTGCTCCTGAAAACAGGCACCTGTGCCTAGTGGGCCTTACTTGGTTACCAAAGAATAAAATAAAAAAGAAATAAACCTTGGAACAGTGTGATATTACCTGTTTTTACATTCTAATAAGCTTTTTTGTGGATATTCCTACAAATCCAAAATGTTGTCTGCGGAGGCTGTAAGTTTGGTTTCTATATTCCCTATGTTCATAACCTTTATTAATTTGTGCTTCCTTATCTCCATAAACAAAAACCTCTAAGGCGAGGGTAGGCAAGGTGAAGAATTACGGGCAACCCTGTCTGGCTCCCCTAAACAAGGTGAACTCCTTAGAGAGTTCTTTTTATTAATTTTCAATTTAGATTTAGGGGAGTAATACAGAACTCTCATACTAGCACTAGGTGTCAGCATGGCTCAGTTGGTAGCACATCTGTCTTGTCATGGGTTCTCATTCCACATTGGAATTGGACTTGCACCTAAAACACTGGCAACCGAATGCAGTATTAGGGGGTGCTGTACTGCTGGGGTGTACCATCCTTCGCATGAGACATTAAACCTAAATCCCTTCTACCCATCCCAATGCTGTCCTGGTGGGTGCCCAGGTGGAAGTAAAAGAACCTAGGGCACTCTTTGCAAAGAGCAGTGGGCATTCCCAGTATCCTTCCCATAAACCGGATCATGCAATTGTCCTGGCTGTGTGTGGGTGTTGATGTGCAATATGGCTGCCACTACATATTCAGGTCACTTCACTACCAGTCTAGCATTGCTTGTAAAGCACTTTGAGATGCACTGTGTATGAAAAGCGCTATATAAATGCTGATTCTTCTTCTTCTTCTTCTAGTAACAACATCCTCTGGGAAGCCCCACTTTCTTAAGACAAAAAATAACTATTTCCATTCAAGGATACTGAATGCTTTACAAGCAAGCAATGAAAGCATAACTGTTTCTATCTTATTTTTTAAGCTGTTCTATAAACCAACCAAACTTCAACTGAACAGTAAACCAGATAACCTTCCATCTGCAAGCTAACGTCCTGCACAATGTAGCAAATAGCTACTGAGATATACTTTATCAAATGTGCTCCTGGCTGGACAATTTGAACTTTTCTGTTTGGTGAGATCTTTTAAAATATTTTTAAGAAAATTTGCAGCTCCACCTGGATTTGAGAATATAGTTTATGTTGAGGAACTTAATTTTTAAATTCAATAAGAGAAATTCTAAATTTTGTGTCTTGTAGAACTACTCATCTCCTCAAAGTTAACTCAATTTGATACCACTGCAACTAAATGCAAGGTTTTGTATTCTGAATTGGATAATGTTTTTTTGGGGACATCTGTGAACTTAAACCTTTTGGTTTTTAACCTAATCAAATCAAATCTTTATTTATCCAGGCGATCATCATTGAGCAAGCTCATTTACAAGATGGACCTGCTGTTGTCCAAGACAGTTATACATACATAGATTGAGAATACAAAGTACAACATGTGCAAAGAGTTACAAACGAATTTACAGAAAAGTGGTAGGTGCACTATATACATTCCAAGCTTTTTTGTAGGAACACACATGCATCACTCAACTTTGCTGTGATATATACAGACTCCATGTATGGAGAAGTTGAGGTGGTATGTTTAGTCATTCTTAGTCAAGCCTCCACCAGAGGGTACAATTCTTTGCATTTCAGCCCTCAGTGACCGTTTACCGTACTTGGGTGAGGGTCCTGGGCTGCATAGGGGCCCCTAATGAGGTCTGTATGTTCTGCTTAAACGGTGAGAGGAGAGTAATATGGGAGAAGTGGTGCCTTGGGTGCCGAGGGCCACTATGGCAGCTGACTAATGGACTTGATTAAAATAGGGAGGGGAGGAACTAGGTTTGTGGCTGGATGTGGTAAGGATACGGAGTAAACCGTCAGCAGGACAGCTAGGAACTATGGAAACACTTACAGATTTCGGCGAATGTTTTATCATAAATGATCCTAAACAGGGCAAAACTGACAGGACAGCTGAGTCTCAAGGATCTTTGTACCCTGTTCCAGAGCGTAGGGAAAGCGTTGCTTATGGCAGCCCTGCCAAAGTGGGTACTGATCCTGGGGATTTTCAGAGAAATTAGCGAGTGGCTTCTTAGTGAGTAGCTGTAATCTGGGAGTTTGTTGGTAAGGGCTCAGAATGTCCAGAGTGCTCCATTTCTACACCGCCTATATTGAAGGGAAGGCCACCCTATGGCTGCATATAAAGAGCAGTGATGTGTGGAGGATGGGACACCAGTTATAAATCTCAGCACTCTGTGGTACAGGACATCCAGTTTTGCAAGGTGTGAGATGGAGCATTGGCCATAGATAATGTCGGCGTAGTCGATTAATGAGAGGAAAGTTGATTGAACAAGCTGTCTTCTTGCGTCTGCGGTCAAAAGGTGTTTCATTCTGAAGAAGAGGCCAAGCCTCTGCCTAAGCTTTTTCATCAATTCTTCTGTGTGCTCCACAAAGGAGAGTTTGTTGTCCAGCCATATACCCAGATATTTGAATTTAGGCACGAACTCAAGATCTTCGCCTAGAAGGGTAGTTATGGAAGGAAGGGTACCAGCAGCAGCAGCAGAGTAGACCCTAGTGCTAGATGGGGTAAAGAGCATGGCCTTAGTTTTTTTTGCATTTAGCAGTAGCTTTTTGCTGAGAAGCTGATGCTGCAGTGTACTGAATTCAGTTTGTAAATCTGTGCATGCAGCTCCAGGGGAGTCACAGCTTAGATAGAGCACCGTATCATTGGCAAACAAGTGGATACTGGCTTCTGTAATGCCTAGGTCCAAGTTGTTAATGTAGATGGCGAACAGTAGAGGGGCCAGTATGGAACCCTGTGGGACTCCTCTTTTTATTGGTTTGAGAGGAGAGAGCTCACCTTTGGCCTTAATTTGTTGCTGCCTATCAGAGAGATAATCCTGGAACCAGTCCAGTGAGGTTGAGTCCATACCTATGGTTTTTTAAGGTGGAGAGAAGTAGGCAGTGGTCGACGGTAACGAAGGCCTAGTCTTGGTTTTGTAAAACACTAACTTAGCATTAGCTATTTATGAAAGACAAAATGTTTAGTGCTACGCTCACAAACATTGTGGGGGTAGCAATTGGCTTAAATTTGCTTGGTGCAACTATGTGCACCAGTTAAAGATCCTCCCCCACACACACATACACTGAGATCCCAGCTATCCACAAGCACACACTCTAATAACACTATAAGCCAAAAAAACCTGAAGTGACTATAAGGAAAAATTCTTTTAATAAGATTAAATTACAATTGAAACCCAAACAAATAAAGAAAAGTCCATTGTTCAATAAATCAATAAGTCTTGTGCAATGGATATCATTGGTTCTCAGTGGGGACACTGAACTAAATCCAGGTCCAGTGAACAGGTCCATTAAGATTATGCATGATAATGCTAGGAGCCTTGTGAACAAAACTGACCTGTTTCGGACATGGGTAGACATAGAATCTCCAGATATAATTACCCTGACAGAGACTTGGTTATGCAAAAAGATCAATTCAGATGAAATTGAACTGAAGGTTTTTACAGCTATAGATTGGACAGAGGATCATGTGGGGGGGGGCGGGGGGCGTCCTAATGTACATAAAACATTTGCTTACATATTCAAATGTTCTTTATTCAGGCAATATAGAAGGTATAGAATGCCCGATAGTTAACCTACAATTATTAGATTTAGTAATTGTTTAAGCAATAAGGCACAACAGGGTGTGGGTTATTGGGGATTTACCCATGCCTTGTGTGGTGTGCCACGAGGTGCAGCTGAGTGACTTAACCACACAAGAAGTGGGTAAATCTCCCAATAACTCACACCCTGGAGTGCCTCATTGCGATTATACAATAGTCCCATGTGTAAAATACATTTTAAATGTGTTTTATTATGTTTTTTATAAATGCCATTCCTCAGCCATGGGTTATGCAGGATTTACCCAAAGTCATGTGACATGTTTTGACCAATGAGGTTACAGGATTTTCACACACCATTGTATAATGTAGTTTATCCCCCACCTAAAAGCAAAACTATGTTTTTTGGAAAACTGTCTTAGATGGTGTCAGAATATGCAACAAACAGGAATATTATACTAACTGGAGATTTTAATGCAGCTTGGGGATGTCCAAGAGGCCAAAAATTGGAAGATTCTTTACAAAGCCTGAATTTGGTGCAAATCATAAATACTCCAACTAGAAAAGAAAAATTAAACAGTTTAGATAACATTCCAGAGCTTATTTTTGTCTCCCCAGACCTGCTAGTACTAGACAAAAATGTGAAAGCACCTAACCTGGGGGACCATAATGTTACTTACTCCAACATTAGTATAAAAACTAAAGAGTTTCTCAATGTTAGGAGATGCTTTAAAAACTACAACAAACTAGCTTTTCAAAACCATATATCAAAAATGAAATGGTATAGGATTTTACTGATACTGGATTTGTTTAGTGGTCGAAGAATTTACTAAAATGTTTTTGAAGGCTTGTAATAAGTTTGCTCCCTTAAAGAAACAAACAAACACAAAAGCCAGGCCACTTGCCTTGGATAAATAATAAATCAAAAAGTTAGAGTAAAAAAACTATTTCTGGAGGAAAGCAAATAAATCTTTGAGCCAGGAAGCTTGAGATCAATTTAAAAAAAAATGAGAAACAAAGTTATCCAGGAAGTAAGGAAATCAAAGAGCTATTTTTACAAACAAAAAATAAATAAAATAAATTATAAACAAATAAAAAATTAATGAATAAAAATTGGAAGATGGATTAGGATTGGGAATAGCAAGTATAGAGGAATGGAGGGGGACAAATTGATGGGGCTAGGATAAGGGGAGGACAGTGGAGAAGGTAGCGGGGAGGAGGAAGTGGATGCAGGAAGAATGGGAATGAGGCTGAGGAAGTTGTGGAGGGGAGTGAGGAGCGGGAGGAGATAGAGAGGAAGAGGTTGGAGGGAGGGATTTTAAGGTAGGTGGGGAAGAGGAAGGGAGGGATGAGATGGGGAGAGGATGAGTGCAGAGGTTGGAATATGTTAGAAGTGGGACATGGGAGGTACAGAGAGGTGCAGGAGCTTGGGGGACAGGTAGAGTATAGGGAAAGAAGACAGGGGGAATTTTAATGGAGGGTAACTCCTCAAACCCCTCTAATTATCGACCAATCACATTACTTTCAGTGAGCTCTAAAATAATGGAAAGAACAGTTCATAGTCAGTTATATGAACATCTTGAGAAGTATAATACATTGACTAAACTGCAATCAGGATTTAAGAAAGGACTCTCCATGAGCACTGCACTCACGGACTTCACTGATCTAGCGGCTGTGGCATGTCGACAGCTGGTTCTGATTTCAATATGATATTTTTTCTGCAATATAAAATATTTAAGGAAGTGTGTGTCAGGAGAAAATGCTGTCTTGCTGAAATTAACACATCAAACCCCCCCCGGGGGTAAGTTCAAAGGACACGAGGTAGCTTAAACTACAGATATCTGAGGTGCAATTATCTTGTTAGTTTGCTTTGAAGGCAGGAACCAAGATATCTATTTTATAATGCCCTCAGGGAAATCCTTTGATTTATACTAGGTGTCATGAGGAAAAGGACATATGCATGTGGTTGGACTTTCTTCCAAGGAAGCCAGCTAAATACATCAAAGAGACTTTGATGTCGGTGTGAAGCAGGTCCCAGACTAAATGGGGAAGTCCAATATGCATTTGTTTGGACTGTTGTCCCAGGAAGCCAGGAATTACATCAAAGAGCCTTTGATGTCTGTGGGAAGCAGATCACAGACCGGTTTTGACAAGTCACATGAAGAGGAGATTAATTGATGTCACCAACTATTTTTTTAAATATCTTAGTAGGAAGGACATCCTGTGTTATAAAATATAAATTTTAATACACCACGGCGGAGTTAGGTGACCTCAGAGAGAAGGCCGGCTCAAGGCTGCTTTTAAAATACTGAGCAGACCTTACACAGAGACATTATTTTCTGACTGAGAAAAGAGGAACAACAAAGCACTGAAAGATTAAGAAGTAAGCAGACCTTAGATAAGACCAGTCCGAGAATATGGGTTGTAGGAATTTGCACTTTTAAACCTGTTTTTGTTTTTAAGGCTATATGTGTTGGGATATCTTGTTCTGTATTTTACTGTTTTCCTATTTTACCTATTTTAAAGTAAAGATATATATTTTAAAAACAGAAACTGTCTGGTGTGCCTTGAAACTTCTTTTTATATAAGTGAAGCTTAGATGGTTATAGTTGACACTGTGCATGTGCTTACTGTGATACCAAACTGGGAAACAGATAAGAGTTCTCTAGGTCTTGCATAGAGTTCTAAGGGTTCATTTGGTTATACCTGGTTAGGTGCCCGTAGGCAAAGATATCTGGCCCCCCAAAGACAGAATTATCTGAGCCTGACAATTGGGTATGCTAACAAGAGGTTATCAGTTTGAATCCCTCCAGAACTTGGGACTAAGGTGACTCAAACCCACAAAACAGACAAGAGGGTTACCTTATTCTGTTAACTGTTCACAGTTCTACGCTCAGAGGTTGGCACTTTGGGAGTAGAAGGCTGACCAGGCTGAGTGGGTTTGTGACAGATTGGATGGCAGCAGAGGCATAAAATGTTTGGTGGTATAAGCTTTATTGTTCAGTGTGTCAGCTTGAGACTGTTCGGCTCACTTGGAAAAAAGAAAGGCAATGTTTTATTTCAAAAGGAAACAGAATTATATTCCTTGGCTTACAGTCAAGTTCCTACCTGTTTTATTTTTTTTTCTAAAGTGCCAGTCAGAGTTGCAATAGTCAGGAAAGATGGCTTCCAACTACAGCAGGCACACTGTAGAATACTTAAAGCAGTTGTGCGGGGACAGAGGAGCCCCGTTCGAGGTGACAGCTGAAAAGCAGAACCTCATAGATGCCCTGATGGTAACAGATACCCAGAGCAGCGAGTCACCGACTGTGACTGAAAAGGACAGCAGGGTCACTGTCAGTGAAGGGCCACAGCAGCAGGGGATGGTCACCAGTATCCTGAATCCAGAGGTACTCAGGCTGCAAACTGAGTTGCGCAGGATGGAGTTGGAGTTCCAGGAGAAGAGGAAGCGAGAGAGCCGAGAGGCAGAGCGGGAACGCCGAGAGGCAGAGAGGGAACAGCGAGAGGCAGAGCGACAACAGAGGGAGGCAGACTGTGAGAAGCGTGAGTGCCAGCGAGCTGCAGAGGAGAAGAGAGAATGAGAACACCGAGATGCAGACCGTGAGGAGCAGGAGTGCCAGAGGCAACAAGAACTGGAGAAGATACGACTCCGACCAGCGGCACCAGAGCAGGTAAGTGGCTTGGGTTTAACTGGGACTGCAGGACTGGGTTACACACTGAACTCCAAATTAATAGCCGAGTTTAAAGAGGGGGAGGACATGGATGCCTTTTTAAATTCTTTTGAAAAACTTTGTATTCAGGCTAAAATTCCTAGAGAGTCCTGGAGCTTCCAGCTATCCCTGCTACTTACTGGGAAGCTCGATGCACTGGGTCAAATGGACAATGAGGACAGCAATGATTACAGCAAGCTAAAAGCTGCACTGTTAAAAAGTTTTAATTAACTGCTGAATCATACAGAGTTAAATTCCGTAAGCTCAGGAGAAGCCCTGATATGAGCTATGAGGAGCTAGCCACAAAACAACGTCAGTTTTTAAAATGTTGGTGGGAAGGAATTGAGGCAAACTCTGTTGATAAAATTGAAAATGTGATTTTATTAGAACAGTTTTATTGGGCATGCTCAGCAGAGCTAAAAACCTGGCTATAGGACCGAGATCCCAAAACAGTGCAAGAGGCTGCGGAACTCTCGGATCGCTATGCCAAGAGCAGACCTGGTCTGAGAGCGAGGGGCAGGTGTGGCAGTGCAGAAAGGGAAGAGCTTGCCTTCAGGGCAGCTAAAACCCTCACTGCCTCCACAGAAACCAGTTAGCTCCAGGTTTTAGAGAAAAGATTTCTCTGAGAGAAGAACTGAATGTTGGTTGTGTAAGAAAACTGGGCATATTGCCAGTGTCCCAAAAAGACCAGCAAAAATACACAGAATGGTACCAGGAAAGAAGCGGGTTGTTTGTGTGTCCCTGAAAGCATGCCAGTGAACATGAGGGAACACATGCACCCAGTCATGGTGAATGGTGTACAGATGCAGGGGTTAAGGGACACAGGGGCCTCCCTGACATTGGTAAAGGGGGATCTGGTACAGCCTGGTCAGCTTATACCCAATAAATACATCACTGTACAGGACCTTGTGGGTGGGGAGAAAACATTGCCCCTTGCTAGTGTTCTCCCAGACTGGGGTGAAACAGGGGGAACTGTGCAACAGGTGGCTGTAACTAAAACATTACCAGTGGATGTGATCCTGGGTAACAATCTCCAGCAGGGGACAGTATGTGCAGTTACCCGTAGCCAAGCAGCAAGGGAAAATTGTAGTTCCCTGAACCCCACAGAAGCCATTGTGGAAACCACTGAGAGGCTGGTTCCCCAGCCTGTGTCTCCAGATGGGGAGACTGATAAAAAGGGGGTAGAAATTTCCCCAGTAGCAAGTAACCACACAGCCACAGAGGGATACTCCGAAGAGGGAGGGGTGACCCCTTGTCAGAGGGTTGGGATTGACAGTGATCCTGAGGGCCCTGACGCTAGTGCTAGGGACCCTAGTTTAGCGACTGAAGGGGACCTGTCCCATGCCTTGGAACTGTGTGAGGGGTTTGCAGCTGCTCAGAGGAGTGACCCTAGTTTAGAGAAGCTGAGGGCTTGGGCAGACTCTGACGGAGCACAGGTAGACATAAGGTTTTTTTTTTATTATATGTTTATTAAAGATTTCTGTAAAAACATACAGTTAATTTCCTGACACAGCATATAAGGATGTACATAAATCTACTGAGGGTGCCACTCATCTTAATACAAGCAAACTTAATAGTCCAGCTATTAAAACATACTGCATCTAAAAGATACATCATTGGGAGGTACCACCAAAAAATAACATTACTTATAAAGATTACATTGCTGAATAAATGAGACCATGAGCTGCATGTGATAATAAAAGTCTATTATAAAATGTATAATTTTCAAAGTCACTAGTTCCAAAAGGAACAATGAAATACATGCCTTAACTTCAAGTAAAAGCCTGGCAAGGCTAACAACTGAAGGATTAGTGGCTAAGCAGTTGCAATCACTGCATCGTTATTGTATTTATCAACTATCTGAAGCTTCTTCAGTAACATAAACGAAGAATTGAGGCATATTAAAATTATTAAAGTGTAATCTATTATTGATTACTTAAACTGCCTTCATATGCAAAACATACTTTGGGTATAGAGTACGATGAACTTTTTAAACTGAGATACAAAAGGCAAACCCTTGCCATTAGTCGAAAGTCCTCACGGGATTCCTTCCTCCTCCTCCTCATCCTCCGAGTCGGTGTCTTCAGCCCTGGAAGGGCAAGCTGCGGTATTCCTCTGGGCCCATTTCAGTGCCTCTACTGAGTCTGAGAAAATGAAAATTTTGCTCTGATGTGCTACATGCAGGCGGGCCGGAAAAATCATTCTGTGTGGAATTTTAGCTTCTCGCAATATTGCCCGAACTCCATCGAAGTGCTTTCTCTTCGTTCTAGTAGCTTAGCTTAATTCCGGGTAAAGATGCACTGGCTGCCCATCACATTAAAGAACTTTCTTCTGTCTGGCCAGGTTGAGAAGTAGATCCCTGGAGCCCACTCCATCCAATACCATCACAATCGCCCTGGGAGCTTCTGGATTAACTGGTCGTCCCCGCACTGCCACACGGTAGGCCTTCTGAATATAGAACGGCCTGTTTGTTAGGGAATCGCCAAATTGTAAGTCCAGCTACTCTTTCAGAAATAAAAGCAAGTGATCCCCTTCACTACGTTCCGGTACGCCCAACATGTGAAGATTTAGAGCCCTCGCTTGGTTCTCCAAAGACTCCATTCGGGCTCTCAGATGCCCATTTTCTTTGACCAAAGTTGCTGCGGCTCCAAGAGCTGCATCAGAGCGTGTTTGCACAGACACCATGTCGGATTCCATTTTACTCACTCGATTTGTGAGTGAGTCGAATTTGTCTGCCAAACCAGAGACTGTTCGGACTAGATGGGAAATTTTGTGCCCTAGACTTTGCAGTGTTTCCTCTCTCTCCTCTACCGTAGCTGGTGCTGAATCTGAGGAGGTCGACCTCATGGCGGGAGGGCCGGGGAGTGATTTTGGTTTTTCTCCCTGATGCTGTTGTCTATCCTTACAAGGACTGCCCATGTTGATGTACAATTCTTCTTATGTCTCTATATCGCCAAAAAACACGGATTGACGCCCCAATAGTCTGCCAATTTTATCTATTTCTGTGATAGATGGTAAGAACGATCTTCTAAGCCTCCATCTTGCTCGAGCTCAACAGCGCCCCCCAGACATAAGGTTTATTGGGAAAATGGACTTATGTATACTCAGGCAGTACAGACAGAGGGAGGGATGCTAGACAGGCAGCTTGTCGTTCCCCAGGGGTGTCGTGAGCAGTTGCTCAAAATTGCACATGATATTCCCTTGTCTGGTCATCTGGGAATTGCACGCACTACGCAGCGGTTGGCCCAGAATTTCTACTGGCCTAACTTCACCCAGCAGGTGAAGGAGTATTGCAGGTCTTGTCACCGGTGCCAAGAAATAGGGAAGGTGGACAAGAAAACCCAAGCCGCACTGATTCCATCGCCCATAGTGGAGGAGCCATTCCAGAGGGTAGGAATGGATATTGAGGGACCTTTAAATACCCCCAGCTCCTCAGGGAAGAGATTCATCCTGACTATGTTGGATTATGCCACCCGGTACCCAGAGGCAGTCGCCCTATCCTCACTGAGGACGGACAAAGTGGCAGATGCCTTACTTGGGATTTTCTCCCGTGTTGGGTTTCCGCAGGAGGTAATCACCAATCGAGGGGGTTTCTTCATATCCGACCTAATGAAATGTTTATCGGAGAAGTGCGGGGTGGTGCAGAGATGCACAACACCGTATCACCCACAAGCCAATGGGCTTGTGGAACGATTCAATGGTACCATAAAGTCAATGCTCCGAGCGTTTGCTGAACAGCATGGGAGGGACTGGGAGAAATACCTCCCCCACCTGTTGTTTGCATACAGGGAGGTGCCCCAAGAGTCGACAGGATTTTCCCCCTTTGAACTCTTATTTGGACGCCGGGTACGTGGGCCTCTAGACTTGATTCAGGAGGACTGGGAAGGCAAGCACGCCACCCAGGGAACTCCCATTGTGGATTATGTCCTTAGGTTTAGGGAAAGGCTGAAGGAGCTTATGGGGACAGCCCAGAGCAACCTGGAAGCTGCCCAACAGAAACAAAAAGTGTGGTGCGAATGCAGAGCCAGAGCTCGCTCGTACATGATGGGTCAGGAAGTCATGGTCCTTATTCCGGACCAGAAAGACAAGCTGCAGGCTGAGTGGGCAGGACTGTACAAAGTGGTTAGGAGGGTAAATGATGTGAACTACATTGTGGAGTTACCTGACTGTAGACAGACAGAAAGGATGTACCATGTCAACATGATGAAGCCATATGCAAATAGGGCTGACGTGGTGTTTGCAGTGTGTAGTCATGGGGAGGGGACGGATGAAGGAGACCCCCTTCTGGACTTGCTGGAAGAGAGTAAACGGGAGTCCTCTGTGGAGGCAGTAAAATTGTCTCCCCAGCTGACTCCTGGCCAGATCCAGGAAGTAAGGGAGGTTTTAGCAGACTTTGCCCCCTTGTTTAGTGCCACGCCTGGACTAACCCCCTTAGCGACACACGATGTGGAGACAGGGACACAGATGCCCATATGGCGGACAGCATATCGGGTGTCAGAAGCTGTCCAAAAGGACATCAGGAGGAAAGTGGAGAAGATGCTGAATTTAGGGGTAATCCAGAGATCCAACAGACCCTGGGCCTCACCCGTAGTACTTGTACCCAAGCCAGATGGCTCGACTCGTTTCTGTGTAGACTATCGTGGACTGAATGCAGTCACGAAGTCAGACGCCCACCCGATGCCCCGGACGGACGAACTCCTGGACAAGTTGGGAGGGGCGACCTACCTTACAACCATTGACCTGACAAAAGGGTATTGGCAGGTAGAGTTGACGGACAGAGCTAGGGAGAGGTCGGCCTTCATCACCTGGATAGGCTTATTTGAGTTTAAAGTAATGCCTTTCGGAATGAAGAACGTCCCGGCCACTTTCCAAAGGTTGGTGAACCAGGTGTTAAATGGTGCTGAGGAGTACGCCGTGGAGTACCTGGATGACATTGCCATCTTTAGTACCAGCTGGGAGGAACACCTATCCCACCTTAGGGAAGTGCTACGCAGGATACAGAGGGCCGGGCTCACTGTCAAAGCCAAGAAGTACCAGGTGGCCATGGGAGAAGTGACATACCTCGGGCATGTGGTAGGCCAGGGACAGCTCCGTCCTAACTAAATAAAAATAGAAGTAATCCAGGCATGGCCCAGACCAGAAACTCAAAAGCAGATCTGGAGTTTTCTCAGGACAGTAGGGTACTATAGAAAATTTGTACCCAATTACAGTGCCCTGGCTGCTCCCCTATCTGACCTGACAAAGAAAAGGATGCCAAAGAAAATTACCTGGGGCCCAGCCTGTGAGGAAGCCTTTTCCAAACTAAAGGAGGCACTGTGCAGTGCTCCTGTTTTGACAAGTCCTGACTATAGCAAACCTTTTATAGTTCAGACTGACGCCTCAGACATGGGAATTGAGGCAGTACTGAGTCAGACATCCAGCCAGGGGAAGGATTACCCAATAGCCTACCTGTGTAAAAAGTTACTTCCCAGGGAGCAGGCATACTCCACAGTGGAAAAGGAGTGTTTTGCCATAGTATGAGCCTTAAAGAAATTGGAGCCATACTTGTATGGGCAGCATTTTGTGTTGCAGACTGACCACAACCCCCTAGTTTGGCTGACGCAGATGGGGAAAAACAATGGTCGATTGCTAAGATGGAGTCTTGCTTTACAAGGATATGACATGACCATTCTACACAGGGCTGGAGCGACCAATCAGAACTCAGATGGGCTGTCTCATGTGTATGAGGAGTGAACTGATTTGGGAAGCTCATGCAGGAGATAGACCCCCCAAATTCAGTCTAGGTGGGGAGGATTGTGGCACGTGGATAGCTGGTTCTAAATTTCAATATGATATTTTTTCTGCAATATAAAATATGTAAGGAAGTGTCTGTCAGGAGAAAATGCTGTCTTGCTGAAATTGACACATCAAACCCCCCCAGGGATAAGTTCAAGGGACAGGAGGTAGCTTAAACTGCAGATATCTGAGGTGCAATTATCTTGTTAGTTTGCTTTGAAGGCAGGAACCAAGATATCCATTTTATAATGCCCTCAGGGAAATCCTTTGATTTGTACTAGGTGTCACGAGGAAAAGGACATTTGCATGTGGTCTGACTTTCTTCCAAGGAAGCCAGCTAAATACATCAAAGAGACTTTGATGTCAGTGTGAAGCAGGTCCCAGACTAAATGGAGAAGTCCAATATGCATTTGTTTGGACTGTTGTCCCAGGAAGCCAGGAATTACATCAAAGAGCCTTTGATGTCTGTGGGAAGCAGATCACAGACCGGTTTTGACAAGTCACATGAAGAGGAGATTAATTGATGTCACCTATTATTTTTTTAAATATCTTAGTAGGAAGGACATCCTGTGTTATAAAATATAAATTTTAATATACCAAGGTGGAGTTAGGTGACCTCAGAGAGAAGGCAGGCTCAAGACTGCTTTTAAAATACTGAGCAGACCTTACACAGAGACATTATTTTCTGACTGAGAAAAGACGAACAACAAAGCACTGAAAGATTAAGAAGTAAGCAGACCTTAGATAAGACCAGTCTGAGTGTATGGGTTGTAGGAATTTGCACTTTTAAACCTGTTTTGTTTTTAAGGCTGTATATGTTGGGATATCTTGTTCTGTATTTTACTGTTTTCCTATTTTACCTATTTTAAAGTAAAGATATATATTTTAAAAACAGAAACTGCCTGGTATGCCTTGAAACTTCTTTTTATGTAAGTGAAGCTTACATGGTTATAGTTGACACTGTGCATGTGCTTACTGTGATACCAAACTGGGAAACAGATAAGAGTTCTCTAGGTCTTGCATAGAGTTCTAAGGGTTCATTTGGTTATACCTGGTTAGGTGCCCGTAGGCAAAGATATCTGGCTTCCCGAAGACATAATTATCTGAGCCTGACAATTAGGTATGCTAACAAGAGGTTATTGGTTTGAATCCCTCCAGAACTTGGCACTAAGGTGACTCGAACCCACAAAACAGACAAGAGGGTTACCTTGTTCTGTTAACTGTTCACAATTCTACGCTCAGAGGTTGGCACTTTGGGAGTAGAGGGCTGATCAAGCTGAGTGGGTTTGTGACAGTGGCTACTCCACTTGTGAAGGCAGGAGCCATGGACGCAGTGCTCATGGACTTGTCTAAAACTTTTAATCTTGTAGATCATAAGATTCTTATGAATAGACTGGAAAATATAGGATTAGCAGAAGAACCCTGTGAATGGTTTCAATCTTATCTTTCAGATCGGTCACAGCTGGTTACTGTAAGTGGGAAACAATCAAACACATCCCCTGTGGCATGAGGCATGTCTCAGGGGTCCATATTAGGCCCCCTATTATTCCTTATTTATTTAAATGACTTACCAAATAATATGAACCATACGAGCATGAGACTATATGCTGACAACATTGTATTAGTGTCTGAGGGGAAAGATCTTAGGGAGGTAGAACACAAATTACAGTCAGATTTTTCTACAATACAGGAATGGTTTATTTCTTCGAAACTAATAATGCAACCCCCCCAAAAAACAGTCAATGTTTTTTAGTCTGGCTTTATTTAGAAATAAGAGGAAAGCTACTAAACTAGAAATAAAAACCTTGGATGGTCCAATACTAAGCCAAGCATCTACTTATAAATACTTGTGAGTAAATACTGACCAACATCTGTTTTTTGAACCACATATCAAGGATTTAACAAGCAAAATAAATGTCAGAATTGGAACCCTAAGACGAGTATCCACTTGCACTACTAAGAGTGTATGGCTGACTGTGGCCAATCAACTAATCATGCCCATTATAGACCATGGGATTCATATTTATAGTCATGCTAGTAAGAGCCTATTACACAAACTAGATATCAGTTACAACAAACTGGCCAGGTTTATTCTCAAATGTGACTATAATACCCACCATTGCTTGCTGTATCAAAGATTGGATTGGATGCCTTTGAAAATAAAAAGAAAAGGGATCTGGGCAAACTTATTAAAAACAATAGACCCTCTAGTTTATTAGACAAACTAGTTAAACCAAATCATAACTTTCAATTAAGAAACAAAGGTGCAAGAGAACTGGCTGTTCCTAAAGTAAAGAATAATCATGGGAAAATGTCTTTCCAATACAAGGCCACATGTACATGGAATGAGTTGCTTCCACAATTGCGTAAGACAGAAGTCTCTACAAATGTTTTTAAAACTGCAATGAAACAAGAACTGTGTTTTAGATGTGTGTGTAGTAGGTGAGCTGTAATTTAAAGAAAGACATGAGCTTTATAATATCTTGTATATGATTTATAGTATCTTGTATACTTAAATTTATGTAAGAGTATCTTGTCTATATGTTTCAATTAATACCTAATCATATTTGTGTACGTTTTATTTTCATGTGTAACATGTAAACAGAAAGTAACATCTAACAGGAGCACCTTTTAAATAGGGTATTCATAGCCCTATCGGTGTGTAAATCTCTAACTCCTGTAAAAATAAACGTTTTTACTGCAGTACTACTAATTTTATATTACAAATGTTTGTATGGATGGATGGACCTAGATGGAATAAAGCCTCCCTGATCTAGGTGTATTAGCCTTGTTAGAAATGCTAATATTCTGCTTACAATTTTTGAATATAATTTATAATCTGCATTAAATACGGCAGCTGGTCTGTAATTTTCTATAAATCTGAGGTCTTTACCCTGCTTTGGTAGTAGAGAAATACATGCAATTTTAAAGGAGTCTGGAATCCTTCTCTTTTTCTGAGTCTCTTGAAAGAAGTTCTCTAGTATGGGTAGCAATGGCTCCATTGAAGCAAATTAAAATTCAATAATAAACCTGTTGACACCTGGGCATTTTTCCCTTATACTGTACATGGCTTGAACTTGAATCCATTATTTCCCGCTCTGTAACAAGGGCATTAAGTTGTTGTCTCTCCTCCTTAGAAAAATAATCTTTAGAAAAAAACATCCTCATAATATTGAAGTTCAGATAGTTCTGGTATACAATCAGCTTTATATAATTGTTTATAAAAATCAAGGAAACATTTGACAACCTCATCGTTATCTCTTTTTAAATTTACTGTATATTACAGGCCTACACAGCTACTACCTCAGTTTGTTCTTTAACTTTATACCTTTTGGCTAGAAACGTTCCTGCCATTTCACTAGATAATTGCCGGCTCTTTCTTAACCCAACTGTTTCTGACTTGCTATATTTCAGCACTATCAATGAGTTTCCTTAAATCATTATACTCTTCCATTCTGGACATATCTATTTCTTATATTGTTTCCTATATCTAAAAGCTTATTCTCTACTTCTTGAAATAAAGTTATTTTCTCATTGTTCCTCCATGAGGCCTCTGAGATTATTACACTTCTAACTGTAGTTTTTAAGGTGCCCCAGATTCCTATATACATATCATTAGAGACCCTATTGTCCTTGATGAAGTTGCCAATAGCCTCCCCAACATTTTGTACAAAATCCTTGTATTTTAGTTGATTACTGTTCAGCCTCCACAATAAATTTCAAGTTCTCTGTAGATCTAAAATTATCTTAAAATATACTGCTTTGTGCTCAGATATTGACATTGGTTCAATACTTCAATGAAAAAAAATATACTCTTCATTATGATGGATTTAGAAAGCATAATAATGCAATTAAATCTTGAATACGAGTTATGTCTATAGGAAAAATAGGTGTACCCTCCTTTCTCCTCAAGAAGCTCTCTTCATAAATCTGGTAAACAGAAGTTAAGAAGATGTTAAAGATTTGCAAATTATAACTGCCCACCTTTTTCGTGGTGAGGATTTATCTAGAATGCTGTTCCTGAGACAGTTCCTATCTCTTAGTAATATACACTTGCTTCCCCACTTACACAGCTTTTTATTTATTTATACAAGAAAAGTCCCCAAACCATTAAAAGCAGCATACTATACAATGATCCTAACACTAAAGTCCCTTCCTCAATCTGAATTTTTAGCAAGATTATTCTGCCTTTGGAGTATGACAGGGTTTCTAAGATTTTCCCTCTGAAGTTTTTCTTAATTAAAATTGCTACCCCCTTACTTTTTTATATACTTTAAAAGAAGACGACCTGACCCACCTATCCCTTTTTTAATGCTCTTATTTATTTTTCATTCAAATATGTCTCTTGTACCATAGCCACATCTACATTCAATTTATTTAATATGTAATATATTTTTATTGGGTGATTTTACCCTGTTAATATTCCATGAGGCTCCTGCTAAAGTAAACCCCATCCATAAGTCAGGGAATATTAATAATATCCACAGTGCCCACTCCCAGTTAAGTACTGCATAATATGACCTGCCATAGTAAAAATAAAAGTCTTCTTTTTCTCATATCAGTATGCATCCACCCTTCATTTTCCTCACTTTTCCCCACTTCATATCCCCGTTTTCCCTTCCCCCATAGTGCCAAGAAAACAGAAACTGGCACAATCCCCAAAACCCGTGGCACATCCACACTATCACATGCCCCCAGGACTGATATAAATCACAAGAATCAAATGTGTACTGTTTTTCAAACAACTGAGTAATCATCCCCCCATCATCCCAATTTTTCGACTCCACCTTTGTAACTTCATGAAACTTATTACATATCCACTACTAAATAGTACACCCCTAAACCGATAAACAAGTTTGGTAAACACATTGTCAAATCCTTGATGGCTTCAGTATAGTTAGTATAGAAAATGACTCGGTCATTTAACAGCACTTTCAGTTTGGCTGGGAATGCTAGCACAATTTCCCTGTATGGTTTTTGATAGTGCAACTGCTATATGATGAATTTCAGTGCTGATGCATGGAAATTACAGCATCGTATGTGTACCATGCTGTGACCCAAGATTTAGGAACCTCTTATAAGTAGAGCGATAGTACTGCTGCTGGTTGATCACACGTAAAAACATTGTTCTCCTTTTAATATTCAGCTACCACCATAATTTTCCTGCACAGTGTTTGCTGGCATTACTGTTACAGTATATGGCAAATTTCAGGGCTGGCACATGGGAATTACAACACTGCACGTGTACCGTGCTACAATGCATATAATGCAGGACCTCCTTATGGAGCTCCATTAAATTTTAAAGCTCTGAAAATAGTAGTAGTAGTAAAAATGTTTTATTCAGCTGAGAAAAACAGTGAATAGGTACAACTCGACTGAGACAAGCTCATTTCCAGTGAGGCCCTAAGTTACATCCAAATTACATCCAATATAGTTGCAGTATCAAATACATCAAACATCAGTGACAATACCATACAACATCCATAACACAATGTCAAAATATTACACAATACTAATAAAACACACAGACATTTTAAAACATTCAGTTTTAGAAACCCAGAAAAAATACCTAGAGAATTAATATTAATATTAATATGTCTATATCTATACATGCCCTCACCAATCTTCCTAGAGGTGAGGGCATGTCTTGATATAGACATATTAATATTAATTCTCTAGATATTTATTAGCATTTCATTCATTACATTCATTCATTTTGGAATTGCAGGTTGGTACATTGAAATATAAAATTCCATTTTCAGGCACGACCTGAGGTCAAAAATATTCACGTACAAAACTTACAATAACAATAAAAGCACAAAACAGTCATATCAACAACCATATTATTTTACACAATTGCACACATTCAGGTTTTTGAAATAATGACATACAGCTTTTCCATCCTTATTTGACTGTTTTTCTATGGCAAAATTAAAACTTCCTAAATACACCCTATAAACTGAAGGCATTGCAAAAATAACATTAAAAATGGATTGCCAAGTAAATTCTGGCACACTACAAAAGAAAACAAAAATCAGTTTTAAAGTTTATTTTATCAAGTATTGGCTATTGCTGTAGACTGCAACTCTGTAGGTCTAAGTCTTCTGACATCTCTCTTTTAAATACTGTATATATAGATGGCTGATCAACACTCGAGCATGTTCAGTGTAAGCCAACCAGGAATCATGGGAAAAACACTCCCTTCTCCCTTAAAAAAAAGCACTGTTTGGTAACATTGAACTAGTATTCCTATGTGAATAATGTGCACTTTTAAAACTACACATTTTTAAAAACCTAAATCTGTAGAATTGCCCAATCTTGTTCATTTTGCACAAAAAGCCACAAGATAATATATACTGTGCTCAATTTGTGAAACTGCATGAAATGTCACAAAAATGGTGCAACTGTGCAAAAAGTACAAGAAACTGATTTTCTCTTTTCCACCCAGCACTACTCATGACCCAGCATTATACATTATTAACTGTATCATTCTGTTATCAGACTGGTCTCATACTTAATATCAAGAATCTAAGCCTTTATAAATTTGTTGCAAGACGTTTAGGGTCAAGGACTCATTTGACAACAGGTCATTGTAGAAGAAGATGGGCTGTGGTTTTGCCATGTGTAGTAACTGCTGGACATCTACTGTACTTTGCTGTGCATCAGATAAAGAACTGAACTAGGTTTTCTTTCTTAACACTGCTTTTCTACCTCACACTATAAGAATCCAGATTACATTGTACATCCCTTTAAATTTATTTTGTAGCTTCAGTTTAAATTCATAAGGGACAGAAGCTCAAAACTGATGATACTACAGATACAAGACAACCCCCATAGAAGAAATGAGGCTGCCCATGAGAAAAGCTCCAAGAAGCTAGGATCAGGTCTCATTATGGGCAGAGACCTTCTTGTCCAAGGAAATCTGAAGTAATATACCTGCTGCAACCTTTTATTAGCAAGCTACTACCGAGGGGGAGCAACAGCCTAACAGAGGACGAGTTTCTCTCAAGCGCCTTACAGCTGGAGAATATAATTGGTATAATTACCTTCAAATTATGACTTTTGTTTTGCTAAAAGTAATCGATCCTGTTGTTTTACTTTTGGACTGTAACTCACCTGATTCTGGAGTCATGAGTTGACCTTTAAATGTAGCTAAACAAGACCAGCAGAGAGTGTGGACCTCGAAGCCTTCAATGCCACTGCAGGATGTGGACTCAGCATGCAATCGACCCACCACACTTGACACGCTGCAGCGATTGTTTAACTTTCTCACACAAACAGTACAGAATCTGGACAAAAAAATCGACCTGCAAAACGAATGACTGGTGCTGGTCAAAACCAGAGTGGAATCCATTGCTGGTTCCACTGAGGCATCTGGTAAGTCATGGGGAAAGTACTGGCTGTGACCATGGCCATGGTCAAATAACAAAATGCAGTAAAGAACCACTTGGAGCAGTTAGAAAACCAAGAATGGGGGCCCCCAGATTACTGTGTGTTCCTAAAGGAACAGAAGACAGCAATTTAATAACATTTCTAGAGCATTGGCTACTGGAGGCAGTGGGGTTATGGCACGTTGTTTTTATTAAACGTTCCTGAAGAATTTCTTTGTGCAGAGTGGCAGTGGCTGATGAGGGTCCTCATACTAGCTTGTTCACGATGGCCATGTCAGGGAATAGGGACATACTCCTCCGCATTGCCAAATAACAATCTTCAGTAATGTTGGAAGAAAACAAATTCTCTCCTTCCTGGACTATTTCTATGCCATCTGAATGCGCAGGAAGGCATTCCAAGAAGTGGGACAACAACTGAGGAAAGCCAAGGTTGTCTACCAAATTGCTTTCCCTGCCAGGCTTTGATCCATCTACCAGAGCAAACAATATTGTTACACTGAACCCTGAGCGGCAGGGGAGTCTGCCTCAAAATTGCCTAGAATAGGCTATAATGTTTCAGCCAGAGTAGAGGAGTCGTAGGCTGATGACTGAGCAGCATAAAGTGAAGACCGTTCCTTTTTTTTTGAAACTTCATTTTTTATTTCAATGAATGCTGTGCATACAAACAAAATGTACATACATGTACTTAGGTCATTGCAATTAGGAGAATTAATCTTATACACAAATATTTCAGTTGGAGTATTTACCCCACTTATATAAATGTCTTTTCTCCTTCAGGTATCATCGAGTGGAATCGTGGATCAACAGTTCATCAAGAAATGTTGTTGAGTCCTTAGGTGCCTATAAAAGGCCAATCGATGTCCACAAACCCCCCCCCCCAAAAAAAAAATCTTATGCTCAGCCCTCCATGTGGCACACACAAATAAACAACTATACAATAAAACAACATCAAACAATGAATAACTGGTTGTATGGCTGATTTGTTCTAAGTTAAGATACTTACAGTAGGTTGGTCCAATGGGTGTAGCCCCGCTGTGGGACCTCCCACAGGCCTGTATTTATTCTAAGCAGGGGTAATTTGGGAACAGAAATTAACCGGAGGCCATTCATCAGAGGCAAGGGTTGTCTTCGCCCATTCCAGCTCCCACACAATTCAGGGGGGACCTTTATACTAATATCCCAAAGCTAATTGTTCTAAGATTGGGATACCTTGCAGCTCCTCCATCAGGTGCATAAATGGGAGCCAAATCTGGTTATATTTGTCACTTTATAGACATAGGCCCACTGTAATCTTTTCAACCCTTGCAATATCTTTTATTATATCTATCCAATCTTCTGTTGAGGGGGCAGTCTGGGCGAGCCAACATCTTGTTAGGGCCTTACTTGCTGCTACCAATAGTGTAACAATAAAGGATTTCTGATCATTAGATCTATGCCCTTTTGGGAGAATCCCTAATATTAGGGTCTGAAAATCTGTTTTTTCACCGCAACCCAACATGCTTCCAATGTGAGTGCCCACCTCAGTCCAATAGGGTCGTATTACAGGACAGTCCCAGAAGATGTGGAAGTGGGATCCTGTCTCTTTACAGCCTCTCCAGCACAGGTCCGTACCTCCTGTTATATAATGTTTTGTTCTCGTGGGGGTCAGAAAAAAATCTGGAGACAACTTTCCATCTAAATTCTTTCCAGTTATTGGAAGCAGAGGTGCGTTTAACCACCTCCCAAACACCTAGCCAAGTGACCTCATCTAGCTGAGTATGTAGTTCCCTTTCCCATTCTGTCTGGCATAGAGGGGGTGGCAGTTCCTTTGTGGTTCTGTATGCCCCCATGAGTCTGGAGATTAGCTTCTTTTCACCCAGCCCAAAGGCTGAGTCCTATATAATTTAGGTCAATTCAGGTGGAGGCAGCTGCACCAGATTTGTATTATTCTCTTTTTAAGAAATGATAAAACCTGAACATAACTGACAAAATGTGTACTTGGAAGCTGGTATTCACCCTGAAGAGCCTGAAAGGTTTTGATCTGGACTAAATGGATAAATTGAGTTAAAAACCTAAGGCCTTGTCTTTTCCATTGGGTAAAAGCCAAATCTATCCGTGGAGGAGCGAAGTCTATACAATTTGTAATTTCTGTCTTATCAGACAATGTATCCAACATGGCCAGATCTTTTTTGACTTCACCCCAGGTCCTATATGTTTGCTTCTCCCAGGGATTACCTATATTCTTTTTAAGTAGATAGGTTGGGGACCCATGAAAATCCAGATGTGGATTCAAGCCTGGTTCACCCTGTATTTCCTGAGATACCCAAGTATTGTTGGGGCCATTTGCAAGATAACTTACCCAAGGTCCCAACTGAGCCATTTGGTAATAAACTCTGAGGTTGGGAAGCCCCAGACCTCCTCTTTCCTTAGCTCTTTGCAATGTCTCCCAAGCAATTCTGGCTCACCTTCCACCCTAGACGAAGTGGTGTAAAGCTTTGGTAATCTTTTTCCATTCGGTCTTTGGGATTCATAGGGGTAGGGCGTTAAACAGAAATAGGTAACAGGTGAGTATGTTCATTTTAATGGACTCAATTCTCCCAAGCAAAGACAGGGGAAGAATACTCCATCTCTTTAGATCTATAGAAATGTCATGAAACAGTCTATTATAGTTTACATGATATAGTTGTGTTATATCAGTAGGAATATAAATACCCAGATATCTGATTTGGGAGGTGACCCATTTAAAAGGGATTAGTTGTTCTAAATCTCTGGTGCACTAACCACTGACTAGAATCACTTCTCTTTTGTACTGATTGATTTTGAATCTAGACACCTGACCATATTCCTCTAAATTCTGTTTTAGTATGGGGAAGGTTTGCAGGGGGTCCCTTAAATATAACATGGTATCATCAGCATAGAGAGAAATTCTATTTTCCTCCCCCCACCTTGATACCGACCAAAATGTCATGTGTTCTAATAAGCTGGGCTAGAGGTTCCATGCTAAGGGCAAAAAGGATTGGGGACAGGGGGCAATCCTGCCTAGTGCCTCTGTTAATTGTCAGTGGTTGTGAAATCATACCATTCACTTTCACTCTAGCGATAGGGTTATTATAGTTCCCTTCTATCCACTCTATAATTTGATTTCCAAAGCCAAATTTATTTAGTACCTCCAAAAGGAAGTCCCAGTGCAAGCGATCAAAAGCTTTTTCTGCGTCAATTGCTATGGCCTCTTGTTGTTCCCTCCCCGGTTTACCAGAATGTAAGATATTCAGACGTCTGATATTGTCTTTGAGATATCTGTTTTGGACGAACCCTGCCTGGTCCGGGTGGACCAAATCAGGAAGCACTGCGTTGATTCTATTTGCTAGGATCATTGTAAAGATCTTTGAGTCCATGTTCAGAAGCGGAATCGGTCTATAGGAACCGCAGGAATCTGGGGTTTTTCCCTACTTAGGAATAACTGTGATATAAGCTTCTCTCCACGGTGATGGGAATCCACCATCTTGCTTTTTTTATTAAAAACCTAGACCAGAGTGGGAACCAGAACCTCCCTAAATGTTTGGTAAAATTCTGCATTAAACCTATCCGGACAGGGGGATTTGCCATTCTTTAAATTTTGAATGACCTGAGCTACCTCTGTAGATGTGATAGGGAAGTCCAGATGTTTCTGAAGATCTTCTGATAATTTAGGAAAGGATACCTTGTTTAAAAAATTTTGGATCATATTTTTAGCATGTGGATTTTTAGGGGGTGGGTCGTAAAGGTTCTTATAGTATTCCCTAAAAGTATTTACAATTTCCGTGGGGGTATACATCCTAGAGGGGAGTCCCTGCTTAGTTGTTTTTAATATCTTAACACAGCTATCAGCTTGAGCTTTCCTTAAGCGAAAAGCCAACAATCTACTAGCAAGGTTACCCGATTCATAATATTTTTGATTTCCATATCTTAACTTCCCCTCTATTTGAGAGTCTAAAATGTCTTGTAGCTGTTTTTTTAGTTTCCTGTAGTTCTCTTTTGAAGTCCCCTCCAAGATTACTCCCCAACTTTGCCTGGGAGTCCAGCTGTTTTAGTTTAGTCTCCAGATTTTTTTGTTTTTCTACTCAAGTTTTTTTGAGATGGGATGCATATGAGATGATTTCACCTCGCATCACTGCTTTTAGTCCATCCCAAAAACCCATATAGTCTGGACCTATTGCCGGGTTGTACAATAAGTAATCTTTAATTATTTCCTGAATGCGATTCCTGAACTCCTCCCTTTCCAACAGAGATGAGTTCTTTCTCCACTGTATTATACGTTTCCAGTCTCCCGGTTTCAAAGTCAGAGTCACAGCAGAGTGGTCAGAAACCAACCGGGGAAAGATGTCACAGGCTGTGATTCTGTGGAAGTCCAGATTGCTACACAGAAAATAATCAGTTCTGGAGTAGACATCATTTGGTGGAGAGAAAAAGGAGTAGTCCTTGACCATCTTGTTTAACTCTCTCCAGACGTCTATTAGAGCCAATTCACTCATCCCAGCCCTGATTGTCCGACTCATACCCTTATTTGTTGTTGCATTTTGGGATGAGCGGTCAAGCTGTGGGTTGGGGACGCAGTTAAAGTCCCCCCTCATCAGAATTATGCCCTCCTCCAATTCCACTATCTTCTTAAGGATCCGGACAAAAAAGGTGGGTTGTCCCTGTTACGTGCATATATATTAATAATATGAATCAACTGGGAAAAAATTTTACCTGAGATTATTAAACCTCTCCCTTTGTCCACACTAACTTCTGAGATAACCTAAAATGACAAATCCTTCCGGAGCAAAACTGTCACCCCTGCTCGCTTACCCGAGGAGTGTGAGGAGTAATGCACCTTTCCCACCCAGCTTTCATGTTCTTGGTCTGACAGTCTGGTCTCCTGAATAAGACCAATATCGTCTTTGTTTGGTTTAAATAATGGAGTATCTTTGCCCTTTTAATTGGCGAGTTTATTCCATGAACATTTAGAGATGTTATCCTAAGGGTACCCATTACTAGGGGCAACAATATTTGCCAATGTTAACATTTTCCACCTTCTTTGGTGTGTGGGCCTTGCCTGCACATTATCCTTTTCTCCTGGTTTCATCATTCCCCCTATAGTTTTCCTATATCTCTCATTCAAAACAGCCATGTTAACATGTATGTTATCAACTTGATAGGCAAATTTGCCTATTAACAAACCCATGATAAATATTGTAATGAAACTGTGAACAACAAACAATAAACTAATAACACTTTAAACTTGCTTCCTAGGTGTATTATTCGATGGTATTACCCCACTAGTGTGGGGGGAAATGAGCCTAGGCTAAGGCTCCTACAATATGTAGGTCTGATTCCGTAGAATCAGATGAAACGGAACGTACCGCTTGATGGGGAGCTGAGGGTAACCACCAGATGCTGAGATTCTCAATTCACTGTGGACCACCCAATGATCTCTCCGGGGCTGCTCTTAACCTTTAACTTTAGGCAACCATATCTAGGGAGGAGAGAGGCATAGCTTCCCCTCAATTCTAACCAACGGCATAATACAACTTGTTTCACTCATCCTCCTGGGCCACCAATATATGCCTTGATGGCAACCTCAGCTATTCATACCCCCTTTCCAGTTTTTCTTAATCAGTGTACCCAAATTCAGCAGGTCAAGAAAGAACACCAGAATGTGCATATTAGCCATTCTCCCCTCAATCATAGCCCAATCCCCCGTCTGTTTCAATCCCAAGTTCTCAACTGTAGGCATGTCTTTTAAGTGTAAAATTCAAACTAAAGAGAATTTCCTGTTAAAGTATAACACCTGTTATCAATCGATGTCTGGTTCAAGTTAAACATTAACTGTCCGATGTCCTGCCAATGATCAGTGTGGGTGAAGAGGTCGTTGTCAACAATCCCCACTATTCCAGCACATGTGGGACTGTTTCCATCTGAAGTAAATGATGCCACCAACAAACGTGGCTGTGGGGGTAGACGAAAAAGGGAAAACAGTACCTTTAGAGTGTTCAGGTTGAATTCCAGGCCGGAACTGTGCCTCGCGTTGTTGCTTCCGGAGGAGAGGTTTTATTTTCTCTGTTCAGAATTTCCCTCAGGTCCTGGTTGAGATGTGATGGTCAAGTAATTGTGGAAGGTTGCACTCTTTTAGGTCTGCCAGCCCTCCGCCATGCTGATCGAGAGATTTCACTTTCTAGGACGTCGCTGTGCATTTCAGGGCAATGGAGGCCCAATTGTTTCAACAAGGGTGCAGCTTCTCACAAAGTATCAAAAAGAACCGGGACTTTAGCTGGGTAATACAGCTGGATTCGTATTTTTCTTTCTTTGGCCTGTTTTATGATCTCCCGAACTAACTTTCTCTTTCCATTAAGAAGATCTGAGAAATCTTGGTCAAAAAACAGTCTTTGGTTATCAAGTTTGATATCTCTCAGTTTCCACACTGTATGGAGAACCATTTGGGCATCCTGGTAATTTAACATGCGGGCTATTATAGAGCGTGGGCGCGCAGTTTGATCTTTCGATTTGGGTGCTAATGATCAGTGCGCCCTTTCAACTGGAAGCGGGATATCCTCAGAGATTTTCAGCGCATCCCTTAGAATATTCAACATGAATGCTTTAACTTATTCGAAGGACTTTCCATGTCCTCGGGAACTCCATATATGCTGAAATTGTTCTGACAAGCATGATTTTCTTGGTCGTCCAGTTTAAGTTGAAGCTCCTTCTCTCTGGTTAACAGGTATAAGATGGCTCGGTCGTGCTGCCCGGAGGAATCGGCCAGGCCCCCTGACACATTCCTCGACTGCTGTGGTCCATTTGTCTATGGCTCGTAGGTCTGCTTTAAGGTCTGCGACCGACGATTCAACCCTGTGCATAGCCTTGATGATGCCATCCAATTCTGACAGGATTGTGCTCTGATCACACCCATCGAAATTGTCTTCCGAATCTGCCAGGCTACTTACTGGGGAGGCTAAGTGAGTGCCCCTGGGAGGGTCCGATTTTTTTGTCTGAATCCATCAAGCTTTTTAACTTAGCAGCTTGCGAGCTTCTATGTCTAGATTTGCTTGTTGCCATCTCTCTTCAAGCCAGGTAAGAGAATTTGTCTGATTAAATGATAGTTTACTGCTGGAAATACTGAAATTAATTGAACAGCACCGGAGCACTACAACTAGGCGGCCATCACTGCGGTGACGTCACCGGTAGTCAACAGTCCGTTCTTAATGGAATGAGTCGCTGCTGCCAGAGTTATTTCTTTTCCTATGGACTACATAATGTGGGCACTTGAAACTGCGATTTCAAAATTACTTAAGCAATAATGCATGACAGGGTGTGGGTTGTGCTGGACAACCTCAAGCCTGGGGTTGTTGGGCACAAGGCCGCAGGCCAAGTGTGTCCAATGCCCCAGGCATGTGGTTGGGCACAAGGCCGCAGGCCAAGTTTGTCCAATGCCCCAGGCGTGAGGTTATCCCAGCACAACCCACACCCTGGAGTGCATTATTGCTAATATACAATGGCTGTTTTGTTAATAAAAAGAAAAATATTTAAAAAAACTATATTTTTGTTCATTTTTTATTTCATTTTTTGGAATGTGGAGGTATATGTTGTAAAGAAAAAGTCCATATTTGCTCACCAGTAGGTGGAGCGCTTACGTGAATTATGCTGCCTTGCAAGGTGCCTCAGCTTCCTTGTTTGAGATGTGGTATTTCTTTGGTGCCCCCACACAGTACACTTTCTCACCGAGTTTCCTTTTATTTTTTGGGTTGTGGTGGAAGATTCTGATGTAGCATCCCGCATCTTTGCCATTGTTTGTTGGTAGCTCATGCTCTGTCACCGCTGTTGACAGCTCCCACTCTGTCACCGCTGATGTCAGCCAGCTGGTGATGTGGCTGTAAACTGGATCTGTCAGCGACGAGGGAGAAGGAGGTAGGGTGTGTTACATAGTATTATTATGTTTGTTTTAAAAAAAAATGAAGAAAGAAAAAACAGAGCTGCTGTAACCATGGAAACTGCTTGGTAGTGGAGCGGGACAGTGTGAGCGTAGGGCGTGCTGCTTTGCTGTGAGCTGGGATTCACAAGCGGCGGGAAAACCCAAGTTTTGGAGAATACAAAAAAAACCCTGAAATGACTGTTTCTTGATTTGAATTCATCTGCGCAGGTGTGAGGGATGGACAGAGTGTGTGTGTGTGTGTGTGTGCAGGAATGGTGCCATGCCATGCGTGGTTCAGTGAAGCCATTTGGTTGTGGGGAAAACATTGGAGATGAGCCGTGGCATGATTTCTTCATGTGGTATGCGGTCATGTGTGTGCCTGGAGTTGATACAATGAGGTTGTGCTCAGATAACCTCACTGTGCCAGGCACACACTGACCAATCAGCGTCCAGGAAATTTTCTTGCCATTGTATAATGTGTGTTTAACTTGCTACTCCTTTGGCGGATGGGTTTTTTCTTTTACGTAGATCTAAAAGGGAATGAGTACTACTGGGAGGTTTTAGTTCCTACCTAAGAGTCTACCAGATGTAACCAAGCACTGACTACCCCAATTTACTGAACTATGCCTTTTCTTTGAGTTTTATAACGTGGGGTAAGTAACAAAATATGTTTAAAATGGTGCCTTCTCCCTATTCAGCATTCGCACAGTATGTGGTGGGTGGTTTTGGTCAGCCCGCTCTTGGAGTAGAGGTGAATCTCTGTGGCTTGGAAGGGCACAATCATAGTATCCACATAGCCTTGCTGAGGTAGCGCCATTAACATGTGCCTAACATTTAGATCGCTCACTGTCATTTCCCACTAATGATACCACAAGGGAAAGGCAGATGGGATAAATGAAAATTTAATCTCCTACTTTTAATACTGTTAGCTCTTTATCTTGTTTTGTATCAAACGAATGGCTTGATTATGTCATTTGCATAATCCAAATTGAAAGTCTCTTGATAACGTTTAGGAGCCTCGAGGAACTTGAATTTCTGTGTTTTACCCAAAACAGCGAAATAAGGAACAAGTTACATTAAGCCTTAAGAGTTTGCAAAGTGAGGTTGTACATTTTATATGTTGTTTACTATCCCTAGTGCATTGGCTGTGCTTTATCTCCATATAGTGTACGGTTACCCCTATTGTGTATGGATTTCCTTACACATACTTTTCTTGTTATGGTACTGTTCAAAGATCACAAAAAGTTGTCATGGTATCATTCTGATGTCAGAATAATACCATAACAACTTTTAGGAGTTGAACCACGTGGCTGCAATATTCCCTTGTTCTGCAGCCTCCAGAGAAAATCCCCCATGGTTCTTACAGACTTACTCGCTTCTCTCAAACATAGTCACAATCCTGATTCAAACAAAACACCCAAGAAACACACCACAGCAGCCGTGGTCTTTTCAAAAGACATGACAGAAAGACAAAAATGTATTTCTGAGCAGGAAAACCTGTGAATGCAGCAGAAAACTGCTAGCGATCTAAGAAAAATCACGAAGTACCTCAGCCAGCAGGGCAAATCATGTCAACGTCACTTAATACCAGTAAAAGAGTTAGACCTGATCCTGGCAGACTTCCTTTCCAGCCTGAAATGTTTGGATGGGACAGCGTATGAGCATGCTACAATTAGAGGTATACTAGGAAGTGTGGACAGGCACCTAATAGAAACAACTATGGCCATTCAATCTATCATGGCAAGGACATGCTACTTAAAGAAACAGTCCTTACCATGACTGCAAAACAGAAATACCTAAAGAAGCAGGGAAAAGGCAACAAACCAAATAGGGCAGAACCACTGAATGACACTGATACAGATCTCCTAGGGACCCTAGGCATTCACAACTCTACTGCAGGGGCGTAGCTAGGGGGGTTTCCTGGGTGCTCAAAACCCCGCTGACCACGCACCCCCACTTCCCACTGTGCAACCCGGCGCCCCAATTGCCGCGGCCGTCAGATCATCTTGTTCCTCCTCTCCTCCCCGACCCTGAGGGACTCACTGGCAAGATCTCTTTTCTGGGGAGCGACTGGACATAGCAGCAGGTGTCAGAGTCACTGGCACGAAACAGTTAATTAAGCCCCTTCAAACTGGCGCAAGGCATGCGGGGAAGTCGGGCACCCTCAGTCGGTGACGCTCGCCTTGTAGGCGTCAGGTCTCGGCTCACCTCGGCTCTGCATCACGTGTGAGTGCAGCTTGGCAGTCACATGATGCAGAGCCAGGCGTAGAAGCGCCAGAGCGCGACTTTGAGCTCAACTCTTGGGAGTCAACCGTGGTGAGGGTACAGTCTGCGAGGCAGCTTTCCCGGAGCGCCGTCACTGCTAATAAAAATTTTCACACAGTACACTCACTGCACAGTGTTTCCGAACCTGCGTGAATACGCCACTTGACTGGGCACTGAGGGGGTCGGGATCTTGATCGGAGGAGCGGAATTTCACATATTTTATATTTGGAGCTGCTTAGGGCGGCCTAGCATTGCGGAGGGGCGGCAGAAAAGGACCAGGTGCGCACGGTGAAGTCAGGGACTACTCGGAGGACAAATATTAAATAAATTGAAAGTATGATGTTTGCTGCTGCAACCGTCTGGGCAATAAACAAATCAATGGGGAACTAGCGGGTGTCTGATGAAAAAATAATTAGCGAGACACATGCCATCAGGTCTTTTGCAGCAGCTGCTGTGACCAGTGAATTTTTGAAATGGTAAGGGGTAAAATTGAAGGATACACTATTAGTAACATGGCAGGTTAGGGTTGGAAGGTAACCAGGATCTTTCAGGTAACAACTAGTGCCCTCAGCTGAGGTGAAGTGGCAGGAAAAGTTGTACCCAAGGAGCAATGGGTGTAGGCAGGCATAACTCCAAGCACTCCATGGTGTGCAATTATTTTATTTAAGGGGGGTAGCAAATAGGCTCTGAACTGCCTTCCTTTTTCCATGAAAACTAACAAAGGTGGAAATACTGAACCTTTCTGTAATTTTATTCAAAGGAGTCAAAACTAGAAGGACTGGTCACTAATGCTCTTTGCATCCCAAGGACAATACAGCTTTGCAGGTTCTGGGCTGGTATGTGAGTGTCTAGGGAACAATGCATGGCATTTGTATTTACCCATGCATGACAACAACCATTGTCATGAGATAAGTTGTATTTATTGTGCCAAATGAGGCAACAAACACAGTCCTGGTGTACATTTGTATATTGTGTGGCTACACCCGGGAGGGTAGCTCACCCTAACAAGGGGGTAGGGTAGCATTGAGTCCACTTAGTGTGCAGATCTGAAATCCTGGCTAGACCCCTGCTCAGGAGGATTTTGTGATGTAACATCTTGGCAGTGCTGCAGGTCCTGTGAGGTGAAATGGGATGGGACAAACAGATTCAGAAGGCATAAGTAAACTGACATGGGCCAGGAATTAAGGAAAAAAAATACCTCCATCAGCCAGGGAAGATATCCATGACTGCAGCTCTGTTACTGAAGTGAAAATGGATCAAATAAACAGGGGAATAAAATAGCTAGGAACTGAAGGTAAAAATTACCTCAGCCAGAGAGATATTTCATGCACTGCAAGCAGTTTCGTGAGTGAGGAGAAATGGGGTAAATAAACGGATTCAGGGGAAAACTTAAGGAAAGACTGACGTAGGAATTAAGGTGGATATTTCAGGTAGCATGTCCAACTCCGTGACTGAGGTGAAATTGTGGTAGGCTGTTCCATGCATCCACCACCCTTTCTGTGAAAAAGAACTTCATCATATTACCTTAATCGGCCTCCATCTGATCTCATGCTGTGTCCTGTCCTGCAATTTTCTTATATTGAAACATGTTACACTCTTTTCACCTTGTTAATACCCTTTAGGTGTTTGAATGTTTCAATCATGTCACTCTCTCTCCTCTCCTTTGCTGTAGGGTAATCTGCCCCCTCATATGTTTTCTGATGCAGACGACCCTACACCATTTTGGTTGCCCTTCTCTGGACTGCCTCAGTTTGGTTAATGTCCTTGTGAAGGTGTGAGCTGCAGTACTCCAGATGGACCAGTGTCTTGTAAAGAGGGATTATTACCTCCCTCTTCTGACTTGTGATACCCCTACTGATACACCCGTCCTAACACCCCTAGCCTTACCTACTGATTTAGTGGACTGCTTGGATGATTTCAGGTCATCTGTGATGATGATGCACAAGCCAGGCAGTCACAAGGAAGAAAAAGACTTGTGCATATCAACTCCCTCTAAAGCGTATAGGTGGCTTCAGGGTTTCTCTTCCCTATGTGCATGATCTTGCACATCTTTGCTTTAAACCCCAGTTGCCATTCTTCAAACCATTTTACTAGTTTATCCTTATCTCTGTTCATTCTGCCCACCCCATCTGGATCATACTGTGTTGCAGGTGTCATCTGCAAACTAACGGACAAACTTTGCCCGCCAGTCCATCTGCAATGTCTGTGATTGAGGGACTGGGTGAATAGGAAATAAACATGTGGCTGGCTTATGAATTAGCACAGCTAACTGGACACAGAATGCAATGAGGTTACTTATATCTGGTCACAGTCACACACGAGTCAAAAAACATAAAGGGTTCTATCTGTGAGCTGTGTGTTATTCTCATGAGACTGCATATTAAAATACAGTCAGGGTGGTGGGCTGATCTGTGAGCTGCCTGTGTAATCCACCATCTCATTCATGGAGTACTGATTAAAATTACACAGGCCCATAAGATTAATGGTGATTTGAATTAAATTATTCCACAACATGCTGGTGTGAGAGTAGTAAAAATAGCACACAAAGATTATAATTTCACAATACTTTATTCTGGCAGATAAAGACCACTTGGTCCGCCCACCATTTCCCAGTGGCTAAGCTGGCAGATCAGTTCTAACAGCATACACTTTCCTCCGTACTAGAACTGTCTTGCGCCTGTGTCCCTACATTCATTTCACACCTGAACCTCAGGAAGGCCATTCCATGCATCCACCACTCCCTCTATGAAAAATACTTCCATGTTGCCCTCAGTCACCCTCCTCTATCTCGAAATTGTGACCCTTTTTCACATTTGTTCAGAAAGATGCTACCCTGTTGGACTTTGTTCCTTTTAGGCACGAAATTTTCTCTCATGTTTCCCAGTCAGGCTTCTCACACCTAGAGGGTATATTCCGGTCCTAAAGTCTCTCTCTTCATGTTTTTGCTGCAAACCATGCACCATGTTAGTTGCCGTCTGGGCTGCCTCCATCCTGTCTTTATGGCCTTGCAGAGATCCCCAAACTGCATGCAGTACTCAGGATGGGTCTCACCAGCTTTCTGTACATGGATAACAACTTCCTGTTTTTTATTGGTGAAGACACTGACTATCTCAAGATCCCCCTGGTCTCCTTACCTTTCCCACTGCCTTAGTCTCAGCATCCAGTTGTCTCCATGCTTGAACATATTGCTGTCAGTTACTGAGCACATGAATATAAATAGAAAATCCCTGTAAGATGCTGGGTTACGGATGTCTTTAACTGTATTACAACACCCTGCTTTCTTAAGTTCTTATCTCGTTCTTGCCATCAGTTTTTAAGAAGTACGAACACTAAATAATGGAACAGTACTTCTCCGTAGAATAAAGGATACCCTTCCCATTGCCTTAGTCTCAGCATCCAGTTGTCTCATGCTTATCAACATATTGCTGTCAGTTACTGAGCACATGAATATAAATAGAGAGAAAATCCCTGTAAGATGGGTTACGGATGTCTTATTACAACACCCTGCTTTCTTACTTAAGTTATCTTGTCTTGCCATCAGTTGACAGCCCAGGCACAGATGATTGGACTTGGCTGGGGCCTTTTGGCAGGGGTTACAGTTAATACTGTGAAGTCTGTTCTGTTTGCAAGGCAAATACATTTAAAGTAATGTGACTGATACTGAAACCATGCATTAAGTAAAACTCTGCTCCTCCATTTCAAAAAGGGACATTGACTTGGATCAGTGAGATGGCAGTTACTAAGAAGCGAGGAGTTACCAATCAGGCAACTCTTTCTTCATTTGGATTTGGAACAAAATGACCATTAAGCCCATCAGAAAGTGGAAGCTCTCAAGGTGTGTCTCTTGTATATTGGAAACGCACTGTCGAATCTTTATTATCAGTCTTTTGTAAAACAACTGAATTATAGTCAGAAAACAGACTCATGATTCTTATTTGCATAAGAATGATTGTCTTTCTATCTTGTATTGTGCCTCCACCACTCCATGTTTTCATATTATCATAGGTAGTTTGCACTTGTCATTAATGACATTAGTCTCAGCAATAAATACATTATTGAATGCACTTACTGCTACAATTATTTCATGGCAGGAAATGAAAGGTTCATGTTTCTGCACAGACTTAATCCTGCTGGTCATATGATCTTTCTCACTAAAATATTCCCATTACCACCTACACTTCACCGTTTGCATGTCCCCATTGTCTCAATCTCCCCACCTCCACCAGCAGTTTTGCAATACTGTTATTTGGGAAACTGCATTTGAGCAACACATAAAAAAAAACACTTGTCTCATCTCTGCTTTCATTTTCCCATATGCATGAAGAACTTAACAATGCCTTTTGTATTTTTAGATTCAGGCATTGCAGCAGGCAGTGACAACACAAGCACTGTTCAAGAAAGATTCTCCAATGAAAACAGCAATAATAGCATACTAGTGCAAAATGTGCAAAATGAGAGTAGCAGTATGCCAGAGGAGGGACCTTATGATATTGGTAGAATCACTGGCACCTCACTCAATGATTCTGAGAAGTATAAATACCTCACTCAGCACTTCAGTCCATCAGCTACTTATATGTTTCCAAAGACAGTGATGCATGGTAAACAACGATCCTTCCAACACAAATGGTGTGTTGAATACCCTTGGCTAGTTACAGTGAATCGTTGAGGGTGGCTTGTGTAAGTTTTGTAGCTTGTTTGGCTACAGTGATAGCTTGGGCACTCTTGTCACTAAACCATTAACTAACTGGACAAAAGCAAAGGAAATTCTAAAAGAACACTGCAAGAAACAATATCACATGAATGCATTGGAAAAGGCTCAGAATTTTAAAATAACTATGGAAACCCCAGAAAAATCAGTGAGGAGCAAACTTGATGCTAGGTGTGCTGCAAGAATTGAACAAAACAGGAAAATATTAGGATCAATAATAGAAACTATACTTGTCTGTGGTCGCCAGGATATAGCTTTACGTGGCCATATTGAGAAAATAGATGATGATACCCACAATCCAGGAAACTTTATCTCCCTGTTAAAATTCAGGGTAAATGCTGGAGATACAAGTTTAGCTGAACATTTACAGTTCGGTGGGAGAAATGCACAATATCACTCGCCAGATATTCAAAATGAGTTGATAGACATTATTGGGGATCAGGCTCAAGACAATATAATTAAAGACATAAAAGATGCTGAGTACTACTTTATTCTTGGTGATGAAGTTACAGATGTAAGTAACAGAGAAGTTTTGTCTCTGGTACTGCGATATATTGACAAAACTCAGAATATAAGAGAGGACTTCCTAGACTTTGTACCTTGTGAGAGAATAACTGGTGAGGCACTTGCAAAGAACATATTACATAAATTGGTACAATGGAGTCTTGACATTCAAGCATGCCGAGGCCAAGGATATGATGGGGCCTCAAACATGTCCTCAAACGTTTGAGGCACACAAGGTTTAATTTGCCAGCAGAATGAATCCACTGTTTACGTGCACTGTAATGCGCATTGCCTCAATTTGTGCATAGTGAGCTCTTGTCAACACCCTGAAATCCGGAACATGCATGATGTGCTTAACCAGTGTTGTAACTTCTTCAATTTCTCACCCAAAAGAAATGAGCTTCTGTTGAAAGTAGTAGGCGTATTATCCTGAAGCTAAACAGTGACATTGCAATCTCTTTGCAGAATAAGGTGGGCAATGAGGCATACAGCATATGAGATATTTTATGATCTTTTTTCATGTATTCCCATTGCACTACATGTCATCAGTAATGGACAGCAATATGCTGATGAGTATGGAGAATGGAATTGGGATGCTGAGACTAAGACATTAGCAAATGGGATCCTTTATTCTATGGAGAATTTCCGTTACATTATTTGCTTCATCACAGTCATGAAGGTACTGAAGTTTGTGCAACCACTGAGTGTAAAACTGCAAAACAGTGCAATTGATATAATTAATGCTTACAACATGATTACCACAGTAGAGGACAGTATAAAGGTAGCTCGACAAGAAATTAAGACTCTCTTCCACAGCTGGTACACTGAGGCATGTAGTGTTTCAGAAAAGGTCAACGTTCAACCTGAAATACCACGCACTGTTGGGAGACAGACTCACTGAAGCAATACTCCTGCAAGTGATCCTGAAGAGTATTATAGGAGGGTGACTGCAATTCCAATGCTTGATTATCTCCTTGAGGCACTGGCTGTGAAATTTTCAAGAACACAGCAAGCTGTGGCTAAGCTAATAGGCCTTATTCCATCAGTGATTAAATGCAATGGTGGAAACATCAACCTAGATGAAGTTATCGATTTCTATAAAAAAGATATTCCTTCTCCTCAGGTTATAGATGTGGAACTGCTAACATGGAAAACTAAATGGCAAAACAATCAAAACCCACCTGATACTGCTGTAGAAGCATTCAGAGCCTGTGATGCATCCTTTTTCCCAACTATATACACTTTACTCAAGATACTCTGCGTAATTCCAGTCAGTAGTGCACAATGTGAGCGCTCTTTCAGTGCTCTTCGCAGGCTCAAAACTTATGTGAGAAGCACAATGGGAAATGAGAGAATGTCAGGCCTTGCCTTAATGCAGATTCATTATGGAGCTAAAGTAGACACTGATAAAGTGATTGAAAGGTTTGCAGCAAAACATCCAAGACAGATGTTGCTTGTGAATGTGACGGCACAGCAACAAAATGAGAATTAGAGTAAGAAAGCAAGGGGTCCATTTAAGTAATTTCTTCCTACCAGGCATCTTAAAATACTTTAGTATATTTGCCATTTTGAAGCTGGGAATCCTTATTTTGCATCAATCCAGACTTTAAACACAGAACTAGATTAGAGAACATAAATCTGATAAAGAAACAAGAGAGCCTGGCAAATAACTATGTGAAGTTGTGGGTTAGTTGTAGTGTGCATGTTATTAGTTATTCTTACACTCTGATGACACCAGTTGTCAAATAATTCAATCTACCATCTGTATCTGTTCTACTGGTTTGGTAATTTTAATCACATTGATAATTACAGAAAGCCAGCCTTGTCTTAATGCACATTCATGTGCAGAAAAAATGTAAATTGAGGAAGTTGAAAGGTTTGCAACAAAACATCCAAAGCAGTGGTGGTTCTGTGATGGCAGTAACAAAATTAGAACTAGAGTAAGAAAGCAGCCTGTGATCCACTAATTTCTTACAACCCAGCATGATTTTTCTGTTTATTTCCATACTACATGTTGTTATTTTGAAGCTGGGACTCCTTATTTTGTGTCATTCACAGACTGAAAAAAACTCAACAGGAGTACAGAAGATAACCTGATAAACAAACGAGTTCTAGGAAAATAACTATATGTGTTTGATGTGAAAAGTAGTTAATTTAATGTTTGTAGTTAACATTTAAAACACTCTTAACACCCAGTTGTCAAATGTGTCATTCACTGGTTACATACTACTTTAATGGGAAAAGCTGTGTATCCCATGTGTATCAACATGCGGCGTACATTATAGACAGGCACTTTATATATGTTTTAAATATTTTTAATGCATTACTGTTTAATATGTGAGCTGCACACAAACAATAAACATTTAAAAATAAAAGTACCTGAGTATTATTTGTTTTCCTTAAGAGTGGGGGTCATGCATGTAAAAGAGGCAAAGGGAGGAAAACAATTAACAGAAACCATATAAACTGCTGGCAGTTTTTCAAAGGGGAATACATGCAGTGGGAAAGGTGGAACATAAAGGACAAGGCAATAGTTGAACAAATAAATTAAATTTGGGGAAATGAAAATTACTCTCCCCCCCCAAAAAAAAAGTTTAGAAGGAGCACCTGGCTGAAATACTTGAGATTGCAGGGATGGATGAGAATGATGATTCAAATTTTGAACATTTTGTGACTGAACAATTGCCTAAAATGCATGAAAATGCACCATTTAACACCTACATTTTCAAAGTTTTCTGGGGGGGGGGCATGCCCCCAGACCCCCCTAGAATTGTCTGGGAAACCCCCCACCACCAAATCCTGGCTACGCCCCTGTACTGCCCTACTAAAAGAACAGTTATGTACTTACCATAGCAGTAGATCTTTGAGATAATCTCTTTCTTCAGGCCACACCTATAGAACTATAGCCACCAGGCACTAGGACCACATGGAAACTTTTTGCAAGCAGTCTGCTAGGGGCTGCTCATGACGACATCCTACGTCAGCACTTCCCATATAGATGTGGGCAGCCTCTTTCCTCTTCAGTTCTCCACTGGAGATCATGCTCAGAGAACCTCCCTCCAGGGAACCAGGAGAGAGCTTATGGTTCCAGCTACCAGGCAAGGCTGGTAACAGCAGGCAGACCATCCTGGAGAAAGACACAAGAATTACAGAGCACTATGTCTGAGGAGGGATGGAGGGTGGTACGGCATGGCCTGATTGAAAAGATTCTTTTGAAGATCTACTGTTACAGTATATATTTGTAACTGTTCTGTCTTTGAGGATCTCTCTTTCATCTGGCCACACCTATGGAACAAGTACTAAGCAGTACTGGCAACAAAACAGTCTGGGTGGCTGGAGTGTACGGGCCTATGAAAGGAGGCTCTGAAGTATGGCTACGCCAAAACCTGCCCTTTTCCGAGAGGCAATATCCAGACTGTAGTGTTTAATGAAAGTATCCACAGTACTCCAGGTTGCAGCAGCTCTAATCTCTGCAGCTGACACATTCTTAAAACAGGCCACACAAGTAGCCATGCCTGGTATGCCCCCCAACAGTGACACCAACACAGCGACCTACAAACCTGCTGACAAAATCGACAGTTTGCTGACAGGTCACTGTGTTGGTGCGCCTGACACAGGGACACGCTGTCTCCCGGTCCTGCCCCCTCTCCCCGAATCAACTCCGACTGGAGTTGAGAAGAGGGGCAAAGCCCCCCCGATGAAAAAACCAGGACAGGGAGAAATAAGGGATTTATGTCAATGGCAACTTGCGGTCGGCATGAATCCTGTCAATGTGAAGCCAGTCGACAAAAGTGTTGTCAAACCGGCATCGTAGAGCCTCCATGCCTCTGGTGGAATGACCACGAACAACACCAGGAAGTTTCTTACCAGTCTTCTTGTAACAAAAAGTAATTCAGCTGGCCAACCCTCTTTCCCAAGGAAACACAACATTGTGAGGACTTCCTGCAGTCCTTCGTGTGGTATATATAGTACCCAGGCCCAGATTAATGGATGTGGGGGCCCTACTCCAAGTCATATTTTGGGGGCTCGGGGTGCCCCTAAATGCCAACATCCTACTCTTCTGTGGTGCCAGGCTGGCAAGGCGGCAACGACCAGAGAATTCATCAATTTAACAATTAACCTCTAACTTAGTGGTGCAGCTAGTAAGTAGAATCCTTTCAGAGCAATGTGGTTTGCTCCCAGATTTCTGATAAATGATGTATCAAATAAATTCAAGCAGTGAATACAGCTAGCCAGGTAGCCCCATCTGGCTACATAATCTTGCAGCCCCTGCACTGAGCCCAGGCTAGTAACAGCCCCTCACGTCACCCTCATGTAACAGTAAATGCAATTATTTCCTCTGTATTTTTCATTTTTTTGCTTCTCAGATTCAATTGCTGTTAAGTGTTCCTGTCGTTTCCAATCCAACAACCAAATCCAAGAAAAAAGAAGACAAATAAGAAAGTCAACAGTGTTATCATGCAGTAACAACATACCTGGTGACTGTTGCCTGACTGATCATTGATCAGGAGGATAAATGTCTGGAGAGAGAGATCATGCCGACAGCGAGCCGGTGGCCCTGGGACTTGAACAGCAGGACTCAACTCCTCACAAGATCAAAGGCCCAGCAGCAGCACTGACTACACCAGTACACAATGAGCAGCATGGCAGCACGCCATCTGTCTGACTCCCAGAGTCGGAAAAGAAAACAGAAATTCTGGACGGTGGCGAGTCCGACTCGACTCCGGGTGACCCTCCCGGCCCAGCCCACTCTGATTGTCTGTACTAGTAGTCTTCTTCGATGGAGACGATCTCCATCTGACAGATCAACCGACTGTTGTCCACTCGTCCTCCTCCTTGACTCCTCACTGCCCAGCCACACGCCCTGATGCCATGCACATGCAAACATTCCCGCTCCGCAGTAGCCACACCTTCAGGAGGACTTCTGAGACATGGTTGGTTGTGGTGGGGGGTCAGGGTGGACCGACCGTGGACTACTCTGTGCAGCTCACCCCACCCCCGAGAGACAGAGGCAGAGCCAGAGAGACTGAGAGGCTCGCTTGGGCGGGGGCCTGACTCAAGGGAGGGGCTTTTCTTTTGGCATGATGGTGGAATGTGATGACCTGCAGCTGCACGACAGTGTGGCAAGTCGGCCAGTCTGCAGCCAAGGTCAGCCAGGTAGGGAAAGGAAATTAAGTAAAATTAAACAGTGTGGGGGCCCTCCTGAACTGTGGGGCCCTACACCATGGCGTAATTTGCATACAGGTTAATCCGGCCATGATAGTACCTGAGTATGCTATGTACATCTAAAGTATGGAGCAATGCTTCCCTTAGATTGACATGCTCAGGAAAATAAACTGGCAGGTGGATACCTCAGACACCACCTTAGGAAGATTGGTACGTAAAGACACCCTGTCTTTGCAGAAAATCAAATAAGGAGGTTCACACATTAGAGCCTGAAGCTCTGAAATCCTTCAAGCAGAAGCAATAGCAAGTAAAAATACTACTTTCCAAGAAAGGCAGCATAGGCCACAACTCGCAGAAGGCTCAAAAGGAGCCAAAGTAAGCTTTCTAACACAAAATTCAGGTCCCAATCTGGGAAATGGACTGTGGCTAGAAAGCTTCATGTGTAGAATGCCTCTCAAGCACGTATGGGCCACCTCCAGCTGAGCAACCATATGACCATCAGTAGGCACATGGAAAGCTGAAATGGGAGCCAAGTGCACTTTAATAGAAGAATATTGCAATTCTGCATCTGATAAGGACAACAAATACTCTAGAACCTGGTTTACTGGACATGTAAAGGGATTCAGTTGATGAGAAGCATCCCACAAAGCAAACCGTTTCCACGTCATGGAATAAGTGGCTCTGGAAGAAAGTTTTCTGCCAGCCACCAAAACATCAGCCACCTTTTAAGACACCCCAGACCAAGCAATGGCTATGTCTTCAGGAGCCGTGCATCGAGATGGAGTGACTTGCGGTCCAGATGGAACGGGGTTCCCTGTCTCTGTGACAACAAGCCCTTGCACAGGGGCAGAGTTATTGGTGGGTCCACTGTCAATTGCTGCAGTAAGAAGAACCAGATCTGATAACGCCAAAATAGAGCAATGAGTATTAGAGTTCTCCTTCCATCTGGAGTTTGATTAACACCCTCTGGATTAGAGGGAAGGAAGGGAAGGCGTAAAGGAACCTCCCCTTCCAAGAGAGGGACAATGTGTCTCACCAGAAAACTTCAGGCCCTGGAATGAGCGAACAGAAAAGTGGCAGTTTTGCATTGTGTGGGGATGTAAAAAGGTCCAACTCTGGACAACCCCACCTGTCGAACAGATCTTCTGCTACCAAGGTCAGCAGTTCCCACTTGTGCATTCCGGACTGTGACCTGCTTAGCTCATCTGCCAAGAAGTTTTGGACGCCTGGAACATGAACTGCTGACAGTTCTAGACCATGATCTAGAGCCCAATATTAAACCCTCAACACTTTGCTGCATAGGGGGTAGGAGTGAGTGCCCCCTTGCTTATTTTGTGCACCACACTGATGTTGTCTGTTTGCACCAGAAGATGTCTTGGGCATAGACAAGTTTAGAAGGCTTGTAGACCATACAGAACAGCCCACATTTCTAGGACATTTATGTGGAGGGTACTCTCCACTTTTGTCCATGTTTCCTGTGACTGATGAGACCCCAGATGTGCCCCCCCAGCCCATCCCTGAAGCATTTGTGGTAAGGATCTGATGATGGGAGGGGATCAGGAAAGGAACCCCTTCAGCAAATGGTTGGGTTCCATCCACACTGGAGCACCTTTTGGACAGGAGACATTACTGAAACCTTCTGTTCTAGATTGTTGGTGCGTTGGTTCCACTGGACTCTTTATTAACCAATAAGGCATGACCTGGGGTTAGATTAACAGTCTGCCAATCACCCCCTATGGGTGTAATGTGGCATGAGGTGCAGCCGAGTGCCAAACTGCCCCTAGAGTGTGATTAACTGACTGTTAATCTAACTCCTGGGAGTGCCTTATTGCTATTATAAAAATTATTCCTAAAGAAAAGTGTTAAAAGTGTACTTTTTGAATGTTTTCCTCACTGGAAGGGAGATTTTTTATTTTTTTTTTATTTTTCTGTTCTTTATTCGCTGCACCGGCCATCGGCATTTTCAGCCCTGGTCATGGCGCCCCTAGGCTTCCACCTCCTGGATTGCTGGTGGCTCTCCTAGTCACCGCTGGCTTACCCCCGCAGAGGGTGGGGTCAGAGCACTGTACCCCAACCAGCGCCGCAAAACTGGGACTAGTCGGGAGAGCCCAACTCAGGAGGCTAATCGAAGCCCGGGGCAGGGCTTCACGTAGACGGATGGGCAGAACTTCTTTCCCCATATAGGCTGGGGCGGGGACGTGCAATGACAACCAGCATTCACCCTGCCCCAGAAGTGAAACTGGCACCGGTGCCGTTCGACGAACTTGGCCTCTGCCAGCTGTCACTATTGTACCGGGCGCACCCCCACCCCAGAGAAGGAGAGCGATCCAAGGGATGCTCAATCCTTCTCCCCCCGGCTGGCCCTCCGACGACCTCAGTATGTTCCTGAACCAGGGTTGCCGGTGTCACAAGCGGAAATCCAACCGCTGCGTCGGCAGAAGGAAGATTTTTAATGAAATAGTTCTTGCACCAACAGTTTCAGAATGCTGGTTCAAAATCAGAATGCATCATTCCTTACATTAAGCAGTGCTGGAGGATGGAATACTGACAGGAAGATTTCACATGCCATGGTGATCAGGTTGCACGTGACACTGTAACAGGGATTAATTTGCTGTCGGAATGCTAACAGCCAATCAGACTACAGCATTTCTGAGACCTATTTTATAATGTCCATTGGGGAATCCTCATATGCAGTCTAGCATGTGGTACCGTAACAATGGCTGCTGCTATCACACCCAACAGTCTGAGGAATGTCCTGGCTGTGACATACCTGCCACCGTATACCATCTGGGCCTTTGCATTCAGGCATTCGGCCCTGTCCTGGGGCGGGAAGGCTAATACTTGGGTTGTGTCCAGGACTGCCACTATTTATTATAGGTGCTGACAAGGGGTCAGGACTGATTTTGGCACACTGACTGATTCCTAGGGCATCGAACAACTACCTGGTACATGCTAGAGTCTGGTAAAGCTGCTCCTGGAATGAACTTTGAGCAGCCAGTCATCCAGATAAGGGAATACATATAGTCCCTTTCTCCTGAGGGCTGCTACCACTACTGCTAAGCATTTGGTAAAGACCCATGGCCCAGATGATAACCCAAAGGGAAATACCATGAACTGGTAATGCTCCCCCTGGAAGAGGAACCTGAGGAACTTCCTGTGAGGGGAACAGATCCTGATATGCAAGTAAGCATCCTACATGTCTAGGGAACAGATCCCGTCCCCTCCTTGCAGTAGTGGCAACAGGCCTTGTAGAGTGACCATTCTGAACTTCTTGTACTGAATAAAGAGGTTCAGATTTAGGGCCTCACGTCCCCTGTGCATTTGGGGACTAGGAAGTAATGAAAATAACCCCCCTGTTCCTTTGTTCCCAAGTAACTGGTTCTATGGCCCTTTTCTGTATTAATTTATGTACGTCCTCTAGCAGCACTGATATGTGTTCTGGAGGATAGGCTGAATGGGTTGGTGGATGGTCTGGAGGTAACTCCAGAAGCTCTAGAGCATGGTCCTGTTCTATTAGCTGCAGGACCCAAACGTCTGATGTAACCCTCCTCCACTGGTGGAGTAAAGGTGACCCCCTACTACCATCTCCAAAAGTACCGGTGGGTGGGGGTCTAGGAATGAGTCATGCAGATGCAGATCCTACAACTGCAGCCACACTGCCACCTCTAGGGGCTTTTGAATGGGCACCTGGGGGTGGGTCTTGGGGTAGGCAAAGCTGATCCTCTTTTGCTTTTATTTTGATGTCTGGCTCCTGAATGATGTCTGTTGCTGGCCCGGACAAAAGGGCACCATCTGCCTACTTCTTGATTGTGTATGGTACAGGAAGTGTACCCATTTTAAGGTCTTGCCCGAAGGCTGTAGGTTTGAGAGGATATCCTGAATGTCTGTTCCGAACAGCTTGTATCCTCTGAATGGGGCATTTAGGATGGACTGTTGCACATCACTGGCAAATCCTGCCACCCTCTACCAAGAATCTCTTCCCAATCAGACACCAAAAACTGCTGCTCTAGCAGAAGCATCAGAAATAAAGTAAGTAGACAGATGCAGTGGCGGAGCTAGAGGGGGGGGGGGGGCTGGTCACCCTTCCTGGCTGCCCCAGTGTGAGTAGTGGTGCTCCACCACCATCTTTATTCAATGTTAGTGCCCATTGTGGAGCCCATGATTGACTGAATGGCCCCCCCCCCCAGCTCCCAAACGCTCCCAAACCTGGCTCTGCCACTGGACAGATGTTTATCTACATCTGCCCCTGCCAGGAGGGCCTTTAGCAGCTCTTGCTTAGGAGTACCCTCTGGTAGGGCTTGGGATGCTGCTTTAGCCTTCTTCCAGAGGTTATTCTAGTGTTTTACCCGATGGGCCTGATGATTTGCAATTCTCAGCACCAATGTAGCAGAAGTGAAGGTCCTCTTCTCCAGGACATCTAGTCTCCTGGACTCCTTGTCAGGAGGGAGAGAACTAGTACAATGCCCTCCCACCGGCTGTCACATCAGTCACCTATCTATGTCCTTTTAAAGCTACCTTAAGGGCCCATATCCTCTCCTCACGTCAATGCCAGTGTAACCGGGATCCTGCGCCATGCCACTAGGCCACGCACCCGCCCTTGGCCAGGCAGTGGAAAGCCCTCACTATTTCTAGCCTACAGACTCCTCACCTCCCTCGGTTACCATATAGTTGCACTGGACTATGAATGCATTGTATTATGTATAAGACAAGGCCTCCCTGAGGCGGCTTACTACCAACTCATATCATGCATTGCTTTAGCTACCAATTGTACAGGTCTTAACTGCTCATTAGGTAACTATGTCGATAGCTCTGCCCTGTTTTAGCTACCAAATGTATAGGCATTAACCCATGCTCATTGTATTTATACTCTATATGATTGCTCACCCACATTTATTCTATGTATGTACTGTATGAATGTCTATGTTTTATTCTGACGTGGAGCCTTCGGAAACGAGTCTATGACTCAAAAGGATTGTAATTCTGATTTCCTAAATAAATAAATAAATTGAGGTGTTTAAGCACTTTAGACCTATCATGTGCTGCATTTATCACAACTGAGCCAGCCTTGGGTTAGCCTGCAAAAAAAGGGGCTTTCCTGAGGGGGCCTGGTTCAGCTTATCTGCCTTCCCAGGAACGGCAAGAATCATATTAGGCTTGTGCCAGGCAACCAAGGTGGCATCCACTAGGGCAGGCAATAGAGGAGGAGGAGAAATCACAATATGTGAGGAATCGGGTAGTTCTAACATTTCCACCAAATTCCTTTTGGTGATGTCTTTCTCCTCAGATTCTAACCCCATGGTAGACGGAAGTTGCTGCATCACGGAGATGAACGAAGGGTCTTCCGGAGGGGACCTCGGGGTGTACACATTAAAGTCCTTACTCCCTGTGGAGATGCTGGAGCTAGACCTCTCATGAGAGCTCTCCACATATTCTTCTTCCTCTTGCATTATGAGGTCAGGTTATACTCCTGATCCTCATCGACAGCTTCTGTAGGCCTCAAGGAAGGAACAGAAGAGGTCGTTGATACCCTGGAAGGCAATTGGTGCATCGACTGAACAGACATCGGTGCTTGGGCTTGCTGCGAGTGTCCCATTGATGCCGCTCCTGTGGCAAGAAGAGGAGGTAGCAGGTGCTGCAGCTTGTCTGCGAATGACGAGAGCACCACCTGCATGTTGGCGCTTGCCTGTACTACAGGCATACTCTGGGATATCGATGGGGAAGGCGCCATTCCCGACATCAACGGCCCCTCACCTGCCATACTAGGCCTGGTGGTACTCACAGCGTGTCCCAGCCTGGAGGAATCAGAGGTTGGGGTGGCCAGTGGCATCATCGCCGAGGTTGACAGTGCTGAGATGGTAACACTGGATTGTAAGGGTGACTGAGAACACACCACGGAGGATTTCTCTTTGCTCCTTTCTCTCTCCTGGCGCTTATGCTGCCTGGTGGTTTTCTCCCATGACATCAAAGAGTGGGGGCCTGAAGAATGGGTCGGCGATGTGGTGGAGCTCTTTCTCCATCCTGACTACTTGCTGTTTCAGAAAGTGGGTTTCCAGGACAGTCTTCTTGCGTTGCCCTGTAGCTGTATTAAACCTGAGGCAAAGTTCACAGACCTTAACGTTAGAGGCTGCACTAAGGCAGCACACGTTGACATCATGCAAGTCATCCGAGCAAATCTTGTCACCATATTCGCAGTATCTAAAGAGCTTACCAGGTTCTTTTGATGATATACACGATGACGATCACTTTTAAAAAGTGATGGCAAACTAGGGAGACAAATTTTGAAAAACACTGACTAGCAGTTGACTGTAGCATCGCTATCTCTGTGGAGGGTCCAGTGAGTATGGTTGATGACAGGAAAAGAACTGAGGAGGGAAGGGGCCGCCCACATTTATATGGGAATTGCTGTTGTAGGATGCTGTCAAGTTTCTGTGCAGTCCTAGCACCTGGCAGCTATAGTTCGATAGGTGTGGCCTCATTAAAGAGATATCCTCGAAGAAGATCGTGCTTTGTTAATATCAGACTGTATTTTGCATTAAAGACGGCAGAGCAGTACAGTCTCAAATGGGTAGATTTGGTCCTAGCAAAAGACACAGAAGGGCTGCAGTACTTAGAATACAATGAGAGGCAGACCAAAACAAGAACGGGAGAAAACCCCCAAAACATTCTCCTGCGGAAGCCTCGAATGTATGCAAACACTGCCAGCCCTGATAGAGACTAACTAACAGCTTACTTAAAATATGCCTCTCAAAGACCCAAATCCATGCTTCACCCAGATGCTCCCTCCTACCTAGCTCTGAACCTTCATTACAAACCAGGAGTGTCCCTCTGGTATAGAAAGAAGACAGCGAGAACAAAATCTGCTGAATGATGAAATCCGTGAATATTGCAGTCAGCCTTTCAGAGGGGAAAACATCACTAATCATTCCAATAGAAAAACATTGATTCAAACCCTGGTGGACAATAACATACTTCCACCTGAAGTGGCACAGGTATCAGGGCATCAAAACATCCAAAGCATAAACTCCTACTCTGTATTGTCTGAGCAGAAAGAGCAGAGAAATTCCTCTATATTCACAGCTCCAAAGGAAGCCACCACCACCATTTCCTCTTGCAGAACACTTCCTAATTGGACCAAGACCCCCAAGACCTCACATCCTGTCCCTCAACACAGAAGTCCCCTTAAAAACATGACTTCCATGCAGCTGTTTGGTCAAAACTGCATCTTTCAACAAAGGATGACTGTGAATATCAGCTACCACCACCACTATGTAGCAGAAAAGTGCTGAAGAATCACCATGATCCCAAATGATTCAATGGACAGTGACTAACCACATGTAAGTACAAGTTTTCTCCCAATTAAAATGCAGCCAGTATTCACAACTCAAACTGTTTAGCACCCCAATATACAGTTATACAGCACCTGTCATCTAACACACTGTGCTGCAAGGGGTGGGGGTGACGTAGGGGAGATGCGATTCAAAACCCCTCCAGCTTAACAGTTTTTTTTCCTCACCAGACCCCCAGATGTGGAGAGTCAAGACATCCCACATAAGTTGAAAAATAACTAAGCAATGTGTGCTGGCCCGCCAGTGTGGCGGCAAGGCATGTGGTCGTGGCGCTGACGACCCGGGTTCGGGAATGGACCTGGGAGTCCAAGGGCCACCGGGGCGGAGAAGGACTGAATTCCCTCTGGCAACTCTCCTCTCCTCTTCTCCGGGGGTGGGGGGAGCTCTCGGTGCATCAGCAGCCCCTGGCAGAGGCCAGGGTGCCGCAAGTACAAAAAGCCACACGTCATGGAGGCAGGGACGGACTTCGTGCATGCCCATTGATGTTACTGCATGTCCCACTCTGGGGGGATAATTGCAGCATCCACAAAAATCCAACCCCTGACAGTGATGCTCCCTTCACCCCTCTGAGACAATGGTCCGCTGTGGGTGGGGGGGGTTCTTGCTCCCGCGGCCCCATCCTGCACAGTAAGCCAGGGCTCAAGACCGTCTGTCCTGGGAGGGGGTGCCCGCCCGGTGGCCCCACCCGTGAGGAGGGTTTAAGCCCAGGCTTGGGGGAGGGTGGGCGGAAGACAGGGCTGAAGAGCCTCTGCCCGTTGGGCAGATGGTGCCGGGGGTACAGGTGAAAAAAAAAAAACTAAGCAATTTGTTATTTCTTACTTGAATCCCCTGTTTGAATGAGCTGTTTGAACTTGCGTTATCTTGAGGTCTCTATGATGTCATCACTTCCCTCGGAAACATATCCTCGTTGTGGATGGTGATCAATCCACAATTCTCTGTATTGTGTTACTACATGTATTAAATTGATTTATTTTAAATTTATTAACTGGTGAAAAAGCGCTGGGCCACATGGCCCTTTTACAGGCTTTTTCCTGGGATGTATAGAAAGACAATACAATAACAATGATATTCATCACTCAAAGAACAGTTATACTCACAAAACAGTATTAACAGACTATTGCAAAAACAAATTTATAACACATTAGTAAAATCCCTATCTACGACAAAAAACAGATAGACACAATAACAATATATCAAACAATCTAAAAAATTATACATATAGCTAAAGTCCCAGACTCCAGTAGAATTTAAATACATTTACACTGTGTCTCTTTCTTGAGTAGCTGCTTTAAAGAGATCTTAAAGTGATAGCAGTTTTGCAAATTTTCATAAGTAATCTGGTAAATCATTACAAGTTTTAATGGCCGTTTGTTCGAGTGCTTTTTTTTTGTGGTTTTACACATGGGTATTGTTAGGGTAACCGTGTCTTGTGATCTTAAAGATCTCTTGTACTGTTTTTGTTTGAAGAAGTTTAATGTGGGATTGTTGGATGAACAATGTAATAGACTGAATCCAAAACAGGACATTTGGTATCTGCCTTTTTGCTCTATTGATAACCAGTTTAATCTGCTGTATAAAACTACAGTATTAGATGAAACTTTGCCCTCATTGAGGTCACAAGGGGAAGCATGCTACACCACTCTGAGTTTGAAATACGAGTATGATGAAATATTAAGGGATGTTGTCTCTAATCTGCATAAATATTATGTCAGTGTTGCATAAAATCTAATAAAAACTAAATTTAATATAAAAACAAGCTTCTACCATAGCTCAGAAAAGGTTAGACTGGGATTTTAAAAATACCCTACCTTTTCCTTGAAAATCTGAGTGTCAAAACCATAATTTCTAAGCTCTTCATAACAGAGTTTAAGGAAAGCAAACCTACTAGAAATTCTAAGAATTTTCAAGCCAAGCTTTTCTTTGAAATTATAAAGATTTCCCACCTTGAACTGACACAGGCATACACAATGTCGGATGCCTCAGTATTACCCATATTCATTGGCACCAGGTTATATGGGCCCGTGGGACCCGAGCCCCAGCAATATTTTGCAACGCGGGCTCAGACCCAGCAATAATTACCTCTATCACCATTTTTTGTTTGTTTTGGCTTTTTTTTTATTTTTAGTTTTCCCCCATTTGTTTGCCTTGCTGCGCGGAGGAGAGCGAGTGGTGCAACGCCCCCCCCAAGCTGTGAAGTCAAGTGAGCAGTGGTGCAGCCCCCTTCCCCTCTCTGCCTATATTTGGCGCTATTTTTTTAAATACAAAAATTCAGTGCACATGCGCTAAAAGAGAGTGGGCCAATCCTATTTGGCCATTGGCAGTGCGGCGTGCCAGCGAGTGGGGTTGGGATGCCAGCAAGTGTGGAGGCCCGGGTATCGAGGTGATGACGGCAAGATCCACAAGAAGAGTGGTGAGTGACCAGTCTGAGGAGTTACGGACTCATGGATCGATGTGGCTGTGCCTTTGTGGTGGGACGGGGAGTAGTTGACTCTTGTGGCTGTATGTCGGCACTTGACAGGCTGTGAGGCAAGGGCAAGTGGCTGAGAGGGTCGTGCCGACAAGAAAGAAGAGCTAACCTAGAGCTTGGAGCAGGGTCAGCCTGAGTTGGAGGACTTGGGAGGTAGGACTCCTGTGGCTGTATGTCGGCACTTGACAGGCTGTGAGGCAAGGGCAAGTGGCTGAGAGGGTTGTACTGACAAGAAAGGAGAGATAGCCTAGAGCTTGGAGTAGGGTCAGCCTGAGTTGGAGGACATGGGAGGTAGGACCGAACCAGCGATGAGCTAGGGACATTTTTTTTTCTCATTCACAGCAAAGTTGCTTCCTGCCTTCCTCCTAATATAACAGGGATCATATTCACTATTGAAAGGTGTGGTGGTGATGGCAATGCAATGGTGTGAACACAGCAAAACAATGTGTTTTGCAATGTAGATAAAAAGTCTGCTCTGCCTTTGCAGTTAGTCTATGGCTTGGCTTTAGTGTTTTTGTCTGCCCCTGGCCCAGTCTGTTAATTGTCTGCTGGTAGCTCTGTCTTGCTTTTCCCCAATAAAGAAGGCTTGGCTCTCCATTTTTACTTTGTCCCCAACAGTAAGGAGGATGCCATTGCCAACACTATTATAGAAACATAGACTTTGACAGCAGATGAGGACCGCTTGGCCCACCTAGTCTGCCCATTTCCCTACCTACAGGATAGGCCGCAGATCCTGGTTAACAAACAGCCTATTTCTTCCTACCCCCCACAAGAATTGCCGTATGTCTGTCCCATGCATTCTTGAATTCCCCCACAGTTTTAGGTTCAGTTTTTGTTTATTCAGTGGTTGCGTGCAGATATTTTATTTTAAAGCATCTTAGATGTAATGATCACCTCTTATTTTAAATAATGTATCTATTAAATTGATGTTTGCTTAAATATTATTGCTATAAGGCCCCTATTTGCTATTCAAGAGGTTTCCATTTCTTAGTCCTGCAGGCTATGTTGACATGTTGCAATTATGCACTGGGTTATGAGTAAATAAAATGCCTCAGCACTAACAGTGTGTGCCCATTTATAAGCTTTTTCTGCTGTGCTTACTTGCCTAGGTAAGGAACTGGCAGCACCTCCAATGAGAGTGCATGGTCTCCTTTTAGATTTTTGATGGTACATTACTGGCAACTGGTTCAGTCTTGGCAGGTATGTCACAAGTTTGTGTACTGGGGCTGGTATAATATGGGTGGTTAGGTACTGGCACGTACGCTGAAGTATAAGTGATGCATCATGCAGGTAATGTAGTGTGCACAGAATTCCACAAATAGGTGAGTGGAAGGGGTACCTGTACATTACTGGCAGATGGTTTGGTACTGGTGGGTACACTGCAGGCAGCTGCACTGTGGTTGGTACTGGTATGTTGCATGCAAGTGCACTGTAGTTGGCACAGGTACACATAATAATGCAGAAATGCAACAGTAGTTAAAGCCAAGTGTCTGGTGCAACTGATTGTTAACTTCAGGGTCTCAAGCCGACTTGCAGTTAAATGTCAGAATGTAGCTAGCTGCTACTGAATATAATATCTTGATATAAACGTCTCTCAAATCCTTATAAGATTGATTAATGAATATCTCATATTGTAGGTGTTGTACCTTTTTCCCTTCAGTTTTTTGCATCTTTGTGTGGATGTGTGCATAAAAATATCAACCAGCCTAACAGCTACATTAAAGTGTCATTCTTCTTGAGTGCTGCTGTTGATCAAATTATTTTTTGGCTTGATGCACTTGAGATACGTATATAATACTTGGCATACTGAGTGGTTCAGTCTTGAATGTTGTTGACAAAACAATTTATATCCTCTTATGTACCAAGAAGACTGTTATAATTTTCTACAGTGCACTAAATATGCACAGTGTTTAGGTTGATTTTGCCAATGGCAACTAAAACTTGTCTGGCTTTGTTTAGTAAGTGCATATTCTTATTCATCTAACTGAGAAGGCATGGGTAGGGGAAACAAAGACCCCACCCCCGAATTAAACAAGAAACTAAATGTTGAAATGTGTCCTTCTCCAAAGTGTTTGTTGGTGTATGCAGTAAGGATGGAAAGAAATTTGGTTTCATATGGCACTTTCCATAAACTGCATCACAAGGAGCTTAACATTCAGGCGAAAGACACAAGAGAATGTGGCTATCATTTTTCAAAGCACAGGAAGATTCAAACAGCACAGAAAGATTAGACTAAGACAATACAGTGTAATTTTGTTGTGTGCTTGCTGCACTAGGCACCTTCTTTCCCCGTGTACCTGCTGCTGATTGTCAGTTTATGAGCTGGTGGGCTCTACCCGCCACCCCCCCCTTATTTTTTTAACATATGGGATATAAAGCCTCCCCAACTCAAGTAAACAAATCAAAATTTATCGACAGTCTAACTTGGTGTAGAGCATTATGTAAGTGAAGTTTTATCAGTTTAATTGAGTGGTGGGGGGGTTCGTCCCCCACAGCCTCCCTTTTTTTTTTTAACATAGGGCATGGGGGCAAAGCCCCTTAACTCAAATAAACTAATATAAAATAACTGACAGGGCAATGTGGCATGAAACATGCCATAAGTGGGCAAATACTGTAACTTGAACTCTACACTAATAACAGAGGTTGTCTGGTGGTCCGGCTTAACCCCGTGACCCCCACTAGGGGCTTTGACCTCTGACCCCTGAGCCCCACCAACATTTTTACAAACCCGGCTCCTATGCCCATATTATGTGCATGGTCCCATCTACTTCAGTTCTTTTTCATGTGCCCATTGGACCAGTGGAGACAAGTTCTTCATTGCCTTTCATTGACCAAGATTTTTTCCTCATCAACTGTTTATTATTTTCGTCCCATAAGGCGACGCTGCCCTTTGAGGTTGCTGTTGACTGCTTCCTCTAGGTGCTGAAAAGGCAATGCTTTTTTGCAAGTATCATTGTGGTAATAACATCTCACACAACAGCAGCCATGACCACTGCGTAAACTAACTTGGTATGGATTTACACGGGTTCAATCATGCCACGTAGAGACACAGGAGAAGTCACTAGAAGAATTTCTTCAAAACAGTATGCAGAAGGCCTGTGCAGTCACTGGTAAAACCGCCTATCCCTTCATCAACTTCAGTTAAGAAGTCACCATTGAAAAATGCACCATCACAGAAACATAGAATTTGATGGCAGATAAGGACCGCTTGGACCACCTAGTCTGCCCATTTCCCTAACTAATGGATAAGCTGCAGATCCTAGTTAACCAACAGCCTACTTCCTCCTACCCCCCACTAGAATTGCCTTATGACTGTCCCATGCATTCTTGAATTTCCCCACTGTTTTTGACTCCACGACCTCCTCAGGAAGGCTGTCAACCCTCTCCATGAAAAAATACTTCCTCACATTACCTCTGAGCCGTCCCTCCTCTATCTTCAAATTGTGACCCAGGAAGACAGGCCCAGGATAATGTTAGATGTACTATTTACCTAATTGAATGTATCCAAACACAACAAAACCCGACACTTCTTCTTGGCTTGAACGTAGAAAAAGCATTTGATATGGTGCCCTGGGGGTTTCTTCGTGGGGTCCTTGTCTCAATTGGATTTCCAAAGCAATTTATGGATACAATTTTTAAGTTCTACAGAGCACCTAAGGGTTACATAAGAGTGAATGGGCACATCTCAAAACCCTTTCCTCTCCAAAGAGGAACCCGACAGGGGTGCCCCCATCCCCCCCACTCTTCACTTTCTATATTGAACCCTTCGCTCAACCTATCTGATTATCCCCAGGTATAACAGGCGTCCCCTTAGCAGGCATGGAGCATAAGCTTGCCCTGTTCACAGATGACCTGCTAGTGTATTTGTCCAACCCAGACTCCTCCCTTCCTGTTCTTTTGCAGAAAATGAATAAATTCTCTATACTCTCTGGCTACACTATAAACATAAACTTAAGCCCTCCCTTTTAATTACAACCCCCCCCAATCCTTCAGGACAAACTGTCCATTAAATGGGATCTGCAGACCCTTAAATATTTAGACATACAGATTATTAAAGATCTATCCAAGTTGTAATCTGAAAATTAGCCCTTAAGCTGGATATAAGGAGAAGGAACCTCCTCCCAATATCTTTCTACACTCGCACCCTGTCATGGAAAATGAACGCCCTTCCCAGACTCCTATATCTGTTTCAATGTGTCCCATGCACAATACCTCCCAAAGAACTCTTATCATGGCAGAAATTACTGTCTGCCTTCCAGTGGAATCATAAAAAGCCTCGAGTTAATCAAAACAAGTTATTCCTCCCAAAGCCCCTGGGGGGAGTGGCACTTCCCTCTCTATCCCATTACTAGGCTGCAGCCCAGATGCACTTGGTACTGTTATGGGGGCATAGAAATTACCAGGCCTACTGGAAGTGAATAGATTTAGTGAGGCTTTTGACCTTCCCCTTACAAGCGAGTCTGTTTGCTGTTACTTTGTGAGGCAGGCTAAGCAACAGCTCCTTGCGGCCACTGCCTCCATTTTAGAGGGGTGGCAAAAGGGGCACGAGTAATAAAGCCATCAAGCAACAGTTCTGGAAGTACCAATGGTTTTTTAGAAACCCCACAATTTTCTCCCAAGCAACACATCCACTGGTACACAAGTCAGGCCTCAAAGGGATTGGTGGCTCCCTGGCAGCTACTTCGGGGGACCTCGGTACTGAGTTTTGAAGAGGGTCAGACAAAGTTCTCCTGGTCTGAAAGAGATAGGCTATAGTACTATCAAATAAGGGACTACATAATTAAACAACCTAGAGCAAGAGAATGGGAGGCTACGATGTGGGAGGATACTACTCCATTTCTCCAAATCTGGAATACACCTCAGGGTGAAAAAGCCATTTCTATAATATATAAATCCCTGATTAGTCAATTGGCACACTGTATAGATCCAGTAAAATCAAGCTGGGAGAAATAGTTAAGTCAACCCATAAACATAAAGGACTGGCAGAAGGTCTGGAGAGGGGCCTGGAATACAACCTCATCCCCCACAGAAGGGATTTATGTGGAAGGCTCGTGTTAGATTTTCCTTGTTCAGTCAATTGTAGCATTGAGGAATCCAGAAACATTGTCAAGATGCTGGAGGGAATGTGGAGAAATGAAAGTTTCACATTGTCATGTATTCTATGATTGCCCAAATCTTCTAAGCTTCTGGGATACAATATCTAGACATATAACGAATATCATGGATCTCCCCCGGCCTTCCTCAGGGATTAACTGTATTTTTCTCTGTTTGATTAGCAGGGTATTTTCTCTGTCAAACTGTTGTGTAGGGCATCTTGCTGACAGGAAGGCACTCATCACAGTGGTGGGTGGTCAGAGCTGTTAGCTGATTGTTTCGTGAGGGCACAGTTTAGGCACAACCCCTGCCCACCCTCAACCCACCCACCCTGGAAATAGTTCCTTTATACCTGGGGTTCTGACATAATTTCCTCAAGAGTGCAAGGTGCCACTGTCAAATCCTCTCTGGCACACTGCACTGACAATATAAGCATACACATTGTATAATATATATATTTCCATATAACAAACCAATCACACATGCACACACCCACACACACAAAAACGTACATAAACATGTGGGGAGTAGTGCAATGTAATGGCTGTGGGGCAGCAGTCTTCCGGGAGTCTTCCTGGAGGCTGAGATGCTGCCCTATTTGCAGACAACTCTCTGCCCTGAGGGAGGAAGTTGCCCATCTTCAGGCCACACTGGACAGTAGTAAAGGAACCTTCCTCTAGGCCACACTGGACGGTAGGAAGGGAACCTCCCCCATCCAGGGAGCACCAGAGCCACTGCCACTACCTCAGAGGTTGTGAAGAAAGCACAGCAGTTGGACCACAGTGGGCTCAGGGAGGGTGAGGATGGTGGAACAGAGGCACACCCAGTCAGTTGTTCCACTCCACAATCCATACACCATTCTGGGGGAGCATAGTTCCCCTATGGATGCACCCGCAGAGGAGACTAAGGAGCCTGAGGACAACTGTCACAAGGGAGGCCCACAGGAAGGAGGAGGCAGAGGACACCACAGGGAAAGGAAGCAGCTCCTGGTGGGGGACTCAGTTATTAGGGGGATAGTACTGAGGGAAGCAGGGAAAACTGAAGTAAGGTGCCTGCCTGGTGCCATGGCTTGAAGGGACAGGAAGTGCATCCTCAGGATCACGAGAACAGCTGCACGGGAATCTGAGCTGGACGTCATTGTCCACCTAGGGACAAATGACTTGGCTCATCATGAGATTAGAGCAGTGCAGGAGGACTTTGTAGAAGTTGGGAAGGGGCCTAAGACAAGTAGCACACACAGTATCCTTCTCAGAGGTGCTGCCTGCCAATGGCATGGGTGAGCGGTACTTTGCACCATGCAGTTTAATGAGCAGGTTGAAAAAATGGTGTGGAGCACAGGGGTTTGGCTTCACTGGGGACTGGGGTTCCACCTGGAGGGACACCAGCCTATACTGGCAGGATGGTCTGCATCTGTCCAGGAAGGGAACAAGTCTTTTGAGCAATCGGTTTAAATGCTTCATTGGCAAGCTTTTAAACTAGTCAAGGGGGGAGGCACTGATAAGCAGCAGGAAAATCCCAGCCTCTCCCTATAAAACAGAGTACTAAATGAGAAAAAGACAGAAGTAGAAAGGTCAGTGGGGGATGCTGCAACAGAAGGTAAAGCCATCAAAAAATGGAGAGCAATGAGTACCAATGCCCGTAGTCTGGGTAACAAGCTTCCTGAATTAGTGGCCTTGATGGAGGAGGAACACCTGGATATCGTGGCAGTCACAGAAACATGGTACACACAAAACCATGACTGGGGCATAAACATACCAGGATACACTATCTACAGGAGGGACAGGGAGGGTAAAAGAGGAGGAGAAGTAGCTCTTTACATAAGGGAAGGAATCAAAGCAACAAAACAAAAGGTAAACAGGGAGGAGAAAAAGCACTGTGGGTCAATTTGGAAACAGGCAATGGCACCACAATCCGCACAGAGCTTGTATACAGACCCCCCCCTCTCAGGAGGAGGAAATGGACAAGGAAATGATAGAAAGTATACTTAGAATGGTAGAAAATGGGGAGATATTGCTGATGGGTGATCTGAATATGCCAGATGTTAACTGGAGTGCAGTTGCAGCAGCCACTTCAAACAGTGGAGTTATTCTAGATGCCCTACAGGGGGCATGCCTTAGACAACTAGTATTGGAACCCACTCAAGAGGGAGCAATCTTAGACCTGGTTCTCTCAAATGGAGATGGACAGAGGATCACAGATGTAGAAGTGGGTAGCCATCTGGGAAGTAAGCGACCATCGAACAGTATGGTTCACAATAAACACAGCAATAGAGTAAAGCCATACAAAGGCAAAAGTGCTGGACTTTAGGAGGGCTGACTTTGCCAAAATGGGTGAGCGCCTAAGGAATGCACTAGCAAATGGGCAGGAAGGAGGGGTGGAAGAACAATGGGGAATAATAAAAACTGCCATCACAGAGGTAACAAGCCTTTGTGTGAAGCAAATAAACAAAACAAAATGATGTAAGAAACCATTATGATTCTCAAAGGAAGTGGCAGTGAAGGTTCAAGAGAAAAAGAAAGCATTCAGGAAGTACAAAGAATCACAGAAGGAGAAGGACAGAGAACTGTATCAGTTAAAGCAAAAGGAAGCTGAGAAGGCAGTCAGAACAGCAAAGGCCCAAACCGAGGAAAAGATAGCCAACTCAGTTAAGAAGGGGGATAAAACCTTTTATAGGTACATCAGGGAGCAAAGGAAGACCAAGGAAGGGATAGTGAGGTTTAATAAAGAGGAGGGGGGGTGGGCAGAGGGTGACTGTGTAAAGGCAGAGATACTAAACAAATATTTTTGCTCAGTATTTACAAATGAAGAGGGGGAGGCACCTAAAACAAACAACAGAAACACTCTGGATACAGAAGTTGATACCAGCCCATTTACAGAAGAAAGGATTCTGAAAGAACTCTTAAAACTGAAGGTGGACAAAGCAATGGGGCCTGATGAGATTCATCCCAGAATTCTAAAAGAACTAAGGGTAGAACCAGTGACACCACTGACTACCCTCTTTAAAAAATCATGGGAGGATGGGGTGGGACTCGAGGACTGGAGGAGGGCAGATGTGATTCTCCTTCACAAAAGTGGGAGCAAGGCAGAAGCAGGAAACTACAGACCTGTTAGTTTAACCTCAGTGATAGGGAAAATGATGGAATCACTTCTGAAGGAAAGAATTGTTGAGTATCTAGAGGCCAGAGGGGCACAGGACTCAAGGCAGCATGGATTCACAGTGGGAAGGTCATGCCAGATGAATCTGATAGATTTCTTTGACTGGGTGACCAAAGTAGTAGATCAGGGAGGGGCTGTGGACATGGCCTACCTAGACTTTAGCAAGGCATTTGACACAGTCCCACACAAAAGATTAATATACAAGTTAGCCAGCCTGGGAGTGGGTCCCAAGATGACAGCCTGGGTAAAGAATTGGCTGGAGAATAGGACACAGAGAGTAATAGTAAATGGGTCCACTCTGAAGAAAGAGGGTTACTAGTGGGGTACCTGAGGTTTAGTATAGGACCAGTCCTCTTCAATGTCTTTATAAGTGACATTGCAGAGGGACTGGAAGGAAAAGTATGTCTCTTTGCAGATGACACAGAGATCTGCAACAGAGTTGATGCACAGGTGTGGTGGAAAGGATGAGAAGGACTTGGCAAGGTTAGAGGAATGGTCAAATGTATGGCAGCTTAGATTCAATGCTAAGAAGTGCAAAGTAATGCACCTGGGAAACAAAACCCAGGGGAAGAGTACACAATGGGGGGTGAGATATTAACAACAACAAAAATGGAAAGGGACCTGGGGGTAGTCATATCAGATGACCTAAAGGTGGGCAAGCAATGTGAGAGGGCAGCAAGGAGGGCTGGGGGGATACTGGGATGCATAGGGAGAGGCATCACCAGTAGAAAACAGGAAGTTATTATCCCTCTGTACAGACAGCTGGTGAGACCCCATCTGGAGTACTGCTTGCAGTTCTGGAGACCCAATCTCCGCAAAGACATAGACAGGATGGAAGCGTCCAGAGGAGGGCAACTAAATGGTGCAGGGTCTGCACCGAAGACATATGAAGAGAGACTTAAGGAGCTTAATATGTATAGCCTTGAGGAAAGGAGGGAGAGGGGGACATGATAGAAACTTTCAAGTAACTCAAGGGAATCAACAAAGTCCAAGAGGGTAGCATCTTTCAAAAAAAGAGGTGTGCAAGAACAAGTAGGTACAATTTGAAGATGGGGGGAGCAGCTCAGAGGTAATTTAAGGAAGTATTTTTTCACAGAGAGGGTTGTGGATGCATGGAACGGCCTTCCGGAGAAAGTTGTGGAGTCAAAAACAGTGGTGGAATTCAAGCATGCATGGGACAGTCATAAGGCAATTCTAGGGGGTTGGGGTAGGAAGAAGTAGGCTGCTGGTTAACTAGGATCTGCAGCTTATCCATTAGGTAGGGAAATGGGCAGACTGGGTGGGCCAAGTGGTCCTTATCTGCCGTCAAATTCTATGTTTCTATGTTTTAGGTGTACCTCCTGTGGGGATAAATGACAAAAACACCTTATACTTGTGGTCAGTTCTGTTGTGTGCAGCCTACTACAAAGCCATAACAAAAAAGTGGTTTCAGGAAACCCCTCCATTGCTCTCTGAATGGAAATCATTAATGCTTACCATACAACATAATGTGCAACTAACTTATGCTGTGCATAACATAGAGGATAGTGGATGGGCAACAGTGAACAAGAACACTGTTGTTCACTTCGAGAGGTTGTCATGACAACCATGTAAACCACGAGAGCGAAGCTCGAGATGTTTTCGGTTGTCATGAAACCTTGAGAAGTGAAAACAGTGTTGTTGTTTACTGTTGCCCATCCAATGTCTTTTATAGTATATGGGCAAGAGTAAAAAAAAAAAAATATGTGGATTCTTTCACGGTCGCGCTGTGATGTCGGGGAACCCCCCACCTAGCCTGTGTCAGTGACAACACTCCTCTTATTTCAGGTCCACATTTTAAATTAAATAATTGGGGTCTGCTGTGTGCTGGCTAAGATTTGAACAAAAGCGGCACTTGCACCCCAAGTGGGGCGTCTCCTAGTGCCTACACTGAACTGCTGTGGCCATTTTAACGACAAATAGCAAGCGCGACTTGCACATGCGCAAACTTGATCAGAGCTGTTGTACCATCGATGTGACGTACTCATGATGGTACAACAACATTGTGATGTTGCATGGATGGTACAACAAGACTAGGGAAATTTAGATTTTAAGTGAATACAACGTTCTAACATACACTATAGAATGGACACATTCATATCCCGATGGACAAAGTGGGAGATGGCTTGTGAGCAAATATAGCAGGTCACCCTACAAGGGGAGGTCGGGGGCAGAGTTGGCAAATATTCACCTTTGCAGCCCCAGGGACCATCCATTGGTGTATTGGAATCCAGCTATTTGGGGTAAGGGGTTAGATCAAAAGCCTGTTGATCTTTTACATTTAGCAATGTGCAATAACTGCTTGGTTTGATCCTCAAAATTGACTTACTGAACCATTTCTCATTCATTGCAACTACTATTAATGTCTTATCCCGTGTTGTTTTCCTTTTCTTTTTCTGTTAATTTTGTGTAAGTATGATTAAGATATGTATGAATTTATTGATGCTTGTATGTAAACAAATGTGGTCATAAGAATCTTTTCAATAAAAGAAGTATAAAAAAAAGGAACTCCCTCTGCTTCACCTGAGGAGCAGAAGTAAATTCCCGATTTCATGGAAGAGGACTGCTGGGGAGAAGAGGAGGAAGAGATGTTTTTGGTCAAACACTCTTTAGGGTCCACTGTTTCCTCTGACAGTGCAGACACAGTGTATTACACACTCAGGTCTCTGCAGAGGACCCTTCTTTTAAACCATGATAAAACTCATCCAGGAGGCTTCACAGTTCTCCATGGTGGAGGAAGATTCTTCTAAAAAGAATCTGTGATTTTTGGCAGTCCAGTTTGTCTCTTTCGTGATGATTCCTCCTATTTTTCTGGCATTAGAAGATGCCACTGTGGCAGCCTGACATAGTACTCTTCTGGCCATACCCATGAAGACAGATACACACTACAGTACCTGGCACCGAGGACAAGAAGCATTATTTTATCCAGCCTAAAATACAGTAGTAATCATGGCAGGTCTTGAAAGGTCCAAACTGCCTTAATACATAAGCACTAGTTCACAAGATAAAGAATCCAGGAAACTGGATATTTTTGGACAAACATTTATGATTCAGCTACACATGGTCTCAAAATTGCAAAATACTGGGGTACTTGGTGAAATATCATCATTTCTTATGAAAATCCTTGTTCAAAATTGTGGATAACCTTCCTGAAGGCTCATCTAAAAACTAAGGTTAAACAATATGTAACCCAGGGACTAGAATCCGGCAATCATTTTATTCATTCATCCTACGATGCCTCTGCCAGGGCAGCTGCCTCAGAAATCTGCATGCGCTGCAGACATTTCTGGCTCAGAGTTGCTGGTTTTGCCCCTGATGTGCACCATTCTGTACTGAGTTCCCACTGGGGTGACATTGTTTGGCCCCACTGTGGAGCCCACTGTGAATGAACTGAGGGCATTCCATTAAACCCTTTGTATCAAGTCCCTGAGTTCCTAACAACATAGAGGCAGGAGGGCACCAAGCACTGAATGAGAATGTTGCTTACAAAATGTTTTATTTGCTTTCCCTGGGGTTGCTTCTTCCTCTGCTGTCTCAAGAAGACTGGATGTGTGCACTGAATATGTAGATTTCGTAGACACAGTACAGATTTGGTTATGTACTTCAGATCATATATTAGAAAATGATTGTGAATGCACTTTCAGCAAAACAAACTCAGGCACAAAACATTGGTGGAACCAGTCAGTGACCAGATCACTGCTCATCCAGGAGCTTCTTTGGCTTTTATAAACAACAGGCAGTGCTGACATACTTACATTTTTAAAACATCAGGGATTCACGAACTTCCCAGTCACGAAGGGTTTTAATTTATGAGACCTGGTTGCATTTCAGAAGCCTAACAACATTATGCGGTCTTTAATTTTTTTATAACCAGCAGCTGTCTACTCTTAGGAACTGGCCAGTGTCCGATCGGGAAGCAGTTTCCAATAAAGGCCAGTTTCGTTGGTGTTATAGATTTGATCAGTGGTGTAGCCCCTTTCAATGATCAGTTTATGCAGCTTGTCAATGTATGGCTGCACCTCATTTTCATCAGCCGACATGCATTCCCCTTGGATCTGCAGTTGTCTGATGGAGTGCCTTTTTTTTAAATGCTGTAGCCAGCCACTGGAAACTTTAAAGTCTGTGTTTGTGCCATCCTGACTGCTGATTTCCTGGCTGAAGTGCAGTGCCTTTTCCTGGAGCCCAGGGCCTGATACAGGTGTGCTCTTACTCCACTGTTGTGCGAATCACAGGTAAGTTGCTTTTTCGAGGGTCTCAGCAGCAGCAGGTTTAAGAGTTTTCCACCGCTTAAGCTCCTGTTCATCCTCAACATTGGTGGCATGGGATAGGAACTGATCTCACTGTTTCTTGATGTCCAAGATGTGTTGCTTACTGATACAAAATGCCAACACAATGTTGACTGCTTTTTTTCCTTTCCAATCGGCCCAGAATGGCAATCTTGTCACTGATTGACAAGATCTTTCTTTTTCTCTTGCCAGATGCACCATCGGATTCCATCTGGACTGCGACAGTAGGCAGATCCCGCTCGGACAGGCAGAATGCAGAGCAGCATAGTCACATAATTCATTAGCTGCATTTATACTGGACTAAGTGGCTCAATTCCACTGGGGTGTCAAACAGACGAGGCATACTGATGAGTCCTGGTAGGACGAAACACGTGTCTATGTCTTCTGTTAGCACCCTTTGCAAACTGTGTGAGAGGCCTTTCGGCACCATGCAATTCTGCTTAAAGTTGGACCAGCATAACATTCTGTGGTGATTTGCATATGCAGCCCTTGATGCTTTGCATTGTGGGGGCATGTGTGATTTTGTATTTTCTTGAAACTTGGCTTCCCAGCCAAATGCCCTTTGGGTAACCCTTGCCTCAGTGTTTATGCACAGAGGTTCTTTGTCTTTAAGAAGTTTTTTATTTTAATGGGTTCACAATATATCCCAGGCACACTGCCTTGGGGTAGCTGGTCTATTCCACTGGGGTGTCAAACAGGCGAGGCATACTGATGAGTCCTGGTAGGACGAAACACGTCTATGTCTTCTGTTAGCACCAACTACAAACTGTGTGAGAGGCCTTTCGGCACCATGCAATTCTGCTTAAAGTTGGACCAGCATAACATTCTGTGGTGATTTGCATATGCAGCCCTTGATGCTTTGCATTGTGGGGGCATGTGTGATTTTGTATTTTCTATTTAAGTGGCTCAAACTTGAATCCACTGAGCACCTAAGTGATTAAGGGTGTTCAGTACTATAGCACCTCTGTAACACCTCGTTAGCAAAGCTGAGTGTGACAGAATGTGCCTTTGTTTCACACAGTACCGCATTAAAAAACTCAAAAGCACTAAGCAGTTTGAGTGACAGACTTTGAAAAAGTTGCAACAGTACTTACAAAGTCGGGACCAGATCGGGAGTCCGCTTGAGTGAGTAGTCTGGACAACTGAGGTCCGGATAATTGAGGTCAGACTGTACAGATTTGGTTATGTACTTTAGATCATACAGTATATTAGAAAATGATTGTGAATGCACTTTCAGCAAAACAAACTGTGCCATAAACTGAAACAGAATTCCAAAACAGAGCGTAACTGAAACTGCATTTTGACCACCATTACAAATATTGGAGAGAAGAAGCAAACGAAGAATATTCTTCAGAGAGGAGACGTAATTCTCAGGAGGGTCCCAGTGACAACGTTACAACTAACAGAAGAAGAATTTTTGGAAGTCTGATAACTTTTCTTCTTTGTTTCATTCTACATTGTCATTAGGATATTCATGTATTGTACTAAACGTTGTAGCGGTTTTCATGGCTAAGTGCAAAACAGTACAATCTTTTACAAAATCACCATGGCGCTAAGCCAATTGTTCCTAAGACAAAGTATGTTACTGCACAGACCTTGTGCAGTGATATGAAAAGCAAATAAGTATACAGTCTCTATGTAGTACCAGCAGTGTGGCTAGTCATGGTTCCTGATCCCCATGCAGTTTGCGGCCCAGGAGAAGACACGGTACATCTGTTTGTTTTTTGCAGCAGCTAGCGTTACCCAGGTACCCTTGCTCTGTGAGCTAAATTTCATGTGCCTGTGTATTCAGCTAATACACCCAAACTGCAGCAGCCCCTATTAGGGGTGGGATAGCACATCCAGACACATTGAGACATCCTGCAGAGGACTTGTGCTGTAAGGCTGCCCTTGCTGAATAGCAATATTTTCAGGTCATCTGGGCAAGGTACCACTCCTCAGACAGATGGTTTGGAAGATTCCCAAGGCAATGTAAATTCTACTTTTCTTCTGGTCTAGGCTGAATCCTGAACGAGAAGCACAGGATAAAGAATGGTCAGAGGAATTCAAGGTGGTAGCCTGGATAAAAAATTGGCTAGACAACAGGACTCAAAGGGTAGTAGTAAATGGAGTACACAGTGACGAAAGGAGGGTTACTAGCGGGGTACCGCAGGGTTCAGTACTGGGATCGGTCCTTTTTAATGTCTTTATAAGTGACATTGCAGAGGAACTGGAAGGAAAAGTATGTCTCTTTGCAGATGACACAAAGATCTGCAACAGGGTTGATACACAAGATGGAGTGGAAAGGATGAGAAGGACTTGGCAAGGTTGGAGGAATGGTCAAATGTATGGCAGCTCAGATTCAATGCAAAGAGGTGCAAGGTAATGCACATGGGAACAAAACCCTGGGAAGCGTACACAATGGGGGTGAGATACTGACAACAGTAAAATAGAAAGGGACCTGGGGTAATTATATCAGATGACCTAAAGGTGGGCAAGCAATGTGAGAAGGCAGTAAGGAAGGATGGGGGATACTGGGATGTATAGGAAGAGGCATCAATAGTAGAAAACAGGAAGTTGTTATCCTCTGTACAGACAGTTGGTGAGACCCCATCTGGAGTACTGTGTGCAGTTCTGGAGACCCCATCTCCATAAAGACATAGACAGAGTGGAGGCTGTCCAGAGGAGGGCAACCAAAATGGTGCAGGGTCTGCACCAGAAGACATATGAAGAAAGACTAAAGGAGCTTAATATGTATACCCTTGAGGAAAGAAGGGAGAGAGGGGACATGATAGAAACTTTCAAGTACCTCAAGGGAATTAACAAAGTCCAAGAGGGTAGCATCTTCCAGAAAAAGAGATGTGCAAGAACAAGGGGGCACAATTTGAAGATAGAAGGGGATGGCTCAGAGGTAATGTGAGGAAGTATTTTTTTACTGAGAGGGTTGTGGATGCATAGAACAGCCTCCCTGAAGAGGTCGTGGGGTCAAGAACAGTGGGGGACTTCAAGAATGCATGGGACAGGCATAGGGCAGTCCTAGTGGGGGGTAGGAGGAATTAAGCTGTTGGTTAACTAGGATCTGCAGCTTATCTGTTAGGTACGAAAATGGGCAGACTAGGTGAGCCAAGCGGTCCTTATCTGCCGTCAAATTCTATGTTTCTCTGTTTCTATGAATTTGCAATTTTCTCAGTACCATTTTTACTGACATGAGGAACATCTCACCAAATAGGCATACTGGTAGGATACAGCAGGTATTGGATACCTCATATTTTGCTACATTGCAGTTGGAATTGACATTGCTCACTTAAGGTTATGACTATCAGACACCTAATCCACTGCTAAGCCGATGGTGATTGATCCCACACTGCGTATCAAGTTAACTATAATTTTTTGAGTCTTTCACATGTTAACATTTTTTTCCTGTTCACAATGCTGGTACTTCTCTGTCTGCAAGCTAAACAGGGTCCCTCTTACACCTATCTCAAGATTATTTGGAAATAAATTTGAATAAATTCTGGCAAATAATTTTATGTTTGGGCAAAACTGAGCTTTTTCTGCACTTGCAGTGATACAGTATAATGATCAAGAGTTCCTCCTCGAGACATGGCCACTAATACAGTTGTCCGACTGTAGTCAAGGTCACTGCCACTCTTATGGAAGGGGTAGCCTTCCAGATTATCTGGGCACCCATGTACAGAGTCAGCTAAATGATAAGCTTGGTTGACCTGAATGTCAGTTTTATCTTATCTGCACATAAAAATGAGGACACACCAGAGACAAAACATGTGGTTCTGTCTAAAGGGCTGTCTTTTTTTTTTCAGGTCTGTGTATTGCACTTTGGCTTATAATTTGTAATACATGTACTTACCAAATGCTTTGCAATGGTAGCCACAGCTATTACTCGAGTGAAACTTCAGGTGTTCCCCTATCTGGATGACTGGTCACTAAAGGGGTATTCTGCAGACCTGATAGTTCATGCACTAAACAGAAGGCAGTTGCTGGACCAGCTGGATCCACTAGTCAAAATGCCAAAGTCTGTTCTCACCACTTGACAGAGGTTACAGTACGTTGGCATCATGCTGAACAAGTATTAGGAAACAACATTTTTGTCAGCAGATTGGGCATTTGCATTAATAGCTCAGGCAAATGTGGTTACCAGAAGCAACATGGTCTCAGCCAGAACCATGCTCTCATTATTGGGCCTAATGGCACTATAATTCTGCAGTTGATCCTGCAATCTCAGTGGTCTCAAGTGCTCTAGTCTCTTGAATGCCCTATCAGGGTCTATACACTCTTGCAGAGAGCACTCCAATGGGTGCAGAACATACTGCATCTGCTGTCGGGGTTCCCTTCCTCAGGGTCCCATCTAAGATCAAGATGACTTCAGATGCATCCAGTCTTGGGTTGGGTGCTTGACTTGGTTCCCTCTAGACTCAAGAGGTCTGGTCCCTGGTGAAACCCATCTCCATATAAATGTACTGGAGATGTGGATTATCCTGCACAGACTCCAGGCTTTGGCCCCACAGATTTAGGGAAGACCTTGCTGGTACAGACAATACAACCAATGTTTTATGTACTACCTGAACAAACAAAGGAGAACACACTCCTGTCCTCTGTGTCAGGAAGTGCTGTGGGTGTGGGAGTAGGCAGCAGAGTACAACATAGCTATAGCAGGACATTTTGCTGTCACCACACAAAACTGCTGTGTCTTTACTTACTTGCTCCAGGGCATGGAGTTTTTCAGTGAGATGTGTTGCCCCTTTTCTGGAAGAGACATTGCTCTATGCCTTTCCCCTGATCCCACTCGTTCAGTGAGTCCTGGAAAAACTTGTGAACAAGCCCCAGCCATGATATTGGTGTCTCCTCTGTAAGCCAGACAGATCTGGTTTACGACGCTATGAGATACGGCAATGGAAGTGCCACTGCAGGCGCCCCTCATCTCAGGTATACTGTCACAGTGTCTTTCAGGGCCATCTTCTGCACCCAGACCACCCATCTCTGCAGCTTGCTGCTTGGCTCTTGAGGAGGTAGAGCTGGCATGATTCAGCGTGTCTCCTAAGGTTTCAGCTATCTTGCTTGCAGCCCGGAAGCTGTCCACCAGGCACGCTTATTACTCAAAGTGGAAGTGCTTTAGCATCTAGTGTAAATCTTAATCTTTTAGTCCTTCCACCTGCCATATTCAGAGTGTTTTGGAGTATCTGCTCTTCCTGTTCCAGTCAGGGCTTCAATACTACTTTGTAAAAGTGCATCTACCAGCCATTACAGCCTATCACGCACTCAAAGATGGAAAGACTGTGGCTCAGCTGAAGGTTTCTTTGGGTTTCTGATGGGTATTCTGTGTATGAACCCCCCCAGTCTGTAAGCATGTCTCAGCATGGGACATGAATATGGTTCTGAACTTCCTGACCAGGGATTTATTCAAATCTGCCACCTCAGGTTTCTGTTCTGGAAAATCCTGTTTCTGGTGGCAATCACTTTGGCATGCAGGGTGTCCAAACATTAGACTCCAGTAGCTGATCCCTTTTACTGAACGTTTCATTTGGACAGGGTGATCCTAAGGACTCATCCTACATTTCTCTGTAAGGTGGTGTCAAAATCTCTTTGAATCAGTCCATCAACTTGCCCATGTTCTTTCCCAAACTGCAGAATATGGGGGAAGTGCTACTGCACTTTCTTCACATCCACAGAGCAATCGACCTTTATCTGAACTGCACCAAGAATGCCTGCCAATGCCCTCCTTTGTTTTTTGTCCTTTGCTCCATTTACGCTGGGTAAGTCAGTTTTTAAGCAGCACCTCTTCATATGGATATCCTTCTGCTTTTCACTGTGATACCAGAAGGCTGGCAAAGAGCTTCCTGGTACAGTTATGAAACACACCACTAGGGGCATGGCAGCCTCCACAGCTTGTTTTAGGTTTATTTATTTTATTTATTTAGTTTTTGTGTACCGGATAGGTACACTAGACAGCATAGCTGCCTATTTTCAGGTACGACCTGGGAAGTCTCAGTATCAGAATTTTGTTTGCCCACTACCTGGTGTAAGATCCATATACTCAAAAACGTTGTAGTCTGGATTTGGTTGTTTCATAGGAGAGCTAATTTTAGCCTGGTTATGCTGTCTTAGGGGGCTCTGTTGTCCTCTGTTCCAAAGCTCTCATGTTAGGGTACTATACTGCTTTGCAATTACCCAGTATGTGTGGTTCTATGGAGGACATATCTTCAAAGAAGACAGGTCTGTTTTTTACCATTATGAAAGAATCTCCACTACAGAGCCACATAGTTTCCCATCCTGCATCCCCCAGCAATGAGTAATGTTGTGTTGCTTACAGGTCTCTGCATGGTCTGCCTTTCAGTTACCTGATAGTTTTAGTGGCCAGACTCTAGTAATCTAACACAGTAACAAAGTAGTTGACGGCAGATAAGGACTGCTAGGCCCACCTAGTCTGCCCGTATTCCCTGCCTGCATCGGCTGCCTCTGACCCTACTCAGTCATTGGTTTAAGCCAAGGCCCCCTGTTTTCTGTGGTTCTGCGGCATGCAGCGATTGCTGCAGAAATTAGCACCTGCCACAGACTTTGGGTCTGGCCGGAGAAAATGCACAGAAATTGCCCCAGTAAGTTAGACAGAGACAGACACCACTCCTTTCTACCGATTCCTTGACTTGCTTGTAGCTTATAAGAACTAAAATTTACTCTCAGCCATCTCAGCCTCTCAAACCATCCCCACCCAGCCCTGAGAGCCCCCCCTTGAGTTGCCTTATTTTTTTTTTTTTAGTATTTCACCCCTTTTTTGGTCGAAGGTTGTGTGATGATCAATTGTCTTTTCCTGTCACTGCTAGTGGGCCAGAATGCTTGTTTCTTATCCCATTAGTGCTTTCTGGAGCCCACACAAAGCCATACTGGGGTATAAATCCCATATTTGGGCCCAGCAGTAATAGGAAGAGCAGTGGATTGTCCAACAGTGTTGTATCAAAAAAGGGTGCCAATAAACTGAGTGACGTAATGAGGCTCTGGGTGGTACGACTCTGGGCCTAAGATATGCAAGATTGGCATTTCTTGTTTTATGAGGGGGTAGAGTAATGTGAAAGAGGAGACCCTACAATACTTTTGAGGGAGGAAGGATCACTGTACAGTGCTGGGCTGGATAATGACATGCATTTACTTCAACAAGGCCAATCAATGACATTCTCCAGGTTGGTTAAGAAGTTGGTAGGGTTGAGACGAGCGTTGGTGGGCTTGACCTGTTCTAAAATCATGAGAGGGCAATGGGCAAAGTGATAGCTGGGGGGACCAATTTGTTATCCTTATGGGGTTTAGAGCACAAAAGGTTGCTACAGATGGGGCTGGGGGGTTGTCAACCTATGGGTTAACTCTGATGCCTGGGGGAGAAAAATTTAAACTGTAAAAAATGCAAGCAAAGGAACAGCTAAGTAAATACAATTGTTGGGGCAGGAAAAGAATGAGAAAATGCCAGATAGATTAATGAAATGTAAAAGATGAATCCAAGGTAAGAAAAGTGAAAAACTAAAGATAAAGATTATGTAAAATGTGGAAACTAAATAAAGGAAGAGGAAAAAAACAGACCAAACAGAGAAAGCCACAGTGAGATTGCAGATGAAACATTTTAAAATGTTTTAACATTTATATGTTGCTCCGGGACAATATGCAAGGGTGGACAAGACAGATTTCAAGTTCAGTGCATCCCAATTAAAAATGTCACTGAGGGACAAGTAGATTTACTTAGAGCACCAATGACTGTTCAATACAGTAGTCAGCTTTTTTTTTATTCTTTTGTAACTGGGTAAGGTTACCAAAGAATAAATCCATTGTAATTCACCATGATTTGAATTAATCAGATTTTGCCTGTGTGGAACTGGCAGCCCTATCTCTTCAACATCCCTAGTCTGAGAGCCAGCTCCAGTGCATTAATATTATGTGATAAATTGTTTGGAGAGCATTGCAAATACCATCTTCTTCCTTCCTGGGGTGGGAAGTGGTGCCAAGTTGGGCGGGGTGGGTTACACTGGATTTTAAAAACTGGGATCAGGCAAGGTTGTTGAGGGGGGGCAGGATCACGTTAGGGAAAAGAGAGAATATCTTGCTGCCATTTAGGTCCAGGGTTGGGGGAGCTTGCAAACAGCATTACTACCATTAAGGGGGAGGGTGAAGAAAGAGACCATTGCTGAGATTACGTCTGGGGAAGAGAGGAGAGGAGGGATTATTGCTGCCATTATGTAGACTGGGGGAGGAGAGAGTATTACTGCCATTAGGTAGGTGGGATGTGGGGGATGAGAAAGTTTTTCTGTTACTAAGTTTGGGGGGGGGGGACAAGAGAGCAGAGAGCATTGCAGCCTTTGGTCTGGAGTGGAGGAAAGAGCACTGCTGCCATTTTTTTCCTCTGGGGAAAGGGGAACTTTGCCTCACTTAGCAGTTGAAATTCAACACAAAGAAGTGCAAGATAATGCACATGGGCCACAAAAACCCTGAAACAACATATCAGTTGTGGGGTGAGGAAAAGGATATAGCATGCACCAAGCAGGAAAGGGACCTTGGTGTTATTATCTCTGATGACCTCAAGGTAGGGAAACTGTGGGACAAGGCAGCAGGTAAAGCAAATAGGATGCTGGGATGCACAGGCAGGGGCATCACCAGTAGGAAAAGGGAGGTCATAATTCCATTATACAAAACACTAGTGAGGCTCCACTTGGAGTACAGTGTACAGTTCTGGAGACCTTACCTACATAAGGACATAGACAGGGTAGAGAAGGTTCAGAGAAGGGCAACAAAGATGGTGCAGGGATTACATCACAAGTCCTTTGAGGATAGGCTGAAGGACTTGAATATGTACTCCCTGGAGGAGAAGAGGGAGAGAAGGGATATAATAGAAACATACAAGTACCTTACAGGGAGGAACAGGGTGCAGGAATACACTATTTTTCAGCAAAACAGATGTACCAGGACTAGAGGGCATGGGATGAAGTTGGGGGGAGGGCAATTCAAGGAAACATGAGGAAGAATTTCTTCACAGAAAGGGTGGTGGACAAGTGGAACACCCTGCCAGAGGAAGTGGTGGGGGCTGAAACAATCACAGGATTTAAAGGAAAGTTGCACGATTCCCCAAATGCCTTTTACACATAGTATGCCATTGCCAGATATGCTTCAGATGTTGAAGCTGAAATTTGTTTTGTAAAAAAATCTTGTAGTCATTTTTTAAATGTTTTATCAGCGTTTTGTTCTCCAGTTTTCTGTGTGTGACCACACCCCCAAAATGATGTCATACCAGGGAGTTGTCAATGATTTACACACAGCAACAAGCAATTCTGAGTAATTTATAATGTTGCCTTAAATGTGCCTTCCTCATTCGTACAGTCCCTTATGTTGCTGGTGGTGAGCAGTAATATGTAAATAAATGTAGCAATGCATTGTGGGTAAAACAAACCTGTTTTACTGTTTCCTTACTCTGAGGTGCTGTCCCATATGAGTGTGGTGGTGTCACCAATATAAGCTTTTGTATGTTTATTTTCACAACAATGCTTTGTGCATACCATATATAACTACAAGCCTTCCATACCGAGAGATGTAGTCTCCCAATTTCTGCAGTGAGCACAAAAATATAATACCCTGTATACTAATTTACATTGTGAGGCATTGTGTGTACAGTTCATAGCTGATTTGTCTATCTAACACTAAAAAGTGACACTGTCCCTGTAATAACTTTGTTTCCCTGGCATGATGTCACAGTTGGGGGTGGAAGCACTGAGAAAAAAGGGGCGGACTATGCAAATGAAACACAGCACCAAAATAAAAGGCTTTTTTTTCCAAGGAAAACAGCATTATTTGGCAGTTTGAATGGTAGGAGACTGATTCATAACTCCTACAGGTTACTACTCCCATTTGCTATTGCAAACTTGCACCTTTACTTTAAGAATGCATTTGCTAGACATAAGGGAATTCTGGAAGTCAGGGGTAAGGGGCAACAGACTGCTAGAAAAACATAAAGGGAACTTACAAACTCAAATAGGTAAACTGGGTGGGCCATAAGCCCTTAACTGCCGACAATATCTATGTACTTGTGTATACTGGTAAGCCGTGTTTACACGGCTGACTTTGCTCCTTCTGTGGATCGTTGCAGCACTGCCCCGACCAAAAAAGACCCTCTGCTTCTGTATCTACACAGCCCCTCTCAGTGCTGATGCAAGACGTGCTGAAGAGGGGCTGTGAGTCAAGGGGCAGGCGGCTGATAAAAGCAAAAAAATGCCTGCAGGGTCTGGTGCGTGGGAATGAGCGGTGCAGCCTATCCACATGGCTGCTTAAAACTGCCCGCACCGAAACGCATTCCCAGACTTGAGGATTTTTTTTTTATTTATTATGAGTACTAAATATTAATTTAAAAAACAAAATAAGAAACAGAAGCCTAAAAAAAATTCCAACTGTTGGGACAGTGCACTGCACCATTGGCACAAAGGGCAGTGACTTACCCAGCTAAGCCACACACTCTATAGAGTGTCCTTGAATCTTACTTCTTTATAGAAATAGACTCAAAGTTTGCAGACTTCCATAGTAGTCATATATAAATTTGACATTTAAAAGTAGAACTGAAAAATGATTTTACATATATGGTACTAACTAAAAGAAAAAAAAAACAATGAATGTCAGACTTTTTGTTGTGCAAATCTACGTATGTTGATCATCATCTGCTGTCTCCCACATAAACACAATTTTGAAATGTTTTCCATTCATTCAATGGGAATTTTCACTGTTAGTTTTACAAACAGTTTGAAATGTGTTTTCTTTTCTTCAAGTTACCCTTTCAAAAACAGTATACTGTTGTATCTATTAAGTTGTTAACTTGAAGTTTGAGAACTCCTGAAACTTTGACTATAGAGGGTCCACTGGTGTTATGTCTGACTATTCTTGTTTAGCACATGGTTTTGGAAAGTTTGAATGCTGTGGATGTCGACTAGAACCCTATGAGAAGGGAACTCTGTAGACGGCTAGCGCCATTTTTAAATTCTAATTCTATTTCAGTTTATAGCTGCCCGGAAACTTCTTTGTTCCTGGTCATTCACACCTTAAATTGTTCCTAACAGGGTCGGCTTATCTCCATAAGTAAGAAATGACTGCGGCCAATATATTGCTTACCCTTTTGTAGATGTGGAGCGGTAGAATGACTGTCTGCTGAATAGTGTCGTCTGTTTATTATCGCTTGGATTCCTTGAAACACTAGTACAATACTGACAAAGACCAAGCAGGAACGAGACCCAGGGGTAATCATATGGGATGATCTGAAGGTGGCCAGGAAGTGTGACAAGACAGTCAGAAGGACTAGTGCAATGCTGCGGTGCATAGGAAGGGGTATCACAAGAAGGAAGGAGGAGGTTATGACCTACAAATCATAATAATAATTTATGGTGTGCTTAAGCCAGACATGTACCGTGTGATTTTATTAATAAAAGAAAATCAGTTTTGGAACTGTATGCATGTGCTAGTCACCTTATTTATGTGCCATAGGACTTCGCCCACTGCTGCAGAAATAGATCTGATGGTGCCGCAGAACTTCCTAATCCCTGCTGCAGAAGTTAGGTCTACAGCGCTGTAGAGAACAGGGGGCTTTGGTTTAAGCCTTTCCTTCCCACATCTAGGGTTCCCTTATGCCTATCCCATGCATGTCTTAATCCCCCCACTGTGGTGGCTCCTACTACTTCCTGGGGTAGGCTATTCCATGCATCAAACACCCTTTTCGTGAAGAAAAATGTCCTCACATTCCCCTAATCCTACCCCCTCCAATCTCATATCGTATCCCCTTGTCCTTGTATGCCTCCTGTAATGAAAGATGTCTCCCCCTTGCACTTTGTTTATGCCCTTAATATACTTGAAGGTTTCTATCATATCTCCTCATTCCCTCCTTTCTTCCAGTGTATACATATTGAGGTCTTTCAATCTTTCCTCATATGTCTTCTGTTGCAAGCCCTGCACCGTATTAGTTGCCCACCTCTGAACTGCCTCCACCCTATGTCTTTACAAAGGTGTGGCCTCCAAAACTGCACACATTATTCCAGGTGCGGCCTCATCAGTGTTTTGTATAGTGGCATCACCACCTCCCTTCTTCTGCTAGTGGTACCGCTTTCTATGCACCACAACATGCCACTGGCCCTTCCCACAGCCTTGGTACACTGTTTAGACACCTTTAGGTCCTCTGAGATGATTATCCCTAAATCTCTTTCTTCCCTGGTAACCATTAGCAACTCCCCCCCCTCCAATCCTGTAACTCTCCGCAGGGTTTCTGTGCCCCAGGTACCTGTTTTTGTATTTCTTTGCATTACATTTCAATTGCCATACCTTGGACCATTTTTCCAGCTTCCTTAGGTCCTTCCTCATTTTCTCGACCCGTTCTGGAGTGTCTACCCTGTTGAGATGCTAGTCTCATCTGCAAATAGGCAAACCTTCCACTCCAGTCCTTCAGCGATGCCACTAATGAAGACATTAAAAAGGACTGGCCCCAGGACTGATCCCTGAGGCACCCTGGTGGTCCCCCCGCCTTTCTTTGAACTGGATCGCATTCACTACTACCCTCTGCTTTCTGTCTTTCAACCAGTTTCTAACCCAGTTCTCCATTTTGTGGCCCACTCCCAGGCTGTTCAACTTGTCAACTAGTCTTCTGTGTGGAACAGTGTCGAAGGTCTTGCTGAAATCAAGGTGGGCGATATCCACCACTCCCACTGATCCACCTCCTTCGTCACACAGTCAAAAACGTAATTCAGATTTGTTTGATATGATCTTCCTGCTGTGAATCCATGCTGCCTCGGATCCTGTGTTCCACTAGATTCCAAGTGTTCCACCATCCTTTCCTTTAGCAGTGCTTCCATAATCTTCCCCACTACAGAGGTGAGGCTGACTGGTCTATAATTACCAGCCTCCTCTTTGCTACCACTTTTGTGAACGGGGACCATGTGTGCCCTTCTCCAGTCCTCCAGAACCACTCCTATATTGAGTGACTCACTAAACAGGTCTGCCAGTGGTGCTACCAGCACTGCCCATAGTTCCTTCAATATCCTAGGATGTATGCCATTTGGTCCCATTGCTTTGTCCAGTCTCGGTTTTGTGAGTTCCTCTAGGACTCTCTCCTCTGTAAGTGGACTGGTGTTTACCTCCCTTCCCCCCTTTGTGTCTGATGCCTAGTTGTGGTCCCTGTCCCTTCCCATCCTCAGTGAATACTGAACAGAAGTATGTATTCAGTGTTGATGCTTTTTCTAGGTCTCCCTCCACACACACCCCTTCCTCCCCTCTGAGCCTTACAATCCCCCCAGCATGCCTTCTTTCACTGATGTAGCTACAAAATGTCATGTCTCCCTTCACTGTCTGTGCTAATCTTTCCTCTGTTTATGCCTTTGCACTCCTGCTTTCCCTGCTTCCCTCTCTCTATCTGGGTAAACCACCATATCCTCTTCCTTCTATGCCTCCTTGTATTTTCTGAATGCCACCTTTTTAGCCCTTACCTTCTCTGCAACCCCCTTTGAGAACCACAGTGGTTTGTTCCTTCTCTTGCCCTTTTTTTGTCAACCTTATGCACTGATTTGTCACCTCCACTATGGCTCCTTTTAGATGTGCCCACTGCTCCTCAACACCCCTCTTGCCTTCTTCCTTGCCAGGGCTTCTTTGATGTCTACCCCCATCCTTGCAAAGTTCACCCTCCTGAAATCCAGGATTCTTGCCTTTGTGTGGCATGACTGCGACACTGTAGCAACATTAAACCACACTGTGTTGTGGTCGCTGGACCCTAGGTGACCATCCAGCTGGACTTCCATGATTCTGTCCCCATTGGTCAGCACAAGGTCCAGAACCACCTTGGCCCTTGTGTGCTCCAGCACTAAATGCCTGAGGTCTGCCACCTGCAGAGATTCCAAGATGTCTTGGCTCCTGGCTGAGGCAGCTGCTGGGATGGTCCAATCTATGCCTGGCATGTTAAAGTCACCCATCAGCAGTACCTCCCCTTTTGCTGCCATCCCCTGCATTTCTTCCCCTATTGCACTATCCATCTCCTCCCCCTGTGCTGGAGGCCTGTAGATCACTCCTGTGTGAATTGCTGAGCAACTGCCTGGCTCCAGGGTGACCCACGGTGCCTCAGCCTCCCCCTGCTTATCCTGTACTGATGTTGCTTTGATACTGTACCTTCCCTGACATAAAGGGTTACCCCCCCCCCTTTTTTGCCCTCCATATCCCTTCTGAACAGAGCATACCCTAGTATACTTACTATCCAGTCATGGTTTCCAGTGTGCCATGTCTCTGTAATTGCCACTATGTCTAGGTCAGTCTCCGCCATCAATTCCACCAGGTCTGTGATTTTATTTTCTAGGCTGCGATCATTTGTGTACATGGCTTTTCATGTTTTGCTACCTGACCCCCTTGCATTTCCATTGCTGCCTTCCTGTCTCTTCTTGTCAACTCTGTTTTTTTTTCTTTTGTTGCCTGCCTTTCTCTGCCATGCCCCTTATAGCTAGTTTAGGTATATCTGCCAATAACTGTTCCCCCCGATCTACCCCGCTGGTTTCTCTGCCCTGTGGGAGTGGGCTGCTTATGTCTAAATGCTCCCAACTGCCCCCCGGGCTAGTTTAAATGCTTGCCAAGGAAACAGCTAAACCACTGCCCCCTCCCTGGATGGATGTAGGCTGTCGCCCTTGTACATGCCCACATCGCTCCAGGTTGGTCCCCAGTTCTCATTGAAGCCAAAACCCTTTTCCCTGCACCAGCCCTCCAACCAAGTGCTGAACTTTCTGATGCAGAGATTCCTAGTCTCCCCCCCCGCCAAGGACTGGCAGCACCTCCAAGAATGTTACGGAACCCACTATCTTCCCAAAGAACCCTTCTAGCTCTCTGAAGTCCTCCTGCACCTGCTCTATGCTTACCTCATCCCTGGCTAGGTCATCAGTCCCCAGATGGACAATGACCTCCAGTTCCCCCTCCTTGCTACTGCTGTAACGATCCTCTGGATTCGCCCCCCTTCTCTCTGAGCAGTGCCTCCTGGAAGGCACTTGACCTCCCTCTCCACTCTACTACCTGTGCCAGATCCATTCTCTGGACAATAAAGTACCCTACCAGGAGTAGCTTCCTCTTCCCTTGGGGTACTCTACCTCCCGCCCCTGGGTCTCCCTTCTGGAGGACCCGCTCATCCTCCCTGGTCACAACTTTAAGTACCCTTGTGGGACTTGCCCGCTCCTCCAGGGCAGCATAGGACTTTCTAAGTTGGACCAGGGCTCAAAAACAATCAGTTAACACTGACTGTAGACCCAAGAAACTCTGTTGAAAGCACCTCCTCTCGGTGCTACATCAATGGGCTGAAAACCAAACTAAGAGGTAATACTACCCAGTTCCCTTCTCCAAAATAAAAGAGTTGCAAAGGTCCCTTGAAAAGAAAAAACAATGAAAACTTATCAGTACCTGCTAGAAAAATAAGCAAGTTAAACCTTCGGCCTCAGGTTAGCAAGCTGCGATCCTCTGCTCCACTCTCCCATGCCGCTTGGCTCGGTGAGCTTCTCCATCTGTCTCATGGTGCTGCTGAATACCCGGTTTTAAAACCCCCTGTGTGAGATTTAACTTGGCACCTTTTTGTTGTCACTCCCTGATGGTTTACTCCACTCCTTTCTCGGAGTGACGTGTCCTGTCCTTGCCTCTCCCTGTCCCAGTGTACTGCCTCTGCCGAAAAAATAATCAGTCCCTTGAAAAGAAAAAAAAACAATGAAAACTTATCAGCCCCTGCTAGAAAAAAAAAACAAGTTAACCCCCCGGCCTCAGGTCAGCAAGCTGCGATCCTCCACTCCATTCCACTCTCCTGTGCTGCTTGCCTTGGTAAGTTTCTCCATTTGTTTTCCCTGTCACTCCTATACGATTGGCCAGGGACAGACTCCTTGATCCTGTAGGTCAATAAATGTTAGAACTCTGTTAATCAACAGCGGGAACTGAAGTGGATGGGGTAGCCTGTGTAATATATGCAATACTGAGGCATCTGACATTGTATATGGGGGTGTATGGTGACTTTGTAAGACCTGGCTCTGAAAAGTCTCCCTCTTGGTCCTGATACTGCCGGTTTACAGCCCAATGATTGTGGCTCTATGAAGGAGAGGATCTCGAAGATCTACTGTTACTGGTGTACACCGGTTCTCCTGGCATGGAGTCTAAACCCTGGGGATTAAAGTATTTTGGGGTACAACATCAACCACCAGGATCAAACCTTACCAGGGCCACTGAAGTCCCTCTCTCCCATTGGTCCAAGGTGTCTAACCGGGGTTCCTTGTGCAGTTACAAGATTTTCAGTGCCTCCATCTGGGGAAATTGGGAAAGCTCCAGGACACACTGAAAGCTCGCAATCTTTGAACAGTTGAATTAGAATACCCCCACTGGGCAAGTACTCCAAGAACTGGGGGTTGGGGTGGTGAAAACAAGGTTTTGCCCACTGTGCACCTTAATGCAAGAGCAGCTAGCCATACATTCATGTACTGATTTAATAATGCTGACACTTACATTTTTCATTGGAGATAGTGTATAGTTGCCTAGCAACCTATCTTGCACAAATGCGAGCACTCGGAGGAGGTGCCGAACAGTGATGTCACTCCGCGGATCACACAAAAACGGGCTCGAGAGGAGAGATGAGATGGAGCACTTGTGGTGAACTTGCAAGTTGAACGGCACTTCTTGCAAACACGACATGGAACAGGCTCTAAAACTTTAAGGTAACCCAATAAATTACAGAAAGAATCTATCAAGAAAGCGATTAATAAATTGTAGCTTTTGAAATAAAGGGAGGAACAAACAAAATACTTAAAGCAGTTTACTTTGGATTTTCAGTAACAGACCCGCAATGAAGAACTCAAAACTTAAAACTAACAAGTGAAAAAGCCTTTTTACCAGGTATGCAGTCTCTCATGATACAGGATAGTCAGGCTTATTTTAAGCAGCACTGCAACAGTAAATGTTTTGTGGTGCATATAGCATTTCAGTCTGCTCTAAAAAAACATGTAAGGTGTTTAAGTGTATTTCAGGATGTGGGGTCTGTGAATATAAAGCTTGTATGCCTTAACAAGAAAGGGACAAGGATTAAGGCATTACTCAAGGTCAGAAAACTCTTAATGGTAGTACGATAACAACATAAAATGAAATATAACAAAATTAAAAATGAATGAAAAATTGTATAAAAAATTACAAAAGTGTTTTTCATTCAATAGAAAAGGAAAAGAATACCCCATGAACAAGCTCTTGAAGAGCGAAACATAGGGGGAACATAAATTGAATAAAAAAGAATTACGAACAGTTTTTGAGTGAAGTATTCATCATTTCACAGGCTTGCAAACCTTTTACTAATGTTGTGACAGACAGTTACCCCCAGCACTGGGCCAGTAAATAGGGCATGCACACTTGGTTACTGGATCCACAACTTTATATACAGAAGCTTCCTAATTATAGGCTTGGGTCAGCACTCACTGTTACTCAGTGGTACCTACCACACATAACATATACCCTTGGCCCTCGGGCTAGAATGTCAAATTCAGTGGGCATCTGTCAAGTCCAGTAGTTCACAGGTATGTCAACTGCAGCAGACTGGTGAAAATAACCCGACCCAAAATGACAGTTACTCACAGCCCTTGTAGGGTGCTTGTATTACACAGATGTATACGTACATATATGTATTAACACTGTATTACATATATGTCATAACACACACATTAAGATTAAAGAGCAACTGACACGATCCACAATCTTTAGCTCTAGGCAGGCAACCCATACAATGGAGTTGCCTGCCCTAAGAGCTAGTTAGCCATATTTCACATTTTGGATTACTTACAGAAAGAGTTACAGCCTCCATAAAGCCCAGCACGTAACTTCCATGTATGAGCCGAGTGGCCATTGAGGGCTGTAGCCCTACCCCTAAAACCAGCATAATTATGATTCGAGGTAGGCAACGGGGCTGCAACCACTCTATGGAGATAACAACAGGATCAGGGAAGGGGCCGCCTAAATGTACTTAGATTGTCTTTGCTGGCAGGTATACATTTATAGAGCCAATATATAGCATATATTATAGCCTCACACATATATACCTACCAGCAAAGTTAATCTAAGTAGATTTAGGTGGCCCCGCTTCCCAATGCTATTAATATCTCCATAGAGTGCTTGCAGCTCCGTTCCCTACCCTGCATCATAATTATTCTGGTTTTAGGGGTTGGGCTGCAGCACTCAGTGGCCATGCAGCTTGTACACAGAAGTTACGATCCAGGCTTTACAGAGGCTATAACTCTTTCTGTAAGCTATCCAAAAATGTGAAATATGGCTAAAATAGCTCCTAGGGCAGGCAACTCCATTGTACGGGTTACCTGCCAGAATCATGTGAGTTGGTCTTTAAACATTACTAAGACATGTACCTGATACACTATATTTACAACCTGGCAGTACCCATACAGGAATTCTCTAAGGCAGACAGCTGAAAGAATAACCTTTACACTCCCTCCCCTGGGGATTACACTGGGGGTGGGCACCGTTATGGTGATCTGAGTATCAAGTACTCACTACTCTTCAGCAGAATGCAGAAAAACCTGGAGTGCTGGAATGAGATCAAAAACTGCAGATGACATCAGCTGAACCTCCTGAGGGGGAACTGCAACAGCCCCCACCATTCTAGTCAGTGATACTGGCAATGACCTCTACAGAAATGCCCAGAGGGGATGGGTGCCACTTCATAGGCTTTAAGACTGGCAGGTCCCCTCCAGCTGCTAGCAGCCCTAGTTTCAGCAACACACTCTCTCTACTCTTTCCACTTCCCCATTCTAAGGGTGACACTGTCTCAGTATTTATACTCCTTTGACCATTGTATCCAGACAGCAAAGAGACCAATGGCACAGGGAGAACAATATTTTCGAAACTGACACATTTCCTGAGCCAGGATATTGCTAAAAAGTAAGCAAGTTAAAGCCCCAAGGCACAGCTATAGTGCATTAACCCTTCAGAGTCTACTGGAGAGGATAATTGGGCTCACCTATGACAGACAGCAAGCCCCTACCACTAGCAGGGGCTACACTGGTAAGTATTGAGCCCTTTAAAAATCAGAGCCACTGCTCAACTCACAAGCTCTCCAAACTATTTTGTTACTAATGGTCAGTATACAGTGGCAGCCCAGGGCTTCCAATTTAGGAGATGGAAGGGATCGACTGCTGGCTCCACAGAGCCAAAATACGATTCCTCTCCATTGCTTTGGGGCACATTTTAAAATTTTGGGATGACCAGGGTATAGCTTATAGGGAGGTAAGGCTTACATAGGCTTTGTAAATTTCACTTACAGCTGGAACACTTTAATTAGACTGTTTATAGGTATAACAGGCATTCACTCATTCTCCTCTGGATCACTACTTGTGCAAATGAGTTGTAACCCCTGGCAATGGTTTCTGTGCAGAGAACTACTGGTTTATGACCCCAGCATACTTTGCTTGCAGGAGGTGTTACTGAGTGCTAGATATGGGTGCAGTGTTGTAAAGACATTGATGTGTTGTGTAATTGAGACAGAGATTACGTTTGGTGCAGTGATACAACCGAAAGTAAGGAAGGCAGGGAGTTGGGTTTTATCTGAGAAAAATTAGGCTTCAGTGACCTGACTTCAAAAGTCTTGTCAGTGGCAGACATTTGAGTATGCATTGCTGGGGGGCTAAGACTAACTTATCCAAGTGAAGCATGGAACTGAGACTCAGAACCCATGACCTCTGTCGGGACCCAACTTGAGAAAGACAAGAAGTGATTAGGGGACTGCTAATTACAGTGAGACTTTTTTCTTTGGCGTTGGAGCACTCAATGTCATCACAGCTTGCAGACCCATATGATGGAACCACACAAATTTCAGTGACTATGTATGAATGCTAGCCTATGCTCCTTCAGAAGGCATGGAGGGCAACAGAAGCATGAGGCTGGTAGAGATCCACTAATCTGAGTCCTCCCTTATCATGACCATGCAAGACTGAGAGGTGGGAATCCAGACAAATGTTACAAAATCCATTAAGGACAATAAGAGTTATGGGGTTCCACCATTTTGTTGTTACAAGACTGTCAATCAGGCTGCTGCAAAAGCCTCATATGGCTATGATTACATCAGGAAGTCTAGTGCAAAGAATCTTGGGACTTGCTGACCCTAGGACTTTACCCAGGAGAATGCTGCCAATCAGAGAGCCACCACTAAGGCTATAGAGTAGTTAACACTGACCCATTTGGCAGCTCAAATGAGGGGCTGAAACAACGCAAGTCAATCTGCTGCTGGAGGTGCAAGGGGTTCTATATCATAATGGTGATAGTGGAATAGTGATCGCCATTTGAGCAAGTGTACATCGCCGAAAATAAATAACAGCAATGTACACTCACAGGGACTACAAAACCAGCCCCCCTGCACCCCCTACCAAAAGATTCTCAATTCCAGGGGGGTGCATGTCGGAGGGAGGGGGGTGTAAAACGTAAAAAATTTAAAACCAAACCTGATACAAAAGTGTTCGCATCCCAGAACCAGAACCCAGCACACCCCAACTGACCCTGCCACCTACCCACCACGTCCTACAGCCAGCATAAAAGCCACCGCACTACCTCCATATCCTCCCTCCCTTTCTGCCCATCGTGGTCCCCCCCGTGCATGTATACATAGTGACATCCTGTGCAGTATAGCCTACCCCATATCCCGTAGCTACACTACCAGGTAGCCCAGAACACAGGTGCCATGACTGAGTCACCCTTTTTGTAATCGCTCAATCATGGTCGTCATGTTCACTGGATACCGGTGCAAGACTGAATCTCTGTGACGGGAAAAATGGAGATGTAAGTCAGAAAACTCTTAACAACTGCTACTTGCAGTGAGACTGACAGCTAGTCTTACAACTCAGAGAAGGGTTGGCATGCAGTGAGCTCTGGGTGCAACTTCACCGCAGAGGCAAGGTAGACGTGATGCAGACTCTGAGTCTGGAGGGAGCCAAGCTGGTTTCCATAGATCATCGTAGCTGGTACTTGTTCTAGTGGGAGGCTCCAAGTAATCAATGGAGGAGAGGGAAGGGGCCTTGGAAGAGTGGGTGAAGTCCTCCTTACCAGAGGTGTGATACACACATAGCCGGATCCTTGAGAGATAGGGGCCAAGGAAGAGGGGAGTGGAGTTCAAGCGTCTGTTCCACACTCCATTCAGCAGAAGCCAAGGCACCAGAACCTGAGCTAAGCTGAACCCAATGACTGGTTCGTTCATGAGTAAAACACAGGGCCATGGCTCTGAACTTTTTCTGTATACAGCTAAATAGCTACAGAACTTAATTTCTGCACATTGCACATGAATATGAGCCCATTTAGCAATCTGCAGCAAGCAGAATAAAGCACAACTGTGTGTCATCAAAGACTGTTTAATCCAACAGTGCTGCAGATTTCATCACCACACCTGCAACAGTTAAGGAGGTGTGCACCCCAGTGGATGGGACCATCCAGGGGGTGGATTTGGTGTATCAAAAGGTGGGGTAAATGCATGGACTGACAAGCTGGGGAATGTGTATGTGTATTTTTGCTTGAACCCAGTGTAATCCTAAATACCATCCATGTGCTTAAAGCTGCAGTAAAGTGATGCGTTATTGCGATTAACTTGTTTGTGTTCAGCTGGATGCATATTTAATACCGTAGAGTATGAGGAAATATAGAGAATTAAGAAGTAATAATTAGGCATATTTATTTAATTTTTGTTAACCGGGAAAGGAGGTCTAGACAATATATATAGGTTACTCACCTGTAACAGGAGTTCTAGGAATGGTATATGTTGTTCATCCACACTGTCTGGCAGGTTCCTTGCCGCTTTAAATCTTGCCGGAAGGTCTTCAAGCTGGCTCCTCCCACCCACCCGGGTGGTAAAACTCTCGGCTCCGCCCCATGGCGCCAGATCTGGCCGCTGTGAAGCTCTAGGTTGGCGCGCCGGCCGGAGGTCGGTGGTCGGTGGACACACATACCACCCTAGAACTCCCTGTTACAGGAGTAACCTGTATTCTAGGGACATGGATATGTTGTTCATCCACACTGTCTGGCAGACTCCTAGCAGTTCTCCGGGAGGAGGGAGGCAAGCGCACACCCCTAGCTTAGGAATAAAGACTGGAGAACCGAGGCCCCAAAACCAGCATCCCGGGACTCAAGGTCGATGTGGTAATGGGTAATAAAGGTGTGTGCTGACTTCCAGGTAGCAGCCCTGCAGATTTCCTGGATAGGGACGTCCCTGGAAGCAGCCACCGATGCAGCAGTATGACAGGTAGAATGAGCTCTTATCCCTCTGGGAGGCTCCATGCCGCCAACTTGTAGAGATCTATGCAGGAGGTGACCCACCTGCTTATCGTCCGCTTGGCTGCAGGTCTGCCAGGTGCGGCTTCAGCGTAGGTGACAAACAGCTGGTGAACCTCTCCTGAATTTCAGCCATGCGCTCCTTATAATAGCGGCGCCCTTCTAAGGTCAAAGTATGGGCCTGTATTCGGCATCCGAGGTGTGATTGGGGTAGAACACGGCAGAGTCAACACCTGGTTAGGTGAAACTCCGAACACCACCTTCGAAGGAATTTTTGGGTGGGGGCGCAGGACAACCTTGTCCCTGTGGAAGACCAGGTAAGGAGACTCAATGCAGAGCACCTGGAGTTCTCCCATCCTTCTGGCTGACGTGATAGCCACCAAGAAGGCGGTCTTCCACGACAGGTGAAAGAGTTCACACCTGTGCATTGGTTCGAATGGCTTGCCCATGAGCTTTGCCAGTACCAGAAATAAATCCCATGGAGGTGGAGGTTCTCGCACCGGAGAGGAAATGTGATCAAGGCCTTTGAAAAAGCGCCAGACCACCTTCTCGCCACCGACTGCTCCCGGCCGCGCCCGGTAAGCAGAGATGGCTGCCAGGTGCACCCTTAGGGTCGTCGACCTAAGCCCTTGACTAGAAAGGGACCATAAATAGTCCAAGATGCTTGCCAAAGGACAGGAGGAAGGGTCCAAGCCCTTGCCCTGACACCAAATGGAAAATCTCTTCCATTTGAAGGCATAGCATTTCCTGGTCGACTCCTTACGGGACGCCTCAACAACATTGAGGACCTCGTCGGAAAGACCCAAGGCCTGGAACTCTAGCCGCTCAGGAACCAGGCCGTCAGGTGCAGGGATTGAAGGTCCGGATGGAACACCTTCCCCTGATTGACAGAGAGCAGGTCCAGGCGAGCTGGAAGCTGCCTCGGGAGCCTGGAGCTGAGGCTGAGGAGATCTGGGTACCAGAACTGGCAGGACCAGTCTGGGGCTACCAGAATCACCTGCGCCTTGTCCTCCTTGCTTGAGAAGCACCTGTGAATCAAGGGAAATGGGGGAAGGCGAGAAGAGGCCGGGGTCCACAGCCTCGAAGGCATCCCCTGCAGCGAGCCCTGCTGAGGCAGGCATGAAACAGCCTCAGCTGCGTTCTCCCTGGAGGCAAACAGGTCCACCTGAGGTGTGCCCCAATGGGAGAACAGATCTTGTACTACCTCCGGCAGGAGAGACCACTCGTGAGATGCAGCCCCTATCCGGCTCAGGGCATCGGCCAGGGTGTTGGAGGCTCCTGCACCTTGAATGGCTAGGAGATCCGCCTCCAGGCTGCGCACGAGTGACCAAATGCGGAGAGCTTCCCTGCATGGAAGCATGGAGCGCGTCCCGCCCTGGCGGTTTAGGTAGTACATGGTCGTGGTATTGTCCGTCTGGACTCAGACCACTTGACCCCGGAGAAATGGAGCAAAGGCGGTGAGAGCTAGGCAGACCGCTCGGAGCTCCAGCAGGTTGATGTGGCATGGGACTCCGCGGGGACCAGAGGCCGTGCGCTGGGTGTTCCCCCAGATGGGCACCCCAACCCATCAGAGAGGCATCGGTCGATAGAGAGACCGTCGGCTTGGGGCAGACAAATGGGATGCCCTCCTGCAGATGAGATGGAATGGTCCACCACTGGAGAGCGTTCCACATCTCCTGGGTCACCATCACTAGCTGGTCCAATGGATCGCAGCGTTGAGACCACTGGGCCAGTCCCAGCTGAAGGGCGCGTGCCAGCGTGCCCAACGGACCACGCTGGTACAGGCTGCCATGAGACCAGGAGCGCTGGAAGTCCCGGGCAGGCGCGATTGCCCAACCAGAAATGATTGGGCAAGGAGGTAAGAACCTCGGCCCTGTCCGCGGAGCCGTGCTCTGGCTCAAGAGAGTCGAGCTCTGCCCTGATAAACAGAATCACCTGCCTCGCCTCGAAGTTCCGACTTGGCCTCGTTGATGAAGGCCGACTTGAGAGCAAACCTGGAGGGCCAGATCTCTGGACCGCTCCACCTCCTGTCTGGAGGGGGCTGCTATCAGCCAATCGTCCAGGTAAGGGTACACCCGGACTCCTCGGCGCCGCAGGAAAGCTGTCACCACTGCAATGCATTTGGTGAAGACCCTGGGAGCTGGAGACAGGCTGAAGGGCATGGCTCGGAACTCGAGAGAGGACCCTCTGCTCGAAAGTGAAGGAATCTCCGATGTGACGGACGGATAGGGACGTGAAAGAACGCGTCCTGCAGGTCCAGAGAGCAGAACCACACGCCGTGTTCCAGGGATGGTATTATCTGAGCCAGAGTGACCATCCTGAAGGTTCGAGACCTTAGGAACTTGTTCAGGTCGTGTAGGTCGAGAATGGGGCGCCAGCCCCCCATCCGTTTCGGAACCAGGAAGTACCTGGACACAAACCCCGGGTCTGAGGGAGGGTCCGCCACCCCCCTGATCACCTCCTTTTGGAGGAGGAGAGCGATGTCGGCCCGATGAGCCGACAGTGAGGCTGCGGACCCCGAGGCCCCCCCGAGGTGCGACGGCTCTGAAGGGCGGGGCCTGCTTGAATTCTAGAGGCAGGCCTTTTCCCACCACCTCCAGGACCCACCTGTCCGTGGTAATAACGGACTAGGCGGAAAGGAAGTGCCGGAGCCGTCCCCCCACAGGGGGAACCTGGGGTGAGGTGACGGGGTTGGGGGCGACACCCCTCAGCCCGTCACTGGGCAGGCTTGGAGGAGGGACCAGCCGAGGGACCTCCTGGGACTTTACCTCCCTGCTTCCTGTTGGAGGAAGCTCGGGCTTGGGTTTGGGATGCCAAGCCCGAGCCTGCTGGCCCTGACGTTGCTGGGCCGGACGCGCCGCGGGCGCGGAAGGATGAAAGGGCTTAGGCTGTGGTTTGCGGCCTTTGTCCTTCTGAGCGGAAGAGACCGAGTCCAAGGTAGCATTGGACTTCTCGATCCTCTGCAGGTGACCTTCTACCCCAGGGCTGAAGAGGTCAGTCCCCAAAAAGGGAACATCCACCAACTTGTGCTGGGTATCCGAAGTAAAGGTGGATATCCTCAGCCAAGCCCGATGACGCATAGCCACTGCGGCCACCACAGACCTGGCACATGAGTCCCCAATGTCTAAAGCAGTCTGGAGCTGCTGTTTGGCCACTGCCCTGCCCTGGTCCCGCACCTGCCTGACCGTGGTCTGCAGATCCGCGGGAAGATGAGGGACGACCTCATCCAGGGAGCCCAACAGGGCATGAGAGAAATGTGCCATGAGGATGGCCAAACTGGCCTGGCGAAGGCCGAGGGAGGACGCAGCATAGACTTTTCGCCCGGCATAGTCCAATTTCTTGGACTCCTTGTCGGGAGGTTTGTCCACATCCCTAGCGTTCCCGGCACGCCGGAAAACGCTGTCGGTAACCAACCCCTCAGCCGAGGGTGCTCAAAAACCGGACAGGGAACCGGTGGGGACCGCATACTCCTGGCCATCCTGGCGGCGCAGGACAGGAAGCAGGGCGCTGCCAGAGCTCCAAGGCCGGACCCACTATGGCCTCAGCCACCGGAAACGCCTCCGTAGGGGAATCCCCTCGGTCCAGAATCTCCATGAGGGGATACTGGCCCGTTTAGAAATGGGTTCGAGCTTCATCCTGGTGGACTCCGAGATGAGCCGAAGCAATCCTAGGAAGGACGAAGGGCTATTATCCACCGACTGTCCTCCTGAGGACTCCAAGTCCATCCACTTGGAGAAAAGGGAAGAATCATCCTCAGACTCGGAAGAGTCCTCAAAGAGCTGCCTCGGGTCTGAGCCACCCTCCACCTGCCGAGGTCTATCGGGAGTGAGGGTGACAGACAGCCTATGGGGCAGTCCCTGAGCCGACCGAGAATTCTTGGTGAGCCCCAACTGCGGCTGTGGGCGGAGGTTCCACGGAGGTGGTGGGGCAGCTGGAATTGGCGAACAACCGGCCTGGGAACAGGCTCCTCGGCTAAAGCGAGGGTTGTTTCGACCGCTCCGTGACAACCATTAATGGCCGGGGAAGGCGACAGCGTCGGCTTATTCCCGTCAGAGAAAACTGTTGCCACATGAATTCCTCTTACCTCCGGCGCAACTTGGCGAAGCCTCCCTCGTCAAGGAGGAGGAAGAGGACGGCGGTGGCGCCCGCTTGCGTGATGCCGAGCCGAGACCGCCTATGGCGGGCGGGATCGGCTGGACCGTAAAGACGTCTGGGACGAGACCCTCGGCTAGGCCGAGGACGGTGCGAGGTGTCGCGAACTGCACTCTCGGTTCGGACGATTCCACCGAAGGCTCCGGAACCGGAGGCACAGACGAACCGACGGGATCCTCAACTCCTACGGGGGAACCGGGAGAGGATTCTCGGCTTCTCCAGCCGACAACCTGTCCAACGGGTCGAGAAAAATCTCGACCGCGTCGGCGGGAGTCTCGGTCAACTGGCCTGACGGGGACACCGTGAAACCAGTGGCCGAAGCCGAGGGGTCGACCGAAGTCGACGGCCGACAACTAGGGGAGAGGGATCTTTCCCGCTCCCAAGAGCGTCGACGGTGAGACTTACTCTTGTCTCTCTTTTTGGACCGAGAAAACGGTCCAGAAGAAGTTGGACCCTCACCTTTTGTCGAGAGGGTCAGACAAAGCTCCTAAAGAAGCCGAATATGGGCACCGAGATAGCAGGACAAATGCCACAGCCAAGGTGGGCGGCCGCGCACCTCCTCTTCGAGGGCGATCATCTGCTCGAGCTGATCCCCGAGCGCCGGCCTGAGCGACACGCCGATCGGGCCTCTTTTGACTTAACCGGAGGAAATCTCTTCTCGGGACGCCCCAGTTGTAAACGGGCAGCACGGTCTTCGAGGACGTAGGCCGAAAAGGAAGAGCACAGGTCGCAGGCCTGCAGGTCATGCTCAAGGCCCAAGCAGTAAACGCACGTGGAGTGCGGATCCGTCCGAGACATCTTCTGCCCGCAAGGGCATCTCCAGAAACCGGGAGTCGATTTGTCCATCGCAGCCGCGAGGGAGAGAAGACCGAAGTCTTTTTAGCAAAAACTTTTTAATTTCGAAAATTCGAAGAATTAGGAACCAGTCTTATACGCAGAGCGTTAAGGAGGGAACCTGAGCTTCCAAGCGGTAAGGAAGATCTGGCGTCATGGGGCGGAGCCGAGAGTTTTACCACCCAGGTGGGTGGGAAGAGCCAGCTTGAAGACCTTCCGGCAAGATTTAAAGCGGCAAGGAACCTGCCAGACAGTGTGGATGAACAACATATCCATGTCCCTAGAACAACTATTTTCAGCCTTGCCCTTGGGGAGGAGAATACAAATGCAAACCAACTGAAATGTAAAGCTGTTAGTGGTACTTTAGAAAAGGGAGGAAATTAGGCCACAACAGTGAGGAAATTCTCTGCTATTCTGGAGAAGTGGCATGGGATCTTTAACGTCCATCTAAACAACCTCCAGAAAAGGCAGACGGGTCCTTTGTTTAACACCTCATTTGAAGTACAGTACAGCCCAACAGTACAGCATCCCCTAGTACTGCACTTGGGTGGCAGCATTTATGGTATAAGCCCAGTCTTGGTGCAGGATTAGAACCCATTGCATTCTGACCCAGAGATGGATGTGCTACTAATTAATCCATGCTAACATCTCTATATGAGATACTGTATATATGTGTGTGCGTGTGTGTATATATATATATATTAGAGGCAAAAAACTCTGTTTAATGCATCAGTTAGGGTTGTTCCACAGTGACAAAAGCGAGGAAATTCGGTGTTAGGGTTGAAACCCCCTTAGACCCCTCCAGCCCACCCCCTAGCTGGCATCAGAGTGCGCGTTGGGGTCGGTGGGCCCTAACTCACACCCCATCACATGTGTAAAGAAGCTGAGGAATAGGAGAATGGGGTGAGAGTTAGGACCGACGACCCCAACATGCACCCCGATGCTGGTTGGGGGTGGGCTGGAGGGGTTCAAGGTTTCAACCCTAACACCGAATTTCCTCGCTTTTGTTGCTGTGGAACAACCCTAACTGATGCATTAAATGGAGTTTTTTGCCTCTAATTTCCCTTCTTTTTGAGAATGATGACGAGAAATAGTGAATGTAATGCAGCGGCGGCCCTGCGCTCCCGCCATGTGATGTCTTGTGACATAGTAACAGGAACAGCAATGCAAACAGAAGTGCGAACAGTGGCGCACATGGTAACACAATCGTAAATGGTAACGGAAATGGTAATAGAAACGCAAACGCAAAGTGACGCTGAAGCGAACAGTGACGCAAATGGACATTGAAGTGCATACGAAAACGTAGCTGGTAACGCGAACAATGATGGCAGTGATATTTTAAATGTAAATGTTAAGTGTCACAGCAAAATGAACGCGAAAGGGAACAGAAACGGAAACGCGAACGCAAGCGCACATGTAAACGCAAACCGTAACACGCACAGGCACAGTACTGCAATTGTAAATGCAAATGGTAAAGTTAACATGAAGAATAACGCCAAAGGAAAAAGAAATGGAAACAGGAACAGAAGCGCGTGCGGAAATGCAAACCAAAATGCGCACAGGCACAGTACCGCAATTGTAAATGCAAATGGTAACGGTAACAGCAACAATAACAACAAAGGAAACAGAAGCACAAAAGGAAACGCAAGCGCATATGGAAATGCAAACTGTAATGCACACGGGCACAGTAACGCAATTGCAAATACAAATAGTAGCAGTAACAGCAAGAAAGACGCAAAACAAAAGAGAAATGGAAACGCAAACGAAAGGGCTGCTAGAAATGCAAATGGCAATTCGCACGGTGATGCAAACAAAACAATAGTGGAAGCATAAAATGGTAACAATGAGCGAATCGTGGCGAATGACAATGCAAGCGGTAACGCATGCGGGTGGCGTACAGGAACGTAACGCTAAATGGGGACATAAACGCAAGTGGAAACAGTAACTGTAACAGTAACAGAAGTGCATACCCTGTTTTTGCCAAACAGGTGCATACAGAAATACAGTGTGTACAAAGAATGTATGCATTGTAATGGGGATCGAAGCTTAAAACGAGCATTGGAAGTACTTAATTGCTAATATCTCAGCAACTGCACGACGTAGAAAAAAATGTTAATTTCACAAAAATCTTGATTTTCCTGGCTAGGTTTTTGCTATTACATAACCCATAGGGCTATGTAACTCGCAACGTAAAATCTGTATCTCATATCATTTTCGAGATACGAGCCCCGAAAGGCACGGCGTACGCCACCATGTTAGTCTATGGGAAAAAATGTCAACTTTGGAGTATCGTAACTTGCCATCCATTCAAAATGTTTCCACCAAACCACCAAAAGGCACATCTGTGAGATGTTGGCTGCCTTCCCTCCAAATTTGAGCCCATAAGACCAAACTGTTCTTTTGCAGCAGGGTGGCAAAGAACTCCTGTCATTTTGGCCATAGTCTGGAAAAGTAATGTCGTAATTTGTGAAAGCTTTCGCAAAATTTTGCGAAAGTGTCGCAAGTGCTACACTACTTTGCAACACTACTTTTTCCAGAAACTTGAGAAACATATCTCTAGGGTATTTAACCCCAAAATAAAGACATGGCTAGCATCCTGAGGGTCCGACTAGGTGAACACAAAAAGAATTGCGTCCCTACAGAGTCCCAAATTTAAATGCAAAGCATTTTTCTGATCACCAACTGAAAACAAAATGGCTAATATGCGACACTACTAGGGCCATTTGCGACACTAAAAAGTGCATTTGCGAAAGTGTTGCACTTTTTGTTAACTTTTCCCATTGACTTATAATGGGAACTTGTTTTTTGAATAACTTTTGAACTGTTTAATATTTTTTCACAAAATCTTCAAAAGGCACATTGGGGACCCTGGCCGCACGTTCCCTGAAGTTTTTGGACCGGTCGCGCAAGCTGTACGACCTGTAGACGAGAGCAAAGAAATCGCAAAAAAGTGTAATTGAGCAATTGGTTGTCGCTTAATAACTCCACAGCCGTATATCTGACCGATACAAAACTTGGTAGATCCCAAGATCAACCATGCCCAATTATGTGTACCAAATTGCAGGCAAATCCGTTGAGCGATGGCAAAGTTATTAAGGTGCAAAATTTGACCTTTAACCTTAAAAGTGCTACTCAGCCCTATCTATGGTAGCACTACTGTGCTACCATAAGATGTATATATATATATATAAAACGGGTAGTAAAAATGCTCTCTGCTGGTTGGATGAAACACATGACATAACCATGCGTATATCAGAGCGCAACCGCCCACCTGCACTTTCACCCCCCAAAACAATTTTGGCCATTTTATAAGATAGATAACCCGGGCTGGCTTGGTGGCACTGAGGACTGAGGTGCTGGACCCCTTACCTCACACTACACTGGCGACCTGTGTTCAGGAACGAGCATGGTCCGCTGGGGGTTGGCAGGGGAGGAGAAGGACTGAGCGTCCAAGGGACTGCTCTCCTTCTCCGGGGAGGGGGGACACCAGTATTCGGTGCTCGACTGCCCCCTAGCAGAGGCTGGGGGCCGTGTGCCAATGCTGTAGAAGAGGAGCGGAGATGGGGCAGACACCTGGAGGAGTGTGTGCGGATGTGTTTGCGCTCCCTCCGCTGGTGTCACTGCACGCCCCACTCATGCAAGAGAGAAAAACAGAAAACACAGGAGTCCATGGCTACAGGATGATGACTGTCCCCATCGCAGCACCGCCAGGAGGGCACCTACCCGGAACTGAACCTGGTCTGGTGGGTTGAGGGTCTCCCAACCCCCTGCCATGAGGGGTAATTCATGGGGGCTGAAGGGGAGGGGGGGTCTCATACCTGGTTGGCGCACGGAGGGGATGTCAGATGGCACTGGCAGAGCCTCAAGGGGAGAAAAAGGACCAAAAAAAAAAAGATAACCCACTCTAAGGTGTGCAGTCGTGCCCTGATATACGCATGCCTTGGGTGGCTGACACACTCGGCCATAACAATTCACACCAAGCCATGCATATCTCAGAGTGTGACAACACACCTTAGAGTGGGTTATCTATTACACACGCGCACACACACACACACACACACACACACACACACACCAAAAAGTTGCGTTAATGCACTATTTAGGGTCCAGCTTAACACCACAAAAGTAGGGAACTGTGGTGTTAGGGTTCCCAACCCTAACTCCACCCACCCCAAGAAGCAAAAGTACAAGACCACACAAGCAACCATAGACAGCCATCATCGGGTAAAGCAAACAAATGCAATTGATTCCATATGACACAAATGAAGTAGCACTGATGTAGTACCTTTTGAAATATAAATACAGCATGTTGCACTTACACTTTATCTGTGTTGTTTCAAAGAAGCTTGTTATCCGAATTTACATGTGTGAATATTGGTATCGTTAAGGACACACATGTGTACTTTAAGTATACCTAGAATACATAGCAGCACAATCAGATGACAGTAACACCGTGCATGCTTGCAGCTGAGCAATAAAATGATAGAATGACTTTCTTCTCAGTTTGTTGACCCTTATGTTACTCAAACTAAACTGATGATAGTAAAAAAAATGACAGTGGCATAAAAGTAATACTTCACTTTTCGTATCATGCAGGGATTTTCTTACTTCTTCAAATTTGTTACAAAAATACCACACATTAGAAATGTTTGAGATAAATAAAAGATGGCATGGTTTTTGTACCACTTAGCTACTACAATGTTATGACAGATTTTAAACATTGCATAACAAGTGCATGCCACCTATATTTTCTTTAGTGGGTGTTCTCACCCTTGATGCTGTGATGTAACATACCCCTGTAATGCTTCCTGATAAGAGTACATTGTACATATGATTAGAGGTAACACTGTCTCCCTGCGCTTCTGAGACCCGATTGGCCAAAATCAGGTAAGTGATTTGTAATGAAATGAATAAGACACACTGCAAAAAACACTACAATGAATTGATTCTTCCTTTGTAAGACATCATCTGATTTGTCATTTATCCAAATATAAATGATGTGGTTGCACTTTATGACATATACTCAGATTGCCCCATGATATATGTGTCAAGAGTTTTAACACACCACAACTCATATGCTCACTTACTGTTAATGTTACAGATATCCATCTCATGTCATAAGTTATACCAGATGTGTTGCGAAACCTTACTTTGACAGAAGAGGTATCCACACCAATGATGATGTGGCTGCATTTCACTAGGGACCTTCCATGACTTGGTAGCGGAGTCACAGTTCCGTTTTGAAGCAGCACTGATGGAGCATGTTTTTTTTTTTAAAGTGCAGTGTACTGTATTCATATTTTCGAGGGTACTGCACAACAGTGCTACTGCATCTGTGTCATCTGGAAACAGCTGTATGTTGTTTGTCTTACCTGATGATGGCTGTCTGGTTGCTTGTGTGGTCTTGTCCTTTTGCTTGGGGGGTAGTTTTGGCTGAAAACACTAATGCCACATTTCCATACATTTTTGGTGTTAAGTTGAGCTCCGATACTTTAACACAATTTTTTGTAATGACTTTTGTTTTGAGAAACCTAATAAAATAATATATATTGTTTCATGACCTTTTTTCCCATCAAATAACTAATAACTGTATTTGGTTGATGCTGCTCATAAGGCCTCGCCTGCTCCTGCTAGGTCATCTTGCTTGACAGGCACTGTACGTTCTCCACTTTGTCAATGGTGTATCGGAAATACGACTTTCAGAACTGCATGGGCCCTATGCAAATGCCACAGTGCACTGTTACATAGGCAAATTCCATACCACAGCCTTACATACATCAGCATAATTTGCGTAGGGCTGTATACAAGTTCCACAGTGCAACATTATGTGAGTGTGCAATTTGCACAGTGACCTTTGGATCCTATGCAAGTCAGGTAGCATGGCATTACATGCATCTACAGAATTTGTTAAGTGCCCTATGAGCCCTACATAAATTCCACAGTGCACTGTTACATGGGTTTGCTATTTGTGTAGGGCTGATGTGCATGCCCGGGGTCATGCTTCAATTTTCACAATTAAAAATACCTGGGTTACGGTGCTCGTTTTTATGTTTGTTTGCGCATGCAGTGCACAAGGAACATCTTGAGATAGTACAGCATTGCAGAAGTGTGTCTGTGTTGTGGCCAATGCAGCGGACACTCTAATGGGTGCATTCCTCGGCCACCAATCAACTGGGAAGCTGCTGATGATGGCAGTTTCAAAGCGAGAGCCGCACTTGAACGAAATCTGCCGCTGCAATCAGGGAGTTTCGTCACTGCAGTGACAGCTCCCCCCTCCCTCCCAGCCAGGCACACAGACATCCAGCTGACAAGAATCTGGCCATGTGGGGATAATATTGTTAACTGTAGTTTAATTCCCCCATTGGGCTCTAGCGACCACTCTATAGTTGGCTTCCAGTACTCTGGTACTCTTGGTGTTAAAAAAGGTATTACAGTACTCCATAGGTATAACTCAGCAAATTTCGAGCAAATGAGGTATGAACTAGCTGCATGGGATTGTAAATCAGATTTTGATAACCAGACAGTCACTCAAATGTGGGATAAGTTAGCAGAAATCCTAAATGGCTTAATTCTGAGGCACGTACCAACCAGAAATAAATATAAGGAGGCCAAAAATTCCCCTTCACCATCGATGAGCCAATTTGTTAAAGGATTAATTAAAAACAAAAATAAAGCATACCATCAAGCAAGACATAACAACACAGAAGCTGGCTGGGAGATATACAGAAAAAGCCTCAAACTTGCAAAAAGAGGTATTGTTCAGGCCGAAAGAAATTATGAGCACACACTGGCTACTAAAGTCCAGGATAATTATGAGACCTTTTATGCATACTGTATATCAACAGCAAGAAGGGGAATAACAATACTGCTGGCCCCTAAAATCACAAAATGGGGATCTTATAATAGAGAATAGGGCATTAGCTGAGGAATATAATACATATTTTTCATCAGTATTTAATGTAGGCCCTCAAGTTACCCAGGACTGTGGTGAAATAATACAAATGGGAGAAAGCCTCAGGATAGATCCAGCTGATGTCTTAAACAGACTAAAAAAGGTAAATCAGAATAAAGCACAGGAGCCAGATAGGATTCATCCCAGGGTAATTAAAGAAATGGCAGCAGTATTAGTGGGTCCAGTATCCTGCCTCTTTCAGAAAAGTATAGATACTAGTGAGGTTCCAGAGGCCTGGAGGCAAGCGGTGATTATATCCATCCACAAGAAAGGTTCAAGACAGGAGGTCTCGAATTATAGGCCTATTAGTCTGACCTCAGTGTTAGGAAAGATTCTGGAAGGTATAATTAAAGACTACACCACAGAATTCCTAGTAGCTACTGGCAGGATAGATATGACTCAACATGGGTTTACTAGAGGGAGGTCATGTCAAAGCAACCTCTTGGAATTTTATAACAAGGTTAGTAAATCCATGGATATGGGAAACCCGGTTGATGTAATTTTCCTAGACTTTGCAAAGGCATTTGACAAAGTCCCCCATGAGGAGCTTGTGAAATCACTATTTGAGTTAAGTCTCCCAGTTTGGGTACCACAATGGGTTAAGGCATGGCTGAAAAATAGAAGCCAGAAGGTCAGTATTAAAGGGGAAGTCTCTGGCCAGGCTAGAGTGACTAGTGGTATCCCCCAGGGCTCGGTATTGGGACCATGTCTGTTTAATTTATACATATCAACCATGCAGGTCCACTCAGGGGTTTGGTTGTCTAAATTTGCAGATGACACTAGGATTGGATGTCTGGCAAATAATACAGGGGAACAGCTTATCTTACAAACAGCCTTAAATAACTTGGATATATGGGCCTCCCAGAAGCAATCTATCTTTAATATTGATAAGTGCACAGTTATGCACTTTGGAAAGAAAAATAATCAGTTTCAATATACCTTGGGAGGTTGTGTGCTAAAGGCTATAGGTGAAGAAAAAGATCTAGGGATCATTATTAACAGTGATCTCAGTTTTAGTATACAGTGTAACACAGCTCTAAAAAAGGCTTGTATTATAACACACTGTATACAGAGACACATCAAATGTAGGGACAAGGAGGTTGTGATGCCCTTGTATACTGCACTGGTGCGTCCTCATGTGGAGTATTGTGTGCAGTTCTGGGCCCCATATAAAAAGGGTGATATTGGAATGATGGAGTGGGTGCAGAGGAGAGCCACCAAAAGGATTAAAGGGACAGAGGGAATGAGCTACAAGCAGAGGCTGCAGGATTTGGAGATGTACTCACTGGAGTATCGTAGAATGAGAGGAGATATGTGTTTGATTTATAGGGCCCTGACCGATACCAATCTGTGGGCTCTCTTAGGTCTGATACAAAGGGACCAACTGCACAGTACCAGAGCCCATCATCACCAATTGATCAAGGAAAGATATGGAACAAATAAAAGGAAATATTGGTTAAATAATAGGGTAACAGAAAAATGGAATATGCTGCCTTGTGAGGTTGTGGAAAGCAAAACAATGTTGGAATTTAAAACAAATCTAGATACATTTCTTTTAAGTAGGAATATTAATGGGTATTCATAAATTATGATTGGTGAGCTCATGGACTAAATGTCTTTAATGCTCTGTAATAGCTATGTAATCTATGTGCATTACAGTGCACAGTAATGCCCATGGGCAGAGTTTCGGTTCTTGTCGGCTCCTGTCCCCAGTTTGTTCAGTGTGCCTTTCCTGGTGAAACTGATAAATAAATGAGCCACAGTGTGGCTTATCACATTGGCTGCTCCTACCATCCCCCACCCACACACTCTCCAGAAAGCTGACATCGGGTGCCCAATCCCTGTGCCAACATGTATCTCCCTCCCCCCATTAATGTGGTACAGCGGGAGCCCACCAAAGTGTGCCAAAATACTTCTTTATGTTTCCAACACCGGAATGCCCACTCCCGGTGTCGGATGCGCTGGACCCCCTCCATGCCCATATTTTCTAAGCCGACCTCGGGGTGTCCAATCCCTGGGTCGGCATTGATCCCCACTCCACTAGTCTGGCACACTGGGAGCCCACTCCAATATGCCAAAATCTGTTTTAATAACTTTCACCTGTAAAAAAAGAAAACCGTCCCCAAGATCCTTTTTTTTTAAACCTGGAAAAAAAAAGCGGTCCTAAATACCCTACCGCCCTTCTTCCATCCCGACCTTCCCTGTGGACCCCTTCTCCGCACCCCCATGTCATACTTACCTGTGGAGTCAGAAGCAGTGATCTTTGGTGGACCGGAACACGTCTGCACTCTTCAAAGCTGAACCAGGAACTGAAGATATCATGGTAAGCCCTATAATGGCAGTCAATAGGGTGTTTCAACTTAGGTTGATATCTCAGCCAGTTTTTGGTCCCAAATTTTCAACATGGGGTTCTTGGGACCCCACCTCGTGAACACTGGCACTGTCATTTAGTTTCTCGGTCCCAAAAGGTGATTTCACGGTTGCTGCGTGGAATCACCTTTTGGGACTGATTAACAAAACGACAGTGTTAGTGTTCATGAGGTGGGGTCCCAAAAAGCCCATGTTGCAAATCTGGTGAAAAAACTTCATCAATTTTTAATATTTTCACTCCATTTTTCCACACCCCCTTATGAAAAGTACAGCTATCATTTTTCGCATCCTGCCCGAAATGTGTTTTTGCACCTGTTGTGCAGAATGGCACAGTCGCTGTGCGAAATCAACTTTCAGGACAGATAAACAAAATCGCAGTGCCACTGTTCATGAGGGGAGGTCCCAAAAAGGCCATGTTGAACATTTGGTAAAAACATTCCAAAAAATGACTGCGTTACGAGCGTGCATTGTGCAGTTTCTATGCACGCTTGTAACTTCGCCAATGTTTCATATTTGCACTTCAGATTTTCAACATTGCCATTTTTTCACATCTCCTCATGAACAGTACAGCTGTCATTTTTCACATCCTGCCTGAAATGTGTTTTCGCACCTGTGGTGCCAATTGGCACAGTCGCTGTGCAAAATCACCTTTCGGGATTGGGTAACAAAATGATAGTGCCACTGTTCATAAGGTGGGGTCCCAAAGAGCCCATGTTGAAAATCTGGAGCACAAATACCAACAAACGGCCAGGGCGTTAGGGTTTCCAACCGTAATACCCCACTGTACAGACTGACAGGTGTCGGGGGTGTGACTAGGGGGCATTGGCCGTAATGCTCACGCCATTCCACCCCCACACCCACCCTGTAGCCAGTGACAGGCATTGAAGTGTGTGCTGGGGTCTTCGGCCCTAATGTTCACCCCATTCTCCTATACTGCACTCATCTCAGCTTATTTCCTTATGGAATGGAGCGAGCGTAAGGGCCGAAGATCTTAAGGCACATCGCGACACCTGTCAGTGTCTGTAGGGTGGGTGTGAGGTGGAATGGCGTGAGCGTTATGGCCGATGACCCAAAGGCACATCCCCAACGCTTGTCAGTCTCTGCAGGGTGGGGGTGGGGGTTGGCATTACTTCAATACTTCACTGCCATTCCTATTATGCATCTCTCTAACTCCTGCACTACTAATGCCAATACCAGCAAGCAAACATTCAGCATTGACAAATGCTTGTTAATAAAGAAACACTTTGCTAAACTCAGGATCGGAGCTACAATCAGGTACAGTATTTACCTCCAATTTTTTTTTTTAAATGTAAAGCTCATTCATGAATGAGTTTACCTGTGGCTCAGTACGGCATCACACTCAGGAATGTGCAGGGGTACTGGGTAGCAGCCTTCATGGTGGGCCACTCTAGTTTTAATTTTCCAACAATAAAAGCCATAAATTGAATTATTTTGTAGCTCCTCTGGCATGAAGGCATTTTATTGGGCTACTAATGCCAACAGGACACATGCTAACATGGTTATTTACGAAAATGACAGAAAAGCTGATAGTGTCCCTTTAAAGAGAAATGCCAGAAATAATATTATCTATTTCTTCACTAGTTTGCATGTTCCTCTGTGTGAACCATATGACCTGAGCCAAGAGTGTTTTTTATGACTCATCACAGCTTTAGTTTTGTCACAGATACGACCCAGAGTCATTTGCCTAGAATATTGATCTTGAAAAATGCTGTTCTTTGCCAACAACAGAACTAACTCAAACTTGGGGGTGGGTGGGGTAGATAAGGGAACATATTACTTTAGAGGGTGGACAGCGTATACAATAGCCTGAAGCTAGTATTGTTCAGACCTTCAAAGCAGGACTAGACAGATTCCTGAGGGAGAATACAAGGGTCATACAGCATAAGTGAAGGTGACTTTCCTTCAGAGATTTTACAAGGTCCTGCAAACAAAAACATACAACTGGCATTAGCAGGACTCAGATCTTAGAAAATTCCGAACAAATTTAAATTTCTGGATATGCCATTCTTAATTACTGAAGACATTTGCAAGAAAACTGGCTATTTGCTCTTTCGACCATCTGGCCTTGTTGCTTTTCCTCCTCTGAAGTCATATTTGTTTGCTTGTAGAAACAGAAAATTGACAGCAGATAAGGACCACCAAGCCCATCCGGTCTGCCCATAAACACTACCTGTATCAGCGCCTGAGTGCATGCTCCAACCACTTCCTGAGGCAGGCCATTCCATGCATCCACCACCCTTTCCGTGAAGAAAAACTTCCTACCATTGTCCCTGAACTGGTTCCCCTACAATCTCATATCATGCCCCCTCGTTCTTGTCCCCCTCCTATACTGAAAGATGTCATCCCTCTGCACTTTGTTTATGCCCTTAAGATATTTGAAAGTTTGTATCATACCTCCATGTTCCCTCCTGTTTTCCAAAGTATACATACTGAGGTCTTTCAATCTTTCCTCATATGTCTTCTGTTGCAAGCCCTGCACCATCTTAGTTGCCCTCCTCTGAACCGCCTCCACCCTGTCTATGTCTTTACAAAGGTGTGACCTCCAGAACTGCACAAAGTATTCCAGGTGCACCCTCACCCAGTGTTTGTATAGTGGCATCACCACCTCCCTCCTTCTGCTAGTGATACCTCGTCCTATGTACCCCAACATGCCACTGGCTCTCCCCACAGCCTTTGTACACTGTATGGCCACTGTGAGATCAAGTGAGATGATAATTCCCGAATCCCTTTCTTTCCTGGTGAGTGGTAACCGCCAGCAATCCTCCCCCCCCACATCTTGTAGCACTCTTCAGGGTTTCTGTGCCGAGGTACATGATTCTGCACTTCTTCACATTGAACCTCAGTTGCCATATTTCTGACCATTTTTTCAGCCTTCCTATGTCACTTTTCATCCTCTCCACCCCCTCAGGAGTATCCACTCTGTTGCAGATCTTGGTGTCATCTACAAATTGTTAAACTTTCCCTTCCAGCCCTTCCACAATGTCACTAATGAAGACATTAAAAAGGACTGGTCCCAGGACTGACCCCATAGGCACCACACTGGTCACCCCCTTTCCTCGGATTGGATCCCATTTACCACCACCTTCTGCTTTCTGTCCTTTAGCCAGTTTCCAACCCAGTTCACCACACTGTAACCCACTCCCAAGCTACCTAATTTATTCATCAGTCTCCTACGTGGAATGGTGTCGAAGGCCTTGCTGAAGTCCAAGTAGACAACATCTACTGCTCCTCCCCGATCCACCTCCTCTGTCACCCAGTCAAAGAAATTAATCAGATTTGTTTGACAGGACCTTCCTGCTGTGAATCCATGTTGCCTCAGATCTTGTGCGCCACTGGATTCCAGCTGATCCACAATCCTTTCCTTAAACAGTGTCTCCATAATCTTCCCTACTACTGATGTTAGGCTGACCGACCTATAGTTCCCTGCCTCCTCCTGGCTTCCACTCTTGTGCAGAGGGACTACGTGTGCCCTCCTCCAGTCCTCTGGGACCACTCCTGTGCTAAGCAACTCACTGAACAGGGCTGCCAGTGGTGCTGCTAGCTCCCTCCTCAGCTCCTTCAATATCCTGGGATGTATGCCATCAGGACCCATTGCCTTGTCCACCCTGAGTTTTGTGAGCTCATCTAGGACTCTCTCTTCTGTAAAAGGACTGGTGTTCACCTCCCTCCCCCCTTTATATCTGCTGCCTAGCTGTGGTCCCTGTCCCTCCCCTGCCTGTGAGATCAGAATTATTTTCATGGCAAACAACAAACAAATGGTTGCTCTCAACAGACAGAACTCGAGATACAAAAGTAATACCCCAACTTTTATTAAATCCACACAGAGAGCACAGCACTAAACCCCAGAACTTTGCCTCATGTGCATGAGGCTTCGACTTTGTGCCTTGAGTTCTCTCTGTTGAGTACCACCATTTGTTCGCTTTCTGAAAAGGTTGTGGGTCAGTACCCTTTCTATCAGGAGCACGTGGTATGGTGCTTGATTCATTTCCATGGCAACAGGCTGTGATACCACAAGCAGCAGACTGTGATTTCTGCGCTGGAATAAGCACTGAAACAGTTTTAATTTAAGGGAAAAAGATCCTGCTTTAATTAAAATGTTTTCTGTAACAAAAAATGGAAAGTCCTGAAATTTAGATTTCTTTTGTGTAATTGAAGGGCTATCGCTTGTGGCTGGCTGAAGCAGTAGGCAATGCACATCACGCCACCATCAAGCGCAACATAAATTCGCATATAAACGAGACCACTGAATGCTCATTTTATTACAGCAGCCACCAGTTCTGCCATCCTGAACAACTCTTACCTACATAGTCAATCCTGTCCTTGAAGCTGCTGCCTTCAGATATCCTGCCAGCTTTTCCGGCCACTCTACTGCTGCTGGTATGTCCTGCTGTCTTTCTGTCTCTCCCGCTTTGGGCAGCTGGGCTGTGCTTTCGTGTCTTGGCCTGGCCCTGTTGTCTCCACTCCTGGCCCCCTCCCACTGGTGGAATAGTATGGGATGCAGCATCTGCTTGCTGGGCTCTTCCAACTTAAACCAACCGGCCTCCTTGCTATGGCGCTCCATTCTGCTTTGTTTGTTGCTCCACTCCTCCCACTCCTTTAGGAAACTCCACTACCCTTCCCTGCTGCTCCTGCCTGCAGCACTTTACTTTGTATTGCACAGTTCCCAGCTCAACTGTCCCTGTCCCTTGCTTCGGCCCCTTTCTGAAAGCTTTGTTTCCCTCCTGTCAGTTCTCTTCGCTACCGCCACCTCTGCCTGTCCCTGCCTTTCGGCAGCTGTTTCCCCTCCTCTTCTCCCCTGTGCCACTCCATCTGCTGCTTCCTGTTTTGGATTTGCTGCGTCTTCCTGAGACCCCCTTCCTGTGCCCTCCTGCTCGCCCTGCTGGACTCACTCCCCCCTTGTTCCCTTCCCCTCTTTCTGTGCCTGCTATTGCTCCCTTCTGCCTCTGCTGCTCCTCACCTGTGCTTCTCTATGTTGTGCCGCCACCCCACCTTCTGATTTTCTCTGTCTTTCTGGCCTTGCCATTCTTAAGCTAGCAACACAATGTGATTGCTCCACTCTTTTGTTTCTGGCTTCCTATCCCCATGTGGGCCACATTGCATGATTGTGCTCCATCCCTTTTGTGTTTCAGCCCTTCCTGATTGTGTTTTAGCCCTTCTACATAGATGCTTCTTTGCCCTTTCTACTATGTCATTCTGCTGCACCTTTCCCTAACTGTCTCAGTCAACGTTTCAGCCTGCACTAGAAGAACTGTGCCGCTTTGAAGTGTTACCTGCAGTTTCCTGAACACCTGCTGATTGCTGACTGCCTTCCTCATTCCTGTGCTATAACAACCTGAGCTGGACTGTTCTGTTCTTCCCAGCATTAACAGCAGCTGCCAGTTGCACGAACTTTCCTCCCACTCCACTCGCCAGTCGGTGGGCCCTAAGTCCCAGTGAGTACTCTGAAGAATGGGACTGTGGGGAGGAGTAAACGGAGTGACATCAGTCATAGGAGGGGCTTGGGGGTTTAAAATACCGTGCTGCCCACAGCGCGAGCACTGTGGCGCAAGTGTGAGTGGTGCGAGCGCCACTCCATAGAGAAATTTTAAAACTAGATCATTTTTAACCCTAAGGTAATTACTTGTAAGTTTAGTCACAAAAAAAAAATCAGGATATTAAGAATAGCTCTATTGCTTTTATATAGTAATTGCTGCATAGTATAGTACAGCTGGAAATGTACTTCCCTTGAAAATCATCTCTGACAATGTTACTATCAATGATAGCAAGGAGATTCTCCAGGCCTTCAACAACCACTTTGCTACGGCAGGCCTAGCATTCTACAATTCACCAGCATCCATGTTACGTTCTCAGGTTAGTGCACAGATTCCTGAACCTAGCACCACTAATGCGGTCTTCTCATTCCTTCCTGCTTTGTTGAAAGAGGTGGAAGACCTCCTTCTACAGTTGGACAGCAAGAAAAGCACTGGTGCTGACTCTCTCGACCCCTACTTCTTAAAGATTGCATACCACGTCCTAGCTGTACCAATCACACACCTATTTAACTTGTCCTTGTCCCAGAGGACTCTTCCACACCTATGGAAAATTGCCCACGTCATTCCTCTGTTTAAATCAGGGGATCCCTGCGACCTAAATAATTACATGCCGATGTCTCTCCTACCAATATTGTCTAAACTGCTGGAAAAAAATTGTGAATGCTCAGTTGAGAACCTACCTAGATAACAAGAACCTTCTAAACCCTATCAGTCTGGTTTCAGAGCCAAGCACAGTACCATTAAGGCTCTGGCCAAAGTGACTGATGATTGGCAACGAGAGCTGGAAAACAAAAAAATTTGTATGTGCCGTGTTACTGGACCTTAGCAAGGCCTTCGACACTGTCAACCACTGCCTGCTTCTTTCCACCCTAAAAATGATAGGTCTGCACCGACCTCTCTGTGCTGGTTCAATAATTACCTTACAGATAGGCATCAGCAGGTCAAGGCCGAAGGGGAGCTCTCTCCACTCAAACCACTAAAAAGAGGCGTTCAACAGGGATCCATCCTGGGGCCTCTATTGTTTGCCATTTATATAAACAATATTGATGTGGGCATCAAGGAGGCCAATATTCACCTTTTAAGCTGATGATACAGTGTTGTATAAGCCCAACTCAGAAGCATGTGAGTTGCAAACGAATTCAACTTGTTGCAGAATCAGCTCCTGAATAAAAACTCTTACTCAATGCCAAAAAAAACAAAAGCTATGCTGTTCTCTCCGGCTACTCATTCAGCGAACCCTGCTATCTCTGGCTCCTTACCTCCCATAAATACTTTACTAGGAGAGAGGTTGGAATTTGTTACGAAATTCAAGTACCCAGGGGTCTGGCTAGACCACAGACTCTCCTTCATGGAGCATGTTGAGGATCTGCTGAAAAAGTTGAGGCAGAGGCTTGGTCTCTTCTTTAGAATGAACCGCCTCCTGACCAAAGATGCCAAGATGCAGTTAGTTCAGTTCACGTTTCTATTCCTAATTGATTATGCCAATTTCATTTATAGTCAGTGTAATGCCTCCTGTCTTACTAAACTTGACACCTTATACCACAGAGCTTTGAGATTCATAACTGGCCTACCTATCACCACCCACCACTGCTCCTTATATGCAGCTGTGGGGTGGACCTCCCTTCAGTACAGAAGGAATAGAAATGCGGCTCTCTGGACTTACAGAGCTATTACCAACAAATTACCCCAATACATTTCTGACTGTTTGCCACTTATACGTGGTAGGCAACTACGCACTAGGAAGCTATTCTCTGCTTCTACTGAAGGTACCTAGGGCCAATACACTCTTTGGGAGAGCGGCCACAGGCTTTGTGTTGCCCTCACTCTGGAACAAACTACAGAAATCTATGAAACTGAGTCTCCCTGTTAGTCTTACCACCTTCAAGACCTTGTATGCCAAGGCTGTTAAGGAGCTATGCAGCTGTTTCCAGCATGCTTAGCATGCTAGGGTGCCTACTGCTTACCTGCCCACTACATCTCCACCTAACCTAGCCCCTTGATTGTCTCCACCTATACCCCCCTTTTTTTCTGCTAATCCACTACGTTTCTTACCCTCAGACTCCTAACCTACATGTCCCCAGCCCATCTACCGTAGCACCCCTCCTAGAACAGCTGCAGTCCTGTACCCTTCCCCTCCATATCTGCCCCCTAAGTTTGTATATGTCCTGACCAGTGATATGCCGTGCTGTTTGAAAATGTTTTAATATGCTGGCTGTTTCAGAATGTTTTAATTCCCCTTCTCATACCATTCTCCCATGCCTTGTTAACCCTATACCTGAAATTCTTGTTATTGTTCTGTGTATTTTTTTTTCTATTTCTGTATAATTATGTCTATTATTTGTACAAAAAAGTGTTATTCTTGACCTTGTGTAATGCAGGTCCACCTTGTAAATGAGCCTGCTCAATGGTGTTCACCTGGATAAATAAAGACTTGATTGATTGCTAGTGTTTTCTATTGTAAACTCGTTAAGGGTGTGGAGAGAGAACACTACTTAGTTCTAACCCATTTTTTAATATTTAGCTTCCTGGTTATTTAGTGATAAGGTACTGTAGTTTTGCCTTATTTATATTATTGAAAATGAAGGGCATTCTGTATGGGATTATTTTGGGGGGTTATTTTAATGGAATGTGGTCTGGTATATTTAAATGCTGAATTTCAAAGTTATGAGACAGGGGGTTACAAGGGCTATGTAAATTTTTCTGAAAGAGAAGTTTGCTTCTCTAATAGTCTATTGAATACCACTGCTTATATTTCACCTAATACTAAATGTTTAGGTGTACTGAAGAAGAAAAATATGTATGATACTGGCTATTATCTTACAGCCTTTCTTATGACTCCTTTTTTTCTGTCTTTTAGATGTTTGAAATTGTCCAGGGATGTAGAACTTAATCCAGGCCCTTTTGCTAATTTCTGCTCCCCTACTCAGGGTTTTAGGAAGAAAAGGGGATTACATGTTATACACTTAAATGTCAGGAGTATTAAACTGAAGAAACATGAAATTGAGGCTTTTTTGGATCAATACTGTCCAGACATTTTGTGTATAACTGAATCTTGATTGAAGCCTTTAGAGGATGGGAAACTCTACCAAATTGATAGTTTAAAATTTTTACGGAGAGACAGGGCTGGTAAGAAAAATGGAGGTGGAATTTTAGTATAAACCACAGCAAACAAATTTGAGACTATGGTGGCTATTAACTTGGCCATTAAAAATCTTAGTTTAAAATTGTTTGTTTTTTTCAATAAAGATCTGAATAGTGAAAGTAATCAAGAGGGGAAAGGAACTGTGAAGTCCTTTAGACCAATCTCTACATTTTGTCCACCCCCAGAGTGTGGCGTTTAAAGTATTTAAACAGCTTGTAGAGACTGATTTGGACATGTTGTTCAAGAATCCACCGGAACTGAAATTTAACAATTTGACTGGACAAGAGAGACTGGCAGTTACTTTCCTTCAAGAGAACTCAGAAATTTTCAAAAAGGTGGACAATGGGTGCTGTGTCATTATTTTAAATAAATGTGACTATACTGCCGAAGTTGGAAGACAATTAGGGAACAGTGATTATTGTGTCAAGTTAAGAGAAGACCCTACAACAGAGTTTAAATATAGCATTGATGAGTATAGCAAGGAAGCGTTTCATCAGGGTGAGAGCAATAAAAATTAAAGGTATTTTCTAATCATTGAGTATCCCGTTAGAGCCACATTTTATTTATTACTGCAAATCCATAATACACTTGTTAATCCCCCAGGTTGCCCTATAGTGAGTGGCATAGGTTCTATAACTGAAAGTTTATCACAATTTGTTGATTCCCATCTATGCCCTTTTGTGACCTCACTGCTATTGTATCTACAAGATACTAATGATATTTTAAGAATAGCATGGAATTTAGAATTAAGTAGTCATTGTTACTTAGTCACGATGGATGTAGAGGCTCTTTACTGTAATATTCCACATGATGTGGCACTGGACGCTGCTGCACATTTTCTAAATTTAAGGGAGGTAGGAAATCATTGTAGCACCACATTTTTATTAAAAATGTTAGAATTAGTTTTGAAATGCAATATCTTCTTGTTTAGTCATGACATGTTTTTACAAATCAAGGGGACAGCAGTGGGGGCCACATGTGCCCCATCCGTAGCTAGTTTATATATGGGTACATGGGAAAATGAATTTGTGTTAGACGGTACAAAAAATCCATTTTCTGATCAAATTCCGTTATGGAACCATTACATTGATGATTTGTTTTTTATCTGGGAGGGAGACATGGTTGAATCATAAAAGTTTATTAAGTATATAGAAAGTGTGAACAATAATTTGAGGTTTTCATTCGAAGCATCTAAAACTCAGATTTGTTTTTTAGATACTGTGATTTCTAAAGAAAATGACAGTGGAATTTCTACAAACATTTATAGAAAACCTAAAGATGGCAACACGCTTTTGCATGCTGAAAGTTGCCACCCCAAGCATATTATTAGGAATATACCCAAAGGGCAATTTTTAAGGGTTTAATATAATTGTAGCAGCAGGGCAGCTTATGAAGAGGGGGCTGAGGCCTTAGGTACTAGGCTGGAACAAAGGGGGTACAGCAATAAATATATCATGGAAGGAAAAACATTTGCAGCAAACCAGGATAGAAAGACTTTATTGAATGGTAATGACAAAAGGGTTGGACCACAAGAACAGAATAGATTTAATTTTGTTATATCATATTCGGCTCAGGCAGATGTGATAACTAATATAATTAAGAAATACTGGAATGTGTTGGCTAGTGACCCAGGGCTACAAAATATAGCTTCTGCACCTCCACGTATGGCATTTAAAAGGGTTCCAACTTTAGGCGATAGTCACACATAGCCATTTTGTGAACCAGAATACAAAGCATACATGGCTTGAGATGGGTTCATCTGGATGCTTTCCATGTAAAAAATGCAAAATCTGCAGTCACATTAGACAGGATAAAGATTTTACTGTTCATAACAGTGGATGGAATTATGAAATTAGACAGCTTATTACTTGTGATTCCGAGGGTATTATTTACATGGCTCTCTGCAGTTGTGATGCTTTTTATATTGGTAAGACTAAAAGAACCATGAAAACTCGAGTTAGACAGCATGTAAGGGCGACAGAAAAAAGAGACCTCACTTACGCTACAGCTGCATATGTAGCGAAATATGTAAACAAGGAACACAGATTCACATTTATGGGCATTGATAAGGTTTGCCCTAAATCCTGTAGGGGCAACTTCAGTGATTTGTTACTCATCTGTGAGGCTTTTTGGATTATAAACTTAAATGCCACTAAAGATAAAGCCCTCAAGTCAGGATTTGAGCTAAAGCCATTCCTCAAAAAGAAATTTTAAAAAGAAAATATGGTTTTAGGATAGTGCGGAATCAGCCCTCTTCCAGTGTACTGTATATTAGGCCCTTAAAGCCATCCTGGTTTTATTAGTACTGGTTGTTATTCATGTTTTTTTCCTTCCCACCTCCCTCTCCCCCCTGCTATCTTCCTATCCCCCCTTTTTTTTCCTTATTCTTGCACCTTATGATTGTACATGTGGTTCTGTCACTGACTAGTATTGATAAATGTATTTTTACATATTCTTTTAGAAACATTTTACTTACACAGAGGTTTGTCTGAATTTGTGTCATTAATATGTTATGTTTGTTTTAGATGGTTTGAACCAATTATGTATTGACCTATGGTATGCCTTGATTGTCTGTGATGTCATTATGACGTTTTTTGAAATGCATGTATTTAACAGCCACAATTTAATGTTTCTTTAGAAACACAGAAACATAGAATTTGATGGCAGATAAGGACCGCTTGGCCCACCTGGTCTGCCCATTTCCCTACCTAATGCATAGGCTGCAGATCCTAGTTAACCAACAGCCTACTTCCTCCTACCCCCAACTAGAATTGCCTTATGTCTGTCCCATGCATTCTTGAATTCCCCCACTGTTTTTGAGTCCACTACCTCCTCAGGAAGGCTGTTCCATGTATCCACAACCCTCTCCGTGGAAAAATACTTCCTCACATTACTTTTGAGCCATCCCCCCTCTATCTTCAAATTGTGCCCCCTTGTTCTTGCACATCTCTTTTTTTGAAAGATGCTACTGTCTTGGAGTCTGTTGATTCCCTTGATGGACTTGAACATTTCTGTCATGTCCCCTCTCTCCCTCCTCTCCTCGAGTGTATACATATTAAGCTTCTTTAATCTCTATCTTCGTATGTCTTCTGGTGCAGACCCTGCACCATTTTAGTTGCTCTCCTCTGGACAGCCTCTATCCTGTCTATGTCCTTGTGGAGATGGGGTCTCCAGAACTGGACACAGAACTCCAGATGGGGTCTCACCAACTGTCTGTACAGAGGGATAACAACTTCCTGTTTCCTAGTGGTGATGCCTCTCCCTATGCATCCCAGTAGCCCACCAGCCCTCCTTACTGCCTTCTCACATTGTTTGCCCACTTTAAGGTCATCTGATATGACTACCCCCAGGTCTCTTTCCATTTCTGTAGTTGTTATTATCTCACCCCCCACTGTGTATTCTTCCCCTGGATTTTTGTTTCTCAGGTGCATTACTTTGCACTTCTTTGCATTGAATCTAAGCTGCCATACATTTGACCATTCCTCCAACCTTGCCAAGTCCCTTTGCATCCTCTCCACCCCACCTTCTGTATCAACCCTGTTGCAGATCTTTGTGTCGTCAGCAAAGAGACATACTTTTCCTTCCAGTCCCTCTGCAATGTCACTTATAAAGACATTAAAGAGGACCGGTCCCAGTACTGAACCCTGCGGTACCCCACTACTAACCCCCCTTTCTTCAGAGTAAACTCTGTTTACTATTACCTTCTGTATCCTTTGAGAAAGGATGTATGGGCATCCAAAACACGTCAGGCTATCCTTTGCCTCCACTATGTATTTTATTTAAATATTTTTTTATTTAGACCAGTGCCCTTGTTATGTTTGGTTGTGTGTGCTCTGCCTTTTGTAGCTGTTTGAATTTTAGTATACACTACAGAGAGGGGTTAGACATAGCTGAATATATACCAGAGTGGAGTTTCAACACAGAGTATGAAATACTTTTGTTTCATGTGATACTTGGTGGATGTTATAAACTGAAAATATGTACAGTAAACAATCCCCCACAATTAGCTTTAAAAGGACTGAATGACATGTTGGAATATTTTAGTTTAGAAAGTAGAACTGGGGATTTATTAATCCTTGGTGATTTTAATATAAATTGGGTCCCTAGTGCTAATCTAGAACTAGAATCACTTGTATCTAATGCAGGACTTGAACAAACGATTACCACCTATACTAGAATGAATCTGGTCAGTCAAAATTATACTATATTGGACTGGATACTTACCAATAACCCTCAAAGAACTGCTAGCAAAGGTACTCTCCCTGATGTGGTGAGTGATCACCTTGCAGTGTTTTGTATTTTTTAGGTGTAACATTCCAAAACTTCCTCCAAGGTTTATATCTTATAGAAATCCCATCATCTATTCATTATGATCTTGAGCAAGAATTAAATATTATAGATTGGTCATATCTGGACGCAATCCCAGAAGTGGATTATGCAGTGGATTATTTTACTGAAATCTTGGCAGATCTACAGAATAAGTTTTTTCCGTTAAAAACCCGTAGGATCAGAGGTATTATAGAATCGTTGGATTACTCCAGCTTTATATCAGATTATGAAAGAGCGGGACGCTGCTTGGAATTCTTATAAAAAGTCTAATATGGAGTCTAATTTTAATAACTACTGTCGGCTGCGTAATTTATGTAAGGCTAAATTGAGGCTGAGTAAATCTGAATATCATATGTCTAAACAACAAACTAATTTAAATAACCCTAGAAAATTCTGGTCTGCAATTAAGGATATAACTGCCCCAGTGATAGAAATTTTTTAACTTTATGATTATGGATGGCAATTCTACATCTGATTCAGACAAAATTACTGAAGCTTTCTTGGAAAAATTTACAAACTTAACTTCCTATATTAAGGACTTCATTTCTACAAGTAGTCAGGATCCTTCATGTTTTAATAGAGCTGAAAAAAAATTCTTAGCTTTTTATTTTCATCTAATAAAACCTAGGGATGTTTTGAAATACCTAAGACAACTTTCCCCTAACAAAAGCTCTGGTCCAGGGGAACTTGAAGTAAGGTATCTGAAACTTGTGGCTGACTTCATCTATGTTCCATTAACGAAACGTTTTAATTTATCACTGATTACAGGAGAATTTCTCACTCAGTGGAAAGATACAGTTATTAAACCCATCTTTAAAGGTGGCATTGCAACAATGATGGACAACTACTGTCCTATCTCTGTTGCTTGTTGTGGGTAAGCTGCTTGAAAAAGCAATTAACCAACAAATAGTTGAGTTTCTTGACTCCGGTGGCCTCCGATCCCCTGAGCAGCATGGTTTCCGTAAATATCATGGAACGGGAATGGCCTTGGTCTGGCGTATGGATCACATTGGTAGAGCAATGGATGGTGGAAGGCTCACTGGTTTTGTATACATGGACCTGTCCAAGGCCTTTGATCTCGTTGATCATCAATTGCTGCTCAGAGGGTTGGAGACCATTGGAGTCAGAAGCCCTCCACTGAGGTGCTTTCATAGTTATCTGTTTAATAGACCTCTGCGGGGTGTGCTACCAAGGAGTTTTGTCTGATAGTAAGATGTTGGAAACTGGAGTACCATAGGGGTCCATTTTGGGGCCCCTTTTATTTTTCTTGTTTATAGATAAGTTGCCATCTCATCAGACCCATACAGATCTTTTGATGTATGCTGATGACATTATACTCTTTGGTAGCTCACTCTCAGTGGAAGAGATAGAGTTAAATTTAACTACTGACTTTCAGGCTTTAGATTATTGGTTAAAAATACATTGTTTACCCTTGAATAAAAAAAAATCAAGAGTATGCTTTTGACTCTAAAAACAGACTAAACAGATGTAAACCTCTTGAAATTGTGAACGGGGGTGGGGTTGGGACTGTTATTGGAGCAAGTATCCAATTTAGATACTTAGAGATTGTATTGGATCCCTGTTTATCATACACCTTGCATGTAAGAACGATCTGTAGAAGTGTTAACCAAAGACTGGGTGCACTGTTTCAACTACAGAATTTGTCTAGGGCTGCCAGATGTGCTATAGCCTGAAGTGTGTTGCTGCCTATATTAAACTACAATTCATTTCTGTTCTCAAATCTGGCAAAGCCCGAGACTACTCTTCTTACAACTAATTTTCAAGCAATCTGTAGATTTGTTTTAAAAGTCCAATTTCGGACTCATCATTGTAACCTCTGTTCTTTGACAGCCTGGCTTCCCCCCTGGTTTACATTCACAATACAGCTCAATTTGTTTAATTCATAATACTCTGACCTTGGGTCCGGTCTCTCCTTTATTTGGCTTAATGGATAAAATGACTTCGGATAGAAATCTGCGTTCTGCAAAATCTATAAGGTTGATTATTCCTAAAATCAAATTAAAATTGGGAATGCATGCACTTTCTAATTATGGACCAGTATACTGGAATAAATTGCCCCCTTCCTTGCAGCAAATAGTCAGTCAGGAAGTTTTTAAATTGTCTGTTAAACAGTATTTTCTAAATATTGAAATGTGATTGTTATTAATTACACTATCTGTATTGCTTTTGTATATGTTTGTATTGTAACTGTTTTGTATTTAACAACTTGACTGTATTGTATAATGATCCCGGGTCGCATTTAAAAATGGGCCTTTGGCTCATATTACTTACCTGGTAAACAAAAAGTTAAAATAAAACAAAATAAATAAATAGAAAAATAAAATGTCCACCAGCCTGCCCAGTCAATCATCCAGGCCCTCTCCTTGGGACTCTCACTTACTGTGTGCAACACTTACTGGATTTAATGCTCTCCTTTTCATACTACCTATCCAGGCATTTGTCCTCCTTATCAAAATCATCATACTATACCTGACAAATTGCCCTCCTACTCATTCTAGCTACTTGGGCTTCACACTCATTATCATACCTTCAACTTCTAGGCCAACACCAAGCTCAGCCTTCCAATTCATCTACCCATCTGCTCCTGCCCCCTCAAGGGCTTTTTCCTCACCATGCATGGGTTGATCTGACTGGACTATGCCCCTCAAAGGCTTAGCTTTAACTTTACTATGAGCTTTGTTTTGAGAAGAGAGTATCAGGACAGCCAAGTCTGAAACATCTGTCAGTATCTCTTGCTTCTCTACTGAGTTCCTTCAGTAATCCTGCTGTTCCTTTGGCATCAACTTCAGTCTTACAGCACTTCCCCAGGGTTGAAATCATTCCAGTTAAGGCTCCTTCAGAGGCACTGCTAGCTTTACAACACCTTCAAGACGGTGGTAGTCTTTAGACAGGAGAGACACTCCATCCTTTTAATTTAAGCAGAATGTCTGAGGTCCTCTTCCAGAAATAATATAGTAACCTGCTTTAGCCTGTAAGGATGACAGCCTAAGCCTTGATGCTCCAGAGGTATCCTCCATGGGGGATTTTCTCTCTCCTTTGTGCCAAAACTCATAATTATATTGTTAATTAACTAATAATTCCACCAAGAGTTGCAGCTGGATGGTGGTCCTCATTCCTCAACACTGGCAACCTCCTTCCCCAGGCTGTGTCTCCTCTCCCTACAGGAAGTAAGTGTTGTGTCCATCATTCATTTGTGCTTTTGGCTTCTTTCCTAAAGTACCTCTGGTCTAAGGGGACCTTGTTCGTGCAGCACCTCAAGGGCTGAAACCCTTTATAAGAGGGTTCCTGTGTCTTTAGGGCACCCCAAAAGGGTGGTAGTTCCTGCAGCAGAGACAGACGCACCACAGCTTTACTGCCTGTTACACAGGTATTCTACAAACTACTGTACCTGCCTTCCCAACTACCTCAGTGACTACCAGTCCCTTACCCTACATACTGTCTGCCTTCCAGGCTACCTCATACCACCCCTTGCCCTACCAATCATCTTCACCCATACTACTCAGCTTCCCACCATCATTCCACTGAAACACAGAAACATAGAAGTTGATGAGAAATAAGGATTCCTAGGCCCATCCAGTCTGCCTGTATACTCCGCCTGTATCAGTGGCTGCTGATCCTACTTAGTCATCGGCTTTAGCTTCTCCTTCCCACCTCTAGGGTTCCCTTATGCCTATCCCATGCATGCTGGAATCCTGCCATGGTGCTCACTCCTACCACCTCCTGGAGCAGGCTATTCCATGCATCCACCACCCTTTCTGTGAAAAAGAACATCCTCACATTACCCCTTCTCCTGCCCCCCTCCAATCTCATATCATGCCCCTTTGTTCTTGTACCTCTCCTGTACCGAAAGATGTCTTCCACTTGCACCTTGTTTATGCCCTTAAGATACCTGAAGGTCCAGTACTGCTAAATCAACCAGTCTTTCCCCTGTGTCAACACATTCCAACATAAGGAGCCTGGTGGTCCATTGAACTAAGTTTCTCTGATGTCACCTGTGATTTATTTTTTTTTATTTATTTTTTGCTGGAAACTGGAAACTCTCTTTAAGATTGAATGTGTGTCTTTACTCAAACTGGGTACAGTCACTGCTATGCAGCTGCATGGGCAGCCAACATGAACTTTAAATCCCCTTCTGTGTAAATATACAAGTGCCTAATGCGAAGATAACCACTGAGACTGGAATTCACCACTGTGTCTTAAGATAAGGCAAATTTCGTATGTTACAGTGCACCTTCTACGAGATGTAAAACATAACAACAAATATGCTCTGCAATGGAAAACACTTTAAAGCAATAGATAAGTATCAGCAGAATAAAGAAAACTGGTACTCCGGGCAGGAGATCTGAATAAGGTGGCCCGCTCTTCACAGCACTTCTGAACTGCTCAACTACAGGCATATGTTGCAGTGTAGTTGGTAAGGAATTCCAGATCAGGGAAGTAGCCCCTGTGAATGCCCTGTCCCTGGAAGATTTCAAACAGGACCTAAAGACCCTCAAACTGAGCTGAGCAGAGTGGAAATGCCTGGTTGTGTGGAACAAGAAGGTCATAAAGGCAGTGTGAACCCAAACCATTTAAGGCCATATATGTCAGCAGGCATACCTTGAAAGTGATGTGCCACTTAACAGGCAACCAGTGGATGTCACATAGCACAGACGTGTTACGTTGTCTAAGGCTGTAAACCCTAGCTTGCTTGCAGTGTTCTGCACTAGCTGTAGGTGGCGCATTAAACTCTAGGGTAGGTATAGGTATACAGTGCTGCAGTAGCACAACATCACAAAAGATGTGCATTAGCATAGCTAGTTCTGCAGGACATGCCTTTATTCTGATGATATTCTTCAAGTGATAAAGGCCACAGCTTACTACCAATGCCATCTAGGATACCAATGACAGCCAGCAGTTAAACAAAACTTCCAGACTCTTTAGTGATGACAACTATAGTAATGCACTGACAATGCCACAGGTTATTACTGATGACTGTAGGCCTGGCACAGTGGGTAACATATTCATTTTATCAGGGTCGAGACAACCAGTTTAAGGCCATTCAGTCTTTTACTTCAGACCGGTTTAACACAGATGCCTAATCTGTGTTGCCTGGTGCAAAAAAAATGTATGGTTTAAGGAATTTTGCAGTCTTGTATTTGCTGTAAGACATTTTTGCTGCATCTATACTTTACAAGCCATTTCAAGAGACTCTACGAGATACCTGTATTGCAATTATTAGTGCATTTAGGAGCATCACACTCTCTATGTATCTCTGAAATATTTTGAATGATTTGTACAGTAAAACTGCTACAAAAAAACAAAAACAAAAAAACAAAAAAAGGACAACACTTTTTTTAATTAGGCTATTTTATATGTTAACTGTGTTGCTTCACTGGCTGCCAGTACAGTGGCGGATCACCTTCAAGGTCGCATTATTGACCTTTAAGGCCCTACATGATTTGGGACCCCACTACCTGAAAGAGCTCTTGGTGCCTTACTGTCCTGCCCGCTCTCTTCGCTCCTCTGATGAGGGATTGCTAGAGATTCCCAGGGTACATCTAAAGATATCAGGAGGTGATCTTTTGCCTATATGGCACCAACCCTGTGGAATTCTCTACCTCGTCAGATAGGAGAATGCCAAACTGTTAAAAGTTTTAAAAAACAATTAAAAACTTTCCTTTTTGCCTTAGCATTTGTTGGAACATAATGAGTAAGTGTATTGTATGGTTGTTTGATTTATTGTTTGAAATTTGATTTTACTTGTTTTATTGTAAAAGCGCCCTGAGCTTGGGAAGGACACTTAATATAAATAAAATTTTACTTACTTACTTACTTACTGCGCAGCAACGCCTGGCTGCAAGAATAACCTGGGTGCAATAGCACAACATGCAGTAATTACAGAACAATACATGAAACATAAATGCCTTCTTCATCACAAATACGTAGGGTCTGCAAGAACCCCATATTAAAAATATGGATATGTTAACTCATTAGGATTCTGTTTTTCAGATCACTGGCTTCTTTATACTGAGCTACTGTACAACTACAAGCCATTTTATGTTCTTAGTACATCAGCTGGAATTCACTGCAAGTGATTGTTGGTTTTCCAAATTAATTTCAATGAGCTACCCCTAGGAGGATTACAATAAGTGGAATTAAAGTACCCTGTGCCCAGAGGGCTGCCAGTGGCCCAGCAACAGTACAACACTGTCCAATGTGGGCAACCTAGATTCAGCAGTGAGCCTAGGACAGTACCAACTGGGCAGATGGAGGTCGGGCTTGCTGACAGTGATACTGCTTCCCCCAACTAGAAGGGGTGGCACCATGTTCCCTGGCCACTGCAACTGCAGCAGTGGGCCAAAGAGGGTACATTCAGCTACTGTAGGAGAAAGCTGCGGCAGCAAGGCTTATATTAATTTGTATGTGTTATTTGTTTATTCATGGATGACAGCTCACTGAAATACTAGTTCCTTTTACAGGAGAGACCTGGATACATAAAAACATACCAGTTACAACTACAGATAGAAAAAAAATAATAATGACATAGAGCACGTACCACAATTGCATAAAACACACAAAAGAGTCAAAAATAATAAAATTTGGCCCGGTGGTGCTGAGGGTTGAGGTGCTGGATGCCACACCTCGTGCCACGCCAGTGACCTGGGTTCGAGAACGAGCTCGGGCCGCCGGGGGTCGGCAGGGGAGGGAAGGGACTGAATATCTGGAGGACCGCTCTCCCTTCTCGGGGAGTGTGTAGGGGTACGCTGCTCCTGAGTGGCTTCTGATGGTAGTTGTGCATGCCATGGTACTTGTGGTGCAAAGCTGTGGCTGGGGTGGAGCTGCGGCGAACATCGTGACATCATTGCACGTCCGAGCTCCAAGAGGGAGGGAAATGGGGAGAAAAAAGCAAGAAAACCCCCCTACCGGCCGGGTGAGGTGACGGCATCCTGCAGGAGCCCAGGCCACATGCCCAATGTCATCCGCAATCCCTGACTCTACCCCCTGGGGACCCTTGGCCTCTCCAATGAGGCATGAGAGCTGGGGTCCTGATCCCCATGCAGTCGTCGGGGTGAGTGGTTCAGATGGGTGGTCAGAAGCTGCAGGCTGAGAGAGGATGCCCGAGAGATGCCCTGGAAGGTAGGAGATAAAAATAGTTAAAAAATAAATAAATAAATAAAATTCAATGTGGGATGGCAATAATTCTCTGAGTTTGACCTTAAAAAGAGAATGAGAGTCATAGTTCTCAAATCTAAGGGCAGTTTTTCCACACTTTTTCAACCAAAGATTTTCGACCTATTTTTGCTTTCATTACTGAGAAATGCACAGGTATGGTCTATAGACCACCAGCCCAGAAGGAAGAAACAGATAGGGAGCTGATGCTAGCCATCCAAAGGATGGCAGACAAGGGTGAGGTAGTGCTCGTTGGAGACCTCAATATTCCAGATGTGGACTAGAGTATCCCAGCAGCAGCATCAACTAGAAGCAGATTTATCCTGGACTCCCTTCAGGGTGCCTTCCTCAAGCAACTGGTCATGGAACCAACTCGGCAGAAGGCAATACTGGACCTTGAGCTCACAAACAGGGACATTGTGATGGGAGTAACAGTGGGGGAGCACCTGGGAAACAGTGACCACCAGTCATTGTGGTTTGAAATCACAGAAGGAGCAGAACCAAACCACACAAAAACACGTATCCTGGATTTTAGGGGGCAGACTTTGGGAAAATGAGGAGATGCTTGAAAGAGGCATTAAGGGGAATGGGGCAGGAATCAGGGGTTGAGGAACAGTGGGCAGTATTTAAAACTGGGATTACCAGAGCAACAGCTCTATGCATTAAGCAGGTTAGCAAGAGGAAAAGGAAGAGGAGGCCATTATGGTTTTCCAAAGAGGTAGCAGAGAAAGTGAAAGCCAAAAAGATTGCATTCAGGCAATACAAAAAGACACAGGCAGAAGGGGATAGGGAGAAGTACCAGGAGAAGCAGAGGGAGGCAGGGAGGTCAGTAAGAGAAGCCAAAGCTCAGACAGAAGAGCACATTGCAAAATCAGTGGGTAGAGACAAAACCTTTTACAAGTACATAAATAAAAAAGAAAGAAAGGGAGGGATAGTGAGACTGAAGGGGGAGGATGGGGGCAGCATGGAGGATGACAACAGTAAAGCTGACATATTGAACAGATATTTCTGCTCAGTCTTTACAGAGGAAGATGAGGTAATGGGTCTGAAGGAGTACAAGGGTGGGAATGGTGCAGAAATGGACACAAGTTCCTTACACGAGAAAGAGTCCTGAAGGAACTGGAACAAGAGTTGATAAAGCTAATGGGGCCAGATGGGGTGCACCCAGGATCCTTAAAGAACTAAGAGAGGTGGTGGCTGAACCTCTGGCAATCCAGTTTAGCCAAACACTGGAAACAGGAGGTACCCAAAGACTGGAGGATAGCAGATGTAGTCTCTTATACAAAAGTGGGAACAAGAGGAAGCGGGAACTACAGACCAGTCAGCCTCACCTCGGTAGTGGGAAGATCATGGAAGCACTACTGAAGGAGAGATTGGTGGAACATCTGGTTGTCAATGGACTACAGGACCCAAGGCAGCATGGTTTCACCAGGGGGAGGTCATGTCAGATCAACCTCATTGAATTTTTTGACTGGGTGACTGCAGAGGTGGATCAGGGGAGGGCAGTGGACATGGCCTATCTGGACTTCAGCAAGGCCTTTGACACGGTGTCACATAGAAGACTATTACACAAACTGGGGAATATGGGTGTGGGCAGAACAGTAGTGTGGTGGGTAGGTAACTGGCTGGGCGGCAGGACACAGAGGGTGGTGGTAAATGGCTGTCACTCCACAGAGGGAAAAGTGACCAGTGGGGTACCACAGAGATCAGTGCTGGGACCGGTCCTATTCAACATCTTCATCAGTGACATTGTGCAGGACCTAGAAGGCAGAATTTCCCTGTTCGCTGATGACACAAAGCTCTGTAACAGTGTAGACACACCAGAGGGTGTAGACAGAATGAGAGGACCTGCAGAAACTTGAAGAATGGTCATGGGTTTGGCAGTTGAAATTCACGCATAAGAAGTGCAAGATAATGCATATGGGGCACAAAACCCCAGCACAATATATCAGTTGGGGGTGAGGATATAGCATGCACCAAGCAGGAAAGGGATCTTGGGGTTATCATCTCTGATTACCTCAAGGTAGGGAAACAGTGTGACAAGGCAGCAGGTAAAGCAATAGGATGCTGGGATGCATAGGCAGGGGCATCACCAGCAGGAAAAGGGAGGTCATAATTCCGCGATACAAGACACTAGTGAGGCCCCACCTGGAGTACAGTGTACAGTTCTGGAGACCATACCTATGTAAGGACATAGACAGGGTAGAGAAGGTTCAGAGGAGGGCAACAAAGATGGTGCATGGATTGCATCACAAGTCCTATGAGAACAGGTTGAAAGAATTAAATATGTACTCCCTGGAGGAGAGGAGGGAGAGAGGGGACATGATAGAGACATACAAGTATCTTACAGGGAAGAACAGGGTGCAGGAATACACTATTTTTAAGTGAAAAAGATGTTCTAGGACTAGAGGGCATGGGATGAAGTTGGAGGGAGGACGATTCAGAGGAAATGTGAGGAAGAATTTCTTCACAGAACAGGTGAAGTGAACGTGGAACACCCGTTGGAGGAAGTGGTGAGGGGCTGAAACAATCACAGGATTTAAGAATGCATGGGATAGACATAAAGGAATTCTGGAGGTCATGGGTAAGGGGCAACAGACTTCTGGGAAAACATAAAGTGAACTTACAAGCTCAAATGGGCAGACTGGGTGGGCCGTAGGCCCTTATCTGCTGACACTGTCTATGTATCTATGTATCTTTTTATGATATGGCCTTAAGTGATTTTTTTGGTATATAAGCCATGGCACTGTTCCATGACAACTGAAACATTTTTCCCCCATTGGGTATTCTTTGGGTACTCTGGCTGTTGTTTCTGATATCTTGTCAGTCCCAATAACAACTGCCCTACTAGGGTCACTGTGGTGCAGGGCCTGAGATTGTTGGTATTTCAGTTCATGTGCATTTTTTGTTACTTTTTATTAATCAGCATTTTATCTTTTGTTGTTGCTTGACCTGCCCCCTAAGCTCCATCAGCCAGCTTCTCTGGGACTTATCTTGTGTTCTGACTGTCGTCTGCCACAAGAGCAGGAGGTGCCCAGTCACTGGTGTGGGGCCTGCGGGGGGGGCAGGTCATCATCTGGACACAGTTATGATTTTTTTCCACCATTTTCTCTGCTACGGACCATGGCACTTACAGTGACACATTGTGTGAACTCTGCCTCTGCAGAGATGCCCCCTGGTATCCTGCAGGTGGGATTCCTTTACCATGGGTCCCGCTGTGCCACCATCCAGATTCCTCCAAGTGGTAGCAGCCTAGTGGGACATGCGTACCCCCTCATCAAGTGAGAAGAGCTGTCTGGGGATGCTCACTCCTCATTACCCCGTCAACCCCCAATCAATCCACGTCCATTCTCAAACCCGGGTCACTGATGTGGTAGGTGGTGTAGAAACCAGTGCCTCAGCACACCACACCACTTGTTTATTTGTAACCAGGAGGTGAACTGGGCACAGCCATTTTTCTGTCACGCCTGACAAATATACAAACAGTACAGGCAACAAACAGTAAAAACAGTACATGTGAACAATACAGACAATTAAAAACTAGTCTATGGGACAGTGTAACAAGTGCATTTAAATTTTAGAAAGTGCAAAAACAATACCCTAATGAGCAACCACCATCTGCATGGCAATGTGATGTTGCAGAGTCTTTTATCTTCACCATTACTATAATCATTTTGGAAACAGCTCACTTTTTTAATTTGGAAAGGCACCCATCGCTTGCAACGAATGCCAGCCGATGTACCAAGAACTTAAATGGTCTATAGTGTATGTTAGAACACTGTATTCACTGAAAAACAAGCTTTTCCTGGGCTTGTTGTACTATTGATGTGATGTCACGATGTTGTTGTACCATCGTGAGTACGTCACATCGATGGTACAACAGCGTCGAATGTCTGTGTACATGAGCAGTCAGCAACACGCGGGACCTCAGGGAAATGGCCACGGCGGTGAGTCAGAAACTAAGAGAGCGTAATACAGAGAAATCAATGGCACACAGTAAATCTATTGTCCCGATGTTGATTTTCTGGTGCCCACACACTATAAAAGACAGTGTATGGGCAACAGTGAACAACAACAGTGCCGTTCACTTCTCGGGGTGTCATGACACCCTCAAACCTCTCGAGCTTCACTCTCGAGGTTTCTATGGTTGTCATGACAACCTCTTGAAGTGAACAACACTGTTGTTGTTCACTGTTGCCCATACACTATCCTCTATGTAGTTACAGTTCAGCATGAATTATACAATGGGTCTCACAAATCTTGATTCCTGATTGGCTGACTGGCACGAATTTACAACATTATAAATCGCTATGGGAAAAGGTGCCAGCAGCCAGTCAGCCACATCAGGACCCCCTCCCCATGAAATCACTCCAACCATGAAAGACTGCCAAACTAGGGTTACCACCTTTTAAGAAGCCCAAAGTGGGACATTTCTTACTGAAATATGACTTTTCGCAGGACAATATGTAACCTCAACCAACACAACAGATTTTTTATCTAAATAATCAGAATTAAGACTAAGTGTTGCAGTTTTTTATATGTTCCCTAGTGTTTCTAATCATTTTAAGGTATTTTAGTTAGGGTACTATAGTTTTTGCAGCATTTGGAGGAAAGTCTGAAAATATTCTTTAGTGCTATAATGTCAGGACATTTAGTATTTTTCATGTTTTTTTGCAGGACACAGCTGCCCAAATCAGGACTGTCCTGCGAAAGTAGGGACAGGTGGTAACCCTATGCCAAACAAGATGAGATGCTCACTCACATTCAGTTCTGACATTCCTGCTCTGAATGTTGCCACCTCAATTCTCCGTCTCTCTCCATTCAACTTCCGCTTTCTTTCTGCTCCGTTCGCAATCTGTGTCTTCATTGTAATCCTACACTCTCTCCCTCTCTGTTCCCCATAACTTTCATTTCACAAAAAAAAGAAAGAAATGGCAATTGAAAATGGAAATTCCTCCCAAGCGGAGCGAAGCAGTCATGTGTCCTAACCAGAAAGTTAAACCTGAAAGATATTCCTCATAAATTCTACTGCACAATACAAATCCAGTGAGAAATCCCTCATTAGCTGTAACAAAAAAATCCTCCCGATCACAAAAAGTCAACATAAAACCAAAACCGCGACTAAAGTTACCGCAAACCTGGAAACAGAAAGCAGCAACCTCAGCATGTGCAGTGCTCTCTCTAAATATCTAGAAAGAACTGTAAGACTATCACACTCTGTAAAAGAAAAAAAAATGAAGTCACGCACCCTCTCTCTAGCTTCCTCTAAACATAAGATTGAGGGGGGAAGAGATTGTTGCCTTACACGTTCTGTCATCTAACCATTAGGAGAAGGAGGATTACTCTAACTAGCAACAAATAACTATTTTTTTAGTAGCGCAACAATAAAGTCAATAAAAATTATTTAAATAAGAAAAAAACCCTTTTCTTTCAATTTTTGTAACACACAGTAAAAGAGGCCTCGTGACCAAACAACACACCAGGCGTGGTAAAGCCTAGCATAACCCACACCCTGTCTCAGTATATTGCTTAAATAACCAAAGATTTGAAACACAAAACCCAGAAAACTCATTTTTATTTGTTATTTATTAATTTAAAATATTGGGCCAGAAGAAGCACACTGAGCCAAGGCTTGTTTTCAGGTGTGACCTCTTCCTATGTTTGAGTTTGTATTTAATGTCAGTTGCTTTTAAAGTGACTCTTCACCTTGTAGCTGCTGTTTATATATTCAAGACCCAGCACGCTGTGTAGTAGTGCTGGTGATCCAGCCATGGCAAAAAAGAAGCACAACATTTTTCTTGACTGTTTTCCATATTGCACTACCGAAAAGCACAGCGTCATGTTTTTTTAATTTTAGTCACCCTCTGCTATCTCCTTTCGCAGCGTCTGATGTGTGTGCCTCGCCAGGCTTGAGCAGCATGTGATAGTAAGAGAGCAGTATCTCTGGCAGAGGCGAGCATAACAAGTGCATGAACCCACCTACGGTGACATACTGTGCCCACCCCCTCCCACTACCCAGACCTTTTAGCACCCCACCCCTCCACCCTCTAGCACCCTACCTTCCTCCCCATCAACAGTCCCAGCAAAGTTCTTATTTAGCCCACCTTCCCCCACCCATGCCATGTCATTAACACATACACACCACCACCCAACTCATGCCACTCTGTCCTTGGGTCACAGAAATAGCAACCACCACCCTACCACCCTCAAGCACCCAGCCTCCCTTCTACCAAGAACCAAGGAGTACATAATCAGCAATGAAAAAGCACACAATTCCATGGTGGAGGGAGAGGTACGGTGGAGGCCGGCCAGGATGCAGAGCAGTGTCACAGGTTACTGCATTACTTGCCTTGTTTCTTGCAGTAACTCTGCTTCACAATGCTGCACTATTATGTTGCATCCTGGCGGGCTCCACTGTACTCACTCTGCAGTGTCCTGCTGAAGAAAGAATGAATACAGAATGCAGAATGAACAATGCTGTCCTCCCCTATAGTAGCACCTGACTGGCTGACAAGTTACAAAGCCTATGATGACTCCCGAGACCCTTCCCTTCTCAGCAGCACTTTATGGGAAAGTCCTTGAATCTATGTGCAAGTATTGCCCAAATCTATTTTAAAAAAATCAGACCTTGGGAAGTGATCAAGGGTTTACTCAGAAGCAATGATTCTTGACAACAGAAACTTGCTGTCACCAATTTGTAGCTACTAGTAGGACATCATGGTGTTTGCATGGCTTGTTTTTCATTCGCCCCTTCCCAGAAAATTAAATCCTAGCGTTTTTTGAAAGCAGAAAAGTAACTTTTAATTTGGTTTCTAATGACCTCTCTCTCTCTCTCTCTCTATATATATATATATATATATATACAGTATATAATTATGGCACAACCATTTTAGATCCCCCTCACCAGCAACTTGCACATACAGGTACCTGGAATATGCCCAGTGTTCAGTTTCTTCGGTCCCTGAGTGATAGGTGTGTAAAACTTGTCATTGCCATGTGTTTGAAGAGGCAGCTGTTTCTCGACAGAGGTCTTGGGTTTTTCTGCAGGGGACACATCTCCTGTTCCTTGCATCAATCCCTTTGCTCCATCCTGGGCAGCATTACTCACAGCTGCATGAGTTGTTGACTTGCGGCCAGTATTATCTGAAGGACAAGAAAAAATTATTTAATTTTCTATCAGCCATAATGTCTCATTAATACAGTTTTCACAGGTATTCAATTCTTGATTAAGCTGTGACTAAATAAACAGTGGAGCCCACTAGGATGCAAGGCATTGTCACAGGACACTGCATGACAAAAGGGACTAACTGCCATTGAAATTGTACTGTTTCCTGCAGTAACTTTGCTACAGTATTCTACAATGTTGCATTATATCCTGATGGTTTCCTCTGTACCTTGCTTGATCATATTAATTTATTTGCCAGTAACAAGAGACTGTAGAAATCAAAGGGTGCCCCATATCCACCTATTTCTTCCGAGCCAGATACTGCATTCTTCCCACTGTTACCAGATCCCCCTGCCCCCCCAACACAGTGCTCATATGTAGCCACAAGAGTGTGGGCAGACACCACAAAGTCCTACTCATAACTTGTCTGCAGGGGGTGCTATAGAGTTAAGTTCAAAGGGGTAGCTCACGCTCAGGTGATGCAGGGTCCAGGGTGCTGCTGTGTGTTGGCCAGCCCATCCAAACAATCAATGAACAAGTAAGCAGCTGCACTCCAACCAAAGAACTACAAACCACAAACTGAAGTGTGATCACAAATTTATCTGCATATTTGGCAGATACACAAAAATGGTTTGGCCTGCCAATGCAGCAGTAGCACTAATGCTTGTGGCGTCAGCAACCCGGGTTTGGGAATGAGCTTGGGTGGCTGAAGGGTGCGGCCGGAGGGGGGAGAGATGGCTTGAGCAGCACTGTATGCTCTCCATCTCCAGGGAGGGAGGGGGGCTGTGCCTCCCGTGTAGCGCCCTGGGTGACCCATGGAGGCAGTTTATCGGGGGGGGGCAACAGGTTGGGGTTGGGAGGTGTGAGGATGCTAGGCGTGGCTATGCTGTTGCATCAGCGTACACTATGCCTCCTGAACACACCACAAAAACACAGAAAAAAGCTCAGCCCCGGCTGGTCTCTGTGATGCCGCCGCAACAGACCCCCCCCCCGACGCCTGGATGTGTAGTGGGCGTAGACGGCTACCCCTTTTCTCGCCTGGGGGATAAACTGAGGCTCTGTGGGGGTGGGTCATGGCAGAAAGGCTGGAGGATTCAGCAGCATAAAGTACAAATAAAAAATAAAACAAAAAAGATACACAAAAATGTGGTGCGTTAGAGCACAACAAATTATAGCTATACACAAGGTGCCCTGGCTCTTCGCTCATGTGAACTTTATTGGGGGTGGGTTTCTGGAATAATTCAACCCTATTTATACCTCTCATGTATTGGTTAAACCAATCAGAGTGAATAACCATTATAATGTAGAAATGTGAGAAGGGTTGTTGGTGGGATTTGAACCTTAGTATGACAAGGACATTGTGTAAAAAGTGTGATTAAAGATGCATGCAGAAAACATATATAAAGTTCATATGAGACAATTAAACAATCTTTCACATATAGTTCAGAAATGTATATAAAAAGCTGATTAGTTAAAAAATGGTAAGAAATAGTAAAATGTACTTAAGATGTCCGTATGAGCAAATTATCCAGTTTCAGAATGGTCATAACATAATGTTACATGTCAGTATCAATGGAGTGAAAGATATACACATAAACACCAGTGATTTTTTTCTGATAATATTAACAGCTCAACAACGAGAAAGGCTTGGAGAACCATAGTGTGGGTAGGTTATCTAGGGAATGGAGGGGAATGGGAGGATTAGGTTATAATGGGGAATAAAGGGCTAGAAGGGGAAGGGTGAGAGGTTAGGACAGTTTGGAGATGTACAGAAGGGAATGGGGGTAAGACAGAAAGTGAGGACAGAGTGTGTGTGGAGGGAAAGAGTATGGAGAAGTGTGGTGTAGTGGTAATAAACTAAAGCCCTCCCTTCCCGGAGGGTGAGCACATCACATCCATGCCACCTTTGCTGGCCCAGTGAGAAACAGATCTGACAGCCTCATGAACCCAGATCTCCAAAGTGGCAACATCAACGCGCTACTGTTGAGACATGCACTGACCTAAACAGAGGACACTTTTGGAGACTTCTGTGTTCGATAGACTACGGGCTGTCAAGAGAACCCTCATATTTCTGTTTATCAAGGTTTGGGACTACAGGAACTGTTGATGCAATCAGCATGTGGTAATTATATCTAATTTGTTTTAGTTAAGAAATATAACACCCCCTTGCAGTATGTATTGGGGAAATATAAAATGTAGTTTCCCTTTTTATGAGACATCATCTGATACTACGTGAGGACATCTTTCCATGTACTGATGTTGTGTGTGTTTACCACATAAAATTGTAAAGAAAATATTGAAATAAAATGAAGTTTGACTTCCTCATATAGAACAATTAATTTTGCTGCTCTCCTAATCCATTCTTTCATGCCTTCTGCCACTGTCAGTTTAATGGTTTCCAGTAGTGTCAGTCACTGGCAGCATTTTATCTTCTCTGATTTCACCTTGGCACTGATGCACTGTGGGTAGGAGCATTGTATGGCACATCAGAAGCAAGCCTCTGCTCACATGCCACTCCTACAAGAGAACCAAATGGGCAGCTGGAGTGCATTCTATGGTACATTTGGATATGCTGCTTCAGTTTGGGTACCAGAGGGCTACGGAACTTCTGGAATGGCCTGCCAGTACAGTGCTGTCAGGACAGCAGCGAACTGGGTACAAATCAAACAGCTCACCCACACAACAACTACAGCCTGAACAAACTGAGAATTCATGTGCAGTGAGTTCTTGGCTGTCCATGCGAATGAGACAAGAGACAAAAGAAACGGCAGCAAAAAGTCTCTGAGGTTGCTTGCCCCATGCCACTCTAAAGGGGAATTGGGGCATAATTTTCAAAACCTCTGTGTCAATTAAAGGTACACTATTAACTACCCCCACCCCACTCAAATGGGCCAGTTCTGGCCCTTTTGAACTAAAGCAGGGAGCTGAAAGTGTTCCTTAAAAGGGTTAAAAGTGTTAACATTATTCCAAACTAAGAAAAAAAACCCACCAAATCGGAATAAGAAACATTTTTAACTAAAAATGTAAACTCTACTTCCAAATATGTCAGAAGGTATATTTTAAAATACTGCATGCAGTAAATGTTTGTTTTTTATGGTATAGATGCTGATGTGACTTTCTTTTTGGATCTAGAGTTCAAAAATATTTAAATTCTTTCCATACAAAAGTACCTAAACATGAGAACAAGAGACATTTTGTCCATTTTATCCCCGCCCCACCAACTCAGTAAACATGACTATTTATTGCTCTATATTGGTCCACGTAAGGGAGGGGTGAAACAATGGACCATCAGGGCCCACAAAACTGGGGGTGGACAAGGGAGAGGAGATTCTGAGTAGAACAAGTTGCCCAGAATTGAACAGGCTGCAGCACGGCACTGCACACTGTGACCAGGGGTGTATGCAGGTTGCATTCACTAAAATCTATGAAGATTGCTGTGCCAGTGTTTCAGGGGAGGCCCCCTGCATCATACACCAGGCTCTGTGTATGGCCCTGTTGGATGACTGTGAAATGGTGCATCCAAAAGGCACCTATTTTATGCTGCCCCCATTAGCACCTGAGAACTGTGCCTCTGGACAGGTTTAGTTATTAGTACCTTAGATAGAAGTATATACCACAAATGCACCACTCTTTCCATAAAATTATATTTCCAATTACTTTTTCTAAATCTTTCTCCCTTAATTGCGCATTGTGTTCTAGTCTTCTCATATTTTGACATATTTAGTAACTTTGTCTGATCAGAGAGAGGTATTACATTCACCGATTTAAAGACTGTTATCACAGCTCTTCTAAAAGCGTTGGTGCACTGGGCCTTTTAAGAGGAGGTGTGATAACAGTCTTTATATGGATGAAAGTAATAACTTAATTTGATCAAAACATGAGAGAACTAAAACATAATGAGCAATTTAGGAAGGAAGATTTAGACAGAGTAATTGGAAATACAATTTTATAGAAAATGTGGTGGATTTGTGGAATATACTTCCATCTAAGGTACCATTAACTGAACTTGTAACAGTCAACCTAATTAAGGAAATTGTCATATTTTGGAAGTGATTCAGTGAGCTGATCAATGCATGGTACATATTGCTTCAGTGTTTTTTTGTTTGAATGATAGCTATTTGCTGACACAGAGCCCTGTTAGCATGCTCCTATATCAGTCCACTGAATCGCTTTCCCCTGAGAGACATATGAACAGTGAGGCCGGGTTAATTCCTCCTCCTCCACTTTGTGATGCAACAACAGACTGGCAGGCAGAACAAGGGCTTCCCTGTTAAAAAGTAATGCCACTTCTTTATTTTTAACTTCTTGTTTTCAAATAATAAAAATAATTTAGCCATACAGCAACACTCATGAATGACATTAGAATATGAATTGGTAAATCAATCACTGTATCCAGGGCAAGGTAAGTCTGTCTCAGGTGATACCAAGCTCTGGGGGAAGGTTAACAGTGAGGAAGGAGTTCACATCATGAGATGTGAGGTGACAGGAGAAGTGGTCCACTAATTTACAGTTCAAACTGAACACCACGAAGTGCAAGGTGATGCACATAGGGATGAAAAATCTGGAATAAGTCAGCCCAGTGGTGTGGAGGGCTGAGTGGCTGGGTGCCTCACCTCCTGCCGTGCCGTCGAGCCGGTTTCAGAAACAGATGTGGGTCACTCAGGGGCCGGCAGGGGGAAGGAGGATTGAGAGTCCTTAGGACAGCTCTCCTCCCTCGGGGAGGGGGTGACAGTTTCCCACTGCTTGTCTGTCACATGAAGGAATTTGGGAGTTAGTGCAGCAGGACCATGCAGGGAACATAAACCTACACACAGGACGCTGGGGGTGGGGTGGGGGGCATCTCTACAGAGGTGGCGCATGCACATCAAGTCCACTGCATGCACGGTGGGGCCCTGGGGCAAGAAAAGGTGGAAAAATCCCTTGGCCACAGGATGAAGCCCGACCCTCAGCAGGTCCCATACCGACAACTGGGCACCTCCAAAGGAGCTCCTGTGGTAAGAGCATAGTGGAGCAAGGTAAACCCTAGAGAAGCTGGGTGATAGGGGTGAGGAAGCCAGTCACATGGGGGGATAGAACAAAGGTGGAAAAACTATACATTAAAAAAAAAAATCTACTGGAGTCTGAAACACCCACACATCATGGGCATCGGGACCCCGACAGAGATCATAACATTTCATTGTACGCTGATGATGTCCTGTTTTAGCTAAGTAATCTGGACACCTCTGTCCTGGAGCTTTGACAGCTGCTGGAACTCTACGGAGAACTCTTGAGATATAAAATTAATTATGGGAAGCCAGAGGCCTTAAAACTGAGTGGCTACTGCCGTGAACAGTTCTCAGCTACCTTCCCCTTCACTTGGGCTAAAGACAAACATGTTTGCTACGGGGGGAGGGTAAATGCACTCACGGCACTACACCAGCTCTTCTTTTTGAACTATGATCCTCTACTGAAGGACATTATCAGTGATCCGATAGGTGGTCAACCTCTCGTGGCCAGACTAATATCTTGAAGATGAATGTCATGCCTAGACTTCTTTTTCCAGGCCTTTCCCATCCCAATTCCAGAGTCCTTTTGGAAAGCACTAGGTAAACTCCTGAGGAGATTGCTTGGAATGGGGGTGGCATAAGGTCACACAGAAATTATTACAGTAACCTTAGGATAGAGGGGGTCTAGGATTATCCAATGTGCAGTACTATTTCACAGCAGCCCAACTGCTCCCAGTCATTGCATGGCTGAAACAGAAAAGCACAGTCTGGTATGAGCTAAAAAACATCCTCTCCCTATCAGCTCCACTCTTTGCTTTACCGTTTATTAAGTTCACCCCAGAGATCAGGAGACATTTGAAAAACCCCTGTACCCACCAGACCCTAAGGGCACTCCAAAACGTCAGGCAGCTGATGAAGATGCCGAATTCCCCATGCCCCCTCACTGTGTAACAGGAGACCCGGAGTTCCATATGCCCCAAATGGACAATGGTTGCAGATGATGGAATCACAATACCCTGCCTCACTATCAGCCACTGCTACATGGGAACCATCTGGCATCTTTTGTGCACTTAAATCTTTGGACTGGGCCAAATAGATTTTTATAGATTCCTCGAGTTGTAGTACTACCTCTTATCAGAAGTGGACTTACAGTACTTGAACAGGAATCTGACTACACCCGAGGACTACTTTTACTGGGCTGCTAAGTTAAAAGAGAGAGAAAAGCTGATTTCTCAATAACAGTATATCAAATTTTACTATAATCAGGAATTAACCCCCTCAGACAAAACCAGGTCCAGCTGGGAAACTGAGGTTGGAGACTAGATCCCCACTGAAGCCTGGGACAACCTCTGGCTAATGGGGTGCAAACTGTCTGACTCCATCACTTGGAAGGAATTTAGATAGAAGGTCTGCACCAGATTTTTTCATGTGCTCACCACCACCTAACACTTTAGCAGACAAAACCCCCAACTCTGTTGGAGAAACTGTGGTCAGTGAGGCATTTGCCTACATGTCTTCTGGCTCTGTCCAGTTACCAGACTTTTGGAGGCAGGTCAAATCAGAGCTGGATTCAGTTTGGGGCAAACAATTACTTCACAGCTTTAAGTCAATGATTCTGGTACTTCTATTTAAGGAAGTGGGTCCACACAAAAAAAGATAGCTCTGTACCCTTCTGTATACGGTGGCCTGTAAATGCGTCACGGCACACTGGCTTTCATCCCCCCATGGAGCTAGATGAATGGAGGACCAAAGTGCTGGAGGCGCAAATAATGGAACACATAATAGTGGAAGTAAACATGAATGTAGACAAATATGCCCCCTTGTGGAACAACCATCAGATAACCCGAACCATCCCAGTGGCTGATTCAGAAGGACATGGGGAGGAAGGGGCCAGGAACCCTGCTTAGGCATTCGAGTGATGGGTCCCTGCAGCTAAAAATACTTTTTCCTGCCCCCCTGTCCCCCCACTAAAAGATGCACTTAGCAGTATCCCGTGTACAAACCGGCTTGCACACACACACACACTTCAGATACAGAGCAGTACACATAAATAACACCACACAGTTCATGTTTGGTTCCAGACATTGTATTCTGTTTATTTTGTAGTTGCTGTATTCAATAAAAAACTACACAGTAAGCATGTTGATACCTTTGTCTGTAGGTGGCCTCACTGTGACCATGCAATTAGTTGTTTTTGTAAGGCTTTTTGAGGAATGTTGTGCTTCTGACTGTAATTTGTCATTGATTTCTGCTGAATGTCATGAGAGCTGTGCTTCAGTCCTTATCATCAGATACTAGCTCTTTGAATACAGCCGAATTAAAGGAACACTATACTGTATTTATGGGATGCCAGCAGAGTAAGGAAGAGGAATGGGACCTTGAGGTGGAGATCAGCAATAATTTAAAAGCATCTTCTTAGTACAACAACAAAGCACACAGGAGGGCTAACAGAATGCTGGAGTGCATAGGGACATGGATTACCAGAAGAAGGAGGGAGGTGATACTGCCACTGCATAGATCACTGGTGAGACCACACCTAGAATACTGTGTGCAGTCCTGGGCCAGCACCTAAGGAAGAACAGGGGTAGATTAGAGACAGTGCAATCAATAAAGGGCCACGAAGGGGCCATCCAGTGACCCAGTGGATAACACACTGCACCCCCATGCCAGTGACCCGAGTTCAGGAATTGTGCTCAATCAGCTCCCGCCTCCTGGGTCTGTGTGGTGGCTGTTTGCATTTGTCTGTGTCTGTAGCTTAGTTTTTGTGGATTTACATGGTTTTCTGTTTGGAGTAACTACACCAGTCTTGCTCACTACATCCATGAAAGTCTCCTGGACTGGATTTCTGCAAAACATCATCACCAGATATCTACATTTTCATTTTAAAGTCAACTTTTTGGAAGCTGTCCCAAGCAAAGCATAAGTCAAGCAACTAAGTCTGACAAACTCAGTGACTCTGGGTCCTGCTTGAATCCACATTTTCATCTGACCTGCTCCATGATCTGTATGTGGGCTTTTCAACAACCTCTTTGAATGACAAAGAAGCATACAGACAGAAGGATTTCACATCCTGGATATGCACAGGCACAGTTCATCACCTTCAGGAATTCTAACACATTCTGTGACTCTGGACCTCAGCTGTTGATCATTTCTTTTGGCTTTTGACTTAACCACCAGGTATCAACATTTTCAACTGAAATCAACTTTTAATGTACCTTTTTCTAAGGGCTATCTAGCCAACAACCATTTTGAAGAACAAATGAAACTTTTGGCCCGTTCTCAAAATCACTGCAACTGTGCCATAACAGCTCCTTGCTATTACTAACTGGTCACTACCTCTTGCATCATCCTCATGGAAAGGAACCTGTTAAAAAAAAGGGCCCTGCTGCCCCACAGAATCAACTTTAAACCCCTTTTAAAACATCTAATACTGTTGCTCCTCTCAGGCAACATTCACCCTAACCCCGGCCCACCTCAGCTTGGCCACAAGGTTACCAGCAGTGCAGGGTCACTCTCCTTGGCAAGCATTAACATCTGTAGCCTCCTCTCCAAACTTGATACCCTCTCTGCCTGGGTTTCCCAGCACAATGCAGACATCCTATTAGTACTGGAAATATGGCTGTCTCCGAAGATGCCTGACTCCGCAGTAGCAATTCCCGGATATGTAGTTTTCATACAAGACAGACTTACCAATAAAGGAGGAGGCTGTGCCCTCTACCTCAAAGGGTCCCTCATGGGTCATGTCATGCCCTTGCCCATCCCCGGAAATGACATCCAAATCCTTGCTGCCAAAGTACTTCTCAGAACTCATAACAAGATCCGGACTGTTGTCTCTGTCTATATACCACCCAAGTTGAGCAATCTGGGCTTTCACTCCCTCCTTGACTGTATCAATTCCCTAGATCAGAATACAGAAGTTATCCTGCTTGGTGATTTCAACGTCAACTGGCTGGCCTCCAGCTCTAATAGTTATAAGGATGCCCTAGCTGCTGCTAACTTCTAACAAATGGTTAAATCACCTGCTAGAGTAAACTACAGAACAGGGACCTGTACACTTCTAGACTACTAATTGTCCAGAGCATATCTCTGAAGCTACAGTCCTCCCAGACTTAAGTGATCATTCCCCTATCTTGTGTCTCTGGACCAACAAATACACCAAACTCCCCCCCCAAAACTATTAACAGGAGAATGCTGACCCCCGGTCATCTTGAGTCACTTAAAACAGTCTTTTGTGAACAGTACTGGTCAGCAATTGATATAGCCCCTGATGTAGATACAGCACTTGAATACTTTATCACCAGTTTCAACTCAGCCTGTGATATTCATGCTCCGTTCAAGAAGCGTAAGATCAAGGGTGTCAATAACCCATGGATGACACTAGGCCTCCTTACACAAATGAAATCTCTAGACCAGCTCTGGTAGCGTACTAAGGCTACTGGCACCCAGACTGACATCCAGACCTACAAAACAGCGAGGAATGCATGCACCAGAGCAATCTGCCATGAGAAGGCTAACTATTACAGGAACTCCTTAGCCAGTGCCTGGAATGACGGGAGCAAATTCTGGCATAACCTTGCTGAAGTGACTGGAAAGGATCCCAAAAGAACACCCACAATGTTGAACATAGTTGGTACCATCACTCTTGACCATGTAATCATTGCCAACACATTTAACACCACTTTTGCTGACCTTAGTCATGTGCTACCCCCCTAATGTTTTTGATCCCACCACAGTCAACTCAGCTCCTGTTAGTTCACATTTGCCATCAGGGCATCCTCCTTTCCATTTCAAAGCAATCCCAGAAAGTCTAGCTAAAAAACATATTCTTAAAGTGCTTAGAAAGTCTAGGATCAGTGGCGATTCACTGGATATGAAACTTCTTGCCCTCACCATTAAAGAAGTCCTGCTCCCACTAACCAAAATCCTCAACCATTCCCTCATGCTCTCCCAGTTCCCTCAAAAGTGGAAACTGGCAGTGGTGACTCCAATCCATAAAAGTGGTGACAAGACTCTCACTAACAACTAAAGGCCTATATCCATCCTCCCCCCTCTATCCAAAGCACTGGAACGGATAGTGGCTGATCAGCTCACGGAGTACCTTGTAAAATACAGCCTGCAATGTTCCCAACAGCGTGGCTTCCACAAAGGGCACAGCACTACCACGGCACTCCTTGAATTCACCACACATATCCATCACGCACTTGATCAGGGCCAGTTGGTCGGCACCTCTTTTATTGACCTGACTAAGGCATTTGACACTGTTAATCACTCCAACAATTACCCCTCCTTGGTCTTTCAAGTGAAACTACCCTCTGCTTTCAAAGTTACCTCTGTAACCGGACCCAACAGGTCAGGATTGGTGAATTCCTCTCGTCATCCCTACCAATTCACTCTAGAGTACCCCAAGGTTCTATCCTGGGTCCCTTGTTACTCAGCATATTCCTGAACAATCTCCCTGCCTCCTGCCATGACAGAATGTTACTGTATGCAGATGATGCAGTAATCTTCACTTGCCACACTGACTCCACCTCCCTTCAGTCTCAACTACAGAAAAGTTTCACAGAATTGGACGACTAGTTTTGTTCACATAAATTCATCCTTAACCACAAAAAAACTAAAACAATGTTGCTCCATGGAACCCACAACAAGTACAAGGACCATGAGCTCATAATTAACAACCATGAAGGCGTTGCCCTTGAGCAGGTGGATGTGTTTAAATATCTGGGCCTGACCCTTGACTGCTCCCTCTCGTATACCAAACACATTGACAATATCGCTAAAACTGTGAACAGCATAGGGCTACTAAGGGCTCATTATCTATGGATCCGCTACTGATACTGCACTCCGGTGCGTAGCTGTAGCCCTTAAAATAAGGCATGTAGACTCCTTATTTCAGCTGCCTGTCTTTTTCACACATGCGACATTTAAGAGCAGGCACACCAGCTCCAGCTATCTGGCAGTATAAAGTACCACACTGGCATCCTAGCTATGAAGACATCACTGAGCCTTATGCCCCTGGAGTCCAATCAATATTGACCTGCAGCATGTCTGCTGCCTAACTAGAAGATTGGACAGTCTAACCTTTACAATATCTCGCTGCCGGACCTCTCAAGCTCATCATTCTTACCTTGTCAGAGCCTCCACCTGGTTCAACTTGCTACCTACAGAAATCTTCAACATTGCCATGAATGGTGCTTTTAAGTGTAAACTACGTCAATACCTTGTGGCTAGTGCCTTCTGTGATTGCTTCTTATAATCCCCTCCAGGCATACTACCCTCAAACATCCCTCCTCACTGCCTCAGCTCCTTCTCCTCTCCTACCCCCCATTACTGGGTATAGGATGAATCTGTCTCCTGCCCCTTTTCATCCCCCCAATTCCTCCTCCCTTGCTATTTCCCATCTACCACATACCCAACGCAATGCCCTCCCTACTTCTCCCCTCCTCCCACTCTCTCTCTCTCCCATACCACCCCCTCACCACCACTCTTCTTTCTCTTTTCCCACTAACCCACTCCTAACAAAGCTTCACTGAGCTGCCTATTGACTTGTACTGTATAATTAACTCACAACACAATTACTTGACAATGCCTTTGGCTGCTATTATTGTAAACTTACTTGTCTTTTTTTGTGTGTAAGTTCCATTGTAATGATCATGTTATGTTTTGTACCTTATTGTCCTTATTGCCTTAACGTGGAACCTTTGTAAAAGAGCCCTCGGCTCAAAGGTGTCATCTGAAATACAAATAAATAAATCAATAAATAAAAAGCTGGCTAGGAAACCTGGGGCTGGGGGATGACACTGCATGCAGCACTGTGCCCAACCTAGTGAAGGTGTCATGTTCCACTGCTAGAGCAGCCTCCTGTGGAGACTGGGAACTATTCCTCCACTGGGAATAGCAAGCATGTCAAGACCTGCAGTGGCTGTGCATGATAACGGGGAGGTAGGCGAGGAGAAAAACACATGGAAAAAAACCTTGCAAGGCAGAATGATGCAGAATACCACTGAACCTGGTAAGTCCTGGAGATACTGGGTGACAGGGCTGGGCAACAGCAGAGTGCTGAAGGGGGCCTGCAGTGACGTAGGAGCAGAAAAACCTTTATAGAAAAACTTAAAGGGCTACGAAGATGATCCATAGCTAATAGGACAAGATACTAACAACAACAAAAATGGAAAGGGACCTGGGGGTAGTCATATCAGATGATCTAAAGGTGGGCAAGCAATGTGAGAGGGCAGTAAGGAGGGCTGGGGGGATACTGGGATGCATAGGGAGAGGCATCACCAGTAGAAAACAGGAAGTTGTTATCCCTCTGTACAGACAGCTGGTGAGATCCCATCTGGAGTACTGTGTGCAGTTCTAGAGACCCAATCTCCACAAAGACATAGACAGGATGGAAGCTGTCCAGAGGAGGGCAACTAAAATGGTGCAGGGTCTGCACCAGAAGACATATGAAGCGAGACTAAAGGAGCTTAATATGTATAGCCTTGAGGAAAGGAGGGAGAGGGGGAACATGATAGAAACTTTCAAGTACCTCAAGGGAATCAACAAATTCCAAGAGGGTAGCATCTTTCAAAAAAAGAGGTGTGCAAGAACAAGGGGCACAATTTGAAGATGGGGGTGGCTCAGAGGTAATGTAAGGAAGTATTTTTTCACAGAGAGGGTTGTGGATGCATGGAATGGCCTTCCGGAGGAGGTTGTGGAGTCAAAAACAGTGGGGGAATTCAAGCATGCATGGGACAGCCATAAGGCAATTCTAGGGGGTTGGGGTAGAAAGAGAGTAGGCTGCTGTTAACGAGGATCTACAGCTTATCCATTAGGTAGGGAAATGGGCAGACTGGGTGGGCCAAGCGGTCCTTATCTGCCATCAAATTCTATGTTTCTATGTTTCTATACAATGAGAAACTAAAAAATATCAACACATACTCACTGGAGTACAAAAGGGAGAGGGGGCATGATAGAAACATTTAAGTTCATGAAAGGGTTCAACAGAGTGGACACAGCAGGTTTATTCAAACCGTGAAAGCATCCGTCCACCAGAGGCCATGTGCTTAAACTGGAAGGGTGGAGGTTCAAGAAGGATATTAGGAGGGGCAGGACCAGTACCACAGTGGTAGCACTACTGCTCGTTACACTGGTGATCCATGTTCAGGAATGGACTTGGGTTGCTTGGAGGCTGGAAAGGGAAGCGAGAATTGAGTGTCCGTTGGACAGCTCCCCTTCCTCAAGGAGGGAGGTTAGCGAGTCCCACTGGTGTGATGCCACCTGGAGGAATCTGGGTGGGAGTGCAGCATGCAGTGAAAGGATCCTATACTCAGCTGCTGAAGGCATCTCTGCCAAGGTGGAACATGCAAATCACATCATTACATGAGTGTGGCCCCATGGGAAAAGATGGAGGAAATACCTTCAACCGTGGCTAGATAATGGCCCGGTCTCCCACAGGCCCCACATCAGCAACTGGGTACCTCTGACTGGCCATGCAGCAGAGGACATTCGGAGTTCTGGTAAGCCCCAAGGATGTCAGTTAATGGGGAAGGGGGGACCGGTCAAAATGGGGCAGGTTGGCCATCAAGGAGATAAAGAAAGGATTAAAAAAAAAGATATTAGGAAGAACTTCTTCATGGAAAGGGTGGTAAAAGGATGGAACAAACTTCTGGATGAGGTTGTGGAAGCAAAGGCAACAGCAGAGTTCAAAAGGAAATGTGACACATTTAAGGGATTTATCAGATGGCTGGGAGGGAGTGAAGGAGGTTAGAGAGATTCAGAGTCAGGAATCATAGGATAAATCAGAGTGCCACCTCCTAGGATTGAGCCCAAACTAGGAGGATGGGTGCCACAACAGAGCAGTAGTGTAAAATACATAAATAATAAAAAAATAAAAAGGTAAGATAAAACCAGAAACAAAGCAAATTAACAGACAGATTTTTAGAAACAAGGTCCCCCCATGAGAGTTATTAACGTGGGAAAAAAACTGACAGAAGAAAGATGTGCCAGACCCGTTGATAATGAAATAGTGGTCAGATAATAGAAAGTTCTCAGCCAGAAACAACCAGAAGCAACCGCTCAGACACAAATGGCAACCCTAGGAGGCATACACCAAGTGCAGTCTAGCCCCTAGCCTTACTGTCTGCAGAGCTTCACTGATCTTCACCGACTGGGAGAGAGAGACCTCCTTTACTCCAGTTTCTAGTTGTGCTACTAAGTGGCAGAACAAACTGATGTTTTTTTCAGCAGGAAGGAGAAACAAAGGTTCTGTCCCCACCCTACCCCTATTCCCACCCACCCACGGGTCCTCTTCCTATATAGGTTCTGCATGTCACCACCCACTTCCTACCTGAACTGACTAGAAGGCCAAAAAAAAAAAACCTTTGCAAAAAAAAAAAATCCTATCTTTCAATTCTCTCCAGCAGAACAGCTCAGACACAAAGGGCAACCCTAGGAGGCATACACCAAGTGCAGTCCAACCCCTAGCCTTAATGTCTGCTGAGAGTCACCGATCTTTGCCTGAGGGAAGTGCAAGTAGGAGATTTAAATTCTCCCATGCTCTCACCTGCAGGTCTGCCGACCTAAGTGCTACAAGTGGAACTCGCAGCAGCATAGCTGCATCCAGGTTCCATCTCGTCGGTGGCTTCTACTCTCGTTATCAGCTTCTGCTGCTGCAGTTCCCTGGGCACTCCAGTGTTTGACAAGGGCCAGTGGACCAGTCCCCTCTCCCTCACAGCAACACGGAGCCAGGACGCACAGACCACAGGCAAGGGTTTTTACTGCAAGCAGCAGGGACTCCATGGAGCTGTTCTGAACCAAAGGGCAGAACTGAGCTAGTAACCAGATTTCTTCTTACCTTGCAGGAGTACAAGCTAGGCCTCGTCTGTTCAACAGCTACCTGATTGTTTTCTACAGCATACAGGGAACAGTCGGATACGCCCACCCCCTAATCCCACCCTCCCCTGAGTGCTCTTGCTTTATAGGTATGTAGTGCCACCCAGAACACCTGATAGGAGGTAGTAAGGTACAACAACAAAAAAAAACCTCACTGTTCTGTTTTCTTTTTCGTCCACACTTCCTGCCAAGAAACAGGAATCAGCACTATCTCTCAACTAAAACAAAAACAAACAAACAAATAAATGGACCTTGTCAGTTGTGAAAAGTGTGGTGCACTGTGCAACAGGATCTACAAATGACAATCAGGACCCTGCCACGCGAGCTGCACCATAGCAAATCTTGCAGCCCAACTACAGGATGCTTGGAGTATAATATACGACCTCCAATAAAGGGAACTCTATAGCACACCTCCTCAACTCCCTCCCACCAGTACCAGCATGTCAGCTGGGGGCCAGGACACGAGGCAGGGCCCAGAGACTGGCAGGTGGTAAGGAAAAAGAGGCATCGTAGGAGACCCAGGAAGGAAGCCAAAAACCAAGAGCATTTCCCAGCCATCCAAACAAAAAAACAGGTTTGCTCCACTGCTACCAACCACAGACAAAGTAATAAAAAGTAAAGACATCACATCACCAAAAAAGGCTAACATGCTAATTAAAACCAATACAAACTACGATAAAAACAAAAACACTTAATACTCAAAATATAACCAACAACACCAAAACCAAATGCAACAACAAAAATTGGGAGGCAGTATAGCACAGTGGTTTAAGGCTCTGAGCTGCAAATCTGGAGACCTGGGTTTGAATCCCATAGCCCCCACTTGCATACTGTGTGACCCTGAGCAAGTCACTTAACTTCCCTGTGCTCCCAGGTCACACCTGTAAACAAGCTTTCAGCTTAGTGTGCTATTCCTGGTTAAACAATTGTGGGAAAAAAAATACTAAAACTCAAAATAAAAATGACACAAATATAAACAAATACAAAATTCTCATAATCGGGGATTCCATGATCCAAGAAGTGGAACACCACCGAACACAAAATGCTAAAAGCGACATTGTGCTAAAGTGTCTACCAGGAGTCTCTGCAAGTAGGGACACTAACCGCATAAAGACAATTGTGCAGGAATCAGGGGATGTTACACATATAACAATACACCTTGGTACCAATGACTTGGCAAATCACACAGTTCAGGAGGCCAAGAAACACTCCGAGGACCTGGCCAAACTTTTTTCCCTTCCGTCCAAATTAGCATTTTCAGAAGTGCTGCCAGTGTAAGAAAAGGAAAAAAGCACCAAGCGAGTGAGAGAGATTGAAATAGGTGGATTCAACTCATGGCTGTGTGATTGGTGCCAAGACAAGGGATATCACTACATAGGGAACTGGCAAAATTTTTGGGAAAGAGTTTTTTTTTTAACTACGATGGAGTGCACCTAAACAGAGAAGATGTGTGAGCACTCGGACAAAAATCTGATGTCAATACAGGTAGTTAAAACTACATAAAGGGGAGTATGATGCAGTTCACACCCCTGCTGTCAGTGGGCTGGTCATCACGCCCCAAAATGCCAAATACATCCTCAGAAAATAAATCAGAGCCAACATCCACTTGAATCAGCAACCTCCATAATATCTTGGCTGGAGAGAGCAAACTGGAGCAGTCCAGGAAGAGGGTACAACCTCGTGCCAAAGAGGATGTACATTCTTGGAAGGCAATATTAGGAGCCTAACCAACAAACTTCCCGAACTCACAGCCATCTCGGAAACAGGAAGGTTGGACTGGGTGGCTGTAACAGAAATGTGGTTCACGGAAAACCATGGATGAGGCATGTCCATTCCTGGCTACAATCTGTTCAGAAAAGATAGGCAGGGTAAAAAAGAGGGGGGGTGTAGCCATTTACATTCAGGAGGAAATAAAAGCCACAGAAGTAGTAGTAGTCGTAGTAAATCATTTTTATTCAGAGAATACTGGAGACATTCCATTGAGCAAAGCTAATTTTCAGTGAAGTTCCAGGTCCATAAAGTGCAAAGTTTCACATAAATTAAACATAAACACATGCATACACTTAGGATAATAATAAATAAAAACATACCCAGACATAATATGTATGATCATTAGATCAAAATTTTAAAGTACATTACACTGATTGCAAAAGTAAACAGTCTTTGTCCACGCGTACACCACTGAACCAATTTACAAACATTGGTCCTGACCCCTGGACATTTTAAATATTGAGGTGAATCATTCCAGAGGGAGACTCCCCTAAATAGGATAGAGGATCTTCCAATATTCAAGTTACAGCTGGGGATACAAAATTGGACACCATGTGTCGATCTCAAATCCCTTCCAAATTCCCTAAGCTTAAACAGTCCAACACTATAATCTGGAACCTTACGGTTCCAGACCTTAATCATGAAATGCAATAGATGTGTATTCCTTCTCACAAGTGGCCTATTCTAATTTAATTCATTAAATAAATAACACCTGTGTGTTCTAAATGGAACTGCTAATATGAAATGAGTCAACCTACAAAATAGCTGGTCCACCTTGTTTAACAATACCCCAGAGGCCCCTCCATAAAATATATCTCCAAAATCAATTGCTGGGAGTAAAAAAGTTGCAACCACATTCTGACGGCCCTTCCCAGACATGAACCTTTTATATCTGTAAAGGGCTCCTAATTTTTTATTCATACTTCCAATTAATGAATCTATATGTAGATCCCAACTTAAGTGGGAATCAAGCCACATTCCCAGATATTTGTAATGATCAACCTGTTTTGTAGCTAAACCCCCAGATGTAACAATTTCCAATTTTAGATCACAAGTTCTTTTTTTTTTTTTCCTACCTTCCTGCCTTCGGTGTCCACTCCTTTAGACTGCTCTTACCTTTCCGGACCACCACTCCAGGATCTGCCCCTAGAGTGCTTCTCTTTCCTCGCTCCTATCCTGCACAGTGGGGTCTGTCCTGGAATTGGTGGTCTTGGGTGCAGCAGTCATCATCTAGGACCACCGAAGGGATTTTTCCGTTTTTCTGTGCTCCCCCTCAACCCTGCCCCCTGGGATGCCGGCGCAGGACATCACGTCCAGAGAGGCGGCAGTGCTGGCCACATCTCTCCAAGCGCTGGTAGCGTCCCCTCCCGACTCCGTGAGAGCGGAGCCGCCAGCCTCGAGGCCCATGTTCCCACCCCCGCCTTCAGGTGTCGGGTGCAAATTGCACCCTGGTAACTCCACCCCTGAGGGAGAGAGCATCCGCTGGGACGCTAATCCTCCTCTCCTGCCGACTTTTCGCAGACCCGAGTTCGTTCCCGAACCTGGGTCGCCGGCATGGCACGAGGTGTAGATCACAAGTTCTATTATACTTACTTCTAAACAAAAGTACCTGTGTTTTATTTGCATTCAAAATCAAATGATGCCTCCTAAAGAATTCCTGAGCTTCATCAAGAGTTTGTTGCAACTTTAACTCTATTATACCCTGAGAAACTCCTTCAACATACAATGTGGTACCATCTGCATACAGATGATACCGAGTATCAGGGGATTGGGGCCTAAATTCATTCACATAGATACTGAATAGCAGAGGCCCCAAGAGTGACTCCTGGGGAACTCCGCTCCTCAAATCCAGAATCCCAGATTTAAAGGAGGCTACCTTCACATACTGACTACGTCCCATCAAATCAGATGAGAACCATTTAATTGAAAGATGAGACAAGCCAATCTCCCTGAGTCTGGACAGGAGCACCCGATGGTTCAGGGTGTCAAAAGCCTTTGAAAGGTCGATAAGTAAGGCACCTATCATTAACCTCCTGTCCAGACTCAGCTGGAGATCGCGTACCACTTTAGTTAAGGCTGTTTGAGTACTATGTAAAGGCCTAAACCCCAACTGGTAAGGAGACAATTTACTATTCTAATCCAAAAAGTTCTTCAGCTGACATGAGACAATCCTCTCAAATATTTTAGAGACCTGGGGTAACAACAAGATGGGCCTATAATTCCCTATATCAGTTTTATTTCCTGCTTTAAATATAGGTGTGACCCTAGCTATCTTCCACCCTTCTGGAAATTCACCAGTCTTACAAGATAAATTAAAAATATAAGCCAGGGGGAGGACAAGCAAGGGGCAGCATACTTTAATAATATGGAAGGAATTCCATCATACCCTATAGCCTTAAAAATATTTATTTTCAAGAGTTCCCTATGTACTTCTTCCAGGAAAATATGAGCAAACTCAAACATCCTTATTCCTTTTGAGTCAGATTTACTACCCACCAAATCCTGCTCTACACCATCCTCATAATCCTGGCTATCCCTATCAGCTAAATCCTGGGTACCTTCCTTGATGAAACACTCATTAAAAGCATTCACCAAATCATCCCCCAAGGAAAAAGTTGATCCTTCTACTGAAATCTTAGTTACAGAGGAACTCTTACGAGTCCCCATTAGGTCAGAAATAACCCCCAAAACTTCTTTGGATTCTGTTTTTGACTATTATCAAGTTTAGACCGTATGCAATCTTGTTTTACCAATCTCACCTTCTTAGTATACAGATTTCGGGCCTGCCTACAAAGAACCCAGTCATGGGCCTTCATAGATTTTTAAGCCTTAGCCCATTTCGTATCCCTCTCTCTCCTAGCTTTGTGGAGTTCATTTGAGAACCAAACATTCCTTTTGGTTTTAACCTTTCTAGATTTCAATGGAGCATGCTTATTGCATACCTGTAAAAAATCATGCAAAAAATATTCCCAAGCACTAGAAGCAGTAGGTATCAATTCCAATCTAGACCAATTAATGTCTTCCACTTCTAACATAAATGAAACATAGTCAAACTGTTTAAAACATCTCCAAGATATCCAAGCTTCTGGTGTAGGTTTACAAATCCTATTTCTAAGAGTATAAACTACCTGATGGTCAGAAAAGGATTCTGAGAGAACTCCAGCCCTCTGGTACAAATGGGGAGAATTTGTGACCATCGAATCCAACATGGTGGATTGATGTGGGTCCTTATGATTAATTCTGGTAGGCTCCAGAATCAACTGAGTTAAGCCCAAATCTATTTGCATTTTAATTAGATCATGATTAGGATCAATAGTTGCTCAATTTACATTAAAATCTCCAATGATAAGTACCTCATGAGATAAACTATAACTATGTAAGAATTCTTTAAGGTCTTAGAATACCTTAACAGGAACTCTAGGGGGTCTATATACTCTCACCAGGAGAACAGATTTCCTGTAAAGCACCTCAATCCTCAGGGTCAAACTCTCCAACCCATTCACAAAGCATGGACATTGCACCTCATGAACAGTTAAGTTGCAGTCAGCGTATATAACAATCTCACCTCCTTTCTTATTCCTATCCCTCCTATATAACTGAAAAGTATCCGAATCAATTGAGGCATCCAAAACCCTCCCATCTAATCATGTCTCAGTTAATACAAGGAGTTCAGGTTTAAGTTCTTGTACCCAGTCCTTTATTTCATCAAACTCATTACTAAGACTCCTCACATTTGAATGAACAATAGCCATGTTTTCAAACCCTGACTTAAAATTAGATCTGGGAAGTGCCCCAAACCCAGAAATCCCAGATGTTAAGTCTAGGGGCCCTGGATTTGGATGCACATCACCACATACTAACAAGCAAAACACAAAGGTGACTCTTGGGTAAGTAAAAGGGCAACCTGGGGACTCTGAGTCACTGTGGCTAACAGTAGACATGGCAAGAGAAACCCTTCAGAATCAGCGTCGTGTACAGGCCCCCAAATCAAGGAGATAAAGGAGACAAAGACCTACTGTAATAGAGGAAATCCACAAAATGTCTGATAAAGGCGAAGTAATACTGGTGGGGGACTTCAGCCTACCAGATATTAAATGGAGCACACTAACTGCGCAACAACAAAAAGTAGGGACTTCTTATTGTAACTACAAGACATGGGACTGTGCCAGCTTGTTAAAACCCCAACAAGGGGAGATGCCATTCTCGATCATGTCCTCACAAACTCGGAAAGGATCAAGGACATGAAGTGGGATACCATATGGGCAACAGCGACCATCGCATGGTAAGTTTTAACGGAAACATAACACAGGACACAAGCCACTCAAAGATAAAGGGGCTAGATTTCAGAAAGGCTGACTTCCAAAAAATGAGGAACAACATAAGTAGCCAGTTAATGGAAGTAGAGGTTGAGGAGGTGGAGATCACGTGGGGGAGACTCAAGAAATCAATAAAGACAGCCACAGATCAATGTGCCAGATGGGTCAGCAAAGCAAAAAGAAAAAGAAATCCTCTATGGTTTTCCAAAGAAGTGGCTACCACAGTCAAAGAAAAAAAGAAAGTGTACAGCATATACCAGGAAACCAAAACTGAGAAAGACTGGGAGTCATACAAGGAAAAAATGAGAGTCTAACAAACAAATTAGAAAGGCAAAAGCCCAGACAGAGGAAAAGATAGCAGAAGGGGCAAAGAGAGGGGACAAATAATTTTTTAGATATATTAGGGAATGTAGGAAGGCAAAAAGGGGAATAGTAAGGATTGTTACTGAAGAAGGGAAATGCACCAAATATGACCCAGAGAAAGTCGAAATCCTCAACAAATACTTCTGCTCGGTGTTTACCAAAGAGGACTTAGGGGATGGTCCAGCCCTGAAAAAACACAACACACCAAGGCCAGAGGTAGACACGAGTCCCTTTACTGAAACCAAAGTATGGGAGGCAGTAAATAAACTAAAAGCAGACAAAGCCATGAGACCAGATGAGCTGCACCCTAGAATCCTTAAGGAACTGGGGGCAGAATTAGAAGCCCCTCTGGCACGTCTATTCATGAAATCCTTGAAGAGCGGTGTGGTACCCAAAGACTGGAAAAAGGCAATAGTGGTTCTACTTCACAAATCAGGCAGTTATGAAGAGGCTAGTAATTATAGACCGGTGAGCCTCACATCTATAGTAGGGAAACTAATGGAGACACTATTCAAACAGAGGATCATAGCATTCCTCAAAACTAGTGGCCAACAAGACCCTAAACAGCACAGTTTCACAGCAGGTAGGTCATACCAGACAAATCTGCTCAGGTTTTTTGACTACGCTACAAAAATAGTGGATGATGGTGGGGCAGTAGATGTGGTCTACCTAGACTTTAGTAAGGCCTTCGACTTGGTTCCACAAGAAGGCTGGTAAAGAAGTTTGAACACACAGGGCTTGGTCGAGAAGTAGTCAGATGGTACAAAACTGGTTATAAGGCAGAACCCAGAGGGTACAGGTTAATGGAATGCAATCGACAGAAGGCAGGGTGACCAGCGGCGTGCCCCAGGGCTCAGTGCTGGGGCCTCTGCTCTTCAATGTTTTTATAGCAGACATCGCTGACTGACTGGAAGGGAAGGTGTGTCTATTCACAGATGACGCCAAGATATGTAACAGGGTGGACACCTTAGAAAGAATGAGCAAGATGGAAGCTGACCTCAAGAAACTAGAAGAATGGTCTGGGGTGTGGCAGCTGAGATTTAACGCCAAAAAGTGCAAGGTTATGCACGTAGGAAAGAAAAATCCAAGAAAGGAGTATTACCTAGTAGGTGAAAGACTGGTGACCTCAAACAAGGAATGAGATCTGGGAATCGTAATCTCAGACAATTTGAAGGTTAGTAAGCAGTGTGAGAAGGCAACATTGAAGGCCAACAGAATGCTGGGCTGCATGGGGAAGGGAATCATGAGCAGGAGGAGAGAGGTGGTACCACCACTGTACAGATCGCTGGTCAGGCCTCACCTGGAATACGGAGTCCAATTCTGGAGGTCTCACCTCAGGAAGGACATTGACCGGGCAGAAACAGTACAGAGAAAGGTGACAAAATTGATTCAGTGTCTGCAGTACATGTCCTACGAGGAAAGACTTAGGGAACTGAATATGTACTCCCTGGAGCAGAGAAGAGAGAGAGGGGGCATGATTGAAACATTCGAGTACATAAAAGGCATTAACAAGGTACAGGCACAGGAACTTTTTCACTTCAAGAAGGGCTCCAGAACCAGGGGACATGATCTCAGACTGCAAGGAGGGAGGTTCTCTACCAACACCAGGAAGTTTTTCTTCACAGAAAGAGTGGTGGATGCCTGGAACAGCTTGCCCTAAGAGGTTGTGGGGGTCAACACTGTGGGAGGGATTCAAGAATGCATGGGATAGACACAAGGAAGCCCTGACTACAAAGGGTAACTAGAATGTCAAAATAGGTCTAAAACAAATGGGCAGACTAGATGGACGTAACGGTCTCCTTCTGCCGTCAACTTCTATGTTTCTAATAATAGAGAAATTGTGAATGATAATGTCAGTGAAAATGTATTGTTCAGAACTGATGAAGTTACTCTTTCCCAGAGAGTAAAACGCCAGATGAATTTTGGCCAGGCATGTATAGGCAGGTAGCAGCATACCATAAGACCTGTTGCAAGGGCAAACAGGTAGCAGTACCTGGAAGGAGTGTGGGAGACGAGACCCAAAGGGTGGAGGGCAAGAAATGACACCCATGGAAAAGGGGGAGACTCCCACATAGAACAGAAGGGCAAGGTGGTGGCCAACACCACTAGTAGTGTACAAGACTTGATACGTATACCAAGAGGTTAGGGACAGGCTGTTAGGCATACAGCATGGTATGTTACTAGCCTACCTTTAAATGTTTAAATGGGGACGGAGCAGGGTAGTTCCCCCTCCCGAAGTCAGAGTTTTACTGGGTGCTGGATGGTCCAGCTGTTCAAATGTATCTGGTCAGGGAAAGTCAGTAGATGGCATAAAACTGCCGTTAACAGTTCTCCTGGTGTATGTAATGCTTTGTAGTTTACTAATGTAGTAAACTTATAAAATGTTTCAAGGTATTTGTATTGTTATAAAAAGGATACTTTACAAATGTTTTTTTCTGAAAGGGATCCTGAGACAAAGCTTCAGGTGAGGGTGAGCTGAAGCTCCACACCCTTCTAGGGTGTTAGTTGAGATTTGGACAACCATAGGAGGGTTGCCCTCTTATGCGGGGGGATGTGTGACAGAGTGACCCGTCATAGTGGACACCCCTGGAATAAACTGAAACCCTTTCCCCAAGCAGTTTATATGTTTTGTATAATGTCCAACATGCTGGTTGGCTGGTTATAAATTAAGTGCTGAAGTGCTTATTAAAGTTTTCTGTGCATATTAACCTAAAATAAAACTAAGAGTAGTTACAAAATGAGAGGGCAGTTTTCAAATAAGAATAACAAAAGTTTTTGTCTTCTTTTTCTAGATGTTAGCAGCCCCCTTCTAAGATATATTTTGCAGCAGGCAGCATGAGGTAATATGACCCTGCAAGAGAGTTTAAGAGAGCACAGAATGTTCTGACCTTGGCTCTGACCTTTAACAATGTTGTAAACAAGTTCTGTAATGTGCTCCAGGTGGCTGCCAAATAACTGTTCTCTATGGTGCAACAGTTACCCCTAGTGGATAGTTTTATGTTGTGTCTGCTGTTAATCAAAAGGCAGGGGAAATTGATTTTTCAGCTTGTAGTGAGCTTATAAAAAGCCCTACTTCAGTGCTGTCAGAGGACAGATAGGGAAGCCAGCTGAATACTGACTGAGGAAGGTGAAAGACCTCCTAGTAGTGTGTGCTTTCACAGTGTTTGATTCATGCTAGGCTGAAGAAAAGCCTTGGAAACTGCTAAAGCTAAGCAGCTGTTTGACTTACCATTTTGCTTTCTGTATATTTTACTTGATAAAAATAAAATGATAAACGCAACCATGCGTTTTTTATGTACCTGACTTGTGGTCTGCCTGAAATTGTGTTATCCTATACCCATACCTGGTGACACACAGTATTTAAACTAAATATTAGTATTCAAATATGGAAAGCAACTCAATGACCTAGGGAAGAAAAAGCCTAACAGCTCAAAAGGTGCAGATTTCTGTAAGCAAGAAGGTTGCTGTTTTCACTTATGTGGAGTCTTTGTAAGGAAATTCCTACGTCTATCAGGTTCTCCCATGTTTCATGAACAGGGGTTAATAAGTATACTGTGCAAAGCAGCACTAATTTTTAAGGATATCCCACCCACTATACTCCCCAGGACACCATGTAATTGTCTTGGCACTCACAAATCTTTCCAGGATTACCTTGAAGGCATGTACTGTCTTTACTTCCACTGTCTCTGCTCGCAGGCTGTTACCTCAACCTTCTGAAATAAGAAATGCCTCCTAATGTTACCCCTGAATTTATCACTTCTGAGCTTTAGGGTGTGCCCATGCATCCTGCTAGAGGACACCAGATCAAACGTTGCTGTAAGTTTAATTTTGTCAATGCCCCTGTATGTGCAAGACCACGATCATGCCCCACTCTGTCTCCTTCTCTCCAGGATGAACATGTTAGTGACCACCAGCCTCTCCCCACAGTTTTTGTTCTCCATGCCCCTGATCAGTTTAGAAACTTGGCACTGCACCCTCTCGACATCTTGTATTAAGGAGACAAAAAACTGCACACAGAAGTACATATGGGGTCTGATCAAGGCTTTGAAAAGTGGTAGGATTAATTCCTCTGCTGGCCACCCTTCTTTTGACTCATGCCAGCATTTTTACAATTGTCTTATATGAACATATGAATGTGCCAGCAGAAACAGACCAACCAGTCTAAGTCTGCTCGAGTGTGTAGCCAACACCTCTAGTTTGCAGCTGCCCCACCCCCTTCCCTTTGCCATCCCACTGCCACCCCCACCTCCCCCACCCTCACTCTCCCCTGTTCCCTGTCCCATGCCCTTTTGAAGCTGTTCACAGTTTTACATGATACCACCCATTCTGGTAGAGCACTCCATTTTGCCACCACCCTCTCTGTGAAATAGTGTCTCATCATTTCCTTCCTAAATTCTCCACCCTCTATTCTTAGCCTGTGCCCCCTGGTGACCCTCCCCCTCCTTAACTTAAAGACCCCATCTGCCCCATCCTTATTGATCCCCCCTAGATACTTGAATGGCTCTATCATGTCCCCCCGTCCCTTCTATCCTCCAGGGTGTACATATTCAGATTTCCCAGCCTGCTGGCATAGTTTCTCTCCCCCATTCCACATATCACCTTTGTTGTCTTCCTCTGCACCCCCTTCAGTAGCCTGATATCATGGTTTAGGTATGGCCTCCAAAACTGCACACAACAATCTAAGTGCGGCCTTACCAGCGACCTGAAGGGCAAGATCACCTCTCTTCACCTGGATGAAAAAACCCTCGCTATGCACCCCAGCATTTTGCTCGCTTTTGCAGCTGCTCTCCTGCACTGGGCAGTGTTGTTTATGGTCCCTATTATTATTACCCCTAGGTCCTTCTCCTCCTCAGTGATCCACAGCTTAACTCCCCCCAACCAGTATTCTCTCCTTGGGTTCTTCACCCCAAAGTGCATAACCTTACACTACTTTGCATTGAACCCCAGCTGCCACTTCTCTGACCACTCCTCTAGCTTGCGTAGGTCCCCCTGCAGCTGCTTCCATCCCTCCTCTCCATCCACCACTGCTCTGATTTTGGTGTCATCAGCGAACAGACTTACCTTGCTCACCACCCCGTGTGCAATGTCTGATATGAAAAGCCCAAACAATACTGGCCCCAACACAGAGCCCTGTGGCACCACTCATCGCCGGCCTTGGAGTTGAGAGCTCCCCTCTCACCACCACCCATTGCAGCCTGCCACTCAGCCAGCTTGTAATCCAGTTCATAATTTTTGCCCCTACTCCTACACCAGTTAGCTTCTCCCCAAGCCACCCATGAGGCACCGAATCGAAGGCCTTGCTGAAGTCCAAGTAAAGAACATCCACTGCATGACCCTTAACCAGCTCACCTGTCACCCAGTCATAATATTGTATGAGGTTGGTTTGACAAGACTTCCCTGAAAAAAAAAAACATGCTGCCTCACATCCTGGAGGCCATTGTCCTCCAGGTACGACACCAGTCTTTCCTTTAGTATTGTTTCCATGAGTTTGCACACTATGGAGGTGAGACTTACCGGGTGATAATTACCTGGTTCATCCCTTGGTCCGCTCTTGTGTACTGGTACTACATGTGCCATGGTCCAGTCCAGTGGCACACATCCTGACTCCAGTGAGGTGTTGTACAGATCTTCCAGTGGCTCCGCCAACACCTCCGCCAACTCCCTCAGCACCCTGGGGTGGATACCATCTGGCCCTGGTGCCTTGTCTACCTTCAGTGCCCTCAGTCCCTCTAGGACTCTACTTGCCTCAGTTCCTCCATCTGTTGCCTCCTCTCCCCCGTCCCCATCCTCTCAGCCCATGCTGGTAGCGGTCTCCCCCTTTCTTCCATGAACACTGAGCCAAAGTATTCATTCAGTGCTTCTGCCTGTTCCTCCCCCTTTTCCGTCCACTCCCCACCCCTTTTTATCCTCACTATTGTTTCCTTGCACTTCCTTTTCTCCCTGATGTATCTGAAAATGTCTCCCCCCCCCATTAATTTCCTGTGCTAATCTCAGCTCCCTCTGGGCCTTGGCTTCTCTCACTTTTCTGGTCACCTCCCTGGACCATCTTGCATATTCCTCCCTGTCCACTTCCTTCCCTGTCCTCCTAAACCTCTGGTGCACCACTCGTTTTGCCTTCACCACCTTCACAACCTCGCTATTCAACCAGCATGGTTTTCTTGCTCTGCTCCTCTTGTTCTATGCCTTGGTGCAGGCTTCTGTTGCCTCTGTAACCCCCCATTTAATAATATCCCATTTTCGGCCCGGTGGCGCTGAGGGTTGAGGTGCTGGACACACCTCGTTCCACGACGGTGACCCGGGTTCGGGAGAGGCGGACTTGGGTTGCTGGGTGGGTCGGCGGGGGAGTACGGCTTGAGCGCCCCACGACAGCCGCCATCTCCAGGGAGGTCGGGTGGGAGGGTCGATGTCCACCATCTTGTGCAACTCGGGTGGAGACTCGGGGAATGCAAGCTCCCTACAGAAGGGAGATGGGCGGCCCAGGCATGCAGTAGACATCGGCGTCTAGCGCCTTGATGTCAGGGGCTAACGCTGTGTGGGGGAGGGAGAAAGTGGAAAAACTCCTACCGGCTATTGAATCTGCAGCTTATCCAGTAGGTAGGGAAATGGGCAGACTGGGTGGGCCAAGTGGTCCTTATCTGCCGTCAAAGTCTATATTTCTGTGTTGGCTCCGGGAGGATGGGCTTCCTGGGGCATGCTTCCGATTTACCACTGCTCACTGACTGTCTCCAGACCCGACAAAAGTAAGCTTTACAGGGGTCCACCCCACCTCATCCCCACTCGGGGGGGCAAACCGAAGCTACATGGGGGACTGGAGGTAAGTATCGGTGAGCAGGTGGTAGGAGTATGACCCCTTGGATGCCCTGAAGGGTTGGGGCTGACAGGCAGCAGGAGGAGATAAAGTACGATTTCAAAAAAAAAAATAAATAAATATCCCATTTCTGCTCCACGTCCATCTCCTGCCTTATGCCCTCCAGTTTCCCTTTCAGTACTTCCTGCATCCTCCCAAAGTTTGCCCCCCTGAAGTTTACCACCCAAATAACTGATTTCTTTGGCTCCCCGCACATCGTGATATTAAAGAACACAGGTTGGTGATCGTTGTCGGCTAGTGGGTCCTCTACCTTTATTTCCCTCACTGCCTTCCCCATTTGGCAATGCCAGATCTAAAGTGTTCTTTAGCCTAGTAGGTACAGTAATCAACTGTGTCAGGAGACCCTCCTGGATCGCGTCCAGGAGCACTTGCTCCCTAGCACTGGAGGTGACTGGAATGCTCCAGTCAACCCCTGGCAAGTTGAAATCCCCCACGATGACCACCTTCCCTTTTCTACATACCTTTTTGATTTGTCCCACTAAGTCCCTGTCAAGCTCCTCAGACTGGGACGGCAGCCTGTATACCACCCCAAACCTCAATTTCCTACCCCTTGAGTCTAGAAGCTGCAGCCAGATTGCCTCTGTTCTCCCTTCTTCTCCCTCGTCCCTTGTGCATTTGATCTCATCCCTCACACAGACTGCCACTCCACCCCCACTCCCCCCTCCTTACGGTCCTTCCTGTATAATTTGTATCCTGGGATTCCCAGATCCCAGTCCTGGTGCTCAGTTGCCCACATTTCTGTGACAGCTGCAATATCCACTCTACACACTGCTAAGAGTGCCCGTAGCTCAATGGATTCGTTTCCTAGGCTTCTTGCATTCAATGAGACCACCCTCCATAATATCATCTTCCCTTCACTAGCCTCCATCTCCCCCCTTCTACTCCCTCCTTTTTTGGCCGCCCTGAGTCCTTCCCTGCTAGCCTGGAGGGTAGGTTGTGACTCCACTCTATCAGATACTTGCCTACCCGCTGTCTACTTGCCACCCCCCCATCTAGTTTAAACCCACCCTTGTCGCAATATACCTCCCCAGTCCTTGCTTTGATACCTCCTTCCCCTCCTCACTCAGGTGCAGCCTATCCCTTGTAACAGGTTATTATCCCAGGTCCAGTCTGCAGCCCCTCTTGACAGCGGCTGCAGACTGTACATTATGCTTCGGCCCCTTGTCTGTTGTGCCCCAGGTCCATGTATACTACCAGCTACTCCGATACATGTATAATACATGTCCATAGGTTTGTTATGAGGTAGGAGGGCAAATTGTCCATAGGTGCTCAAAACACTTCAACAGACAAAACCTTGGATATTATCCTTGAGGCAGCAGTTGCCTAGTTTTATTTTAAACTCATTTACTGAGCTACTACCCATTATCTGTAGAGGCAGCTTATTCCACACTGATACCACTCTCTCAGAGGACCATGTTGCCCTTTTGTTGGTACGATTAATACTACCCTTTAATTGGACTTCATGGGATCTCACAGTGTACTGACAATATTTTAATTCCAAGCCTACACAATCCCAGAGATTATCATTGCTAAAGGCACGGTACAATAGGCACAGGTTCCCCCTCATTCTCTGGTATTCCAAAGTGTGCAAGTTTAAACTTTTAAGCCTATCTGCATAACACATAGCTCTCATACCAGTTATAGATTTTGACATTCTGTGCTGTACACCTTCCATTTTGCCGATATGTTTTAGTTGCTGGTGCCCAAAATCTTGCACAATAATCCAAGTATGGTCTAATCTGAGCACTGTAAAATAGCAGAATTACCCTTCTATCCCTGCTAGTTATGTGCTTTTTTATTGAGTTTTGCACATAATACATATCAACATGTACACGTGTATGCTTAATTCCCATCATACTGCCAACAGCATTATTAACTTACAATTATATAAAATAAAATAACATCTGTGTCTACTTAGTAATTCATTCTACGAACAGTCATTTTCTTTCTGGAATAACCTCCTTGAATCTAGTTCATTTTTCTGTAGTCTTTTTACATGTCAAGTCTTTAACAGTATACTATTGGGCCCTGGATTTGCTCCTCTTATTCAGATCCCTCCTCCTACTCCTGGAACTCCTCCCCTCTCCTCTATTTCCTTTAGGTGACCCCTCCCTAAGCATTTGGGCCTCCACTGGTGGCATAGAATTCAAGAACTTCACTCACCCCAATAAAAATCTGCCTTCTTTTCTCTCGGGACATACGTTAGATGGACCAATGCCAGATTTTGTATGGTAATATTCTTCCACTGTGCTGCCGTGGGCATCACACAGGACACCCAGGTGTTTTGCATACATTGCCTTGCTGTGGTCAGCATGATTCTTATTGATCTAGGGTATGGGGCCCACCCCTCTCCCCCATATCCTCCATTCCAAACAACAGTGAGAGTGGTGTATCCAGTAATAGTGTATGGTGGAGCGTCGTTCTCCACCGAAATCCATCATTGTCGAAACCTTGTAGTCACACACTAGTGACATTTGCAGTGCAGCAGAACATTTTTTTCTACTGCACTGTGAACGTCACACTGTGTCCTCGAGCAGCATTTGACAGTTAGGGCTCACTCCATAGACAGGACACATAGCGAAAGCAGCAATGTCGGCGGCATTACCAATGTTTAGCGTTAAAACGTTCAAAATGTAAAGTTATTAAACATTTTAAATGTCAAACGTGAAAACATTCACAATGTGAAGTTCTTTTTTCCTTCTAGTAACCCAGTGGAAATGTTCTGAAGCAGAAACATGCTGTAGTGATTTTCCCCCCCAAAAAACGACGTTCCACCATACACTATAAAGAAAAGTGCATGGGGAACAGTTGACAACAGGGCATCTTTCACCTTGTTGGCTCTATGACAACGGATTACCTCTCGAGGTAATCCGTTGTCATAGTGCCAACTCGGTGAAAGAATAGCCCTGTTGTCAACTGTTCCCCATGCACTATCCTATATTTTGTTTTCCCCACACCCCAGATAACTCTTGTGCTACTGCCCTCCAGAATATTCTGAGTGTGCTGCAGTCCTGAAAGTAGTGGAAGTATGTGCCTCGCACTCTTCCACACCTCCATACATAGGTGAGATCTCAGGGTGGAACTTGTGAACCACACTTGGGGGACAATATAGCCAATGTAGACACTTATATCGAGATTCCTTGTTTGCTACATGGCAAAAGCCCCATATGCATACCAAACAGTGTGTTCCAATTCTCCTTGGTGATTCTCAGACTCATGTCTTCTTCCCATTACTGTATCTAGGAAAAAGTGTCTGTCTTGCCTCGCTGCCCTCCCTATTAATCCCTTCTCATCCTTCCAGGCCCTGTCTACTTCCTGTTCTACTCCCATCAAGCCTGATGTCTCCACTGACTCTCTGTGTAGATCTCTAGCATATGCCCTAATTTGGAAGTATTGAAATTGATGTGACTGTGATATCCCCAGACTCTGCCAGATATCCCCAAATGAGCCAAACCCCTCTCTGTTATATAGATCCCCCAAGCATCTTATCCCTCTTTCCTCCCACATATGAAATCCTGGGTCCTCCAGTCTTGGTAGGAATCCTGGGTTCCATGCCACTGGCACCAAAAGAGTTTTGTCTCCCTCTGGTCCTCTTCACTTTTTTATTGCCTCCCATGCTTCTAACATCCCTACCACCAGTAGGTTGAGGTTCTACAGTTGACTACAGGCTCTCCTTCCACTGGTAGCTAGGTATGCTGGGCAGTCTTCCTCTTCTAATCCCACACATGTCGCCGCTGGTCCCCAGTTTACCCAGTCTTGTACATACCTGTGTTGTATTGTGGTATAATAGCTTCTTATGTCCGGGAAACCCATCCCTCCCTTTTCTTTCTCCCCCTTGAGTCTGCACAGGTTCATTTGTGGTCTCTTCCCTTGCCAAATAAAACTGGAGAACCTCTTGTCTAATCTTTTGATATCCCCTTTAGTCGGGCTCACTGGTACCATCTGCAATAAATATAAAATCTGTGGCAACACATTCATTTTTATTCAGTTGATCCGTCCTAACCATGAAATGGGTAGAGCTCGCCATCTATCTCATTCTCTAAGGATGTTATCAAACAGAGAGGTATAGTTTAATTGTTACAGGCTCCCTACCTGTTTCCTACCTTGATCCCCAAGTACGTTAATGAGTTCTCCGCCCTCCGCAACCCCCACGTGTCCTCCCTCCCCATTCCCCCAAGCACATCTACTCTGACTTATTTAGGTTCAACTTATATCCTGAAAAAGCAGCAAAGGATTCCACCACTCCCAGTAATGTTGGCATTGATTCCCTGGGCTCCGTAACAAACAGATTATCTGCGTACAAGGTAATCTCATGTTCTCTCCCCCCCCCCAGCCTCTCATATCCCCCAATTGCTGATTCTGTCCTTATTTTAATTGCCAATGTCTCTATGGCTAGGGTAAACAACAAGGGGGACAGGGGGCACCCCTGCTTTGTGCCCCTATATAGCCGAAATTCCTCTGAAAGGGCCCAATTGACCAGTACCCTTGCCCATGTTTCTTTGTATAACATCTGTACTAATTCTATGAACTCTTCCCCTACACCAAAACTATTAAGTACCCAGAACAAGTACTCCCATTCAATTCTGTCAAAGGCTTTATCGGTATCCATGGACAGCATGCAGGCCTGTCCAGGATGCTGAGAGACCCACTGAACCACATTCAGCAGTCTTATCATGTTGTAATAGGGCAAACGTCCCTGCACAAAACCGTTTGATCCACATGGGTATGCCTCCCGCACAGTGATGCTGCTACAGCTACATATGTCGATACCAACAACATCGACATGTTGCTGTGGAAGTCCGCTCGGGACCTGGCAACACTTTCTCCCGTCCTGCACCCCCTTCCCGAACCAAATCCGATTCAGAATTAGAATCTAATAGTATGGGGGCTGTGGGGGGTCAGGAGCCCTGTGTGGGCACCCCTGAAGAAAAAACACTGTCCAACGTATGCAGCTCCTCGTTGACTGCAAATCACAGGCCGACGTGGAGCCTGTTGCTGTGATGCCGGTTGAGGAAATAGTTGTCGCATTGGCATCATAGAGCCATCCACATACACCACCTGGGGCAGTATTCCCTCCAGACACCTTGCCAACACCTTTCCATAATTTTAATACCGCAATTTAATAATGATATAGGCCTATAAGAAGTGTAGTCAAGGGTATCCTTTCCTGGTTTTGGTATTAGGCATACATTTGCCTCACTACATGTTTTGGGGAGACCCACTCCCCTCTTGTTTCTTCCATTACTGCTCTAATTAGCTCTGCCAGCACTGACCGTAGTTTTTTGTAATATTCTGCTACTAGGCCATCTGGGCCCCCTGCCTTACCCCCTCTTTAGCCCCCCTATGACCCACATTACCTCCTCTGTTGTCACTTCCACTCCCAGGGCTTCCCTTTCATGGTCTGTAAGGGTAGGGACATCTATATCATTTAGGAAGGCTGCAGTTTTGTTTTTTATTAGTTTATGCCCCTGCTCCTTGGCCCTCTCAATCTGGGGGGGAGCCCCATCCACATCACCCTGGCATCTACCAGCCGGCGCAGTACCCTAGGGATCACCCCTTGGCAGGGTCAGCAGAAGGGGCCCTTCCCCCACTGAAAGCGGATCCGTTTGCACTGTGGCTAGCCAGGTGTGGGGCCTGCGAGCTCCTCTTCATCATCCTCTGGGAGTCTTGATTTTCCTGTTTTCTCCCTCTTGCAGGATAGCAGCGTGCAATGATGCCAGCGACTGAGCCCGTGCACGCTCCTGTGCACAAACCAGTCAAGCATCTGCACTGCTGCCCCTGTGATGCAGCTCTGTGCTGGCCAAGCCCCAGCCTCCGCAGGGTCAGGCGAGCACCGGACACTGTACTCCCTCCCGGAGATGGAGAGCAGTCCATAGGATGCCCAATCCATCTCCTCCCAGCCGACCCACAAAAACCTGTGCTTTCATTCGAACACGGGTCGCCGGCGTATCGCAACGTGTGGTGTTCAACGCCTCAACCCTCAGTGCCACCGGGCCAGCCTGTCTTATATAACTTTTGGTAGAATTCCTTAAAGCTATGTCTCATCAGCGAACTCTCATGCACTATATTCCCATATTTAGCCCTGATTGCCGTGATGTGACCAGAAGCCTTCCTGCCTTTTATCAGTCTTGCCAGCAGTGGGCCTGGTTTATTACCCTATTCGTTGAATCTCTGCCTTGTGAATAACAGTTTTGCTTTGGCCTCCCCCATTAGAAGCAGATTCAACGCTTCTCGAGCCACCATCAATTCTCTTGCCACCCCCCCTCATCTTTTGCCACTCTTTTAGTGCTTTCATTCTGTCTTCCATTCTTTACTGTTTTTCCCTTTTGTCCTTCTTAACTTGTGTCACGTAACTTAATTTTTGCTTCCCTCATGTAGGCCTTCCCTGCTTTTCAGTATACGGCTGTGGAGTTCACCGAGCCTGTACTGACATTAGCATATAGCTCCCACTGAGTCTTCAAGTATGTTCAGAAGTGCTCCCTGGCCAATAGGTATGAAGGAAGCCTCCAACTAGGCCTCCCCTCCTCTTCCCTTGATGCACTAGATGGACCATTGCATCATCCAAGATGTGTATGGGACTATGGTTCACCCCCAGTGTTCAGCTGAAAATATTTCTGGACACATAAATGTAGTCTAACCTTGACCAGGATTTAGGAGGGTTAGAGTAGAATGTGTACTCTTTCACTCCTGGGTTAGCCGTCCTCCAGCTATCCACCAGGTTCAGCTCTGACATTCCTGTTTGCCAGGTCACTGTGTCTCTGTTAGTCCTTGCTCTGGTCCCCAAGTAAGCTGGTCTAGAGTCCATTACACAATCAAGTCTCCCCCCCCCCCCAATATAAGATTGGGAAATTGCTCCTTGTGTACAGCATCCAACATTTGTTAATAAAGATCTGTCTCAATGTTAGCCGGGGCATATACACTACCATATGTTCTTTTTTCACCATGTAATTCCTCCTGCACAAAAACACATCTGCCCTTTGTGTCTTTATCCATCCTACTAACTTTCAGGGGAAAAATTCTATGCAGCAGTATCACCACCCCCCTTTTGTGAGATGAAATGGAGGCCTCATAGCAGGCCCCTACCCATCTCCTCCTCCAACTTGGCACGTTCCGTCTGTGTCACGTGTTTCCTGAAGCAGTGCCACATGTGCCTGCCTACATTTCAGGGCGACTAGGATTTTTGCTTGCTTTACTGGGAGGCAAATCCTCTTACGTTTCAGGAGATATTATTACTCTTATTTCGGCTATCCATATTGGAGGTTTAACAGTTTCATATGCATGTCTCTTTTACCTAAGGTCTTCTCTCTGTCATTAACATCTCCCACTCTTAGGCAGTACTCATTAATTCGCAGAACAATAACATCAAACATAACAATAAACAACCACAAATAAACCTTTAACTTGACTAACAAATATTTTTTATGAACAGTTCCCCTGCCCCCTCTCCGATTTATTTTGTTTATCCCTATTCATATCCAGATTCATGTCAGTTATGCAGTTCGATTATTCTTTGCTCCTTATGCACATGTTCCCCCCGTCCCACCTTTATTCTGTTACAATTGGTTTTATACAGTTTTTTCTGTTACAGATTTCATTACTATCTTTTGTTGTTATCCCCTTCTCTTTTGTCGAAGGCTTACCACACTTACAATGTGTGACCTCATATTTCATTGCTGTGTGCCTCGCCCCCTCCCCAGCTGATCTCCCCCTCATCCTTTGCTTCATTGTCCAGTTCTCCCCTCTTTTTATCCTATTCCTTCCTCTTTTCGGCTGCCAGCTCAGTCCCATTCCCCACTGATGTATTTCGCTTCTTTTCTCCTCCACCCTGTGTCTCCAGTCATGTTCCATAGTTACTATGGGCCCCTTTTCCGTCTCAGTCCTGTTGCACGTTTACCTCCATTCTGCATTCTTCTATTGTTCATTCGTCCTCCTACCAGACTGCCCATGTCCCACGCTCATATTCGAGGCCTCCTATTCCTTGTGCTACATTAGTTGAACTGCCCCACTACTTCATCCACAGCCTCTGTCCACACTTGCCACCCATTATTTATTGCCCCCCCATTATGCCACTCCTACGCTCCCCCTCCAACCTCGTCTGGGTGTATCTCGCTCTAACCCTCAGTATCCTCTTTGAGCCAGCCACCACCAATATCTCTGTCTGAAGGCCTTCCTTCATTCCACATGGTCCACCTGGCTCAGGCTCTAGCGAGGACTAGAGACACTTCCCCGATGGTCCATCCTGACAACGGTAACTGGACCGAGAGGATCCAAGGGAACAACTAACCCAACCAGGATATGCCAGGGACCAACTTGACTACCCACCACATTCTGTCCCTGATTCCCTGTGAACATCATCCTCTGCCTCCACGGCTCAGACCCACTCTCCCCAGACCACATGTCTCAGCTATAACTCCTTCACCCCATGCTGCTGGTATCCCCGTCCCTGATCAGCTATTCAAGGCACCCATATCCTGCACCCGGAGCTCTCTCTCTTTCAGGCCCACAACCCCAGGAACCAGGGTAGGGAATGGGAGAGGGGCTGCACCAACCTCAGAGACCACATGCAGTTCCCTATCCCCCCCCACCTCCCCTTACCTGCCAATGGTTGGATCACTTCTCGCCATCGTGGGCCGTAAGTGTCTCCAGCAGCATTTTTCCTAGATCACTCACAGCAACCACCATCTTCTCTGCCCTCCCGCTATGCATATGGTACCTGGGAGATCTCTGCATGTGCTGTCCAGGAGAAAGTACTGGCAATGGGTCAAGCAAACATCGTGGCGGGTCCCGGAGCACAACCAAGTCCATCTTGTGTGGGGGAAAGGGCAACACGCCACTCCATATAATTTTCATTGCAAACTTTCATCACTTTAACACACTGGTCCCCCTCATGTTATCCTGTAATCCCTCCTGCTCTCACTGTATGCGAGTAAGCAAATTGTATTCCAACATTGTAACATTTCTCTGTATTCCATATTCTGTATTCTATTCCATTGCTCCCTACTCCCCCCCCCCCCCAGGTCGCACCAGGAGATGAGCAACTTGTTGCTCAGCGTGCCTTCCTGGTGAAACATTTCAATAAATAAACAAATTAAAAATGTGTTGCAGGCCACAGTCACCAGTTTTGCCTATTCTTCCAGCCTGCAAGGCTATCCAGACAGTGCTGACAAGCCAACAAAGTTTTGTTAATTTCCCCGTTGCCTAGAAGCTGTAAACACACAGCAGGTAGTCAATTTCGGTAGCTGCACCAACATGAATTAATCCACAATCTGCGCTCCTTGACTGTCCAGCCACAAAGTCCCTCTCAATTCCCAGTTCGGACTGGTAAAATATCCCCAGGTTCCTCCAGTCCATAGGGCATTCATAACGATTAAATTAGAGAAGGCAAGAGCCTTTTATCATACAGCAATTACAGCCCTTTTGTACATTTTTTATTTTTCTTATCCCATTCACCCATGAAACTTCTCAGTTTCTCCACATCCCATAACGACATTGTGGCACCCTCCTGTTGTACCTTCATGGTCACTGAGTACGGAAAGAAAAATTTTTATCTTATGGTCCTGCAACACATCCATTAATGGATTAAACTACTGTCTTCTTTTTTGCAGCTGCACAGAAAAGTCTTGATGAATATAGTTAACCTGGACCCTTCGAACCTCATCTCGTGTGCCCTACAGGCCATGAGACTAGCCTGCCTGTTGCCAAAGTGGTGCATACGAAATATGATCTGGCAAGGTGGCTGATTTGCTGGGGAGTGGGGTCGCAGTGCCAGGGCCCTGTGTGCCAGCTCCATTTACACTCTGTCATGCTTCGGAGCCATCCCCAGCAATTTTGGCAGTGTTGTCTCGCAAAACTCCAACGTACTTGGTCTGTCCATGCCCTCCGGCAGTCCACAAAGCCTAGGGTTGCTCCTTCTTTTATAATTCCGACAGTCCACTAGCTCTCTCAGCTCCTCCAGTTCCTGCTCCACCTCTGCCATCTTGTCGAGGAGCTGCCTTGTGACATCCTCTTCCTCTGACACTCGCTGCTCCACTTCTCCGAGTCTTTTGGATTGATGTGCACAATGCAAGTGCACTTACCTGGTAAACAAAAAATAAATCAATATTCCCACCAGTTTATCCTCCAATTTGGTTAACTTGGGGTTCAGTCCATCCAAAACTTGCTCCGTGACCATCCAGCCCAAAGCCCCCATCTCTGCCACTGACAATGATATTTGGCCTGTCCCAGCTGTTGGTATTGTCTCTGACGGGGCACCTTTCTTGGTATTTTTAGCCACTTGCCTTGTGGATTTTGTGGTTGGTGGTAGCAAATATTCCTCCATAGTTTTTTTCGATGTTAATCTGTAAGTTTTCCTCGCCTGTAGTTATATAAAACTGCACAAAATTTAAACTTTTATTCTCACTGTGGGACAGAGCTCCGGTGAGACACGTGATATCGGCTTAGCTGCTCATTAGCACCCCCTTAAATTGTCTTTCAGTTATGTGCTTTTTAATGCAACCTAGTGTCCTACAGGCTTTCCTGTGACTTGGTCACAATGTTTATCATTCTTCAAGTCATCCGAGACTATAATTCCCAGGTCGCTCATCTTGAAAGTAGGTTTTAGGATTTGTCCTCCAAAGGTGTAATCTGCTCTGCTATTATTTTCACCGAAGTGAATTATACCACATTTCGAGATGTTACAGTCAAGTCTGTACTTGTGTCCCCACTGCTCAATCCTTAGTAACCCATGATGTTAATTTTGTTATCTCTTCCTCACTGCTGACAACTGAGCCAAGTTTGGTGTCATCAGCAAACTCTGTTAACCACACTTTCTCATTTTCCTGCAGTGTGACAATGTAGATATTAAATACGCATGGACCTAGGACAGAGCCTTGTGGTGCCCCACTAGTTATGGCTGTCCAGCCAGATGCAGCATCTCTCAATACCACCCGCTGTGTCCTATCTGACAACCATGAATCAATCCATGATAGCAGCCTTGGGTTTATTCTTATAGCAAGTAACCTCATTACTAGTTCTTTGTGGGGGACTCTATCAGATGCCTTGCTTAGATCCAGACAAACCACATCCACTGGCTTTCCCTGGTTAAGTGCCCTGTCTATCCTATCAAAGAATGTTAGTAAGTTGGCTTGACGGGACTGACCCTTTACAAAGTTGTGTTGTGACTGATCCACCACACTGTTTGCTGCAATGTGGTTTTCGATTTCCTCCCTAATAATATTTTCCAAGATTTTACATATTACAGAGGTTCAACTAATGGATCTGTAATTTTCACATTCTGTTTTGCTCCCCTTTTTGTAAACTGCATAGTATGTACATATGACACCAGAGCTCTCTGATGCACTGTCAGGGAGAAAGACAGGGACAGCAATCAGACAAGGAATGGGGTGGGAGGGGACAGTGATTGGTTGCATTAGAGTTTGTTCTGGGGTGCCACTGGATACCAGAAAGGAAGTTTATTTTGGGGATGGGGCTGTGGGAGGCCCGACGCCACAGAGGCAGCACTATGTGGCACTGCACCTTGTGCCACTACACAGGGTCACTTCTGTTCCCAATCAACTGGGTGTTTGTTGATGCTTTCCCAAACAGTGCCATCTACACCTAAACTGGTACGTTTCATTGTGCCATAGCTGCAAGGGGAACTATTCAACCCTCCTCCCCATTCAGTTGTAGACCACACCTGAACTTGGGTGTACCGGAACATGAGGAAAAGTGGGGGTGCTGACGTTAAAAAAAGGTCAGGGTTAAAAAGGTAGCACACAGGTAGGTACTGGATTTGCTGCAGGTCTGCACTGGGGCTCCCATTTTAGGCTGTTGTTTACAGTGATGCCCCGATCTGTTTTTGGGTCCACAGTAATTTCCATACCATTTCAACTATAATTTGACCTATTATGTTTTATTCACAAGATTCAAAAGTGTATTTTTTCACACAATAAAACTCACTTGTGCTGGCCCTGTGGCATCAAGCAGTGTGCATTTCTGTGGCACACTGGCAACCTGAGTTTGCACCCTTAGCCCAGCACATCAGGAGCAGAGGCTATCAGAGTCTGTGTGACAAAGCATCTGTGTGTATGCTGTCCACCCACAAAGGTGGAAGCTGTTCAACCAGGAAAGGCACACTAAGCTGGAGCTTGTTTCCTGGTGCAACCTGGGAGCACAAGGAAGTTTAGTGACTTGCTCAGGGTCACACAGTATGCAGGTGGGGGCTGTGGGATTCAAACTCAGGTCTCCTGGTTTGCAGCTTAGTGCCCTAAACCACTGTACTATGCTGCCTTCTAAGTCCAAAGGACATTAAGCATCTCCTACCACACACCCCCACCATGATGCAGTAGAGTGCATGCTACTGCATGGGAGGGAAGGGAGAAATGTGCCTGAACAAAGCACATTAGACAGCGGTTTCTGTACTCCCTCCATGCCACCTAAGTACTCGGCACACCACCTCCATCCCTCTAGCTACTGCTCCAAGGATGCATCAGTTCCCCACCTCCCCACTGCAGAAAGGAAGCCCCCCCCCCCCGGCTGGGATATGCCAGACCTTGGAATAGCTGAATACCTAGGGGCCCTGCAGGCAATAGGTGGTAGTGGCAAGTGAGTCAGGTGGGCAGTGGGGGCTTAAGGAGTGTTAAGGATTAGGATTGTTGGGGGAAGGGAGCAAAAAATCCCACCTCATTTTCCACGCATGTGTCCAGTCCCCTAATTTATTTAGGTCATTCCAAAGCTCACTTATGTCCCTATTTAAAAATGGGGAGTGGGGTCCTGAGGATAACATCAGAAATAGTCTACACAAATTATGTTTTTATTTGTTGAATCAGGAGGTGGGCTGGGTATCCAAGGCCTGTTTGCAGCCATGCCTGAATAGATAAGGAACACTGTGTATTACTGGCATATAGGAAAGGTTACAGTGCAAATAACAGTACCAGGCTCATAAAAGAGTCATGAAGCTGAAAAGGACACTGCCCAAGCTAATTCAGAAATTATTTTTTTCCCTTTATAATTTATCATTTTTGGTCAAGGAAAGGTAGAGTGAGCTGTGTGACAGATTGTTTCCAGGTACACTTGGAGGTAGAGGGGGGAAGGGGGTCAGATGGGTGTGTTTCATTCACTGGGAAATAGTGGCCAGGACCATGGAAAAATTTGATACTCTTATGATCAGTGCAATGGGATCTTTAACTTCTGCCTGGACAGCCACCACAGAAGGGCAGAAGGGACCTCTAAGCAAGATCTCATCAGAATGAAATTTATTATTAGGCATACTGCGTGCTGACCCAGTAGTGCAGTAGTGAAGCTACTGCTTGCAATGTTGGGGACTCAGGTTTGGAAGTGAGCGGGGTGGGGCAGGAGCCGGTCATCAGGGGCTGGCTGGGTGAAAAAGACTGAGCATCCCAGCAGGTGCTCTCTTCCTGCTGGGAGGGAGGGGTGCTGACTGTGCTACAACATTGGCACCAGGGAGACCACAGGTGGCAATGCAATGGTGGTACACTAGGGAGGGAGGACATCAACTGAACTCCACTCTGACATGCATGGCATGCAGCCCCTAGTGCACCGACAGCCTGTTAAGGAGGGCGTAGCCAAGGAAACTCCCTGCCTCTGGCCACATCCTGCACCCCTTGTTCTCCTGCCTTCGTGCCTGGAGGAGGTTGGAGGTTGAGCTTGGCCTGGCCATGCCACGGGGTGGGGAGGGTTAGACGCAAGAAGGATAAGTGCCAGGATCATGGGAGATGGGTCTGGGCATAACCTAGGGGAATAAGGGCCGTGCCACAGCATGAGAATAAAACGCAAATGAAAAAAAAAAGGGAGTTTATCGAGGAGGCACCAGTGGGCCTAGACATTCAGAGGGATATTGCTAGCCCCACCCACAATGCTTCCAGGGAACAGGAGAAAACTGATGGAAAAGACAGAGTGCACTGGAAGAATGATGCTCATAATCTTTCCCACCCCGTTCTGATGTGCTGAATGATCAGCAGCAAGAGGAAGGAGACAGCTGTTAGAACTTTTCTACTGGGACTAAAGAACTAGAACTCTACCACTGGGACTAAAGAACTAGAACTCTACCACTGGGACTAAAGAACTAGAACTCTACCACTGGGACCTTCAATTAGGGTAAAAAAAAAAGCAAAAAAAAAACGAGAGTTGGTGTGCTTGTCTGAGTTGGGGGAAGGGAACTGTTATCTGTGCTCTTAGCTAGGTGTAGAGAAGAGCTGTAAATTACGTTGTGTGTCTTAGGCAACAGAAAGCCAGGTGTCTGAATTTAAAGCTTCCCTACTTAGCATTTGACAGACAGCAGTAAGAGGAAGCAAGCAGCTAACAGAACTCCTCTACTGGGACTACATTGCCCTCCCTCCCCTCCACCCTCCTACCCCTACACTTAGCCAGTTCCACTTTTATAGGCACTGGATTTGACTGACAACAGGAACTTCCTATTTGGGAGAAGGCACAAAAGACTCATCATCCTAGTAGGGAAAAATAGCTATCCCTCATCACCTAGCTGCTGGAGTTCTGCCTCTGAGCAAATAAGGAGGAAACTACTGAGGAATACAGGAACTTCCTGTCCCACAACAGGAACAGCAGGAGCTGTAAAGGTACGGAGGCAGTAGGAAAGTAGGGAGAAAAAACAAACAAAAAAAAGTAAATGGAGAGAGGAAAGAGTAAGCATACAAAACAACAGTCGAGGGGCAACAAATAAGACATGATGGGAGTGGTGCAGTGCAGTGGCTGTGGAGCGGCAGTCTTTTGGGAGATGTTCTGGAGGATGTGGTGTTGTCCCATCTGCAGGCACCTGTCTGGGCTGATGGAGGAGGTTGCTCGTCTCCAGGCTGAGTTGACCAGGATTCAGGGGACCTCCTCTCCCACCCAGGGACCACCAGGGCTGACGCCGCTGCTTCAGAAGTTGCCAAGAAAGAGGAGTGGCTGGACCACGGTGGGCTCAGGGAGGGTGAAGGTGGAGGAACAGAGGCAGATCCCTCCAGTTGTACCTCTCTACAATTCGTACGCCATTCTGGCAGATCGTGGTTCCTCTATGGAGGCACCCGCAGTGGAGACCAAGGAGGATGCTGGGAACCTCCACAAAGAAGACTCACAGAAGGGTGGCACGGGACCCCACAGGGAGGGAAACAACTCCTGTTGGGGGACTCAATTGTTAGGGGGGTAGAATTTGGGGAGGGAGGGGGAGAGGGAGGGAGGTAAGATGCCTGCCTGGCACCATGGCTTGGAGAGACAAGGAGCAAATCCTCAGGATCACGGGAGCAGCTGCACAGGGGAGGGAGCTGGATGTCACTGTCCACTAGGGACAAATGACCTGGCTGGGAATGGGATCAGAGCAGTGCAGGAGGAGTTTATGGATTTGGGACGGGGCCTTAGACAAGTAGCATGCACGGTAACCTTTTCGGAGGTGCTGTCTGTCTATGGCATGGGTGAGGCTAGGGTGCTCCGCACCATGGGATTCAACCAATGGTTGAAAAACAGGTGCAGAGCTCAGGGTTTTGGCTTCATTGGGGACTGGGGGTCCATCTGGAGGGATACAGGCCTATACTGGTGCAATGGTCTGCATCTGTCCAGGAGGGGATCCAGGATCCTAGGTGATAGATTTAAATGTTTCACTGGCAAGCATTTAAACTAGCCAAGGGGGGAGGCACTGAAAAGGAGCAGGGAAATCCCAGCACCCCCCCCCCAAAACAACAGGGTAGTTAGTGAGGTAAACACCAAGATATATATGTCGACAGGGAGAAGGGCAGGGGTAAATGGAGAAATAGGCAAAGGCAGTAAGGACAGGGATAGGACTAAAAGGGGTAAGGCCACAAAAAATGGAGGACAATGAGTACCAACGCCTGTAGTCTGGGTAACAAGCTTCCTGAACTAGTGGCCTTGATGGAAGAGGGATGCCTGGATATCATGGCAGTCACAGAAACATGGTACACAGAGAACCATGACTGAGATGTCAAAATACCGGGGTATACAATCTACAGGAGGGACAGGGCGGGTAGAAGAGGAGGGGTAACTCTCTATGTAAGGGAAGGGATCAAAGCAATGGAACTAAAGGGTAAGCAGGGAGGAGAGGAGGCACTGTGGGTCACCCTGGAGACAGGAAATGGCACCACAATCCGCTTGGGTGTTATATACAGACCCCTATCTCAGGGGGAGGAAATGGACAAGGAAATGATAGAAGGCATCCTTAGGATGGCAGAAAAAGGGGAGATATTGTTGATGGGAGACCCGAATATGTCAGATGTTAAATGGAGCACCTTTGCTGCAGCCACATCCAAGAGCAGGGTCATTCTTGATGCCCTACAGGGGGCATGCCTCAGACAACTAGTGGTGGAACCCACTCGGGAGGAAGCAGTCTTAGACCTGGTACTCTCAAACGGGGATGGAGAGAGGATCTCAAATTTAGAAGTGGGTAGCCATCTGGGAACAAGTGACCACCACACTGTGTGGTTCACTATAAACACAGCCATAGAGTCAAGCCCTACAAAAGTGAGGGTACCTGACTTTAGGAGGGCTGACTTTGTCAAAATGGGAGAGTGTCTCAGAAAACCACTAGCAAATGGGCAAGAAGGAGGGGTGGAGGAGCAATGGGGAAACATCAAAACTGCCATCACAGAGGCAACAAGCCTTTGTGTGAAGCAAATAAACAAATCAAAATGAAGGAAAAAACACTATGGTTCTCAAAAGATTTGGTGGGGAAGGTTGAGGAGAAAAACATAGAAACATAGAATTTGACGGCAGATAAGGACCGCTAGGCCCGCACAGTCTGCCCATTTCCCTACCTAATGGATAAGCTGCAGATCCTAGTTAACCAGCAGCCTACTTCTTCCTACCACCACCCCCTAGAATTGCCTTATGACTGTCCCATGCATGCTTGAATTCCACCACTGTTTTTGACTCCACAACCTCCTCCGGAAGGCCGTTCCATGCATCCACAACCCTCTCTGTGAAAAAATACTTCCTTAAATTACCTCTGAGCCGCCTCCATCTACAAATTGTGCCCCTTGTTCTTGCACACCCTTTTTTGAAAGATGCTACCCTCTTGGACTTTGTTGATTCCCTTGAGGTACTTGAAAGTTTCTATCATGTCCCTCCCTCCTTTCCTCGAGGCTATACATATTAAGCTCCTTAAGCCTCTTTTCTATATGTCTTCTGGTGCAGACCCTGCACCATTTTTAGCTCCTCCTCTGGACAGCTTCCATCCTGTCTATGTCTTTGCGGAGATTGGGTCTCCAGAACTGCACGCAGTACTCCAGATGGGGTCTCACCAGCTGTCTGTACAGAGGGATAATAACTTCCTGTTTTCTACTGGTGATGCCTCTCCCTGTGCATCCCAGTATCCCCCCAGCCCTCCTTGCTGCCCTCTCACATTGCTTGCCCACCTTTAGGTCATCTTCTATGACTATCCCCAGGTCCCTTTCCATTTTTGTTGTTGTTAGTATCTCACCCCCCATTGTGTACTCTTCTCCTGGGTTTTTGTTTCCCAGGTGCATTACCTTGCACTTCTTAGCATTGATTCTAAGCTGCCATACATTTGACCATTCCTCTAACCTTGCCAAGTCCCTTCTCATCCTTTCCACCCCACCTTGTGCATCAACTCTGTTGCAGATCTTTGTGTCATCTGCAAAGAGACATACTTTTCCTTCCAGGCCCTCTGCAATGTCACTTATAAAGACATTGAAGAGGACCGGTCCTAATACTGAACCCTGCGGTACCCCACCTTTCTTCAGAGTGGACTCCATTTACTATTACTCTCTATGTCCTATTCTCCAGCCAATTCTTTACCCAGGCTGTCATCTTGGGACCCACTCACAGGCTGGCTAACTTGTATAGTAATCTTTTGTGTGGGACTGTGTCAAATGCCTTGCTAAAGTCTAGGTAGGCCATGTCCACAGCCCCTCCCTGATCTACTACTTTGGTCACCCAGTCAAAGAAATCTATCAGATTCATCTGGCATGACCTTCCGGCGTGAATCCATGCTGCCTTGGGTCCTGTGCCCCTCTGGCCTCTAGATACTCGACAATTCTTTCCTTCAGAAGTGATTCCATCATTTTCCCTATCACTGAGGTTAAACTATCAGGTCTGTAGTTTCCTGCTTCTGCCTTGCTCCCACTTTTGTGAAGGGGAATCACATCTGCCCTCCTCCAGTCCTCGGGTACCACCCCATCCTCCCATGATTTGTTAAAGAGGGTAGTCAGTGGTGTCACTAGCTCTACCCTTAGTTCTTTTAGAATTCTGGGATGAATCCCATCAGGCCCCATTGTTTTGCCACCTTCAGTTTTAAGAGTTCTTTCAGAACCCTTTCTTCTATAAATGGGCTGGTATCAACTTCTGTATCCAGAGTGTTTCTACTGTTTGTTTTATGTACCTCCCCCTCTTCATTTGTAAATACTGAGCAAAAATATTTGTTTAGTATCTCTGCTTTTCACAGTCACCTCTGCCCACCCCTCCCTTTATTAAGCATCACTATCCTCCCTTGGTCTTCCTTCATTCCTGACGTATCTATAAAAGGTTTTATCCCTTCTTAACTGAGTTGGCTATCTTTCCTCGGTTTGGGCCTTTGCTGTTCTGACTGCCTTCCCAGCTTCCTTTTGCTTTACTGATACAGTTCTCTGTCCTGCTCCTTCTGTGATTCCTTGTACTTCCTGGATGCTTTTTTTTCTTGAACCTTCACTGCCACTTCCTTTGAGAACCATAGTGGTTTCTTACATCGCTTTGTTTTATTTGCTTCACACAAAGGCTTGTTACCTCTGTGATGACAGTTTTTATTATTCCCCATTGTTCTTCCACCCCCTCCTTCCTGCCCATTTGCTAGTGCATTCCTTAGGCACTCACCCATTTTGGCAAAGTCAGCACTCCTAAAGTCCAGTACTTTTGCCTTTGTATGGCTTGACTCTATTGCTTTGTTTATTGTGAACCATACTGTTCGATGGTTGATAGTTCCCAGATGGCTACCCACTTCTACATCTGTGATCCGCTCTCCATCTCCATTTGAGAGAACCAGGTCTAAGATTGCTCCCTCTTGAGTGGGTTCCAATACTAGTTGTCTAAGGCATGCCCCCTGTGGGGCATCTAGAATAACCCCAGTCTTTGAAGTGGCTGCTGCAAATGCACTCCAGTTAAAATCTGGCATATTCAGATCACCCATCAGCAATATTTCCCCTTTTTCTGCCATTCTAAGTATACTTTCTATCATTTCCTTGTCCATTTCCTCCCCCTGAGAGGGGGGTCTGCATACAACCCCTGTGCGGATTGTGGTGCCACTGCCTGTCTCCAAATTTACCCACAGTGCTTCTTCTCCTCCCTGTTTACCCTTTTGTTCTGTTGCTTTGATTCCTTCCCTTATGTAAAGAGCTACTTCTCCTCCTCTTTTACCCTCCCTGTCCCTCCTGTAGATAGTGTATCCTGGTATGTTTACGTCCCAGCCATGGCTTTGTGTGTGTCATGTTTCCGTGACTGCCATGATATCCAGATGTTCCTCCTCCATCAAGGCCACTAATTCAGGAAGCTTGTTACCCAGACTATGGGCATTGGTACTCATTGCTCTCCATTTTTTGATGGCTTTACCTTCTGTTGCAGCATCCCCCACTGACTTTTTTACCTTGGTCTTTTTCTCATTTAGTACCCTGTTTTGTAGGGAGAGGCTGGGATTTTCCTGCTGCTTATCAGTGCCTCCCCCCTTGACTAGTTTAAAAGCTTGCCAATGAAGCATTTAAACCGATTGCTCAAAAGACTTGTTCCCTTCCTGGACAGATGCAGACCATCCTGCCAGTATAGGCTGGTGTCTCCAGGTGGAACCCCAGTCCCCAGTGAAGCCAAACCCCTGTGCTCCACACCATTTTTTCAACCATTCATTAAACTGCATGGTGCAAAGTACCCTCGCCTCCCATGCCATTGACAGGCAGCACCTCTGAGAAGGATACTGTGTGTTTTACTTGTCTTAGGCCCCTACCCAACTCTACAAAGTCCTCCTGCACTGCTCTACTCTCATGATGAGCCAAGTCATTTGTCCCTAGGTGGACAATGACGTCCAGCTCAGACTCCCGTGCAGCTGTTCTCGTGATCCTGAGGATGCGCTTCCTGTCCCTCCAAGCCATGGCACCAGGCAGGCACCTTACTTCAGTTTTCCCTGCTCCCCCCAGTTCTATCCCCCTAATAATTGAGTCCCCCACCAGGAGCTGCTTCTTTTCCCTCCTTCCTGATAGCATTCATAAGGAAACACAGAAGGAGCAGGACAGAGAACTGTACCGGTTAAAGCAGAAGGAAGCAGGGAAGGCAGTCAGAATAGCAAAGGCCCAAACCAAGGAAAAGATAGCCAGCTCAGTTAAGAAGGGGGATAAAACCTTTTATAGGTACATTAGGGAGCGAAAAAAGACCAAGGGAGGGATAGTGAGGCTTAATAATGGGGAAGGTGGGTGGGCAGAGGGTGACAGTGAAAAGGCAGGGATACTGAACGAATACTTCTGCTCAGTATTCACAAAAGAAGAGGGGGGGAGGTACCTAATCTAATCTATAGAACCACTCTGGATAGAGGAAACGATACTAGTCCATTTGCAGAAGAAAGGGTTCTGAAAGAACTCCTAAAACTGCAAGTGGACAAAGCAATGGGCTCTGATGGGATTCACCTAAGAATTCTAAAAGAACTAAGGGGAGAACTAGTGACATCACTGACTACCCTTTTTAACAAATCATGGGAGGATGGTGTGGTACCTAAGGATTGGAGGAGGGTGGATGTGATTCCCCTTCACAAAAGTGAGAGCAAAGCAGGAGCAGGAAACTACAGACCTGTTAGTTGGACCTCAGTGGTAGGAAAATGATGGAATCACCTCTGAAAGAAAGAATTGTTGAGTACCTAGAGGCCAGCAGGGCAGAGGACCCAAGGCAACATGGATTCACAGCGGGAAGATCATGTCAGACGAATCTAATAGATTTCTTTGACTGGGTGACCTAAGTAGTAGACCATGGAAGGGCTGTGGATATGACCTACCTAGACTTTAGCAAGGCATCTGACACAGTCCCACACAAAAGATTAATAAACAAATTAGCCAGCCTGGGAGTTGGCCCCAGGGGGGTAGCCAGGTTCCAGTGGTTTCAGCGGTGCAGCTGGTTAGCACAATCAGAACGCTATTCTGGGCAGCCGGGGTTCAAGTCCCAGTTGAGGCACTTATTCTTTCTCATCCTTGTTTGTATGTATTCCATAAAATATGCACGCCACATTTCTGTGTGATTGTTAGAAGTAAATATTTGTGTTGCCATTGGGTTGTGCATTTGAGAAAGAGTAATGTGCCCAGGGACATCCCAGGTTCCAGTTGTCTCAGTGGCACAGCTGGTTAGCGCAATTGGAACGGTATTCCGGGCAGCCTGGGTTCAAGTCCCAGCTGAGGCACTTATTCTTTCTCACATTTGTTTGTATGTGTTCCATAAAATATGCACGCCACACTCCTGTGTGATTGTTAGAAGTAAATATTTGTGTTGCCATTGGGTTGTGCATTTGAGAAAGAGTAATGTGCCCAGGGACATCCCAGGTTCCAGTTGTCTCAGTGGCGCAGCTGGTTAGCGCAATCGGAACGGTATTCTGGGCAGCCTGGGTTCAAGTCCCAGCTGAGGCACTTATTCATTCTCAATCTTGTTTGTATGTGTTCCATAAAATATGCACGCCACACTCCTGTGTGATTGTTTGGGTAAAAAATTGGCTGCACAACAGGACACAGAGGGTAATACTAAATGGAGTCCACTCCGAAGAAAGGGGGGGTTACTAGCGGGGTACCGCAGGGTTCAGTACTGGGTGCTTTTTAGTGTCTTTATAAGTGACATTGGGGAGAGACTAGAAGGAAAAGTATGCCTCTTTGCAGACGACATAAAGATCTGCAACAGGGTTGATACACAAGGAGGGATGGAAAGGATGAGAAGGGACTTGGCAAGGTTGGAGGAATGGTCAGAAGTATGGCAGCTTAGATTCAATGCAAAGAAGTGCAAAGTAATGCACCTGGGAAACAAAATCCCAAGGGAAGAGTACACAATGGGGGGGGGGAGTATTAACAACAACAAAAATGGAAAGTCACCTGTGGGTAGTCATATCAGATGACCTAAAGGTAGGCAAGCAATGTGAGAAGGCAGTAAGGAGGGCTGGGAGGATACTGGGATGTATAGGATGACGCATCACCAGTAGAAAACAGGAAGTTGTTATCCCTCTGTACAGACAGTTGGTGAGACCCCATCTGGAATACTGCGTCCAGTTCTGGAGACCCCATCTCCATAGGAAAATAGACAGGATAGAGGCAGTCCAGAGGAGGGCAACTAAAATGGTGCAGGGTCTGCACCAGAAGCCATACAAAGAGAGACTAAAGGAGTTTAATATGTATATCCTCGAGGAAAGGAGGGAGAGGGGGACACACGATAGAAATTTTCAAGTACCTCAAGGGAATCAACAAAGTCCAGGAGGGTAGTATCTTTCAGAAAAAGAGATGTGCAAGAACAAGGGGGCACAATTTGAAGATGGCGGGGGAAGGTTCAACGTCAATGTGAGGAAGTATTTTTTCACGGAGAGGCTTGTGGATGCATGGAACGGCCTTCTTGAAGAGCTCATGGGGTCAAAAACAGTGGGAAAATTCAAGAATGCATGGGACAGACATAAGGCAATTCTGGTGGGGGGTAGGAAGAAGTAGGCTGTTGGTTAACTAGGATCTGCAGCTCATCCAATACGTAGGGAAATGGGAAGACTTGGTGGGCCAAGCGGTCCTTATCTGCCGTCAAAGTGTATGTTTCTATGTCTAGACCCAAACCATGCCCTATATATTCCTCAGTTTTGGAACCAACTACATGCTGACTTATGGTCCTCTGCGGATACTGACATGTAATCCCCTTCTATCTTGTGGGGGCTATCTGTGGCTCCATGGAGCCCTGTCTTCAGTTTGCTACTCCCATTCCATGTTGCTCCCTCCAGCCCCAGTGACACGAGACTGTGGAGAGAACTATAGGATGGAGAGGAGGAAAAGCTTTGACACCTCCTGAACCACTGAAGTACCAAGGTTCCACTGCACGCAGCTGTGTAGCTTTCACTGCCAACAACAAAGGAGTGTACTGTCACTACAAATGAACCGGGGATTCCCCCAACCAACCAGAACATTAGTACAAACTGCGTGCACAAATCAGACGGCACAATAAATTGTTTAAAGGCAGAAGCACTCTTAAATAAAGACATTTTGGGACCAGAGGGCCAGAGACCCAGGACAACCAACAGCAGTCCTCTTTCTTGCTCCTAACCCCCAGGAACCATGGTAATGGGGTCAGGGGTCAGCCAATCAGGCTAGTGGAAGTCTCAAAGGGACCCACAAAAGACTCATGGATCAAAGAGGACTTGTTAATTCCCTTGAGCATCACATGATCGATCAGCCACTAAGGAAAAGCAATACAGACCCTTTCCAGAGACTGACAAAGGGAATCAACCAATCAGGAAGCCTGCTCAGTTGTTCAGTGAAGACTCTTCCATCATCAGTTCAGTCTGCCCTGAGACAGAGTGGACAGCAAACCTTCCATCTGCTAAAGTGTGAGCTGAACTGCGCAGATATTTGGGAAGGAGAAGTCTGCTTTAATAACCAAGAAGAAGGAGACCACTGCCTGCAACACTGCAATTGAAGGATTCAGCCTGCATGGGTGAGTCTCCTTGCAACTGGACTTCAGTGTGAACCCAGAGAAACCCTTTCCAAAATCAGACCTGAGTGGTCTGCCACTGCAATACATCCAGAGAGGGCTGAAAGCCACCACTCAGTCACTATAATCCAGTGAGGCACGGGGTCATAATGTTGTGGACAAAACCGCACATACACACAATGGCACAGACACGATGGTGTGCACTCTAACAGCGTTGGGACAAAATCCTGACCGGAACAACAAGAGCGCACGCCGTTGAAAAAACAACAACTGTCTTTCTTTTTGTGGGGGGCCTGGACTGATAATAATCAACTCCAGGAGGTCATGGACTTCAGGGAAAGAGGAAAGCTTGGAGCGGGGAAAAATCTTTTTTTCTGAAAAAAAAAATGCATTACAGTAGGACCTGGGGATAACCGAACCACAGCCCCAGGTCCCTGATGCTGCCGGAGGCAGGTGCTCTAGCCACTCCACCATGGGAGCAGCTCAGCGATGCACCAACCCGGCAGTGTCCTTGACGTTCCTTCATGGCAGCCTACAGTGACAGAGTGGCAGTTCTTACCGCACGCTGAAACAACCCCTATCACTGTAGAGCCATTTGCACTTCCTACAGCGCATTATTCCATGTGCAGTTTTGTCCACGCTATATTGACTCAGTACCATTTAGTGCTTGGCTGCAGGGAGTTGCATTACAGTGGTAGGAGGAGAGCTTGTGAGGCTGAGATTTGCCTGGTCACTCCCAGACACCAATGGCGAGCAATTCCAGCTGAGGTGCCAGAAACAGCGACTGGCAAAGGACAGCTGAGAGAGCGATCAGAGGTGGGCCAGTGGACTGCAGGAGAGAGCCAGCACCTCCAGTCAGGACTGCAACTATCAAGTGAAGGCATCAAAGTCAGAGGTGAAGAGTGAGTACCCTACCAGGGTGAACTGGTCCTGAAACATACTCATTTATTAGCTTACTTAGGGTCACGGGGTTGGGGGCTTCTGTTTATGGGCTAGGCCATCCATCCATTCTTGGGTTTGTGCAATCGTTTCATAATGTGCCAATGCCATACAACCACATGCAATGTTACCATTGGGCTTTCCATGCTCCAACATCTGGATGCCCAGGCTTTCCCAGGAGCTCCCTAAAATAACCAAGAGTATATTGGTGCCAGTGTGGGTTGTGGTAGCCGAACAATGGTAAAGTTGGGCAGATCACTGTGTTCGTTGGGGAGCGGGCTGTTAGGCTCAAAAACATACTCGGTTATCATTTTACCTATTGTATCTCTGTTTCCTTCCTGAGAGCACTGATCCTATTCCTGATCTCCAGTGAAATCCTTTGTCTGAATTCCAAACTCGCACACATATCATTTGTAGTGTGAACATATTATTTGTCATGTGTTAAGGCACTGATTTTGGGAAACTGTTACTTGCGCTGTGTGGGAAGTGGGTAGACTGTATCGAAGTTACTGACCCAGGCCTCTCAACTTTATCTGAGCCCAGAATGCAGGGGTAGTGTACTGACATCCATCTGGTGCAGCTATTTTTAAAGCAAACTTAAAATCTTTATATACAATTCAGCACATTGTGTATTGCGATTTTAATTTTGTTCTACAGTCTTTCTGGAAAGCCCTTTGAAACCTCTGTAAAATGCTCGACAAATAAAGATTATGATTATTATTTGGATACAGTCTCAGCCTAAGCAAGCGACAGCCACCCAACCTACAGGGTAGGGAGTCATTCCCTGGGTTTTGGTGAGGTCAGTGGCGGATAAGAGTCAGAAAGTAATGACAGACAGTGGCAGGGCAAGGGTTAATGTCATCCAAAGGAGGGCCCATTCATGTCCTGGTGAAGTATAAACTGTACATAAAAAAAGGCCGAAATTTGCCTATGGGAGTTAATATTACCCCTTGACTTTCCAGCTACTTGCATGAAAATTACAGGTGGCATCCTCAGGACTGAAAAAAATTCATACCACCCCCCAAAAAACTATTTCAGAACATTGAATCCTTTATTATTATTATTTTATATATTTTTTTAAAGTAATGTTTTCATTAAATTGTCACTGTACATAACCATCCTTTATTTCTAAACAGTCTCAGATTAATAATCTCTCCCCCAGATTGTATTTGTTTCTGCTGCTTTTTTCTGTCCTGAAGCCATATTCATCTGCTTGTGACATCAGACTAATTTCTACGGCAACAGGTTGTGACGTCACAAGCAGAGGATGATAATTTCACAGCAGCATAAGCAATGTGAATAGATTACGTTTAAAAAAATATATACTAAAAGTGATTGTGTCACTTTTTGAAAACTGTAAAAACCGTAATATTTAGACATTATTCCGGTCATGTTCAATAGAGTTTTAGCATTTTTATTCCTTTTATTGTTCATTCAAAGGTTCACTAACATAGAAACAATATCCTTGCCCTCTACAGTGGATATATTACTGCTGTTTAATCGTTTTCTGAAGTCACAGTCCCCAATTTGTGACATCATAATCAGTCCCAGGGCAACAGACTGTGATGTCACAAATGGAGGATTATGTCTTCAGCAAAGGATTAAGCCTCTGAAGCAGATAAACTGTAGATGACAGGGAACCAATTACCATGGGAATCAACCCAGTGATGAAGAACTAAGGGAAGAGAAATGCAGCCAGCTTATAAAATGGGCCATGAAAATCCTTTAACCTCACTGGTGGAAACACATCACGTAATTGTTCATTATTGTCCGACAAATTCGTAGATCAAGTGAAATTACTTATTTTTAAACAAATAAGAGTTAATTTTATAAGTAGGATAATACAGTCCAGGGTGAGCAGTCACAAGGGAATAATGCACTTTTTGGACGGTTGTGGCGCTTGGCTATGCCTCATGCCTAACAACCACCCAAGGTATGCATTATTCTCTTATAAGTGAACACACTGTCATATGACAGCCCTTATATATCACATACAAGTTGAGTTTAAATATTTTTTTTTTCAAAGTTTTCTCAAAAATGAGAAACAAGCTTTAATGAGAATGTCTTCAGTAATACAAGTTGGAAGGTCCTGAAGTTCAAATTTAAAGGAACTTTGTTATTGGGTTTTCCTGATGCCCACTGTGAATATCTTACTGAAAAGTGCCTTTATATGCGATAGGAAACCATTGTAAATACCTTAGACACCCTTTTGCTGCTTCTTTACAGTGGCATCCACTTTTCTAATACTGCTGTTTTATGCTATTTATTTTCTTAAAACAATACTATTTTTACCTTACTCTACAGCCATTGCACCTGCCTTTTTATCTATACTGTGTTGCTTTTAGGATTTCTTACTTTATTTTATGCTGTTTTCCCTAACTAATAAACTGAAGCCACAACAGTCTCCCCACCCATCTGCTCTAAGGAAGTAACCATTTTAGGGCTGTTAGCGGAGCATTCCAGATGTAGTGGAATCATCCCAAATCTTAATTATCATGTGACTTAAGCCATTTCATTGAGGATCAGTGGGTGCCTCCGCCGGCACACTATCTCCGAGTGTACTAAATGCCTGATTTCCTCTGTGGCTGACCTGGCGCTTGGCTAAAGCAGCAATATTTGTTAGTTACCATGTAGTTTTTTTTTCTTTTAGAAATTAAATTTTTCTGACAACAACACAGTTATACCCATTTTTCGTTTCATTTTCTTTCATTCCTGAATGAAGGTGCAGGATTTTTTTTTTCCAATTATTTAACCAGGTGAGACACACTAAGCTGAAAGCTTGTTTACAGGTGCAACCTGGGAGCACAAGGAAATTAAGTAACTTGCTCAGGGTCATACAGTATTTTAAAATGTTAAAAAGATTCCACTTCCTTGCCATGCCTGCCTTAAAAAAAAACCAAAAAACTCTATGGCTGCTACTGCAATAGTACTGAACTGATGGGCATGTGCCCTGGTTCACAGGCATGCCTCTGCAGTTTTGAGGGTACGGACTGTGACAGCAAACAGGATAAGAGGAAAGAGATCTCTTTCCAAAACAGATTATGTCGCCTTACTCATACAGTAAGCCCCTCCACTGATTAAGGGTGACTGGAGCAGAATCAGGGTACAGAGTGCTCGTGTCTGGGTACGTGGCTGGATTTATAGCCGGGCTATGTTGCCTGTTATGCATCACTTCTGGGGGACAGCAGACTTTCACTGGGCATGTGCCCTGTGTGGCGCTGGTCTGGACACATTACAACACACAATGGGAGTTTGGCAGTGCACTGCTGGAAGACAGAAGAGTGGCCAAAAGTTTGTAAGAAGAATAAAACTCCATGAGTGCATGCTCCTTTGTTTGGAGTGAACTGTTGTGTTTCTGTAGTGAGAGCACCAGGACATGGATGTCACAACTGTTCCCTCAATGAGCAGTACAGCTACTGCTTAGCATTGCTTGTTTGTGAACTTATGCAGCAGAAAGCACCTCCTGACATCCTTTATAAGCTTCCCCTAGCAGTTTCTTCATGTCTCCTCTAGTGTTTACATTTACTGCACCAATAAAGAGAAAGTGTTTGCTACTAAAGATAAAAACAAATTTGGCGGCGTGCTTTCTGTTCAGATACCACTGGTAAAGAGAAGCAGCAATTTCAAAACAGGAAAAGCTGCATGAATGTAACAGATAATATCCATATTTTTGTTTTCCTGTAGTTGTTACCATGTTCACCCTGTAAAACAGCAGGATGAGATGGGACATGCCCTTGGTCTTCCATACTCAGTGGTATTGACAGGTTTGAACATATGGATATGTCGTCCAGCAGGACATGTGGACATGCTCTGAAGGTCACACATGGTAGATTTAGGGGTAGCATCAGGAGGCATATTTTGTTCCACAGGGTGGTGAACTTGTGAACTGTTTGCCAACAGAGACTGTGAACATGAAGACAGTAAAGCAGTCCCCAGTGTTGTCTCCCCATTGCCTTTTACCAGCACTAAATCCATCAGTGTGAGAACCCTGCACTGTCCATGCCCTCTAATATGACTCAGATGACACTGGTGGAGGACTACAGACCAATGTAACCAATACAGCCTGTATTCTACACTAGTTACACTACTTAAGGTTAGGTAGTGCAGATGGTATGGTTAATATGTATTTTATCAATGTATTTGAGTTGGGGGGGGACTCCCCCCCAATACACTCCATGTTTCATAAAAACAAACATGGGGTGTGGAGCACCTAAACTCAAACTGACTTAACAAACACAAAACTGTACCATCTAAACTTAAGCAGCACAGAGTACTCGCAGCATAACTTACTGGTCTGTACTTTTCCACAATCGTCGCTCAGACAAGGTTTTATCAGTATTTCTGTTTATGAACACACATTTTGTTTACATAACCTTTCTTGCAACTAAAATGAACTAGCGAGAGGGGGGAGAGAGAGAGAGAGAGAGACAGGCAGAGGAAGCACTTGATCAGAGAGCTGCTGATTGGCAGAGAACAGATGGACTGATTCACGCTGATGTGTTTCAACTCCACTTGCTGGGCAGTGTGCAGAGCAGTTCAGTATCTGTCATGCCCTCAGACCCCCTTTTCTCTCTCCTCCTCTTTTTTAGCTATACGTAAGCGTGGCTCTTGCTATGTAGACATACATATTAAATATCTTGGAGCTGGTACAATGCTCCTCTGTTTACCATCAGAAGCATCTGGTACCACTAACCTATTACATCTAGAGTCTGAATCTAGTATGTGCAGTCAATGACTGAGAGCTGATTCTTAGCTCCCAACAATGTACTGACACAAAGTCATGTGGAAGCAGTGATTTTAGTAAATTGTGAGGCATTTTACTGATGGTCCTTCTTTTTAAAATCTAATTCAAGGGATGACAAGAGGTTTTGTTTTTTTTGTTATGGGGAGGAGGTGATCCGCCATAGAAAGCCATGACGGGGTGGGGTGGGGGGAGAGAAGCAGACTCTTTAAGCCACTGATAAGCTGATTCAATTTGTGCAGCCAGGTAGTACCAGTAGACAATGGACTACAGCAAGTTCCCCTTGCTCCTGATGGTGGTAGAGCTTATCAAGAAATAATCGTGGACTTTCCTCTACCCTGAGAAATCGCCTCAATTTTTTTCTCCCATGCAGTGAAAACAATTCAAACTTAATTTCATGGGAAGGGCCTGAAAAAAAGAAAAACATTTTATGTAGAATGTTCATTTTTATGTTTGCTTGCACGCATGCGCAATAAACATTATGCGGCAGTGTCACAGAGTGGCTCTGTGAGATCTGGGGAAAAGTAACATATTGGGCAAGATGTTTATTTTCTCCTTGCATTGGAGTATTTGGAAGTTCTCCCCTAAAGAGAGAAAGAGTTATATTTTATAAATGCTGGATGAAAGTAATAGTTTCTCAAAATAAGGGAGAAAACCTCTTTAGTCAAGTTTAGAACTATTAGAATTGTTTCCCCTTATTTGCAAAATATTATCCCTTGATGTAGTCCCTAGGAGGTAACAGAGAAAAACTCCAATTAATTTAGCGCCTGCGAGTAGCTTTTCCTGTTTGCTGTTGCTCCTTGAACGCTCTTTAAAGCGACACAACTGTGCAATCGTGCGCACGTTTGTGCAGCTTAAAAACATATCCCGGTTTTGAAGTTTAAAAGCAGTAGTCTCTTTTGTACTGCCTATAAGTAAATTTTCTCCCAAAATCGTAGTTATCCCCCTTTTAGGGAGAGTGCAGTTACCCTCTGAAGTTAGACCTAATCCAGTAATGAAAACGTTCAGCCGACAGCTTAGTTTTACAGAAAATATAACGTTTTGTTTGCGTTTTGTTTTCTAAATACACTCAAATGATTATGCTGTTTGTACTGTAGTTAGAATTAAAATAGAAAGGATAATGTTATAGCATGAGTAGAGCAGACTTAGATAGTTAAACAAACATTATATTGTCGAGGGCTATGTAAAAGTCTCGGCGCTGTGTTCAAGGTCCTGGTAGTTTAGAATTATGCTCGTAAAAGATATCATATTACAGAGACCCTGAAAATATGAAAACAACCTCCCAGTTCTTTAGTTTTACCCCATTAGGCTTTATTAGTAAAAGCTCAGAAGAATGTGGTTATTTGTATGTAGATAAGCCGCTAAGGTTTTGTATGGCAATGTGAAGTGCCAGTGAAATTACTGTGCTAGTGTGTGTGCACCTTCGTGAGGGTATTTCTTTTTCTAGTTCTTTTTTAATTGTATTTTTATGTTTAAAAAACCCTCTGTATGATTTTTACATACCGTAGATGGATGAAGTGTTTAAGGGTGAGATTTTGAGCTCTTTTGGGTGTCTGTTGCAGACAGCGGTTTCATCACTTCTTTTGCGTTGCTGAGTTCCGATTGCAGCTTTTCTCGGCATATATTTACTTTAGGGGACACACCTTGGAAGTGAGTGCTCCTAGTGAGAAATATGGCCGCAGTCACTGATAAGTCACGCCCACACAGAACGACCAAAATGTGTAGTTTAGTTTAAACTGAGGATGTGTAAATCGTAATGTAAAATATTCAGTTTAATTGTTTAAACATATTCCTGGACCCGGGGGGCGTGGGAGGCGTAGCGCCCCCCACAGAACAAACGACCAAAATGTGTAGCTTTTGCAATAGCAAAACATATTCCTGGACCCGGGGGGGCGTGGGGGGCGGAGCGCCACCACAGAACAAACGACCAAAATGTGTAAATGAGGATGTGTAAATCGTAACGTAAAATATTCAGTTTAATTGTTTAACGTATTCCAGAACAAACGACAAAAATGTGTAGCTATTTTCCTGGACTGAACTGACTGCTGTTGTAAATACTGTATACAATCCATGTTTGTTATTTTATGAAGCCGGTTGTATATTCTTGCTTTCAGTGTTAAACCTAATAAAAAAAAAAGGCATAACAGAAAGAATAAGTGAGTCTCATGCTTTGAAGTTACCTATTTGTTAGGAGGCGGTACAGTAACATGGCGTGGAGAACTGACGTTAAAAAAGGGGGCGCAGCTAATTACCGCCATTTCAAGGGACGACTACCGCAATCCGCAGAATTCCAGTTGCAGGGCACTATGTGTCCCCTAATCTAAATAATCGCCCTTTTCTCTCTGATTCAGCAATGCTCTTAAGAGCCGGCCGGCTGTTCTGTGCATTACTAAATACTGTTGAAAAGGGGTGGTGCTTCTCTGACACCAGAATTAAAGCCTAAACTGCTTAAAAGCGGTTTAAATTACTTGAAAGCTGGAAAGTGTGTTATTACATGAATTTAAAAGGGGTATCACTACTTTAAATAAAATAAATATGTAGTACATAAAGAAATATAGTTAAAGACAACAGGTAGGGGTGGGGTTTTAAAGTCACCTGACCCCTTTTAGAGTATAAAAAAGCTAAACAGCTAGTTAATCAGTTAGATTGATTCTGGGTCTGGAGGTGAACTCCGGGGAATGCTGTTAAAGTGTTACTTTAAGGTGCTCTGAAGAGTGAGACTTTATTCATATCTCGTACCAGATGGAAGAATAAATGTGCAGGTCCAATTTCTAAGAGATAAAAATGTGGATGCATTCTGGAAATACTGATTAATGGATGAAGAAGCCTGCTGTGTAATGACTTTCTTCAGATTGTTTGGAGTGCCAATGATGGTCATTGTAAGAATATGCATCCTGCTAATATAAAGAACTTTTCTGTTATATAATGAAACTTTGAAGCATATAAAGAACTGCTGTGGTGTCACGCTACCTGTTTGCCCACATACACCTGCGCCCTACCACAGGCAGCTTAGTAGAGAAGCGGGTTGTGGCGGTGCGGCAGTGTTGCTGCCAGTGCCAGCACTACATTTGTGGGCTTGGCAGTGTGCACCCAATGCAGGCCCAGTGTCCTGATGACACTGGTTCTGTAGAAGTGCCACCAACTTGAAATGATGTGGCCGCTGCAATGAAGGGCCGCCTCATCATTGCAGTGTCAACAATTCTGCTGCAATCAGGGAGCGACCCATCATTGCAGGTTGGTACCCTGCCTAGTGTAACATTTCCCCCGGGCATTTCCCTAAACGTGGCAGTGGCTTCCTCAGTGCCCCATGAGAGATGACTGACGGGGGTGCCCAATGCCCCTGTCGGCATGACACTGACCCAGTTCCTTTGCCGATGGGGGAGCCCACTCCCTGTCGGCATAATGTACCCCCTCCCCATTTGTTGTGTGCTGAGGGGGTGCACAATCCCCCTCGGCATCATGCCCCCCAACAGTCTTTTATTTGCCAATGGGGGGCCCAATCCCCGTCGGCTTAAGTCCCCCCTCCCCCAAAACGCAGGCGGCACACTGGGAGCCCACCCCAGTGTGCACAAATGAAGCCTGAAAAAAAAACCTTCTGCAATGTCCTTTTTATTATTTTGCCCCTGAAATAAGGAAAACAGTCCCTTGAGGTCTTTTGCCCCCCTCCACAACCTGACCTACCCACGCACCCACCTCCCCACCCCTGCTCACCCCATACTTGCCTCCAGAGCCCGGTGAGACAATCTTTGGTGGACTGGGAACACGTCTGCACTCTTCAAAGCCGACCGCGAACTGAAGAAATGCTGGTAAGCTGTATAATCTTTTGGACTTTTGCCACTAAACTTTCAACATGGGGTTATTGGAACCCCTCCTCATGAATACAGTCACTATCATGGTGTTATTTGGTCCCGACAAGTGATTTCGCAGTCACTGTGCGGAATCACCTTTCGGGACCGATTAACGAAATGACAGTACCACTGTTCATGAGGTGGGCTCTCAAAAAGCCTATGTTGCAAATTTGGTGAAAAAAATCCAAGAAATGACTGTTTTACGAGCGTGCGTTGCGCAGTTTCCATGCAAGCAGGTAACTTCGTGAATTTGTAATATTTTCACCCAGATTTTCAACATTGCATTTTTCAGACCTCCTTATGAACAGTACAGCTGCCATTTTACACATCCTGGCCAAAATGTGTTTCGCACTTCCGGCACAGAATAGCACAGTCGCTGTGGAAATCAGTGTCGGGACATATTACGAAAAGCACAGTGACACTGTTCATGAGCAGAGGTCCTAAAATGGCTATGTTGAAAATTTGGTGATAAAAGTCCATAAAATGACTGTGTTATGAGCGTGCATTCCACAGTTTCCACGCACCCTTGTAACTTCGCAAATTTGTAATATTTTCACTACAGATTTTCAACAGTGGCAGTGTTCCACACCTCCTTATGAACAGTATAGCTGTCTTTTTTCACATCCTGACCGAAATGTGTTTTCGCACTTCCGGCGCAGAATAGCGTGGTCGCTGTGGGAAGTAAGTGTTTGGGACAGATTAAGAAAATCACAGTGACTCTGTTTAAGAGCAGAAGTCCTAAAATGCCTAAGTTGAAAATTTGGTGACAAACGTCAATAAAATGACTGTTTTACGAGCGTGCATTGTGCAGTTTCCACGCACCCTTGTAACTTCGCAAACTTGTAGTATTTTCACTCCAGATTGTTAACATTGGCATTTTTTCACGCCTCCTTATGAACAGTACAGCTGTCATTATTCATATCTGGCCCAAAATATGCATTTACACATCTGGCACAGAATAGCGTGGTCGCTGTGGGAAATTAATGTTCGGGACATATCAAGAAAATCATAGTGACAGTGTTCATGAGTAGAGGTTAGCAAATGCCTATGTTGAAAATTTGGTGAAATAATTCCACTAAATGACTGTGTTACGTACGTGCGTGCGTTGCCCAGTTTCCACATATGCCCATAACTTCACAAATTTGAAATATTTTCACGCCAGATTTTCAACACTGGTATTTTCTCACACCCCCTTATGAACAGTACAGCTTTCATTTTTCACATCCTGGGCAAAATGTGTTTTTGCACTTCCAGCGCAGAATAGCGTGGTCGCTGTGAGAAATCAGTGTTTGGGACAGATTAAGAATGAGCGAGTGAGATAGGGTGACTGAGTGAGCTCAACGGAGTTCCATCAGGACTGCTGCAGATTTCTTTGTGGGCAGAAATAGGCACCAAAACAGGCAGGAGCCCAGTACAAAAGGGCAGCCTGCAGTGCCGGGAGAAACAGAACGAACAAGTAAGAGAGGGGGAGTGAGCGAGCTCAACACAGCTCTGTTGGGACTGCTGTGGATTTCTTTGTGGGCAGAAAAAAGTGCCAATGCAGGCAGGAGCCCAGTACAAAAGGGCAGCCTGCAGCGCTGGGAGAAACAGAACGAGCGAGTGAGAGAGGGGGAGTGAGCGAGCTCAACGGAGCTCTGTCGGGACCGCTGCACATTTCTTTGTGGGCAGAAAAAGGCGCCAATGCAGGCAGGAGCCCAGTACAAAAGGGCAGCCTGCAGCGTCGGGACAAACAGAGCAAGTGAGAGAGCCTGAGAGTTGAGTGAGCTCCAACGGAGCTCTGTTGGGACTCTAAGTTGCCCACCTCCCGCCCAGGGTCCTGTGTGGTCTTATATTACAGCAGGGTCTCTGGGGTGGAAACAAAGCAATGACTGGATACTTTTAGGATTGCTGTAATAGTACAGATTTAGTTGTTCTGTTTATTTCTCTAACTGAGCTAAGTACTGAGCTATACTGTTAGGATTGCTGTAATAATACATATTTATTTGTTCTGTTTATTTCTCTAACTGAGCTGAGTAATACTTGGAGTGCAATACAATTTCTAACTGGGCTAAGTGAAACTGTGAGGGCTGAGAACAAAAAGTATGGTAGCTGAGGGGTGAAAAACGGACAAGGAGGCTTTAGGATTTCTACAGTAATACGGTGTCTAATGAATGAGATTTGAGACTGAATTAACCCATTCGGCAAGGGGGCAGTAGGGGGACTAGTGTGGGGGGAACAGGAATTTGAGTAAATAGGGCCTAACAGTTGTAGCAGGGTACAGAAACCAGGAGTAAGAACCCATAACATAAGATGGTGGCCAAAATGGGGCAGGTGCCTCATGTCAATAGGGCGAGTATCTTTGGAAGGGTGGTGCGGTGTACAGGGTGTGGGTCCGCCATGATCTTGGACTGGGCTTGGGGGGTGGGTGTATGGTCTATAGGCAACTGGCTAGTTTGAGGGAGGAACTACGGAGGTTAGGGAGGAGTCTAAGTGGCAGGGCACATGAGTATGGTAGGCATCCTGGCCTGGGGGAATAGGGATGACAAGGGGGATGGGGAAGAACTAGTGACTGAAACCGACCCCAGAATCAGAGGCACTGGCAGAAGAAAGAAAAGAGGAGGTGCCTGAGGCGAGGGGGGCACTCCTGATGGAGGAGGAAGAGACCACGGAGTACCAGGAGACAGCAGATGGCTGCGGGTAGGGAGGGACAGGGGCACATAAGGAACAAACAGGAGGGGAACTGATGAGGGAGAGATATAGGAGGGGTGTCGACTAAGAATAGATTCGAGCCTCTGCTATGGGAGAGAGGAGAGCAGGAACTTACTGAAGGGGAAGGAGGACAAAGCGGGCATGAGAGGGATGGCAACAGGTAGTGGAAGAGATGCGGGGACGAAAGAGTAGAAGGGGCTAGTAAGGAAGGGGGTGACTGGAGGAGAGAAGGCTATGGGAAGGGAGAAGGATGGGAGGGGCATCACTATTGGGGTAGAAGGGAATGGGGGCTCTAAATCGACAACAACGGTGATAGGAGAGGGGTTGGAAATCAGCAGGGGAGGAGGGGAGGTCAACATGTGAAGCCCAGTAGGAAGTAGTCAGGCTGGGAAGTAGTTCAAGGGGGATGAGAGGAATAAGGCAGAGAAAAGGGGTGAGGCAGAAGTAGGGGATGCAGATACAGAAGTCACAGAGGGTGCAGCTGGTGGGGGTAAGGGGCAGGGAAGAACGAATACTGGGGTGTTGGAAGGGGCATTAGAAGGGAAAGGGGTACGGGACAGGGGGTACTTGTCCTGGGTGATTCTATACTGAAAGGGGTGAGATGGGGCAGAATGGGGGAAAGGCACAGCCGTATTTCATGGGTTGAAGCTATCCCTGGGTTGACTGCAGGAGGGGCAGGGCAAGTCCTGCTCAAATGTGCAGCGAGGGGGAAGAAGAAACCTCATTTAGTGTTGCATGTGGGTACAAACGACTTGGTGGCGGAGACTGTGGAAGTAGCGAGGGGGAGGTTCTAGGAGTTGGGCAGGCATTGTGAGGGGGTGGGGGAGTCAGTGGCACTCTTGGAAGTACTACCGGTACCATGTGCAAGCATGGGGAGGAAGGGTTGTATCCAGGAGTTCAATGAGTGGCTAAAGGATTGGTGCCACACCAAAAATTATGGGTTAGTGACTAACTGGGGTAGGGTCTGGGGCAATAGTGACTTGTACGCGGGGGACAGGCTACACTTGAGCAGGGAGAGGAGGAGAGTATTAAAGGTGGGTTTAGAGGGATATATCTCTTCTAAGGTGGATTTAAACTAGTGGGGACGGTGACCAAAAGACTGAGGTTGGCAGAAAGGTCCAGACAGGGGAGCCTAATGAGCTCACCCCTTCAGATGTAGGTAAAGGCGGAGGCGTAGTAACCCTGGGAGGGGGCAGGCAGCGTGGTCTGAGTGTAATACAGAAGGCACCATTACCCGGTAAGAATAACAAGGAGAAAGGGTGCAGACTGCTGGGAGGAGGGACACAGGCCAAGGAGAAGAGTGAGAAGAAGGAGGGGTACGGGTGGAAGTTGGTCTCTCTCAACGCAAGAAGCCTGGGGAACAAAACTGCAGAACTTCAGGTGCTCCTTTCAGAGTGGAAGGTGGACACTGCTGCAGTGACAGAGACTTGGGCTGCAGAGTACCATGATTGGGACTTGGCAATCCCGGGATACAGGATATACAGGAGGGACCGGGGTTGGAAGGGGTTGCACTCTATGTGAGGGAAGGGATCAAATGCATAAGGCACGAGGGAGAAGAGGAGAGGACAGAGGCACTTTGGATGTAGCTCCTGGACTCCAAGGGCCGAAAGCTGAGGCTGGGAGTGGTGTACAGACCACCAGCCCAATCCGGGGAAATGGATGGGGAGTTGGCAGAGCAGATAAGGATGGTGTGTAGAAGGGGAAGTGTGGTGATAGTGAGGGATTTTAACCTACCAGGGGTTGACTAGAGCACCCCGGCCACTAGCAGTACCAGGGATCAGGTGCTCTTTGATGCATTCCAGGATGGCCTTCTGACACAATTGGTAAGTGGGCCTACAAGGCTTGGTAGCACTCTGGACCTAGTACTGACAAATGGGGAGGTGGTAAGTGTGGAGGACCCACTAGCGGGTAGCGACCACCAAACAGTGTGCTTCGTTCTCACGCTGGGCAGGGAGACAGGAGGCACTGGCACTAAGTGGTGGACTTTATTAGGGTGGACTTTGGGGGGATGGGAGCAATACTGCAAAGGAGACTCTAGGATATAAGGCCAGGGATGGATGCAGAACAAAAGTGGGGAGTCATAAAGACTGGGCTAACAGAGGCCACAGTAGCCTGCACCAGGGCCAGGAGTAAGAAGAGCAAAGCCAAGAAACCATGCTGGCTGAACAAGGAAGTGCTGCAAGGGGTGAGGGCAAAGACGGCTGCATACCGGAAGTACAGGAGAACAGGGAAGGGAGAGGATAAGGAGCCTTACGGGAGTTGGTCAAGGGAGATGGCCAGGAGAGTGAAAAAAGTTAAGGCCTCCAGGAAATTAAGGTTAGTACAGGGCATAAAAGGAGGGGAAAAGGACTTTTTTAGGTATGTCAGGGAAAAGAGGAAGTGCAAGGAACATATTGTGAGGATAAAGCGGGGAGCGGATTGGGTGGAAAAGGGGAGGAGCAAGTGGATATTCTAAATGAGTACTTCTGCTCCATTTTCACTAAAGAGAGGACGGTTCACTACCACCATGGGGGGTGGGGAGGGGAAGGAGGTGATGGACAAAATGATCACAGGGAGTAGAGTGCTAGAGGGCTGAGGGCACTAAGGGTGGACAAGGCACCAGGTCCCGAATGCATCTACTCCAGGATGCTAAGGGAGATGGCGGAGCTGTTGGCTGAGCCACTGGCAGATCTGTTCAACACCTCCCTGGAAACGGGGCGTGTGTCCCAGGACTGGAGGGTGGCCCATTGGTTGCTCATACACAAGAGTGGGCCTAGGAAAGAGCCAGGAAATTATCGGATGGTCAGTCTCATGTCCATAGTGGGTAAGCTTATGGAGGCAATATTGAAGCAGAGGCTGGTAGCATTCCTAGAGAGTAATGGCCTCCAAGATGGCCGGCAACATGGGTTTGTCTCAGGGAGGTCTTGTCAAACCAACCTAATAGAGTATTATGACTGGGTGACAAGGGAGTTGGACAGGGGCCGTGCGGTACATGTCCTGTACTTGGACTACAGTAAGGCCTTTGATACAGTGCCTCATGGGAGACTGGGGGGAAACTGACGGGAAAGGGGGTGGGAAAAAAGTTGACTAAATGGATAGAGAACTGGTTATATGGGAGGCTGCAGAAGGTAGTGGTGGTGGGAGCTCTTGGCACCTACAGCAGTGACAAGCGGGGTGCCACAGGAGTCAGTGCTGGACCCGGTGCAATTTGGGCTCTTTATCTCTGATACAGCACACGGACTGGGGAGCAGAGATAGTC